>CM048656.1:45383163-47788163 GCA_026413185.1 Pueraria montana var. lobata
TTGTTCTTGGGGTAGAAGACTACTGACTTTAGTCAGTCGTGGATCATCAGCCATTCCTAAATTTACATCTATCAATGGATCTTGAGCTTCCAAAGGTGGCAAAAGTTGCTTAATTTCCTGCTTATCATCTGTCTGCACAAGATGCCCCCCAGGTTTAGCTTCAGTCACTTCTCCCATCATGTGTTCTAAGAAGTGCTCATCAATCCGCTGCATTAGATTTTCAACTACTTCCAGTAGATTCTTTTTTATCCTCTTTGCCTATCAGCCGTATGTCAACTGACTTTCTTAACTTGAAGCCCTGAGAAGTGAACTCACAAGCTGCAACTTCATTAAGTTCATCCAAGTGAGCAATCTTCATAATTGGCTGCATTATGGGCGAATACAAAATCGCTTAAGTGGCTGATACATCAGCCGAAAATGGACTATGATCAGTTGACATGACTTCCACCTTATCATTAATCCAAAAGATTAGCATCTGATGGAGAGTGGAAGGGACACAGAAGTTGCAATATAGCCAGACTCTCCCCAGTAATACAAAATATGAGGGTTTAGCATTTACTACAAAAAATGCAGTTGTGCTTGTTTTGGGCCCAACAGTAATTTCGGCTACCAATACTCCTATAGCTGTTGTAGGGTCACCTATGAAAGCTATCATCTGTATATTAGTTTTAATCAAATCACCTTTCGCCTTTCCAAGTTTCTTTACTATAGAAAAAGGCATCACAGTCAGAAAGGTGGCGTTATCTGCAAAGGAACAACTAAATGGCCTTTCATTAATAACTGCCTTGACATAAAGAGGCTTCAAATGTCTAGCCCTGCTAGTTGGAGGCTTATACAATTTTGCTATGCCGTTCTCAGCATCAGGGTCTTTAGCTAAACTCGCTCATTCTCATTCATAAGCTAAAACATCTTCTTCCAAGTCGGTTGGCTGAGATCCGCGGCAGGCAAATTCAATTGGTAACACTCCAATCGCAGACATTGGAATTGGGGCATCATCTAACAACAAACCATCCAGCTCAAAATCTTTTAACTCTAATGGTGGGCTAATAGTGCTATTGTTAGATTCGTGGTTCTCAATCCCATTAACCTCTTCTTGGGTAGAATTTAGTCGTGGAGGAGAAACAATATTAGTCTTGTTTATAGTACGACAATTCGCCAACATTTGGAACATTCCCTGTAACTTTTGCATAGCTCGCTTCCTTTGTAAGCATCATTTTTGGCTCCTCGTTAAGGTTTATACCTCTGTCTGCTGATTCTTAGCATTTTTATTAAGGTACCATTGCTCCTTCTCTACTGCTGATTTAGGCTTTTGTGCCTTGGTTCCTTTCAAATCTGCCTGATTTACCACTGTAATATTTAAAGTGGAAATGCCTTCACCCAAATTCACTTCGGTTACTTGCCTTTTTCTTGGGTGGCAAACACTTATT
The DNA here is from genome assembly GCA_026413185.1 of Pueraria montana var. lobata. NCBI lineage: Eukaryota > Viridiplantae > Streptophyta > Magnoliopsida > Fabales > Fabaceae > Pueraria > Pueraria montana. Next base: position 45,384,591 of record CM048656.1, read on the forward strand.
GGGAAAATCTTCATTCATGGGCGCCTGCCATCTAGGTATTGCCTGTACATTCTACTCCCTTCGCCTTTGAGGATATCTAAGACGTTGAAAGATAGACCTCCTCAACGGTTGTTGGCTTTCTTCTTTATTCGTCATCTACTCACTTTTTCTCCTCCATTGTTGGCGATGTTGCCCCTCAGCATGAGGCCTAGACTTATGGATGGTTGCCGAAGCCGACACATATTAACATCAGCATATGGAAAAGGATTGGTGTCTATTTGCATTTCATTCCCTTTATCAGCTAACTTCAAGCGTCCTTCTTTCAGAGCCCTTTTCACAATTTTTCTAAATACCAAACAATTGGATGTAGTATGACTGTAAGTGTTATGCAATTCGCAATACATTTTGGTTTTTAACTCCTCAGGAGAACTGATTTTCTGTCCTTCAGGAAGCCAAATCTGTTGGTCGTTGACCAAATAATCAAAAATTTGGTCTGCTATGAAGATATTAAAGAGATAAGGCTCCTTCCCCTCGACTTCCTTTCCTCTGAATGGTCTCTACATAGGGCAAGAGTAAGGTTTTCCTTTTATTAATTCGACTACCATTTGTTCGGCTACCAAATCATCATCAGAACAAATTTCATCATTTTCCATAATCATGGACACAGTATGAGGATTCCTATTACTCTTGTAGGATTTCTTTTCATTTTTTTTAAATGAATAAACTACTCCACTCTAGCCGCTTTGACGGCTAACTGTGCCAAGTCTACACAATCCTGAGTGAGTAGCTTTTCTCTGAGTTGAGAAGTCATGTTACCAACAGTTATGCTGGCATACTCTGATTCTGGGAATTGCACATTGCATTTGCCCCTTATTCACCTGAATCTCTCCAGAAAACCAGCAATAGACTCATTAGACGATTGCTTGGTATTCATTAAATCGGCTACTGAAACATCGGGTTAAGGAAAACAAAATCTATCATGGAAACAATGTTCCATATCGACCCAGTTGTTGACTGAATTAGGAGGCAGGCTAGAATACCATGTAAAAGTCGTCCCTATCAATGATAAAGGAAACAATTGTAGTCTATGATAGTTGTTCTGACTAGCCTCCCCACATTGAGAAGTAAATCGGCTAACATGTTCCATAGTCGATTTGCCATCTTCCCCTGAAAAAGTGGCAAAATCAAGAATTTTATAGCCTCTAGGTAAAGGCGCCATTTTATCAACCCATTCAGGGTATGGCTTCCTGTACACCAGCCTATCAATAGGTTTCAAATGAACACCAAAATGTTTCCTTATACCATCAGCTATTACGTTTGGATCAATAGCTGACACAGCAGTGGACCAAGGCTCTGTCCATGTGATCTTGGATTCCCCACAACAACAGATGATTGAACATGTCTTCCAGTCATTGTCATAGTAGTGTGCATATTTGGTGGTTCATAAGATGGGACATAACCGTTTTGCCCTCCAAAGGGTACTTGATATCCCATATAATGTTAGTTTGCCTCCCTCATGTTTGGAATACCGCCCATAGGTATCTGTTGTTGGGTATAAACAGGGGGTGGAGTAGCATAATAAATTGGAGGCAAATCTATAGTCCCAGTAATATTTAAAGGACGCCTGGCCATCTGGATAATTCCAAGTTGGACTGGAGGAGGTCCATGCACCTCAATGCCTATCATAGGTCCAGTGACCAGAGGCTGACATGGCTGCATTCTATGTGAAGAATTAGCCGATGCCTCCAACTGACCGTGGTGATGGCGTTCCTTCTCTCTACTTTTTGGATCTCATTAATCACCATAGGTTTCACGATATCGTCTAGTTGTTTGGAAAGTTGCTGCATGATATCATGAACACCCATCTCCATCTGCTGGCGAACAGCCGACGAAATAAGTGGTACCATCTCCAACACATGGGTCGTAGTACTAAGGGTCTCCCCCTCACTGTTGACAAAGTCTTCAGCGTAACCATCCATTGTCAACGTGACCACTGTAGGGGTAGGGGCTGCTATAGCAGAGAATGTGCTGGTCGTTACAATGCCTACCTAAGAGATAACACGTTGTGTTGCTGCTTTTTTCATCAGCAGTTCCATTTTCTTTCGTCCAGATTGCAATTGCATACGTCAAGGATGATCAAGTGGAAGCGTGGGAACCCTCAAAGGTGTACTAGGTATCCCACTTGGCATGCCAAAATTATGTTGGTTTGAAATCTGATTAGCCATAGCGTTGGCTAACATCAGTTGATTCCCTCTTAGTGATTGACTCAAGAAAGGGATTTTGTTCCTTGATTGGGTTCCTAGTCCACTCTAAAGAGTTTTCCAGCAGTAGTGTTCTGAGGTTTCTATACTAAACTACTCATATGGAACTTGTGATAAAGGAAAAGCAGTAAATAAGCTGTTAACGACTAATATAAGATGCAGAAAGAATAAAGGAAAGCGATTTAAAAGGTCATAGAAATGTTAAAAGAAGGTAAACTGAGTAAGAAAGATATGTATATTGATAGTTTTGATTCTCGTGGTTTGTATATCGTGATAAGCCCATTTTTAATAGGGATAAAGGTAGTTACATAGTCTAATTCGGCACCTAACAACCCTTCCTAAAATCTAGGAAATCATGGTTAGGTGCTCTCAACTGCATATCCAGTTCTGAATGTTGCCTCCCACGTCTCTCAAATTGCTGCATGACCTAAATAATGGGTATCACTCACAGAATTATGCCAATGTTACCCTTGTTACCTCCATCAGCTAAATTAGTCGTTTCATCATCAACTGGCCTCATCAACCGTTTATCGTCAGCTACCAAGTTATCATCAGTTGACTATTTGATGTCAACAAGAACTTATCATACATTATGAAAAATCACAGTGTTACACTTTTGGCCTCCATTTTGTATGTTGTATGAATATTCTTAAATTTAGGCAAAATTTTATAATTAAATTATAAAAGAAATCCATAATTAAGTCAAGTAATATAAATTTGAAATCATAAGGAAGATAAGGATAACTAATTTTAAAAAATTAAAATTTATGACAAATATATTAAAAATGACTTGTTTTATTTTCAAGGGAGTATAAATTAAGAAATTATGAATGTATTCGATTTAATATATTAGTTAGATCATAAGTGTGGAAAGAAAAATTAATTTAATTTGATCCACTGCCGATCGAAATTATATTGTACTACATAATTTTTCATATAAAATAATATCTTTAAAACATGAGTGTAAACTTTGAACGTATTGTAATATTTTTAAAATAATATGATTAAACTAATTTAAAAATAATCATTTAAAGAAAACTATATGTGATAATACGAGCAAGAACATATATAATTTTGATAACATTTCGATAGAGATATACCCATTATACTCAAATTGAGAAATTAGTTGATGAAATGTTGAAAGTTAGGTTTGGGATCATTACACCAAGTATTAGTCCCTATTTTAGTTTCATCATGTTTTTAAAAAGAAAGATGGAAGTTCGCTTTTGTGTTGGCTATAGGGCTTTAAGTAAAATTACAGTATCAAATAACTTTCCAATTTTGGTCATTTAGACGAGCTATAATTTTTTCAAGTTAGTTTTGCCCTCACCACTGTACCTTGAACTTTTCAATCTTTATGGAATAAAGTGTTCAAGCTATTTTTGAAGAAGTTTGTTTTGGTATTTATTTTACGATATTCTAATTTACAATCTAAATGAGGAGAGTCATTTGCATCATGTAAGAGAAGTTTTTTATGGGTTGCGCAGAATCCACTAGTAGTGAACAAGAAGAAATGCATTTTTGGAGCTAAGAAAAGTATTTGGGACAAATTGTTTCAGCAGCTAGTGTTGCAGCTGATCCAAAGAACCAGATGATCCAAGCCCAATTGATAGCAAACCGGGATAGAAAAGAACAAAAGTGGGCCTAGAGCCAATCAAGCCCAATTGTATAGAAAGGTGTTGTTTAATTTGTTGGAAGCATTTATGAGAGCTTTATTTGTATTTTTTTTATCCGTAAGAATCGAGTTAGGTATCACAGGATTTACAACAACTTACGCACATTGCGCAACCAACTTAGCTAAACTTCCTTGATAGAGCCTTATTTGTATGGTTGTTCATTTAAGTGGAGTTGGGGACTTTTGAAAAAGAAAGTAGAGATTATTAGAGGAGAAAATATGGCTAAACCCTAAATCCTAGACCATAAATGGTGATATCATTTTAAAATTTGGGTTTTAACCTAAGGATAAAACTTAGATACAGTACTTTAGCTACTGTTTGTACTATATTTTCCAATTAGAATTGTAGTTTTATCTTGGTAATCTGCATAATAAAAGTATAAAAGGATTTTGCATATTACCGAGGTGAATTCAATTCTTATTGGAGAATAGTAAAAACATCACATAAGGTATTGTACCTAAGTTTTCTCCTTTAGCTTAATTCAACTTCAAAAATTAGCTTGTGAGATAAGGATTGACTTAGTTATACAATACTATTTTAACTATATTACTGGCTAACATGAAATTTTCAACACACGTCACACTTGATAAAATGAACTCATCTGACTTCCATTTAGAAGCCATAAACTGATGGAACAAAAACAAAGCATTCTCAAACTATCTATTTTGAACACAACCCGCGATCATTCATGGATGTCCATGACACAACATCCAATTGGAGGTTGCTATTCTCACCCTCCAATTTGCTATTCTCACCCCCTAAAATTAAAAAAAAAAGTGAAAGGGCAAGTTTGCCCCTGCCCCTTCTTCTCCCCACCCCCTCCCTCTTCTCCTCATGTTCCCGTCTCCACCCCACTCCCACTTCTCACCCCCCTCGGCCTCTCCTTCTCCCTCTCGGCCTCCCCCTCCCCCTCTCCTTCTCATTTCCCTCTCGACCTTCCCCTCTCCTTCTCCATCTCCCTTCCCTCTCGTGGTCCCCTTCTCCCTCTCACCCACAGGTACCCTTTCCCCTTCTGCTTTTTTTTTTTTTTAATGCAGTACAACGGAATCACGATTCCGTTATACTGTTTGAATAAACACTACACAACGAAATAGTGATTCCATTGTGTAGTTTGGTGAAGTTTTTCAAACTACACAACATAATCGTGATTTCGTTGTGTAGTTTTTATTTATTTTTTAATTTTTTTATAAAAATGATTTTTAAATTATATTTTTATTTGTTAAAAGAAAAATATTTAAGTTTACATTATACATTATATGAAAATTAAATATTTACTATTTCATTATATGTTATATGAAAATTAAATATTTTTAAATGTTTGTTGTTAATGTATATTTTTTTATTATTTTGAAAATGCATATAAATAATTATTTATTTGTGAAATTATTATTATATTTAATGTTTGTTTTCTATATTTATATTTTTTGCTAATGTATATTTTTAATGTTTATTCTATTTTAATTTTTTTTTGCAAATTACTTATGGCTCGCACGAAGTACGTTTCCTACGATCATCGACGAGACCCCTCCACATTGGAGGAAGATGGTGATGCTGCTGAGCATGCCCAACCATTCAGGCATGGTAGGTGTGTGATAGCATCTGCACATCATCGGGCTGACGGTGATCGTGCGCTACAGCAGCAGCAACATCAATAGGCACAGCAATAGGCTGAGGCAAAGGCTGTAGAGGCTGAGGCAGAGGTGCCACAACCTGACCCAGAGGTCGCAGAGGTACCGCAGGCAACCCCAAAGGCACCACAGATCCCGTTCGCAGACTGGATCATTGGACCGCCATTTCCTGGAGGTCCTGCTGATTTGACACTACTTGAGTCCTAAAAAGACCACGTCGCTGGCCATGTTTGGATTGGTGAGCCTCGAGACGAGCTAAAGGTGGTCAACCACACTGGGAAGTTGACTCCTTACCCTACCCAGCCACAGGTGCAGACGTATGTAGACCAGTCGGGCTTGAAGGGCCTTTATGAGGCAGGTTATATCGTAAATAAAGGCTTGGTCAATGCCTTTATTGAGAGGTGACATCAAGAGACATGCACCTTCCACTTGCCCGTCAGAGAGATGACCATCACCTTTGATGATGTATCTTGTCTGCTACACTTACCTATCACAGGCAAGCAGATTGCCAGTGCGACGTCCGCCCTTACTAGGGGTGAGATTAGGGTGTTGCTGAGGACTAATCTAGGCCTTGTTTCTGACGAGGAGACAAATGTTGCCACGAAAACAGGACCCAGGGTACGCTTCATTTGGTTGGAGGAGCTATATCACAGATATGTGGAGTCTGGGTCATATGTATGGGCTACGTGGGCGTATTTATTGCACTTGGTCGATAGTACCATGTTCGTCGACAAGAGCTCGACGCATGTGCACATTGGCTACCTCTCATACCTCAGTGATCTGTCCACCTATGCCTAGCACGCTTGGGGAGTATATGTATTGGCATATCTTTACGACCATCTCTCCTATGCGAGCTTGGGTGACAGAAAGCAATGTGGAGGTTTTATGATGCTACTGATGGTAAGGAATTTTTATTTATTTTTGTTTACATATTTGTTTGTCTGTTTCTTAATATGTCTGTTTACATAATTCTTTTTCTTTATTTTATAGACATGGGTGTTTCAGCACCTGCCAACAGTTGGTGGATGGGAGGAGTTGCCTTATGACCCTACGCTTCCTGTTGCTACCAAATGGAAGCCGACGAGGGGTATCGGCAATGCTGTGGGGACCAGGCAGTTGTTGGATCATATGTAGATGGATGATGTCATCTGGTCCCCCTATGAGACACACAGGCCTATTAGATCTCTGTTATGGCATACATACTATTCTGGTCACATCAAGTGCAGAACAGACATGCGACCCTATTTACCAGATAGGGTTTTGAGGCAGTTCGGGTACGTATAGGGGATCCCTCCACCACCACCTCCTCGTCCTCCCTTTGAGAGATGTATTCAGACATGGAACGAGTGGGAGCAGTATGTTGTGCAGCTAGGCGAGCCTGTGCCACGTGAGGCTCCATGGGCCTGCACCTCTAACTACTTGGCGTGGTATTATCAGCATTCACATCCATATGTGGTTCCGTCAAAGGAGGGAGAGGCACCACGGATCCCAGTACGTATGCCCCACATCATACCTCAGCCTCAACTTCAACCTGGTGACCCTCTGCCAGAGTATGTAGATGGTGCAGATTACCCTATGAGGTAATGTAATGCAAATAATTTTTCCATAATTGTTTTAACTTTTATCGATAAATAATTACTAATTGTAATTTTCGTTTCTGTAGGATCGGTACCGGATGATGGCCGAGATTATGGAGAGATTGTTGCAGACTAGAGCGGTACCAGAGGGCACACATGACCATGAGCTCATACAGCGGGCATTGCACATAGCACATGGCAGCTTAGGTATTGGGTGCAGCTCCCATGGACGTAGGCAGAGGAGGAGGATCGGGGGGTGGCCGCAAAGGCGGTTGATTTTTTTTATGTATTTATTGTTATTTTGTATCTAACCTATTATTGTATATATATACATTTTATTATATTTTACATTTTATGTTATGAGTTAATTACATTTTTTCTTTATAAACTAGTTAAACAACACGCGCACGCCTAGTAGTATAATGAAACAAGGAATGATTTCTCCATTAAAATCATTAAAATCATAGAACAAACAACAACAGAATCATAATAGCACTTCTACAGATATTTCATAAATAATAATAAAAAAAACAACAACCAACATAATAAAACATCAACATAGATCTCATAAAATAAAAACTTTTTCTACATAGATTTTTTTCATTAGAGCTAGTTGTCACCATTGTCTCACGCATAAGAGCAATAATCAGTTCGACAGATCTTAGTTTACGCATCAGGGCAATGATTTCTTTAGGAGATCGGCCAAATGTTGCATATAACTCAATCAGTCCTTTCGAACGAAATTCACAAAAGATGAAAAACATCTTACCCACATTATTGTCATCTTTAAGCTCCATATAGTCGTACTCAACACAACCATCACCTACATATACAAGTTGACAGTAATAAATGTCAAGTAACATTCTGCTACCTCCGATGGCATCCTTGACTATTTTTTTTAAAGCAACAAGCGACATATCCTCACTTATTCTAATGAATTTAGGACCATCAGGACATTGAAACATTACCCCCTCAGAAGTTGAAATCATGTCACTGTCATAATACACAACAACAAGAGATCCCTCCATCTTTCAAGCAATATACTGAATATAAACACACTAGAATGAGCTGCCTTATACCAACACTACTCATGTTTTATACTAGAATATTTACTGTTCATCCGAGACTTAATTATCACACACTCTACACTTTGTTTAACAAAAAGCAACGGTTAAGATTTCACTGACTAAATATACTATTTAGATTGTATCGATCCTTACGAGAGTACTGTTTGCTTGTCAGATGGTCATTAACAACTTTGTTTTTTGTTACAGAAAAAGCAACGATCTATATTCTCCCTAAAATATCAACCATACACATTACATCAATCAATGTGCATTAACTGGGTACGTTTTTGCCAAAAAAATTAAAATATCAACCAAAATTATACAATTAAAATAACATTATTTATAAAAAATATTTAAAAAATATTTAAAAACATTTATGAAAATTTTAAAAATACAACACAACGGAATCACGATTCTGTTGTGTATTGCAAAACGGAATCGTGATTTCGTTGTGTTGGGTGGTGGTGGAAAAAAAATCAAAGTGGAATCATAATTCCGCTGTTTATGTTGCATAGCATAATCGTGATTCCGTGGGAAGGGCAATTTCGGAATAAAAAAAACCCACTCACATGGGTGGTGAAAATAACAAAATTTGGGGTGAGAATAGCAATCCCCCATCCAATTTAGGGGTTGAGTTGAAGCACTTTAGCCCATTTTCAATTCAACCTAAAACGGAGTACAAGTCCACTAGTGAACTGCCAACGAACTCGTCACATTGAAAATCTCACTTACAAACTTGAGCATGAATTTGCTTTCCAATCTTAAAATTAATCTCCAACACCACCACAAGCTTTAAGTATGCTAAGAGAATGTAAACATTGAGAACCTACATCCCTGCCTTTGCATCTCACAAAAAATATTAAGAGTGTTCGTAAATTAAACGAGTTGAAATGATTTGAAATTTTGATAGATTTTTTTTTAATACCTATGACATTGGTGCGAAGTATCCACCAGCTTTTTGCTAATGACTAATCTCCGTTGGAAACCTAACTGGGGCCATCTTTAGTGGGATCTCCTCTTCTAATCACGTTTTTTTCATCCACAAAACTTGAACCCAAGAATCCAGTACAACTCGGACCAACGACTTGTTGGTTTATAGAATTATTTATTTAAACTCTAACTTGAGTTGATTAAAACCTGATTGTATAATGACAAAATCTAGTCAACTTGATTTATTGACATAATATATCAATTTTAATTTTATATATAATTAAATTGTAGAATTAAAAATGTACAAAGTTAATTACAATTAAGATATATTTTTAAATATATATTTCAATATAAATATAATATCATGTTATATAAAATATAGTCCATTAGATTAATTTTTTATTATTATTTATATTTAATTGTTTAAAAAAATATTTTTAAAAATAATATAGAATACTAAATCCAATTAAGAGATATCCCAAAATATAATCTAAAATCATCCTCAAAATATATAAGATTTAATTTCTAAAATTCGAATTGGTCAATGCCCTTCTTTCTACAGACAATCCGTGTTTGCAGCAAGCAATCCAGCAATCATGGCATTGTACATGACATCATTTGGCAAGGAAGACTTTCAAAAACCCGAATATCATCTCATATATTAAACATTCAGTCTTAGCATGCATCTCAATCACCCTAGTCGCAACAACAATATTTAAATTCAAGCTTCACCGCATATGTATGGAAGCATTTTCCCTAAACAGTGTTAACCTCTTAATTAACATATTAAGGGTATGTTTGAGTAAGTTTATCCGAAAGTATTTCTAGGAGAAGAAAATAAGAAAAATAAAATAAAATGAACTTCTTTATAAGCTCAAATTAACTTATGCGCATGCTAATTTATAGAAGCTTTCTCATCTTTTAGAGAAGTTATATAAGAGAACTTTTACAAATTAGCTTATGCATAAACTAATTTTAGCTTATAGAGAAACTCATTTTGTTTTTTCTTCTTATTTTCTTCTCCTATAAATGTTTTTGTATAAACTTACCCAAACAGAGCCTAAGTGGTCCCAGACCACTACCTATTCAAGTATTCATGATCTCGACCAATCTCTATGTGACATGTATTTAAGATATTTAATTTATGAGAAAAGAATTAATAACACTTGATTATGTATTATATAAAGATTAGTTAAGATCATAACTAAATAGTAGTTTAGAATTATCTAATAATTTCTCTTTTAAGTACACTTCCTAAAGTATAATAACTAAACATTGGGTTCAGGTTGTCTGCAGCTTGTGCATTTTGTCAACTATTTAGGAGTTCATTTTGTCACGTAGGAGCGCATGTGCATCAGCTTGGACTCTTTCGCATCTTACTTTTATTGCTTCCTTATTTGCCTGAAAAATGAATACTATATGCATTATTGCTGACACTGGTAAGTTATGAGGAACAATCACCCATTTCATTCCAATCCAAAACCTCTTATAGATAGACCCACTTTCACCCTTGACCTATTCTTATTTTGAAAGTTTCTCTTTTGTTCATAAAGTTATGTTTTTAGCTCCACCGGTTATTGTGTGTTCTTTGGAATGGTTGAGATTGGCTCCACTATGGGAAACATGGACCCCAGAGAATTCTAATCCCTCACTTCCTCCTCCCAAAGATTTTTTCTTTCTTTCTCTTCTTTCTCTTACTTTTATTAATTTAATTAATACTCTTTTTTCTAACCAATAAAATGTCCTGGTCCTAGGTTAGTCAGTAATTAATTAAGAAATATTTAATATCTTTTATTATTTTAAAATAAATATTAAATTATTTATAATTTCAATATAATAAAGAGTTTAATTTTAATACATTGTGAGTGCAAAGATTTTTCATACTAAGTTCTATAGTAAAAACTTATTTTTCATTCCCAATTATTCTTGAAATCTTTGTTGTTATGCTAGATTGACAGTGAATTAGCAATTGCTTAGAATATCCTATTAAAAGATGTGATCATCATATTACTTTTCCTATTTAACCATTGACGATGATAGATGAAAATACTGGCATTTTATTCCAAATTGGAAACAGAAACAATTACATCATGTGCATACTAGATGGTCCAATTGACTCATCCAGCCAGTATTGTTCATTTAAAATGAAAGACAAATAAGCTAATCCATGTGCTACTTGATTGTACTCTTTTTGTCATGCCACTATTAACTGTGTAGCCACTGTTAAATGTACGTAGTCACTATTAACAAAATCCACTTCCTGAGGCGTGCAAAAGCACTACCCTAAAGGACTTATCTGGGGATTACCGCGCAAGCCCCCCAGGATACAACAAGAACCTCTCAGAATGCACTGAGGCAACAAAACTGGCAAGCATGAAACGAAACCCAAGAACAGAGAAAAGAAGAAGAGAGAGTGAGAGTACGTCTCAAACGCGTAGCACAAAAGGGTATTTATAGAACGAAAGAATAAAATGTTAATAAATAAACGGTCAAATAAAATATACGATCAAATCTTTAAAACGGTAATCAACAGATACTATCGTATATTTAAAATTGTCATAAACAGATACGATCGTATATTTAAAACGGTCATAAACAGATATGATCGTATATTTAAAATGGACACAAAATAAAATCCCTTATTTTCGTAACCACACAACTTAATAAAACGGTAACATAAAAACATGATTTTCGGATAAGGATAAGCTTTAAATTCAAATAAACTTAAGCCGAAAGTAATAAATAAATATTTTATTAAATCACAATATAAAAATAGTATAAAGCCCATTCTCGCACGCGCAGGGGGGCAAATCGACGAATTTGCACTACAAAAGACCCACTAGGCCCAAACTCATGCGTGTGAGGCTTCCACCTCTTACTTGCCTCTTTGAAAGCTATTAACACAAAAGGATATATAAACCAGTAAGGCAAAGCTATCCTAGGCAATGTGGGACTTTTCCTTTTGTAATACTCTCCAAAGATACAACAATCCCCCACATATTACAAAAGGCAAAATAAAACATTTTAAGAAAAAGAAGAAAAGAATACCTGGGTTCCCATATGAGGTATAATGTGTCGAACCTGGTGTAGCAAGCTATTGAACCAGACCTAGACTGATAAGACATGACAAACAATGTAATAGGTATAGCAAGCTATGGAACCTAAAACACTTGATGTGTGCTAACGGTCTACCAATCACAATACACCCCCACAATCGTTGTCGTTATCTCTGTGTTGCACTACTAGGCCATGCGCGTGCCCAGTATTCATGAGTGCTCTAGAGATCTTATCAGGATCTCATACAAGTGGCCCCACTTGACACTCATATAGGTGATTTCATCAAGTGTATGCTGTAATATCCCTATTATACGGACCTTAGAAATAAATAATAAAGAGACATCTTTTATGGAATAGAATTTATATTTAATGGTTAAAGGATACCCTTAGGTATCATTAATAATAGTTACCTTTTAATAGGAGTTGTCAAGAATGAGATAATAGGATCCAGATGGGGAGCCAAGGCCCAAGGTGAGATAAGGCCCACTTAGCCCACACACATACATAGTTTAAGTAGAAGAGGGAAGGGAAAGTTAGAGAGAGAAAGAGAAAAGAAAGAAAAGAGTTAGAGAGAAGGAGGAGAAGAAGGAAGAGGAGGAAGAGGAGAAAGAGGAGAGAAGTGGAGCAGAGATCAGAGATCCAGTGCCCAGAACTTAGATCCGAGTACCCCCGAGGTGAGTGATTCCTCCCCTTGTCTTCCCCATCCCTCCATAGTTCTTGTTTTCTTGATTATCCTCTTTTCCCCCTCTTTGATCCCTAAGTAAGATTATGATGGTTTTTGAGTGATTGGGAGAGATTGAGAGGTTGTTTAGGCTATTTTAGGGCTGAGTTTTGTAATATGAGTGTTATGTGTTATATGAGTGAATGGCAAGCTTGGATTGCTTTTAGGAAGCCATGGGTGGCCATAGGAGGCGGATTCGTGTATATCTGAAGCACGCGACTGAGCCCCTGATTTGGGCTTGAAGCCTAAAATGCACAGATTTGGTTTTTAGCTTCAGGGGACTTGCGGCTGAGCCCCAGATTTAGGCTTGAAGCCTGAAACACACATATTTGGTTTTTAGCTTCAGGGGACTTGTGGCTGAGCCCTAGATTTGGGCTTGAAGCCTGAAACGCACAGATTGGGTTTTTAGTCTTAGAGGGCCAGGTTAAGCGTGGAAACATGCTAAGCTAAGCTTGAAATCTCCAGAAAGGGGTTGGAAGCTATGTGAGAAGTATGTGAGGAGCTTATGCATGTTTAAATCATTACCTTCTATGTATGACTTTTGAATAATTGTTGGAATGTTAAATTGGTACATAATTATAAGTAGAGATTAATTTATGACTAGTTTTACTGATGATAATAAAGTGTTTATATTATTGTAAGGTAGTTGTATTATTGTTGTAATAATCATGTTGTTTATCTCTATGATGTACTCACAAGTAAGTTTATCTATGAGAAAATGACTTTGTTGTTGGGGTTAGTATATTATGGTTAATGGGATATAATTGTTGAGGTTATTGTATTATTGATTGAGGTGCTTAATATTTTGTTAAGAACATTATTTATTATTGAGGTGTATGTGTTTTGTTGAGAAATTGAAATGGAATGTTGATGAGATGATGATATATGTGAACTATGTGTTGGAACCATCCCTATATGTTAAAGAGGAGTTAGCTATGTCCTTTGGGAAGATTTTTATAGAAAAAAATGGTATACTTGGGAGGGTGAGTTTCACATCAGAACTCCGGCCCACTAAAGCGACCCGGGGGTCTCGCCTAGTGGGATATCTTCCCAAGTACCACCCCTATGTTTTGACTCTGAATGGCGTGTTGGAGTGTTGAGAACTAATTCCCAAGAGGTTAGTGACTCTTTTAGTGTATAGTGGATGGATTGTTGTCGTGATTAAGGATTTTGGATTGTTGAGATGTATTTGGATCCTTAAGTCAGGCCATAGAAGATGGCGGGTACGGAGGTGTCGTATCTCAGACTGTGAGAGACTCCAAATATGTTTTGCCACTGAAATACGGTGGATGCACATAGTTAGTGCACATAAATATTTTGAATGTTGTATTTGCACAGTTGGTGCATAGGTGTGCACAATTGGTACACAGGCATATGAGTAGGCACGTAAGTTGAGGGTGCTTGGTTGGCTCTCAACCTAGTGCTGGGGATTTTCATGGTGGCTAACGGTGGGCCTATAGAATAGACGAGTGGGTGAATCCCTATAGATGAAAGGTCTTGCAAACCTACAGAGGTAAGCCACTATAACACTTGTCTATTTTTGATAAAACCACACTTTCCCCGTAGGGTCAGCTCAAGGGACTTTCTGAATGGTCAGAATGTACAGACTATGGTAGGGGATGGGGCCTATGAGGGACCACTCATATGATGTTGAAACTCCATGGAGTAGAGTCAGTGTCTGATGTTTAAGGTTGCCTAGTGGTTGTTGGTGTATGACAATTGTGATGAGACTTTTTATAGTTGATGTACTAATTGATTGAAAATTTGTGATGGTTAATGCTTAGATGTGATTCACGATGTTTGGTGGTTTATGTTGATAATGGATGTTTGAACTATGTTGTTGATGATTGGTTAAGTATATGAGATTTCTTATGACAAGTTAAATGTACATGTATTCTTTCTTTTAAAATACCAAGTTTTAACGTTGAGAAAATTATATATATTTATCTTTATATTTTTATTTAATAGCAAATTGTATTTAAAATGTGTTTATTCTAGTAAGCTTACCCTTGCGTGTGGCACATGTGGTTGTGGCTGTGATGATCTTGAACTGTGTTCGGGGGAGCAGATGGAGTTTAGGTGGATATTTCTCTTAGAGATATTGCGGATAGAGCGTACGAGGGATTGAAGACATGATCATTTCTTTCTCTTCTGTTGTTTGGTCTTTTGTATAGAATGGTTTAGTTTAGGGGTATTGTTTATTTATCATGTGTAAAGATGTATGTACACATAGTTTTATTTAGTTAAGCTTTGTATAAGAGATGTTTATATTTTGGGTTTTGAATTTTATCTGTTGAGAGAGTTTTTTGTTTTAATTTAATCAAATAAATCTTTAGTTATTAGATATGTAATGAAGGCGGATCGTTACATATGCTGCAAATGGTACACCACCCATAACGGATATGAAATTCATTAAAAACTTTATAAGTTGTTAAGCTTTCTGATTATCACATAAAGCTTAACTATAAGCCTAACCTCACATTAATGCAGAATCTAGCACCTTCTCACACCATAGGAAGGGACTACAAATAAAAATTGATTAAAATCAATTTTAGTGCTAGCAGAACTGACAGTGACTTGTTCTTACCCATATGAACCTTTTTAATGGGATCTCCAATCACAAAGGTTGGGTTACCATCACTTATTTGTTTTCAATTGGCTTAAGTCCCATTCCCCTAAATGTTTCTAATATCATGTTCCTCCTCAGCGATTTGTTAGAGGATCTGCTAAATTTCCTTCTGACTTCACATAATCTATGGAAATTGTTCCATCCTTTAGCAGCTGCTTTACCACATTATGTCTCAATTGTATATTTCTATTTTTCCCATTGAAAGTTTTGTTTTTAGCTACAGCTATTGCTAATTGAGAGTCACAATGCATAGACACTGATGGGGTTGGTTTCATTCCTAAAGGAATATTAGCTAAGAAGTTTTTCAACCACTCAGCCTTACTACCAGGCATTTCTAGAGCAACAAACTCTGACTCCATTGTTGATCTAGCTATAATAGTTTGTCTAGCTGATCTCCATGCAATCGCACCACCACCAAGTGTAAACACATAACCACTAGTGGATTTTGTCTCATCTGAATCAGAGATCCAGTTAGCATCACTGTACCCTTCTAGTACAGCAGGAAATCCACTATATTCAATACCATAGTCCATGGTACCTCTCAAATATCTCATTAGTCTCGCAAGTGCATCCCAATGGTCCTGATTAGGACTATGAGTGTATCTACTCAATCTACCTACTGCATATGCAATATCAGATCTAGAGAAATTCATCAAATGCATTAAGCTCCCAATGATTTGGGCATATTGAGTTTGAGCAACTGGTTCTCCTCTATTTTTCTTCAATTGAGAGTTAGCATCATAAGGGGTACTCACTGACTTAGAGTCATAATATCCAAACTTCCTTAGAAGTTTCTCAACATAATGTCCTTGGGATAGTAATATACTATCTCCCTTCCTTATGATTTTAACTCCCATTGCTTCATCCATGTCTTTCATATCAAATTTAGATGCCAAAAGAGATTTAGTTCTCAAAATTATATCATTGCATGTACCAAAAATAAGCATGTCATCCACATACATGCATATAATGACATAATCGACATTCTCAGATTTTGTGTACACGCATCTATCAACATCACTAGCAGAAAAGCCATCATCAAGTAAAGTCTCATTAAACTTTTCATGCCATTGTTTTGGTGCCTGTTTTAAACTGTATAGGGATTTCAAAGGTTTGCACACTTTGTTTTCATGACCATGAACCACACACCCTTAAGGTTGAGTCATATAAATCTCTTCCTCTAGATCACCATTCAAGAAAGTTGTCTTCACATCCATTTGGTGAATGACTAACTTATGAATGACCGCTAAGGCTATCAAAACTCTAGTAGAGGAAATCCTGGTAATAGGTGCAAAGGTATCAAAGAATTCTATGTTTTCCTTTTGAGTAAACCCTTTAGCTACCAACCTAGCCTTACACTTATCTATTGATCCATCAAGGTTATACTTTTTCTTAAAGATCTACTTACATCAAATAGGCTTCGCTCCTTGTGGTAAATCTACTAGAGTCCGTGTATCATTTTTCTCAATAGAATCAATCTCAGTCTTAATAGCTTGTTCTCAAAGGTCAGCATCTGAAGAACTAATAGCTTCTGAAAAACTCAAAGGGTCATCCTCAACTAGATATGTATAGAACTCATCTCCAAAAGATGTCTCTTTCCGTTGTCTCTTACTCCTCCTCAAATCCTTAAATCCTAAAGGGAAAAATGTCCTCAAAGAATTCAACATTCTTAGTCTCTACTATGGTATTGCAATCAAGCACATTACTCTTAAGGACAAGAAACCTATAGGCAGCAGTATGTTCCGCATAACCAATAAACATGCAATCAGAAGTCTTAGGTCCTATTTTCCTTTTCTTAGGATCTGGTAGCATCACTTTAGCTAGGCACCCCCACACTCTCAAATATTTTAGGTTTGGTGTATATCCTTTCCATAACTCATAAGGTGTTTTTCATTTTTTTTTTATGAGGGATCCTATTTTGCAAGAAACAAGCCGTCAAAAGGGCTTCTCCCCAAAGGTTGTCAGGAACAAAGGAACTAATAAGCAGAGCATTCATCATCTCCTTAAGGGTTCTATTTTTCCTCTCAGCTACTCCATTTGACTCAAGTGAATATGGTGGGGTTACCTCATGGATTATACCTTCCTTTTCACAAAAGTCATTAAACAAAGTGCACTCACCATCCCTATCGGACTTATCCTTTTGATTTTTCTATTTAATTGATTTTCCACTTCAGCTTTATAAGACAAAAACATGTTAAATGCTTCATCTTTATGTCTAATCAAATAAACTTTAGTATATCTAGAGAAATCATCTATAAAGGTTATAAAATAACTTTTACCTCCTCTAGTCATAGTTTGTTTCAAATCAGTAAGATCAGAATGAATTAAGCTAAGAGGTTCAATTTCATGTTGCACAACAGAACATGTTTTCTTTGTTAATTTAGATTCAATCAATACATATATCACATTTTCTACTTTGTTTATCATGCATGTTGATTAGGCATAGTCGTTGCAATTTTATAACATACAAGGAATTCACATGTCCTAATCTAGCATGCCACATATCATAAGAATCAACCATATAAGCAGAAGTAGATGCAGTTTTATTCATAACTTCAGAAACATTCAGTACAAAGAGTCCCCGATCATAATACCCTTTACCCACAAACACATTATTCTTTGTCATAACAATTTTGTCCGATTCAAAGGACACTTTCACCCCAACCTTTCCCAAAAGTGCTACAGAAACTAAATTGACTCTAATAGAGGGCACATATAGCACATCAGCCAAAGCCAGAGTCTTCCCAGATGTGAGCTTCAAAAGAACTTTTCCTTTTCCTAGAACCGGAGTGGTCCTAGAATCACCGAGATACACATGTTCTTCTTCATCCCCCATAATATTGTAGGAGGTAAACGCATTTTTGTTTGCACAGATGTGTCGGGTAGCCCCAAAATCTACCACCCATTTGCTGACATCAGTCACCACATTCACTTAAGAAACAATCGTAGCTATAACATCATCCCCTTCAACCAAGTTGGCCCTAGGCTTAGGAGGGTTTTCGTTTCTCATGATGCGATACCTGCATTGAGGTGCATAGTGTCCTGGATTTCCACAAACAAAATAGTTTCGCTTCTTCTTGAAGGTTGGGTTAGAAGAATGTGGGATATTATTTTTAAATTTATTTTTGTTATTGTGATCAGGTTTCTGCTCGTACCTTTTCTTATTTGGTTTGTTCTGAACCACGTTTGCCTTGGCAGATAATGCTTTTGCCCTTGTTGCAGTGCACTCCTTTCTGTTGGTATCTTCAATAATGATGTGTGTGATCAGTTCTGATAGTGACATCTGCTTGTGCTTGTGCTTCAACTGTTGCTTGTAGTCAGTCCAAGATGCAGGCGATTTCTCAATCAGCAAATCAGATACAAACTCATCTAGAAGGATGATGTTTTATGCTTTTAGATCTTTAATCAGCTTGTGGTATTCACTGATCTAAACCTTGATGTCCTTGCCTCCGATTATTTCCCAGCGGTAGTAGTTGCCAATAATGAACCTTTGTCTGACAACATCTTCGGTAGTGTACTTCATGAGAATAGAATCTCATATCTCTTTGGCCTTCTTGTAGGAACAATAGACATCGAACAGATCGTTAGATAGCGCACTAAACAAAGTGTGATGACATACCTTATTGGCCCGGGTCCAGTCATCAATCTATTTAGCAGGTGCAGTGGATTCTAGCTTCGGAGTGGTAAGAGCAAAAACTACTCCATGCATGTCCAGCGAACACTTCAATCTTTGAGATCTCCGGCAACGGCTTTGCATAGTTGGCGGGGATCGAACCAACATTGTTGTTGACCGGAGAAGAAGGTTGTGATGTGTCAGCGACTACGGTTTTGTTTTTATCAGCCATAAGTCCTTTAGATTGTAGCCACTGTTAACAAAACACACTTCCTGAGGAGTGCAAAAGCACTGCCCTAAAGGACTTATCCGCGGATTACCGCGCAAGCCCCCCAGGATACAACAGGAACCTCTCAGAATGCACTAAGGCAACAGAACTGGCAAGCATGAAACGAAACCCAGGAACAGAGAAAAGAAGAGATAGTGAGAGTATGTCTCAAACGTGTAGCACAAAAGGGTATTTATAGAACAAAAGAATAAAACGTTAATAAATAAACGGTCAAATAAAATATACGATCGTATATTCAAAATGGTCATAAACAGATATGATCGTATATTTAAAACGGTCATAAATATATACGATCGTATATTTAAAACGGTCACAAAATAAAATCCCTTATTTTTCGTAACCACACACTTAATAAAACAATAACATAAAAACATGATTTTCGGATAAGCTTTAAATTCAAATAAACTTAAGCAAAAAATAATAAATAAATATTTTATTAAATCACAGTGTAAAAACAATATAAAGCCCATTCTCGCACGCACAAGGGGGGGGGGGGGCACAAATCAACGGATTTGCACTACGAATTGCTCACTAGGCCCAAACTCATGCACGCGAGGCTTCCACCTCTTACTAGCCTCTTTGAAAGCTATTAACACAAAGGATATATAAACTAGTGAGACAAAGCTATCCTAGGCAATGTGGGACTTTGCCTTTTATAATACTCTCCAAAAATAAAACAAAATGTGTGAAGGAACCATTGTAACATATATATTGTGCTTTAGGGTGTGAAGAGTGAATGTGAAGCATTTAGATCCTAATCTTTGAGAACTTAAGGTGTGTTCTTATGTTTTCTGATCTTACAAAAAAAGGAAAATAATAATGCTTTAATTTCTTGTTCTTTTTCTCCCCCTTTTTTCTTTTCTTCTTTTGTGAATGACCAGTAGCATTAGGGTTACGATCTAACTTATAATTAGATATTCAAATAGTTGAATAAAAATTTAGGAACTAAGCATTATGACAAATTTATTTTCTTTCAATAATAAATTAAGGTACATGTCAATGTGTTAGATTTCAAATAATTACTCATTGATTTTGAACAAGGGATAATGATTGGACAAGTTTTTCTAAACAATAATTTTGTGGTTCAAACTACTATCATTACGTATGCATGTGTTAGGAGCAAAAGAGAGGTACGTTCAAAAGAAATAAAACATACAAAGAGAAACACATTTCACGAAAAAATATATATGATTGGGATAACGAAAAACCGGCAAAAAATTGAGAAAAGTTATCGTGAGATCTATTCATAAAGTAAGGTTTAATTGTATTTTTAATTATTTTATTATAATTAAAGTGTATATTATTAGTTTTGTAATTATTTTGTTAAGTAAAATTAATTTCTTAATTTTCTAATTATTATAATTAAATCTTTTAATTGTTTTTATTTTATTTAAAATTCTTAAATTATCATTTTTATTCAAATTCTTCATACATTATATTGATTAAATCATTTTGTTCAAAAAATGCCAATCAAAATATCAAATCTCAATTAAATCCTTCAATTTTTTAATTTTTCTAAATTTACTAAATTTATATATATATATATATATATATATATATATATATATATATATATATTAAAATAAAAAAGAATTCATATCCCAATTTCTTCATAAAATACCAGCTATTTTAATAGAAACAAAATTTTTGAAGGTCTTAGGTAGAAGAGAATTAACAGAAAGACAGGATTTAGTTTACTATTAAAAATAGAGAACTTGATTTGGTAAAAAATAAATAAATTGAAAGACCAAAATTACTCTCATTTTAAATTAGAGGGATTGGAAATATAATCGAGGAAAAGGTTTTCTTTAATCAATATGGGAAGAAAACGGGATGAGAATTCAGATCATGATAAAGTATTAAGAGATAAAATTACTGTTTTTATTTTTAATTACAAAACTAGTATCGTCTTGTTTTTATTTTAGTTTTTTCTTTTAAATATTTGTATAAAAAATAGTATAAAAATTTTCTATTATTTTTACTGTTCCTTATATAAATTTTTTAAGTAAAAATGAAACAATATTTTTTTAATTAAAATTACATACACAAAATAAAAAGATAAAATATTTTTTTAAACCAAACAATTTTTTCTTTATTTTCTATTTGTTCCTTCTCATTTTCTCATTGCAAACAAATTAACGTGCTTCATAAAAGTGTTCTTTTTCAGGGCAAGCATATATAGAAACTCTAATAATAACTTTCCAAAGAGTTTGTAAAAGAAAAAAGATCAAGCAATAATAAAACAGCACATTGATTTGCAAGCTCGCAATAAAAAAAAAACGCTCTGATGATTTATTGTTGGTTTTGTTTACTTACATCTATTCATTTTTTATTATTACTACTCGAGACATTCATCACAAAATTCCCTTTTAAAAACTATATATTGAAAATATTATATTATTTAATTAGAGAAGACAGCAGTGGACTAGAATAAGAATAAAATCATACATAGATCCAAGTTGCATATCATAACGAAACATGCCACTTGCTCCCATTTGACAGGTAGAAATAAACGATAAGAAGCAAAATAATTGTTATTTTGAAGAAGCAATCAGAAAGGGTGCGCATAAAATCCATGTAGGGTATCTTTGCATCTTGTGACTATATTACAATAATTAAGAAGCAAATCTTGTGGGATGCGTGAGAAGATCAAACTTGGGTTGCATCTATCTTTGTAAATTGCATTGCATCTGACCAAAACGGTTGAAAAGAGAGATTGCATGGGCAATTGGGACGCATGGCTTCAATTCAGTGCTTTAATTCTAGGTGGCTAGGTATGATGTCTTCTCATGTTAATTAGTTTCTATAACATGCATGTGTGGAAGTGGAACCCCCCTCTTCTTTTATCGTTATTGTTTGTTCAATAGTAACATCATTGTCCTCACACATAGAGAAAGAGCAACTGTATGTGATATCCATATCTAGTTTAAAGTTGCAAAAGGAGGTCATGACACGGTCATCAAAAAACTGAACCATATCCCCAGTTCCCAAAACTGTAACTCAATAATATCCCTTTGCAACTTTTATTTTTGAAATTGATTCCTTAACATAGTCATTAGCTTTTAGTTTTTTTTTAAATTTTTTTTAGAAGTTAATTAGTTCTAATTGTTTCAATCTTACGTTTGTTATTAGAACAATCAGGTATTTCGTATGAATTTAATTAAAATATATTAATAGTATAAATGTTTTTATATTGTTAATCTAATTATAGATTGTTATATATGATAAATTAATTGTGTTGAGTTTTATAATAATTATTTTAAAAGTTATATATAGGATTTAATTAGTTAATAGTTTACACTGACAATGTATTAAAGTTAAACTCCTTATGAATAAATAATACATGAACTAAAAGTATAAAAGTTTTTTTTAAAAAAAAAATAGACTATACATTAACAGTGTAAAATAGTTTTACTTAAAAGTCACATTCATGAAGATTCATCATAACCATGAACATGTGATAGATCTGGAGTATATAGTAATTTTAAGGCTCCGCTGCGTTCACATGTGGGGAACGATTTATTTAACGGGAGAACCTGTGTTCGATTTTTTCCGTGTGCAAAATTTCCTTGGGCCAACGACAGTCATGCACCGTGAGCGAGATTAGTCTCTGATCCAGTGGATTGGGGATACCCGTGATCTCTGATCCAGGACAAGAAAAAAAGTCACATCAACGATGATTCATCGTAACCATGAACATGTGATAGATCTGGAGTATATAGTAATTTTAAGCACTTACCTTGTGTACTTTTATTTTCAATTTTTTTAATACATGTGCCTTTTATGAAACCTAGTTTTAGTTTTTGCACACAATCTATGTAATTATGCCTTAAAAAAAAGCGTGCAATTATGATTACGTACATCCATTTGTCTAACTAAATCGTATATGCACGCAGCGTTATTTATATTAAAAAAGGAATAATATCTATGGGTACAACTATTATTTGATTCGTGCATATTCTCATATGAGAACCCAGGACATAAATATAGCCCTCCACTGGATTCGTTTAAAAGGGAATAATCATTTTATGGTACCTTTTTATCTTAATATTATAGTCGTAGAATTGAAATTTTTGTTTTAGAATATCGGTATGTAGCATTGTTATAATTCCACAGCAGGTTCGTCCATATAAACATTACATGTGAAAATCAGGTATGATATTATGGACCAACAAGAACCTGGAAATGAAATAATGTGATGTTTGATTTTTAAAAAATTGGGACAAGTCTACATTTAGCTACAAGTGGCTATAACGTTAGCCCATACCAAATTGGGGGGATGGATGTTGTCTATGTGGTAAAGGAGAAAAACGGGAAAAAAAAAAAAAAAAAAAAAACGAACACACAAAAAAAAAAAAAAAAAAAGGAAGCTACACCTACAATTCGGGGTGCTTGCATCTTTGCCCCACAAAACATGTGCGGTTTCCATTTCTATTGTTTTTTTTTTCTTTTTTAATAGTTTTTTTTTTTTTTTGGAGGAAGGGGAGGGATAGTTATCATTAAAAAAATAAATCCGTTTTGTTTGGAGAAGGGTTCTTTGTGTCAATATTGGAAAGATGGTGGATATATTTTAAGAGTGGACCAACATGATAGGTGTTCTATCATGCACCACAAGTTCTAGCCTTTAGATTAATCCCATCATCACATCACTATAGTACACCCTCCATATCATATTTCTTCTCTCTTCCTAGGTCTGAGCCATTTCCAGCTATTCCTCGCCGTTTGACCATTATCCATCATTGTCGAAGACAATTTTCAATGGTAGTGTTTTGTTTCTTTTTATTTCCTCTTTTCATTTCCTATCTTTTTTATTTCTTCCCTTATTCTTCAATGGTTTTGGCACTTTAGAAACAACTTCGAAAACCACCACCACCCTTCAGATTCATCACTTCCTTTGATCAAGTTCAATGCACTTTGTTCGGCATCAATCAAAACCATTGAACCTTCACCTAAGTTTGTCTCCTCATGTACTTCCTCAGCTTTTGCTAGTTGTGCTTGTTGATAAACCTGATTTTCATTGTATTTTGGTGAGTTTAGATGCCATTTTCATACATTTTGAATATATTTTATTGGCAAAACTCACTGTTCGGTGTTAGTTGGTGCAAGACAGATACTCAAGAGGCTTCATGAGGAAAATAGTTGAAAATTACACTTTTTGGAGCAAAAATGCCACTGTCTGGAGGACTAAGAAAAAAGGGTCAGAATTGAAGTAACGCAAGGACCATGGCCATGGTAAATTTACCATGGCCATTCTGGTTGCGTAGCAAAATTAGACCTTGATGCAAGGACCACGGCTGTGGCCATTTTACCACAGCCGTGGTAAGTTGCGCTGTCAGCCCAGTTAAATTTTGAATTATTATAAATAGGAGAGAGAAACCCTTTTATTTTTTATCTTTTGTTCTATTTTGAAAACTGAGGGTTCTGAGTGAGAAAGAGGTCCTGTGAGAGACTCTGAGCCGCGGGAGGACGTAGAGAGCACCATTGGAGATCACCACTGTAAAGTTTCTTCCCTTTTGTAATCTTTATGTCTTCTTTTGAGTTTTTTGGCTTAATCATGAACATGAGTGGCTAGTTTCTCTTAGCCCCAGATTGTGATGTAACTGTATCTTTGTACCCCAATTCTGATTTTAATAAAACCTCGATGTTATTCAGTTATTTGTATCTCTTCACTGCTCTTATTGCTTTTTAGGACCGATCAGTCTAAACATAAGTTAATCTATTGTCTATGATCAATTGCTTGCGATTAACTGAACTGTGAAGTGATTGGATTCGTACAATTTGCATGATCAAACCTATTGTATGAATTTCTAGTAGATTAACCTGTTAATCAACTTCTCCGAGACTCATCATTTGCTCTAAATTAATTCACCTATGATCAATTGGGAATTAAATTACGGGAAATAACGTTATTAACTATGATCAATTGTTAATTAACGAATTTAAGAGGTCGCTGGCAAGTAACACATTTAGGGATTTTGTTGAGATTAGAATTGGGGGGAAAAGGGGTACATGTGAAATCACAATCCTAGGCTTCTTTATTATAATTGTCTCACATTAATCTTTCTCTCTGATTCTCTTTCTTTTGAAAAGAATAATTGAATATCATTCCTCTCAATTTGATTTTAAATTCTGGATTGCTTAATTATTTGTGAAATAAATTATTTGGGAACGCAACTGGTCCTTTGGGTTCGATATCCGGACTCATAAAGTCCACTATTACTACTGCGTAGGGTACGCTTGCCCTTTTGCGAACGCATTTTACGCATCACTTGTTCATCTTTAGCTTTTGCTTCTTCACGTTATCAAACCACATGGTTCTAGAATCTTCCAACACCGCGTTCCTAGCATCGGGGGAGTGAAACCCATTTGCTAAAATGGGGTTTGGGGAAAACCCAAAAAGGAAAATGGAAAAGATCACGATGGGAGCATTGAAGTGTTGGGTTGGTGGTGACGTTGTGGAGGGAGAGTTAGGAATGGGTTTGGGGATTGCAAAGGATGAAAGGAAGAGATAGTGGTGCTACGATGGTTGGTGACAAGGGGTTGCTGGGGAGAGGAAGACACATGGTGTTACAATGCGGAGCGTGCACCACCATCAAAAATCGTCTCTAGCGGCGACGAACGGTGGTCAGCGATAGAGGTTGCTTGGGAGAGGAAGAAAAGTGGTGCTTCGATATGGAGGGTGTTGTCGAGAAACGTAAACCAAAAATAACCGTAGTGGAAAACTTTCCTATCAATAAATCCATGCAAAAAGGCATAAAACTGTGAAAAAAGGATTTACCTCTTGTAGCATGACAAACTTTTCTTTCGGCATACCATTTAGTCCAACAACGACAATTGAAACTCTACGAAATCCACATGAGCAGGCTCCTCATCGCTTCACAATTAAATTAAGAAAAGAGGTGGCAGTGCTAGCTACGCTACAAGGGAGGTCTTGACGACTAGGTTTTCTTTTTCTTTTTTTCACGCACACTAAATAAACCATGCGGCTACAGAATTGTGTGTAGCTTAAGGCTTTAGGTGCTTCCTTTACATAGAAGCTCCTAAGTGTTAACTCTGAGCTTGACCTATTTATCTATCATATGCATTTTTAAAAGCTTTGACTTGACATATAAGCTTGTTTAAGGGTCTACTTTTGGATAATTTAACACAAAGATAGAGGTGAAAATATGTATGCTAAGCTTTATAAGAATCGAGTTTAACTTGTTTACATAATATAAACATATTTTTAAGGTCCAATTTGACATTCATGATAAATTATTAAAAAAATACTTTGTAATAAGACCTCTAAATAAGACATAAATTTAACTTTCAATAAACTTATAAGCTTAACTCTTTATGTAGATTAACACTTTTAACATTCAAAAATATAAATAAATGTATTATTTTAATACATTACAACAAATTTAATATAATAACAATACTAACAATAAATATTTATTTATGTTTATTTTAACAGGTAAGTCTGTTAGGCTTAAAAAGCTTTTTGAATAGTCTAAAATCTGGCTTTATTAACTAAATAAACAAACTTTGATAAAAGAATTGGCTTGGTTTATTTATTTATTTTTTATTTTTTAAAAAAAAGCCTAGTCTAGCCTGACCTGGAATTGATGTAGGCTAGGGCATAGATCCCTGTCGAGCAACCTAACATATTTCATTCCCTAGTTAGAGTAGGAATAATTTGTTTCTTATGTCATGGTATAACTATTGTCGTAAAAGAAAAAAATTGAAGTACACCTTCAATGTAACTTGAGATCCAACTTTGCATATAAAGATTGACACTCATAAAATTGTGTACTCGAGGCCAGAAATATAAAGAATTTTTACAATATAATGTCCAAAAAAATTGGAGAAAGGAAGATAAGTTACATAATTTAGGGGCTCTAATTAATGGTTTCTTGATTTATGGGAAAATATTCTTGATTTGGGAGTTAGAATAATTGCTTGATGGCAAAAAATGCTCAAGCGTGGGGAGGTTTGATAAACCATATTTTATGCATGTTGGGAAGGGAGTTTTTGCCATAAAATGCTTTAATTCATGTACTTTATGTTGGCAAAGCTCATGTTTATGGTTAAGTGTGCAATAGGAAGGCTCCTAGGAGAATAAGCATGAAAAAAAGCCTAAAAAAGGGTAACTTAAAAAATATTTGGACATTTCCTGAAGAGCATAGTCATGCTGCATCAAGCATGATCATGTTGCATTTTTAAGTTCTGCACTCAGTTACCGAGCACGATCATGCTAATCCTTGAAGGACCTCAGTTGAAAGTGAAGAACACGCCCATGCTGCCTTCAACACACCCTTGGTGAAAGAGCACGACCATGCTAAAATTTGAATTTTGAATCTGTTGCACTTTTAGCATGCTCGTGCTAAACTCCATGCCTTAACTCTGAAGTTTTTTTTATAAATAGAAAAAGAGAAGTGAGGGTTTACTTATCTTTCATTTTGTTCTGAATTTAGAACACTATGAGTGAGTCAGTAGACCTTAGAGAGAGTTGTGGGCTAAGAAGGAACGTGAAGAGCATAAAAAAAGTTTCTACTTGTAATAGTTCTTCCTTTTTGCTTCTTTTAATGTATTTCTTTGTTGTTTTATGCTTTCATGTGCCTATGGCTAGCTAAAACTCTTCAGCTAAGGTTCTGATGTAAATTATGCCTGTGAACCTCAATGTTCTATCTTAATTGAATTCCTTTGATGTTTAATCAATTGAATTGTTGCTCTATTTTAATTTTCTTCAGACTTGACCAATTTGTTAATTATCTCTCAACAATCGCACTACTCTTAATTAATCGAAATGTGCAGTAGTTGAATTTGTATGACACTACATGACCAATTGTGTTGTATGAATTTCCAATTGGATTAGTAATTTTTAATCATCTTCTCCACATTTTATGCTACCATAATTTAATTTCTACATGGACAAAGAGGGGTTAATTTAGGTTGTAGAACATGACCAAAGTCTATTAGCAATGTTAAGAGGATTAATTGGCGATCGAAGTCTGTTTAGAATTCAATTAAGATCGAAATTGGGGGAAACTAAAGGTGTGATTAAAATTAAAACCCTACGCCCTTTTATCTGTTAATCTTTCAACGTAATACTATTTTCTCATTACGTTTTGAATTCTACTCAATGATTGATAACTCCTTCTCAAAAATATCAGTTCGCTTAGACTACTTCTAGAATTTGTTTGTTTTTGAACCATCTCTAGTCTTTGAGGTATGATATCCAAACTGAAGGTCCACTATTATTGTTGTGTAGAATACGCTTGCCCTTAAGCGCACTATTTATATGCATCATATATCAATCATAATACAAAGTACATAGATGTTATAAAGGGTAAATGGTATAGAATTAAGATGGATTGCTTTGTGTAAGACTTAGTTGAATGTAAAGGTGTTGTGAATGAATTATGCTTAACAATGTTTTTCCTTTTGATATGAACATGACTTGTGCATGCTATGCTATGAGATTTGTGTTGTTACATGATATCATTGTGAAGAGTTGCCTAGTCTATGAGATACCAAGATGGGTGTCGGGTGGTATCATGCCTGTGAGTGACTTAGCCTATGAAAGGCTAGGATAGTACTCATGCTATTTGTGAAAGAGAAGTCCAAATGGACATTTCGTGTGCACTTCAATGATTGAACATGCATCATGATAAACATAGAGATGATTGTCGATGACAAGTACATATGAATTGGGACGGTGGAGGCCCTGAATGGTCGTTAACCCAACCTTAGGAGTAACGTCAACTGAGGTAACCCCAATACCCTATGTTGATCCCATGAGGGTGGGGCATACTTATAAAGCTTGATAACCCTGACTAGTCACCCGACATTATAACACTAGTGGGAGTGTTTAGTGTTAAAGGTAACCAGTGAGGTGTTGCTCTCCTCCTTATACGCTAAGCATGACTGCTAGTATACTATCTTGAGTAGTTATTGGTATCACATAGACATGGAGTAGAGATGATGGGGTATGGCATACATAAACATTTTATTGCCATGTGATGTGTGGAATTCATTTGTGTTGAGATTGCATGATGTATATGTGTGTGTGTTTATTTATAACTTTATTATACTGGCATATCAAACAAAATGTACTCACTCTTTGTTATTTGTTGTGTTTTCTCTATATGGTTTTGATGTATAGGTGAAATTCAGTAGGATCATGAAGAGTGATATTAAATCAGAGGCACTAACCTCATTTTATCATTTTCTTTAGTTGTTATTCAGTTGGGATTTGTATAGCTCTGATACGTGTGACATTGTGGTTGGATTTTATTACTTTATAGGTTTAAAATTTATCATTGTAACTACATTGAATTTGGTTTTCATTTGAGAGTTGTATGGCTATTTGTGAGTTGAAGTATTTGCATTATTTTGTGAAGTTTAATGTGGGAATTTGTTTAATGTGATGTTCTTTACCGCACGAAAAGAAATTTGAAAATTTGTATTTTACTCATTGCCGTAAGTTTAACAATTATCTTTAACAATATAATAATAAACATATATTTTTGGGGTAAAAGGTGTCACAATATCTCCTAACATGGTAAAAAAAAATCAACCGGACTCTCTGAGTCAAAAGCATGAAATTGTCAAAACCATTCAATAAACACACCAAACTCTAATCAATGGGAGCAATTGTGGCATAATCAGAATGTGTCATGTATAGGTAGTTTCTACCATGACATGAGAGAGCATGCACCTGGTCCCTTGTGGAATCACGCACTCGCACATTCTATGGGTTTAACCAACAACCTCCACTAGCATTCCCTCACCCATCAATGACAAAGTGCATGCTCATTTAATTTCCAACAACTTGACACATGCATATGTATGCATGATAACAACAATACACACACTCATAAATTGAAAGTAATTTTCAATTTTAATATGCTAACTATATATACAAATGTACATGACACCTCAAAATATTAATCATGTCATTGTCATATTTTCATCAAACATATATTATATTACAGATATTCCAAATGCTCTAAAAGTGTGTTTGAATAAGGCATTTTAAGAGAGGAAAGTAATTTTCAAAGAGATTTAACACTTCTTATGCTATTTTTTTTGTTTGGATATTTTATCAAAAGGAAATTAGAAATTGATAATTTTAATAGGAAATTTTAATTAACCAAAAACAAAGAATTCTAAATTCCACCTAAAAATTGAGAATTCTCTACCTATCTAAACCATCTAGAAAGTGACTCAAAATCCTCTCCACACAATCAATGTTGTAAAACATTTTGTTCAAGTATTAATAGCTCGACTCAAAAAGGTCATTGAGTGTGGCTTCTTCAAGCTATAACCCTATCTTCTTCTCTAACATGTCTCTATGAGCTTTAAAAGCATTCAATATATTTGTCATTCATAACAATCCAAACTAAAACCTTGTCATCATTGTGACCTTTGAACTCTTCACTAGTGGAAGATTTGAAACCACCATCTCTTGAAGCTCCTTCTACTCCGCCTCCAACACAACAGACGAACAAGACAATGATGATAGTGGCTTTTGATTCGATCTCGAAATGAAGAAGCTCCGGACCTTCAAACCAATAATCTTTAGCATTAGCATCGATAATCGCCTTTGTTCTTCTACTATTGTCAATTCCATTCCAAAGGACCAATTTAGACGTAGAAGTGGTTTCACTCACTAATAGGGGTGGCAACGGGGTGGAGCGGGTACGGGCAGTGGCTACCTACTACCTGTCCGGCAAGATAAATATCTGCCATGTGTCCGCCCTGTACCCATGCGGGTATTCGTTAAGTGGATACACGTGGATTTTTCAATATCAACAAATATCCATGGATATTTACTGAAAAATAAAAAATAGTTTAAAATACAATTTAATTATTCTAACATTTTTTTCAAAAAATAGTTTAAAGATCAAAATTATAATTATTCAAATATTTTAACAATTATACTAATCAAGATTATTCAATTTAGAAACTAAATTTAAATTTAAAATGCTTCAATCTCATAAGTCTAAACAAAAGTTAATAAACTAAAATAATTCAATTTCATAAGTTCAAACAAAAGTTAATAAGGTACAATAATTCAATCTCACGAGTCTAAACAAAATTACTTACAAGGACATTTAAGTAATTTTATTATAATGGATATTTAATGGGTACCCGTCGGGCGAGTACCTTGATACCCGTCTTTGCCCCATTTATTAACCAGTAGTGGGTATATCTATTTAAATTATCTATGGGTACCCATTTATGTATCCATCTTTTATTTGTTACAGATTTTATCCGCGAATATCCGTGAGTACGAATATCTTTGCCATCTCTAATCACCAGCCAACCATGCAGGATCCATGGACAAAGCTCTAGAAATTACAAAAACGATGCATCTTCATGTGATTTTGAGCGTTTCCACCATAGGTATCCAGTGGTTACAAGATAGGGTTTTGATGGAGTTCTTAAGGCTCTTGAGCACGTGATGAGAGAGGAACCTTTTCGTCTTGGAGAGGTTTGAAAATTTGAAAATTTGAGAAATACAAGGAATTTAAGTTGTTTAATCAAAGTAAAGCATTTTAAAAATCCAAGGAATTTAATTGATACAGTTAAATTTTCATGTATTTTAATTTCCTTAAAATTATTTATTCAAAAACAACCTTAATTGTATTTTATAATTTGTGTAATTTTTTTATCATTTCATTATATTTATCACAATAAATTTTTTTTGAAAGAAATATTTATCACAATAATTAAATATATTATAACATTTCATTATATTTATAATTCATACCAATTTTTAAATGTATTTAATTTTTTTTTTACTGAAATTGTCTTAATTTAATTAAAATTAGTCTTTTATGTTAATTTTATACAAATTTTGTACTTTGCATTTAATCCTGTTCTTTTTTTTCCTTTTTTTTTTTTTTTTGTAACTAGGATGTATCTAAGACTTCTATTTGACACCTAACTAGTCTCTTTCCCACCAAGTCGGCTCATTTTAAAGTAAAGTAGTACCTTCAGTCATAAGTTGTAATTCCATATCAAAGTTGGGAACAGAAATATTGTAATTCTGTTTCCCTTTATTAATTGCTATTTACATTTTATTTTGAAATAAAGGGTAAATTTTCGTCCTTTCTCAACTTATTATGGTGTCCAATTTGATTAATTTCAATGCGAGGCGAGTTGGTGTTAAGCAAGCATGTACACCACGTGTTTGATAATGAATCCGTTCAGATAATTTTTTTCATAAGCACTCTTGAGAGATAAAAATAAGAAGGAAAAATTAAATGAGTTTTTCCATAAATTAAAATTAATTTATACATAAATTAATTTATAAAAGTTATCTCATATTAACATCTCTAAAAGATGATTTTTAATTCATATATAAACTAATTTTAGATTATAAAAACATATTTTTTTTCTTTTTCTTCTTATAAAAATACTTATGGAAAAATTTATTCACACGTGCTCAATATAAGCCAGAGAAGTGTGGCTAGTTCGGGACAGAGACCTGAAACTGCTCTTCCACCTAATCCAAATCCCTTTTTTCTCAACATGGGTTTGGCTTCACAGGTGGATTTGCACCCGCAAAATTTGGAAATTTCACATTGTCGACAGCATTTATTTAGTGGTTTGATACCATCCTTATTTAACTTTCAGTTGCATCATGGGTTTCTTGATTGGACCATGTATATATAATCACTAATTTAAGTTTTATTTTTTGAAAAACTCACAGCAATTTATAGGTTGAAGGAAATTTATGGCATATTGTAGACAAATTAGTACAATCTCAACTCAAAGCTTGAAGGACGAATACACACGTTTGTTGCACAAAGGACACAATATTCTATCCTTCAAGTGCCAACATTTTTCTATTATTATTTGTCTATAAAGCATCGTAATTCGTACGCAACCTTCCATACGATGGGCTGAATGTGTTGAGTACATACCATTCCAATTATCTATGTGCTTTTTTTACCAACGAAGACATTTTGTTTTTTAGGTTTATGGATCTTTCTCACATATATTTTACTCAATTTATTCATTTTATCAAATTTGAAATTTTATATTCACACTTGTATTCCAACACTGTCCGAATTGGACCTATTTCAAGGTCACTACTAAGCCAAATTTTGTTGAGCTTGTACCAATGGTTAAAAATGACTATTTTAATCATTAGCCGTTAACGGTTAGCCGTCAGAAATAATCGTTAGCCGTTAGCAGTAAAAAATAGCTAATTTAGTTGTTTGTCATTTTTAATGCTAATCATAAGGATCGCATCAACCGATGTACATCGGCTGAATCGGCCGTCAGCTAACATTTTTAGCATTAACAGATCTCTTTTTCTTTTTATTTACTAGAAGAAATAAGATCATAGTTGAATTCCTTATAATACCTCGATAATAATCAATATACTAGCTACTGAATGATCCAAAAAATATATATATACCAGCTACTGTTAAAATATAGAGATATCTTATAACTTTGATCGAACTGTTATAATTAAGTGTTTTTGGTAGTGATCGAACTGTTATAAGTGAAATATGGTTAGAATTTATTTAAATTAAAATACATAAAAATGGACTATATCAAGTGAGAGTGAAATTAGGGAGAAAATTTTATATATGATTTCATTGACTCTCTTTTATATAATAATGTATAAATATATAGATAAATGGATACAAAAATAAGCTACATATAGATAAGAATGCATGATCTTATCGGAATCTTTTAAACTAATTCAATCAATTGGAGTCGGCTTTTATATTATTGCACGTTAATTTATCATGTATAGACAAGAATAAGATAATTTATATAACTGATGAACATCAACTTCTCATACATTGAAGATTCAGCACTAATCGAAATCTCGGGGGATGTTATGGAACATGATTTTTCTAATTTTAACTTAACGCGCAGTTAATATAAAATTCTGCATATAAATTTTTCGGCTGTCATACAGATTGGACAAGTCAGAGTTTCTTTTGTACAGATAATTTGACTGCTGCTTGGCATTGTCATGTTCTTCGGTTAATATATAGGAATTCTTAAATGAGAATACGATTAAAAAAAGGGAAAGGACAAAA
This sequence comes from Pueraria montana var. lobata, assembly GCA_026413185.1. Lineage (NCBI taxonomy): Eukaryota > Viridiplantae > Streptophyta > Magnoliopsida > Fabales > Fabaceae > Pueraria > Pueraria montana. The sequence goes on from CM048656.1 coordinate 45,419,074, forward strand.
TGAGAAGAAAGTCTTAGTAGTTTACTATATTATCACTTAATATATAGTTTATATAGAAAGAAGACATCAGAGAAGGCTAGCTAACTAACGTTTTTATGAACTTATCTTTTAGTTTCTCTGTCCAAAAATAAGTGTCACATTTGGAAAAAAAAACTTGTTCTAAAATGAATGTCGCATTTGATTTTTCAATGTAATATTAATTACTTTTTCCACTAATACTCCTAATAAGTGTTACTTTAGCTTTTCAATGCAATATTAATACTTCCTCCGTTCCTAAACTCTTGATATTTAACAGAAAAATTAATGGAGTTAAATAAAAGACTTAAAAGGGAAATTTGAAAAATTTAGTGGACCAAGTACAATGAAATTATTTTTACAATGAAAATGACAATGTGGCTGAGACTCAAATTGTTATAGTCAATGCATCTGTTGGTATTTGTTCTCATAATCAAATTCTACCAACAACAAAGGTAATATATGAGTTTAATTGTATGTACTTGTTTGGGAATAATAGAGCTGTAATCTGATTTTTTTTCTATTCTTGCAGGGCACACTGAATGCTAATGTTGAAAATGAAAATGCTAATGTTGGAATAGCTACGGCTGTAAAATTTTAATAGAAAAATTAACGGAGTTAAATAAAAGGCTTAAAAGGGAAATTTGAAAATTTTAGTGGACCAAGTACAATGAAATTATTTTTAGAAGACTAAAATCAATATAGGTCAATATTTGGAGAACCAACATCATGTTTAACCCCTATAAAATATAATGTTGCAAATTAAGGTTCAAAATATGTTCTTATTTAATGTTAAATAGTGATTTGAATAGGGTTGTCTCTAATTTAGGAGAAATATTAAGTTTTTTTTTTTGTTTAAAGATGAATTGGGAAGTTGTAAAAATCTACTGGTCTCATTATGGTATGTTTTCTCTCACTTTAACCATGATTTTGGATGGAAAGTGTTCATAGGTGTTGCTTAAAAATTAAATAATTTTTAATCATATAAATTTCTTAAAATAAGAATGAATATTGTTTGTTAAAAATTTAATAGAGTAATTTTTTTAATTGATATAAAAATATTTTTCACATAATTTATTTATTTATTTCCATTCCATTATCCACTAACCCAAACTGGTGAAAAGAAAATTTTACCCCTTTCTTATTTCTATTTATTTAAACAACACATATTTTTCTTTTTCTTTTACTTTTATCCTTTCTATTTCTTTTCTTCCTATTTTATTCTTAATCTAAACAAAACATAAAGGAAGATACATGTTATATAAAAAAAAAAGAGAGAGAGAGAGAGAGAGAGAGAGGAAGATACATGTAAAAAGTACACCAAAAGAAAAAGATATTCCTCTAGACTCAAATATAAAAAAAATGCTTAAGTTTGGTGAAGTAAAATATAAGTAAATTTTAACTAATTCAACTCTATTTAATGTCATTATTCCAAAATTTTCCTTAAGTTAATTTAAATGTGAACATCATCTCTAATAAATATGATTAAGGATAATTTAGGAAATGTAGTTATTTTCTTGTATGAACTTAATTAACATTCTTAATCAAAATAAAATTAGATATTTTTGCTTACACTTGAGTTCGGAAGGAGTACATGTAAAAAACTAAAAACATTTAATGATTTTCTTTTTTGTGAAAGACATTTAATGATTTAATACATTCTCATTATGACTTGTAGTATAAAAAATTTATTGATTGATTACACAACTATTAAATGTTAGCAAAACCGTCATTCTAATTCTTTTAAGAGGTGCAGTTAGAGGCACTTATGAGACTTGTTCAGTAATGTATTAATTAAGGTATTGATTGCTTTTGAATTAAGAAGAAAAAAACCTACCTAATTAGCACCCATTGATTTTGTCCCGGCAATCAAGCACTTTAATTTTGTTGTTAAGCACCCACTCCCCATGTGCCTAAGCCCTTCCCAAAATCACTAGAAAAGACAATATGCCCATATTGTCCAATGTCCCCCCATGTGTTCCTACCCTCATTCTCGTTCCTGTTCCCTCAAGTCTTGCTTTTTTGCAACACTAGGGCGGCTTCTATTTTATTCATGCCTTCTTTTGTCCCTTTACACACCTTTCCCCTAGTATTATATAAGGGCCTAACCACATCAATTTCTATTGCTACTTCACTTTAAAGTTCTTCCAAGAAACACAACAAAGCTAAAAACAAAGAGAGAGAGAAAAAAAAAGAAAGATGATCAAGTTGAGGTCAAAGAGGTTTTCAAGAAGCAGCTCCAAGCTTGGCAATAATGGGAGCAAAGCAGCATCAGCATCCCCAGAAAAGGATTGCAAAAGTGTTAATGGTGAAATCAAATGGGAACTTAGGCCTGGTGGCATGCTTGTTCAGAAAAGGGAGAGTAACCAAAGTTCTGGGGAAGGGGTCATCACAATTAGAGTCTCAACTGTGTCACAGTGGCATGACATTTCTATTGATGCCACTTCAACTTTTGGTGAGTCTCACCCCTAATCTATTTCTATTGTAATGAATCTAATTTTGGTTACAAACCCAATTTTGTTTTTCTTTTCAGTCAGAGCAGTCAATTGGTCATTCATACCCAAATGTTTCATTTTTTGGGTCAAGGTGTTTTTAGTCCTTAAAAAATTTTCAAATTTTGATTTTTGTTACTGACTTTTAAAATTAATAGTTTTTTTGTCTCTGTATTGTTTTTAAAAAAAATTCAAACTTTAGTATTTAGAGTTAACATTTTTTACCCTTTAATATTTTAGAGACTAAATTTAATATTTTAGAGAAGTCAGAGACAAAAGCAAAATTGAAAAATTTTTCAGGGGCTAAAAATATTATTAAACTTTTATTCTTTGAACATTATAGAGAACATAGATATAATCCTCAAGTGTGTGTTTTACTAATTTGTGAATCAATTGCAATGATAACGTGCAGGGGAATTGAAAATGATTTTGTCACTGGTGACAAGTTTGGAGCCCAGAGAGCAGAGGCTTCTCTTCAGGGGCAAAGAGAGAGATGACAATGAATTCCTACACATGGTTGGGGTTAGGGACAAGGACAAGGTGCTGCTGCTTGAGGATCCAGCAATCAAGGAGATGAAGCTTCTTGGCATGGCAAGAGGCCAACCCATTAACAATACTTGTTGTACAATCAGTGTATGACCCTTTAATTGATTAAACTTGTTGTTAATTAGTAGTACTAACCAGAAAAAGAAAAAAAAAAAAAAAAGTGAAGTAAAGTTTAATATGTAATGATGGGTCTTTCTTCACTTTTGTTTGTCTTAGAATAGAAACTTAATTATGTACTTATCCGGTGGTGGGTAGAACCCTCTCTTGTGATTTAAAAATGTGTAAGATGATGCAATTCCATGTCATTTTGCAGAGTTTGCTCTCTATTAATTGAAGTGTTGATTCCTCTAGTTTGTACAATTTTTTATTGTGATGGTTTCTGTCCTATTGTTCAATTATATAAACTCATGCGTGCACGCCGACAACCTAAAAAGATTAAGAATGCTGAAAGTACGGTGGAAGCTTTGCTATGGTTGGGACAATATCTCAGAAAAAAATGGCATCTCATGGGTTATAAAGCTCAAGTTGTTTGGGCCAAAGATGGTATTCAATCAAGGGTGTACGGTTTATTTCTTAAATAGTTAAGAAAAGTTTTAAATATCAATTCTTAAGAATAATTTTATGCACCTTTCAAAAAAAAAATTATGCAATTAAAAGTGGGTAAAATATGTTTTTGGTACCTGTACTTTCAGAAAAAATTGATTTTAGTCATTGTACTTTTGAATCAACCATTTTAGTCATTAAATTCTGAAAAATACTTGTTTTTAGTCACTTTCATCTAATAGTGTTAATACTGTTAACAGAAATACAGTTTTCGACGGTTATAAATTGTCACAAAATACATATTCCTAATGTATTTAAACTCAACATCATTACACATGTGTGTTTTTTGACGGTTTATAGTAGCCATAAACTATATTTCCGTTAACAGTATTAACACAATTAGAGGGGAGGGACTAAAAACAAGTGTTTTTCAAAGTTTGAGGACTAAAATGGTTAATTCGAAAGTACATAGACTAAAACCAAATTTTTTCTGAAAGTATAAGGACCAAAAACATATTTTACCCATTAAAAGTGAAAGAGTTTAGTTGACAACTATGCTTGTAAGGAAAAAACTTAGGATCGATTCTTGCACAACACCTTCTGAGAGAAGGAACAAGAATTTTAAGTGTTATTAAGCCTTGATTGATTCCATAACCCTTCTAAAAGATGGAAGCATGTGGGGATGGATACCTTGAATCACACTAGAGAACTATAAAAACCTTAATTAGGGTGTTTGTTATAAAAAAAAAAAAAAAAGTGAAAGAGTTTTATTACAAAATTACTCCCTCTCTTTCTATTTATAAGATCAAAGTTTGAAATGATCTTTGTTCTTTTTTATAAGACCTAATCTATAATGAACATTGCATTAATTATTTTTAAACTAGAATACCCCTAATTAAAATAAGAGAGAGAATATATTGACAAACAATTATAAGAGAGAGGAGTATTAATGACAAGTATAATTTTGATAAAAGGTATAAATTTAAGACAAATTTATTGCTATCAACTAAATTAACCACTTTTCTTAATATTGATAAATTAGGTAATTGTGTATTATAAATAGGAACGGCGAGAGTATTATACTTTAATATTTTTTACCTGATATTCTTTTTTTCAATAAAACTAACTCTTTTCAGTCTACAAAAAATCAATCCTAAAAGGACGTTAACAAAAATAAATAATTAATACTAATAATAATAATGTCAAAAGGTAAACTGCTGTACAAGGGCTCAAAGTGGGGGGCAAAAGAGGTCCATGACAGGCATGGAGTTCTCTTATCTGGGAAGCAACTTCAATGGAATTCAGCACAATCATTTTTGGGTACTGATCATGCACTTTATTTTGGTTGTTTCTAAATGCTAAATATCTCACCAAACCTTTTGCGTGACCAGAGAACGAAGAAGAGGAAGATAATATAATTGAAAAATTATGGGAAGAGATACTCTCTATTGAAATTAACATGAGAGTGTTCATTGAATACATCTCATCTATTCATGATTTTTAAACATTACTCCCTCTAGACTCATAGATAAAAATAAAAAAAAATTAATTTCACATTAAGAAAGTTACTCCCACCGCCCCAATTTATAAGACCTTTTTAACTACTTCACACCCCTTAAGAAAAGTAGTTAATTTAGTTAGTCGTATTAAATTTGTCAATAATGTATAGTATTCTTCCAAAAGTGTCCTTAACTTTTTTTGAAATTAATCATCTCTCTCAACTTAATTGCTTCTCATCTAATTAATTAATGATTGGAGAGAGAATAATTAATTAATGGTACTATAGGAAAAAAATAATTAATGCATCTAGGAATTAGAAAAGGATCTTATAAGAAGGGACAAACAATTTTTTAAAAAGGTCTTATAAATAGGGACGGAGGGAGTAGTTGACATCATTTAATTTTAGAGTCTTACTAACCAGTACCCTTAAAAGGAGAAAGTTTTTATTGGAAATCATAATGAAGCGAAATTAAAAATCATAGGTGAGTGCAATTTTTTGCATCCCAATAAAAAACTTTCTTCTTTTACTTCCTTAACCAATAAAAAATTGGTTAGCATTTGCCTTAATTTTATTAATCTTAAGTAAAAAATAAAGTTATTCCAAAAATGTCCTTCATTAGAACTTGATGTCATGAATAAAAAAAAAGAGAAAAATGGCTATGTACTGATAGTGTAAAAAGTTTTACACCGTCATCCAATCACAGTCTACCATGTATGGTAAGTTTGTTGACTTTTAAAAAATTATCTTAAAAGTCATACCAATGGTGATTTGTAATTGGATGACTGTGTAAAATAATTTTACACTGTCAGTGCATCACCATTAAACTCTAAAAAAAAAGTAATTGAAAATAGAATTGCAATTAAATGAAAGGTGTTTTAGGAATGATATCATTAAATAGGGTGAAATTAGTAAGATTTGCTTATATTTAAGTCAACCATACTAGACAATTTTTTCTTATATTTGAGTCCAAAAGGAATACTTTATGATATTTTTAATAAAACTAATTAACTAATTTCAATGGTTAATATCTCATCCAGTGAATATGTCACTGGAGAGGATCTTAACCCAAAAATTATAGATGTACACATATTTTTGGACATAGGAAATGTAAGAAAGAGAGAGATAAAAAAAAAAGTTTAATTATCTTTTTGATCTTTATAGTTGCAACAACTTTTCTTTTTAATCCTGTAGTTTAAAACATTCTATTTTGATCCCTATAATTGCAATTTTTTAACCTGTTCTTGTCATCTAAAGTCTCCTAACGTTGTTGCATCTAAATCCTTTAAAATTTCTACAAAATTGAAACTGACGATGTAAAACCGTTAAAAAGATTTTGGTAGTTTTTAACCGCCACAAATCCTATAGTTTCTTTTTCTTGATTATCTTTTTCCTAAGGATTTTCTTTTTCCTTCTAATAGCTTCCAAATTCTCTGTTGCACATTCCGACCGTTTCGCGTGCCTTCCACCGTCCTCTCCCAACAGCGACTTCTCGGCACTCCTGTACGATGTGTTGGTGAAGATTGCAACCTCCTTCAACGACCCATACCTTCACGCGACATCACTATTGGGTCGTTTGTGGCAAGAGGCACTATAATCACTGTGATGATGATACTCCAATGGAGGGAGTGCTTTAAGCATGGTTGCCCCAGGGTCTATTCCCAATGCCAACAAGGCTCTTGACTCGTTCATGAAAACCATTGTGCGTGGCTCTACCCTGGGCATGGTGGACGTTGGCTTCATTTACTAGGAGAGGGGAAGAAGAAGGAAAAAAACAAAACAAAAAAAACTTTATTTTTTAATTTATAGTTGTTAAAAATGGTCAAACTAAGGGAGTCTATCTCAGTTAATTGAACATGATGTGTGAGTTGTTGTACATCCCTGGTACCTATCTTTGATTCCTACATATAAAAAAATAAAAATTGCCAAAATTTCTTTGGTGGTTTTATATCGATAGTTTCAATTTTATAGCAATTTTAAAGGATTTGAATGTAACGTTAGTCATTAGGTGACTTTAGATAGGAAGAACCAAAAGGATTAATAAATTGTAATTATAAGAACTAAAATGAAATGTTTTAAATTATAGAGACCGAAAGAAAAAGTTGTTGTAATTATTGGAACCAAAAGATAATTAAACCAAGAAAAAAAAAATGAGCCCGCACCATACTCGTACTATCCTACCGCAATAGGTAATTGCAAGAAAAAGTGATAAATTGAATAACTGAAAACTAACTAATATGATTAAATAAAAAAGACAGTAAACTTTAAAATAATAAATAAATAAATTTAAAAAGTAAAAAATAAATAAAATTACGTCATTATTTTCAGAAATGGACTAATCATTAAATCGATTAATAGAGAGGATTGAGGTTTTAAACTTCAATCAAGACTAAAACAACATTTATACAAACGAGCATATGTTTATGATTACAATAATAATTATATAATATGTAAATACAAAAGAATGTGAAAAATACGTCGATACACATAGCACGAGACAATAATCCAATCCCCAGGATTAAAATAAGCCTAACACACATATTTTAATGTAACAAATTAGTAACTTTTCATTGTAAAGATTTGTAACTAACATTTTGATAAAATTAGATGATGGAAAAAAAGGTTAAATATCACTTTTCGTCATTTTTTTAGTTTGTTCTTTTATTTTAAAAAAAGTTAATTTAGTCCTTTATATTTTTAAAATATTCAAAAATATCTTTCCGTCAATAATTTAATGGCGTTAATAATTTAAGATATTGATGGTTAAAAACCATTACAAATCACAATTTTTTTATGGAATATCTCCATGTGTACATAGTGACATTTTTTAACTGTCACTGTAATATTTAAAAGGCTTAATTACAAATTTTATCACCCAATTTTCATAATTTTGTGAATTTTACCACCCAAGTTTTAATTTTGCAAATTTTACCACCTAAGTTTTCAATTTTTGCACATTTTACCACTCTGATATTTTACCAAAAAAAAGTTAAAGAATTCAAAAAAAAAAAATTGTGAAACATCATGATGGTAAAATGCGCAAAAATTGAAAACTTAGGTGGTAAAATTTGTAAAATAATGAAAGTTAGGTGGTAAAATTAGTAAAAAAAAACTTGAGTGGTAAAATTTACAAAATTATGAAAGTTGAGTGGTAAAATTTGTAAAATTATAAAAATTGAGTGGTAAAATTTACAAAATTAAAACTTAGATGGTAAAATTTGTAAAATTATGAAAGTTGGGTGGTAAAATCTGTAATTAAACCTATTTAAAAATTTAAAATACACAAGCTCGAAGAAGAAGCAAGCACTAAGAAGAAGAAGCTCAACCACTCACGTTCCAACCACCCATAACCCATTAAGCTCCTATTTCTCAATTTCCCTCACACACCACTATTAGGGTCATTGAGAAAAAAAAATTATGTATAAAAGGTCGATTACATTTTTTCAATTATTGGCAAAGCATGATATAAGAGAGACTAATTGAAAGAACTCGAAAACATGTTTTTTGATTAACAAAAGAGGTATTATAGAGGACGCAAGATTTGATATCGAAAGATTGTTTTTTAGTAAAGGGAAAGTGTTAACTAGTAGAGGTTCAGAAGGGTTTCAAGCAAGAATTGTTGATTGGGTCTAGATGAAGATAGCAGTTATTGATGTGGTTAAAGCTTCATGATAAAATTAAACGACAAAGGACAAGTGTCAGGTTCTTGCTAAAGTAGTTATTCTCGTCAAAGACACGTGTCTTAGTGCAGTTTATTTTACCATTTTTTTAGATTTTTATAAATAGAATAGACAAGGACTTGTATTTTTTATTCAATTTTTAAACATCATATACTTCCTGTACACCAATTACGCCACATTTATGACCATAAGATATGTTTATTTTTTGAAATTGATATGGGATTACCATATAACTGCTTATACTAGATTTTTTTTTTAAAAAAAAGAGGACCCTTCTTATTCTATTTAAGTTTTTTTTAAAAAAGTGACCCTTCTTCTTTGCTTCTGCCCCTCTTTTCATTTTTTTTTGTCCTTCATTTTATCTTGATTTATATTTTTAGTCTCTTATAAATTTTTTACTGTTTTTAATCCCTTATAAATTGTTCTGTTATATTTTTAGTCCCTCATAAATTATTTTGTTATATTTTTTGTCTCTGACATTAATTTCAACTGTTAAGTGATGACATGACAAACATAAATTGTGTGTGAAAATTTCCTAATTAAGTTTCTAGTGACTTTAACCCCTGCAAATTTTTTGGCGGTCAGAAATATTTACTTTTGTAACATTTTTTGTGATTTCAAAAAATCTAGTGTTCGAAATTTTGATTATTTTATTTTATTTTTTAAAATTTCTAACAGTTTTAGTTTGTCAGAAAATTTGCAGTAGTTAAAAACACAAGAAACTTAAACAGAAGAAGAATGGTCCTTTTTTTTTAAAAAAAAATCTAGTGTAAATAGTTGTATGGTAGTTTCACATCAATAAGCAACAACGTAGAAGGGTCGCTTTTTTTTTTTTTTAAAAAAAAATCTAGTATAAGCAATTGTATGATAGTCCCACATCAATCTCAAAAAATGAACATATCCTATGACTAAAATTACTTTTCTATGGTGGGGGACATTATAAGGTCTCCCAAAATAGCCAGCGTCTTCAGGTTCTACGAAAACATGTATGTTCTTGCCCATTCTTTTACTTTTTGAGTAGATTAGATTTTACTTACTTGCAAAGTATCTTTCTATAACTCCTGCTTTATTTATATTTATAATTTGTTTGGATTATGTTGTAACGTGCTTTTCAAGCATAATTGAAAATATTTTTAAATGCTTTTTATGCGAGTACTGATTCTTGCAAATCAAAATGAATTATATTTGTTTATACGAATTTGATACTTTAAAAGGACAATTAACATTTTGATTGAAATTAAAGTAATTATCAAGAACAAATTCTAGTTTAATCTTTCTCAAATTGAAAACTTGAATAGTTGCTGGTTTGATTAAAAAACATTCAAAGTATTTTGATTACTGTAGACAATGTTATCAAAATCCGTGGGATCGTCCCTTACGATCTGCGGAACCACCCCTATGCTAAATCGACCTTGTGATCGTCTGAATGGGTGATCACCGTAGGATGGCGATCATGAGTGTAGGATCGTGGGATCTGCGATCATGATTAAAAATCATCACTATGTGTTAATTACAATATGGAGATCATGAATCCACTTGGATGATGGGTTTCTCTACTTTTGATGGAGTTGGTGATCCTATGAAGGTTGAAACTCTTGCTTTGCTTCATGGACTTTTGTACGGGAGAGAGGCTATCAATCTATTATGTGTGAAATGGACAACTGTCAGCTAGTTGATATTGTAAACTCAAGATTTTGTCCTCACCTTCATCCTTAAGCTGGTATTATGCACAAAATTTTGGAGCTCAAGAATAGGAATTGGATGGTTTCGTTATCCTCTGTTGGTAGGGATGCAAATCACATAGCTCATTGTTTAGCAAATATTGGAGTTTGCCAACTCCAATAAGTTTGTATTTGGGATTCTCCTATCCCTGCCCTAACTACTTATCTTCTTAGGGATAGTGTTGGGTAGTTTTCTCTTGCTATAATGTTTCCATCGAATAAAAAAAATTACAGTATGAAGATATTTTAGAAAAAAAAAATTACATTTTGTGGCGGTTTTTAATTGTCAATATTTTAAAATTATTAACGGTGTTAAATGTACATTGACGAAAGGACCATTTTGAACTACTTTAGAAATATAAGGTGTAACGCCCCTTGTTACTATTATGAAATTTCTATTTATTTGCATTATTAGTGAAAATAATTTAATGCTAGATTGTAAAGTAACCTTCAAAATACGAGGACATTTATTCCTTTTTTAACTTTCAAATCTTATTAATTTTAACTCCAAAAGAAGAATTTTTCTTGTTAACTTATCATTAATTTAAAAACGCCCTTTTTTGTGAAATGAAATTCTTAATAAACTAAAGTCGAATTATCCAAAATATCATAACCACGGTAAACCATTAAAATATAATAGAAGTTCTTTTAAACATCCTCAATTTTATCATTAAATAATTCTATTACACAAAACTAAATACACTTTTACATCCTTGAAAGTAAATGCATTTTACACAAGTCACATATAAGGAACTGATACATCATAAAAATCCCTAGTCTACCCCCTTTATACAAGAAAAGGACCGAGACTTAGAGCAATGACTCAATGAAAATTAAAATCCAAAATACGCATGAGGCATCCTCAGAGGGATCCTCTTCTTCCTTGAACATATCCATTTGCGTCATTGGCACTTGGCGTAGTAATCCCACTCCGTCTTCATCATTTGCATAGGGTTAACAAACTTTCTCTGAAAAAAATAAAAACATAGGAGTGAATTCTCTACCTCCTTGGTCGCCACAAACAAACGGACTTTCAGTCCCAAACAACCTATACGACCACTGCATGTGGTACTCTAGCGATGACACTCACGATAATCTTATCATGAATATCTATCTCACAACATCTATTCCTATGGGCCCCACTGCCATTAAACCTCCCAGTTTATAATGGTCTTACGCAATTTTGTGGATGACAAATTGGGAGCACTCGACTCATGTCAAGTACATAGCGACACGTCGATCTCACCAATCGTGGATATAGCTCTGTCTTCGTCGGGAATGCCAAGCCGGTTATGTGAGTCCCTCGTACTAACCGAACTTATAACCTTAGCCGAGTTGTCACAACTTGACATCATTTCCCCAAGCCTCCTTTGAGACAACAAACTATCTCCCAGTGTACCAGCTGTAATCATCCACTCCTCATAACGATTCCTCACACGTTTTCCACGCTACGAGATGTATTCCACAGGACAATCGGTTTCAATGGTACTGCCAAGAGGATGTTAGAGGACCCTCCCCACCGAGCATAGAGTCAAGCCCCATCTTTGATTAATAATATTGTCTCTCTAAATCCATCTTGTATTTGCCACCAATGCCCTCTTTACATTATCTGTCTCCTTGTAGCGTGAGTCATCTCGTGCAAGGCGAATGACACGAACGTCATTCACTACTCCTCGTACGACAAGAGGAAAAGGGTTTCGTCCCTCCTCACTTCTTAGTGTCATGATCAACATGACCCTTTTAAAGTGGATATATCCACTGGCACACACATTAGTGCCTCGGGCACCCCAAACTTATCTATTTTACTTATGCACAAGCAAAAACCAACATACATTGCTGAGGGACAACACCCCTCAGACTCATATCACAGCAAGTAATACATCCACAGGAATTATTCAACAATTTATATCCATGCTGGAGGTCACATCCTCTCGGTCTTAGTAATAATTTATCACACGCATTCATGACATACTAATATATATAATTCAACAAGTATGTGTCGAAGATCATGCCCTTTCGATCTTAGCCAATAATTCCACAACAAGAATAACATTTATACACTTATACAATTTAAACTCATCACAAACTACCAATTTTTGGGTCAAACAAGCAATCAACACAGAACCCCAATTTTCAAGCATCATAGTTTTCTATATTGTATTTCAAACACTCTCAAATCAAGTCCCCACCCACATGTACATGTAAACTTTCATTTTTCACTAAAAAGGACTCATTTTAGGCATTTAAAACTTAGATTTTAGGTGATTAAACATCCAACCCGAAATTGGCTCAAAAACTCCTTAAATGGGCTTTAAAACTTCAAAATTAAATTCCTATTGATGTAGAAATTGGATTTTGACAAACCAAATATGCAACCCTAGGTTTTAAGATGTAAGGAAACCGTTTTTCTGGTCCAAAAGAGCAAATTCCAACTCTAAAAATTATTAATTTTCAAACAGTGGCAGATTCAACGAAAATGACACAAAACTTAAAAATAAATTTTCCGTTGTTGTAGAAATTGGTTTTCAATGAATTTTAATGCAACCCTAGGTTTTAAGGTATGAGAAAGCTAATTTTGAGGTTCATTACAGCCAATTCCAGCTACATTATTCCCAGTTCTTGAAACAGAGGTAAAATAGGACAAAACGACATCAATTTAAAAATAAATTTTCCATTGTTATAGAAATCGGTTTTCAACGAATTTTATATGCAACCCTAGGTTTTAAAGTATGAGAAAGCTAATTTTGAGGTCCATTACATCCAATTCCTGCTACATTATTCCCTGTTTTTGAAACAGTAGCAACAGTGCCCAAAATTCATATTTTCGCTAGACAATAATTTTCTAAAGATTCACAATTCACTTCCAAACATCCCACATATGCATTTCTATATTTTAGGACATGGGAAAACCATTTTTAGTGTAAAAAATGGTCAAGCACAGCCACAACATTTATTTTCCCAAAACAGAACAATAATTTATATAAATAGTTCAAAACTTAAGAAATTCATAATAAATATCTTAAGTGCTCAAAAATAACATGCTTTATATGTAACCCTAGATTTTTGGACCCAAGGAACCCATTTTTGAGGTCCAAAATACCAAAAGAGGTACTCATTTTTCACAGAACACAAGGCAGTACGGGATTCTCCAAATACACACAATTTCAAGACTCAAAAATTAAATATATTCACATGCTACATAACCCATCACTCTAGGTCTCAAAGCAACAAATTTTAGGCTCAAAGACAATAGAAAATCCCTCCCATACCTCGGTTTCCTAAGCACAAGTTTTTGAAACAAAATTTCCAATCACCCAAAGCTAGAGCTTGACAAGCTCTACAACATATCCAAAATGCAAAGAAAAGTGAGGAGAATTAGTGTGAGAAATGTTAGAGAGAAGAAGAGAAAATTATAGAGAGAAGGAGGAACTCACCTAAGAGAGATTTTGAAATCTCTCTCCCCTCTCTCTCTCCTAAAACTAGCGGCACACTTGTGGGGGGAAGGGGTCCCCTCTTAGCTTATATAGGGGGCCCCAAAACCCTAAAGGTAGGTTCCCAAAAATTTTAAAAAAAGATTTTTCTAAACCTAATTGTGTTGAGGTGCTTAGCTACTCTAGGTTTTGATTTTTTTTTTATCTCTAAAATGTTCTTAAAATATAGCATTTAATTTTCTAAAAATAATGCCTTTGGAATCACTCAATTTGGACTTAAAATGAATTTTCTAGGTCCAAAATACTAAATAATTTGCTATAATTAATAATTAATTCATTTTAATTATTTTTGCTGAAATTAGATCATTTTCATGCTTAATTATAATTATTAAAATTTTATCTAAGTCCAAAATAATTTTTCAAGCTCGAAAACACATAATTACGAAAATGCCATTAATGAGAATATTTCTTTCTTTGACCAGTTTGACCAGCTTTAATCATATTTGACTTTTGATCAAATCATGGTTAAAACTTAATTTTATCAATTATTTTCACTTCATTAATGAAGATTTGATGTCTCAAATTCATTTAGTTGCTAACTAGTTCTTTTTAGGCTTTAATTAAACAAAAGACACTCTATTTTAATTAAACGAATTGCCCACTATTTTGTTTAATTACCTTAATTAAAATTTCTAATTCTCCAATTACTTTAAAACAATTAATTTTACTAATTAAAGTTATTCTAGACCCATTAGTATGTTAATTATGCCCTTAAAAGTCTAATTTTAGATTCTAGACACAAGTTTCACTTAATTACAACAATGTCATTAATGAGTTGACAAAATCCCTTTCCATTGACTTTGACTAGAATGAGTCTATCTTTGACTTTTCAAATTTTGAATTTCCCTCCACTAATCATGTAATGTCTCTACTTAATCCTTATCAAGTAATGCTTATTTTAATTATTTCTATTATTTTTCTTAATTATTCAATTAATAACTAATTAAGAGGTTAATTTCCTATTTAATCCTAAGCTCCAAAATTTGGGGTGTTACATAAGGAACTAAACTGAATTTATTAAAAGATAAGGGACTAAAATGAACAAAAATAATACGATAAAGGACCAAAATGATATTTAGCTTAGAAAAAAATGATACTTCTCGTACCTAAATACCACTTTATCAATAAATTGTTACATTTGTTAGTAGTCACTTGTATGTGAAATTTCAAATTTGGTGAAATTAAATCTTAGGTTGTTCACTACCATATAGCTGTGTATTGTTAAAATGGTCTTCGTCTTGCCTTCTACAGGGACAGGGACGAGAAGAGCTAAACCCATCCCTAGCCCACCCAGTTGTCATATCTAATTAACTTCAGAAGCTGAGTGTTCTTTCGCAGAAAAGCCATAGTCGGTTAAGAGTGACTATTCAACCCCCCTTCTAGTGACCTTCTGATCCACTTCAAACATATCTTCCGTAAGAAAAGTACTGTAATTTTTTCTTTGATATAACTTTATTAAATTTCTATTTATAATTTAAATTACAAATCAATCCCTTTTCACTTTTAAAATTATTCTTCATAAAAAGAGACTAATAGTTTTGTTAGATAATTATTATTTTAAGCTTATTTTACTCATGTTAATTAAATTATTTTTTCGATGTTACATGTGTAAAAGTTTTTTTAACGTTCTTTTGTATTTAAATATTATATGATTTTTATTGTAATCATAAACACACGAAGGCTTGTTTGAATGAAATATCAATTCAACGTTGATTGAAGTTCAAAACATCAACCCTTTCTATTTACTAGCTCAATTAATGATTGGTCAACATTTAGAAGAAAATTAAGTACAGGAATATGAAATATATTATATATGAGTGATAGGTTTTACAGTTTGATGTTAGAATACATACACGTGACTTTTATTAAATTTCTTTGGTTGATAGAACAATTATAAATTGGTACACGTGTTTGCTACCACAACAAAATGTAAGACTTAAACAAAGGAAGTTTAACCATCCATACATTGATAAAAAATCATCGCAGACCTATTTAAAATTTGAGTTCGGTTTTGCTTGAATGTTGGCAATTTTACCATATATTTTGTCATGTCTATATGGCAAAATAATCCCATGTCAAAGACAAGGTTGAAGCAACATGGTTTGTCAACTGTTTGATTACCAATAAACACACTAGAGAAAATTTGTTCAGCACAATTTGGCTTTAACTTGCTTGCACAATTACGAAGATATTTTTCATGTTCAGTCAATGGCCTTGAAGCACGATTAATTTCAATGGAATTTTTTGTGGATGGTGGAAGAGTTTTATGAGAAAGTGATGTATTAATCAGTATATTAAAACTTAACACAAAGGCCACAACAACATACAAGCAATTTAGAGATGCCATTGCTCCTTAGACAATGATGATAATTCTACACCCAAAGAAGCTTTCCTCAATGTAGTATGTGATCAAAAGAGTTATATTTAAAGATTAAATAATAATCTTAACGTTTACTAATTAATGAAGACATTCCAATAACTCCATTATGACAAGTACAATAAATTTATTCATCTTTATAACATAATAAATATCTTCACTAAGTTCCCATTATAGTAACGACTAATTTAAACTCCCATTTTGTATGTTTCATTGGATGTTTTAGAATTATGTGTTAACATGAATTTCTATGTTACATAAAAACTTTAAACACGTGTTAGCAAAATAAATGATATTGGTATAAACATCGTTTCTTAAGAAACAACAAACCCTAACATAGTGAGAATGGGTGGACATTAATAAGAAAGTGTACTGACATTAAACAACAAAGTATAATTTTGTTAATTAGGGTAGGCTAATGCTAAGGGAAAAAAGTTCCACATGGGCGTAAGGTAGGTCCATTAGGTCTTAACAAACTTAGATGTCCATGTGACAAGAATACAAATAGGTTCCATTTAGGAAGTTCAAATCAATTAGCGCCAACAAAGAGGGAAGGGAGTGTTAGTGGTTTCAGTTAAGGCTTAGGATGTTGAGTAAGTCCATAATGAAGAAAGGTAGACCAATTAAGAAATCTAACTAGAAAGTGACTAAGTTGGTAAAGCAAAACAATTCCAAATAACTTGGATAAGATAGTATATCAAAGTCAAATTAGCCAAGGATAGACTGCATGAACATCTATTGGTAACAAATTTAGAAAATTGGAAATAATATAAAATTATTTTTAGATGAAACATATATAGGATTTGCATGATGTCTCATTGGTAATTAAAAAATGAGTTGATGGGGTTATTCTCGATGGACTATAAAAAGGAAAGGTGTGACATGTATCAAATTAAGATAAAAAGCGTATATCAAAGTGTGCTTTATTGAAACTTTAGTTGTTAAAATTATAACAATTATTATATAATGCCCAAAGATCTTGATTTGGTTTCATGAAAGAAATATGCAACAATTTTTTAGTAAGGATTTTAACCAAATCCATGCTCCATAATTAATGGTTAGGTGAAACTATAATGACAAAACTCCAAATTTTTTAGATGATATTGTTTGGGAGTAAACCTCACTTTGATTACATGTTGTAAAATATTTCTAACACATTGGATTCTCGCCTGCAACAATTACATAGTAATGCATTTAAAACAACTAAGGAGCAAATGAGTATAATTAGAACTAAACGATTCACTTGAAAATTATAATATTTTGCTTCTAATGATTTATGATAATAGGAAATCCATTTTAAAAAAATACAACCATGATAGTACCAAACCCAAGTTTTAATTTCACTGAGTTCAAAATTTCACAAATATAACATTTCGGGCATTGACGAGGGCGGGGAGTGATTGTCGGTGCAAAAGAGATAAGGCATAGACAAGGAGCGACTCTTGGAATGCTTCTAGTGGAAGGGATACATGAATGAATCAAATACACACCTGAATGAGAAAAGTCTAGAAGTTGTGCAAGTATGAGATTACACAATTGAGGATGTTTTAAAGGAATTAATTAATACTACCTAAACCAACAAGATGCATCTACTTTTCATTTAAATGTTGGGTTTAACTGGTGAAACTTAGTTTTAGGCTGACTGAGTCAACCAATTAATTTTTGAATGCAAAGCTTTGTTACGAGGCCCAACAAGTGTGTTGTCCAAGGCGTGTTTCTCTATTGTTGTAGCTTGAATAATGAAAATATATAAAAAGACACCATCAGGAATCGAACCTGCGTCCCTAAAGGCACTAACAAAGTTACTTACCACTAAGCTATCACTATTGCTTGTGATATAGTTGTGAAAAATATTGTATATATATACTTATTCTAAATTTTATGTTACATATAATCGGTTCATGTAGTTCAATTAGTGACCTACCATTTCGACCAATGACCCAGTACCTCAACCTAGTTGATGACCGGTTAGATTTTTAAAACATTGTCTGAGTGAGGCCAAAGCATGCTGAAAAGTCTCGTGTTGGGTTGTGAAGATAGTCAATGATCTTGAAAGTAGTTGGGTATTACAAGTGGTATTAGAGTTGGTTGTCGATGTCTTAAAAAGGACTACCTATGGAGCGTTCTGACTGGTGGAAGGTTTTGACCAACGAGGAAGTTGAGTGAAGTGTCATAGAGTGTAAGCCACCAAGTCATCGACTTTTGGGGGCATTACAATATATGATTGACTATTAACAAATTTATGACACATGACAATTTATAAACACAATAACATGACTTCAGTAAGAAAGTACTATCCTTTTTACTTTGATGTAACTTTATTAAAATTTTGTTTATAATTTTATATACAAATTATTTTCATCTTTTAAAATTTTGCTTCATGAAAAGAAAAAAAAATGAATAGTTTAGTTAAATGATGAGTGTTGTAGGCTTATTTTACTTATGTTAATTGAATTGTTTTTCTAGTGTTTTGTGTATTAAATTATTTTGCTTGTTTTTTTTTTATTTAATATTATGATTATTATTGCAATCATAAACAAAGGCATATCTAATAAATGGAACACTAATTTAGTCCCAATTAAAGTTGAAAACGTCACCCCTATTTGTTTATTAGTTTAGTGATTGGTTTGGTTTTTAAAAACAACGTTTAGAAGAAAATTAAGTGCAATAATACGAAATAAATAAGGAATAGGTATAACACTTGTTTTCTAACATTTCTTAATTAACTTGATTGACATCATTTATAAGTAAAAACATTAATTAAAACAAAATTTAATTAATTATTTTCTACAAATTTATATGCATCTTTCGGCTATTAATTCAACTGAAACTTAAAATATGCTATGAAACAAACATGAAAAGATCTACTAATTTCTTTAAGCAAACATTCAAATATTACATAGAGGTTAATATGATCAAGGATTTTTAATCATTATTAACCATATTTGAATTTTTGAAGTGGTTCTAAAACTTTGGAATAAAAGTATCATTATTTGTTGATGTTGAATACACATTTTATGAGAAGCAATTATGGAGCAGAGTTACACCTAAAACCACTCACCACGTACTTTAAATTATCATTATACCATTTATTTGTGTTATGTGGTTTAATAAGAAAATAATGCAAATTAATCATTACTAATAAGGGTTTTCACCAAAATGGTTGTGCATTTCCTTACAAATGGTCAATATGCCTTTTTCTTTATTCCAAATTGGTAACTTTTCTAACAAAGCCACCCTATTGGCTCTATAAGACTAGATGAATTGCACTAAGGGTTTTGGGATGGAAATTTGTTTCATTTTCACTCATTTAATTTCCATTTGAAATTTATTTCCAACACTTAAGTATCTTAAAAGCATAAAACACTTCATTTACTCTCAACCCTAACTTCTCTTTAGTTTTGAAAAGTTCTCACCTCTCTCTTTTCTCTTCCAACCAAGAGCCTGCTTCTCCCAAAAGAGTCAATTTTTCTCTTCAAAACCTACATTAAAGCTATACCAAGTCAAGTCTTCTAACTTTCGAACACTATCATTGGTCCAAGTCTTTCATTCTTCTTCATCCCAAGGTGAGATTTTCACTCATTTCCTTACCTATTAGGCTAGAAAATTAAATCTTCTTCTAAAGTCCTCCTTCTCATTTCTTTCTTCTATTTATTCTCCTAGTGAAGAAAGTATGTATTTTTGGCTTGATTAGAGTTTTGCTCACCATTTTTAAAGAATCTTTGGAGAAAGGCTCAAGACTCAAGCTTTGGATAGGGGAGCTCTATCTCACAAGTCTTGGAGATTTATGGACTAATTTATTTTGTTTTATTGTTGCAAAGTTGATTGGTGTGATCTCTTTCTAAAGAGTTTGGTATCTGAAAATGTTGTTCTTGATGAAAGATGGTTGCTTGTTAAAACATAAGCGATCAATAAATTTTACTTACTTATTATAGCTTCGTACTTGGCTTTATTAGATGTTTATTATGCCTAATATTAGTATTGTAGATGAGTTTTATATCATTGAATTTAATTAGACCTCAATGCATGTCTTAGTTAATTTTAGAATTTTAATATATTTTTATTTTCATTATTGTTTAGGTCATAACTTGGGCTCTAAAACTATGATTAAGGTAATCTTAGTGTCTATGAAAAATTGAAAGAAAGATCTATTGAAGCAAAAACCTTTCTGAAATTAAAGTTTTAATTACAACTGTAGCACCCTAAGGGTATTACCATAATTATGCATAAGATTTCTAAGGATGCGGAAATTAAAAACATATAACAACGTTACCATGCAGAAGCTAATACATAATTATACAAATACAACCCAATTCTTTATATTGTCAAATACAACTTATATATCTCTCATAACATTTGCCTCATACAGACAGAAAGAAAATACATGAATACATAAGATGCAACTAAGCTACATCTTTCAAGATAAAGCTCCAAGCTCCATTGGTACATGTCATCACCTGATTCCTGAAAAAGATATAGGACTTAAAGGGGTGAAACATAATGTCTCAATGAGTGCTATAAGGACTCTCTTATTCTCACACATCCTCACCATCTCTCTTTCATCATTCCTTTAGGCTTTCATCCTTAACAACTACATTTCACACCACATTCCTATCTAATGTACTCCACATTCCTTAGGCTTTATTCTTCTCCTTCTAACACTTAAGATTATTTGACAGAATCAATCTAACATCACTAATGCTTTCGGATATTCCTAGCGTCCACCTTAACTCATGTAGTCTTATTTCTCTTATTGTTCTAACCCATTCTCATTATTCGTCTAACAACTAACATAGATCACAATCCCTTGTAAGACAAATAACATCCATACACCACATAATATAATAACTCATGCACACCTTAGCACTTTATTAATTCATATCGCAAGTTGCATTTACCATTATCATCCAATACAACAACATAGCATGGAAGGCACACACACATTTCACATAATTTATCAATGAAGTCATTTAATGCACATGTGATGCAACCTCCCCTAGACTCTACTTCATATGCCATGTGGTACTAACACTAACTCTTGAAATAGTCCAGGGGCACATGTCTACCCATAAGAAGCCCATCGACGTTGATGCCTATGGTATAGACCGCACTACCTAGAATGGTGTCTTCCAGTGGCTCGTCAGGGTTGCCTAGTGTTGCAAGTAGGCTTTGACTCATGTGATCAACATGAGCCATCAGAACTTCCACACTAGGACACTCAAAACCTTCAAGGTCCAGGCTAAACCTGTCACGACCTCCACCTTGCAGTCCATGTCTATTTTCACCCCAACCTAAACTTTAAGATGTTATGATACATGACAAACTCTTCATGTATGCAATGGTTCCACTGAACCTCTCTTCACACACAAGTGAGCCCATCCTCATCTTTCATGAGCTAGGTCACTCACGGTAAGAATACCACCCAGACCCATTCTTGCCATCTCATAGGTTAGGTCACCCGTCTCAATGGCATCCAACAACACCTCATATCTCATACACATAAATTATGCATTCACATTTCAGATCAACACTCATACTTATATTATACATCTCATGGTATGTCAATCATGTATTTAAAACGAATAATCTGCATAAGGAAAATGAATTTTAATCACATTCATATCAAAAATTGAGTTCTGGACTCAAAGCTAGCCAAAAGAATCAGAGTTGACCAAATGCAAAACACTAGATGCAACTCACTAGACGCAACTCTCTGGATGCGAGTCACTAGATGCAACTCATTGGATGCAAGGTTTGTAGAATCAGACACACAAAATTTACAACGAATAAAATATCATAACAGAGTTTTCTACAAAACCTAGGGCCTCTCGAATGATCCCAAACACATAGAAACATACCTCAAAGGTTTAGGGACAATTCCTAACACTTATAAGACTATTCCAAGGCAAAAACAACATATTATAACTACAAATTCATAAAATTTCATCATAGGTCACAATTTTCCAAATGTTTAAGAACACAAAAGAGGAAAAACTCAAGCATCATAATAATCAATTTCAAGGATATCAAAAAGGGGCAAAAACTCCAAACATCATAACTCAATCAATCAATTAACACAACCAAGCCTCAATTTCTCATAATTAACTCAAAAACATCAATTCCTAACTTAGGGTAGCAAAAATGGGGAAAGGGGAGAGATGAACTCAACAACAAGGAAGGGTTGGGGAAAACAAAGGGAAGAACACTCACCTTCAAGAACTCATGGAGATGATCTCTCTCAAAGTTGGTCTTTAGATCTCTCATCTTCTATTCCTCTTCTTATTTTCTCCTCCTTCTTTCTAACTTTCCTTTTCTTAACTCTTTCTCTTGCTAACTCTCCCTTCCCTCTTCTATATAAACCATGTGGTATGTGTGGGGTTAGTCCCTTATTAGGCCTTAAGCAATCTCTTAGGCCCTATCATCCTACCTCACTAATTCCTAACGCTAGAGCACCTCAATAGCAACAACAAACATAATGACATAGATAACACAATAACAATAGCATAACCACATTACTAACAATATTAACAATAATAACATCAAACAACAACAACAACAACAACATCAACATCAACAATCAATAACATTAAATATAATGCACAGGAAGCACACACATACTAGAGCACATGCAGACACATAAGACACAATCAATAATATAGCATAATGATGACAACAACAATAAATATATTACAAACAATATAACAAGGTCCTAATAAGGGTTCTCCTTAAGTTATATTCCTAGTACTAATGCTTTGCTTTGAGTGTGTGATTTATAAACAGGACTTGATTAAGAAACATGAAGAAAGGTGTGAAAACTCAATATGAAGTATGCTAGCCTTCCAGACATAGGATCTGCACATTAGAAGTAAGACTAACAAAAAGAGAGTTGACTAGAAGCATGAAAGACAAATCATTTTCCAAGATCAAGGTGCAACAAAGACCAGAAATAATGTATGATCATGAGCATGATATGAAGGTATCTTTAGTCAAGGGGTACACATTCAAAAGCTACATATGACTTGAGTATCATCAAAAGATGCAGAACTGAACAAAGAATGAGACACAAATGTCTGCAATGTTCATAAGCACACACCAAAAATAGAAAGATCAACAGAAGACCTGCAAGTGTCTAGAAGCATTAGCTTGCAGAGATCACCAAGTCCTTATGAAAACAAAGCAATCATAAACAAGGAAGATTGTTGCAACAAGTACTACAGTCACTAGAAGCAACCACAAGAAATATTCTACAGAAAAACATGTCTACTAAAGTAGAACTCATCATGGCAAGTATCGAAAGATGTCATGACCACTAACAATAGCAAGCACCAACTATCACAATTTCAAAATTCAAATTGTGCAAGTTGTATCTTTATAAAAAGGAAGTAGAGATGTCAGCAGAAAAAGTTTAGAAGCAACAAAAAAAGCAAGAAAGATAGTCAAACAACTAGCTATGTGAAAAAGGATAGCTCACGCATAGCTTGATTTGTTTTTAATCTTCTCCAATAGTCACAAACAACTACCTTAAGGCTTATAAAAGAACCCATACTTGCTGAAGCTCATTGTAAGGAAGGGAAACAAAGAAGAGAGGGTAAGATTAGAAGAATTTGGATTGTTAGAGAGAGAATCCAACTTCTAATATAAGTCTTCCTTAGCCAAAATACACTATAGGATTAGAGCCAACCTTATTCTATCTAAAAGAGTGTTTGTAAACACCCTTATTTTATGGAACCTCGGTGAAGGAGGTATCAAAAGAGGTGCAACAGAGTTTATTAAAAAATAGAACCCCTAATTGATTGAGAAACTTAGAAGAGTAGTCAGGGGATTATATTTTCTAGAGTGGTTTTTAAGCACACTAAGGTTTGTTATGTAGGTCTACATCAAGGTTGTTGTTGGTTGTGTTGAATCTAGATCCCATGGTTTTAATTATGACAAACCATTAGTGTTGCAAATTGAAAGAATGAAGCTACGCAAGCTAACAATTTGCTAAGTGTTTCAGATTATAAGAGCAGATTGAAACAAGTATTCTGATGAGTTCAGAACAAGCTCAAGATAGGATGTCTCACACTGCATCAAGAAAGAAGTCTCAGAAATATGTTGAAGCCCATCTGAATGATGAAGTCAGTGCTTCCTCTGAAGACCTCATTCTTAGCCAATTGAAAGAGCATCAAGAAAGTCCCATTCAAAGGATATATCAGAGACTACAATGAGTTAACAACATCAGAATGAAGCTGTACCAGAGTCAATATCAGAATGATGTTATGAAGATAAACTAGAATCAAGACAAAAGAGATTTTGAGATGATCACATCAGAATGATGTGCTAAAGTCAAGACCTTGAAGGTTCTGTGCATCATAATGGGATATAAAAGCAACATCATGTTTTCCTTATGTAGTCACTATCACAAGGGACTCATCAGAAGACTGAAGTTGACAACATCTCATCTTCCATATGAATCACAACAAATGAGGATTCATCAGAAGATTGATGTTGACAGCATTTGAAGATGCAATTAGTTGAAAGCTAAGAACATGTCCTTAAAAAGAATCGGATATGGGACATTAGAATGAGTCTAAAAAGACTTTTTAGAAGTCTGCACCAAGGACAAAATTAATTCAACACCAACAACAAACCACTTAACTTATCTATGCTGAAGTAAGATGCTTCAAAATGAAACCTGCTATGAAGAGTTGATCAACATGATGAAGTTAAAGCTAGCTACACAGTTACATCAAGAAATCTTCATTAGAGGAAACATTCAACAGAATATGTTTCTCCTCAGCTTTAACAAAACACAGTTTTGATATACCTTCAGAACTCATTAGAATTTGTCCATCAGAATGATTTGTTCAGAACAGATTCAAATTTTAAGACAGGTTACAAATAATTGGCATATTTCAAACTTTGCCAAAGAGTTGTTGTGTATCTGGTCCCATCTCCAACGACTACTTTGCTATGCCTATATAAAGGACCTCATGGAAGATTTTGAAGATCACCTTGAAGCAAGCAAGAAAGAGAGAAACTCAAGCCTTTTTCCTCAGTAAGGATTATGCATTTTCTACTTCAAGCCTCTTTATGAGAGTGACCCACTTCTGCATAAAATTACTGAGCCATTCTTTGTAAAAAGTGAGAAGTGTGATTTGTATTTCCTTAAGTGGAAAACCCCTCTAGGGAGAATCTGTAATCTGGGCAGTACATCACATAATCCTTTGTTGTATTGTGCTGAAATCTCCAAGCCAAGACCAAGGAGTGGTGATGTGGTGAGGGAGTGGTTGTGTTGTTATCCTGAGGCAGTGTGGGAACACTGTTGGTGCTGTGTTGTGAGCTTATGTGAAGCTCTATTTTATGGTGAACTCTCTGTGGGTGCTGTGTAAGCCAGTGGTGGTTGTTTATGGTGTTGATTAGTAAAAATCTCACTGGAAAGTGAGGACTGGATGTAGCCCTAGGTTTGGGGTGAACCAGTATAAAAACCTCCTGAGTGATCTTCCTTTTACTCTTTCCTTTACTGTTATTTAGCCAAACAACTCGTGTTATTTATTAACAACCTTTTATAAAAATAGTATTTCAAATATAATCTATATTCTAGGAAAGATCTTTAAACAAAGACTTGAAGTTTTGTTTTGAGGAAACCTCCTTCTGGAAACTATTAAAGATTTCATTATAAGCTCAGAACAAATATTCATTTTGAACTTATATCTTCTGAGTTTACTTCAGAACTTGCAAAGAGGAATCAAAGTTTGTTTTAAAAAACATAATTCAACCCCCCTTCTTGTGTTATTTTATTCACTTCAGGGTGAAGCCTAGTGAGACTTGTGAAAGAATACTTAGTTGAGTGGAACCTGTAGAGGTGAGAATACTGAGGTGAAAGGCCTATAAAGGCTAGAGAATACTAAGTGGAACTTGCAGAGGTTTAAAATACTAGTTGTAACTTGTAGAGGTAAGAATACTAAGTTGAGTAGTAGCCTGCATAGGCTAGAAAATAATACTAAGGAGGCTCGAGGAGAAAGAATATCCTTTTATTTGGTGATTGTGGTTAGTGGAAATCCTACAAGTGTTGGGACTAGATGTAGCCCAAGATTTATCCGTGAACTAGTATAAATTTTATGTGTTGTCTCCTTTCTTTATGCTTCTCATGTATGTGATTGTTACATATTTACTTTTGCTTTTTAAATATCTATAGATTAAATAAAGTTATTACTTTTTAGATTTGAAAAGGTTTTTCAAAGAGCTTTCAACTTCAGAAGCAACATCAAAGTTTTAATATAGAAATTAGATTCTAATAATGAGAAACAAATTCTAAACTTTTGAGAAGCAG
This sequence comes from Pueraria montana var. lobata, assembly GCA_026413185.1. NCBI lineage: Eukaryota > Viridiplantae > Streptophyta > Magnoliopsida > Fabales > Fabaceae > Pueraria > Pueraria montana. The sequence continues at coordinate 45,445,749 of CM048656.1, forward strand.
CCTTTTATAAGATACTTGATATTCATAGAACTATCATTTATTATCAAATATAAGAAAGAAAAATTCTCCTTATAACAATCTGCTGATATGCAAGCTAGAAGCTTGAGAGAAAGTATCAGAAGCAGTCTGTCTTTATTATAGAGAAAGCCATAGTTAGTTGAATGTCACTATTTAACCCCCTATTAGTGACCTTCTGAACGACATCAAGATCTACATTTCTCATGTATATATCATAAGCATATTTGGCACGGATCATGGATTTTTTGGTCTTAAAATTGGAATCGTTGTTCTAGCATGACAGACTGACATAAGTGTAGTATTTTGAGCATACCTTGAGTTAAAGAGATTGAAAAGACATGGGAACAATGCTATAATTTCAAGGATAAATTTATCTACAACTTTTATAAAGACACCAAAAGATGTTTCAGTCATTTGTCTAATAATTCATGGATTATAGCATACTTGTTTTACTCTACAACCTAGCTAACTTTTGTGGAATTAATATGTAATTAGGCTAATTAACATCTAGTGGGCCTATATTTTGGGCTTAGACTTTAGTTAACCATAGAGAGACTTTATAAATACATCTCTTTAGAAGAAATAAGGAGAGTCATTGCATAAGGGTCTCCTTTATTAAGAGTTTCTCTTTCTTTCATTGTTGTTTCAATTTTCTCTTTTGTTTAAGGATTTTGCATGAAACCCTCATGGAAAGATAAACCTTTTTTAGATCTATTCACTAGTTTAAGGTTTCTTTTATAGATCTTAAGGTTTCGTTTTAAACTATTTTTCAATTCTTGATTCACTTTCTTTCTCTATTAATCTTGTGTTAGTACGTCATAATTCAAATTTGAATTTGTAATTTGGATGAATATATTAAATGCTTGATTTCACATTTGATTTCACATATTCTAACTTGGGATTAATAGGGTGTGTGATGCTTAATCATTGATTTGATAAAGAATCAATTTAGAATTTGGTTTGATGATTTAGAAGGTGCTTTACTGTCTAACCAAAATTGATTAAATTTTTGATTTTTTTATTTAGTTAGAATTCTCTTGAAATTGATTGATCGTTAATTGGTTAACTTCAGGTCAAACAAGCATTGAATCAAGGATTGATATTACATCTTAAGAAATCGATGATATGTCCAATTTGAAAACTTAACAAGTGTATTGATTATTTTTATTAATTTGAATCCTTTCTTAATTGCAATGTTTTCCCTCTTAAAAACTCAAAACCCTTTTTTTTACCAACATTCCTAATTGGTTGATAATAATTAAAAATCCTTGTGAGATAATGAAGGTTTGCTTGTCTTGCTTTTTTTCCTTCTTATTTGACCCGTGTACGGCTGCGAATCAAATTGGCATCGTTGGTAGGTATCTTTGGTTCTTATTAGCTATTTAGGAGTCATTTGATAATTTCTAACATTGCTAACTTTTTTATTTTCTTTTGACTCGTGTTTTGTTACTATTTTTCAGGTTGCGACTCGTTAGTGTGCGATAAGGGGTACCTAATTTGTAAAAAAAATCTCTTTGGAAAAGCCCACTTATGCTAAAATTCAATTTTCCCACCCTGATATGGATGTTTTCTCCCCTTACTCTTATTATACACTTGTTTTTTCCTTCTTGCATAGTTTGTTATTAAAGTTAATGTGTGTTTTAAGTATGAGGAGATGTTTTTGTTAGGATTTTTTTTCTTTCCATTTCTTCTACTACTTTAAATCTTTTTTTTATTTTTTATATTTTTGTTTTTATTTTCTTTTTTTTGTTTCTATTTCTCCTTTTCTATTTTTGTTTTTGTTTTTTGATCCGTTTGTTTGTTTTTCTGTTATTATTTTTTTTTTCTGTTTTTTGTTTCTATTTACTTTTTTTTTCCAGCTTTTTTGTTCTTTTTTGTTCTTCTATTTTTTCTTGTTTTATGTTTTCTTCTTTTTTTTTTTTTTTAAAAAAATGCTTTTAAGTGTTTGCATGTTTTTCGTTGGATTTTTAAGTTGTGCACATTGTTAATAAGTTCAAATTTCGAAGTTAGAGGTTTCAAGTTAGAATATCGATGAAGTTATTGCACTCTTAGAGCAATAAGTTGACATTGAGAATTAAAATTTACCTTGTTCTTACCAGATTTTGGTAAGCCTTTTGGTGCGGTGGCTCCGTCGAGATCACCTCCGTGACTGGTGGGGGGTGTACCTGCAAAGACACTCCGACGCTCAAGTTAGAGGCGCAGAGGGAGAGACAGGTATCACAAAGTGGGATTAGAATTTCATACCTCGATTGAGATGGATCGTTCTGATTTTATAGGGTGTAAAGAGATGGATTTGATAGGGTTATTTTCCTATCAAATCTCCTCAAATCTCGTAATGAAGATAGAGATAATTCTATCTTCTATCTTTATCTTGTTGACCTGATCTTTCTATATCTTATCACATGGTAAGATATACTTTCTGTTATTATCATCCGAGTCCGAGTGATAAGTTTTACTCGGTCAACTCGACTACTCGCTGAAGTGCCGAGTCCGAGTAGTACACATGCCCCCCAAGCTCTGAAGTAATGTAGGAGCTTCAGTAATGTTATACCAATTTCGGATTTATTTGACCGGGACGCGTTCGGTTCTCGAAACGTCACGTGGTTTGGTGAAGACGTCGTTTCAGACATATTGACGTCGTAACGGTTCCCAAGGGTGGCGCCAGTGATTACTTTTTTGAATTTTGAAACGGTTTAGGGATTCCCAAAGGTCTCAAGCCTTCCTAGCCGTTGATTGGCCTAGTGAAGGGTCTTGATCCAACGGTTCGGACCGTTTCGCCCTTTTGTATTCGCGACGTTTGGGGTTCTATATAAAGGGGCACTGTTGACATTGGCGCTCACTCTCATTTCTGTGTTTTGTCTTCTCGCAAGCTTTTTCTCCCTTGCGCCATTTTCTTCTCCTTCTAGGTTTTTTCTTTGTCCCTTGTTCAGGTACGCCCTATCTCCTTTCCATTTCTTTTTCTGGTTCTATAATGTCTTCTTTTTCCGGGGATTCTGGGCGTTCCGGCGGGAGTCGTATGCTTACGCCGGAGGTTCGCCCCATCGAAGAGGGTTCCGATGGTGGTTCTTCTTCGCACCGTCATGGTTCTGATAGAATTAGCGATGGTGCGTCAGCGGCAAACGTTGCCGCTGCGGGTGTCGGGGTGGTTCGTCCATCCGTCGACCCTGCGCAAGCACCTTTGGTTGTTCCAGTTAGGGGGGTAGTGGTTCTAGAGGATTCCGAGGCCACTGAGGATCGTCCTCTTGAGACTCGGCGTGCTCGTCTTCTACCTCCTTCTGTTCCCCAGCCTATTGATCCTAGGGGTAGAAAGGTATATTCTCCTGTTACTACCTCCGGCTATTCTTGGGTGGCTGGGGAGGTAGGTGCATATGCTTCTCGGTATCAGACCAAGGAAGATTTGTCTTCCTTTCTTGCAACTATTGACTTGTGTCATTCGGAACGCCTGGGTATGGTCTATGTCGAACCTTGTGGGTCCGATGACCGAGTTTTTATGTCCGTTGATTCGCGCCATCCACACTTTACTTTTGTATATGACGCCTTGTTCTCGGTTCTCGGCATTACAGTGCCGTTTGACCAGTTTGAGGCTGACGTTCTTTGGGTGCTGAATGTTGCTCCCACGCAGTTGCATCCGAACTCCTGGGCTTCTCTCCAGGCTTTCCGGGTGCTCTGCAGTAAATTCTTTATAACTCCTACTGCTCCTGAATTTTTGTATCACTATAAGGTAAAGGAGAGTCAAAAGGGGGGTTGGGTCTCCTTGACTGGGATTCCTGGTCGGTCCATCCTTAATCCTTATACCTCCTCTTGGAAAAATTTCAAGAGTGGTTTCTTCCGTGTCCGACCAGGTCCGGAAGGAGAGGTCGAATTTTTTGATGGCCGTGGGGAGCCGAGGTTCCCTCTCTATTGGACCCGCTCCCGAACAAACGGCTGTCTTGGCAGGTCGTGGACATGTCTCCTGAGGATCAGGATGACATGATCACACTGTGTAGGTTACCGCGTTCCTTGTCATGTAAAACACTCGTGGGAATTCCTTCTTCTCGGACTTCGAGAGAGGATTGGGTCGGTGAGTACCTTTTATTTACTCGGTTTTTCTTCTTCTACTTTGCTTTTTACTGATGTTTCGTCTTTTTTGCAGCTGTGATGGGAAAATTTGATTATAGAACGGCCAAAAAGCAAAGGCTGGAGAAATTGAAGGGCAAGGAGGCCGCTGCTGAGGTGGTTCGAGTTGCTCCGCCTGTTCCTCCTCCTCCTCCTCCTCCTCCTCCTTCTCCGAAGAGGGATCGGCGAGAGGTCGTTCAAGGAGTGGATGGTCCATCGAAGAGATCGAAACCGAGTCCACCCGGTGCCGAGACTTCGGGGTCTGTTGTTGAGAGGCATCCGGCTTTTCTTTCTATGAAAGATGGTCGGACCTCGCTTTGGGGAAAAGATTTCAATCCCGGGGCCCTCATTTCTGCCGACAATCTCGGTCAAGCTGATCGGGATATGTTAAGGGATGCTGGGCCAATGCTTTCTATGGAGGCTGTTTGTCGCTTCCAAGCTCGGTCATGGGCTATTGCTCAGTATTGGGCTGAGGAGTTCGACCACGACCACCGGGAATTAGCTATGGTGAAGGAGAATGCTACAAAGGCCGAGCAGGCTCTGTTGGAGGCTACCCGGGCCAACGAGACTCTTCTCCAATCCGCTGAAGAATCTCGGCGGTCTCAAGAGGGAGTGGAGGCTAAGTTGAGGGAAGTTGAAAGTCGTGAGGAGGACTTAAAACTTTCCTTAACTGCTTTTGAGAACTCGGCTCAGGAGTTACGGGCTGAGGTGGATAGGCTCGTTTCCGAGCTTGCTCAAGCGAGGACTGAGGCTGCCGAGTCCGAGGCTAAGCTGCAGGCCGATCTGGGTGAGGCTTTGGATGAGATTGTGAAGACCCATGAGGCCGGGTTCAGCAAGGTACTGCGCCAAGTTCGGTATTTCTTCAAGGATGCCGACACTTCTCTTTTTGACGTGGACAAGGATGTCAATAAAGAGGGGGAGTTGGTTGAGGAGTCTGCGCTTGGTGGGGACGGCGCCGGGAGCAACATTCAGGAGGGAGGAGAAGTTCCTTTTTAGTGTTTATATTTTCCTTGTTTTTGTAAGGCTCGTACCCAGCCTATCGAATAGGGTACTTAATGAAATTTATATTCAGGGCTCGCACCCGGCCTTTCGAGTAGGGTGTTAAATGACTTTTCTTTGTTATTCGTATGGTTTTTCGGTAACTCGTATTAAAGGTCTACGCGGTTTAATTATAACTCACCTTTTGTATCCTTTATTCGGTTAGGTGTAACTCGCTTTTTATATCCTCGTAAAGGTCTACACGGTTTAATTGTGACTCGCCTTCGTATCATTGTAAAGGTCTACGCGGTTAATTGTAACTCGCCTTTTGTATCCTTTACTCAGTTTTGTTTAACTCGCTTTCTGTATCCTTGTAAAGGTCTACGCGGTTAAATGTAACGCCTTCGTATTTTTGTAAAGGTCTACGCAGTTAATTGTAACTCGCCTTTTGTATCCTTTACTCGGTTTTGTTTAACTCGCTTTTTGTATCCTTGTGAAGGTCTACGCGGTTAAATCTAATTCTGAATAGATAATTTGAAGGAAGGAGTTTCATTAATGAGAGAAATTGGGTGTGCCTCGTTAAAACCTCTTTGACAAAAAACCTCTTGGGAAAAAATGTCAAAGTAGGAAAAAGAGTACATCACCACTTACAACTTTTCTAACTGTAGTAAAACTTTAGGTGTGTCGCGTTCCAAGTTCGGGGGATGGTTTTGCCGGATGGGTACTCCAATCGGTAAGCTCCATTTCCCAGCGACTCGGTTATTCTGAAGGGGCCTTCCCAATTGGCTGCCAATTTACCCTCTCCTGTAGCTTTTCTGGCTTCCCCGCATTTTCTCCAAACCAGGTCTCCGGCTTCAAAGTTTCTTGGTTTGACCTTGGTGTTATACCTCCTCTCGGCTCTTCTTTTACAGGCCTCTACTCTGACTTGGACCTCGTTGAGAGTCTCTTCGGTCATGTCGAGTGCATGCCTGAGTGATTGATCGTTGTTTTCCTGGATGAAATTTGTTCTTCGCAGTGAGGGTTCTCCGACTTCAACTGGTATCATGGCGTCTGATCCGTATGAGAGTCTGAAAGGGGTTTCCCCTGTTGTTGACTGTGGTGTGCAACGATATGCCCATAAGATTGCGGGAAGTTCTTCTGCCCAACTTCCTTTAGCATCTCCTACTCGCTTCTTCAGTTCTCCGAGTATCACTTTATTTGTGGCTTCGGTTTGTCTGTTGGTTTGCGGATGTTCCACTGAGGTCACTCGGTGCCGAATCCCTAGGTTTTTTAAAAACTCTTCGAGATTCTTTTCGGTGAACTGTCTACCGTTGTCGAAAATCACCGAGTGGGGGATGCCGAAACGACATATGATATTTTTCCATATGAATTTTTGCACGTTGTGGGCGGTGATAGTTGCCAAGGGTTCGGCCTCGATCCACTTTGTGAAGTAGTCAATTCCGACGAGGAGGAACTTCACTTGTCCTTTAGCGAGTGGAAAAGGGCCTAAAATGTCAACTCCCCATAGGGCGAAGGGCCATGGTGCTGTGATATTGTGCAATTCTTCTGCTGGTAGATGGGATAAGTTGCCATATTTTTGGCATTCTTCGCATTTTTTGACGTACTCGGCGCAGTCGCGGCGTATCGTTGGCCAGTAATATCCGGCTCTTAGAGTTCGGGAGGCCATAGCTTTTCCTCCTGAGTGCATTCCACATATTCCTTTGTGCATCTCGTTTACCACATATTCGGCTTGAGCCTTCGTAATACATTTCAGCAGTGGTGCAGTGAAGCCTCTCCTATAAAGGTCTTCTCCTTCTATGACATAGTAGCTGGCCCTTCTTCTGATCTTTTTAGCTTCTTCCCGGCTCTCTGGGAGGGTCCCTTTCTTCAGGAAGTTCCATATCTCGGTCATCCATTCTCTGTCCGCCGAGTTGATGTTAGAAACAATTTTTTCGATGCTCGGAGCGGATATTGTTTCCTGTATGACAGTTCGGTGCTGGCCTTTATTCTTTGTACTTGCCAACTTTGATAGCAGGTCGGCTCTTTCATTTTGTTCTCTCGAAATGTGGTTGAGCTCGAAACTAATGAATTCGTTCTTCAACTGGGAGGCCAAGTGGTAATATCTTGTCATCTGGGGGTCCTTCGTTTGATAGGATCCATTCATTTGTCCAGTGACTAGTTTTGAATCGCTCCAGCATCTAAGGTGTTTCGCTCCTACTTCCTTGGCGAGTTTTAGCCCTGCTAGCAGGGCTTCATACTCGGCTTGGTTGTTGGATGCGCTGAAGTCGAATATGAGTGATTGTTCCAGGATAATCCCTTCAGGGCTTTCAATTATGACTCCTGCTCCGCTACCTTTTTCATTCGAGGAGCCATCTACATAAAGGGTCCAGAATGGGAGGGGCGCTTCCGCTACTGGTGCTAGTTCGGCAATAAAGTCGGCTAGGCACTGTGCTTTGATAGGCCCTATCGGTTCGTATTTGATGTCGAACTCGGATAGTTCTACCGACCATGCTATCATTCGTCCGACTAGCTCTGGTTTCCTCAGTATCTGTCGTATTGGGTGGTCTGTCCGTACCACTATTGGGTGGCTTTGAAAATATGGACGTAGCCGTCGTGCTGAGGTGACTAGGGCTAGCGCTAGCTTTTCTATCTTTTGATATCTGGTTTCAGCATCTTTCAATACTCGGCTTATGTAGTAGACTGGTTTTTGCGTCTGATTTTCTTCCTGGATAATGACCGAACTGATTGCGTCTCCCGAGACGGCTAAGTATAGTATTAAGTCCTTGTCGGGTTCAGGTCTTGTTAGAATTGGTGGTGATGAAAGTAGTGTTTTTATCTTTAGAAAGTTTTCTTCACACTTTTCATCCCATCCAAAGTCTTGTTGTTTCTTGAGTAGTTGAAAAAAGGGTTTGGCTATTTCTGCTGCTTTTGGTAAGAAACGGGATAGGGACGCCAGTCTTCCAGTTAGCCGTTGTACTTCTTTTATGTTACCCGGACTTCTCATGCTTATGATAGCCGCGCACTTTTCTGGGTTGGCTTCTATGCCCCTGTGGGTGAGCATGAATCCTAAAAACTTTCCGCCATGCACCCTGAATACGCATTTCTCAGGGTTTAGCCTCATATTATGTTTCCTGATCTCGTCGAAAATTTCGGTCAGGTCCCCTGGATGCGATTCTGGTTCTCTGCTTTTAACCACCATGTCGTCGACGTAGACTTCCAGGTTTCTGCCGAGTTGTTTTGTAAAGATCTTGTCCATTAGACGCTGGTATGTTGCTCATGCGTTCTTCAGTCCAAATGGCATTACCGTGTAACAGTAATTGGCCGTGTCAGTGATGAATGCCGTTTTTTCCTCATCCGGTGGGTACATTGGTATCTGGTTGTACCCGGAGTATGCATCCAGAAAGCTCAGGATCGGGTAGCCGGCTGCTCCATCTACTAACTTGTCTATGCTTGGCAGCGGGTATGAGTCTTTTGGGCATGCTTTGTTAAGGTCCGTGTAGTCAGTGTACATTCTCCATCTTCCATTCGCCTTTTTAATCATCACCACATTTGCGAGCCATGTTGTGTATTGAACTTCCCTGATGAAGCCGGCGCCGAGTAGCTTTTTAGTTTCTTCTTTTACTGCTTTTCCTCTTTCAGCCCCGAGTTTCCTCTTCTTTTGGGAGATCAGTTTGGCCTCCGGGTAAATGGCAAGCTTGTGGCAGTGGAAGCTTGGGTCTATTCCGGGCATGTCGGCGGCTGACCATGCGAACAAGTCGGCGTTGTCTAACAGGACTTTGGCAATAGCTTCTTCGGTCTCGCTTTCTAGTTGAGTCCCGAGTTTCGTGCATTGCCCTGAGTCTCTTCCTATTTGGAAGGATTTTACCTGTTCTGTGGGCTCTGCTCTCGGCTCGGTCTCCCTGGGATCTAGGTCAGTCTCCTCTATTGGCGTTGTAAGAGAAGTGCATGCTACGTGTTTTATCGTCAGTTCTGGGATCTTTTTGCCGCTGGCTATCTTTAGGCTTTCTAAGTAGCACTCGCGGGCTGCCTCCTGATCAGCCTTGACTATTACTATTTTTCCTTCTGAATTTGGGAACTTCATTGCCAGATGTGGAGTTGAAATTATTGCCCCTAATTTGTTGAGTACTGGCCTGCCTATAAGAATATTGTATGAAGTGAGGGCGTTGGCTAGGAGGTACCTGACTGTGATGGTCTTGGACCCCGTCTCATCTCCAAAAGTCGTGAGGAGGTCAATATAGCCTCTGGTATCAACCTTTTCGCCTGCGAATCCGACTAACTGTTCGGTGTATGGTTGTACCTTATTTTCAGGGATGTCTAGCTGTTTGAAAGTGGACCAATACAGGATATCCACCGAGCTGCCTTGGTCGACTAGGACTTTGCACACCAACCAGTTTGCGACTTCAACTTTGACCACCATCGGGTCATCATGATTGGGCTCTATGCCTTCGAAGTCTGCGTCTGTGAAAGTTATAGGTGGCATTTTCTTGTGTACTCTGGGGTTTGTTGAGGCCGAGTTGATTGACCGGAGACTACGCAGATGTCTCTTCCTTGCCGAGCTCGAACAACCACCTCCAGCGAATCCTCCTGCTATTGTGTTGATAACGCCTCAGAGTCGAGTTTTGGGAGGTTTGGTTTGCTGTTCCTGGCGGGGCTCTTCCATGCGTCGGGTTTTTCTATCGCGATAGTCTTCCCTATCCCGGACTCGTTCTTGCACGGGTTTTCGGCTGTCATCTCGGACGAAGCGTCGTAACTTGCCTTGTTGGATAAGTTTTTCAATCTTATCCTTCAGGGTGGTGCGCTCCTCTGTAGTGTGTCCATGTACTCTATGGTATCTGTAAAATTTGGACCTATCTGCTTTCTCTGGGGAGCTGTTTCGAGTAGGCAGGCTTATTAGTTCGGCGCTGCAGGCTTCTTCCAGGACTCGTGCTCTGCTATCAGTTAGGGGGGTATAATGGGAAAATCTTGCACGGGGCGGTCTGTCGCTTCTAGGTTTACTACTCCGCTCTCGGCTTGTTCCTGGTCTCTCTCGCTCTTCTTGTTTTCTATAGGATTCGCCTCTGACCCGTTCACTGAACTTGATCATTTCTTCCATCTGAATATATCCTGCTGCTCTAGCTCGGAGATCGTCCATGTCGTGTGGCGGTTTCCTGCAGAGGCTGTCTGAAAAAGGTCCAGATTTTAACGCCATGAGCATGGTGGTCAATGCCACTTGTGGATTCAAGTCTCGGATCTTGACAGAGATCTCGGCGAATCTTTCCATGAAGTCCCTGAGAGACTCATTGTCTTCTTGCTGTATATTGGCCAGTGCTACTGCCGTTAGATGGTGGGGTCGACTCGTAGCGTATTGAGCGCCGAAACGAGCGACTAACATGGCAAAAGAGTCAATTGAGTGGGGGGGAGTCGTGTGTACCAGTTCAGCGCTGCTCCCTTCAGAGTCATTGGGAAAACCCGGCACATGATAGTGTCGTCGTTTGTGTACAGGTTCACCTGTGTGACGAATGCGTCGATGTGCTCGTCGGGGTCGGTCAGCCCATCATATCTGTCCATGGATAACGGCTTCCACCCAGCCGGTAGCGGAGTCTCCATGATTCCATCTACAAATGGGTGTCGCCTCGTTGTCTCGGGTATCATACTCCGCCTTGGTGGTGCTCGCGATCCTGAGGCGGGTCTGGACTCTAATTGGGTCGTTGCTCGGTCTGCCTCGCTCCAAGTGGTGTCTTCCTGCTCTGTTCGGTCAAGGTGTCTATTGGCGGTGGTATGTGCCACCGATAGTCCGTTGGTAGCGGCGTGGGCTGCCGAGAACCCGTTGATAGCGGCGTGGGCTGCCGAAACTCCGTTCCGGTCCTCTTGCAGTTTTTGATATTGCTCTCGGAGGATAGTGTTCTCCCTGCGGAGGTCTTCTATCTCCTTAGCATTGCTCTGTTTCAGCGTGTTAACTTCCCTTTGCAGGGCTTGGATTAGTGGGTGATTCTCAAGCACCTGACGCGGGAAGGGCGCCACGTTGTTGGGGTTACCTCCCTGGGTATCCCTTGGAGGTGGTACGCCCAGGATTTGGGTTTCCCCCTCCTGTGGTCGCTTTTCATGGTTCGCTGCTTCTTTCTGGGTCGTTGTCATTAGGTTAATCTTGTTGCGATTGGTGTGGCTGGGAATAATTTCACCGAGCCCCACGGTGGGCGCCAAATGTGCTTACCAGATTTTGGTAAGCCTTCTGGTGCGGTGGCTCCGTCGAGATCACCTCCGTGACTGGTGGGGGGTGTACCTGCAAGGACACTCCGACGCTCAAGTTAGAGGCGCAGAGGGAGAGACAGGTATCACAAAGTGGGATTAGAATTTCGTACCTCGATTGAGATGGATCGTTCTGATTTTATAGGGTGTAAAGAGATAGATTTGATAGGGTTATTTTCCTATCAAATCTCCTCAAATCTCGTAATGAAGATAGAGATAATTCTATCTTCTATCTTTATCTTGTTGACCTGATCTTTCTATATCTTATCACATGGTAAGATATACTTTCTGTTATTATCATCCGAGTCCGAGTGATAAGTTTTACTCGGTCAACTCGACTACTCGCTGAAGTGCCGAGTCCGAGTAGTACATATCTCATTTGTGATATTTGTCCTTAGTGAGATATTGGGCTTTGTGTTTTAATAGACTATATTATGTCATTCCATTTGTTTCTTATGTAGTTTCTTTCATGATTGTTTGTTACTCTAGAACTTAACTTGACTCTTTTTAAAGCTATTTGTTCATATGTACATGTGAAGTTATTTTGGCATTCTTTGTTCTTAAAAAGCTACTAGTCAAATAAGCCTACCTTGTATTTATTTTTGCTGAAATCGAGACTACATTGTGACTTGACAATCTAGGATTACAATGTGAGAGTGAGCAAACAATCAAAAAGCTTATGGCATTAATTATAATTAGCTAGTACTCCCTTCGTCCCACAATATTTGTCGTTCTAGTTTTTTTACACAGACCAAGAAAAATTAATAAATAGATGAAAGAAAGTAGTAGTTTTATAAAATTAACTTTATCATCATTAATTTATTTATATATTTTGTTGCCCATCATTAATATTATAAGGGATATAAGTGGAAAAATGTAGTTAATATTACATTGAAAAACTAAAATAACAATTATTTTGAGACTTATTTTTTCTTCTTACACGACAATTATTATGGGACGAAGGGAGTATTAATTATAATTAAGCCTTGTAAGTCATTTTATAATAATTTATGATGTTGTTGGTTAAAATGTTTTTATTTTTATTTTAATATGGTCTTTGACACAGTTAAAGAAGCTTTCCTAAAGCGAGAAAATCCATCAAAACCTTACAAAGTTATTTATGAATATCCCAATGGATTCTAATGTGTCATAAATACATTGGACAAAAGTCATTGACATTAAAGATTCATATTAGAAAAGTGTTGTTATCCAAAAGAAAATTCAATTCTTTTCCTCCTTGATTTTATAAGTCTCGTGTTGTGCCAACTTTTGGATCATGAAAAATTCAAAAACTCCTTACTAAATTGACCTTGTTTTAGTTGTCCCCTTCTAGTCCATTTTGTCAAGGAAAAAATGTTTCATAAGTCTTTAGTCATGATGCAACTAAACCTGTTAGAGTCTAAGACTTTGGACAATGTCCAACCCCTCAAACTTCAGTGTTGATGATAACAAATGAGATTAAATTTTGAAGTATCTAATGATTTATGTTTGAGTATTATAGGTACCACATCGTCCAATGCCTAAGTGGTATTGTATTTCTTAAGCTCAAACTATATATCTCTATGTGTTTATCGCGTCCAATGTGTAACTGGAACTTGTTTTTATAAGTGTAAATCCAATGTCCAATGCGCTATGATGAAACAAGCGTCCAAAGCATTGTGAAAACGAGTGTGCAAACACTGCGTCCATTTGAGAAGCGTTCACTTGCTTATATAACTTACACAATCTTTTTCTATCAAACAGTTATATTATGCGTCCATTATGTCTGAGAGTACACTTAAGCTTTTCGATGCTTATTCTTTGGAATGTTCTGTTATTCCCTCTCTTTTTCATATGTGACATTTTATTTGAATATTCAAAAAGTGTACCACAGGAGACAGAAAAGCTTCTCTCTGCAAAATTGTACAGTAGTGGAGGCGCTGCATGTACTGCTATCCCCTCTCTCTCTCCACCCCAAGCTGACACGTGGTAATGGTCTTATGATTGTGAGAGAATGGTTTTTGACAAAGACTCAGATCCCACAATGGATACCTTCACTCAGTAGCCTATAAATAGAGGATCAAGCTCACGAAAGAGATAACGAAGCATTCAAGTTTTTCAAAGAGCTGAAACTCTGCCAAAACGTTTGGATGATTAACACTTGCACAAAAAGAGCAACTTCTTAGCCTTGCTAAGTTACTTTATGTATTCGATTTTACATTGTAATGTCCTCTCTGTGAGATTTGATGTGAATCTTGTAATCAAACTGTTTGTTTGGAAAGCCAGGAGTGGCTTAGTGACAAAGAATACTTGGGTGTTAGTTTAATCTCGGGGGGAGATTAAAGGTGTGCTAGAAGTAGCCTAGAGAATACTTGTAGCTAGAAGTGGCAGGGTCGAGAATACTTGTTTGTAATCAAAGTTTTGATTAGTGGAACCCTTTAAAAGGTTATTTTTGAAGGAGAACTGGACGTAGCTCAGGTTGAATGAACAGTATAAACCAAGTGTATTTACTCTATTGCTTTTAGCTTACCAGTTATCTCTTGAGTTATTTCTTCGCATTAGATGCACAAGTTTCCTTATAAACTTATTTACGAAAAGTATTTGCTTTTCGCTTGGATGACAACCTGAAAACGCAATTCCATTGAACTGTTATTTTGAACCATTGGACGATGACTGCAACTCTCTGTTTTGCAAGTTTCTTGTAAAATCTAAGTTGAGTTAGTTCCATCTTTGCAAAAAAGATTTAAGTTTTTATCTAACACATTATACAACCCCCCATTCTAGTGTGTTCTATGCATTTCAGTTGGCATCAGAGCTCGACCTCTTGGGTTGAGTACTTAGCAGTATAGAGGAAAACCAGATCCTGAGATAGATGGAAAATAAGGGACAAGTTGTAAACAGACCACCACTCTTCAAGGGTGTCAAATATGATTATTGGAAGCAAAGAATGATAGTATTCTTTGAGTCCAATCATATTGATATGTGGGATGTTGTGTAGATGGGCGATTACATTCCATATGATGAGAAACTCAACAAGATCCCCAAGGCTAGATGGATGGAGAAGCAAAAACAAAGATTCTATCTCAACTCCAGAGCTAGAAACACCATCATGTGTGCACTATCAAAACAAGAATACAACAAGGTGCATAGCTTTAAAAGCGCTAAACAGATGTGGGACACTCTTGCGTTAACGTATAGGGGTTCCACCTAGGTAAAACGTAACAAACTCAGTCTTCTTACTCGTCAATATGAGTTGTTTAGTATGGAGGGAAATGAGGACATACAAAGTATGTTTGGACAGTTTCAAACCATACTAAATGAGCTTAGAGCACATGGTTAAGATTACAATAACTATGAACATATTGACAAAATTCTGAGGAGTTTGCCTAGGCAATGGAGACCACAGGTTACAGCTTTGAAAGCAACTAAAGGACTGGACAAGATGTCTTTAGAAGAGCTTGTGGGAATCCTAAAAGTGCATGAGCTAGAACTACAACAAGATGGTGATGCAAAGAAAAGCAAGTCTCTGACACTTAGCGTCCAGAAGCCAAAGAAAGCCCCATCGTCCAAAGCCATGCAAGCAGAAGAGTCATCAAATGAGAAATTTGAAGATGTAGACTATGATAAGGATGATGAGTTATCATTCATATCCAAGAGAATCCATGCTATGTGGAACAAGAAAGGTGGATCCAGATGGAGAAACCTGAACAAGAAAAGGATTCAAGGAGAATAAGGAGAAGAGTTCAATCATCTGCTACGAATGCAAGAAGCCCGGACATTTCAGGTCAGAATGCCCATACCTTGAGAAGAACAAGGACAAGAAGAAGAAAGCCTTCAACAAAAAGAAGGGCAAGAAAGTTCTGATGTCCACATGGGAAGACTTGGACAATGACTCATCATTGGACGATGAAGAAGAAGAAGAAGCTAACATATGTCTGATGGCAGACACTACATTAGATTCTTCCGAATTGGAAGAGGAAGATGAGGTAGACTTTAATGATTTAAAATTGCTTCAAGAAGCTTATCATGAATTACTTTCAAACTCTTCTATTCTATCAAAGGCCTACAAAACTTTGAAGAAATCATTCAAATCACTTTCAAAAGAAAAAGAAGTTTTAGAAGATAGTTTCTAACAACTTGAAAGTGAGAAGGAGGATTTATAGAAAAAGTTTACAAAGCTCTCAAAATAACATCAAGCCTTAAATGAGGATAGACGAACCCTATGGAATGATAGCGCTCATGCTTATCAATACTATGAGGAATCAAGGACTAGAGAAATGAAGCTTTCCATAGAGATTTGTACTCTCAAAGGAGAAAACAAAAGGCTTGTTGAGAAGCTTCTGAAAGTTGAAGCAGATACTTCCTTAAGAGGTCAACCACACGATGTTGTGAAACTTCATGAAGAGATTAACAGCCTAAAGAAGGATCTGTCCAACTTTGTTAAGGGATCTGACAACCTTAACAAGCTTTTAAAATATGAAGGTTGTAAGAGACCCAATGACAGGTTAGGACATAGATATAAGGGAAAGAAATATATTCATGATGAGGATGTAGATGTTTGCTACTTCTATAGGAAACCTAGACATATAATGTCCAAATGCAGACACCTGCTTAAGAAGGGAGAGTCCAGTGCCCTTCAAACTAACAAGAAAGGACCCAAGTCAATCTGGGTACCTAAAGATAAAATTATTCCTGTTGCAGACATACTTAACGGCAGGAAAGATACTCTAGTTATGGTACCTAGACAGTGGGTGCTTGCATCACATGATAGGAGAAAGGTGTATGTTCCAAAGCCTCCAACCTATGACTGGTGGGACAGTCACTTTTAGAGGGAATTAGGAAGGGATGATAGCTAGCATGGGTAAGATTGGTATTCCACCCTATCCCTCTATTGATAATGTTATTTATGTTAAAGGTCTTAAATACAATCTACTTAGCATAAGTCAATTATGTGATAGTGGATATGATGTTGCCTTTAACAAAGGTGAATGTATAGTCAAGAACTTTGATGAATCCCTTCTCTTCACTACGAAGAGGCAAGGTAATCTATACAAGATTAAACTTGGGAAACTATCAAGTCAAAATGTATCTTGCTTAGTTTCAATTAAAGAAAATCAATGGCTATAACATAAAAGGCTTAGTCATGCAAGCTTGAGATTAATCTCAAAGCTTAACAGTCATAACCTTGTGAGAGGTTTACCAAGTATATCATATAAAGATGATCTTCTTTGTGAAGCATGTTACAAAGGGAAACAAGTAAAAAGTTCTTTTAAAAGCAAAAACATTGTTTCCACTTCTAGACCTCTTGAGCTATCAGATATTGACTTGTTTGGACCCACAAGAACAACCTCGATAAGTGGTAAGAGATACAGATTGGTAGTAGTGGATGACTATACAAGATGGACATGGGTCATGTTCCTATCTCACAAAGATGAGTCTTTTAAGGTCTTCTATAACTTCTGTAAAAGAGTTCAAAACGAAAAAGGAGTATGCATTACTTTAATCCAAAGTGATCATGGGGGGAGAATTCAAAAACGAGAGTTTTCAAAGTTCTGTGAGGATAATGGTATCCTTCATAACTTCTCAACACCCAGGACGCCTCAGCAAAATGGTGTTGTTGAGAGGAAGAACATGTCACTCCAAGAGATGGCCAGAACCATGTTGAATGATAATTCAACCCCTAAACACTTCTGGGCTGAAGTAGTGAATACTGCCTGTTATTTACATAACAAAATTTATATTAGACCCATCATGAAAAAAACTCCATATGAATTGTGGAAAGGGAGAACACCTAACATATCCTACTTCCATCCATTCGGATGTCAATGTTTCATTCTAAACACTAAGGACAATTTGGGAAAGTTTGACTCTAAGTGTGATGAAGGAATATTGCTTGGATACTCAGAAACTTCAAAGGCATATAGAGTTTACAATTTTAGAACCTTAGTTGTAGAAGAAGCTATCCATGTGAAGTTAAATGACACAAAGCCTAATAAGGAATTATCAGAGCTAGATGAATCATTTACAGATCTCAGGTTGGATGATGAAAAGAAGTCATCAGACACGTCCAACAATGATGTCTCAGTTGAAGAGTCCAATACTCCCCTGGACGGTCTAGTAGAAGTCCAATTGGCAGATAAAGAAGCATCATCCAGAAGATCATATCATTAGTGATCCAAAAGATAAAGTCAGAACCAGATCTTCACATCAACAACAAGGTCACACAACACTCAGGTCACAAATGGAACCTAAGACTGTGGATGATGCCTTGGAAGATAAAAGCTGGGTCAAAGCAATGCAAGAAGAACTTGACCAGTTTCAAAAGAAAAATGTCTGGAAGCTTGTTGAACTACCTGGTGATAAAGAAGTTGTAGGAGCCAAATGGGTATTCAGAAACAAGCTAGACGAAACAGGTAAAGTTATGAGAAACAAAGCCAGGCTAGTAGCCAAAGGTTACTCACAACAGGAAGGTATAGACTATACTGAAACTTATGCACCTATTGCACGTCTTGAGGCAATTCACATTTTACTATCATTTGCAGCTCATAGCAATATGAAGCTATATCAAATGGATGTAAAAAGTGCATTCCTCAATGGACTAATAAGAAAAGAAGTCGATGTGGAACAACCCCCAAGGTTTGAGAGTGATGCTTTTCCTAATCATGTTTTCAAACTTAACAAAGCTTTATATGGACTGAAGTAAGCACCAAGAGCTTGGTATGAAAAACTCAGTTCATTCCTTACAGAAAATGGTTTTTCAAGAGGAAAAGTATACACTACTTTGTTTTGCAAAGATTATAATTATGATTTTATCATTGTTCAAATATATGTTGATGATATCATATTTGGTGCTACTAATGAATCTATATGCGAGGAATTTGCTAAGTTAATGCAGATAGAGTTTGAAATGAGTATAATGGGAGAATTGAAATTCTTCCTTGGACTGCAAATCAAGCAAACTAATAAAGGCATATACATACATAAGACCAAGTATGTTAAGGAGCTTCTAAAGAAGTTCAAGATGGACAATGCTAAAACAATGAAAACTCCTATGCATCCAACAATAGTACTTGGACTAGAAGAATGATCAAAGAAGGTGGACAATGCCTTATACAGAGGAATGATAGGATCACTCCTATACCTCATAGCATCCAGACCTGACATCATGTTCAGTGTATGTCTATGTGGCAGATTTCAATCTGATCCAAGGGAAGTTCACTTAACTGTTGTTAAAAGAATTTTCAGATATCTTATTGGAACAACTAATCTTGGTCTATGTTTCAAAAGGTAGAAAGATTTCAGATTAGTTGGATACTATTATGCTGACTATATTGGAGACAGAATTGAAAGAAAAAGCACTAGTGGAGGATGTCACTTCATTGGTGGAAACTTAGTCTCCTGGATATGCAAGAAGCAAAGAACCATTGCATTATCCACTGCTGAAGCAGAGTATATCTCAGCTACAAGTTGCTGTTCTCAAATCCTATGGATCAAACATCAACTTGAAGACTATAGTATATATAAGAGTAACGTTCCTATCTTATGTGATAGCACTGCTGCAATTGATCTTTCCAAAAACCCATATTGCATTCAAGGGCAAAGCATATAGAAATTAAACATCACTTTATAAGAGACCATGTTCAGAAAGGGGCTGTGGAATTACAGTTTGTATCCACAAATGATTAGCTAGCTAATATATTTACAAATCCTCTCTGAAAACACTTTACTTATTTTCCCTACTCATATACTTCCTCTCCTACCTTAGCCTTCTCTCTCTCACACCTGACCCAAACACCCACCTGATAACCTAAAAATCATATCTTTTCTACAATGTCAAACTCCAACGAGTCAACCGCAGTTGTTCTTGATGTTTTTTCCTACCCTGAAACTACCATTGTAACTCAAGCTGCAGCTATTGTTCACATTGAACATTTCTTCGACATCTAGTACTTGGAAGGCCTCGGTCTCAACCTTGAAGAGAATTTGTTGAAGTGTGGCATTCGAGGGTACTTCAATGACACATAGAAGATGTACCCAGAGCTGATCAAGATGTTATGGAGGAATGCTAGGTTCAACACTCAATGTCAGATTGTGTCTACTGTCATTGGACGAGAAGTGGTTCTGTCAACTGAGACAATAGCCAAAGTTACTAGCTGTATCAAGGAGCAGAATCACTACAAGCCAGACTGGGCTGGAAAGTATGGAAACCATGTTTGGAAGGTACTCTGCAAAGACAAGTCAACCGATTCAGCAAAGATAGAGTACAGAAACATGTGTGAAGAAGCCAAGATATGGCAATAGATATGCAACAAAGGCATTCTGCATAAGGTTGGGTCCAAGGATTCAGTTACGAACTTACACAAGTTCGTACTGTTTCACTTTATGGAAGGCATCCCATTCAACCTGCCTCACACCATCTACATCAACATTCTCCGCATGATGAAGACTATTGAAAGAAATGATGATATTTTCTATGCAGCTCTGCTAAATAAAAATTTTTAGGACCAAAAGGTCTACCAGAGATTTTATGATGAACTGGACGATGAAGAGAGTGATGCAGTCATCAAAAAAGGCGAACTGATTGCACTCTAACAAAAGTTTGGTGAGTCAAACATCAAGCCAATGAAGATCAAGTTGATTGCTAAAGTTTTGAAGGAGTTGGACGAAGAAAGTATCAACAAAAAAAGACATGAGCAAAGCAGGCTGATTCAAAATGATGAAGAACAAGAGATGGACTTTTTAGGTCTTGGAAAGAAAATTAAGAAGCTTATAAAAGACCACGAAACTAGAAAAGTGACAAGACAGATGTCACAGCAACAAGAAGAAGAAGCTAAAAAAGAAAGAAGGACAAAGAAAAGACATGCTGCTCCTGCACCGTCCAATCCTCCTACCCCTACTGAGAAGCATCCAAAGATTGCTTCATCTAAAACCAATACAAGAAAAGCCCAGAGTCAGAAAGTTGAAGATTATGAGTGACTCTGATGATGATGATAACCTTCCAATAGGTCAAATCAAAAGAAAAGCTGAAGAAATGGAGTCTGGACCACAAAAGAAACAAAAGGTTACTACAGCGTCCAAAGTAGGTAGTTCTGTCATACCTATTACAGTTCCTAGAAGAGTAAAGACTCAAGCAACAAGGCCAAGAAGATATCCAGTTCCACCTCCTTCCTCTTAAGATACTGAGAGTGAATCCAATGTTGCTCCACCTGCTGCTCCAACACATGAACCCACACAACGTCCACCTCTCAAGTTAAACCTAACACAGACTGTGCGTCTAAGAGACACTTGGAGAGATGCTTGGACTCCTTGGACCATTCCACCAAAGGTTCAAGAGAAAACAAAGGAAAAGAAGACAAAGAAAGGTTCCTAGTTTCATTCTTCACTAAGAATGAGCAGAACTATTGTAAAAAGATTGATATTATTTGGAAGCCTCATCAAGAGCCTCTTGAAAGAAGCCTCACGTCACCATCTGCACCTGACTGGATGAGGTATGATCATGTACTTCCTCTATCAATAGCCTATGCTTCCTTACCAGAAGGGTCAATCATATTCAATCCACTTCCAACTTGGATGAGGCAATCTTATCCAAATTTGGTTAGGATGGAGTGCCTTTTTTCATGCCCAACTGGTACACAGCAAAGGGTACATCCAATAGCTAAAGATATTCCTGAGCCAGAAGTAGAAATTGCTTCTAAGTATGCCAAGCCTCTACTTGACAAATTTGGCAAACAATAACAAAAGGAAAAGCTTGCTCCAAAGAAACCAATAATTTCCAACATTGACAAAGGGATGGTTACTGAACTGCAATTAGCCACCAAGGAAAGCCTGGATCCTTCCAAATTCAAACAACTTCCAAAGATTAGGTGGGTGAAGGACATTCAATTATGGACTCCTATCACTAATTTCCTACCACTTCCTCCAGGAACTCTTGTGTTGAACTTTTAACCTAGTGACTTTGATGACCTAGGTAAATTGCTGCAACAGATGTATCTACAGGGATCAAGCTATTGCTTATCCTCCCAACCTCCACATCAGACGCTCTATTGATATCAAGTTTGTACTTGATAAGGTATGTTCTAGACTACCTATTCTTGATGTTGGAAAGAAGAAAGGGTTCAAGTACTATGGTACTGAGATGCTCAACAGAGAAGAGAAGATTCAGCTTCAACACTCATCTCAACAATGGAATCATCTATTTGACAAGACCGATAAACTCACAAGGCCCTTTGATATGTTTGAACCCAAGACTTTCTGGCGTCAAATTCTATGGGCCGACACCGAAAAGGCTACCTCTTCAGGCTGTTCTAAAGAAGATTTTATCCATTCTCCAGAAAGCATTGAAGTTATGCATCCAGTAAAGACCTTTCACTGGAGTGACACTACAACATGCTTCTTAACTGGTGATGATGATTTTCTTGAAGTATTGAAGACCTTTCTAGTGATTCGCAGTAGCAAACTTTATGACATTCGCAAGCTGGATAGAGCTGTGTTTGAACAAGAAGTGCAAGCTACTTATGCATTGCAACAAGCTGAACAAGAACGAGCATAGCAAGCTGAAAAAGCTCGTTTGGCACAAATTGAGAAAGAGCAAGCTGAAAGAGTATGGAAAAACAAGCAAAATAGTCTGCTAAAACAAAAGCAACACAAGCAGAATTGGACGAAGCTTCTGCCAAAATTAATGAAGTGCTCATCCAATTGGACCTAGAAAATGAAGTGCAAGTGGACGCTGAACACTTCGTCACTTCACATGAGGAGCAAATTCTTCAATCAGACGCGTCTAAGGATGTAGATATGCAACCAGTAGCTGAAACTGAAGTGCCACAACCACCAGAGTCCACTGCTGATAAACCTACTCCTGAGGTTGCTAGTATGCCTGTTGTTGATGCCTCCAATGAAGCCCACTCTGGAACCAGACAAGTCTTAGTGCCTACAAGTTCTTCAAGTCCAAGGGCCATTGTTCCCTTGCGGTTTGTTGAACCCTAAGATGTTTCTAAAGACAGAGTGCAAGAGATTTAATCAAGCTCTTCAACAACTACAAGCAGAAACGGAAGCCGCTCTCAGAGCATTCCAAGAGAGACAACAAGTTGAACAACATTGAAGAATGATGCAAAATGCCATTGCTGATTAGTTTATGAATCTCTCTCAGATGTTGGTGAGTCATATATAGTCAACAACTACTAACCTCATTGGCACTATTACTCATCATATTCATCTTGTTCAACCTGTGCCTCCACAGCAACATCAACAACCACCAGTTGAACAACCAGCACCACCAACTTAAGCACCACCAGAGCAACCACATCCACCACAAGAACCACCTCAACAGCCTTAGGTGACCATGATGGTCAATCAATTTTCCATCTTTCAAACCCATGTTTTTTTTTGTTGATGACAAAAGGGGGAGAAATTGGAATTTTAATATGATAGAGTTTTGACTTCACTACTTTGTGTATGTACACTTGTTTTTAGCTGTTCATTAAATACATGAGGTGTTTTTATCTAAGCTACGCATCCATATCTTTGATATGCTTTTATTCACTCTGATATTGTTTTTCTTAACATGCTTAAAATCCATATTCTCTTATATATCCTATGTTTTTGAAGCATGAGAAATGTTGAACTCAGGCGGAGTACTTCATTTCACATCTTTACACCCTGTCAACACCTTATGGCATAGCATAATCATTCCATTACTCTTATATCTCTGATACCTATAAATGATTATGTTTTTGCTCTCATCAAAATTTAACATTGTTTGTCATAATCAAAAAGGGAGAGATTGTTAGAGTCTAAGACTTTGGACGATGTCCAACCCCTCAAACTTCGATTTTGATGATAACAAATGAGATTAAATTTTGAAGTATCTAATGATTTATGTTTGAGTATTATAGTTACCACATCGTCCAATGCCTAAGTGGTATTGTATTTCTTAAGCTCAAACTATATATCTATATGTGCTTATCGCGTCTAATGTGTAACTGGAACTTGTTTTTATAAGTGTAAATCCAGTGTCCAATGCGCTGTAATGAAACAAGCGTCCAAACCATTGTGAAAACCAGTGTGTAAACACTGTGTCCATTTGAGAAGTGTCCACTCGCTTATATAAATTACACAATCTTTTCTATCAAACAGTTATATTATGCGTCCATTATGTCTGAGAGTACACTTAAGCTTTTCAATGTTGATTCTTTGGAATGTTCTATTATTCCCTCTCTTTTCATATGTGACATTTCATTTGAATATTCAAAAAGTGTACCGTAGGAGACAGAAAAGCTTCTCTTTGCAAAACCGTACAGTAGTGGAGGCGCTGCATGTACTACTGTCTTCTCTCTCTCTCTCCACCCCAAGTTGACACGTGGTAACGGTCATATGATTGTGAGAGAACGATTTTACAAAGGCTCAAATCCCACAATGGATACCTTCACTAAGTAGCCTATAAATAGAGGATCAAGCTTATGAAAGAGATAACGAAACATTCAAGTTTTTCAAATTGCTGAAACTCTGCAAAAACGTTTGGACGATCAACACTAGCACAAAAAGAGCAACTTCTTAGCTTTGCTAAGTTACTTTGTGTATTCAGTTTTACATTGTAATATCCTCTTTGTGAGAGTTGATTTGAATCTTATAATCAAATTGTTTGTTTGGAAAGCCAAGAGTGGCTTAGTGATAAAGAATACTTGGGTGTTACTTTAATCTCAGGGGGAAATTAAAGGTGTGCCAGAAGTGGCCTAGAGAATACTTGTATCCAGAAGTGGCAGGGTAGAGAATACTTGCTTGTAATCAAAGTTTTGATTAGTGGAACCCTTCAAAAGGTTATTTTTGAAGGAGAAATGGACATAGCTCAAGTTAAGTGAACCAGTATAAACCAAGTGTTTTTACTATATTGCTTTTAGCTTACCAGTTATATCTTGAGTTATTTCTTTGCATTAGATGCACAAGTTTCTTTATAAACTTATTTGTGAAAAGTATTTGTTTTTCGCTTGGATGATAACTTGAAAATGCAGTTCCATTGAACTGTTATTTTGAACCATTCTATTTTGCAAGTTTCTTGTAAAATGTAAGTTAAGTTAGTTCTATCTTTGCGAAAAAGATTTAAGTTTTTATCTAACACACCATTCAACCCCCCTTCTAGTGTGTTCTCTGCATTTCAAAACCCTTTGACCACAATTCATTTCCTTGTCTCCTTTTCACAAAACCACATCCCCTCGAGTACACTACTTAGACTGTATAGGAATCCTATCAAAAGGTCATTAGGAACCCAATTTTCCTTGGGTTGGCCAAAATCCCTTCAATCAAGATAGGGGTAAAATTCAATTTTTGTGCCAAATGAAATTACCTAAAAACTTTAAGCACTATATAAGCTTTGGTGACCCAAACTTAGTCATTTTTCACTCACCTTGGCCTTGTTGTCTTTGCTAGAAAGTCTTGAGATACAACACACTCTTGCCTTCCATTTTGCCTTTTGTTTCTGTGCCAAAGCACCTAAGGCAACTTGGTCCAAGTGTTGGTGCTTCTATTCCTTCACAAAGGCCACTAACCTAAGCTTCTTTATAACAAATTTCTTCACTCTTTTCTCCATTTTCATTTACCTTCTCCCTTACCTACTTAACTCAAACCTTTTCTAAGAGGTATGTTTTGTCCAACTTTTCTTTTACCTGAAAGATATTTTAAGTTAAAGCTAAAAATAGAAGTAAAATTTGTTTGTCAATTTTTAATTTTTTTAGCTTAAATTAAAGACCCTTTTAAAATAAACATTATTTGGTAAAAAAGAAATTAAAACTTTGATTTTTGTTTAAAAAGTAGTTATCTTGTCCAATAAAAAAGTACATTTATAAAAATAAAACAAACATTAGCAAAATTAATTTAATTTATGATAAAATTATTTTAATAATAATAAAAATTAATAGAAATATTAAAAATCATATATTTAAATTAAAACTTTTAATTTTAAAAATGTCAAATTATTTTAGTGGTGGTTTGCAGATTATATATATATATATATATATATATATATATATATATATATATATATATATATATATATTGATTATATATGATAAAATGTTTAACTTATTCTGTATTTTTGTTTAATAATATTTTTAAAGATATAAAAATAAGAATTTCATTACAGTTAAGAATAAAAAAACAAGTAAAGTAGTAAATAAATGAAACTGTAAGACCATGTTCATAAAGGTATACGGTACCACAAAATAAAAAAAATCTCCCAAAATAATAATAATAATAATAATAATATATAGGTATACAACAAAATATAAGCAACAAAGTAACAAAAAAATTAGCATAGGCAACTTAAAATATATTTCTATTAGCATAAGAAACACATAGGCGAAGTTTTAAAACTAATAGAGACTAAGTTTTTACAAACAATAAATCACGACTCAAGGTCAGTAGAAAACAAATAAAGATAGAGAGATATAACATAGAGATTTTTATATTAGTTCATCTAAGACTACATCTAGTTCTTGGTAACCCACGAATTTTCACTATTTTTTCACAAAGATACAAGTATTGTTCACTTCTGGCTCAACCCAAGTAGTGTTTGCACTAGCCTCCACAAGCTAAAAATTCAAGTATTGTTTACTACCAAACCACTTCTAGTTCTAAAACAAATCAAAAGATTTGTTTAAGGTTGGATGCACATACTAGCTTGTCGTCTTACAAAATTGCCATTAATGAACGTAGATATTTATAGTTGTTCCACCATTTTTTTTTTTTATAAAAAAAACATTTAGAAAACATCTTTTTATGTGTTTCTGCATGTGTAACAGTTTTCAAAACCAATGTTTTGAAAATAGTTTTTAAAACTAGTAAGAAAATAATAATCAAACACGTCTTTTTGTTCTTTTATTTTTAAAAACTAAAAAATATTTTTCCAAACAAAAACAAACTCTATATGTTTGCAAGGATTCGATTTTTTATATTTATCATTATATTAGAGATGGAAAATGTTTCTTAAACCTAAAAAATCATTATATTGGACAACAAGGTAATTGTGCATTGCATATTAGTATATAATGGGTTAAATAACTTTTTAGTTCCTATAACATAATATTATTTTTATTTTAGTCCTCTTAAAAAAATCTTGTTTTGATTCCTATAAAATTGTTTCATTTTAGTTTTTGACATTATTGTTTCAGTCCCTATAATTAAAATTATAAACTTTTTATACATGTCTCTCTTACATTGAAATATTTTCATTTTCGTACTTATTATTTAGCAAACATTAAACTTGTTTAGCAGCAACCTAAGGAAATGGAATATTCAATGGTGTTGCTAGAATCTTTAATGGAATCTTGTGAGTTAAACTTTGGTGTGGCCACTTACAATAACGTTCAAATTAGTGTCTGAAATGATAAGAGTGAATACTAGAGAGTGTGTATACCTAGTGTTGTTTGTGTTTTGCTTATATCATTTCTTTAGTGTTAGGGTGATGTCACCTATGTAAATGCATGAGGTTGCACCCATACGGGCTCTTGCAATTTTTAGGTGCTTGTCTTTAACAGTCTCCAATTGTATTATGGTGCTTTGCACCTGTGTTGCTCTTCATGCACTGTTGGGAATGCAGAATGCTCTCAAGTGAAGCAAAGGGTTGGGTTGTTTGCTCCGAGGTTGTGTATTATACTTTACTTTAGTTAGGCTAACATGTTAGATGTGTTATTTCTAAGTTGGTTATATGAGTCTAGATGGGCCCAAAGTATCAATCCAAAACAAAATTTGTTTTCCAATTTCTATTAGGCAGTTGCTTCTTGCACCTTTAAATTTGTTTCCTGCACCTTCTTTAACCTTTCTGAAAGATTAATCCGGAATGTAATTTTACATTTTGGATTAGGTGCAGGAAGTAATTATGGGGGTAAAGGAAGCAACTGCCTTTCTGTTAGCCACACATTATCACTTAATAGGAATCCAGACTAAAATGAAAAAAATAAAAAATAAATAAAGAGTTTAGTCTGCACTGGTTTGCCTTCATAAAATTAAAAACAACTATTTTAAAAGTAAAATAGAAAAAAAAAATTATATTGCTCGGCTAGTCTAAACAACTTTAATTTTTTTAGGCCCAAGCCCACATAAATTACTGGCTTTTTTTTTAGGTCAACAAATAAGTCAAAGCTTATTTACTCAACTCTACTTATGGAGAGTATTTGTGCACATCTTAACTCAATATGTGGTCTGGTTGTGTGAACAATTTATTAGGATAAATTTGGTTCACACGACTTTTTATGACTGTGAAATGAAGCCATCAAAAACTTCATTCCACCATGGCAAACTCTATTCCATCTTAATTTTTTTCTATATTTTTATTAATATTAAAATGATAAAAATGTTTGATTTTGTAATTTATCATATTTCTCCTCGCATATTAACATAGTTTTTTTCCTAGGTCAAAAATCACATGTATATAACTATCAATTCTACTTACGGTGTGTGGCTGCTGCTGGCCTAAAAAAAATTTGTACATGAAAGGAAACGAACACAGTTCTCCCACTAAATAGATCGTTATCTCATATATGAATGCAACAGACCTTATACTACTGTGCCAACCCTATTAGTTGCATTTTAACATAGTTATATACACCTTTTACAATGCTCAAAGCATATAATTTCCAAAGTTTTTGTTTAGCTAGACTCTGCCTGATTTTAATCTTGTAATTGCGTAAAAGAAACATAAGTAGCTGATGGAAGAAACAGCAAAACATATATTACAAGCTCAAATTACAATAATAACTATAAGAACTTTGTAATTAAACTACAACACCATGCATGAATATCAAACCAAAGTACCAAACACACAACAATTCACAAACGTGTAGGCTATAGCACAACCCTTTATTTCCGCATTCTCACATCTTTCACATGCACAACAACAAAGTCTAGTCTTGAATTTCACATTAAAGTTATCGAGGAATGATAACGATACTCTCTCTAACATTCTTTTTTAATATTCTTCCTACAATTGATTGGAATTTATAGGAAATCACCCAATTTAATAGATCTCACGTCTTAATGATTCTCTCATGATTTAGACGTGGGACCTATCAAAATGATTTTTAATAAATTTCAGTTAATCCTAGAAAGAGTGTTAAAAAGAGAGTATTCCCGAATTCTTTTAATTTCCCTCAATTTGAATCACCTTGGTTTCCGGTTTCTTCACCTCCTGCTTAGGGATAGTCACAACAAGCACGCCATTCTCCATGCTAGCCTTAACTTGGTCCACCTTAGCATTCTCTGGGAGCCTAAACCTCCTTTGGAACTTGCCACGGCAACGTTCAATGCGATGCCACTTGTTGCTCTTGTCATCTAATTCATCCACATTGTTTTTCCTCTCACCACTAATTTGAAGCACCCCTCCTTCATCAACTTCTACCTTGACCTCCTCTTTCTTCAGCCCCGGAAGGTCAGATATGAACACATGGGCATCTTTGGTCTCTTTCCAATCTGTTGGGGTGCTTAGGACAGGGCACTTGTTGATCATAGATAGGAAAGGGTCATAGGTTTCATCACCAAGAAGTTGATGAATGAGAGACATGGTTAATTATTGTATTGAATACACACAAAAAAGGAAAAAAGACAAACTATTAGGTGATTTGGAAATCAAATGAGAGAGAAACTGAGTTGGTGAATTCGGAGCTAAAGATAAATTGGATTGTTATTGGGAGAAATTTTTGGATATGGTACGTTTTTATTAAGGGTGAAGAGTGAAGGTCTTGAACTTTCTTGGAGTTTCCTTTGGGTTCTTATTTTTGTTTTTTTAGTTTGATTGATGTTCCACCATCTTCTATTGGTGCATGTTTTTGAAACATTCTCGTTGCTTCTAACATAATCTTACTCATTCTAGCCTAGGGTCATGCCCTCTCTTGCTTATTCTTTTCCTTTTGGTGTCTATATATATTTTTATGATTGACTTATTGTCTATAGTGATGAGAGGCCCAAATCCATTATAGTTAGTAAATAGTAACCCATATAGATCAACAGATATAACAATAATTCACGGGGAATTCACGGGTAAGAAAAGAAAATAAAAACTCGTTTGATTTTACCACCTTAATTTTTTTCTTTCCACTTGTTACTTTTTCAAAAACGGACGAAAAGATGCTCTTGCCCTCCTTCTATTTCTTTATACCTTACGGAAATACTTTTTTTTCCCTTACTTTTATATTCAACAAAATCGTGATTTTCTTGCGTATCTAAACTAAGATGCATAACAAAATCGTGTTTCCATTATATATATATATATATATATATATATATATATATATATATATATATATATATATATTAGCTTTTAATTATTTAATTACGATATAAATTACCTTTTTAATATTAATCAAATTAATTATGATACAAATTATTTTAATTACGACAATTGCCTTTTTAATTGAAATTTGAATTAATGACGACAGAAGTTACCTTTTTTAATTGTAATCGAATTAATTATGATATAAAATTTATATAATAATTAATTCAATTTCTAAAAAAAATGGTAATTTATTCAAATTCAATTAAAAAAAGTAATTTGTATGATACTTAATTTGACTACAATTAAAAATGCTAAATTATATCTTAATTAATTTAATTTAAAAACAGATAATTTATATCACTATTAATTTGATTACTTAAAAAAAGTAACTTATATCAAGAATTAATTATAATTTTTTTTTTTTGTAAAAATTTAACTTTACGTGAATGCGTTTTCCATGAGCAAACTACACAAAGGAAACGCGTCTCCATTGTGTATTTTGCTCATTAGAAACACATTTCTATAGGAGGTATTTTTGGAAACTGCAAAAACCAAACAAAGAATTAGGTGGGCATAGCAAAAAAGGCACTTTCCGTTGGCATGCTTTGCTCAATGTACAGTTTGGGTTGTTAAGCCTGCACCTATTCGGGCTCCAAAAGAATGACAATAAATAGGAGGCAATTACTAAATGCACCCTTATATTTTACTAATACACCTTCCTTTTTTATTATTTTTCAAAGATACCCTTTTTTTCAAGAAGCAAATCTCGAAATATAAATGTGTTCATGTTCTGGAAATTAATTTCCAGAACTTTCTTATCTGCACCAAGATGGTTAAATGACTTCTTTTTGTTATTCCCTATCGATCTCACCCTTTCTCTGCCTGCCTCTAACGCTAATTTTGTTATCGTCCTACTTTGATCCCTATTGAAGCACTTATCAGTAGAGCTGTGGCCCTAGGGTGTTTTAGCCCACCTAATGATGGGGCCTAAAAGCCCCCATCCCACATAGTCCCACTTAACATGGGGCCAGTGTTAGGGCTAGCCCATAGGTCATGTTATTTTTTTAAAAATGATTTTTTCAACTGTCCAAAAAAATATTTTCAATTTGATCTCAACAAAAATAATTTTAACTTGACTTTGACCATAATAATTTTAACTCGGTCGATCCTAATTAGGGTTATTTTTGACCGGCTTCAACTAGGATATTTTTGGTGGCCATAGCTAGAAAAATCTTATGACTAAGTCAACTTACAATGCTGATAAGATAACAAATTAAATATAGCCAATGGTGCAACAGCTAACATCAAACACATTAGTTATTCTTCCTTTCCTTTCATTGGGCCAAAACTTTCATTCTTCACAAATTCTTGCATGTTCCTAATATTTCAAAAAATTTGTTGAGCGTGTCACTATGTTACAATTTGCTAAGGAAAACAAGCTCTTTTTTGAATTTCATGCTAACTTATGTGATAAGTCCCTATCATTGTTTATTAAAAAAGCAATTTCAATTTGACTGCAATGTCAAGATTTTATTTCTTAGTCACGTCATAATTGTAAATGTAGTTGCATTTATCTGTAATTTTTTGTCAAGGATTGTGACGAAACCGCAATCACAATTTATACTCCATTTTCTATTTAAAAATTACTAGTACCAGACATATAACATAATATCTAATTTGATCACCAACATTACGTTAGTCTAAGTAAAATTGGTCCAGATGCCTTAAATAAGGTCTGAGGTTTGAGTCACATAGATGAAAAAAATGAGATTGAGAGGAAAGACGATGATTTGCCAAATTTCTCAATGAAAATTAATCATCAATAAAAATCAATAAATACTTCACACCTATAACATTGTAATAAAAATAATTATCTAATTTGATAATCCTTGGAACTAGTAGATGGGTACTGTACGATATAACTTAATACATTTTAGCAAACCATAATTAATTATATGTCCACATCACCCGTGTACACTCTACGAGTAATCATCATCAACATCTTGTTCACATTCCCAACTTTCACATTGACATACAATTAGAGATCTATGGTTACACATTAAAAAAAAAATAGAGATTTATGGTTACATATTTATATATTCATACGCCTTTTTGTATTTTACAATCTTAATTTAACATTTTAGATTACTTATATAATTGTATTCCATTTGTCAGCAACATCGGATTTCACGACGATGCCTATCCTATTCATTAAAATATAATGTTATATAAAATTATTATTATTAATCAACGTTCTTGAACTTTTTTCCATCATAATTTTAACATTTTCCGTCTAATTTACTCGTTAAGTGATGACATGATGTTGATTTTATTATTATTTTATTATGTTTCATTTTCTAACTGCTTTTAGCCACCAAAAAGGGATGAAAAAAGCAAACCAGTCCCAGATGGAAGTTGCAAAAGAGCAACTGAGGAAGAGGTGGTCTGCAGTTTCTGAAGACTTGTGGCATAGCTCAAACCTAGAGACCATGTGGCATCCTCTAGAAGTTAAAACATCATCAGTTGTCAATTTATTTAGAATGTAGTGCCACAGAACCAAGGTTTTGGCTGGAGGGATACATTTTCTCCAAATTAATTTTGCCCAGGGAATGATATTTCCATTGGCCTTGAAGAAAGCAACTGCACATTTGAAGTCCATATCATCAGACTCAAAAAGAGAGGGATATCCATTTTTTCAATATTAGCTGCAACTAAAGGAGCTCTTGTTTTGAACCAATCTGGTAATTTCCATCTCCCTTCATAAATGAAATCCGGAACAGAGGCCTTAAGAGAGAGATGAGCTGGAACCTGAAGAGAGTCAACAATAGGACGTTCCAGCCAATTATGTTTCCAGAAATTAATATGGCGACCAGTTCCTATTAACCATTTGGTATTTGATACAACCGTGTTCCAAAAGCTCTGCATTCCTGACCAAATAGAAGATTTTATATAAGCTTGTGGTTGGAAATCACCTTTGAGCACTCTTGCTCTAAGCAATCTAGCCCAGTGGTCTTCAGAGAAAAAATAGCTGCCTGATTAATGGTTTTAATAGATCTGAGCCCGAGGCCTCCTTCCTGCAAAGGTTTGTAGATGTTATTCCAAGAAACAGTTATCATTTTCCTATTGTCCATGTCACCTGATCAGATGAAGTTGCAAATGTACTTCTCCACCTCATTTAATAAGCTTGTTGGTCATTTGTAGATCCGAAAAGAGTACATTAAGGAACCTTCAATCACGGACTTGACTAATTGAAGAAAGTTTAGTCTTGATCTTGTCAACTATGTGTTTGAGGTGCACCTTCCTCGGTTTCCCCTTGAAGATAGGAACACCGAGATAATCAAAAGGGGTGTTGCCCGCCTTAAACCCCAGAAGGTTCGAGATTCACTCCACCCTGTTGCTGTTTATGCTGCCATGAAAAAACTAAGATTTCTCTTTGCTAATAATTTGGCTAGACTCACGACCGTAATCCTTAAAAAGGTTGGTGAGAGCTTTAATATTTTTCAAAGTTCCCCTGCAGAAGATGATTTATGTCATTGGCATACATAACATGACTAGGTGTCTGAAAATCCTTGGGGCTCTTCATTGGTTGGAGAAAACTCCAGTCAATAGTATCAAAAGCCTTTTTTATATCGACTTTAATAGCTACATTGCCGCCCACACATTTGTCATCTAACATATTGATTGCCTCTTAAGTAACCGCAATATAGTCAGAGATCTGCCTATTAGTTATTTGATTCTTGTACACAAAAAAAAAAAAAAAAAAAGTTATTTGAGTCTTTGACGTGGGTGGATCTCTATTAGTGCCTAAATGAGAGATTTAATTTCTATTGTCATTTAAAACTATAAAAATGTGGAATTTGACAATTTTGTGAGCTTAACATTGTGAGAAAATACCCTATAACTGCAAGATGTAGAAAGGAGTTCCACCTCATTTTGTTGTGCAAGTTTTGGTCAAGATAGAAAAGATGGATTCAAACTTCTTTTCAGGTATACACTAAACTCTGTGATTATTTTGTGTGTTATAAATTTTATAATTATGCATCATTGTTTTATTTTTGGTAAAATTCATCATTCATAAAGCTGATAATATTAAATTTTTTTAACCCATAGGATTGGCGCAGTGGTGTAAGGTCTCGCGTTCACATGTGGGGGAACGTCTATTTAGCGGGAGAGCCTGTGTTCGATTCCCTTCGTATGCAAAATTCTCTTGGACCAGCGATAACCACGCACCGTGAACGAGATTAGTCTAGATCCAGTGGGTTGTGTCTCTAACCCAGGAAAAAAAATATTTATTATTTCTTTTAACATGATATCTATACAAAGCATAATGAGAAATTAACACTTGAAAAGTTAAGGCTAAAATATGTTTTAGGTCCCTAATAAATAAGTGAATTTTGTTTTAGGTCTCTAATAATTTTTTGTGTGTGTTAGATATCTGATATATTAAAAATTTTGTTTTAGGTCTCTGTCGTCAGTTAAGTGATGATGTGGTCGTTAAAAATTTTAAAATGTGATTTCTGGTAGTTTCTAAAATCGCCAGTATTCATTTAACAATTTAAATTACAATTTCTGGTAGTTTTCAGCCGCCAGAATCAATTACAAAGGCTAAAATATGTTTTAGGTCCCTAATAAATTAGTGAATTTTGTTTAAGTCCCTAATAAAAAAATTTCTTTGCGTTAAATCCCTGATATATTAAAATTTTTGTCTTGGGTCTCTGCCTTGAATTAAGTGATGATGTGGTTGTTAAAAAATTTAAAATGTGATTTTTGGCGATTTCTAAAACAACCAGTAGTCATTTGACAATTTAAATTACAATTTCTTGCAGCTAAAAACCGCCAGAATCATTTAAAGCAAAAAAAGATTAAAAAAAACATATCTGAAACTTATACACCTTCCCATTATCAACTTACATGCCGAACCATATCTGAAACTTATATATGAACCTTATACATTAGATCAAGAATTATCCAAGCAAAAAATAAACTAAAATAACTCAACCAAGATAAAAAAAATAAAAAAAACTTAGGAATGAACCTTTATCCATTAGATCTATACACATAGGAACAAACCTTTATCCATTAGATCTATACACCCAACGGACGTGATTTTGTGAAATTGGTTTTTGGTTAAATATGAGTTTGAAGTGACTTATGTTTTTGAAATGTTCATCTCTTGCATCGTTGCTTCGTTCCATCTAGGATTCAAAAGGCAAGGTGGTGTTTTTGTTGCCTGTTGTTGTGCGTTAATTTGTGTATGAATTTGATCCAAGTATAGCAATTTTTGGCGGTTTTTAGCCGCTAGAAATCGCATTTTAAAATTTTTAGTAGCCATATAATCACTTAACTAATGGTAGGAACCCAAAACAAAATTTTTAATATATCATGGATCTAACGCAGATTTTTTTTTATTAGGACCTAAAACAAAATTCGCTAATTTATTAGGGACCTAAAACATATTTTAGCCTTTTTAATTGATCATGGCGCTTTTTAGCCATCAGAAATTGTAATTTTAATTGTTAAATGAATACTGGCGATTTCAGAAATCGCCAGAAATCGCATTTTAAAATTTTTAATGGCCACGTCATCACTTAACTGACGGTAGGGATCCAAAACAAAAATTTTAATATATCAGGGATCTAACGCAAAATTATTTTTTTATTAAGGACCTAAAACAAAATTCACTAATTTATTAGGGACCTAAAACATATTTTAGCCAAAAGTTAAATAGCAAAAAAATCCTCTCCTCCCATGTTTCTGCAGCCAAAATAATCAAGAGTAAAAGGAGAGAGAGAGAGGTAATGCAAATGAAATTAAAAAAATTAAATAGCTGTCAGAGATAGAAAGGCTGAAGATATTTTTATTGTAGAGAATCCAAATCCGAATAAAAGATAATAACATGTAGAGGCTGAATTATAAGTAAACTAATTGGTTATCAGGGTTAGGAGAGAAAAAGTTAAAAATAGGAGAAATAATGGTTTAGAGCATTTACATTTTCACGTAGATTTAAATACCCTACACCAAAATTTACTTCAATACTAAGATTACTAAAGTGAGTGCTTAATTTAATTTTGTGGCTCCTACAATGCTTGAAAAATATGTTATTTATGATATAAATGTTTGCTTATATAAGCAAACCCATGTCATCTGTTTCAATGGAAAAAAAAAAAGAAAAAGAGAAAAAAAGTTAAACAACCTTACTTAAAGTTAAACAATTCATGTAGCACCCTCACTAGATATACTCTATTGAGTCTCATTTTCTTTTGTGAGTGGAATTGGGATGGTGTCGTGTATTGCTCGTGGAATTGGATCAACACTATTTATCAATTTCCATTCAGTTCTATTCTATTTCCTTCCTCACTCTGAACTAGTCCTTGCATAATCAAATAATTCTCAAATTAGTAAGTTTTTTTTTTTTTTTAAGCAAAAGTGGTAGAACGGAAGTTAACAAGAGTTTATTTAGAAGATTACTGCACAGGTCTGAACCATAAACAGTTTTATGATCAGGGGCAGAACTACTTAGCCCTTTGGGGGCCTTGGCCACCCCTAAATTTTTGGAACTTAATTTTTTTTAATGTATATTATATTTTTAATATTAAAATAATTAAGATAATTAGTATATTTGAAATTTTAATGGCAAAGATATTTAAGTTTTATTTATCTTTATTTGTATTTCTTGATAAAATATTTTATTCTTATTTATAATATTTTTTGGGAAGATATTGATATATATTTTTTAAAATAAATATTGTATTTCCTTTTTTATAATCTCTATTATGGAGATAATTGCATCCCCTCTATTTAGATAAAATATTTAAGTATAATTTATTTCCTTCTTTAAAAGTATTTTTCTTTTATAATTTTTTGTTGTTATTTTAAAGGTTATAAATAATTACATTTGTAATCAAATGAATTTATTACTTGTAACAAAAAAAAAAGAACTTATTACTTTCTCTTCTATATTAATTTTATTATAACTATTTAAGAATTAAAAATTATTTATTATTAATATTTAAAAATGAGACAAACTTGCCAACATTATATAAGATATTGACAACTTAAACTTTGATACATGCCAACAAACATTCTCTCTTTCTATTATTATTATTTTTATAATCTTTCATTTTTTTCCCTCTCATCTTTGTTATTATTGTCAATATTTTTTAGGCTCTAATGTGCTTCTTATAGTTTTGAGTGCACGAGAAGTTCACTGGAATTTGTTCTCTCAGCAATGGCCATGATCACAACACAACATTATTTTTTTCTTACTTTTTAAAAATTTGATAGCAAATTTTTCTTCGATTATTGTTAACTACTATTATTTTAAAAAGATAATAAGGTGAGTAACATAATTCATTTTAGTTCAATATTTTTTATAACATAAATAATAGGATATTTTTGTTAAAATTTATTATTAACATATATATTTATATATTTATATATATATATATATATATATATATTAAATTTTATTATAAATTAATAGTTATTAGTGACATGTGAAACTCACAATTGACATTTGTAATTTTAAGTCTTTCACAAAAGGATGTAGTATTGATTTGTTTTGAAAAACATGTATTTATACATATTTATATAAAATTTAAGATTTATATATTTATTAAGTAAATTTTAATTTTTAAAATTGGCCCCCCCAGTCCTCTAATCCTGGGTCCTCCCCTGTATACAGTCACTCAATTAGTTCCTAATTAAGCATAAGGAAATTTCTTTGGAAAAAATTGTCCACCAATTGAGGAGAGTGATAGAGAGGAATTCAAATCCAGTTGTGCCAATTCACATTGACTTCGTAAACTTGAACATTATTAGTTTGGGATATATCTCATCAAAGTTGTGAATATTGTAGGGATTTTAATCTTAATCCCTTACTTTAATATTCTTTATTCTTTATGTGGAGGCCAAAATTCAGAGGTACATATCCAGAACAATAATCCAAAAGCTCTAGGATCTACAACATGCTTGATTATTAAGGATTAGATAAAATACCTGGATCCATTGATGTGTCTGATCTAAGCGTTCTTGAACAATTGTTGCGGAATCACGAACAACGTAACTGGTGACTTTATGGTACCTTCATAACAACGTAACAATTGTTGCGGAATCACGAACAGCGTAATTGTTGCGAAGTCTCTTTATTCCTCAATGGGACCTTCATAACTCTTCAGATGGGGAGAAGAGAAATTGTGTGAGATGACTTGGTATATTGGAGACCGTAGTCTTCTTATAGTGTGTTAACCTAATAGGATTCCTATTATCCCCTAATGGGCCAACACTGATATGCTCATTTAAGTCCCTATTAGCTTATTTAGTAGTCTAACTGGCTCACTTAATTTGACCACATAAAATAAAGTCCACTAATGATAAATAACTAATATAATTGTCTTATAATATTAGCCCACATTAATTATTGAAACATAAATTTCCAACAAATATATCTAATTAATTAAAGTTAACTATTGTTTCTCAATGCGCATATCATTTGTAATTTTTTTTTCTGTTCAAAAAATAAGACTAAGAGGGACAATTTCCCCGTGACATGAAAACATAATCAGAGGAGCAATGAACTGATCTAGAATCTAGATGATCACCATGGAGATTGATTGTGTGCAGGAAAGTAATAGACTCTGGTCATATTATTTAAAACTGCAATCAAACTTAAGCCACGCCCATAGATTGATTACTATTTAAATGAGCCATGTTTTTAATGGCGATATACATGTGTGAAGGAATTAGGAAACGTTCTTAAAATACGTCAGATAGCGTGTTTGGTTTCGCGGTGCTTCAAACAAAATCGATTTACTTTAATTTCCACGTCAAAAACAGAAGCAATCCTGTGTAACGTTAAGTTCCTCGTGTTTTTTACGGTTGTTACCTGCATTCAACGTGAAACCAATTAAACGTATATTTATTCTGGGAAGTCTATGCAACAAAAATGAGTAATATTCATACTATTTTGCAAGAGGTCGGAAATCAGAAGTTTGTTACCCATGCCACCTGTGTTAGGACTTAGGAGAGTCCGTTTTGATTTTAAAAAAAATATGGTATTAGACAGAAGAAACATTAGTGTTATGTTTGATTTAGAAAAAAGAAGTTATGGGACCGAATTTCTGTAAAAAAAAAAAAAAAGTTATGGGACAGAATAAAACATAAGGTGATGAAGGCGTATTTAAAAATTATATTGAAGTGCATTTAAAAAAATAAAAAAAATACATTTTTATGCATTTTAATAAAAAAATTCTTTTAATTTCTTTAACAAGTGCCTTAAGACAATGTGCCTTAAAACACCGATGTACTTGTCATCTTAAAAAAAAATAGTAAGTAAAGAAAAATTATTGATTATTTGTCATCTTAAAAAAAAAATTATTAAGTTACAATGATACAAACTTCTATTTTAATGATAACTAGACTTGTACCGTGAGATGCACAGGTATAAATATTTTTAGTTTTTAATATTTATAAATTTTTATTTCATAATATATTTTATTATTTATTATTATAATAACAATTTATATTGCCTTTTTAATAATATTCTTTTTACAATTTTACATTTTAGACTATTATATTATTAATGTAGTTATTTTTTATTATTTTTCTTAACATTATAGTATTAACTTAATATTATTTTTTATTTCTTTTTTTTTTTGACAAAATTATTTTTTTTCTTATATTTTATTAATTTTGTTTATAAACTTTTATTTATTTTACATTTATTAAAGATAATATATACATATATACACACACATATGAGGAGGGATCAAATTACACCGGTGTAACTTAAACAACTATTACACCACTCAATAACTTTCAACTGGATGATGTTTTCTAAAAATCCACCGTTGGATTGAAAGTTCCTTTCACATAGATCATGTATACAAAATTTTAAATTAATCAAGAATTATTTGTTACCTCATTCATATAGATTAAAATCGACGTAATATAAACTTTTCAAAATATGCTAAAATATGGATCATTTGATTATCTTCTTATTGTTGTTTAATTTTGACAAAATTTGACGCAAACAATCTTGATAATATGTAGATATAATTCAACGGTTGGATCGATAAAAATTTCATTCTATATCAAGTTATTAAAATGGTGTAACTCTTTTAGAGTTACACTGGTGTAATTTGATTCATCCTCTACACACACACACACACACACACACACACACACACACATATATATATATATATATATATATATATATAATACAGACAGACACACACACACACACACACACACACACACACATATATATATATATAATATATATATACACACACACACATATATATATATATATATATATATATATATATATATATATATATATATATATGAATAAAAACTTTACAGTTTTCAGTAATGTCTTTAAAAAAAATTATTTTTATGATATTATGTGTGAACTTTTGTTATAGTTATTTTCTTTTTTATAATATTATTTTTTATTATTTTAGATTTCAGCCAATTACATTATAACTAAAGTTATATTTTGTTTTTTCTTCTTCTTAACATTGTAGTATTAATTTACTATTATTTTATTTTTTATATTTTATTAATATTGTTCATATTTATTAATAATGTTATTTTTACTTTACATTTTTAAAGATTATTATATACTGGATAAATATTTGACCAAGTTACTTGGCCCACGATCACTTTAAATCTCTCCTTTAAATGTTATGAAAAATTATTATATTATTATATTTTAAATATGTATTATAATATTATTTTATTATTATTAACAATTAATTAATAATACTAATGGTGTGTAGCTTGGCGTGACAGAATGCTACAATGCAATCTGCACCAGATTTAATATAGGTATAGATAAGTAAAGAATTAGTAAAAAGATAAGCTTTGTTGTACTAATATAATAAGCAGTCATGCTTCTTTTCTCCTTATATATGATAACAATAATCCAATAGAAATTTGGTTTGTATTTATTTAAACAAAGTAAGTAAAAATATTACAAAACTAAATTGTGACATTTCGTATTTGTTAAGGGTATAAATAAGCTTTTAATGGATGTGCACATTCAACGCACTTATTCAAAGTAAATAAATATAGGAGAATATTTCTCTTAGTTCCAATTAATTGAAACTGAGCTGGTACTTGGGTGATTTATCAGGCCTGAAGAGACCAAAATGTCGCTCAGTTTCCGCACCTTGCTTCTGGTTCTCGTCAAACATGGCAAACAAGTAAGTCTCTATAGATCCACCAGGCCTCTTTGGAGTTCCACTCCCACCTGAGGCATGACTAATCAAATTAGCATAGTAAGTGCCTGCATTGTCAGATGAAGCTCCAGCTCCACCTTCAGATGGCCATCCACTCTCAGAAACCACTATTTGCAAATTGGACGCTCCCACTTTCTCTAGAGCAGCATATATTGAATCCAACATAGCATCAAAGAGGTTTTGGTACCCAACGTCGTTGTTTCCTTGTTGGGTAAAAAGAGCATAGGCAAGAGGAATGTTTTGTTGATCATTCGCATAAGCGAAGTAAGGGTACACGTTGGCAAGAAGTGGGGCCCCATTGCTCACTAAGAAGTTGATTATGGGCTTTATATATGGCTCTGCATCACTAGTGAAAACACCATCATTAGGTG
Source organism: Pueraria montana var. lobata (assembly GCA_026413185.1). Taxonomy (NCBI): domain Eukaryota; kingdom Viridiplantae; phylum Streptophyta; class Magnoliopsida; order Fabales; family Fabaceae; genus Pueraria; species Pueraria montana. The sequence continues at coordinate 45,486,899 of CM048656.1, forward strand.
GGTAGGAGTTAGTAATCAAAGAAGTGTCTATTGCTGTTGACACCTTGATTTGTAAATTGGCTGATGAAATTGCATTCTGAATGTTGGTCATGGCAGATAGAATGTACTGTGCCTCATTGGTATTGGGGTGAATTTCGTTTCCAACGGCAATGTACTTGAAATTGACGTCTTGCGAGTAGGGTGTAACATACTTATTGACCCAATCTGTAGCAGCATTGGGATCTGTCATTGATTGAAGGTTTTCCTTAGCCACGTCCATGATCAATTCAATGCCTGAACCTCTAAGGGCTTGGATTGCTTCTTCATCTGCGTAGTATATACGCATTCTACCTATGCCATTTGTTTTATATAAGTCCACAACCTCTTGTCTTGATGGCAGATTACCACCAATTACTCCATAGCAAACTCCTATAGATTGTGCAACTACATAATATTTAAGTAATAGTTAAGTCATCGTGAGAGGATAAAGACATCAATATTACAAAGAATAAAATATATGATAAGGTTAAATATGTGTATTACGTATTAACTGAGGGGCTTCTCCCGTGAAAGTAAAATGGACAAATATTGATCATATCGTGAGATCAAAGATTAGAATACAACTTTTTTTAAGACATGCAATTTTTTAAATGGTTAAATGACAACCTTTAATTTTGACTATTATAATCAAATATTTGCTCATTTCACACATACACACACACACACACACACACACACACACACACAATTTTGTAGATATGATTAAAAATTTATTGATGAAACAAGAGTTTGTGTAACTTATAGTGGTGTAATTTAATCCTTCTCATATGTGTGTTTGGGGAGTGTGAGTGTGTAGCATATCGAATAAAAATTGCTATTATTGAGAAAAATAAGAATTATAAATATAGATCATTAAATCATATTTGAGTGATTAAGATTAAAAAAATAAATGTGCATCATTTTTTGAAGTAATCATATAACCACTAACTTTTAATTTTCACCATCAATATATGATTTGTATGGTCAGATACAATTACAAGATTTAAAATTACACCAAAAAAACAAGTCTACATGTTAAAGAAAACTTTTGGGGGGGGGGGGGGGGGGGGGTGGAGACGATGGGGTTGGTCCATGGATTCTTTTGTAGATATGATTAAAATTATATTGATGAAACAAGAGTATGTGTAACTTATAGTGGTATAATTTAATCCTTCTCATATGTGTGTGGGGGGAGTGTGAGTTGTAGCATTGTTATTATTGAGAAAAATAAGAATTATAAATATAGATCATTAAATTATATTTGAGTGATTAAGATTAAAAAATAAACATGTATAATTTTTCGAAGTAATCATATAACCACTAACTTTTAATTTTCACCATCAATATATGATTTGTATGGTCAGACACACTTACAAGATTTAAAATTACACTAAAAAAACAAGTCTACATGTTAAAGAATACTTTTTTTTTTTGGGCGGGGGGTACATACATGTTAAAGAATACTTAAAACGGCAATCATCAAGTCCTTAAAAATTCTTAAAATGTATGCTTGTATGGTCACACACACACATAATAGTTAAAATTACACTAAGAAACAAGTCTACATGTTATGGAATACTTATAATGACATCGTCAAGTCCTTAAAAATTTCTTTAAATGGCATCATATAAATTATTATTTTTAGAAAAAGGAATTTATAGTCCAATTTTACTTATAAGCTATAGATGTAAAAGTAGGGGTGTTTATGAGTATGGATAACCCATGAACCTAAATCAACCCAAATTGATCAATCACTTTGATTTAGATTTTTTGAGTGTTTAGAGCGAACTCGTTCATGTCCATATTAGGTAATAGGTTTTGATTTTTGAACCCATGAACCCAATCCGTTGACATGAGATTTTATTAAATTGATTATTTATATATACATATATTATAAATTACAAAAAATACAAATATTTATTGTTTAGTAACAAATATGCATGAAACGTTAATAAAATACAATATCTTTAGAATGTGCATTTGTTTTTAATTAAAAAATACAATACCTATAGAATTTGTTAAAATTGGTAAGAAAAAAATTGATTTTTTTAGAAAATTTAAAATAACTTTAAAAGTTTAGACCTAATTTATTAAACCCAAACCAACATGTTTGTGATTGAATGGTAACAAAATCACATAAATCCAACTCAACCAATATAATTTTAATCGGGTTGAATAACGAGTTTAGCCAAACTTACTCGTGAACACTCTTATGTAAAAGTTGCAATATCCCTTGTATTTCATGTAATTAATAAAAATTCTTTATTGATGAGAAATTTATCTATATAATATATAAATTTTATAATATTTTATACTACCTCTAATTCTAATTATAAGCAACAAATTGAATTTTTCTTTGGTCCTAATTATAAGCAACAATCACCAGTTTTTAAAGTTACTCAGGTTAAATTTCTTTTATACCCTTAATTTATTGATAACTCTGTTCCATATGCATTCACTCATTGGATTATGAGTACTAACATTAAATATGACCATAAGTGACAACATTAAAAGTAACTAATTGAATCATTTTTCTTGGACTTGATGATTTGTCCCAAGTTTCTTATATATAGGACCGGAGGTAGTATTATTATTTTCACTTTATCTGTTTTTATCAAACCCATCTTAATTCTTACTTTCCTCTCTTATCTCTTTATCTCTCGTATGGTGGTAAAAAAAAATAATATTAAGAATGTGTTATATAAAGAAACAATTTCTCAAAATATTTAATGTAAATATATCTAATTAAAATATCTAAACAAATACTAGTATGATTATTGTAATCTATAGACATGCTCAACTAGTTGTATGACATACTAATGAAAAAAAAAAAAAAGTTGCGTTACTTATAAAGGGAGAGAAATGTAAACCTGTAATGGACGATAATATTCCAACAAGCAGCAATATGGCAGACATTGCAGTACTGTTTTTAAGAAACATATCAATGTGTGTTTATACCAAAATGTAAAGGAAATCTCAACACAAAACTCTTATATCTTTTACCCTTAAGCTAACCTCTATTTATATGCATACAGAACCCGATAGTATGCATGGCACGGTAGTGCTTCAACAACAAAGACTTTAGCCCAGTCAATCAGTTTATCGAGTGTTCAAAAATTGCAGTTGAATTCCAACAACATCCAACCGCAAATTTCGGTGAAGGCGCATACAAAATACAATATTCATTGATGGCCTTAATTTATAATTATGGTCATTTCTGCATACTAGTCAGCTTGCCTTACGTGAAGGAAACGTTCTCAAAACCTTCTAATACGTCACATATATTCATCGCTATGTCTTCTTTTGGGAAGTTATATGCAACCAAAATGACTCGTATATCTGGATTCGTATTAGAAGGGGTCAGAACTCAGAAGTTTGTTTCCCACTTGTTTGGGACTTCCTCTTCTGATAGGACCTTTGTCTAAACATGAAAGTTACATTCTCATGCCTACACAACTTTTATTCTCACGCTAATGGATGGAAAAGTTACATTCCTATAAGAATGTGAAAAGTTATTTTCTAACTCTACTATAACTTCTATTTTTACTTTTATTTTTCATTTTTTATTTTAAAACTTTAAAAATATTTTTAGAAATGTTAAAAGTTAACCAAACACATTTTTATATATGCCAAAGAATAACAGTCATATCTACAATATTCCTGGAGATGTGATCATCAGAAATATTTGGTGAAACAAATGTCTCCTACATATTTTACAAAGGCCCTCGCAACTGCTGGCTCCTCCACACACAAATGCACATGCGTTACTAGTCCATTATCACCAATTTTAAATTTCTTTAAAAAAAACGTATGAACATTATTAATGGCGGCTAGAAAAAAAAGAACCATTTTCTAGAAACTATAGCACCTATAGAGAGTCAGAGTCCTTATACAATCAATTTTAATGCCAGTCCTACTTTTTTATTAAACAATTAAAAAGTTTTTTTTCTTTGTAGAACCCATTTACCACAAAGAATATGAATTTAATTAGAATGAATTGAAAGTGTAGAAGTGGTTTTTTTTTACATAGCTTTTTTTTTTACAATTGTAGAAGTCTTTTACTCTATTATTCAATGATTATATATTCTGTCATTGTTGAAATATTATTAAATTTTATAATAATTATTTTAAAGTCATATTTAAGGTAATTTTTAATTTATTGATAGTGTAAAATTTTTTACACTATCAATAAATCAAAATTAAACTAAAAAATATGTTTATAAAAACTCATTTTTCATAAGTTTTTATAAACATTAGTTATACTACAAGTACTATATACAAGTTGTTTATATTTAATATTTAGAATAAATAAATATATTTAATAAATAAATAATTAAAGTATATTTTATTTAACAGTTTTATGAAATATCTATAATCAAAATGCTCATAAAATAATATTTGGTCAAATTATGAAAAAGACTAATCCAATCATATATACTTTTAATAATATCGGGTGATATTTCTCTTTTAGCTCTATTGATTCATACTACTCTATAAACTACCATTTGTTCTGATGGAAATCGATCTTAAGTATCTGGGTAATTATTCTGTATATTATCTTCTGATACTTATAATTTTTTTTCACCTGATCTGATACTTAGAAAAAATATGTTTTTGAATACTCTGCTACTTAGGAAATTTTTTGCCCTGCTCTAATACTGAGAAGATCTTCAGTTGCATTGAACTGATGGTGCATTCTAGGGTGGGAAAGTTTAACAAGTCTCCCACCATGGGAAACAAACCTGATCCGTAGGATTAGAATCTTTTTCAAGATGAGAATAACATTATCATAGACATACATGCACTGGATTAAAACCCACCAAAATATATATTTAATTTAGTATTGCTATTCGCACCACCAAAATTGCTATTCACATCCCCACGTATTTAATTTTATTACTGTAGCAATATATATATATATATATATATATATATATATATATATATATATATATATATATATATTTTAATTTAATGAGTTATTTTTTTATTTTAAAGCAGTGAAATTACGTCCAAACCCTTGGTAATTTACTGTAGCAAAAAATATATATTTAATTTAATGGGTTACTATTTTTATTTCAAAGCAGGAAAATTACGTCCAAGCCCTAGTAGTGTTCTGAATTATTTTTATTTCCAAAAATATCATTTCCACGGAATCGTGATTCCATGGCAAAATACACTACGGAATCATGATTCCGTTGTGTATTTTATCAACGAAAAGACTATTCCGTTTCGTATTTTGTCCACGGAATCATGATTCCGTTTCATATTTTTTTTGCATCCCTAGATACACAATGGAATCTTGATTCCGTTGTACATTTTATACAATAGAATCATGATTACGTGGAAAGGGTATGTTTGGTAAAAAAAAATTAAGCACATGTGCTTAATTAGCATTGCTATTCGCACCTCCAAAATTTCTATTCACATTCCCATGTGCTTAATTTGTTTTTACCAAACATACCATTTCCACGTAATCATGATTCTATTATATAAAATGTACAACGGAATCAAGATTCCACTGTGTATCTAGGGATGCAAAAAAAAAAATGAAATGGAATCATGATTCCGTGGACAAAATACGAAACATAATAGTCTTTTCGTTGATAAAATACACAACGGAATCATGTGAATAGCAATTTTGGTGGTGCGAATAGCAATACGTGGGGATGTGAATAGCAATTTTGGTGGTGCGAATAGCAATACTAAATTAAATATATATTTTGGTGGGTTTTAATCCAGTGCATGTATGTCTATGATAATGTTATTCTCATCTTGAAAAAGATTCTAATCCTACAGATCAGGTTTGTTTCCCATGGTGGGAGACTTGTTAAACTTTCCCACCCTAGAATGCACCTGAACTGATTCACATTTTGTCGGATTGGTAAAGTCTATACTTTTTTTTTATCAGATAAAAAAAATACTTGATATGGGATAGAAGGGTACCCAAGTCCTTTTACATAAATAACCAGAGTACAGCAAATGTACCCAACTCAGATCCTGCACAAATTAATAAGAGTAATGATACACATATACCCTACTATTTTAAACATCCCAACAACACCTCTCATTTCTCTCTATCTCTTTATTCCTATCACATCATAAACCTTGTCATACCCAGGGACGGATCTGTGGAGGGCATGCAGGGGCTTTAGGCCCCCCTCCCTCAAACTTCTTTTATATATATATATATATATATATATATATATATATATATTATAATATATTAATTAATAATTAATAATATATATACTATTTCCAATTAAAAAATTAAATAATATATACTAATTAATAAATTTGATAATATATGTTACTACTGATTATATACTAATCTTTTTAATAATATATGTTACAACTAATTATAATCTAACTCAAAGAGATATATATACTAATTAATAGATCTGATAAAAATGACATTTTTATGACTTTCTATCAATTGTTATTACTGAGACTAACTAGTTTTGTGTACTATTATAAGTCTCATTTATCTATCTATATATCTAATTGTTATTATTAACATTAATTATTATTAACATTACATTATAAACATATTTATATATATTATATATAATTGTTATAAAATTTGATGATTTTTAGTTATCATTATATTTGATGAGTTTGTTCTTCTTTTTTAATGTGAGATTATTGTTGTGAGTTCTGTTTGATTGTCATTGTACTTGTGAAACCAAAAAGTCTTTCAAAATTTGAAAAAAAAAAGTACGAGTTATAAATACACGTGTGTTTTCTTCTTATATCATTTGAAATAAAAATTAATTTTAGTTTTACAAGTAAAACTAATAAATAATTTTATAAAAGTCATTATTTATTAAATATTTATTTGTTAGAAGTTAGATAATTAAATAATTAAAGTACAAAAAAAAAATTAGCCTCCCCTTTGATGGTTTTCTAGATCCGTCCTTGATCATACCTATATTTTTCTTTTTTTTTCCCTCTCTCTCACTAGGTATTGCATATTATTGTAGGTGTACACCAAACATTTTTCAATTAATAATCTATTCCTTTTACACACATAATCAGTCCCTAATCCAAATCTGTTTGCCCATCCGCATCATACATTAGTTGATACAAGGCCACTCCATAAATAACTAAGGGGTCTTGCTATTCCACCCCCCAAATTGCTAATCCCATCCCTTAAAATTAAAAAAAATGGAAAGGACAACTTTACCCCTTCCCCTTCATTTCCACACCCCTCCCTCTTCTCCTCACCTTCCCGCCCCACCCACTCCCGCGTCTCACCTCTTCCCTCGTTCTCCTCATTCTCTCTCACCCTCTCCTTATGCTTCTCCCTCATGCCCTCACCTTCTCTCTCTCACCCTCCCCTTCTCCCTCTCACAGGTTCTTCTTCCTCTCATTTTTTTTCTTCATTTGAACGCGGTACAACGGAATCATGATTGGATTCCGTTGTATTGTTGTTTTGTTTTTAATTTATTTTTATTTAATGTGTTTTTAAATTAATTTTTTTATATTTATATTTTTTTGTTATGTTTATTGTTAATGTATTTTTTTTTTGTTATTTTGAAAATGGATATAAAATGCATTTTTTTATTTTATTTAATGGTTTTTTTATAATTAATGTTTGTTTTCTATATTTATATTTTTTAAATGTTTATTGTTAATGTATATTTTTTTGTTATTTTGAAAATGGCTATATTAATGTTTGTTTTCTATATTTTTATTTTTTTGAAATGTTTCTTGTTAATGTATTTTTTTAAGTATTTATTATTTTATTTATAAGTTATTTTTGTATTTAACGTTTTTATAAGTAAAATGCATTTTGTTATTTCATTTCATGATTTTTTTATAATTAATTTTTGGTTTGTATATTTATATTGTTTGTTAATGTTTATTTAGCATGTTTATTATTTAATTTTATTTTTAATGATTTGAATTTATTTTTAATTATTTTATTTTATTTTTTGTAGATTACTTATGACTCGCACGAAGTACGTTTTCTACGATCATCGATGAGACCCCTCCACATTGGAAGAAGGGGGTCATGCTGATGAGTCTGCCCTGACATCTAGGCCTAGATGTGTGTAACAACATCTGTACGTCGTCGAGCCGACGATGATCGACTACGTGCACTATAGCAGCAGTAGGGGCAGCAACATGCTGAGGATGTGCAGCATAAGCCACAGGTTGAGGCAGAGGTGTCACAGGATGATATAGAAGTACCACAGGCTTCCCCAAATGTACCACAGATCCCGTTCGCATATTGGATCATTGGACCGCCATTTCTTGGAGGTCCTGTGGATTTGACACTACTTGAGTCCTATAAGGACCACGTCCTTGGCCATGTTTGGATGGGTTGGCCTCGAGACGAGCTAAAGGTGGTTAGCCATGTAACACTCTGAAAATTTCAACTCAGTTATATATATATATATATATATATATATATATATATATATATATATATATATATATATATATATAATTCTCTGTAAGTAACTCGCTGGAATTAATTCTCTACAATTAATTCTCTGTAAGTTACTTTCCTGTGTTTTGTTTGTAAGTTTGCTTGTAGAACTCTGTGTGATTAAATTGTATGTGTAGTTGATTTATTTATTCTCTATGTAGTGTGATACGTCTTTAATATTCAAGTACTTAGAATTGTCTGTGTGTGTGATGTATGATATATCTGCTAGTATTTAATTTAGCTGTGATTAATTACTAGTAGTAAATATTTAAAATATATATTGCTATGTACTAATTAATTTATTGGTTGCAAATTGATTTTAATTATTTTAAATTCTAGTAACTTGCACACCAAGTTATTTCTTGTAAAGTTTATCTATAAACAATTTCTTTACAGAGACAATTTTATTTGAGTAACTAGAAAAGTTTTTATTACAAGATATTTTATAAAATTAATTAGATGATTGAAATTAAGTTTTAAAATTTTAAAACACATCTCTTTACTAGTACACTGTGTAAAATTACACTGTGTAAATTAAACTGAGCAACCAAGTCCCTAATCCTAATTTGATGACACCTAAACTACATGCAACCTACAATTACATGACACCTAGCCTACCCACACCCCAAAAATCCCACAGCCAACACTACACACACACACTCCACTCACTTTCTCTCATTCATTTCTCTCACCAAAGTTAAACTTGGTCACCAAGTTAGGAAGGAAAATCCTCTCTTCTCTCACCTTTCTTCCCTCTTGGTTGAAACACGCACACACAAGGGTAGCCATTGTTGATTTCTTGCAAGCTTTGCATGCAAGCCAAGATCAAGGCTTTTCACTACTTCAACCAATCAAACTCACCCTCTTCCTCTCTTCTTCCTCTCAACCGAAAATCAACTCAAGGTGAGGGGAAACTCTTTGTGGAATCACTTATTTTCTGTTGAAATGTGGTTGAGGGTTAGGGGTCTCAACCACAACATGCATGCATGCCTCTTTTGATCCTTATTTTGTTGTGTTTTAATTGTAGCTTGAAATTGATGAAATGGGTTAAAATCCTCTTGGCAGTGGCTGTACAGATTTGATATGGATTCATTGTTGTTGCTTTTGACTCTGTAAATTAATTGGGAAGGCTCCTAAAACAAAGGAGACCATGCCCAAATTTTATTAAAATTGTTTGACAAGGTTTTCAATGTGAGGTTCACCCCAAAAATAAAGTGGCAGTGGCTGTTGGTTCGTCCAGCTCTGGACTGCCCCCACTGTTTTGTCATTTTTGGAAGATCTAACGATTTATTTTTTGTGAAACTTGTCTTAAACGAAAATAGACACAAAATTTGAAAACTTTTATTTTGACACTTTGGTGAGATAACTTCAAATCGGGGTTCATCCATGACCGACAAAGTGGCTGTCCTGTTTTCGTGTCCTGTTGGAACAGGCCTCGGTTTTTCCCCAATTTTACACTTGTGTACTTATCTTTTCTTTTTCATGTTTGCACCATTAAAAACTAGGCTAAACAAGATTTTTAACCATATAATTTACAAAATTTATCATGTCCAATTTCTAAATTAACTTTTTAGATTGAGACAGGGCAAGGGTTTTAAGCTCTTTTTTGAGTCTGAAACTTAGGCTGTTAGAAAAAAATTTACTGGGAACAATTGGGGAAGAATATGAGTGAATGGGGTATCACTTTTGAAAGACCAATGTGTTGCCTTTATACTGTAAAAATCTCAGCTCAAAATTATTTTGGGAAGTGTTAGAAAATAAAATTTCTTTAAAACGTGTTTTCTGTGAGAATTAAGCCAACCTGCCAACTTGTAGAATTTTTAGTAAATTTTATAGATTTTTGCTAATTAATTGGAAAACCATTCTGAGAAATAGATTTCAAGGACTTTCTATCCATAAAAGTTTCTAATTCCGAGGTCATGTAATACAATCAATTTGATCTCACATTCAGTACTGCCAAAGGGGAATTTCCCCTATTTAGTCAATTTTTATAAATTGATATAGGACGTGTGTTGTGTGGCATGTGTATACCTTATATCCCCTGTACCCTTTTGTTTGTGTTAAGTCCCAGAGAATGAAATTCTTGGGCAAGTACAGTGTTGATTGCTTTCGTGGTACAGTTCTTGACTGTATAGTGGACATTTTGATAATGTTGTCTGTCTATGTGATGTGTTCACAAGACTCGAGCACGAGTACTTGTGACAACTAGAATTTTGTTCTAGTGTTTATGGCAAGGTCTGCCATTTAAAGATAAGTGAAACTTTAACAGAGAGTACAATTAATTAAATTGCAAGATCTTATTTTATTAAATAGAAATTAATTAATTAACTCTTTATTTTTATGCGTTGGATATAGAAATAAACTTAGGACCTTTGCGTGGAGGAAATAAAGGTAAGTTTAATTATTTAGAAAATCATAAAATTGAGAGAGTAAGGAATGCATAAAAAATAATAATTTTGCTACGAGTTGTGTTTATATTGAATTGAGAGTCATACAAGGAAGATATGAGTGCACGGCGAATCGTTGGAGTTGTAAGATGAAAAAAGAGTCTGTGGGGTGTTCCAGCTGTGAGAATAACAAAGAGAGGGGGCGCAGTTTGAAAGGCATGTCACAAAGTAATGTGACGGTCGCCCATAGAAAGGTGATGGAGGCAAATTTCCTTGTACATATAATTTTTTAGCAAAGACGGGGTCTCAGGCTCAACGTCTATTAGACCGTCCAATACAATGTGTAGCGGAACCCCACAGTGACGAGAAATGATAATCCCGATAGAGAGAGGTTTTAAGGAGTCAGTCCTTAGAGTAATGGATGACCACAATTGGTACTTGGGAGATGATCGTAAGGCATTGCGACCTTGGAGGTGAACTGAGTTGTGACGATAGATCACATAGCTGACTCAGCCACCCTGACAAAAATACGAGACATCATTGGTTGGTGAGAGCCCGCCATAGTACTATGGTGAGAGGTGTACTCCCAACAGTCATCCAACTTAATTGATGTAAGACCACTGAGTTCTGGGAGTTCCAGTGGCAGCTAGTCAGCGAAAAATGACTTACATAATTAGTGAAAGGAAACGATTAGGACTGAGAGTGTGAACGTTAGATAACCACATGGCGGTGGTTGACAGGATTTTGTTGTGACTTGTAAAGTCGTTTGTTTGCGTGCTGCTTGATGAAGTAGAGAGTTTACCCTTTTGTTTATTTTCTTTTAGGGGCAGATGGCAACGGATGAGTCAACCCTCCATCAGAGGATTGAGAGTATTTTCGGGAGATGGGTAGCTGTTGTGGTCTAGGGCGTGGATCACATCTTTGGCTGCATCCGGTTCGCACATACGCCCACGTATGATCCTTGTAGGATTTGCACAGGGTGGGAGTTAGAAGATGACTGCTTTGAGTCCTAGGACTTTCTTTTCTTTGTCATGTATTTCGTTGGGGTGGACCTAGGTACTCAGATTTCTTTTGTTATGTATATATGTCAGTCATCATGTTATATGACTATGTTCTAGTTTTCTGTGCTTTGGGATGTACGTATTCACTGTTATGCTCCGGGGGTACATTCTGTTAACACTTTCATATTTATATATAGTTATATTTCCAGTCATAAGCATTTTATTATTTATTCTATTTATTAAAAAATTTAATGTTAATCTATAATTGTGATAGCGCTACAAATGTTTTATGATAATTTAAGATAACAATTTATAACTATTAAAAAAAAGTGCAACTTTCGAAATTAAAATTGAGGTAAAAGGTTTTTAAAAATTCACTAAAATCCTAATAAGGATTTATTAACTTCACTCGATTTTCATAATAAAATTAATTAAATCGCTTTACAAAATAATTAATTGAAATACATATCGCGTATTTTTTTTTCAACATAGAAATAAGGGTGTTACAAGCCACATTAGGAAGTTGATTCCTTACCCTTTGCAGCCGCAGGTGAAGGCGTATATGTACGACTCAGGCTTGAAGGGTCTTTATGAGGCGCGATATATCACAAATAGAGGCATGGTCAATGCCTTTATTGAGAGGTGGCATCAAGAGACATGCACCTTCCATTTGCCCATCGGAGAGATGATCATCACCCTTGATGATGTGTCTTGTCTACTACACTTGCCCATCACAAGCACGCAGATTGTCGGGCTAACGACCCCCTTGAGAGAGAGCAGATTAGGGGGTTGTTAAGATATGAGCTAGGCCTTCTGTCTGACAAGGAGGCAGATGCTGCCACGAGAGCAAGACCTAGGGTACGTCTCAGTTGGTTGGAGCAGCTATATGACAGATACATTACTTCTAGGTCATATGTATCGGCTTGTCGGGCGTATTTATTGCACTTGGTCGGTAGTACCGTATTCGTCGACAAGAGCTTGACGCATGTGCACATTGTCTACATTCTGTACCTCAGCGATTTGTCCACCTACGCCCAGCACGCTTGGAGAGTATTTGCATTGGTGTTTCTTTACGACCATCTCTTCTTTGCGAGCATGCCTGAGAGTAGGCAGTGTGGAGGTTCTATGACGCTACTGATGGTAAGAAATTTTTTTTTGTTTACAAAATTGTTTGTTAATATGATTGTTTACATATTTTTTTATGTTTGTTTTACAGGCATGGAAATTTGAGCACCTGCCAAAGTTGGCGGTCGGGAGGAGTTGTTTTATGACCACAAGCTTTCGATTGCTGCTAGATGGAAGCCGATGAGGGGTACTAGCAAGGTTAGGGGGACCAGGGAGTTGTCGGATCAGTTGTAGATGGATGATGTCATATGGTCCCCATATGAGGCACAAAGATCTGTTAGACCTCTATTAGACCAGACATACTATTCTAGCCACATCAGGTGTGGGACAGACATGCGACCCTATCTTCCAAAAAGGGTTTTGAGGCAGTTCGGGTACATACAGGGGATCCCTCGATCACCACCTCCTCGTCCTCCCTTTGAGAAATGTATTGAGGCATGGGTTGAGAGGGAGCAGCATCTGGTGCAGTTGGGCGAGCCTATGCGACGTAGGGCTCCATGGGCCTGCACTTTCGACTACTTGGCGTGGTATTATCAGCATTCACATCCATATGTGATTCCGCTAAAGGAGGGAGAGACACCACGGAGCCCAGCACGTATCCTTCACATCATACCCCAGCCTCAACCTCAGCTTCAGCCTGGTGACCCTCTGCTAGAGTACGTAGATGGTGCAGATTACCCATGTAAGGTAACGTAATTGATGCGTTGCATTTTACATCATTCATGCATAGCATTTCACTTATGAAATATTACATATTCTTACATTTAGGACTTATTTACCTTGTATTTGTATTGTTTTTTCATTTCTTTTTGGAACCCCGTTACGCTTTTGGTATTCTCATCAAGGTTATCTCTTGAGCTTTAACACCTCAAATCAAGTAGAAATATGCATGGTGACTCCAAGGATTGAAGTTAGGATAATAGAGACACTTGAAGATTAAAAGAAAAGCACAATCGGATCACCTGACAAAGTATGGCCGTCAATTCACAGTCATGGTCGTGACTATGCTTATTTCTACATTTTTGGACCCCTGACAGATGTCATGGCCATGACATTTAGAGTCATGGCCATGACCCAATTTGACTTTCAACTTCGCATCATGACAGCAAATTGTCATGGCCATGACATTCAGAGTCATGTCCATGACATTCAGAGTCATGGCCATGACCTGCACCAGATTTAGGATCTTATCTTTGCGATTTTTTATCGTAATTTGGACTTAAATCTTTATCTTTTCCTTAGCCCATTTTCTTTAAATAGAGTGTTTTACTTAGGATTAGGAACTCTAAAAATTGGATTAGCATACATTTTGGAGATAGAGTGGAGGATTCTTCTTCTTCTTCAACTCTTTTTTTGGTTTGTCATGTTTTTCCTTTAATTTCATCGTTGTTTCCATGACTATGAGTGAGTAGTCTCTTTGTTCTAGGTTTTCCCTCTTGATTTCTCTTCTATTGCTTTTATATATGCAAAGCATTTGGCCACCATTTTTCATAATCTTAGGCGCTTAGGAAAGAACTGAGAGGTGAACCTAATGGTTAGATCCATAGGGGAGGAACTTAGGTATTAAATCACGAAAGTAGGTTTAATCCTTCAAGGAATCAATGAATTAACAAAGAACTTAATGAGTTTAATTAAACATAACTACCATGAGAGTAAGGGTTAATTCAATTAGATACATCTTTGTATCCTGAGAGGGAATAAAGGTTACCTTAGGTTAATTTACCTTCAAAGAGAACCAATAAGAACATAGACGTATAAATATTAAGTTAATAGGAAGTCTTGGTGTGAAACCCAATCCCGGAAGTTTTCTCATTATTGAATTCAATCTTTTCAAATATTTGCTTTATCTTATCCTATCTTATCCCTATTTTATCTTTATCTTATTTTTATCTTATCTTATCTTCATTTTATTTTTATTTTGAATTTAATCAATCTCAAATCTTTTCTTATCTTATCAAATCAAATCTTCCCTTTTGTTTGATTTAAATTAAATTGTGAATATTACATAGCCAAAAACGCAGTCTCTTGGGAGACGATAATTTTATTACTTAACGACAATCGTGCGCTTGCAGTAAATCTCACATCAGTAATGCAAACAATTTTTCCATAGTTGTTTTAATTTTTATCGATAAATAATCCCTAATTGTAATTTCCATTTATGTAGGATCAATAACAGATGATGGTCGGGATTATGGAGAGGTTGTTGCACACTAGAGCGAAATCAGAGGGCACACGTGACCATGAGCTCATACAGGGGGCATTGCACATAGCACAAGATGACTTAGGTGTTGGGTGTAGCTTCCACGGACGTAGACAGAGGAGGAGGATTGGGGCGGTGGCCGCAGAGGCGGTTGATTTTTTATATATTTATTGTTATTTTGTATATTACCTGTTATTATGTATGTACATTTTATTATATTTTATAGTTTATCTTGTTAGTTAATTACATTTTTTTCTTTATAAACTAGTTAAACAATACGCACCTAGTAATATAAAGAAACAAAGAACGATTTCTCCATTAAAATCATAGAACAAACAACAACAACAACAACAACAACAACAACAAGAAGCAACATAATAACACTTCTACAGATATTTCATAAAAAAAATAACATAATAAAACTTCAACATAGATCCCATAAAATAAAAACTCTTACTACATAGATTTTTTTTCATTAGAGCTAGTTGTCGCCATTGTTTCACTCATAAGAACAATAATTTGTTCCGCAAATCTTGGTTTATGCAACAAGGTAAGGATTTCTTCAGGAGATCAGCCAAATGTTGCATATAACTCAATCAGTCCTTTCGAACGAAATTCACCAAAAATGAAAAACATCTTACCCACATCATTGTCGTCTTTAAGCTCCATGCAGTCATACTTAACACAACCATCACCTACATATACAAGTTGACGGTAATAAATGTCAAGTAACATTTTGCTACTTCCGATGGCATCCTTAACTGCTTTTTTTAAAGCAGCAAGCGACATGTCCTCACTTATTCTAATGAATTTAGGACCATCAGGACATTAAAACATTACCCCTTGAGAAGTTGATATCATGTCACCATCGTAATACACAATAGTAAGGAATCCCTCCATCTTTCAAGCAATATACTGAATATGAACACACATTGGAATGAGTTGCCTTATACCAACACTACCCATGTTTTATATTAGAAGATTTATTGTTCACTCGTGACTCAATAATCACACACTTTGTTCTTTGTTTAACAAAAAGCAACAATTAAGATTCCACTGACTAAATATACGATTTAGATTGCATCGATCCTTACAAGAGTACTATTTGCTTGTCAGATAATCATTAACATGTTTGTTTTGTGCTGTAGAAAAAGCAATAGTCCATATTCACCCTAAAATATCAACCATCCACATTACATCGATCAATGTGTATTAACTGGTTATGTCTCAGTCAAAAAACTAAAATAAAAAAATAACTTTAAAATATCATTTTATTTTTAAAAAAAATTAAAACAACAGAATCATGGTTACATGATAACCTTTAATTTTGACTATTAATGTGTATAAATAATTTGAGATATGTATAATATATAGAATATTGAATTACAAATTAGCATATAAAATATTATATATTAAGTTATAATTAAATAATATATAATTTTATATTAAAACACACACATACACATTATTTCGTAGATATGATTAACTCCCTCCGGTTCTTAATATAAGACACTTTAAACATAATCATACAGACCAATAAAAATAGTTAATTCAGTTGATTTTATTGATTTTTTTTTTATAAAAATGTTACTAATGTACCAATTTTACCCTTATTAATAATCGTTAATTTGTTATGGGTGATGTGAAAACATTAAGTCTAAGAGTATCATATACCACTGTCAATAAAAAAAATACAAATACTTAGGGGGTGTTTGGTAGGGGAGAAGTTTTTTCGTATCCAGGAATCATGATTCCTAGGAATTAATAAAATATGTTTGGTTAGTCATAAATATTCTTGTGAATATTTATATAAGTTACCTGGGAATCAAAGAGTTATGAGGTATTTTTACCCATTACTTTAATTATTTATTGCATTAAATAATCTAATAAAGAGTAACAAGATATTTTTATTGTCGTAAAAAAAATTAACTCATAAAAGTTAGATTCTCACCTCTCCTAACGGGAATGTTTTTGCGGGAAAGTGAGTTAAAAACAATTTCTGGGAATCATAGTTTCCTAGGAATATTATTTTTTAAATGCGTATCAAACATGAGAAATTAAGGGGGCGTTTACTTGCAATTATGTTTCTGTTTTCAGTTTTTAATTAAAAAACTGCCACTTTATTTTCATTTTGTTTTATGTTTTCTAAGATTTGCACAGGAAACACTGAAAACAACTTTTTTTTTTTATTTCTCTTCCTGTACAAATCTTAGAAAACATAAAATAAAATAAAAACAAGGTGGTAGATTTGTAATTAAAACTGAAAACAGAAAACAAAATTGCAAGTAAACGTCACCTGAGTTTCCCAACTTAGGATTCTTAGGATTCCTGGGAAACTAAAAACTTCTTCTGTACCAAATGCCCCCTTAAAGTATTTAATAAGGGTAACTAGTGAAAATAAATAAATGCTTCATAGGAATTGTAAAATGCCATATAAAAAATTTCTTTTAAATTATGCCTTATATTAAAATCTAGAGGGAGTATATAATAAGAATTTTCAATCCAATAATAAATTTTGAGATAAAATTATCTAATAAAAAGTTATTGATGATATCAAGAATTTGTGTAATTAATTTATAACATTATAACTTAATCATTCTCATATATGTGTGTGGGGGAGTGTGCGTGAGTTTGGGTGGAGCATATCAAATAAGAAATGTTGTTATTGCGAAAAATGTGAATTATAAATGCAGATAATTAAATCATATCTAAGAGATTAAGATTAAAAGATAAATACAAATGATTTTTAAATAGTTACGTGACTACTAACTAATTTTTAATTTTGACTATTTATATATATGATTGTACGGTATAGTTAAAATTACACTATAAAACAAGTATACATGTTATCCATACGACACCATCAAATCCTTAAAAAAAATTCTTAAAATGTATGATTGTATGGACACGCACATACACACCCATATTAGTTAAAATTACACTTAAAAAACAAGTCTACATGTTATGGAATAAAAACGATAAAAAAAAATGTTATGGAATAAAAAAGACCACATCAAGTCCTTAAAAATTCTTAAAATGGCATCATATTAATTAGTATTATTTTTAAAAATGGAATTACATATTCCAATTTTACTTACAAGCTTACATATCTAAAAGCTGGAATACCCCTTGAATTTCACGTAATTAATAAAAATTCTTTATTAATGAGAAATTTATTTATATAATAATATATAATTTTAATATTTTGAAAGTATTATTTTCTCTTTATCTCTGTCTATCACACTTATGTTAATTATTCCACGGTTTCCTTTCTTTATCTTTTTTAGCTCTTGTATATATGGCTGTAAGAATGTTTTATATAAATAAATAATTTCTCAAAGTTATTTCATATACATCTCAATAATGTAAATATATTCAAAAGTACATATATAAACAAATTAAAATAGATGAGTGCTAGGTGTAATAAAAATAAATTTCAGAAGTGGTATGTATAATTTACTCTTTTATTTTAATTTATTAATTAATGACTATTTTTACAGTATTTTAATGTGCTGGCAAACTTTCATTGGTTGTGTCTAACACGTCAGTTTTGGGGTAGTGTCCGGGCAAGACTTTCTCGATTTATATATAGTAATATACTATAGATGTGATAATTGTAAGAGCAACGCTATATTGTGCGAAAACAAAAAGCACGAATTACAATTATTAAGTAATATTCTTTCTTTCTTCTTCTGTAAAAAAAAAACAGTAATATTCTTTCTTAAAATAAATACTAATTAAAAGTAGCTATATATGTAAAATAAAATTTGAAAAGAAATCACGCATTCGTGTTATTGTACGAAAATAAGTTTCGTACTAAATAGCTTTTTCCTAATTGTAATTTATATAGACCCGCTTAAGTGGGTAAAATATGTTTTTGGTCCCTCATTTTTTCATGATTTCTGTTTTTAGTCCCTCATAAATTTTTTCTCTGTTTTTAGTCCCTAAAAAATTGTTCTATTTTGTTTTTAGTCCTTCATAAATTGTTTTGTTATGTTTTTAGTCCCTGACGTTAATTTCAACGGTTAAGTGATGACATGGCGGACATAAACTGTGTGTCTGAAAATTTCCTGATTAAGTTTCTAGTGACTTTTAACAGCTACAAATTTTTTGGCTGTAAAAAATGTTTACTTTTGTAATATTTTCTTGTAATTTCAGAAAATTTGGTGTTTGAGATTTTAATTTATTATTTTTTTTTTAACATTTTTGACGGTTTTAGTCTGCCAAAAAATTTCAGCAGTTAAAAACTGCTAGAAACTTAGATAGAAATTTTTCAGGCGTAAATTATGCTCACTATGACATCACTTAACAGATAAAATTAATGTCAGGGACTAAAAACAAAATGAAACAATTTATGAGGAACCAAAAATAGAGAAAAAAATTATGAGGGACTAAAAACAGAAATCATGAAAAAATGAGAGACCAAAAACATATTTTACCCTAGTTGTATTACATAAGGAGAAAAAGGAAAGAAAAAAAGTGCGTCATAGAAATTAAGGGAGAGAAGTATACACCTGTAATGAACGATAATATTCCAACAAGTAGCAATATAGCAGACATTGCAGTGCTGTTTTTAAGAAACATATCGAAGTGTGTTTATAAGAAAATGTAAAGCAAATCTTAACACACGTACAACTCCTATATCTTTCACCCTTCCAATTCCATAACCTCTATTTATATGCATAAGGAACCCGATAATTTGCATGGCACGGTACTGCTTCCACAATAAAAGACTTTTTCGTTGAAGGCCCATACAATAATATTAATTGATGGCCACATATAGAAACAATAGCATTAATTGATAATTACTAAAAGATGTTGGCATAAGTGGTTTGACACTTAGGTCCCTTAACTAAGGTCGGGGGTTCGATTTTTTGCTTGGGCATGAAGCTGTAATTGGAGATATCACTTTATCCCAAAAATGGGCCGACCTGGTGGGAGGAAGATTAGTGGAGTGCCAAATAAAAAATCCCAAACACCTCCTACTCATACAAAAACAAAAACATTAATTGATAATTAAGGTCATTTCTGCATACTTAGTCAGCTAGCCTTACGTGAAGGAAACGTTCTTAGATACGTCACATATATTCAATGCCGGTCTTCTTAATTTTGGGAAGTCTATGCAACTTGTTTGGGACTTCCTCTTCTAAATGCACATGCATCACTAGTCCATTATCACCAATTTTAAATTTCTTTTACCACTCGTTTGGGACTTCCTCTTCTAAATGCACATGCATCACTAGTCCATTATCACCAATTTTAAATTTCTTTTTTTTTTAAAAAAAAAGTATGAACATTATTAATGGCGGCTAGAAAAAAAAGAACCATTTTGTAGAAACTATAGTACCTATAGAATCAGAGTCCTTATACAATCAATTTTAATGCCGGACCTACTTTTTATTAAACAATTAAAAAGTTTTTTTTTCTTTGTAGAACCCATTTACCACAAAGAACATGAATTTAATTAGAACAAATTAAAAGTGTAGAAGTGTTTTACTCTATTATCCAATGAGTATGAATTGTCATATTGAAATATTATTAAATTTTATAATAATCATTTTAAAATCATATTTAAGGTCATTTTTAATTTATTGACAGTGTAAATAAAAAATTTACACTATCAGTAAATCAAAATTAAACTAAAAATATATTCATAAAATTTTTATAATATTTTCATGGTTTTTATAAATATTAATTTCACTACAAATACTATATACAAGTTGTTTATATTTAATATTCAGAATAAGTAAATTTTTATTTAATAAATAAATATTTAAAGTATATTTTACGTACCAATTTTATGAAATATCTATAATCAAAATGCTTATAAAATAATATTTGGTCAAACTATGAAAAAGATTAATCCAAACATACTTTATATCGATCGGCTGATATTTCTTCTCTTTTAGCTCTATTGACTCATACTGCTCTGATAAACTATTTGTTCTGATATTTTGTTTCGAGAAATTGATCTTAAGTATCTTGGTAATTATCATGTTCTGATACTTATAATTTTTTTTGTCTTGCTTTTATACTTAGAAAAATATGCTTTTGAATGCTCTGCTACTTAAGAAATTTTATGCCCTAATACTAAGAGAACTTCACTTGCATTGAACTTATTCACATTTTGTCAGATTGGTAAAATCTATACTT
This sequence comes from Pueraria montana var. lobata, assembly GCA_026413185.1. NCBI lineage: Eukaryota > Viridiplantae > Streptophyta > Magnoliopsida > Fabales > Fabaceae > Pueraria > Pueraria montana. The sequence continues at coordinate 45,508,220 of CM048656.1, forward strand.
TTTTTTCTTCAGCCGGATTTTTTTTACTTGATATGGGATAGAAGGGTACCCAAGTTTATTTACATAAATAATCAAGCCCCTGCATAAATAACCAGAGTACAGCAAATGTACCCAACTCCTGCACAAATTAAATTAATAATCAGTTACTTGACTGTTTCTTCTACATCCATAAATTTTAAGCGCCACTTCCTTCATTTTGGAAAAGATAATTTTGAAATGTAATTTTACATTTCAGATAACCCTTTTAGAGGAGGTTTTACATTCTGAAAAGGTAATTCAGAATGCAGTTTTATAGTATGAATTACCCTTTCCAAAATATAAAAGAAGTGACGTTTGAGATTTATGGATTGCAGGGAGAAACACTGTATTACACACGTAATCAGTCCCTAATACCAATCTGTTTGCCCATCTGCAACACACATTAGTTGATACAAGCCCATTCCATAAATAACTAAGCACTTGCATAAGTAAACAAGCCCACTGCATAAGTAAACCAACCGCAATATGTATATGCGATGGTGGTAGCGGTAGTGTGGGTCATGGCGGCGGAGGTGGTGGCGATGGTGATGGTGATGAGTTAACGATAATATTGAAAAAGAGTAACGTAATAATTGAAATATTTTATAGATTTAATTTTTGTTTGGTAAATCTTTTGGAGATTTGATAGTTATATTTAATTTTAATTTGAATTTTTAAATATTTTAATCTCAACCGTATATTATTTTTAATCTTGATCTGATGGTTGTTATTAGTTTTTATTAGTCGTATTTTTCTCTCTCTATATATATATATATAAGAGGGATCAAATTACACCGGTATAACTTTGATCAACTATTACATCGTTCAATAACTTTAAATTGGATAATGTTTTCTTAAAACCCACCGTTGGATTGAAAGGTCATTTTACATAGATCATATATACAAAATTTCATATTAATCTAAAATTATATCCGTGTGTTATAACATTACTTTAAATATGATTAAATATGAAATTTTTCTTAAAACCCACCGTTTGATTGAAAGTTATTTAAAGGATAAGATAGTAATTTAATACTTAATTTTAAAAATAAAACATATATTTTCTCTCTCCTCTCTCATAATTATCATATCTTTTCCTATTATATAACATATCTTCCATTTTTTGATGAATTCTTTCTCTATCTTCCTTTCTCTTATTGTTAGGAGATAAGCTTTTCCTTTTTCTCATTTTTTTTCTTACTGAATTCTTCCTCTATCTTTTCCACGAATTTTTTTTCTGTCATTTCTTGTGTGTATATGAAGAGCAAGAGAGATAGAGAAGAAAACTTGTGTAACCGAGAGATGAGAGAAGAGAGAGAACGTGGGAAGAGGAGAGAGAACATGGGGAAGAAGTTGTAATTGATAGATGAGAGATAAGAGAGAGAAACGTGGAAAAAAAAAGATAGGAGAGAGAAAAATATATCTTCTTTTTTAAATTAAATGATAAAGTACAATAATATCCCTAAATTAAAATTTGAAAATCAAAAGAATTGATTGGCTTTTTTGTCCAAATTTTTTGGTGTTGAATGCTAATGCACACCAACTAAAAAAGAGTAGGGTGAATATTATATATATGAAGAGAAAGAGAGAAATAATTCACGGGAAGAAAATAAAAACTCATTTGGTTTTCTCTGAAACAAACCTTCGCATGCAATGCTTAATATGTAAAGTTTTTAGTAGCCAATTATTTAATGGGCTCCATTTTTTGCTTGGTGTACCTTCAAAATTCCTAATATTCCCTTCTTACCCTTCTTCTCCCAAACAAACCCTAGCCTCCTCTCCCCCAAACCTCCATGACCACCGCATCCCACCTCCACCCAACTCCACTGCCATACCCAAACACCACCATCGCAACCACTCAACGCCACCTCCACACCGCACCAAACCCACCACCACCACTTGCATCACTTGACCCACGAACCTCCACGCCGCATCAAACTCACCATCGCATCACCCCCATATAGTTACAGATTTGAGTAATCCATAAAACAAATGTATTACGAATTACTCAATCCTTCAATCCGTAATACATAAAAATATATTACGGATTATGTAATCCATAAAACAAATGTATCACAGATTACTCAATCCATAATATATTTGTATATATTACGGATTGAGCAATCTGTAATACATACAAATGTATTACGAATTAAGTAATCTGTAAAACAAATCTATTACAAATTGCTCAATCCATAATACATTTTTATGTATTACGGATTGTTCAATCCGTAATACATACAAATGTATTATGGATTGAGTAATCTGTAATACATTTGTTTTACAAATTACTCAATCTGTAATACATTCTTATGTATTACGGATTGATTAATCCTTAATACATACACTATCAAGGGGTATAATAGTCTATTTTGGTTCATTATTTTAGCTTATGGGACGCATCAAGCAAAAAATGGGGTGCGTTAAGTAATTCCTCAATGATAGGAAAAACTCTTTCACAATGGACTCGAAGACACATTTCATATATAAAGCGTCCGATGGCGAAAAAAAAAAAAGCGCCACTAAATTGATGGCAATGACATGTAAAAAACAAGGCACCACTATTTCCCTATTAGTCACTTCCTTCATAGTTCCTATTATAATTTGTTGTAGTGTTTCCTTTGAAATTCAAAAGGAAAGACTCAAGTCTAAGGTAATGCTGGTAGGTATTTGTGATAACTTATGTCGTTGTGTAAAACAAAGATTACGAAAATCTTCTACTTAGTTAACTTGATGTTGACTTTAGAGGATTGGAAAGCAATAAGTCTTTAGTGAAATGGCTTGGTTTTGCCCAAAAATGTTTAGCCTAAACATGACCACAAATGTCCATTACTTATATGAGTTTAATGGTGATGCACTGACAGTGTAAAATAATTTTACACTGTCATATAATCACAAATCACTGTTTGCATGACTTTTAAGGTAATTTTGTAAAAGTCAACAGATTTACTATAAATGGTAGGTTGTGATTGAATGACAGTGTAAAATAATTTTACACTGTCAGTGCATAGTCCTTTTTCTCTACTTATATATATGTTTTATTCTCTTTCCACTTAAGACGTGCATTTCTTCCTTTCCAGCTAAAGTTATGGACTATTTTCTGCATTCTGATTCTTCAGTACTGAACTGTGAAACCTCTTAGTCACTTTTGCCCCATAGTAGCAACTACACAGACCAATGATGACTGTAAATGCTCCTTCGAATCTGAAGATTTCAGGAGAAGCAAATTTCAGAAATATAATTCTCATTTCAAGGAATACTGAAACTTGAATGTGCATGATTTTTTACTTAGAGAAAATTCTTATTTTGATTCCTGAATTTGTAGTGCGTTGTCATATTAATTCTTGAATTGAAGGAAATTGAAAAAAAAAAAAAAAAGTTCTTGAAAGTGTAAATAGACAACCACATTAGCCTAAAATTTTAAAAAATATGTGATTAAAGTGATAATATTATATTTAATTATGGACAAAAATAATAATAATAATTAGTTAAGTTTAGAGATTTAATTAACATGTCAGAAATTTATGGATTAATGTGACTGTGTCTACCACTTTTAAAATCAAAATAACCCATTTACACATTTTGCTTGATTTAGGGCTGAGTAAAAGAATAAATAAATAATGTCACATGCTGAATTTCATGGATAAAGCTATTCGTAAGTCCTTGTATGCTAATAACTTGGACACGTGGTTAATACTCATAAATAACTATTCTAGCTTGGTAACATTAAAAATAAAAATAAAAAGATACTATCACATATTTGGAAGCCAAGTGACATTGCCCAAATTCATATAAAACACAGAATGCTACTTTCTACGTTTTGGTTTTAGAAAATAGGTTTAATTACTATTTTGGTCTTATAGTTTATTTTTAGGTTTAATTTGATCCTTTTATTATTGAAAGATTCAATTAGGTCTTGTACCTTTTAAAAATGATTCAATTAGGTTCTTTACTTTTAAAAGATTCAATTTAGTCCTTTACTTTTAAAATGGGTTCAATTTATTCTCATTTTTCTTCCATATGCTTAAAAAAATTTTAAAAATAGGACCAAAATTGGTTTTAGATGGGATCAAATTGAACCCATTTTTTTAAAAAAAAAGACCTAATTGAACATTTTAAAAGTAAAAAACTTAATTCAACCATTTTTAAAAATTACATGACTTAATTTGACTTTTTATAATAAAAGGAACAAATTCAATCTAAAAAAGTATTAAATAGATAGTGCACCTGCTATTTACACCCTCATATTTGCTAAGTACATCCCATCCCTTCTCTTTATTTTTTTTTATTGCTAATTATACTCTTTTATTTGTTAAAACATTGTTCTGGAAATTAATTTCTGAAACAATATATATCAATTCTGAAAATTAATTTATGGAACAATGTTTTAACAAAATACACAGTTCCAGAAAACTACTTTCCGGAACAACATATATTAATTATGGAAAGTATTTTATGGAATTAGATGTATTTTGTTAAAATATAGTTATGGGAATTACTTTCCATAATAACATATATCAATTTCGGAAAGTAATTTTTGAAACTTTTTTTAACAAAATACACATAGTTACTAAAGCAAAATAAAAATACACATAGTTCCATAAAACACTTTCCAGAGTTGATATATGTTGTTTTGGAAAGTAATTTCCTGTAGTCATAAACAAAATATAAAATATTGAACGTACATTCCCTTCAGGAGCCACAATACCTGCTAATCGCTAATTGTTGGACGCATACTTATTTTGACGCTAAATATTAAGTAACAGATAACCCATATTTGAAATTCTCAATGGATGAAACATGAAGAGACGCCTGATGGTGTGTCAGCAGCTTTGATATGTGATTATTGTTACTCTTATTTTCATTGTGTAAAAAAATGAAGTATCATGTACACTGTATAATAGATGAAGTCAACCATGGACGTTCTTTGAAACGTAGTGCCACATGGAGGAAAATGCATAGTATCACGAATAAATTTTATGGAATACGTGGTATTACATAAACAAATTTTAAAGAATAATGAACAAAATGAAGATGAGGGTTCAAAATTAGGGTTTAAATAATAATAAAAATATTGTTCTGGAAAGTAGTTTCCAGAACTATGTGTATTTTGTTTAAACATAGTTTCGAAAATTACTTTTCATATATGTTGTTTCAAAAGGTAATTTCTGGAAGTATGTTTTAACAAATAAAAGGGTATAATGGACAATAAAAAATATAAAAAGAAGGGAAGTGTACTTAGCAAACATGGGGTGTAAATAGCAATTACCTAACCCATGGACCTATTTTTTTTTAAAAAAAATATTTTACTATTAAAAATTCTATAGTTACGCACCAAAATAAGCTAATGATATGCTGCTTGAATAATTTATTGTTTTATACTTTAATTAATTTTATTGTAGAAAATGTGACAAGCATTGAGTGAATGTCGGCTCAAGATAGCATTGTACTAACTTGTATAACACATCAACCAAATTTTCTTAGTTCACAAATACTCTTTTGATTTATTTAGTCATTAGATTACAATTAAAAAAACTACTAGAAAGGTCTCAGGTTTTAGTCTTGTGGATGAAAAAAATATGGTTGGGAGGAGAAATCCCACTAAAGGTGGTCAGTCAGATTTCCTGACGGAGATTAATCATTAGCAAAGCTAGTGGATATTCCGCATCAATGTCATAGTGATAAAAAAAAATAAGACCATTTAACCCTCTGTTTGATAGAGTAAAAATAGAGGGGAGGAGGGGAAAATTAAAAAATTAGTGTGGGTTCCACACCTCCAATACAATACTTTAATTCAAATATCTCTCTTCTATTTTCATCTACTATATTTCCATCATCTCTATCAAACAAAGCGAGTCACATGCCATCTCCTTCTCCTATCTTCTTCCCGCAAACCTTTCATGTTCTCGCTTAATTCACATTCACGTATGCTTCATCACAACAATTAATATTCATCCCCTGCAAAATTCTGCAACCTTCCAATTCCTTTGTTTGCTAGCTCCAAGCGTGTGATGCTTTCATATGATGAGAGTGTTTTGATTTTATTTGGGTCATCTCCGGTGAAACAACCTCCGATTCTTCTTTTGATTTGGGATTTTTATTTGGGAATTTTAGTTCTACAAAAGGGGTGGCTTCTTTTGAAAGAAAATTGCTTCCAATTTAAAGGAGTCTATAATTGTCTTAAACTTTATATTTTTATAAATAGATATTTCAAACTTATATTCGTCTAAGTTAATCTTTAAATTATTATTATCGTAAATTCTTTTTTTTTTGAAAGCACGTAAATTCTTTTATTAACTTTAAATCTTTTTATTTTTCTTTTAAAAAGAGAGCATATAATCACTTTAAATATAGCTTTATAAATAAATATTTTGAACTTTTACATTTCATTTTAATTGATCCTTAAATGTTTATTAATATTAAACAAAATACTCATTGTCTACCAATGACTTCAATTATCACTAATCCATCATTGTCTACCAACGACTTCAATTATCACTAAACCATCCTCATATGAAAACATGTATCAAGAAAAACCATATTGTCTACCAACTATGATTATTGAGAAATAATGGAGAAAATTACCTCTAAGAGACATAGCCGAAAAAGTTTTTCCTCCTTCCTTTTAATACACCTCTGTTGAAGTAGCTAGAACCCTTAATTTATGAACTTAAATGTTTCAATGACAACAAACTTTTAAAAAGTAAATTCTAAGTCCTTTAGATTTATGCTACTAATGTTTGCCTTGAGTGTTGTTAAAAGACAAGACTTTATCAAGAAGCATGGAGAAGATGTGAAACATTGGCCTAGAGTGAAGGTGTTTCAAGTCCGAAATCTGTCCAACTTCAGAAGCAAGATACCAGGAGTAGAAGGGTAATCATGCTTTCTATATCAAGGTGCAAATATCAGAAGCTGCATATGACTAGAAGCATGATTTTGGAGGTAGTTTTAGTTAAGGGGTAGATACTAGAAGCTACATGTGACTAAGGGATCATCAGAAGATGCATTACAGAAGAGAACAGTGAAGACAAACATGTCTATGCAGTTAAGAAGCACACACTAGAAGTGAGGAAGAAGACACCATGCAATAGTGTATTGAGGCATTGCATATGAAGTGATGAACTCTCGACAAGACATGAATTACTTTAAAAAGGAAAGAGAGCTTGGCATCACAAGTCCTATACAAGCAAGGCAACCAGAAAAAAAGAAAAGTAGTCGTGAGAAAGCTGCACTTACACGAAGAAAGAAGAAGACCTACCGCCTGTAGAAGACTTACATTTCTGAAGTAGCAAAACTCATGACTATGCTAGAGAAAGGAGAAGTCGTGAGCCATTAACAATAGCAAGCACCAAAGACCATAATTTTGAATTTAAATTATGTGCAAGTTGTTCCAACTAAGGAAGAATGAGGAATCAACTGTATTGATGGAGACAACACACAATGGATCTCCTAGACCTCCAAGCTTCTCAAGATAGGAGCAACAGTCATCTTTAAGCTCTATTTAAGGGTGAGGATAGAGAGGGTATAAAACAAGAAGTCGTATTGTACATATATATATCTTTAGCTTCTGATACTAGTCTTCCTAGGACAAACTCTCTAGGACTTTAGAGCCAAATCCACTTATCCATAGAGTGTCTGTAAACATCTTCTAAGAGGAGGCTTACTGATGAGTTTTCCTTGAAAGGTGTATTAGGTACCTGTCCTCAAACAGAACCCATTCAGGATAGGAAACCTCAGAAGAGTAATAAGGGGATTGCTGCTTTTGAAGGTTTAAAGTGAACATAGTAAGGTGTTGTGTGAGTCAAGTAGCAGTTACTACTTTGGGTTCAAAGCTTGGAGAGGCTTTTTGAAATAATACTTGGGTAGAGCCTACAGAGGCTAGAGAATACTGGAAGTGAAACTGGAGAGACTTTTTGAAAGAGTACTCGGGTGAAGCCTGGAGAAGCTTTTCGAAAGAATATCAGGGGGAGCCTGTAGAGACTTGGAGAATATTGGTTGTAAGAGCCTGTGAAGGCTTCATGAAAGAAAGAATATCGCAGTTGGTGCTTGTGTTAGTAGGAATCTTACAGGTGTAGTGACTAGACGTAGCCCAAGGTTGTGAGTGAACCAGTATAAATTGTGTGTGTGCTTTATCCTTTTTTATTGCTTCTGATTTGTTGCTTATTTATTTTCTTGTTTGGAAAACATATTTTACAAAGGTATATCATTGATATAATTCTTAACAAGTTTTCTTAAATCGTTTTCTATGATCAGAAGCAACATCTACTTTTCTCAAGAAGAGATAAAACTAGAATCTACATTAGCTAGAGTATGATATTTTCAAGTAGCTTTTGGACCAGTATTCTATAAGTGACTTGGAAGTATTTTATTACAAAACAATTTTTATCCAAAGTACTATAGAAGGATAAGTTGTGCTCCTAACAAGGCTTCTAAAATTCAAACTAAAAGTTGATTTACAAAACTTCAAAAACTGCGTGTTCCTTTGCAGAAAAAGCCACAGTCAGTCAAATGTCATTATTGAACCCCCTTCTAGTGACCTTTTGATCCACTTCAACCTCTAGATGACAACAAAACTTATACCTTTTATGAATTTATCTTATAGTTGAAATTGATATAATAGAAGTTTACCATCAAATGGACAATGGAAACAATATTATGTACTCCATAATCAAAATCATTAAAATCCTTTTAATCCAAGACTAGGACAAACCCCTACATTAGCCTAAATCTTTTTCCAGAATCTATCAACCCTTTCAACACTCTTCGTTTATTTGTTTAAAAAAGGTAATTTCCCTAAAATTTCAAAAATGGTTGTTGAGAATCAAAATGATATATTTTGTATTTATTGTAATAAATATAGTTTATAGGCATATATCTGATTTAGGGGAAACTGAATATTCTGTAATTAATTCAATAAAGCCTATATAATCCTTCTTCCGTTGTGTATCCAGACACACGATTTCTGTCTAATTTGTCTCTGCATACTGCTGTTCAACATGATATCTAGAGCTAGGCAACGACATCTCGGAAATCTTCGTCACTGCCTGGTGGACCCACTGTCCTCGGTGTAAAATTTTTTCGAACCACATATCATTGGTTCGTCTCCGGTGACCTCCTCTTCTCCGACGACCACATCTTCTCCGGCGATTTTTTCCGGCCGCCACTGCCGCCGTCGCCAATTTTTTGGTGACTTTCCGGGCGCCGACACTACCTTTCGAAGCGCCTTCCGCCGATCTTTTCATCTCCGGTCACTGCCTCTCCATCTGAGCCTGCACGCGCCCCCACGCGTGGCTCCACTGACGCGCCAAACAGCAGCTCCTGATGGCGCGTGTAGGCGCGTGGCTCGCCATTTCGGGCCGATCTTTCACCGGCTCTGTTGCACCACTATTGCGACCATAACCCCTGAGTTTCATCCCATTCTGAGCACCTGCGTTGGTGCTGTTTGTGTTTTTCTCTTGCAGGTACTGTTTGTGTTCGTGTTTGTTGGTACTGTTCGTGTTTTCCTCACCTCATGGCATCCATGGGAGCACCAACACCAACCCCACCCATTTATTCTACCTTCCCGCTCAGTGTAGAGAAATTAGATGGCACCAATTATGCTACATGGTCCTCTGATATCTCCCTCTAGATAACTAGCCTGGGTTACAAAGAACACCTCACTAGCACCAGTGATTCCGTATCTGCCACTGAGTGTCCACAATGGGTGAAGATTGATGCACAACTTTGCAGTGTCATTAAGTCCACAATACACCCCACTCTCAAACCGATTTTTCGACCTCATGACACGTGTGAATCAGTTTTGACTGAGGCGCGCTCATTGTACACCAATTCTACTCAGCGTCTCTTTGAGGTGTGTCTTGACTTGATGACCCTTATTGCGCCGCAACGTCTTGAAGGTCCTATGTCCACATATCTTGGACGTATACATGTTGCCTTGCACGAATATAATGAGCTTTTGTCACCTGCTGCATCCATTCCTGCTGAAGCTAAGAAAGAACTAGAGAATCGAAGTGCGTTCTTTATGACCCTTGCTCTCTACGATTTACCACCAGAATATTTTCCTGTACATGACCAGATTCTTGGCTCTCTTGTTGCACCTACAATGACTAATGCTTCTTCTGCATTACTTCGGATTCCATCTAAGTTCTCTACGGAGAATTCTGATTCAGCGTTGGGTGATACATCTGCTCTTGCATCGCAAAGCCATAACTCTAGTCGTCCTCGATCTGGGAAGAGTCGTCATAAGTGTGACCATTGTCACCGACAAGGACACACCATTGACCGTTGCTGGAAATTACATGGAAAACCCCCCAGTTCAGCTAATGTGGCCCAGACACCGCAACTAGAGTCTATAGAGTCCGCAGATAAACCCCGTCCTACACCTGCTGCCTATGAGGACTTTGTCAAGTGGTTTGAAGGACATCAGAACTCAGGTGCCACGGCTTCGGTCGCCCACACTAGTAAATCCATTGCTTGCGTCTCTCAATCTCCATCCTTAGGACCCTGGGTATTAGACTCCGGTGCCTCTGACCATATCTCTGGTAATCGCTCTCTATTTTCTTCTCTTTCCACTTCTGGTTATTTACCCACTATTACCTCTGCCAATGGTTCCCATATACAGTCACATGGCATTGGCACTACCCATCCCCTTCCCACCTTAACTATTGATTTCGTTCTATATGTCCCTAACTGTCCCTTTAACTTGCTTTCTATAAACTGACTTACACAATCACATGACTTGATAATCACTTTTACTAAAAACTCTGTGACATTGCAGGAACGGATTTCGGGACGGACGATTGGCACCGGATGTGAGTCTCATGGCCTCTACTACCTTAATGCGACGACCCCAGTGTGCCCCACCTCAACTTCTCCTCTATTGATACATGCTCAGTTGGGGCATCCTGGTCTACCGAAGCTTCAACAGTTGGTTCCTAGTCTATCCAAGTTAACTAGTTTACAGTGTGAGTCATGTCAATTAGGGAAGCATATTCGTAGTTCTTTTCCTGATAGAGTCAATAAAAGGGCTACCTCTCCATTTTCCTTAGTTCATTCAGATGTGTGGGGTCCCTCCCGTATTGTTTCACACTTTGGTTTTTGGTATTTTGTAACCTTTATTGATGATTTTTCACGTTGTACGTGGCTTTGTCTTATGAAGTCTAGGTCTGAATTGTTCTCTTTGTTTGAAATTTTTTATCATGAAATAAAAACTCAATTTGGTATCCCTATCCGCTCTTTGCGCAGTGATAATGCACGTGAGTACTTGTCTCATCAATTTCAGGTTTTTATGGCCTCAAAAGGCATCCTTCATCAGACCTCCTGTGCTCACACACCTCAACAAAATGGTGTTGCTGAGCGCAAAAATCGACATCTCATTGAGACAGCTCGGACTCTTCTTATTCATGGCAATGTACCCCTACGATTTTGGGATACTGCTGTTCTTACAAGCTACTATCTCATCAATCATATACCATCCAGTGTCTTGTCAAATCAAGTACCACATTCTATTCTCTTTCCTAACCTACCCTTTCATCCTATTCCTCCACGTGTCTTTGGGGCCACCTGTTTTGTTCATAATTTATCTCCGGGTCTGGACAAACTTTCTGCAAGATCCATCAAATGTGTTTTCCTTGGGTATTAAATGTCGCAGAAAGGTTATTGTTGTTTTTCTCCTACCTTGCAACGGTACTTTGTCTCTGCTGATGTCTCATTCTTTGAGTCTATTCTCTACTATGAGCCTTCAGCTAAAACTTCTTCCACCACTAGTACAGACCATATTGTCGCTCTTCCATCCATTGCTCCAGCTGAGTTTGAGGTACATCAGGAGGTTCCCAACGAAGCACAACATCTCATGCGACCTTTTCAAATATATCAGCGTCGCTCACGCCCTCCACCAGCCACTGATACAATTCGCACTGAGATAGTAGATGCCATGCCAGACTCTTCCCCAGTGTTGTCTCCGGTACCAGGTCCGGACCTGCCCCAAGACCTAGACTGGCCCATTGCTTTGCGAAAAGGTATTCGTTCCACTCGCAATCCTTCTCCTCACTATGTTAACCTCAGTTATCATCGCCTTTCTCCTTTGCATTATACTTGTCTATCTTCTGTTTCTTCTGTCTCTATACCTAACTCTCCAGGTGAAGCATTAGCTCACCCTGAGTGGCATCAAGCAATGATTGATGAGATGTGTGCCCTCCAAAGTACTGGTACCTGGGAACTGGTTCCTCTTCCATCCGGCAAGTCCACTGTTGGGTGTAGATGGCTTTTCACTCTCAAAGTTGGTCCTGATGGGAAAATTGATCATTTCAAAGCACGTTTGGTTGCTAAAGGGTATACACAGATCTTTGGACAGGATTACACTGATACATTTTCTCCTGTGGCCAAAATGGCGTCTGTCCGTCTTTTCTTCTCCATGGCAGCTATTCGCCATTGGCAATTATTTCAGTTGGATATTAAAAATGCTTTTCTTCATGGTGACGTTGAGGAAGAAGTGTATATGGAGCAACCACCTGGATTTGTTGCTCAGGGGGAGTCTTCCAACATGGTTTGTCGCCTACGTAGGTCGTTATACGGACTTAAGCAGTCCCCTCGAGCCTGGTTTGGCCGTTTTCGCACTGTTGTCCAGCAATTTGGTTTGATTCGTAGTGAAGCTGATCACTCTGTATTTTATTGCCATTCACCTCAGGGATGTATCTATCTCATTGTCTATGTGGATGACATTGTCATTACTGGAAGTGATCAACATGGCATTATCAGCTTGAAACAGTATCTCTCACGCCTGTTCCAGACTAAAGATCTTGGTAAGCTTCGATATTTTCTAGGAATCGAAGTTGCTCAATCCAAGGATGGTTTGGTAATTTCTCAAAGGAAGTATGCACTTGACATCCTGGAAGAGACTGGCCTATTGAATGCCAAGCCAGTAGACACACCTATGGATCCTAGTATCAAGTTAATACCTGATCAGGGGGAGCCTTTCTCGGATCCTGGGAGATACAGGAGGTTGGTTGGAAAGTTCAACTACCTCACGGTCACTCGCCCAGATATTGCCTTTGCAGTTAGTGTGGTAAGCCAGTTCCTGAACTCCCCTTGTCAGGATCACTGGGATGCAGTTATCCGGATCCTAAAATACATTAAGAAAGCCCCTGGCAAAGGCCTTATTTATGAAGACAGGGGACATGCTCGAGTTGTTGGATACTCAGATGCTGACTGGGCAGGCTCACCCAGTGATAGGCGATCCACATCTGGATATTGTGTGCTGATTGGAGGTAACTTGGTACCTTGGAAAAGCAATAAGCAAAAGGTTGTAGCAAGATCAAGTGCTAAAGCAGAATACAGGGCGATGGCTTTAGTGACTTGTGAGCTTATATGGCTGAAACAGCTCCTCAAAGAGCTCAAGTTTGAAGAAACCACTCATATAACACTTATATGTGACAATCAAGCTGCTCTATATATTGCCTCTAATCCTGTCTTCCATGAAAGGACCAAACATATTGAGGTTGATTTGCATTTTATTAGAGAAAAGATTGAATCAGGGGACATCATCACAAGTTTTGTCAACTCTAGTGACCAGTTAGCTGATATCTTCACTAAGTCTCTAAGGGGACCTAGAATTGATTACATTTGTAACAAGTTGGGCACATATGACCTATATGCTCCAGCTTGAGGGGGAGTGTTGAGAATCAGAATGATATATTATGTATTTATTGTAATAAATATAGTTTATAGGCATATATCTGATTTAGGGGAAACTGAATATTCTGTAATTAATTCAATAAAGCCTATATAATCCTTCTTCCGTTGTGTATTCAGACACACAGTTTCTGTCTAATTTGTCTCTGCATACTGCTGTTCAACAATGGTTTTAGACTTTAGACCAACTACTTCCATCTTTCCTCAAGAAGTTAAAGAGATTTATCAATACTTTAAAGAGAAAAAAAAATTACTTTTGTACATGGATATCGACTTATTTCCTTTGTGGCAATCAAAGCTATAACTTGGATTATGTCATAGGATTACACTTCGACTAAATTTGTTCTAAATGTCGATATTTACCTTTTGTCGAGGTCAATAAAGATAAAATTGTGGAACAAATTCAATATTGATTTGATCAAGAAAGAAAAAAAATGGATAGATAAAAATTTCTCTACAAATGAGATCAAGAACAGAGATTGAAGGAGAAAAATAAGCTTTATTCTTAGAAGAAAAAAAAAATTATGGCAAAATTAGCAACAACAACTTCACAGGAAGAGTTTGAAGCAAGATTAAAATTAGTCAAGTCAAAGCAACCAATAGATTAGGAATATATATATATATATATATATATATATATATATATTATTAATGTAACTGTTAAATAAAAATTTATTAATGAGTAAACCAAGTCTGGAGGCCAACCAAATTTTTCGGTGGAGATTAGTTAGCAGTAAACCTAATGGATTCTTCGCACTAATGTTATGGTAACACAAACCAAGTCTACAAATTTTTATTACATTTTAAAACTATTTAATAATTCTTTAAATAAAATTAATTTAACATATAATAAACTTTTTTAAAACATAAATAAATATTGGCTATAAAATTATATAACTACAAATGTCCATTTTATCTAACATTTGGTCTGCATGATTGTTAAGTTAAGGTAAAAATATTCAATGATTAAATTAATAAAATTTAATATATATATATATATATATATATATATATATATATATATATATATGTATATATATATATACACACACACACACACACACAAAGAGTTATTAAAATGAGTAATTTTATGAGAGTTACTTTTGAGTAATATAATATTTTAATTTTATTTCTTTATTTTTTTAAATATTTTATTTTGGTTATTTAATTTTGAATATTTAATAAGTTAGTCTTTTTTATTTATAATTCTATTAATAATAATATTAAATTGTTGTTTTTTATTTTATTTAATATTATTTTATTTTAGATTTATAATTATTTTTTTGACAACAGATTTATAATTTTTAAATATCCAATAAATTTTTCTTTTTTATATCTTTCCAGTTTCCATTCAAACTTTGAGAAGTTCAATCTTTAGCAATAGTGAAATTATTTGGGATGAAAATTTGGCGTACAACGACTCTTTTAAATAGATATAACACAACTACATATGTACATTCAATCTTTTTGGGAGTGAAACAACAATATCAATTAAAATTTGGGCAAATCCTTCAAACATGGTTGCGGAGAACCTGTTTTGGTGTTGTTTGTGACCTGGACCAATGGTACGAGGACACCTGTGCACACTAGCCACGTCTGTTTTAGACCTCATTTTCTTATTATTGCACTCTTGCCCCGGTGACTTATTAGCAAAAATTTTTTAATATAGTTTTTTCAAAATTAAATTGAATTACTTGTTTTCCCTCTTCGAAACCCTAAAAATTAAAGAAGGGAGTTCTCCATCTCTGTTAGAGTAGAGAACCCTAGTAGAATTAGCCATCAGTTTTCCATATCCGTGAAAGTGGTTGTTCGTGATTGTAAACTGAAGGTTGCTCGCATTGTCCCTGTGTCCTTAAACATTGTTTTTCGTTGCCATTGAAGCTCGTCTTCTCCAATGTAAGTTTTCACCCCTGCTGTGTTTTGTTTGCCTTGAAGTATTAAGTCAAAGTCATCATTATTCTTGTCCAACATGGATTGGATTTAATGAAGATTTAAATTTTCATGAGTACATGTTGAAGGCTGACTTAATTGATGGTAATTTTTTTTCCTGCCTGGTTTAGGGTTTAGTTTTTTTTTTGGTATATGATTGTTATCATAATTTCCTTTTTTTTAACCCTAAAATTTTCTTTTGTTTCGAATTTAACAAAACCCCTTCTTGGCGATGTTATTTGTTTAGTTATTAGGTTATTTACTTCCCAATTTGACATTTACCGTTATTGTGGAGAGCGTGTTTGTTTTGTGTTATTGAATACTAATTTGACAGAGTGGCCTTGTGTGTTGTATTATTTTAAAATGGTTATGTAAGATTGTGATGTTGGCAAGTAAGATTGTTATGTTTTATTTTAAGTTTTATGCGGTGTACTTGCTGCTCAGATGTCAAATATTTGGGGTTCTATGTGTTGTGACCTAGCAAATGAAGTGGAAGAGATGGAGGAATTGATTGCAGTAGTTGCTGCGCATATGGCAGACATTTCGACTTTACAAGAGAAGATTGAAAAATTGAACACTTCTCTGAATGTACTTGTTAAAAATGTTGAATCAATGAATGAAGACCTGAATTTTGTCAGTGAGATTGTTGAAGCAAATGAGTTTGAAACTATTGGTGAAGATTTGATTGATCTGAGTAAGAGGGTTGACACACATAATGCTGAAATTAGCAAATTAAGGATGCTTATATGGATTATATTGTTGATTTTGGTTGGGAAATTGTTTTCATTATTTGAGGATATTATGATTAGAGCATGGCTGTTATTATGTAGTTTTTGTAGTTTTGATTACTGTGAGTATCACAGAGTCATTAAGTAAATACATTATTTTTGGATATTTTGATTAAATTATGGCTCTTGCTGTCAAGATTTGTAATATTTCTGTGAGTATGATAGAGTCAATGCAAGTTCAATATTGCTTTTTTGTAGATGTATGTATTTGTTTTCATATTTCTAAGTTGATACTTTCACTAAGATGAATTACATCAGACTGAATCATAATTTGCTGGGACATCCTGAATCGAAATTTGTTTTAAAAAAATATAAGGTAAAAATGATAGGTTCCTCTGAAATGGTAAAAATTTTATTAAGCATTTGAATAATTTTTTATCCAAATGACAATGCTTTGCTACTTGCTAAATTGGCTTGATATAACTTGTAACTCGCATCACTTCCACCTGCCAAAATTTGCTAATTATGCTTTGTTTGCATACTTGAACTGATTATCGCCAGAATTTACTTTTAGATAACCACTATCAGCTGGATATCCGACTGCATCTAGACTTGTAATTGGTAGGCTATTGCAAAGACCTAATGAAGCAGAATTTGCTTGTTTGAGAAAAGACAAGCATTGCGTCTTTTCCAAATTTGCCAAGGTAACTCATTGTTTCTGGCGATAAACTGTGCATCATTTAATTGGAAAACTTTGCTTATCCCCACATTAATAGCAAACCAATTTTGTGTTATTTCCTTCCATCCTATAAAAGTATGTTGATTTGATTTCAACTCGAATCCGCCCATTGAATCCTATGCTTATTAGCCTTTCCCTCACTGGAATAATTCTATGACACACTCATCCTAAACACACATGCCCGTGGTAGAAGTTGTACATGCAATCAATTATGGATCATTGGACATATCTGTATGCTTACAAAGATACTAAGCATTTAGCTTACCCTGAATTGTAAATGATATCAGTAAGCTTACAGAGTTTCACTTTGGGCCAAAATGGCAAAACTCAAAAAGGTCTATTTTAAAACTATGTCATTTAAATTTTTTAAAAAAATGAAGCATATGCTTTAATGTTTTTTCAATTTTGGGCCAGTTATGGTTGATTTTAATAACTTAATGAATTCAATGATTTGGACTGTACTCAAGTCCAAAAAATTTTTGGGTGGTATAAAGTAGATAGTTCTTGATGACTTTCACTTTCCTGAAAGAATATGATGGTAAAAATAATAATAATATAGTCATAAATTTGGTAAATTGAGACAGCTGCCAACAAAATTGGTGCATTCAAATGAAAATTCATTACTTAGAACTAAAACAAAACATAACTTGTCTTTGGAACAACATTGAAAGCATAAAAAACAATGACAAACATAAGTATCCCCATCTGCAACCATAGCAAAACCCATGCTATTCTGCATCACACATTAGTTCAGAGTTCAAAAAGGTAAACCAATCCTAACAAAATAAAAAAAATGACTTAACATAAACCAAAACGAATACTTGTCCCAAAATTTCCATGGTTTTGAACCTTGATAACCAAAAAACTAGCTCCAACATGACTAAATATAAACCAAAACGAAGCCTTAGTCCATCATATCTTCCACAACCAGGCGTTTCTTCTTATCATGAAGATTTGTCCAATTAACAGCTGCACTCCTTACGACTTCAGATTTTTTGGTGTTGTGTGCACCAAGTACCAATTCCAGAGCAAGCTCCAACCTTGTTGAGTTATCAACCTGAAAGTTTATCATATCAAAATAAATTAATTAAATAAATAATCATTATTTAATAATAGAATTACAGTAAATTCTTTAATATAAATAAGTAGATACTAATTTTTTTTTACATGTATATTGTAGTCGTTTGACCAGCGACAGTCCACCATCCACTTTACAACCCATGCGCTGCAATCATTTCTAACATTGGAATATATTGGTGAGAATTAGACCTTGTAAAACATTAATAAAGTGTTTAGAAAAATAACAGAAATTAAACTTTAAGTATGTCTTACGATTCAGAAATTTGTTCCCTGATGATTTTGGGAATTTCCAAAGAAAATTCAGAGACTGGATGTCTTTCTGAATATTGTGATGTGTAAAATGAAGCATCCAACAACATTTCTTCCAGAAGAATTGCCAATTTCCTTGCATATTTTTTCCTAACAGAGTTGAAGTGAGGATTTGGTTTAGAGTCCAACAAAATCAGTTTTTTGTCCCACAAATCAACAACAACCGGATACCAATGGCAGTTAAGGTCATTGATTGGAAGAAATATCTTCCACAAAGAGTCAGCTTTGCCCATGAATTCATTTTGATAGAAATCAATCATCTATTGAGGATTTGTGCTCCAACCAATTCCAAATTGCTAAATACATACAGTACAATGTTGTCATTTATGATGGTCGTACAATTTTGTCATTGTAAAATAAAAATCGAAATTAAAAATTTATACCGCAAAATGTGTTGGCATAAACCAGAATGCACCTCCTTCATGTTGACCAATGGATCGCTGATCATAAGTGAGCATGCAACTAACCAAATTAAGCACCTACACAATGTTGTCTAAATAATGTTATCATATATGCATATGGCTTGAACTACCCTTTTTCCCATACTTAATACAATGTAACATTACGACATGCTGAAATTACCTCTTGGCCAATTAAAGCCCTTGGCAACAAAGTATTCAAATTATTCCTAGCACAGTTAAACCGACCAGCAGTGGTGACAATTAATTCATTTCTGTGACACAGACAATAAGCATTATATTTAGATATAAATTTTCAACCAACATATAATGATAATTAGAATACACTCACCCATCAATGTCATTGTCCTTGTTTGAACCATATATTTAAACGATAACCATTGACTTAATATCATCATGCACAATCAGTGGTAGAGGCCTGAATGTTAAAGGAATCCACTGCAATTGAAGAACAACACGTGTTAGGAATATGATTTATTGATTTTGATTTAATTAAATTACCTGTGGAATTTGAACTGAATTTATCATTCGACCAAAGGCAGAATTATGCAAAGGCTCCATGTCAGTCATCATTCCAAAGTTCTTTCCGGAAATTGTATGTGAAAACAACTTTCTTCTTGACAGTCATCATTCAGGTTACCAGCTTGATTGTTTTTTTCCTCCCGTGACTTCTTAGACTCATATGGGCATTTGATAGTTGAGTTCAGTTTGTCAATGATTTCTTCTGCCTTAGAGGGTATGCTCTTGTGGAATCCCTTGGAGTCTGAATATGGTTTCCCAATAAAGGGATTGAATATTTTGTTTTCCCAGGACTCAACAGTGTACTTTGAGTTTGAATGATGTTAGTGAGGTTGGTTATGCCTTGAATTAGAAGCTCCATAGTTGACTCCAAGTGGCTGGACACCTTTTCCTGTATTGATATTGATGCACAAAATTTAACTTACATTCCATAAACTATTGTATTAGTAGTTCAGAATAAGAAAATTTTAAACATGAAATAATTAACATACCTCTCCCTGCGGATCGTTTTGTTCTCCTGATGGAGAAGTTGGTTTGTTTTTGGCATTGATAAAGGCTTCAGGGACGCTTTCAATATAGTTGTGATATTGATAATGTAAGTAATATGATGTTGACTAGTTACAATTCTCAAAATTAAATGTGCACATGATAGTGTATCCAACCTGGAAGAAACCTCTATGAGCTGTTTCACCTTTGGAGCCTTCTGTTGTTGGGTTTTTTTGCGATTGGGTTTAGACGGGGACTTGTTATTCTTTGGACGAGAAACCATTTCTCCAATGTTTTTCTTTCTCCTCTGAAGCCCTTTAATTTGGAATCCATTGCTTGGCTTGAATGGCTTAAATAGCATTCTGAAATGGGCTCCTTTGAAGTGTTAAATGAAGAAGTTGAACAGTTGAAGTACAACAGAGACAATAGGGTTAGACAGTGAAGTAAATGAGGAGACGTGCATGCAAATTAAATTTAAGCTGATACCATACTTTGGAACTGGAGTTTTAGACAAAGCCAACCATAAACATTATTAGTACACTGTCTATTACAGTCACATACCCCATTACTACACTTTCTATTACACATACCCCTTTGGAGTATGATTAATGTTTTATTTAATTATTTTTTTAAAAAAAAGTTATGGATAATATAATATTGCTATTAGGGATCATTAATTGTTGTGATGAACGATATTAGTGATATTATTCATGTAGTAATTAAAAAGGAAAAAAAATCTTATCTTCGCTATCAAATATTATTAATACTTATAAAAATATATTTTTATTTATTTTAAAAAAAAAACCTTAGTGATAAGTTATTTAGAAGATGAGAGAACCATATTAAATTATTAATCTTATTAAATTATTGATCCATTATTGATCCTTAGAAGATGGGAGAACCATATTAAATTATTAATCTTATTAGTTAGTTTTAAATATCATTAAATTTTAATTTTAAAAAAATAGTGATAAGTTAATAGTACCCTCAGTGATCCTTATGAGATGAGACAAACAACGTAATCTTATGACTTAGTCAATGTCATTTTTTTTCAATTTTTTTGCTTAAAATAAAATAAAAAACTCTGTGATAACTTAATAGTACCATTATTGATCCTTATAACATGAGAGAACCATTTTAATGTTATTACTTATTAAATACCATTAATAATTTACTTGTCGTAAAATAGAAAAAAAAATTACTGAATATAATCAATTTTATGTTTTTTAAAATAGTTAAAAAAATAGTCATAACTTAATAGTAGCCTTATTGATCATATTGATATGAAACAAACAACTTAATCTTATGACTTATTAATTATCATTTTTTTTTATTTTTTTCAAAAAACTTAAAAAAAAAACTTATTGATTACTTAATATTAGCATTAGTGATCCTTAGTAGGTGAGAAGGGCATGCTAATTTGATTTTTATGTTTTTTAATTTGATTACTACCAAAATCAACTTAATCTTATACATTAGTTAATAATTATATTTACATCAATATATAAGCTTTTGTTAATCAATTTATTCAAATGTTAAAATTGATTAGTGTAGGTCCTTTTAAGCAACGAATTTAAAACAAATACTAAAAAAGAAAAAAAAATGAAAACTGAGAAAAGAATATAAGAAATGAATCAAACAAAAGGCAATGTCATTCTTAATTAATGCCAAGCAGAGTTTCATCATACACAATTAGTTGGTGTTCACATTGAACAACATCAAACGACCTTTGCTCTAGCATGTGGTCGATGTTGTTATATTTGACCATCGTACCAGTTACATTGTTTACATAAACAAGACCTATTTCAAAGCTTAAAATTGGAACCAAGTAACCAGAAAATAGATCATTAACTAACACACAAATTGCATAAACCCAACTGGACTGCATTCCATAATGATCCATCTTCCAAATATCAATCAAGTAGTGAACTTGTCCAAAGTGTCTAGTAGCAAAAAAATGTAAATGTTCTTCAATAATCCTAATTCCAAAATATTGAACATTATCAAACACCAATTCTACTGGTAGATTCACATTCAAAGTGAATGAAAAAGCAACCCAGTGTAAAGCTCCTTCATAGAACAATCCCATGACTTCCTTGTGAACACTCATAGGGCAGTGTGTGTAAGCATTCATATTTGGACAACCAAATTTTGTCCATGAGTTCCCTGAAACAGAAAATATCTCCAAACGACTTGTTGAGTTATCAAATTTGTTCACAAAAATTAAAACCATTACAAAGTCATCAGATTTTTTGTTGTACCCAAAACCGTTGAACATCAATGAATACTCTAACCCGTTTACGAAAGACAATATAGGTGGTCTACTTTGGAACTTCATCCTAAAACCAGTAGATGGATTCCACACAAAAAAAGCACCATAAACTTCCAGCAAAATAAAACCCCTACATGTACCCATGATCTTAACACAACTAAGAGGTTGTATTTCTAAAAAATCAGCCCAAAGATTTGAAATAGCTGATTGTGCATATAAAGAACGGCTAGCATCAATAGTCATAAATCATAAGACATAAGGTGCGATGATTAAAGCTCTTTTTAAGGTTGGGGTTAGTTTAAAATGAAATTTGGTAAAGTAAGGATCAGAAATGAAAGTGTGCCACAACTTACACACGCTCTTCAAACGGATTAGAGTCTTCACTCCAAGCCTGAGAAAAATTTCCATTAACAAATCAACAGGAAGGTCCATGGTGGTCTTGGTAGACTGAAGGGTGCTGATGGTTGATGCTATTAATAGATGGAAATATTAAGGGTAAATGGGTGATGATGAAGGATGGAAAGAAGGTGTCTTGATTCACTGTTATGGCGTAGGGATTTAAAAATTGATTATAGACTAGCGAAATGATTTTTAAGGTGATTCATGATTGGTTCAAGGGGAGGTTAATCGAGTTTCAAAGTAAATGAGAAGACACAAACCAATTAAACACGTTTAAGGGAACTTAATAGTACCCTTAGTGATCCTTATGAGAAGAGAGAACAACCTTAATCTTATAACTTAATAAATATATCATGATTTATTTATTTTTAATTAAGACCAATTAAAAAAAAAACTTAGGGATATGTTAATGGTACCCTTAGTGATCCTTATGAGAAGAGATAACCAACTAAATCGTACTATCACTTAGTAAATATCATTAATTTATGTTTTTTTTAAAAAAACATAGGGATATGTTAATAGTAGTGATCCTTATGAGAAGAGAGAACCAACTTAATCTTATGACTTAGTAAATATCATTATTTTATGTGTTTTTTTTTAAAAACAACTTAGGGATATGTTAATAGTAGTGATCGTTATGAGAAGAGAGAACCAACTTAATCTTATGTCTTAGTAAATATATCATGATTCATTTTTTTAATTTAGACTAATTAAAAAAAAAACTTAGGGTATCTTAATAGTACCCTTAGTGATCCTTATTAGTAGAGAGAACCAACATAATCCAATGACTTAGTAAATATCATTATTTTATGTTTTTTTTAAAAAAAACTTAGGGATATGTTAATAGTACCCTTAGTGATCCTTATGAGAAGAGACAACCAACTAAATCGTACAATCATTTAGTAAATATCATTATTTTATGTTTTTTTTAAAAAAAACTTAGGGATATGTTAATAGTAGTGATTCTTATGAGAAGGGAGAACCAACTTAATCTTATAACTTAATAAATATATCATGATTTTTTTTAAATTAAGACCAATTAAAAAAAACTTAGGGATATGTTAATATTACCCTCAGTGATCCTTATGAGAAGAGATAACCAACTAAATCATACTATCACTTAGTAAATATCATTATTTTATGTCTTTCTTTTAAACTTAGAGATATGTTAATAGTAGTGATCCTTATGAGAAGAGAGAACCAACTTAATCTTATGACTTATTAAATATCATTATTTTATGTGTGTTTTTAAAAGAAAAACTTAGGGATATGTTAGTAGTAGTGATCGTTTATGAGAAGAGAGAACCAACTTAATCTAATGTCTTAGTAAATATATCATGATTCATTTTTTTTAATTTAGACTAATTAAAAAAAACTTAGGGATATCTTAATAGTACCCTTAGTGATCCTTAATTATTAGTAGACAGAACCAATAGAATCCAATGACTTAGTAAATATCATTATTTTATGTTTTTTTTAAAAAAAACTTAGGGATATGTTAATAGTAGTGATCCTTATGAGAAGAGAGAACAAACTTAATCTTATAACTTAATAAATATATCATGATTTATTTTTTTTAATTAAGACCAATTAAAAAAAAACTTAGGGATATGTTAATAGTACCCTTAGTGATCCTTATGAGAAGAGATAACCAACTAAATCGTACTATCATTTAGTAAATATCATTATTTTATGTTTTTTTTTTAAAAAAAACTTAGGGATATGTTAATAGTAGTGATCCTTATGAAAAGGGAGAACCAACTTAATCTTATAACTTAATAAATATATCATGATTTTTTTTTAATTAAGACCAATTAAAAAAAAACTTAGGGATATGTTAATATTACCCTTAGTGATCCTTATGAGAAGAGATAAGCAACTAAATCATACTATCACTTAGTAAATATCATTATTTTATGTCTTTTTTTTAAACTTAGGGATATGTTAATAGTAGTGATCCTTATGAGAAGAGAGAACCAACTTAATCTTATGACTTATTAAATATCATTATTTTATGTGTTTTTTAAAAGAAAAACTTAGGGATATGTTAGTAGTAGTGATCGTTTATGAGAAGAGAGAACCAACTTAATCTAATGTCTTAGTAAATTTATCATGATTCATTTTTTTAATTTAGACTAATAAAAAGAAACTTAGGGATATCTTAATAGTACCCTTAGTGATCCTTAATTATTAGTAGAGAGAACCAATAGAATCCAATGACTTAGTAAATATCATTATTTTATATTTTTTTTTTTTTAAAACTTAGGGATATGTTAATAGTAGTGATCCTTATGAGAAGAGAGAACCAACTTAATCTTATAACTTAATAAATATATCATGATTTATTTTTTTTAATTAAGACCAATTAAAAAAAACTTAGGGATATGTTAATAGTACCCTTAGTGATCCTTATGAGAAGAGATAACCAACTAAATCGTACAATCACTTAGTAAATATCATTATTTTATGTTTTTTTTTTAAAAAAAAGTGAGGGATATGTTAATAGTAGTGATCCTAATGAGAAGCGAGAACCAACTTAATCTTATAACTTAATAAATATATCATGATTTTTTTTTTAATTAAGACCAATTAAAAAAAAAACTTAGGGATATGTTAATATTACCCTTAGTGATCCTTATGAGAAGAGATAACCAACTAAATCATACTATCACTTAGTAAATATCATTATTTTATGTTTTTTTTTAAACTTAGGGATATGTTAATAGTAGTGATCCTTATGAGAAGAGAGAACCAACTTAATCTTATGACTTAGTAAATATCGTTATTTTATGTGTTATTTTTTAAAAAAAAACTTAGGGATATGTTAGTAGTAGTGAACGTTTATGAGAAGACATAACCAACTTAATCTATTGTCTTAGTAAATATATCATGATTCAATTTTTTAATTTAGACTAATTAAAAAAAACTTAGGGATGTCTTAATAGTACTCTTAGTGATCCTTAATTATTAGTAGAGAGAACCAACAGAATCCAATGACTTAGTAAATATCATTATTTTATGTTTTTTTTTATAAAAAAAAACTTAGGGATATGTTAATAGTAGTGATGCTTATGAGAAGAGACAACAAACTTAATCTTATAACTTAATAAATATATCATGATTTATTTTTTTAATTAAGACCAATTAAAAAAAACTTAGGGATATGTTAATAGTACCCTTAGTGATCCTTATGAGAAGAGATAACCAACTAAATCGTACTATCACTTAGTAAATATCATTATTTTATGTTTTTTTTTAAACTTAGGGATATGTTAATAGTACTGATCCTTATGAGAAGAGAGAACCAACTTAATCTTATGACTTAGTAAATATCATTATTTTATGTGTTTTTTTTTAAAAAAAAACTTAGGGATATGTTAGTAGTAGTGATCGTTTATGAGAAGAAAGAACCAACTTAATCTAATGTCTTAGTAAATATATCATGATTCATTTTTTTAATTTAGACTAATTAAAAAAGAAACTTAGGGATATCTTAATAGTACCCTTAGTGATCCTTAATTATTAGTAAAGAGGACCAACAGAATCCAATGACTTAGTAAATATCATTATTTTATGTTTTTTTTATAAAAAAAACTTAGGGATATGTTAATAGTAGTGATCCTTATGAGAAGAGAGAACCAACTTAATCTTATAACTTAATAAATATATCATGATTTATTATTTTTTTTTAATTAAGACCAATTAAAAAAAAAACTTAGGGATATGTTAATAGTACCCCTAGTGATCCTTATGAGAAGAGATAACCAACTAAATCGTACTATCACTTAGTAAATATCATTATTTTATGATTTTTTTTATAGAAAAACTTAGGGATATGTTAATAGTAGTGATCCTTATGAGAAGAGAGAACTAACTGAATCTTATGACTTAGTAATTTATGTGTTTTTTTTTTTTAAAACAACTTAGAGATATGTTAACAGTAGTGATCGTTATGAGAAGAGAGAACCAACTTAATCTTATGTCTTAGTAAATATATCATGATTCATTTTTGGCTTAAATAACTTTTAGGTCCCTGAAAAATTCCCATTTTTTGCTTTGAGTCCCTGAAAAAATTTTGCGTTGTTCCGAGTTCCTAATATATTAAAAATTTTGTTTCAAGTTCTTGCCATCAGTTAAGTGATGATGTGTCCATTAAAACTTTTAAAATGCGATTTCTAGCGGCTAAAAAACCGCCACTATTTATTTTAAAATTTAAACTACAATTTCTGACGGTTAAATACCGTCAGAATCAATTAAAAAAGGCTTAAATATCTTTTAGGTCCCTGAAAAATTAGCGATTTTTGTTCTGGGTCCCTATAAAATTTTCCGTTGTTCTGGATACCTAATATATTAAAAATTTTGTTTTGGATCCCTGTCGTCAGTTAAGTGATGACGTGTCCGTTAAAATGTGCAGTTGAAGGGTTGCGGAGGGCAAGGTTGTGGAGGCATGGGAGTTGGGGGTTTGGGGTTCGGTGCTTAAATTGGGCTTAGGCCTGGGCTAGGGTTAGGGTTTGGGGAAGAGTGTGGTGGGGCTGAGATGGGAGGGGTTGACGATGTGAGGGTTTTGAGAATGCGATTGAAAATTTGAAACGGAGAATGCCTATTGCCGGAGGGGATGGTTTTGGGGGTTGAGATTGTGAGGGTTCTGAGAATGCGCTCGTTGCCGGAGGTTGAGGATCCATTGAGAAATCACATTTTAAAATTTTTAACGGACACGTCATCACTTAACTGACGGCAGGGATCCAAAACAAAATTTTTAATATATCAAGTATCCAGAACAACGGAAAAATTTTATAGGGACCCAGAACAAAAATCGCTAATTTTCAGGGACCTAAAAGATATTTAAGCCTTTTTTAATTGATTCTGGCGGTGTTTAACCGCCAGAAATTGTAATTTAAATTTCAAAATAAATAGTGGCAGCTTTTTAGCAGGCAAAAATCAGATTTTAAAATTTTTAACGGACACGTCATCACTTAACTGACGGCAGAGACTTGAAACAAAAATTTTAATATATTAGGGACCCGGAACAACGTAAAAAATTTTCAGGGACTCAAAGCAAAAAACGGGAATTTTTCAGGGACCTAAAAGTTATTTAAGCCTTCATTTTTTTAATTTAGGCTAATTAAAAAAAAAATAGAGATATCTTAATAGTACCCTTAGTGATCCTTATTATTAGAGAGAACCAACATAATCCAATGACTTAGTAAATATCATTATTTTATGTTTTTTTTTTAAAAAAAAAACTTAGGAAAATGTTAATAGTAGTGATCCTTATGAGAAGAGAGAACCAACTTAATCTTATAACTTAATAAATATATCATGATTTATTTATTTTAATTAACACCAATTAAAAAAAAACTTAGGGATATGTTAATAGTACCCTTAGTGATCCTTATGAGAAGAGATAACCAACTAAATCGTACTATCACTTAGTAAATATCATTATTTTATGTTTTTTTTTTAAAAAAACTTAGGGATATGTTAATAGTAGTGATCCTAATGAGAAGAGAGAACCAACTTAATCTTATAACTTAATAAATATATCATGATTTATTTATTTTAATTAACACCAATTAAAAAAAACTTAGGGATATGTTAATAGTACCCTTAGTGATCCTTATTAGAAGAGATAACCAACTAAATTGTACTATCACTTAGTAAATATCATTATTTTATGTTTTTTTTTTAAACTTAGGGATATGTTAATAGTAGTGATCCTTATGAGAAGAGAGAACCAACTTAATCTTATGACTTAGTAAATATCATTATTTTATGTGTTTTTTTTTTAAAAAAAAAACTTAGGGATATGTTAATAGTAGTGATTGTTATGAGAAGAGAGAATCAACTTAATCTTATGTCTTAGTAAATATATCATGATTTTTTTTTTTAATTTAGACCAATTAAAAAAAACTTAGGGATATCTTAATAGTACCCTTAGTGATCCTTATTAGTAGAGAGAACCAACTTAATCCAATGATTTAGTAAATATCATTATTTTATGTTTTTTTTTTTTTAAACTTAGGGATATCATAATAGTACCCATAGTGATCCTTCTGAGTAGAGAGAACCAACTTATTCCTATTACCCTTAGTGATCCTTAGTATATGAGACATACAACTTAATCTTATGTCTTAGTAAATATCATTATGTTTCATTTTTTTTAAGACTAAGAAAAAAAAACTTAGGGTTATGTTAATAGTACCATTAGTGATCCTTAGTAGATGAGACATACAACTTAATCTTATGTCTTAGTAAATATATCATGATTCATGTTTTTTTAATAAGACTTTTAAAAAAAAGAAATAGTACCCATATTGATCCTCTAAGTAGAGGGAACCAACTTAATCCAATGACTTACTAAATATCACTATTGTATGTTTTTTTTTTAAATAGTTAACTTAATAATATATGAAAAATAAGAAATATATGACCTCAACGTAATTTCTTTGAAAAGAAAAATTACCTCAATGTAATTTCAAAGGCATTTCATATAAACTTAATTTGTGATATAGCATGGCATTTCGAAGTGTGGTACCGATAGTCCGAGACTTAGAGTCTGATACAGGGAAATGCATTGATATGAGAGTTAAGTATCAAATTCGATGCATGCAGCTGTGACATCTGTAAATTTAAATGATGTGCAGACAAACAAATTAATAAGTATGGCGCACATTTTGCAGTGGTTGTTTCTGTTCAGTTCATTTATCATTGAGTGGCTTTGCTTTGGTATTTGTAAATTTCATTTTTGATTAACGGCTACCAAAGAAGTGGAGGGATAAAAGGTTGGCGATTTATGGCATGTGCCTAGGATATTTAATGACACGGAATGAATGTTATTGACTAAAAATTCCTGCACGGCAAATGTGTTTGATTATAAAAATACTAAAACGTTGACATAGCATAAATACACTTAGTGATCCTCAGTAGATGAGACATACAACTTAATCTTATTTCTTAGACTCTTAGTAAATACTATTTCATTATTTTATGTTTTTTTTTTTAAAATTAGGCATATCTTAATATTAGCCTTAGTGATCCTTAGTAGATGAGACATACAATTTAATCTTATGACTTAGTCAATGTCATTTTTTTAATTAAGACTAATTAAAAAAAAACTTAGGAATATCTTAATAGTAGCCTTAGTGATCCTTATTAGTAGAGAGAACCAACTAAATTGTACCATCACTTAGTAAATATCATTATTTTATGTTTTTTTTTTTTAAATTAGGCATATCTTAATATTAGGGATATCTTAGTAGATGAGACATACAACTTAATCTTATGTCTTATTAAATATATCATGATTCATTTTTTTTTAATTAAGACTAATTAAAAAAAAACTTAGGGATATCTTAATAGCAGCCTTAGTGATCCTTATTAGTAGATGATAACCAACTAAATCGTACTATCACTTAGTAAATATCATGATTTTATATTTTTTTTAAATACTTAGGGATATCTTAATAGTACCCTTAGTAGATGAGACATACAACTTAATCTTATGTCTTATTAAATATATCATGAATCATTTTTTTTAATTAATATTAGCCTTAGTGATCCTTAAAAAAAAATTAGGCATATCTTAAAAAAAAATTGTGACAACTTAATATTACACTAATTGATTCTTAAGTTATCTATGTTATAAATCAACCTAATCAATAACGTAAATACAGAAACGAATATCCAGAAGAAAAAAAATACAGTAACCGAAATAGGTGACCGTTTAGTTGAACCAATAAAATTACAAATGTCATAATCATTCCATTTTACTATGCTTAGTTACAATGCAATGCCTGTTCGGTTCTAACTGTGGATACTGGATAGTCATGTCTATTTACTTGTACTTGTAACTTTTAAAAACATGTTTATTTAGTCTTCCATCAAGAGAAGCAAGTTTTTATTTTCCGCTTTCACATCCAGCTAGCATCCGATTGCCTTGTATCCGCGTTGAACAAAGTCCACAACTAGGTAATTGTCGTCTCTTCATCTTCTGTATTGCATAACTTCATCTATTCTGATTTTTGTAAATATCAATTTTTTTTTGTTGGATTGTAAGGTTGGCATGCTGCTGTTTCTTTCTCTCGTCACTTCATAAATATGTATTTGATAAAACTTGTTTTTTGTTAATAAAATTGTGATTTATCAACTTTAGTGTAAACAATGTAGTTGTATGTTTATTATTTCTGGAATTTTCTTTATTTTGGTACTATGACTGCAACATTGGGTCCCCTTAAGAAAGGGAATCATTCTTTTAGTGGTATCGTCTCTTAAGGGATCTTAGGGTAACATGGCTGAAAGATGTTGGTGATTTATCTATTGAAAACCGATGTTGCTGTTTACTTTATTCGCACGCTTTTGCTTGTAAATTGGTAATAAGTAATAACCTTTTTCCATGAATTCTTTGGTAATTTGTTGTATTTTCTGATTAGAGTGTGGTTGATTTTGTCTACTGAATAGGTTATTTTAATGTGTCATTAAAATTACATACTTGTGAACAAAAATAACGTATTCAGTAGACAAAATCATTTTATTATTCTGGCAACCTTGTTATTATTTTTTAATAATTAATTGTTAGTCAAATGGTGTTATTCTGTTAAATCATTTTATTTGGCTCTTTTGCTATTTACATTAGCCCCTGCTATTAAATTTCAAATTTTACTTTTTATTTATCTTTTTTATTTGTCCAGAAATTCTCTTTTACAATGGACTTCTTCTTCTGTGTGGAGGCACCCCGCGATTTATCTAATTTCCAAATTGACTTAAAACCTAATAAGGTAATTATAAGTTACTTTATACATCTTAAAATTGCATTTTGTTGGAAAACTAATGACCATTAGTGATTTTTTTTTATTTATTATTATAGGATGATTTAGTCATTGATAGATGCTTTTACAATCACTGGAAGGATCAGATGCGTGAAGGTGATTGTTGGTTAACAAACCCCAAAGGAAACACTTTCTGTGTTTTATTGAGACAACTTGGAAAAGTTGGATGGTTCAGACACGAAATGAAGAACATTGTTGGTTTTTATGGAATAAAAACCATACATAAAATTAAAATCTAGTACTTTGGCAACAACAACTTTCAAATGCGTATTTACACTGAGGCATATTAGAGATATAGGATATTAGTGAAGAACGTCTCGAAAGTGGCAAGAAAAATGGCAACAAAGAACAACGTGACAGCGATGGCTGGAGAAAACAACCAAATCTCTGAAAAATCGAATGCGCGAAATATGAGTTTCGCTTCTCTCCTCTGATCAAGAAGCTTTCACGATCGTTGAAAGAAAATCGCTAATAGTGATGAACGAAACCAGAAACCAAAACTGATATGTGTGATCACTCAAAATCCTCTCATACGGAAGAGATCTAAGATCATAAATCGTTGAAACTTGAAACTGAAACAAAATAACAAAGAAAACAACTCTGCGTTTGCAACCAAAACAATGTTCAATCAATCATGTCTTCATTTTCTCGGGAAAATAAAATACAAAGGAAAATTGAAGAAGAAAAACAATAAGAGAAGAAAAAAAATGAAAGAGCAGCGGATATTTTCTAGGGTGGGTGGTATCGCTCTGATACCATGTTAGAAATCATGGTTCAGAAGTGGAGAAAAGAGAGAAAAGAGATAAAAGTGAAAAATGGATTTTTACTCAAATGAGAAAATCAACTTACATGATGAGTACATTGTGACTTATACAGCTAATTCTAATACCACTAATATCCTATATCTCTAATAAGGCAAGCCAGGAAATTGAGTACCCCGACTTACCAGCGCCTGCTGTTAATCCAATAAATGATGGGTTAGTATATTAATTTTCCCCTACTGCTTAAAGTATATCATCAATTGATGGTTGTTAATGAAAAATGTATTTCATTTGTAGGATGGATGGAGCTGGACCATCAAATCCTCTGCAGCCTGACATAAGTCTTGAGCAAAAGCCGATTGTTGATGCTGAACAAATAGAAAATATTTATTGGACTTTTAAGCTTACCAAAAGAGGAGCAACAGGAACCATACCACTTGTGAGTAAACTTTTTGGAATTTATTGTAATTGATTTATTAATGTGAAAATTGTAATCCTAAATATAATTAAGAACATATCACATTTTATGCAGTATATCCCTATCAAGTATGCTCATGCATGGGGTTTAAGGAAACACAAATTCTGTTTTCTTGTGGATGATGCTGGAGATCAGTATATCTGTGATATACTGAAGCATAAGATACCTAATAAGCCAAACCAGTACTATTACAATTTTGCTTGCGCATGGGGCATGCTAATTTCAATGAAGGGATACAAGAAGGATGAACTCATGAAGCTTGAAAATGTCCAAGACCCAAATTTCTTGGTCATTCAAGTGACCAAAGTCTGAAGTTGGAAATGTTTGATGAACTCATGATGTCTGTGCATGTGTTTTTTTTTTTTGTATCCCTTTTTTGTGACTTTTAAGTTTGTTTGAACTCTTGGTACTTATTATTACTTTAAGTTTGTTTGGGTATGGACCTAAACAATTTTTAATTGCTATGTCTGGTGTGCATCAAATTAAAATTTTTATGGTTTCATTACAAATTTTGTGCGCAATGTATGATGTGCATGTTGATTAAAATTGCCTTTTTGTTTTCAATCATGTTAGTTTCGAGTAAAAGGTGAATATTTGTGGTGTATGAGGGAATGAATACTGGGTACTTGGTATATTTCGGGGTTTAAGAAGGGTTAGATGGGGTGTATGATGTTGGCACAGTTTAATTAACAATTGGTTGTTTGTATAAAGGGGTGATGTTGAGGAGTACAATACGGTGGTCTGTGAAAGTGGGAACAAAGTCTCTAATATGATTAAGTGTAACGATTGGATATTTGCATTTTTAATTTTATCATGTAACTTCAATGCATGGATAAGGGGTTTTGCGGGTGGGGATGGGATGGTAGAAGTGCAGTTCAGTAGAAAAATACTTATGAGAAGACATAGATGGGCAAATAACATGAATAAGAATGATGCAATAAATTTTCACATTTTGAATTAACATTCAAGTTTTTTATTTTTGTTTTAAGATAAACTTTGGGATAAGTTAATATCTCCATTACGAATCGTTACATATTAGCTAATATACTAGTTATCAAAGAGGTGGATGTAACACCCTAATTTCTTTAATGGTAAATATGCGAGGTTTAATTCAATTAATTATTTCATAAAACACTTTTGTTAATTTACTTACGAAAATCTAGTGAAATCAAGAAAACTTGATTGGGATTTTAGTGAATTTTTTTTAAAAACCTTTTACCTTAATTTTAATTTCGAAAGTTGCGCTTCGTTTTAATACTTATAACGCGTTAATATAATTTGGCAGAAAAGGTCGTGGCGTTATTTTGATTGTAAAGGAATGATTTTAAGTTTTGAAGGAGTAGAAATATGTAAATACAAATGATAATTATGACTGAAATATAACATGCATATCAGAAAGTGTTTAACATAATGTACCCCCGGAGCATAATAACGTAGAAAGGCAAAGTATGGGAAAACTAGAACATAGTCATATAACATGATGACTGACATATACACATAACAAAAGAAATCTGAGTACCTAGGTCCATCCCAACGAAATACATGACAAAGAAAAGAAAGTCCTAGGACCTAGAGCAGTCATCTTCTAACTCCCATCCTTTATCGAGATCCTAAGCTCCAAGGATCATACGTGGGCGTACGTGCGAACCGGATGTTGCCAAAGATGTGATCCACACCCTGGACCACAACTGCTACCCATCTCCCGAAGATGCTCTCAATCCTCCAATGGAGGGTTGACTCCTCCGCTGCCATCTGCCCTAAAAGAAAATAAATAGAGGGTAAACTCCCTGCTTCATCAAGCAATACACACATAACGACTTGACAGTCACATACATAATCCTGATAACCACCACAATGTAGTTATCTAACGTTCACACTCGTCGTCCTAATCGTTTCCTTCCACTAATTCTGTAAGTCATTTTTCACTAGCCAACTGCCACTAGAACTCCCAAAACTCAGTGGTCTTACGTCAATTAAGTTGGATGACTGTTGGGAGTACACCTCTCACCATGGTACTCTGGCGGGCTCTCACCAATCGATGATGTCTCGTATTTTGTCAAGGTGGCCGAGTCAGCTATGTGATCTATTGTCACAACTCAGTTCACCTCCAAGGTCGCAATGCCTTACGATCATCTCCCAGGCACCAACTATGGTCATTCATTACTCTGAGGACTGACTCCTCAACAACTCTCCTCATAGGAATTTTTCTTTCTCGTCACAGTAGGGTTCCACTACACATGGTACTGAACGGTCGAATAGATGCCGAGCCTGAGACCCCTCTCTGCCCAAAAATTATATGTACGAGGACATTTGCCTCCATCACCTTTCTATGGTTGACCGTCACATTATGTCGTGACACGCCTTTCGGACTCCGCCCCCTCTCTTTGTTATTCTCACAGTTGGAACACCCCATGCGACTCTTTTTCCATCTTGCAACTCCAATGATTCACCGCACACTCGTATCATCCTTGTACGACTCTCCAAAAGCGCACTTTTGCAACGCGCATCGCAATTCTTATTAAGTTTTATTCTTGTCTTACCCTCTCAAATTCAAAAATTTTATTAATTAGTAACTTACCGACGATTCCTCCGCGCAAAGGTCCTAGAATTATTTCTATGTCCAACGCATAAAAGTAAAGAGTTAATTAAATTAAGTCCAAAAAAAATAATGAAATGAAGTCTTGAAGCTAATTAATAATACTCTCTGTTGAATTTTCACTTATCATATCGTTCAATGGTGATCTTGCCATAATCACTATAATCAAATTCTAGTATCACAAGTACTCGCGTCCGAGTCTTGCGAACACATCACAGAGACAACACATACACTCAAGGAATAATTCCACACAATCATTCAAGGTCACCATTGCCCAAGAACTTTGTTCTTTGGTACTTAAAATTACAAATTGGGTAAATGGATATATGGTATCCATTGCCCCCTTCATTCACAAAAATAACTATATATATTACACATAAGTCACACACTATATCACAGTCACAATCAACATAATTAAAACAAAAAGTTGACTAAAAAGGGAAAGTTTCCCTTTCACAACACTGAATGTAAGATCAAATTGATTGCACTAAATGACCTCAAAACTAGAAAATTTTTATATGAAATGAAAGATCTTGAAGTCCATTTTTCATATTGATATCCCACTTAATTAGTAAAAATCTACAAAAATTATTAAAAATTTCACAAGTTAACAGGTTAGTTAAATCCTTTCCAGAAACATGTTTTGAAGAAATTTTATTTTCTAGTACTTCCAAAAGAATTTTGAATTGGAATTTTTACAGCATAGAGATAACATCTGGATATTTCCAAAATGGTATCCCATGCCTTCCAATTCTTCCCCAATTGCTCCCAGAAAATTTTTCTTTACAACCTAAAATTCGAGCTCTAGACAGAGTTTCAAAACCATTGCTCTGTCTCTCTTCGAAAAATTGATTTAGAAATTGGGCATGGTAATTTTTGTAAATTACATGGTTAAAAAGGTTGTTTTGTCTAGTTTTTAGTGGTACAAAAACGAAAATAAAACATTAAGTATACAATTAGAAATTTAAGAAAAACCGAGACATGTTCCAGGAGAACTCGAAAACAGGACAGCCATTTTGCAAGCCATGGATGAACTCCAAGACGAGGTTTTCTCTCCATAGTGTCAAATGAAATTTGTTCCTTTTCATGTATATTTTTATTCAAAATAAATTTTGTGAAAAACCAACGGTTGGATCTTCCAAAATTCATGAAACAGTGGAGGCTGTCCAGGGCAACCCGAAGTTACGGTCACTGTCACTTGAATTTTTGGGTCTCCTTCTACATGCAACACACAAAAACGAGTTTGAAGAAAAATGGGTATGGCTTCCCTTGTTCCAGGGGCCATCCCTTCCAGTTTAAAGAGATCAAAAACACTATCAAGGCCATGCATGCACTCACACAAACAGCCATTGTCCAAGGCTCAATCTTTCCCTTCAAAATTTTCACATGCAACATTCAAACAATTCACACAAACAGCCAACAGAGGGGCATGCATGTTATATGTGGTTGAGTCCCCTAACTCTCAACCACACTTAGACTGAAACAGAATTCACAAGGAAGTTTCCCTCACCTTGCTAAGCCTGGCTGAGAGAGAGAGAGAGAGAGAGGAAGAGAAGAGAGAGTGAGCTTGTTGTTGAGAGGATGAAAGGGAAGATGATCCAGCTGCATGCAAGCCTCCAATGGCTTCCCTTGGAGCTTGGGGCACGGCCAAGGAGGAAGAAGAGTGGTGATGAGGGGATTCTGTGATTCCAGCCACTTAGTGCTTGGTTCTTCAGCCAAGTGAGTGAGAAGAAAGAAAAAAAAGAGAAGAGAGGAGAGGCTTTGGTGTTTGGGGCCGTGAGGGAGGGGAAGATAGATTGATGGGGTTTCTTTTTCTTTTTCTCCAGCTTAGGGGTTAAGTTGTGGAAGTGAATAAGTGAGTGAGAGAAAGTGAGGTTAGGGTGTGTGTGTGTGTTGTGTCCGTGGAGTTTAGGTGAGAGAGAAGAGAGGATTTTGACTTAGTGTTTTAGTTAGGATGTGTAAGTGAGTGAGAGTGTGACTGTGAATTGGGGTGGTGCTGGCTGACCGTGGGGTTCAAGGTGAGTGGGGAGGGGTTTGCATGCAAATTGATTGGTTTAGGGGATGTGAGGTGATAGTTTAGGTGCTAGATTAATTTACACAGTGTAGAAATGAATTGTGTAATTGAAACAAAACGCAATTTTAATTTTAAAACCAAACTTTTAAAAATCTATTTTTTTTAATTTTTATAAAACTTATGAAATGAAACTTTTAATAACTCTCATAAAATTTTCTCTGTAGAGTAATTGTTCACAGATGAATTTTATGAAAGATAACTTGGCGTGCAAGTTACCATAATTTAATTTAATTAAAATTCTTAAAACCAATTTGCAAACAATAAATTAATTAGTACACAACAATAGATATTATAAATAATTACTACTAGTAATTAATCTTGGCTCAATTAATTACTAGTAGACATATCAGATAGTCACTCATATTCAAATTTTGAGTACTTGAATATTAAGTACGTATCACACTGCACATAACTAAAATAAATAAAATAATACAGACAATTTAATTACAAAACATTCTACAGGCAGCTTATAGGCAAAAACACAGGAAAGTAACTACAGAGAATTAATTGTAGAAAATTAATCCCAGAAAGTTACTTACAGAGAAATATATAAATATATACATATTTATATATATATATATATATATATATATATATATATATTTATAAATATGTATATATTTATATATATGTATATATTTATATATATATATATATACATATACTTATATAACTGAGTTGAAATTTTCAGGATGTAAAAGGTTGGCGAATTATGGCATGTGCATAGGATATTTAATGCAACGGATTGAAAGTTATTATTTATTGGATGAAAATTGCTGCAGGGAATATGCACTTGATGTTTGATGTTATTTATACTGGGTTAGTGGTTTTTTTAATATCATTGTTTTTATTTTATTTAAAATAAAATAAAAACTTAGTGAATATCATTATTTTTTTATGTTATTTAAAAAAAAAAAAAAACTTAGTGATGACTTAAGAGTACCCTAAGTGATCCTTAGGAGTTGAGAGAACCAACTTATTCTTATTACTTAGTAAATATCATTATTTTTTTCTGTTATTTTAAAAAAAAAATAGTGATAACCAACTTATTCTTAAAAGAATTGATCCTTAGGAGATGAGAGAACCAACTTATTTTTTTATTAAAAATAAAAAAAATTAAATATGGTTTTTTTTTTGGCAAAAAATAACCACTTATTGATTCTACCTCCCTAAATTATAATCCAATTTTTTTTAGATTTAAAAAATTCATGTTTTTAAAAATTCATTTTTTAGCCTACACATACATACAATAACTTAACCTGGAGTAGGAAATGAATCCTTATGAAAATCCATTAGTATTTTATAATAAAAAATATTACAAAAATGTAAATTTCCAACAATGTTAAATGCAATCTTTATACCATTACAAAAATGGACAACAACATCCACAATCTTTCATAATTGATACTCTCCATGGCAAAGGAACACAATCTAGGGATTTTTAGTCATCCATCTACAAAAAAATACATATATATTAGTATGTAACACACGTATTACAACTCATATTACAAGAATAACTTAGAAAAAAAATCCTTACTATCACGACTCCCACTTCTTGCGTTGCTCATGAAATTTTGCAGTAGTTCATAGTAACCATGCCCACCATTGAAGTTATACATTGCACCAAAATTCTGAAAGTACATATGAGTTAAAATTAACATGAATATAAATCTTAATATCATGAATAATATAATTTGCTGTGATTAAATATATTATATAATAACTCACCCTTGCCATATTAAAAGAATTTGGAACAACATAATGTGGTACTTGTGGAATTTGTTGGTATACAGGAACTGCTCTAGGCCCAGGATGCATATACAACCATGGTTGGCCAACTGATGTAGAATAATAATTGAATGTTGAGTTTTGATAAGTGGGTAGAATGTTAACTCTTTTCTTACTCTGTTCAACATCAACAAAAGGAGGAGTAGTATGATTGGATCCCTAAATCGAGTACAGAAGCTTAAAGTCAATATCCAAAAGTAAACAATAATCAACGAAAATTAACCATAAACACGAAAAATTATTAAGACCACAATTCAAATAAATGACTTACAGTCTCCTGAAAGCATTCTTTATTTTTATGAGATTGTGATTTAGGGGAATTACAATCTGCACCTTTCATTTGCTGTGATTTAAAAGTAAACCGATCACTTAATTTAAAAAAAAAAAAAGCACAAATGCATAAACTAATCTATAACATGTCAAACATTAACTAACCAAGTCATTCTTTAAATGGTGCAAAGAAGGGTTCAATTTATCACATTTGGCTTTATTTGAACCACTACCCGTAG
Source organism: Pueraria montana var. lobata (assembly GCA_026413185.1). Classification (NCBI taxonomy): domain Eukaryota; kingdom Viridiplantae; phylum Streptophyta; class Magnoliopsida; order Fabales; family Fabaceae; genus Pueraria; species Pueraria montana. Next base: position 45,547,838 of record CM048656.1, read on the forward strand.
CTTTCAATTTCTGTTAAATTAAGTAAAACAATCAACTGAATCAAAAAAATGAAACACGGACACATGCAGTACAGTTATCTAAATAAAATCATTTATATAGACAAACTATGACTTACAGTCTCATGATTGCATTGTTTTGAAAAGCAGTTAGATTTTTCAGCTTCTGCTTTATAGGAATCACAATTAGCACCTTTCATTTTCTGTAAAAAATAAAGTAAATCAATAACTTTATTTAAAATAAAAGCAAATAACACTAATCATATTTCAATAACACCATTTAACCTGTCAAAAATAAACTCACAAAATTTGATTCTAAACACTGCAAACAGTGTATCAATTTATCAGCTTTTGCTTTTGTATAACCACAGGCTGTAACTGAACCATTGGTTGTACCTTTCATTTTCTGTGAAAAAAGAAAAATGAATCATATCAAACATGCTTATTTAAATAATTAAAAGTCCAATACATTAAACAACAAACTTACAGACTTATCCTTCTTTAAAGGTTGTCTACTGGTTTTTTTACTCTCATCATTTACTATTGCACCTTTACCAACCTCCCTTTTACGCTTCTGCAACAATATAAAAAAAATTACATAACAATACCAATTCATACAGTGAACATACCAAAATCCAATAATTTTACTGCACAACAAAAAAATGATAAACAATTTTAACATTACCTTAACATTAACTTGTTCCTATTCATGAGGACTTTCTTCCTCATCCATTTCATGAAATGACATCCCATGTTCATGAGTCCTTTCATCCTCTTCAGTTTCATCAATTGACGCCACATCATTATGCTACAAAATATAATTAATCAACACCATCATAGATTAAATAATAATACTTGTCAATCAAAATAAAAAATTACACTATCATCAGCTCCACCAATGCCATCAAAAACTGGATCATCAGCAACATCATCTTTAGCATCAACAACATCATCTTCAGCATGAGCATCATCAGCTTCAGCATCACCATAAACAATTTCTTCACCCACACAAAAGAACAAAGGACACTTATTTATAAAGTGCCCAGTTCTTCTACAATTACCACATTTTCTAATTTTCCTTTTCTTATTTTTTATTTTTTCGATCACCTTTTCTCTTTACCAACACCACCTCAGAATCAAAATTTTCAGGAGAACCATTACCAGTACGCAAACCAGCCCGCTTATTCAACTTATCTGTCAATTTCATGATTTCATCTTTAATAAAATTAAAATCCTCACATTTTTTTTGAAGTAATGTCACATAGACTATTTCAAGAAGCAACTAAAACTGCAAATCGAGCCATGACATTCATCTCATTATCAACTTCTTCTGGATGATAACCTGAAATAAAGGCAGACTTCGCATCTTTTAACCAATGCTTGCAAATTAAATTCGAAGGAAATGTAGAAATGTCCTCAACTCGCATGGCACATATGATGTGGCTGCAAGGAATGCCAACAGAATCATACAACTTACAGTCAAACACAAATTTAGATTCAACTTTATTATAAACAACTTCATGTTGTTTACATCTGTCAGTATACACATAAAACTTCAATTTCACTTGATCAGAAATTTCAGATCTCTCAGCCAGATTTAAGGCTCCAACAGCAACAATTTGTGATCTCACCAATATGAATATACCCCTAGTAAAAAGCTTCACAGCTTGTTGCTCAATGTTAGGAAGAGAAGTGATGAGATAAGGATGTGTATAAAAAGAATTAAAATCAGATTGCAGCTCATGGTACCTGAAATCTCTTAAAGAGCACTCAAAATTACCCAAAAGCTCTACAATTGAATTTCTTCTATTAACATATATCTTTATTTTTGAATTAACACCTTCACATAAAGAAGTCGTCCGTAAGCCACCAAAAAATGAGTCACGTAGATATGCAGTGGCCCACATAGCCCTCTTCTGGTAGGTTTGAGTAACCCAATTGTTTCCTTTTACACTGGTAACAACCATTTCCTTCCAAAACCTTTCAAATTTATCTGGAGTAAAATTCCCATACATTGCCTTACTGAAATCTTCCAGAAAATCTTTATTCTTCACATGCTGACCTGCATTCCTTTATAAATGCCAAGCACACAATCTGTGAGCTGCATTTGGAAAAACCTGCTTGATTGCCTCCTTCATTGCTGCATCTCCATCTGTCACTACACCAATTGGATGCTTATTATTCATTGCATCCAAAAAAGTTTGTAACAACCACTTATAAGTTTCAATAGTTTCTTATGACACAATTGCACAACCAAATATCACGGTTTGGGCATGATGATTTTTACCAGAAAAAATCACCATCAGTTTGTTGTACTTGTTCTTCTTATAAGTACTATCAAATGCTAGGACATCTCCAAAACAATTGAAATCAGTCCTACTTATACCATTGGCCCAAAATAAATGTTTCAGATTACCATCATCTGAAAGTACACATCTTGAAAAAAACATAGTATCATTGTCTGCCTTACCTTGAAGGTAAGTTAAGGCAGCCAATACATCACCATGTTTGACTTTAGCACGCTTATATCGCTCAATATGATTATAAAGATCTTTCTTGTTGAAGCCAACACCTTTAGGTCCTCCTTTTTGAAGCATTATGTATCCCATTATCTGACAAGTTCTAACACCCTGTGATTGCAAACTATTAACTTGAGCTTGGCTTGCACTGGACAAACCCCGATAAGAAGCAATTAAGGGAACATAACCAGAACCACACAACGCATGGTTATGACCCTCCACAAATGTCACAACTCTCCATTTAGAGATTTCTTTATCAAAAAGTATCTGCAACTTTGCTTTGCAATTCATACGAATCAAAGGCCTGTGATCCTTTTTCCTGTCATCTCTTTCGAAGTGTTTTTTATCTCTTAATCCCTCCTTGTTGCATACATATTCCTGAGTTTTCAAATTTTCATCATATCTTAACTCGTGTTTTCTAATTGCAAAACCATGCCGTCTTGCATACTTAAAATAAAATCGTTAAGCATCATTTTCAGTTGGAAATTTCAATCCCAACACATGATCCTCTGTCAAATCCATGTAACTCATATAAATATCATCATCCATTAAATTGTCTTCTTCTTCATCCTGTTCATGGTCGCTTCCTTCAGCACATTCATGGTCACCATAAACAACATTGTTATCATCATCCATCTGAGATTCAAATAGGAACAAAGAGTATATGAATACAGCTCATTATGAGATCAATGAATTCACTTATACTCTACTAAATAAAGAGCACATTAGGTTGACAAATTTCAACTAACTCAGAGTTCAACTTTAAACAGATAAATCATAATTAAAGTAAAAAAAATGATGGCAAGCAAAAATAATCTCAGTGTCAATAACGAAAATAACTTATAAAGCAAACTAACACAAAGCACAAAACAGAACAATCAGCAGCACGGAAAAACCAAATCGAACCTCCTATTACAGAGAAACACGAAAATGCGACGACAACAAACACACAAACCAGAACAAACGGCAGTCAATGACGATCAACAAACTACTGCGCAAGAGTGCAATTGACAAGAACAGTATGGAATCCAAGTTCGTCGTTCAACAGTTGAGATGGAGAACTCCCTTCTTTAATTTTTCAGGGTTTCGAAGAGGGAAAACAAGTAATTCAATTTGATTTTGGAAAAACTATATTAAAAAAATTGCTAATAAGTCCCCGGGCCCAGAGTGCAATAATAAGAAAATGAAGTCTAAAATAGACGTGGCAAGTGTGCACAAGTGTCCTCATACCATTGGTCCAGGTCACAAACAATACCTAAACAGGTTCTCCGCAACCATGTTCGAAGGATTTGCCTAAAATTTGTTGGGTTAGATCAGGGTTGTCTTGGTGTAAAACAATACCACCATTGGAAATTGCACCATCTTAATTTATACAACAAATATACTCATAATAAAATAACATTCTATCCATTTCTAAAGTACAAGGCCAACACAAATCAAAATTTGCATTTCAGTTGACACGCAATATCTAGATTAAATGTACAACTCTTCCCTATATTTTATCTCCAGTGAAATTTAATTTAGGATTTTTTGTGATGCTAAATAATGAATTCTTTTAGTAGAAAAGAAAAGAAAAGTAGAAATAAAAATTGTTAGATGTTTAAAAATTAAAATAAAATATTAAAACACTGTTAAGTTAAACAGAAAGCCAGCTTAACATTGTTATTAACGACAAAATCTAATGAAGTATATTAACAAATATCGTATATTATGATGTTATTTTTAAATATAGGTAAAATATAAAATTTTAAAAGTACATTAAAAATTATTAAGCTCATAAATGGTTATTTTATTAGTAACAATAAAATCTCATCCCCTTAATATTCTTTATTGGGACCGAGTCTTATAATACAAATTCATATATATGTATATTCGTCCTTGTTCAATGCAAATTCGAAACGTAGCAAGTAGATATAGTAAATAAACACTGACAGTTTCAGATGAGTCAAAAAATGAAGGACAAACTTTCAAGTACGTTGAAAAGAAAAAGGTCATAACAATTCATTTGATCTAAACTTTCCTTGACCTACCTTTCTTCCCTAGATAACTTAAATGAAGGTGGTGGGATCATAAAGAAGTGTGGTTGTTCCGGCATTTACGTATATTGTTGGTAACCAAAAAGCTGTTCCTGGTTTTATCATAGACTTTTTCTTGGATGCACCAGCAATATAGAAGAAAAGAACAAACTACAGCCTCACATGATTTTATTTCATAGAAATAGAAAACAATGATTTTTATAATTAACTTTTTAGTTCATTTATTTATAAAATTTTCAAAATATTGTTAAATAACTTAAGAATTTAAATACGATGAAATGTCAACTGATTCATGTGTTATATCGGTGAGTTTTATGTTGGCTAGTTGTTGAAGGTTACGACTCTTCTAAGTATCTAGGATCAATATTACAAAATAATGGTGAAATTAATGAGAATGTCACAAGTAGGATGTAAACGGGATGACCAAAATAGAGAAAGGCATTATGGTTATTTGTGATAATAAAGTACTAGCGATGACTAGCGTGGGAGAGGGAAGCATATCTCCCACCATGGGAAAAACTTTTTTTCACCGCTAGATCTTTTTTTTTTTTTTTTAAACAGACGTTGAGATTTTTCTTTGTTTATTCTTTTTTTTTTTCCCCTTTTTTACACTCCTTTTCAGTGTTTTAAAAACCGGACCGGACCGGCCGGTCCGACCGGTCCGACCGGAACCCGGTGGCTTAACCGGTTCGATTCGATAAAAGGATCGGTTATGCATTTGACCCGGGTTGGACCGGCCGGTTTTTGAAAAAAACCGGTTACTCGGGTTGAATCGGGTTGAACCGGGTTGTGATATGATTTTTTTTTTTGAAAAAAAAGTGTTGAAATGACGTGTTTCAATTTTTTATTTTTTTTTTTGTATATAAAACTTATTTATGGACTTGTATTGTCATGATTATTGGTTGTTATTTCTTATTTGAAATATTAGGTACTTTATAATGGCAATAATTTAAAATGTGAAGAGTTAAATGATTAAGTTATGTTAGCTATATTATATTTTTTTAATTTTTTAATATATATAGAGTCAAACCGGTCCGACCAGTGACCCACCGGTTCGATCAGTGACCCATTAACCCAGTACCTCGACCGGTTTGATGACCGGTTCGATTCTTAAAACACTGCTCCTTTTCCTTGTTTTACCCTCTTCTCTCTCCTCAACTGCCTCCATCTTCCTTTGTATGTCTATCGTTGTGAACCACCATACATCATCATCGTCGGAGGCAATTTCTGACGGTGACATTCCACCTACCCCTTTCGTTCTCTCCTATATTTCTTTCTCTTTTTCCTTTTTTCTGGATCTGCAGGTTTCAAACTAGATCAACCCCAAATTCTTTAGATCTACCGTAATTTCTTTAGATCTGCAAATTCAAAAACGTTAGTAGCATAACTCGATATCAACAACACTAGCACAGATCTACACTGCTAGAGTCAAAACTGCACTAGTAGCATAAATGTACAACAAACAGAAATTCAGCAAGGTGACGAACACCTTGAAACAAACGATGGGTCAAACAAGAGAGATCTTAATAAACGATATGGATTTGGTTAAGGGTGGAAAGGTTCTCGCGGGAGGGAAGGATAGCATAGCAATCTAACTTTGTGTCACATCATTTTGTGGAGTTTGGAAGAATGACTTGTTCCCAAACCATGTCGTTTAGTTCTCCTTGCCAGCGTTTTTCGTCGTGGTGACGTTAATGATGTTAGCGACGCCGCATCACGACAAGACGATATGCCAGTGCGCCTTGTTGTTGAGGACGCCATTTATGTTGAGGTTGAAGTTTTGGTGGCAGCCTTTAATGGCAGAGAAAAGGAGAGGGGAAGCCTATAGGGAAAGAGAAGAAGAGGAAAAACAATGAAAAAAAAAAAGGAAAAAGAAGAAAAATTCCCGCCATCAGAACAAAATTTAAAAAATCCAACCATTTAAAAAACCTTTCTCACGATAGGAGATATGTTAGGCTCTCCCACCCTAGAAGCCGCCGTAAAGTACTTACCAAACTCAAGGGCAAGTTTTATCATACAACTATACATCTGGCTATACTCTATGGTAGTAAATGTCGGGCATTAAAGGGACAAGAGAAAAAGGTTGGAGTGGTAGAAATGAGAATTTTAAGGTAGATGTGTGACTATGAAAGAAAAGATAGGATAGAAAATGATTGTATATGATGAGAGAATGGAGCAATATCGATTGTGGGAAAAATGATTAAAAATTGATTTTTGGACATGTACAAATAAGGTCCCAATTAGAAAAGTAGACTATATAGCTTTTAGTCCGATGAAGAAGAGGAAAGAGAGGCCAAGAATGACATTGGAAAAATTGGTCAAGAGGGATTCCATGTCAAATAATATTGTTGAAACTTTGGTCTTTAGCCGAGTCAAATAATGTCGTATGATCCTAGGGGTGGGTATATGGGCCAAGGTCCGCGGATCATGCAGATAACGGACCCAATTTTTTATTTTTTTAAAACAGTATGACCATAAACGATTTCTGGCCCAATCCACGAAGCCCGCAAAACTTCGCGGGCTTAATCCGCGAACCCGCAGGCTAGTCCGCTTAACATGATGCTGTTGTGCGTTTCATTTGGAAAGGACATCAACTCTTTGATATTTGGTTGATGTATTTTGACTTTTAAATTGTTTAAGACATTATTTAGTATTGATATGTTAACGTTAAGACTTTGATCTTTAATTTAGAAACTTTAATGTTGTTACAAATGTTGGTATTTTTTAGTTATGTATGTGAAGACTTTGATCTTTTAAATATGTTAGTATATTTTAGTTACAAATGTTGTTAAGACAAGTTTCATAGTTACAAATTAGATTTAAATGTTTAATATTTAATTGAATGTTTAAATTCATATATTTTTTTTTATGTATATGTTTCCTTTCTCACATTTTCAAGGAAAAGAAAAGAGAAATTTTCTTTAATTTAACAAATTTTTTGTTTTTAATTTTTTTTTTTTTTTGGATTTTCATAAGGCCCACGAACCGGCCCGTTTATCCGCGGGTTTTGCAGAGCGGATATGGACTTAAAAAATTAGACCGTTTAACTCACGGATTGGGCTTATCCAGCCCGTATAAAAAGTGGGCTTCGCGGACCGGGCCTCAAATGGGCCGGACCAGTCCGCATACCTACCCCTATAGGATCCATATAGTCGACCTCAATGAAATAAGGCTTGGTTGTTGGTTGAAATGCTATACAATGAATAAATTTTTTTATATGCTACTACCTCCAGTCCTATATATAAGAAACAAAAGGCAACATTTTCTTATTCCTAATTATAAGAAACATAAGACTACTTTTAAGTGTATTTATTGCTAAATTTCATTTTCACCACTAATTAATTGAGATCTATTAATGATATACACTCATTTTCCCATGAAAGTGGGTGCATTTATTGAGCAATCAACAAAACAAGGTATACTCATTGGTTGAAAAAACTATCTTTTGAAAAATAACCGCCTTTTAAACCATTTAATTCATGGGTAGTCTTGGAATAAAATTAAACTTTATGACAAATTAACCAATCTAACTACTTTTATTGGTCTTGATGAATTAGGCACTCCCTCCGTCCTTATTTATAAGACCATTTTAACTAATTCACACCCCTTAAGAAAAGTAGTTGATTTAGTTAATCACATTAAATTTGTCAATAATATGTACTGTTCTTCCAAAAGTACCCTTAACCTTTTTTGAAATTAATCATCTCTCTCCATTTAATTGCTTCTCATTTAATAATTAATGTTTGGAGAGAGAATAATTAATAATTAGTTAAGGGTACTTTAGGAAAAAAAATAATTAATGCATCTAGAAATTAGAAAATGGTCTTATAAAAAGGAGAAACAATTTTATGAGAAGTGTCTTATAAATAGGGACGGAGAGAGTATTTGTTTCTCATATATAAAACCAGAGGTAGTATTATATAATAAATAATAGTGCCATATTATTAAAAAATAAATAAACACTACATTATATATATATATATATATATATATATATATATATATATAATAAATAAATGCATGTAATTAATATTTAACAATTCTACTTGGAGATATTTCCTTAACTATTTCATGTGGGTTTTCATTTCTTGGGAATTTTCATTTACAACAAGATGATGATGATCATGTTAAATTAAAGAAAATGAATATAGGATTGTTTTTAATATGACCTTTAGTACTTTGTTTGTAAGCACTTACATTGGTATCAAATGTTAACTATAAACACTTTGTATATGAAAATTTGTATTACTTTGTTTGGTACTTTAATTAATATAACATTTACTTACACTACTTTGATGTTTTGTAGTTTAATTAATTATAAATGAAAAAGAAAATAGAATAATGTTAATTTAATTGTGGAACATTTTATGGAAATTTTTAAAAATTTATTGTGAAATCAAATGCAAATTTCCTTTCGAGAAAATAGGTTATGCACTGATAATGTAAAACAGTTTTACAATGTAACTTTTGATGATTTATCTTATTTATTTTGTTCAGTTTGGTACTTCATCTTTTAAAAAGTTCACTTTAGTCTTTTATCTTATTTAAAATGTTCAAAATGGTCCTTCCGTCAAGGTAGATTTAACGTCGTTAATAATATAAAGATATTGGCGGCTAAAATCTACCACAAAAATGCAATTTTTTCCTGAAATATCCCCATACTTTAATTAACACATAGTAGCTGTTTTTAACAATCACAATAATATTAATTTTTTTTTAAAAAAAAAGCAAGAACATGTTCTAACCACCTAGAACCTAGAACATCCACAACCCAGAACTCATAACATCCACAACCCAAAACCTAGAACAATGTTGCAACAACCCACAAACCAAAACATCTAGATATTTGCATTTAAACAAAATCCAAACACAAAAACAAGAAAGAAGGAAACTAAAGAAACATAGAAAAGGTGCAAATAAGGCTCACGAAGATGCTCTTATGAACCCTAACTTTTTTTCAATTTTATTTACACACAACTAAAGTAACAATTCTTAAAATTGGTTGAGGGCTTTTAAAGAGCAAATCTTTACGAGCAAAACCCAAACACAATATTTGATTTTGGTTCAAAAAATTGAGAGAATTTTCCTCTCCTTCTAGCGCCAATAGTTTGTCCTTAAAGAGAACATGATCAAGGTCGATTGCCCCTACGCCACTCCCGAAATCATTCTCAAAGCCTCTGGCCACGTGGACAAGTTCACTGATCTCATGGTCAAGGACGAGAAGACCAACACGTGCTACCACGCCGATCACTTGCTTAAGGGTTTCTTGAACGACAAGCTTCAGCGTGACCTTGCGTTGTCTTCTGATAAGGTTGTGAAGTTGAAGCACGTGCTTGCCATGTTGGGCTTGCTGTGTTGGAGAAGAACAACAAGGGTTAGGGTTTGGGGTTGGGCTTGCACAAACCGTGTGTGTTTGTTGTAAAAGGAGAGAGGATGAAGAGAGTCGAGAGAGAAAAGGGAAAGTTTAAAATTAAGACAATTATTGGTAGTTAAAAGCAAAAAAACACAAATTTGAAATTTTTTTATTGTTAAAAGTAACAGATGTGACAGAAAGGACTAAAGTGAACCATTTTAAAAACATAAAAGACTAAAATGAACTTTTAAAAAGATAAACGACCAAATTGAACAAAAAAAAAAGATAAAGAATCAAAAGTGATATTTAGCCAAAAAAAAAAAAAAAAGGTATGATAAAAGTGCTTATCACTCTTGAAGAAGAGAGACATAGTGATTTTTTGTTAATTTTTTGTTATCTTAAAAATGCGAAATATCCACCATCTTTATTGATGACTATTTTCTATAAGAGAATCTAGTTGATCACTTTTAGTGAGGTCTTTCTTTCTAATCATATTTTTTTTTCATTCACAAAACTCAAATCTAAGACCTTACTTAAGAGGTCTGCGTCTAGTTTCACTTATATTAACATCGATTTTTTTTTTTTGTTAATTTGGTTACAATTCCAATCTATTTTTACTCTATAAAACCTCAAATGCAAGTTCTCGAATTGACATCAACTTCTAATTGGACATTTTATGTTTTAGCCACTTTATAAAAAAAATTACATTCTTTCTCCCTTACTAAGTGCCTTTTCGATTATTTTTTTAACAATGATTATTCATATTCGAGAGGCTAAAAGGCCATTATTAATTGCTCATTTTTATCTTTACAATCAACTTTAGAAATAATCGATGGATTGTTAATTAACTCTATATCACAACAAATTTTAACATAACATTTTTTATAAAATATATTAATAAATGATTTTTTTTTAAAATATCTCATTCTAAAATATTGAAAAAATTAAGTTTTATTGGCGTGGGAATTAAATTATCATCTAATTAATTTTTATCATTTGGACCTGCCATTATATTTATGCAGATAAATTAGTTTGTTCTGAAACTGGGTATTTACATCAAGAAAGCGAAAGTTTCAGAAAGCCGGTAGTTACTTACTCAATCAGATATTGACAACACACAGTTGAGTTTATTTTATTCCTATAGTACGTAGTTATTTTATTCTTAAAACATATTTTTACAATTTTTTTATAATTTTTTTTTATCTCTCGATCTGTTATATCACTCATCTCACCTTTTTTTTTTTTTTATCTCTTTTGGTTACGTAAAGATTTGTAAAAATAAGAGTAAGAATTGAATTAATTTCTCTATAGTTATAAATAATATAGCCACTGTGGAAATTAAACAGGAACCACTTGTTGGTAAACAAGTCTTCTTCAATGTTCACTTTCCTATCTCACTAGGGAATTGTCGTTATCTATTGTTCAACTACTTTTTCAACACCTTAGACCGATTCTTCTCCAAGTTGTCTCCTACCATAGCCAAAAAAAAATATCTCTCTCTCTTTGTGGTTTCTTCCTTCTTCTATTCCCATAAAAACACTTTTTAATTTTCAGTCACTGTTCTTCTCAACTCCTCATTCCTGTTTTGTGAGACCGAAAAAACTTGATAAGGTCATCAACAACTTGTGCAAAGGTATATATTCTATCCCCTTACTTTTTTTCCCTGCCATGTGGGGTTGTTCATCATCCTAATCCAAATGAATATTATAGGTTAATTGTATACTTTAATTTGTTGCTTTTTGTATCTATATATATAAGCAGAGAGGGTGAATATGAAGGGGTGAAGATCTTGAACAGTTTGTTGACAGAAGATAGAGAGCACAGGTGAACATACCCAAAAGGCTTTTGTGTGTGAGCAGTTCTGTGCTCTCTGATCTTCTGTCAATGTACTTCTCACCAGCTAGCCAGTTAGTTCCTTAACTCTACATGAGAATTGAATATTCTTTAATTTGATTTTCTTGAACATGCAAATTTCTCAGGGAGGAAACTCTGGTAAGTGCTTATTTTTACTTTAACCTCTAGTTGTGTATGTAAGATTTTTTGATCTATAGGAATCGAACTCAAGTATTAGAAAATTTACAATAATTTACGCATACAATTCAACTAACTGAGTTAAATTCTCTTGGTTGTGTATGTAAGTATGCATATTTGTGTGTGTGTGTGTTGCAATTTTGACACTGCATTCCAAAACACACGTTAAAGGCACACACACAATATATCATCTTTCCTTTTAACAGTTTCCTCCTTTAATCTGTGTTTGCATGATTTGTTGTATAGTTAACTGTTATAAACACTGAGCTATAATATATTTATATAGTATTCACTCAACACAGAACTGGGAAAGGCAAAGCACATTATTTTCATCTTCAGCAGTTGACTTGACCGAGTCATATGTGCCGTGTGAGATATTAAAGTGACTTATATTATATATAAGGTTAAATTAATCTGAAGATCCCTATATTTTTATCAAATTTTCAATTAGGTTCTTAAACTTTTTTTTCTTTTAATTGGGTTCCTGAACTTTTATTTTTTTCAATTGGGTCCCTCATGTAGTTATTGTTATGAAAAACTAACCGTAAATACTTAATTAGATATGCAAACAGTGTGTTGATGTTTCTGGAATGTGTTGTAAGCACAACTGAATCAATTATGAAAGATTTCTGCAAAGTTTCAATTTCTACAGATCAATTTAACTCAAGCATTCTTTCACAATTATTTGGTTATGCAGAAGGTTAAAACTTTGCAAAAAACTCTTAGAATTGACTCAGTTGAGCTTACAACACATTCTAAAAGCATCAATTCACTGTCTGCACCTCTAATTAAGTATCTGCGGTAACGACAATTAGACGGAAAGACCCAATTGAAAAACAAATAAAAGTTCAGGGACTCAATTAAAAAATAAATAAAAATTCAAGGACCCAATTAAAAGAAAAAAAAAGTTCAGGGACCTAATAAAAATTTGGTAAAAGTATAGGGACCTACAGAGTAATTAAACCTTTATATAACATGATGTGGTAGGATTGACAAATAATTATGTCTTTTAAGTATGTAATCAGGATTTAATTTTCAGATTTGTATTTATAAAAGAACATGTATTAGAAGAAGTTAGTTTCTTAAATTAATTTCAATGTTTTAAAAAATTAGTCTTTAATTTTCAATTGAGATACTCCAAATTTAACACAAAAAAAAAAAAGAGAGTAAAATATAGTTTCAGAAAATAGGATTGCTCCCAGTGCCATAGCTGTAATCTACATATCTATCTATGTTTATTCAAATGTTGATGTGAATGTGATAGAACAATACGACAAATGCTAATATATATAGTTTATTACAGTCTTCTCAGCCCATTCTTTATTATTAGAAGAAATATTGATAAAACTTACTTGAGTCTCATTTTGTATTTACGTGTTATTATTGAGAAAAATATTAGTAGATCATAGTTCTTTATTATTGAAAAATTAAAAATCCTAGTAGATCTTACTAAATGGGGTGGATCTGAGTTCATATTTAGTGGGTGGTCATACTCTTTACTTAATATTATATCCACTTGCATTTTACTTGAAAATAAAAGTATATATGTTATAAATAATTATGTTGGAGAGTGACATTCTGCCTAACAAATCAACCTGACTTTATTATGCGTGGCTAGCTATTGGCTACCTGCGAATGTGTGAATCAATCGGAAAAGCTTGACTGTGAAGGGTTGATCCTTTTTTTATTGTGTTTGACCAATAAAATTTACTTTGAATAAGATTGATTTTACAAAATTGATTTTAGTTAAAATTAATTTTGAAGTGATGTGATTTATGTTTAGATATTTTTATTCTAAAAGTAAGTTAGTAGCAAAACTCAGTATAAATTTCTTTATTTAACGTAAAAATTACTTAAAATTGTTTCAACTCAAAATTAATTCTATACTCAGAAAAATTAATTTTTCAATGTGAAACCAAACATATGAACATGTATTTAAAATCACATTAGCTGACATTTCAACGTGATTTTAAATAATTTAACGTAAAATCAAACACTCACTTAATTTGATTTGATTGCATGGACACTTGGTTGTTTCTAATGGCAATAAATATCACGACAATGGCAATGGTACTCCATGTTCACTTTTGATGCTTTTTTCTTTAACTAGACTAGGTTGGATTTTAGGAGTTTTTGTACACTTATAGATAGAGAATCTTCAAAATGCGTTGGAGATTGGCGGGGAAACAAACTTTAGCTGTCATAGCAGAAGAGCAAGGATACGTGCTCCCTCCTCGTATCTATTTTGGAGAAATTGGAAAAGCCTTGTCTTTTGTCCTTTTCTGTGTGTAAATTTGAAAGCTAAAGGTATCCTTGTGCTCATCTTTTGACTTTTTCTTCCATTCTCGTTCAAGTTTTGGCTGTAGATGCGTTCCGTTTGAGAGTAGAAAATAACAGAATCTTTATCATTTAGAAATGCATAAACAATCCATGCCATACACATGCACACACACAAACTGTTCAATCTTATACAAATTAAATAGTCAATTTAATTTCTCTTACATTTCGTGCTCAAATGTGACAGCCATTAGGTAGACCATAAAGACAAATATTATTAAAGACAAAACTTAGATACAGTGTCATAGGTACTATTGGTGTTATTCTCCAATTAAATTTAGAGTTTTATCTTGGTAATACACGAAATAAAGGAATCCATCAAATGTGATCGCGTATTACCGATGTAAAACCCCAAATATGATTGGAGAATAACACCAACAATACATGTGATATTGTATGTAAGCTTTTTCCTTTTATTAACAAGTAAAAGGGTTATCAATTAATATTCCTCCTTAAGGTGGGTGCCATATTCTTTAAGAAAAATTATATTTCAATCTAGAATATACACACAGATTCAGTTTTCTTTAAATAAAAAACATAGCCATTAATTAATTTTAAATTCTACAGTTTTGACTCAAGGGTAGTGTCCTCCACAACTGTGTGTTGGCAATATTTGACACGCGGTTCAGATCTTGAGGGTACGGTTATCTTTGCCAACAATGGAGAATTGATTGCGCTAAATACATTATGAAATTAATCTTACTACATATAATTGATGCAAAAGTGGTTGCATATACATACATACATCTATGAGGAGTGTGTTAACGACACTCTCTTTAACACTCTCTTTTAGACACTCTCCCTATGATTGGTTAGAAATTATTGTAAATCATCAATTTTGGTAGATCCCAAAATGGGTGGGTTCAATCAATTTCAACCAATCACAAAAAAGTTCTAAAAGGGAGTGTCAAAGAGAGTGTCGCTAGCATTTCTCTACATCTATAGAAGATCTATAGAGTAAGAATAGTGTAAGAAGCTAACGGAGTATATTTTAGTGGTATGATTATGCATAAATGATTAAAACTACTATTATTTTAATTAAATCTATCCTTATCTATTCATTTTGATTATATGATTAATATTTATTTTTCTTAAACTCTCATCTCTCAATTAATACATGCATTACTTATTGTTGAAATTTTGTAGATCAGTATTGTCTCATTGGATTAAATTTTAAATTATTAATACTAATTATAAAAATAAAATTATGGTATTTTAATTAATATATATTGGTTATTTGGACTTATGATATGAGTGAGGCTATGATGAGTTGAGCACTTTTACTTTGATGTCCAAATGAAGAGTCCTTACTCTCATCTAATAGTTATATAATTGTCTCCCATTAGATAATTTTGTGAGATACAACTTTGTGTGGAAAACTCTTAGCTGCTCAGCAAAGAAAAACATCTTCCTCATTTTGTTGTCCTTGGTCTCTTTTGAGGTAATAGGCATGAAGTTCATATCCTCTTCAAATACAAAATTGCCTATCATTTTATAATTGTAATAATATATTATGAGCATGTCATTATATTATGCATTAGTTTGTCATTAAATTCCACCAATTGGTATCTTTTATAGAGGTATTACTCACTTTTATAAGTTAGCATTGCTTATTCAAAGCAATACTGACTTAGGGGCAACTATTATAGAGGTTGTACTGACTTTCCTTTTTTTTTTTTTTCTTTGGTCAGCAAACAAAATGATCCATTAAGAAAGAGGATATAAAGTACAAGGGGTACCCAACCCTTACATATCAAACCAGAATAACTAGTTTCCCGGTAAATCTCTCAGCCAATGGAAATAGACCCATCATAGTAATGTTATTGTAAAACTACTATAACTATACATATAATACCTTCCACCCTATCATATACAAAAAATCGCCCTTTACTATTGGCACAACCTACCTGCCAAGGACCCTTCTCTATATTGAAACACATTCAAACAATAGGAAATCTATGCAACCTATCACAACTTCGTGTTATAGCTGCAACAATATGTAAGCTATGTTGTAGAGTAATAATTCCTCATCTTGGACTAGGGGTGAGCATGGGTTGGTTTCAGTTAGGTACGGGTCAAAATTTCTGAAATTGAAATAAATCGAGTGACTAATAATCTCTACTGTTTTCGACCGTTTTGAACTTTCAGATATGTCGGGTGCGGGTTGATCAAGTAGAAAATTGATCGGGTGGGTGTGTGCAGGTTCATAAAAGAAGGGAATGCTAAGATGAGTTTGTAATAGATGTTGGCAATAATGACGTCGGCTTGGGGGGTGGGTGTCGATGCCACCATTTTTGTGCCAGGAAACACTCCATATATCCATCTTTATAGATGTGGAAGAGATGGAGGGAGATTGGACTTTGGAAGGAGAAAGATGAAGTTAAACTGAGAGAGTAAGAGGGTGTGTTGTTATCTTTTTTATGCCCAACGACATTTTCTTGCTTCTTGCTTTTGCCTTCTGTGTTGGATTCTTCTTCTCCACTTTGCCCCTTTGGATCTTCGTACACCTTTGTTTTTTTCAAAAGACAAAGAAGCAAGCAAAAGCCCAAAGGTACAAGCGCACAGAGAATGATAATTCTTGGGAAAATAAAAGAAAAAACAAAGGTGTATAAATGAGAAAAATGACTATTCTTGCGATTTAAAAAAATACGTAAAGAAGCACCCAACAACCACACAGTTTATCTTCTACAACTTTCTCTCCCCGTCACCTGCCAGCTACCACTCTCAATTTCAACTTCCAAGGATGTGATTTGATAGAGAAAGGTTATAACAATTAAAATATGCAGCGAAGAAATAACAATACTGCGAAATTAGAATTTATTTTTTTTTAACTTTTGAACGTATATTATTGGTCAGTTCGGTTATTGACGGTATACAAAATTCAAAACCGAACCCACCCATTAATACCCGTCAGAACTTGCTTTTTAACCCATTTTACTCGTATACCTGTCCAAATCCACCCAAAAAAAAAAAATTCTTCGATTTTTTTAGTTACGAGTCAAACTTTGGGTTTCTGCTTAACCTTATCTTGGACACATATATCTAATTACAAACACCAGACCATTATTTCCCTTCTGTGCTTCAATAAAAAATACACAGACTCGGAGTATTTGCCACTACACATAAGAATAATTAAAACTAGGTACTCCCCCCGACTTCGAATATAAGCAAAAAAAATGACTTGGGTCTTGGATTTAAATATAAGCAAATCTCAACTAATTTTAGTTCATTTAATGAAACTATATCCAAAATACCCTTCATTTAATAGGGTTTTAATTCCAATGTCTCCTTCTTATTCTTGATATCAAATTCCAATGAATGACAGTTTAGGAAAATAACTTATTTTTTAATTGAGATTAGTGCAATTAAATGTTATTAACCAATTTTCTTAGTTAGCATGAAACAATTTTTGTTTTGCTTATATTTAGATCTAGAGGGAGTACTTTGCCCTTCAACTGAGACCAAGACATGAATTTGATATCTAGCAACACCGCATTTTTGTCAGAAGTCCCTCCTTTGAAAACACACAAATTTCTTTGTCTCCATAAGCACCAGACAATTGTACACCATACCACCTGCCACTTCTCGACTTGTTTGTTGGTAGCAGAATATTGAGTGTGCTGCCAAAAGTGCTCAATTACGGTTTCAAGGAGCGCAATATTGATGCACCTCCACCAGTAACAGTCTCTCCACACCTCATCCACCTTCCTACATGAAAACAACATATGAAAAGTCATTTCCTCCATTGATCCACAAAAAAAAAATGACAAATCCTCACTAGGCATAATGACATTCCTTTTTGTCAAGTTGACTTTAGTTGGTAATCTGTCCAAGATAGTTCTCTACACCAAGTGAACAACCTTCATTGAAACCTTTAACTTCCATAACTAAGAAAACATTTCTCTTGGTTGGCTTCCTACCTTCAGATTATGAAGCACATTGTACCCGAATTTCACCAAGTAATTACCTATATTCTCTTCTAACCATAACCATCTGTCAGTACCAGTTCTATGAATATCAACACTTAACAGCAACTGGTCAAAATTAATGACTAGGTCTAATTCCCATTCAAACCACCTTCTACACCATTTGAAGTCCCAAACCATCTTTCTCCAAACCAATTTCCTATATTTCCTATCACTTTACCTTGTTGCTCTGAGTTCAAAAATAATCTTAGATAGATATTTTTTGCTAAGCAATCTTCTCCCATCCAATTATCAAGCCAAAACCTTGTTTTACCTCCAACACCAAGTTTCCACTCCAATGATTTATGAAACCACTTGTCTTGATTATATTCCCCACACACCCTTCTTAAGTCCTTCCACCATATTGATGAGAAGTTGTTATCTTTCGTCGTAATGAAACTCTTCCATCTCCTATACTTCGAATCTAGGACCTTCCCCTACAACTCTCCATTATGATGAAATAAACCTTGTTTCCATTTAGCAAGAAAAGCATCGTTGAAGAAGCTAACATCTTTTATTCCCAAACCCATATGACTTTTAGGACTACAAATCCATTCCCAACATACCCACGTGATTTTCTTACCGCCATCCAAACTTTCCCACAGGAAGCCCCTTTAAATTCCTAGTATTTTATCAACCACCCCCTTTGGCATTTTAAAAAATGATAGAAAGAACAAAGGTAAAGATGTTAAAATAAAATTGAGTAAATACACCCTTACGACAAATGACAAATATTTATGTTTCCATGCTACCAGCTTCCTTGTAAAGTTTACTATGATAGGCTTCCAAGTTTCCTCCCTTCTGGGATTAGCCGTAATTGGGAAACCCAAGTAAACAAATGGCACTGTTCAGAGCCTACAATTCAACATATTTGCAAACCAATCAACAACACTACCATGCATCCTAACTACGCCAAACTTGCTTTTAAAACATTTACTCTAAGACTCGATGCCAACTCAAAGCAACTCAAAATGCTTTTGATTGTGACTACATTCTTCAAAGTAGTTTCCCCTATAAAAATAGTGTCGTCAACAATACTAGTGGAAATAGGCCAGGCCGAGCTGAGCTAGGCTTTGCTAGGCCTAAGCCTGGCCTTGGTTAAGAGTACATGGCCTGAGTCTAGCCTATTTACATGTCAAAGGCCATTTTTAAGGGCATGGGCCTGGCCTACATAAAAGCCTAGCCTGGCCTGGCCTACAAGCCTATTTAAGGGCATAGTTTGTGATAATTTAACATCAAGATAGAGGTAAAATATGCATGTCAGGCTTTATAAGAATCAAATCTAACTTATTTATATGATATAAACATATTTTTAAGGTTTAATATAACATTCATGATAACTTATTTAAAAATATATTTTGAAATAAGACATTTAAACAAGACACAAATTTATTTTTCAATAAACTTAATTATAAGCTTTAACTTGACTCTTTATGTAGATCAACATGATTAACATTTAAAAAGACAAATACATGTAAGATTTTAATGTATTATAACAAATTTAATATAATAATAACACTAACATGAATATTTATTTATGATTTTTTAAATAGGCCAGCCTGTTAGGCCTAAAAGACTTTTTGAATGGCCCAGGGCCTGACCAGTTTAACTAAATAGGCTTTACTAAAAGCCTTGACCTAGTTTATTTTCTGAAAATGCCTGACCTGGCCTAGGCCTGATGTAGGCTAGGCCATAGGCCCCCATCGAGTGGCCTGGCCTATTTCTACCCTTAGTTAGCATACTATAATAAATTACCTTTAACCTTATCATCCCCAACAAAGTAACCATTGAATAGATTTTAGAAACAGCTTCTCTCAAAAGACCAGTTAGACCTTCCACCACCACAATGAATAAAAAAGGTGTCAAAGGATTCCCTTGTCGGAGACCTTTCTGAATATAAAATTCCTTTGTTGGGATCCCATTAACAAGCACCAAAACCCAGCTTGAGTTAAGACAACCCTTTATTCACATCACCCATTTCTCATAAAACCCCAATATTTGAAGCATATAAAACAAAAAATCCCAACATATGAAATCATACGCTTTTTCATAATCAACTTTTAAAAAACAAATACTTTTCTTTTTTCTCCTAACTTCATCAATCACTTCATTTGCCACGACCATATTGTCAAGTAAATTTCTACCACCTAAGAAAGCACAATATCTTTGATCAATAACCCTATTTAGCACCTTTTTCAACCTATTTGCCAGAATTTTTGCCACTATTTTGTATATATAGCCCACCAATGAAATCAGTCTGAAGTCACCCAATTGTTAAGGCTCTTAAATTTTGGGAATATGTGTAAGAAATGAGGAATTACTACCTCTAGGAAACACCTCATTCAAATAAAATTCATCAAAAAATCTCTGAATATCTCCCTTCATAATGCTCTAAAATTTTCAAATAAAGTTAAAATTAAAACCATCTGGCCCTAGGCTTTTTGATCCACTATACTCCCACACCACTTCTTTGATTTCTTAATTTCTCCTCAAATTTGGCTATCAACATACTATTATGTTCCCCAGAAATCTGATTAAATGCTACACTAGTCAACTTTGGTCTCTCCCATACCTCATCAGTGAATTTATCATGAAAGAATTGTTTTACACCCTCCTTAACTCTACTTGGCTCCTCAATCTAAATACCCTCCACAAATAGACCCCTTAACAAATTTTTCCTCTTCCAATTTATGATAGAGTGATAGAACTTAGTGTTACAATCCCCTTCTAAGGTCCACTTCAACCTCACTTTCTACTTCATCAAAGATTCAATACACATGACCACCCATAATTGTTCCTGCAATACCTTTCTTTCTACTATTTCATCTTCACTTAATCCATCATATTCTTCCTTTTTATCCAATTCATTCATCCCCCTGTAGGTTACCAAAATATTCTTTATTCCACACTTTCAACTTCTCTTTTAGACCCTTCAAATTTTCCTTAAGAACAAATGCACCCCATCCTTGAACATCCTGATTCACCTACACTTCCTCCATAACTTTTGCAAAACCTTTGTCCTCAGACCAACAATTCAATACCTTAAACGGTTTATGACCCCAATCTATAATTGAGTTTTTCAACAATACCAAACAATGATTACGGGTGGGTATATGGGCTTGGGCTCGCGGACCGGCCGATTTACCCTGCTGCCCGTGCAGATACGGGCCTAAAAAAATCAATCTGTCTAATTATAGAGGATTTTAAGCCCAATTTGTGAAGCCTACGAACTTCGCGGGCTTAATCTGTGGAGGCCGCAGGCTAGCCTTTGTAAACACTTGACTCTAAATTTTTTTATTTTTCTACATACATAGTATTAATTAGATACTAAATTGTACTTTACAAATTGTAATTTTCAAATACCAATTAATCCAAACCTTTGCATGAACCATCCTATGTAATTTTGTCTTACTATTAACTAGGTAATAGATAATTTATCTTAAAATATTTTCTCCAACTAAAGAAAAATATTGCATGAAATTAAAAATCTTTTTTCACCTTACGTGATTTTAATTCTTTGATATAAAGTTTAAAACATTAATTCTTACCGAAATATAATAACGTATTTAAGAGATGTTTCTTCTTATTTTTATTTTTTATAATTTATTATAGGTATTAGTCTTTGGAACGTTGATATTTTATTTAGAGTTTGAATGTTTAATATTTAATTGAATGCTTATATTTATATTTTTTATGTATTCTTATTCTGTATATCTAGTTCCTTAGCTTAAAAAATGTAAAAAAAAACTCCATTATTTGACAAATTTACAATTTTTTTATAAAAAAAATCAGCATTTTTATTGGGTCTGCGGGCCGACCCGTTTAACCGCGGGCTATTCAGACCGGATACGAACCTGAAAATTTTAGTCAATTTAATTTGCGGAGCAAGCTTAGCCTTGTTCGTAAAAATGTGGGCTTCACAGGTTGGGCCTTAAACGGGTCAGGCCGGCCCGTATACCCACCCTTAACAATGATCCAATATATTCATATCCAATATGTATCAAGTATTGCCAGGCCACCTGTTAAGCCACTCCCTTGACACCAACACTCTGTCTATTCTACTTTTAGCTCTTCCATTTGACCTATATCACATAAAGCTTCTTCCCACCATTGGGATGTCCACCATTTCCATGTCTGAAATAAATTGATTAAATTCCTATCTTTCTCCTCTCGCATAAGACCCTCCATTTTCACCTTGCATTTTATTTGCTCTTACACAATCGAAATCCCCATCAAACACCATAATGTTATGTTGCTATTAACCTTTTTCTCCCTCAACCCATCCCATAACCTTTTCTTCCCCACCATGTCACATAGGGAATAAATATTGACCATGATAAAATTGATTCCCCCTTCCTTCCACACTCCCTCTAAACCAATGAAGCCCTCACCCATAAAAGAATCTACCAGTTCTAGACTTTCTTTGCACCATTAACATAGCAAACCTCCAGTCGTATTTACCGCAGGACTCATTATCCCTTCCACCTCACAATTTCCCCCACAACGGATAATATAACTCCTTGCTAATCACTTATTTTTTTATTTCCTGGATACAAAGAAGCTGAATGTCTTCCTTAACCACTATATTCCTAATAAACTTCCATTTAACTTTTCCCCCCAAGCCCCTTACATTTTATGTTATCATCCTTATAATTGTAACAATTGATTTCCTTCCTGTTGCCCTATTTTAACTTGACCTTCCCTTTGTTTATACCTTGGTAAGAGTGGTTAGGAGACCTAGACACTTCTTCAGATGATTGTTCTTCAACACTTTGAGCTCCCACAATTGAACCCCGAATCACTCCTGCATGTAACTCTAACATGGTTGTACCTTATTCCTCCAAGATTGATGTTTTATGGCCAAAGTTTTCTTTAGCAGTGAGATTATCATCCACCTTGCCGCCTTGTTTGTTGCTACCCATCCCATGACCCTCACCATTCACGCTCTCCCCTTATCTTTCTCTGTCTGCTGTGAGAAACCATCGTACTTGATTTGTCCTCCACTGCCAAGTGGATTATCCACTTTATCACTGATAGGCCAAACGTCTGTTTGGGCTTCTTGTGACATAAATATGTTGTTATTGTCAATTGAGTCCAAATCTCTTGCCTGATACTCCTCACACTTATTATCCAAACAAGTAAGATTGGCCTTGGGCTTTATTGTTGGCCTAACAATTCCTTCATTAATGTTTTGTAACGAATCCACTAGGTCTAACCCTCCAATAATACCTTTACTCTCATCCCTCACTGCTTTTGTCGCATTTTCCCCAATGGTCAGTTCCACGAGATCTGTAACACCCTGAAAATTACAACCCAATAAGTATGAACGTGAGAGATTTAATTAGAAAATTTTCTTGTTGGGGAGAATTGTAACACTGTGATTTTTCGTAACGTATATTAAGTGTTTGATCAATACCGTAAGAGGAAATTAAATTTATATTCATGATATGTATAAAAGCATTTAATAAATAGATTGTTTTGTTATATGTCATAGTATTATTGTGAGATTTTTGGAACTTTTACGTGTGTTCCGTAAGTTCCGTGAGTTGTAAAATAAAAAAAATAATAATAAAAAAAGAAGGGGGGTGCCTTGAGAGGAAAACAGGTGTAAATAGTAAAATTACAAAATTATCCCAACTTTCAACATTCAAATGTTCCTGATTCTTCCAATTTCTTCATTTCTTCCTCCTTCTCCCGAAAAGCTCTCTGTCTCTCTTTCTCTCTTTCTCTCTTGGCTGGAACTTAAACCCAAGGTAAGGGAAGCTTCTCTATTTTCAATTTAAGTGTGGTTGAGAGTTAGGGGGCTCAACCACATACAGCATGTATGCCCCTTTTGTTGTTTGTGTTGTGGTTGAATTTGAAATTGATGAAAAATGGATATTTGATTCTCCTGGCAGTGGCTGTGTGAGTGTGTATGGACTGATTGTTTTTGTTTTTTATTCTCTAAATTACTTGGAAAGGCTCCTAAAACAAAGGAGATCATGCCCAAATTTTGTTAAAATTGTTTGACAAGGTTTTCAATGTGAGATTCAGCAAAAAAAATAAAAGTCTGCAGCGGCTGTTGGTTCGTCTAACTCTGGACAGCCCTCACGATTTTGTGATTTTTGGAAGATCTAACCGTTGGTTTTTCATGAAATTTGTTTTGAATGAAATAGACACAAAAAGGAACAACTTTTATTTTGACATCATGGAGAGAAAACCTCGTATTTAAGTTCATCCATGACTCCCAAAATGGTTGTTCTGTTTTCGAGTTTCCCCTGGAACATGTCTCTATTTTTCTCGAATTCCTACTTGTGTGCTTAATGTTTATTTTTCATTTTTGAACCATTAAAAACTAGACAAAACAAGATTTTTAACCATATAAATTACAAAAATTATCATGCCCAATTTCTAAATTAACTTTTTAAAAAGAAATAGGGCAAGGGTTTTGAGCTCTGTTTTGAGTCTGAAACTTAGGCTGTTAGAAACAAATTTACTGGGAACAATAGGGAAAGAATTTTGGGGCAAGGGTTATCTTTTTAAAAAGATAAAGATGTTAAATTTTTACTGTAAAAAGTTCAGCTCAAAACAAGTTTGGGAAGTGGGAGAAATTTACATTTCTTTGAGCTATGTTCAGTGAGCACTCAAAATTCAGGGCTGCTGACTTAGAAAATTTTTATAAAATTTTCTAGATGTTGATTTTAGAAGTGGGATACCTTTCTATAAAATAGATTTCAAGAGCTTCGATTTGATATAAAAAATTTTAAATTCCGAGATCATCATTTGCTTGTATCAGTGAGAGCTCATATTCAGTACTAAGGGAGAAAAGGGATTCAAAGGTTTCTCCATCAAACTAAGGATTCTATGTAAGGATCATGGCATTTAATTTCATTTTAGACCATTTGGAATGTAGAAAAACATGTTGTTAGGTTTAGATTCAAGATTGATCAAGAACCATGAAAAGATGAAATTGATTTAGGGTTTTTATATAATTGATATTAGAAGCTTGAAATAATTGTTTGGAACCATGTTTGATTGATTGGATGATGTGTTGTGATGGACTGAAATTGATTGGTTGATTTGTTGTTGGATTGAAATTGCTTGATTTGGCTTGATTGTGTTGTGAATGATGTTGGAAATTGTTGAATGTTTATATTTTTGTAGGTGATTGTTTAAAATTACTTATTTAATTGTGATTATTAACATATTGCATATGCATTAGTCTTTTTTGGGGGATTTATAAAGATTCAAGTGAAAAATAATTGATGTTGGCTAACCGGGAATGCGGTAGCCATGAAAATGAAAAAGAAGAAAAGAAAGAAAAGAAAAGAAAAGAAAGAATAAATGTTGACTAACCGGGACTGCGGTAGTCATGAAAAAATGATTTGACAGATGAGAAATGATTTGACAAATGAGTAATGATTTGACATATGAGGAATGATTTGACAGATGAGAATTGAATATTTGGGATGAGCAGAATAAGTTAGATAGGATTGTATAATCTGTGATTATATAGTCTGTGGGGTGAAGGATATTGGCAATTCCACATGTGGCTGGAAACTGGACTGAGTTGCGATCGTGGTGGCCTTCCTGGATATCCTGATCTCCTAATTCTGTCTAGTTTATTCGCGTTTAGTAGGGGCTGATAGCTGAATTGCAGTGCGTAATGGTAGGCCAGTTTCTTACTAAACACTCAAAGGGGAAGTCTCCATGGAGCAGGGTCAAAATGATTTTGAGTCAAAACTTCATTTGCATAAATCATACTGCATTTGTTTATGTATGTGATTGATTAATTGTTATATGAAATGTACATGGTTGATCTTGTTTCTAATTGTATGAGAAATTAAATGTCTGATCCGGTAAATTTTGTCCCTATATTCTAGGGAAGTGTAAATGCAGGTGAATGAAGAATAGTGAAAAGAAAAGATGCAGAGATCACCAGAGTTGTAGGATGGGAAATATTTGGGTAGACAATATTTGTAGTACTTAGAATTATTTTGTAGCAGTGTTTATATAAATTTTAATGATGTAAATTACAGAACATATTTTGGATTGTAAGAGAACGTATCAAAACTTTAAAATAAATATATAATATAAATTAAATAGTTAAATTATGTTTTATTAGAGGGGGTTACAAGATCACCACAATTTAAATTCTCCACGATCTTGTTGCTCACCATACTTTTTGCAGCTACTTTCCGCACACAATCCCCAATACTTATCTTACTTAGTACCTTTTTGTCCACCTTTTTCGTCAAATCAACTTCAGTCATGTCAACATTTTGTCTGATCTCATTGGCCTTTAACACATAGTTATTACCCATTAGTCCTTTTATTAAATGTTCCTCCTTCATAAGCCGTTGTGTATACTCAGCTCCTTCGAGAAAAGCTTCATCTCCACCCCATTCATCATTGAATTCTTTGTACTAATCTCCAAAACACTCAGAAATGAACAATTTGATCTCCATACCTATGTCACTCCCCATAGAAGACGTATCTCTTGAGGTGTTATCAGACTTCCATAAGCAACACCTACACTGGTTAACATACAACTTCTGAAGTTCTAAAGATATATCAGAGTGCCAACTTCAAGAAGCTTTGTTGAGAGCAAACATTATCCTTTGAGAGTACATAGTATAAAATGATTATTTAGTAAGAATCATACAAAAATACTTTCATATATTGCTTCAGAAGCTACTCATAAAAATGTCAGATTTAGGGTAACTAGAATTTGTTTTTTTAATACAAAGTAATGAGTAAGTGTTTGCTTTTGGACATGTAAAACAATTTGAGCCAGCCTAAAAGAAGTTATATCAAAGATATAATCATTAAAAAATAGGGTTGCTCAAGGAAATGATTCAGAAAAGCACAAATCAAAAGCAATAAAAAGGATAAAGCACACACTGGAATTATAATGGTTCACCCAACTTGGGCTACGTCCAGTCCCTGCACCTGGAGAATTTCCACTAACACAAGCACTGGAGAATTTCCACTAACACAAGCACTGATCATGGGATCCTTTCTTTACTGAAGCCTCCACAGGCTCCTACACCTCAATATTCTCTAAGCCTTTGCAAGCCCTCCCTGAGTATTTTTCGAAAAGCCTCTCTAGGCTTCACCCCGGTATTTTCTAAGCCTTTGCAGGCTATCTACTTAAGTATTCTTTCGAAAAGCCTCTCACTACTACAAAATGTACATTTTACATCGTCCAATTGACATCGGTTCTCATAAAAAAAATGTGAACATCAGTTATATCCAATTGACATCGATTCTCATAAAAAAATGTGAACATCGGTTATATGAGAACCGATGTGCGGTGATATTTTTGTAAATAAATAACCATTGTTAACACCAGTTATCTAACAAACAATGTTATATATTGTCATTTAACATCGATTATATCTTATGACCGATGTTATATATGTCTTTTCTAACATTTCCGTTCTCACTCTCACTCTCGAGCCTGCCCTCTCACCAAATCCAATCTCATTCATTTCGTGTTTCCCCCTTCTTTCTCTCTCTCTTCTAATTCCAATCCCAATCACAACATTCTATTCCCTTCCAATTAGGTTTCTCTATCCGCTAGGGTTCCAAATCCCTCTCTCCCCTCCCCCAAACATGGCCACCGAGGACGCGAATGTCGACGACAAAGACGGAGTGGACAATCAAGAAGTAGAAGAGGAAGACGCCGCTGAGTAGAAAGAAGAGATTGACAAGGACGAAAAGGAGAAAGAGAAGGCGGAGGGTAAGGGTAAGAAGAGTAAGAAGGAAGCAGCGCTAAGTGAGAGGTGGAATGGGAGTCGCGGCGGTGGGTGTTGTTTGCTTGATCGAATCATATCCCAATTTCCTTTCTCCCTCGGGGTACAAAACCCTAATTACCGCTTTGATCTCTCGCAGCGTTCACAATTCTAGGTTTAAGCGATTTCGATCTCGTAGAGCATAGCAGAGCATTCTACAATGGCTGTGAGTACCATCTTCGTGCACTCCCCTAACTTAATCATCTTCCTTGCATTTCATTTACTTAACCCATGTCTTCAGAACCGAGCGATTTCAAAGCTCACTTTGCTTCTGGCACTAAGCCAAAGTTGTTTGAGTATAGAAGGTCACACAGTGTGATTAACTATGCCAGTATGCCTTTATTTTTCTAATGTGTTTATTTTTCTTTTGGTGCTCGTGTTTTGCAGACTATACCAGTTAATCCCAAGCCTTTCTTGAACAATTTGACTGGGAAGCCTGTAATTGTGAAACTAAAGTGGGGAATGGAGTACAAAGGTATGTCCCTTTGATATGGATCAATTTTTCTACTGTTATTTCACTGTTACACGTTTCATTTCAGTGTTTATTCTATTCCTTAGGTGGTCAAATACTGTATGGATATATTTTTTTATCATGTCTTCATTGTGGTTTTTTATTTTATTTTTCAGGCTATCTCGTTTCTGTTGATTCCTATATGAACTTGCAGGTATATATCTAAATTTTTAGGTGTTTTGCCTTATAATGATTATTGTTTGGGGTTCTTGGCTTAATCGCTAATATTATTTTTTTAATATCTGTGAATATCTCTGTAGCTGGCCAACACTGAAAAGTACATTAAGGGACAGTTTACTGGAAATTTGGGAGAGAGTTTAATCAGGTAACTTGGATATCAACTACTCTATATGTTAGTGGTTTTTTTGTTTAATTGTTTGTATTTCTAGATGTAACAATGTTCTCTACCTTCGAGGAGTACCGGAGGATGAAGAAATCAAAGATGCTGCAGAAGACTAGAGAGTGATAAAAGCTGCTAATGGCTCTGACATAAACAGAACCATACATTTACTACTTTCCTTGTAAACATCTCTCCCCATTTTCTTTCCTTTAGATTAATATACTGTAAATGCAAATTAACATGGTGATTTTACTTGTCTGTATATCTTTGGGTTGCTGATGAGCCCATAGCTGGTTGTAATTGAAGTTTTGAAAGGTACACATGGCTCCCATCTGTTAAAATTGACCTGATCTGTTTTGGTTCGTGACTATTAGCTACTAGTTTCAATTTAGATTTCTGGTTAAAAGGTTCCATATTTCATATAAGAAATTCCTTTTCTTGTTCAGAATTTACCATGTTGTCAACTAGCTAATATAATTGTTGTGTGATGCATTCTCAGAAAGCTTGTTTTACTTGTTCCCAACCCACAACTGAGGAATCAATATCTCCAAACCTATGTAAGAAACCACTCAATGTTTTGGATCCTTTTATCCAAATGACGGGCTTATGTTATTGTCAATGTACAGACCCCTTTTGCCACCTCCAGGACCCCTAAGGTCTCTTTATATATTTTTTTCACTAACTCCAGCATTCTACTTTTATATGAAGTGGCTTGTAGTTTAAGACTTCGTAACTTTCGTTGACAAGTCAGGTGACTTATGTTCAAGAAGTTATATCTTTGACTTCATGTTTATTAGCAGTTTGCTTTTTAATTATTAATTTATTAGTTCTGCTGCTATTAGTTGTGTTTCCTTTTCCTTCAGTCACGTTCTGAATTGCCCTTGGACTCATTCTGGCTGGTTTGCTGTTGGGTGAAAATTGTGACATAACTAATTGTTTATTGATACTAGGTTACTAACAAAATAAGGATTGTATGCTTCTATGTGAGTAGCAAGCATAGCTTGATGGGAACAGTGCATGAAAGGTTGATTGGTTGATGCCAGCTCTTTATGAAAAACTTGATATATTATGGTCTTTTGCTTAAGTGGCTATAAAAGAAAAGACTTGTTACTGAGTGAGTACATCTAGCACAGAGACACAGTTGGGACACAGAATCTACATCCCTTTTAGTAGGGACAAAATGATTGTAAAAAGTTATAATACGAGCTACATGGAATGCAAGATGTTCTTTTGATTAAGTTGAAGTTCCCTGAACTTCTTTAACTGATTTATTATAACATCTCACTTTCTTAATGCTGTATTTATCATTTTAAAAAGTCATAAGCTTAGAACATATTAGGCTATAATTGCATAATACTCTGGTTTTGAAATTTCATTTAGGTACACTTCAGGCCCTTAACTTCTATTCAGGTATGCTTCAGACCACAAATTCTATTGAGACCTAGAGGGTTAACACTCAAAATGGTTTAGCACTTTTCTATTGTACCTTTAACACTTGTTCTGCTGCTAGTCTTGACTCTTGAACAATGTGTCTTGCAGGTAGAGCGTGTAGTATTGAGTAGCATATCAATGCTGTCCATTGCTAATGATGAATCTCCTACAAGTGTTGAAGCTGCAATAAGTTTGATCATTGTTTCTTATTTACTTGATTGTTCTACTGCAACGTACTTGCGTTTCTCTCATATGGTACTTATTTCTATCCTAGAGAATAAAATATAAACATGACTTTTTGATTGGCCTAGGGGTAACTAAGATATTATGTTGGCAATAGAATAGTGATCTTAATGTGTAGGTGAGGCTGGGTACAAATGTAATTTGGTGGTCTTAAACTGGGTCTGGTTGCAAGTGTTTAATGATGAGTTTATAGTGGAATGAGTCTTAAAAGTGTTTAACATCTAATCATAATAATTTATCTTTTTAACTTCAAGAACTACTTGATCCTAGTTTATATATATTGCCACTTGCTTGCTCATGACATTCTATACGGTGGTGCAGTTTCCGAAGCACATTGATCTACTTTAAAGCTATTTTTAAGGTGCCACACAATCAAATATTATGAGCAGCCATTTTTAGAGGTACTCCTTTAGTTCTTTTGCTTCGTCATAGTATTGTTGAAATCAAACTCACGAGCTTTATAATATATTAATATTGTTACATTTTAATATTATATTAATATATGCTTTTTATCATTAGTTCTTCATGTCTTATTTTTCTTCTTATGTGTTTTTCTCATCTCATGTTAGTCAGTCACATGATATTCTTTGTTCCTTTGTATTTTTTACTTATTCAACACTTTCTTACTTCATTTGTTATACTCGTTTTTCTCTTTTCTTTCAACTTTCAATAATCTGTAGCTAGTTTTTTTTTTTTTTTTTATTATCTTTATTTAGAACAAAGCATGGATACAATTACTGCATTTGATCCCAAATTCATCTTTATTTGTGATTGCACTCTATTGGCTATAAGGAGAATAAAAGGATCCATTACATGGCTGTTAATAAATTTGTAAATAGAAATAAAAAAATTAAAATGCAAAAGAAAATAATATGCATTATTATAATTACTACTTGATTGTATTTTACATTATCATACCTGATGCTTCTTTCTCCTTTATTTAAGAAAAAAAGAAGTTTTATTTATTAATTTATCTTAAACCATATACCATCTTACATTACTACATGTTTGATTTTTATTCTCCTTTATTCTGAATTTGATGTTAATCATGTGATAATCATTATTATATTTAATGGTTTATATTTCTTTGTGTATAGACACTAGCATATTTGTGTATTGGTATTGAAATTGAGTGCTTATACTAATAAAAACTAGCATTTTAAAAAAAAAAAAATAACTTTTTACATCGGTTCTAAATAAAACTGATGTAAAAAGTACCTATACAACATTGATTATGTACAGAACCGATGTGGTATAGGTATTTTCTACATCGATTCTGGCCACAACCGATGTAAAAAGTTGGAAGATTTTCACATTTTGACACACTTTGTACATCGGTTTAAGCCACAACCGATGTTGAAAGGTGTTTTCCACATCGTTTGAAAAATCGTGTTGAAAGTGTCGCACTTTCAACATCGTTCGATACAACATCGGTTCTAAACTAATGTTAAAGGGCTTATTTAACCAATGTTAAAAGTCAATTTTGTAGTAGTGTCTCCAAGCTTTGAACCCTCAATAGCAACTGGTACACACTACATGGTCACTCTCAACCTTCAGAAGTAGCAATCCCCTGATAACTCTTCTAAGGTTCCCTATTTTAAATGGGTTCTATTTGGATAAGTACCCAATACATCTCACATGGGAAAACTCATCAGTAAGCTCCCCCTAAAAAGCTTTTTATAGACTCTCTAGGACTAGATAAATTTGGCTCTACAAATCTAGAGAGTCTGGGCTAAGGAAGTCTAGTATCATAAGCTAATATAGCTTCTGACCCATGTCTTCTCTATACAGTTTTCCTTCCTGGAAAAGAACTCCAGCTGCATTTCAATGTCCTTATATAGACTTTCTTGAAGATGACTGTTGCACCTTGTCTTGGAGGCCAAGAAGATCCGTTACTCCATGTCTTGAGAGGCTTGGAGGCCAAGGATATCCGTTGTGAGTTGTCTCCATCACACAGCTGGCTCTTCCTCCTTCCTTAGTTGGAACAACTTGAACACAACTTGAATTTCGAATTTTATCTGTTGGTGCCCGCTGTTTGCTCAGAACTCATGACTTCTCCTTTTTCCAACTTAGTCATGAGGCTTGCTACTTTTTCAGAAAAGTAAGTCTTCTGCAGAATGGTGTTAATCTCCTTTTGATCGTTGCAGATTGTGAAAGACCATTTTTCTTCTTGACCAACATAGCAACACACTATGGCCACTCTCAACCTTCGGAAGTAGCAATCCCTTGATTACTCTTATAAGGTTCCCCATTCTAAACGGATTCTATTTGGACATTTACCTAATACATCTCACAGGGGAAAACTCACCAGTAAGCTCCTCTTGAAAAGATGTTTACAGACTCACTATGACTAGCTAAATTTGGCTCTACAAATCTAGAGAGTCTGGGCTAAGGAAGTCTAGTATCAGAAGCTAATATAGCTTCTAACCCATGTCGTCTCTATACAATTTTCCTTCCTGACAAAGAACTCTAGCTGCATTTCAATGTCCTTATATAGACTTTCTTGAAGATGACTGTTGCACCTTGTCTTGGAAGCCAAGAAGATCCGCTGCTCCATGTCTTGAGAGGCTTGGAGGCCAAAGAGATCCGTTGTGAGTTGTCTCCATCACACAGCTGGCTCCTCCTCCTTCCTTAGCTGGAACAACTTACACACAACTTGAATTTCGAATTATATTTGTTAGTGTCTGCTGTTTGCTCAAAACTCATGACTTCTCCTTTTTCAGCTTAGTCATGATGCTTGCTACTTTTTCAGAAAAGTAAGTCTTTTGCAGAATGATGTTGATCTCCTTTTGATCATTATAGATTGTGAAAGACCATTTTTGTTCATGGTTGCCTTGCTAATGTAGGACTTAGCTCTCTTTTTTCTTTCGAATTAATTCGTTTGATCAAGAGAGATTCATCAAGACAGTGCATCGGTACACTGCTGCATGACATAGGTCTTTACAACTCTTGGTGTGTGCTTCTCGACTGTGTAGACATGTTTGTCTTCACTTGTTATCTTCAGCATTGCATCTTCTGATGATTCTTAAGTCATGTGTAGCTTCTGTTGCTACCCCTTGACTTAAACTACCTCTAAAATCATGCTTCTAGTCTATACAGCTTTTGATATCTGCACTTTGACATAAAACTCATGATTGCCCTTCTGGTTTTGGTTTCTTGCTTTTGAAGTTGGAGAGGCTTTAGATTTGCAAAACCAAGGCCGTAGGCTAATGCTTCACATCTTTTCTCCATACTTCTTGATAAGTCCTATTTCTTTGAAAGCACTTCAAGGCAAACCATTAGCAGCCAAAGTCTAACAAACTTAAAATCTACTTGTTAAAAGTTTGTTGTCATTAAAACATTCATCTCATAAGGGGTTGTGTTTCAACATTCTCTCCCTTTTTGATGATGACAAACTTTTGACAGAGATTTTAAGTTTTTAGACTTGTTAGGGGCACAGAGATATATAATCAGTTAAAGTTGTGCTCTCCCTCAGATCATGCATAATTTTAAGTTTTTTTGTTTTATGAGAAAAGCAAATAAGAATCAACACATAAGAACATAATTTTTCATTTTCATTAAAAAAAAAAGGACAGAAAAATATGACATTGGCTACAAAAGGAAACATAAACTAAAAAAGAACTAAAAATTGAAACAAACTAAAAACTAAAACTAAACACTAGATCCTCGCTCTCTCTCTCTCTCTCTCTCATATTCTCTCCCATTTTGTCATCAACAACAAAGGTTCTAGCCAGATAATGCTCTAGATGAGCCGTGAAAATGGATAGGAGAAGCGTCAGAGATGGGAAATGGAGTGGCATCGGGAGCAATCTTGGGCAAAATGTTGCTATTGAATCAGGTAAAGAAGGCATTCTGCCTTGCCAAAGAAGACTCAACAGTATTTTGCATGGAGTTGATCATTTTCTTCAACCTCTCATGGCTTCTGGTTATTTTGTCTTCTTCCTGCTCCTGACTTCTCTCTGCTTCTACTCCTTCCGGCTTTGGTTTTGCTTCAACTCTTGAGGGGCCAGGTTGAGTATCTGGGATTTTGTCAAAACCAGGAGGTACTTTGGATTCATTATTCAGGATGACTCTTTTGTTGCTTTTCGGGGGATAATTCTTCTTTGACTTCTTTCAGTGGTTGTTGGATTGGCGACTTTCCTAAATTCATTTTTTTTATATTTTCTTTTCCAAACGGAGCAAGCTTTTCTATACAGGATTTTGTAGTCGTATATAACTTCTGATATCTGCACTTTGACATAGAACTCAATATTGCCTTGCTGCTTCTGGTTTCTTGCTTCAGAAGTTAGACATGCTTTAGATTTGAGAAACCAAGGTCGTAGGCTAATGCTTCACACATTTTCTCCATGCTTCTTGATAAGTCCTATTTCTTTGAAAGCACTTCAAGGCAAACTATTAGTAGCAAAAGTCTAACAGACTTAAAATCTGCTTCTTAAAAGTTTGTTGTCATTAAAACATTCATCTCATAAGGGGTTCTGCTTCAACAAGAAAAACATTCCTCCCCCCAACAATTAAGTAGAACCCCCATGCATCTCACCTAACCTAAACTAACCTATTTCCAGATACCATCTTAGCATTCCACTTTTGTATGGAGTGAAACATAGACAAGAAACCTGCATCCTCCTGATCTATCATCTCCATCACCTTCTTTTCATCCACACAGTAATGAGGACCATATCATCTCTTTAACATCTTAGTTTAACTTCCCTCATACCTACCATCACAAATGTTTCATGAAGCTTGTCAAAATAAGTGAGATCATAGTGTTAGCTTATGACCCAAGTGGGGGCATGAAGGTAATAGAACAACATTTAATGTTGGACCAATTATGGGTGTGCAGGGGGTCACCATAATGGTTAGTTATAGGTGGCTCCTTGAAAACCCAAAGGTAAAGGGCACAATGTGAAGCTGAAAGGCCCCACAAAGCAGAAGAAAAAGTGTTCCTACTTGCACTGTCGACTTTCCTTATTTACCCCAAGCTAAAAGCACACAGATTGCTTTAATAGATGTAAATTGCCCTAAAAAGTACCAAGCTTAATAGCTAAAAGTGGCACCTAGACCTAACCAAAATTATTGGAACAAAAATAATACCTAAACTTAAGTAATCAAATACCCAGATGCATCCAACCACGTGACCTTACACGTGATGCTTAATGAACCCAACGACCTTTCTTGCCAAGTATGTCTATATATATGTGAAGACCCCTCTCTAGTAGTAGTTGTGGTGGCGGTCATAACAGTGGTGGCAGTGACAGTCATGACTGTGGTGGTGGTCATGATGGTGATAATGAGTTTGAGAAATTTTAAGACGTGATAATTAAAATCTTTTAGAGATTTGATTTTTGTTTGGTAAATCTTTTAGATATTTGTTGGTTATTTGAGATTTTAATTTGAATTTAAAATATTTTTAATCTAGGCATTCTATTTTAATCTAACGGTTGAGATAGGCTATTCTCATTCTCACATAAGAAGGTCATTATCATATGATACGTCCCCTTTAAATATAATAAGAGAATGACCTTTTAGGTGAGAATGAGAATGACTAATCTTAATCGTTAAATAAAAATGGAAGGCCTAGATTAAAATACTTAAGAATTAAAATTAAAACATCATGTAACCATCAAATCTCTAAAAAGATTCACCAAATAAAAATCAAATCTCTAAAAAATCTCAATTATCACATCCTAAAATATATGACTTATCATGTCACTCTTCTTCATAATTGTCTCGTCACCATCACCACCATGATCGATTGCCACCATTACCACTGTCATGATCGTCGCCACCACCACCATAAATGTCACCCTTGTTGTCGCCACCACCACTACCGCCGATGGTGGTGGTGGTGTCAGCGACAATGATAGTGGCAATATTCATGATGGCGGTGGTAGCAGCAATCATGGTGGAGGTGATAACAGTGGTCATGGCAGTAGTGGTGATGTGTTAACACCATGATTGTTGATGCCATCATGGTCATTGTCGTTGGTCATGGTGGTGGTGGTGGCGACGATCAAGGTTGTGACGATCATGGTAATGGTGGAAACAACAGTCATGACGTTGGTGATGGTGGCGACCATGGTGGTGATGGTGATGGGTTAATGACAATCTTGAAGAAAAGAGTGACATGATAATTGAGATATTATAGAGATTTGGTTGTTACATGAGGTTTTAATTTCAATTCTTAAGTGTTTTATTACAGGCCTTCAATTTTAATTAAACGGTCGAGATTAGTCATTCTCATATGATACATTCCCTATATGTGTGTGTGTGCAATAGTAGATCTAAGACCCTAAGTCAAGAGAACAAAATATACACATTCAAAATAGGATAAGAGATCTGATAACGTTATCATATGACACAACAAACAACATATTACAATATAGTTATCTTATTTTATCCTATCTATTGAGTTAATTGAAAAAACACAAAATCAAAATTTTAAATTAAATATTTAAATAAAATAATAAATACATGAAAGGAGTAAAAAAAATTAGAGGTAGAGGGTTCAAATATACAAAATTAGGGGGATAAAGTATATACATTCAAGATATTTATGTGCAATTTTTTAAAAATGAGGGGGTGCAAGTGCACCCCCTGAACTGAGTATAGATATGCCACCGTGTGTGTATATATATATATATATATATATATATATATATATATATATAGGAAATATATCTAGTAAGATGACTTATCTTATATGAGAATGAAAGGAGTAAATATTGACTACTAGATTTTATTTTAATAGTCAAGATTAAAACACACTAAGGTATGTGAGTTTTTTTTAAAAAGTCACATGACTTTTTTAAGTAGTCACATAACATTAAATTTTGACCTTTCATTTATGGTTATATGGTCCAGATTTAACCCTCTCACTCTCATATAAGATGTCTTCCTCTCATAAAATATGTCTTATATATATATATAAAGAGAGATGGTGATGGGAGAAATAGGATAAAACAAGTTACATCTGATTTTTGTGATAAAATTCAGTACAAAATGTTCGAATATGCACTTTCAGATGATTCGGGACGTATCACCTTGTGTCTACAAAATAAATCCAACCCAAAACATCTTACACTTGCCATCAAAGTAAACACCCACTACGTCAATTGCCTCACCATCTTAGCTCGTCCTCAACCTCCACATAACTATAATATAATCTAACGTCCCTTTGAAAATGAATCAATCAAATATAACATTCATTTTACCATTTCATAACTCTACTATTTATCTCACTTCCAATGTTATACTTTTGTAGCATATAATCAGTTGACATCGCCTCACAAAGAAATAAGGTAAAATGTAAATAGAAAATTATATAACTAAAACAAAATATAGTGCATGTAATGAATTCTCTCTTCAGGCGTCGTGTATTTTTGCTTTGATCTTTAAATTCAAGGCTCATCCATCCTCCCATCATGTGCCAACATATAGGTTTGGTGTGTCTTATCGTATGGATCATGTACTGTCTCTTATAGAAAAGTTGAACGCTTAAAAATAGTTGTAGAAAAGCACCATAAGCAAGTTTAAGTAAATCATAAGTCTCTTTCTCTACATTTTGACTAATTTCAGTCATCTATCTTTCAAAATCCTAGAAAATTGTTAATTAACTAATCCAATTTAGCCTTCTCCCAAAATCCTTTAACATAGAACACTCATAAAGCCTTTTGAATGACAGATTATAAAAGATTCCAAAAAGTCATGATTATAAAAGCCAAACAAAACATCAAAATAATAATTGACCTCCCTCACTTCCCAAAGCATAAGCATATACAAAATCTTTTTTAAAAAAATCCTTCAACAAAAAAATAAGAGTAAAATATATTTTTGGTCTCTAAAATTTTTTATCTTCAATTTAATCTTCCAAAAAAAATATATATCCTATTTTTGTCCCTTTAATTTGGAAATACTCCACTTTTAGTCCTAAAATTGTATTTTGTGACAATTTATAATTGTTATTAAATGGTAATTATAATCACTTTGAATACCAAAAGTGGAGTATTTCTAAATTAGAAGGATGATAATAGGACAATTTTTTGAGGGACTAAAATCGAATTTGAAAAATTTTAGAGAGACTGAAAACATATTTTACACAAAAAATAATTATATAAAACCAGATTTGAAGGCAAAGAAGATAAAATTCATATTACACACAAATAGAAAGAAATTAGAAAAGAACATGGGTCTTTTTATTAAGGGGACATTTCAACACAATTAGGACCAATGCATATTAAAAATAATACATAACAAGAGAACTAATTAAATCTTTTCTTTAAAAGTCACACACGAGTATACCATTTTTATTTCCAACCACCTACCCAAACCAACATCTCAATGTTAAAAACATGAGTTGCCTTTTCATCAAGAAATATTTTATTTATTCATGAACATCATTCAAAGTTAATTTATACATTTAAAACAAAATATTTTGATACTTAATAGCTACAACATAAAACAACTTGTTAAAAAAAATAGTTGCTTTTTCAAAAAAAAAAAAAAAAAAGTTGTTGTAAATGTTCCCAATAAGTAAGTCAATTATTGGACACCACTTGTTTTATTACCCTCTTCCTTTTTTTTTTTGGGACAAATTATTACCCTCTTCCTAGTATCATGTTAAGTACATATGTTTGGTATGGTGGCCCATAAAGAAAAATAAATAAAATTATATTTTTCTTATTTTATATTTTTTTATAACCTTAAATTAATTTTTGAGATTAAGCTTTTATTTCTTCTTTTGTTTTAATTTCATTTTTTTTAATTATTCATTTTAGTAACCAAAAAATTGGCATATTCATTTATATATATGAATAAGTTTATCTATGCTCTCATTGCTCCACTCTTCTCATTCTCTCTCACATTTACTCTCATTTGAATACTCTTCTTACAAGAAGTGGTGTAGTTCACTCTCCTAACATGCATCTGATTCTTCTACTTTTCCTAAAATTTATCTTATCAATTTCTGTAACTATCCACATTCACAATATTTCTATAACTAATTTCATTCACTTCTTTATCTAATGTTGTTTTTTAATATTTATTATCAGTTTTTCTAACTCTATTTTTTAATTTCGAAGATTTCTCTCTTTCATCAATAATTTCAAATCCTTAATTCAATTTACTTTTCAATTTTCAAAGTTAATATTTTCTTATCTTTTTTCTAAAAAAAAATTATAGTATCTAAATTCTTAGAGATAAATGATCTCTTTTTTTTAAATTTCTTTCGATGTGCTATATAATCTTATGTTTTTTTTTTCTTTTCAAATTTCTTTCTATTGATTATATAAACAAGGTAGTGAAAATTTGAATAAGCTCGTGCATTTGCACGAGCTAAAACACTAGTTAATATATAAATGAATAAATCTATTTGTGTTCTTATTGCTCCACGCTCCCCACTGTCCCTCACCTTCACTCTCATTTGAATACTCTCATCTCATTTAGTGGTGTAGTTCACTCTCCTAACATACATCTGATTCTTCTACTTTTCCTAAAATTTCTCTTATCAATTTATGTAAGTTTTAACTACCCACATTCACAATATTTCTATAAGTACCTCAATTTACTTCTTTATTTGATGCTATCTTTTTTTTTTAATATTTCTTTTATCAGACTCTATTTTTTAATCCCAAATATTTCTTCCTTTCATCATTAATTTCAAATCTTTAATTCAATTTACTTTTCAAATTTCAAAGTTAATATTAAAAAAATTAAAGATATATCGTTACATCTTCTCTTATTTTTTTTTTAATTTTATAGTTTCTAATTTCTTTTATAATCATTTCCGTGCTCATTATTTATTGTTTTATACAGTGTTGTAAGGATTAGACCGGTCGGTCCGACCGGTCCAACCGGAATCCGATGGCTTAACCGGTTCAGTTTGATGAAAGGACCAGAAATGTATCTGACCCGGTAGGACCCGGGTTGAACCGGTCGATTTTTGAAAAAATCGGTGACTTGGCTAGTCTATGGTTGAACCGGGTTGTGGTGTAATTTTTTTTTTTGAAAAAAAAAAGTGCTGAAATGACATGTTTCAATTTTTTAAAAATTTTATTTGTGTATGAAACTTATTTATGGACTTGTATTGTCATGACTATTGGTTGTTATTGTAACATCCCTTGTTATTATTAAGGAATTTCTACTTATTTGCATTAGTAGCAAAAATGATTTTAATTCTTGATTGTAAAGTAATATTCCAAAATATGAGGAAATTTGTTCCCTTTTTAACTTTCAAATCTTATTGCTTTTATACTCCAAAAGAATAAATATCCTTGTTAACTTATCACTCATTTAAAAATGCTCTTTATATAAAATAAATTTCTTAATGAACTAAACTCGAGTTATCAAACATCATAATCACGGTAAACCATTTAACATAATAGAATTTCTTTTAGATATCCTCAATTTCATCATTAGATAATTCTCTTACAATAAATTGAAAACACTTTTACATCCTTAAAAACAAATACATTATTTTTCAAATGATTCACATGAAAGAAAATGATACATCATAATACTAAATCCTAGTCTACCCTCATTTATAGAAGAAGAGATCGAGACTCAGAGCAGTGACTCAATGAAAATTAAAACCCAAAATACCCATAAGGCATCCTCAAGAGGATCCTCTTCTTCCTTGAATATGTCCATTTGAATCATTGGCATTTGATGTTGTGTTTTCACTCCATCTTCATCATTCACACCGGGTCAACCATCTTCCTCTAAAAAACAAAAACATGGGAGTGAGTTCTCCATTTTCTTGGTCGCCACAAACAATCGGACTTACAGTCCCAAACAACCTATGCAACCACTGCGTGTGGTTCACTAGCGATAACCGCTCACGGTAATCCTAGTCCGAGTGTTTATCTCACAACATCTATTCCTATGGGTTCCACTGCTATTAAACCTCCCAGGTTTTAATTGTCTTATGCAATTGCGTGGATGACAAATTGGGAGCACTCGACTCATGTCAGGTACATAGCGACACGTCGATCTCACCAATCGTGGATATAGCTTTGTCTTTGTCGAGAATGCCAAGCCAATTACGTGAGTCCCCCCGTACTAACCCTTAGCCGGGTTATCACAACCTGACACCATTTTCCCAAGCCTCCTTTGAGACAACGAACTATCCCCCAATGTACTAGTTGTAATCATCAACTCCTCAAAATGTTTCCTCACACGTTCTTCATGCCGCGAGATGTATTCCACAAGGCAAAACGGTTTCAACGGTACTGTCAAGAGGATGTTAGAGGACCCTCCCCACCGAGCATGTAGTCAAGCCCCATCTCTGATTAATGATCCCGTCATTCTACATCCATCTTGTCTTTGCCACTGATGCCCTCTTCACATTATCCATCTCCTTGAAGCGTGCATCGTCTCGTGCAAAGCAAATGACACGAACGTCATCCATTACTCCTCGTACGACAAGAGGAGAAGAGTTTGGTCCCTCTTCACCTCTTAGTGTCATGATCAACATGACCCTTTAAAGTGGATATATCCACTTGCACACACATTAGTGCCTCTGGTGCCCCAAACACATCTATCTTACTCATGCACACACATTAGTGCCTCTGGTGCCTCTTGGACTCAGTTCACAACAAGTAATACATCCACACGAATTATCCAACAATTTATATCAATGCTGGAGGTCACATCCTCTCGATCTTAGCAATAATTTATCATAATCATTCATGACATATTAATATATAAATTAGCATGTGCCGAAGGTCACATCCTTTCGGTCTTAGCCAATAACTCCACAACAAGAGTAACATTCATATACTTTTACAATTTAAACTCATCACAAACTACCAATTTTTGGGTCAAACCCGCAGTCAACACAAAACCTTAATTTTCAAGCATCATAGTTTCCTATATTGGGTTTCAAACACTCTCAAATCAAGTCCCCACCCACGTGTACATGTAAACTTTCATTTTTCAAAAAAAAAAAAGACTCATTTTAGGCGTTTAAAACTTAGATTTTAGGTGATTAAACATCCAACCCGAAATTGACTCAAAAACTCCTTAAATGGGCTTTAAAACTTCAAAATTAAATTCCCATTGATGTAGAAATCAGATTTTGACAAACCAAATATGCAACCCTAGGTTTTAAGGTACGAGGAAGCTAATTTTTAGGTCAATGACAGCCAATTCTAGCCCTATTCTTCCCAATTTACAAAACAGGGGTAAAACAGAGCAAAATGACATCAAACCTTAATGGCATTGGAAGCTCGGTTTCGCAAAGAAATCACATTGCAAGAATTTGCGAATTGGCTCAAGCGATAATATTTTAGCCTAATTGAATTTTGGACAATGTGTAAGGTCTGGAAGTCAAGGTGAATTGGCTTAAGCGAAATATTTTTTGCTTAAATTAATTTTGGGCAAAATGTAAGGAATGGAAGTCTAGACGGAATTGGCTTAAGCAAATTTTTATTAGCTTAAAGCGAATTTTTATTGGCTTAAGAAAGTTTTATTTGGCTCAAGTGAATTTAGCAGAGAACAAGTTTAGAACCCTCCAAAAGGAGTAATTGGGAGTGTAAAATGCTTTAATTGTTTAAATGTTTCCCATGATTATTTTTCCTTGTATATTTGTTATTGTTTGGCATCGTGTGATGTTGATGGTAGTTGATGAAGATAATATGAATGAGTGAAATGTGACCATGTGAGTTATGATGTCTTGAATGCATGTGTATATTGCTACAACTTGAAAAGTGGCATGAGTGTTATGTAATCTATGAGTATGTGACAAGAGTTATGGTTGGGTGCCATTGAGACGGGTGACCTAGCTTATGAGATGGCGAGAATGAGTCCAAGTGGTATTCTGACCGTGAGTGACCTAGCCTATGAATGGGCTTACTTATGTGTGATGAAAGGTTCAATGGAACCACTATGAGCATA
This sequence comes from Pueraria montana var. lobata, assembly GCA_026413185.1. Classification (NCBI taxonomy): domain Eukaryota; kingdom Viridiplantae; phylum Streptophyta; class Magnoliopsida; order Fabales; family Fabaceae; genus Pueraria; species Pueraria montana. The sequence goes on from CM048656.1 coordinate 45,591,268, forward strand.
AATGTTTGATACATGCATCATATCATCTGAGAGTTGTCAAATAGATATGGACTAAGAAGGTGGAGATCGTGACAGGTTTAGCCTAGACTTTGGGGTTTGAGAGATTTGGTTTAGATGTTGATCCCATGAGTTGGAGTCTACTTGCAAAACTGGGTAACTCTGATAGCCACGTGTGGACACCATTCTATGTAGTCTAGGTAGTGTAGTGTATACCGAAGGCATCGACGTTGATGAGACTTCTTTTGGGTAGACCAGCGCTCCTAGACTATTCTTCTGAGTTAGATATGGTACCACATATGCATTGAGTAGAGTCTAAGGGATATGGCATGCACATGCATAATGTTGCAATGTAATGTGTTAGATTGTGTTGTGATGTGATTATGTGAAGTGTACGTGTGCCATTTAGCTTACATTGTGGTATTGCAACCATGAGAATAGCAATTGTGACTTGTGATGTGGATTAATGAAATGTTAAGTTGTGAGTGTCTTATCATATGATATAATGTATATGTGTTATCCTTGTTATGAGAAATGAGGTGTATGATAGCTGTTAGACAAATGACGAAAACATGTTAGTACAATAAGAAGAGTAGGACCCCATGAGTTAAGGTGAACAATAGGAGTATCCTAGAATGCCAATAACCTTAGGTTTGATTTTGTTAGACAATCTTAGCTATCAGAGGAAAGAGGAGTATAGTCTAATGAATGTTGAACATATTAGAGAGATGTGTGAGGTGAAGTGTATTGTTAACTCTAGGGGAACAATGAGAGAGAATTAGTGAGATAGTGTAAGGGTAAGAGAGATGTCCACAAGAGGTATCATAATTGAAGGTATAAATCCAATTACCATAGGAATGACAGACGTGATAGACATGGTGAGGGTAAAACTATAAGAGTTAGATGAATGGATTGTTGGGTAAAAAAGTCCAAGCCATACATAGAGTCCTTAAAATACTCATTGAGACATTATGTTCCACCCTGTTAAGTTATCTCTTTTTCAGAAAACAGGTGAAGATGCTTTATGACGAAGTTCGGAATCACATTCGAGAAGGAGTACCTTAGCTTAGTTACATCTTGTATTTCCCTTATGATTCATACAACGATTGTCGGATCTTTTTGTATCTTAAATATGTATGGTATTCTAAGTTGTTCCTTTTTTGTAATTATTAATTAATTTCCACAAAATATGTGTGTTTTAATGTTTTAAAATTTTCACATCCACCAAAACTTAAGCATAGTTACAGCAATATCTTTTGAGGTGTCACACCTAACTCACCAAATAAGGGTCTAGAATAATAGGCCCTAAGCCTATGAGTTTGGCTATATGAAATGAGAAATAAAATAATTAAAAAAATAAATGTTTGAAGTGTCATATCCCTAGTTTGGGGAAATTTTTTTATTTTACTTTTAATATAGAAATATTATTTTATTTTGAATTTAAAATTTTTCAAAAATAAAAAATAAAAACAAAATATTTTTTGAATATGATAATTTTATTTAATAAATTAAAATTCAAATACTTGTAATTGTAAAAATATTATTTTATTTGGGCTTTAGTTATTTTTAAAATTTAAAATAATAACAGTGAAAACAAAATATTCTTTTTCTTCATTTTTTGCATCTAATATTTTTATTTTAACAAATTAAAATTTATAATTATAATTAACAATTTCGTAATAACCAATAAATTAATGCATAAATTCAAATACTTAGTAATAAATCTATTAAAACCTATTATTCTTCCCTTAATACTTATGAATTAAAAAAATAAAAATAAAACATTTTATAAAGTGTGAAGTAAAAATTTACTATCTATTAAATGTCCTAGTAATTAATATAATTTATTAAATAAATCATAAATAAAATATTTAAGAAGAAAATGCTTAAAGTACCCCTTTGGATGAGAAAAATTGAGGCAGCACTTTCCTTAATTATATTAAAGATATTTACAATTTAATTACCAATTAATAAATATCAGAAAATTAAAAAATAAATTATTAAAATTAACTTGAACGATTTGTTTGAAAATTATTTCCACTAATAAATACTTCAAATTCAAAATTAAAAGTTATTTCTTTATGGTAGATAATTAAATATTCTTTAAATATACTTAATTTAACAAATTACACAAATCTATATTGATTTATTTCTTTCCTATAAATATTACTAGGAGAAAAGAGGCATTTCATACCCCTCTCTCTATTTTTTTTAAGAGAAAACAATAAAATAAAAGAGAAGCAATATATGGATGTTAAAGAGGAAACCAGAGTACACAATTATTTTGAAATTGGACTTTAAGCAGTTAGGGTGATTTTTTAAATGCAATTAAAATATAATATGAAAGACAGACTATTTTAACAATTTGCATAAAATGTAGAGATTTTTTTTTTATCCAGGAGGTATTTTTGAGGTTACACACACACACACACACACACACACACACACACACACACACATATATATATATAATAAAAATTTATTCTATTGAGACATTATATTAATAATAGGATTATATGGTGATAGCATAGGATAATTAAATTCTTATTAGATATTTAACCGTGCATATAAATTAAATTTTAAATACTTTGCATATAAAAAAATATAAATTAAATTCTAAAGTGTATGTACTTTTAATTTTTTCTAACATTCAAACTTCGGTGGAAAAAAGTCAACTAATTCATTCTTGTACATTTCCAAAAGGTGGTGCAAAATATACTGGTGTCTATAGTCGAGCTCTCTAGATCTTGCCTGTTCATGGGAATTTTTTTTATTAAAATACTAAAAAATTTGGTTGTTATATACGGGAATCGATCTCGTGTTAAATTTTACAAAGCATCTCATGTTAACTTTTTTCACATAATAATTAAGTTTATAATATGCGGTTGATCATTTTGTGTCTGTGTGTATTAATAATTACTAGTAACTTATAAATTCTCATAAATTTCTCTTACATTATAAAATTCTAACGTGAAAACATCCTTTAGTTCCCGTTTATGCCTTTGAAAGTTTTCACATAATGAATAGTGATTCATGTAAATGGCTCATGTGCTCTGCTTCCCTTTTCCAATTTATCTGCACCAACCCCTCCAACCATGAGACCTGAAATATTCCTTATCAGTTAATAGTGGTATGTAACTACTTAATAATCAAATTCCACGTTCTTTTTTTTTTCTTCAAAATTCTTTCCGACCATTGATTATTGAGACGTGAAACAATGGCAAGTCAAAATGTGTTCCGCAGTCAGTGGAAAAAAGTAAACATCATGTTGTATAATGGAAAATGTGAGTTTGGGGTAATGCTGATAATTAATAAGAATTAGAATATTAGAATAATAAACAATAAAACAAAACCTATCATATTGAATGAACAAGTGAGTACATAGTTATAACTGAGCTGCTCAATCTGTCTGGATTAGTGAATCACTTGGTAAAGAAGTCAACAACAGCCATCATAATAAAGTAGGGTTGAGAAAATATGTCCCAATAATAGAAACTGGCAAAATCAATAGGAATCGGTTGTTCCAGGCCCAAGATAAAGGCAATGTTGCCCAACTAACACACAAACAGGATAAAGTTATGGTTCTTTAATTTTATGTACCGCATGTACTGTGCCAATTGATTAGATTTTCTGCTAGCATGGATTACGCGAAAAAAAATAAAAACTCTTTGATTTCAGTATAAAAAAAAAAAAAAAACACTGTTAGACTCATCCTATTCAAGATGATGTTTGGTTTAGCTCCCAAGACTCTCCTTCTAGCATTAAGTTCGCTGCATTGTTAGGCTCATTGCATCGGAAGTTTGAAGCTTTGGGTTCTTACTGGCTTCACAATTTTGTCCTTAGGTATTTTGATGGGTTAAGAGATAAGGGTGTTTATAAATTAAGTGATATGTGACTTGTTGGTGTACAAGAACAAATGAAAATTAAAATAACACTTTACTACACATCCACATCAACACTCTGCTTATCAATTGATAGTATAAATATTTTTTATGTTGTCATTTAATTATAGATTATTATATGTGATAAAGTTTGTTGACTTTTATGATATATATAACTTAAAAATTATATCAAGAATGATTTTTAATTAGTTGATAGTATAAAAATAATAATATCGTATTTCCTTTTGACCAAAGTATACCCATTGTATTAATAAAATAAAAAAAAACATATATACCCATTGTGATACTGTTGCTATAGAGTTTCCTTAAAATATCAAGAATATTAATACCTTTCAACACATTTGTTGCTATTGGGACAAGAATGAGACTTGCATTATTTAATAAATTTCACATATAAAGCATGTTGATATATTAAAAATATACGTTCCTAATTCTCAATTTATTTATATAAAAAAGAGAAGCATATAATCAAATCAATTCCTGTATCCATACAAGATGAGATACGTAGAAATTAAACTCAAGTTTTGGCGACGAAAAAGGGTGAAGAAGAAGAAAAAAAAAGTGATCAACGAATAGCAATTAATAGTGCTCATCAAAATCATGAAATTAGGCACATAGCCAAAGTCATGATATGTGCGCGCGTACATACCGTAATCTCCGAATTCCTAGACCTTAAATCATGTAGTTAAGTATGGTGCATGTTCTTAAAAAAAAAAAAAGTATGGTGCATGCATGTGGATCACACTGTAATGAAACATGGCACAATTTAAGGGGGAGAAGAACCGGAGAAGGGGGAGATATATATGTATATTATGGTAGAACAACACTTTGAGTTAAGACATGAAAATGCCATAGCAGCAATGATGGACAAAAAAAAAATTAAATAGAGAAGACATAAATATGAACGAGGTTTAGAAACATAAATGGGCAAATTTGAAAGTCAATACTATAATAATGAAAAAACAAGAAATTAAAATTTAGTGGCCATGTGCCTTTCACTGTCTACCTTATGCATCCGTCCACTGAGGTCAACCAATTTGACTTTGGTGCTTGAACAAATGAAATCCTTATGGGTAAAATAACGGTTTCAAACGATGTTTACCTGTATTCTTTTTTTAGGTTATTATCCTATTGGTGTATAATATCTATCAACTTTAGTAATAATTATACTTCGTTTGTCGAAAAATTTAATTGATAAATTTTAGTAAGATCTCTCTTCAACTACATTTTTTTTTTCATTAACAAAGATCATATCCAAGACCTTAAAATATTTAGTTCAATTCCACTTATATCAACTATACGTCAATGGTGAACCTATATAAGAATCAAGTGTAAAACACCTATGCATTAAGACCATAAATTACGATAATAATGTGGACCCCACATGAAAAAATGTAATCACGCCAGTACTCTCGGCTTTACTTTCTATTTTTTGTGTCTTTGATTGAACGGCTGTGTTTTTTCTTTCTATAAAACTCCCTCCATTAACCCAAAGTTCCCCACTCTCCCACCTTTCAACTACTAAGAACAAAGAGAAGAGCAAAAATGGCTCCCCTTTCATGCTTCCTTGTTCTTTTTGCTCTTTCTCTTCTGACACCCAGTTTTGTTTCCTCCTCCGCAGTTCGAGACCCTGAGTTAGTTGTACAAGAGGTACAAAGGTAATAAACAAAGAAGCATTTGCTTCATATTCTGAGCTTCTGTTCTCAATCTCCATTATTCATTAGGTTCATCTTTGGCATCTACCTAGATATATTATTTCTCTAAAATAAATAAAATTAAGAGTTTAATAGACATGTAGTGGTGTTAGTGTAAAAGTTTGACTTAATTGCATTTTTGTTATTTTTTTAAATTTTGCAAATTTGGTCCCTTCATTTTTTTTTTCTATGAATTTAATCTCCTCATTCTTTTTTGTACAATTTTGGTCTATCTGTAAACTTAATATTCAATATTTAAAGAAAATGTTAATGTAGTAGAATATCACTTTAGTATGAATGCGTTGATGTGATAATACAATGGAGAGCCAAGTCAACATTTCTATTAGATGTTAAATTGGGAGACAAAAATTGCTAAATTGAAAAGGTAGGAGGATCTAAAGAACATTATTAATTAACTAATAAAAAAATCATATTATTAATAACAATCAATAAATTTATCATACATATAAAAGTTTATAATTAGATGATAGGATTAAAAACCTTTTCACAATAAGTGCATGCATTATTTATTCTTAAAATGTAACTTAGGACGACTATACATTATGCACAAAAACTGTAACATTTTATTTTTCTTTTTGCAGAAGCATCAATGCCTCTAGAAGAAACTTGGGTTATTTATCATGCGGAACAGGCAACCCCATTGACGATTGCTGGCGCTGTGACCCCAATTGGGAGAACAACCGGCAAAGACTAGCCGATTGTGCCATTGGGTTCGGCAAGGACGCAATTGGGGGAAGAAATGGTCGAATCTACGTGGTCACCGACTCCGGCGACGACGACGCGGTGAACCCTAGGCCCGGAACCCTAAGGTACGCCGCCATACAGGACGAACCATTGTGGATTATTTTCAAGAGGGACATGGTGATCACACTAAAGCAAGAGCTTTTGGTGAACTCCTTCAAGACAATTGATGGAAGGGGTGCTAGTGTTCACATTGCTGGTGGGGGATGCATTACTATACACTATGTGAGTAACATTATTATTCATGGTATTAACATTCATGATTGCAAGCCAACGGGGAACACTAATATAAGAGACTCTCCACACCACTCTGGGTTTTGGACCCAATCGGACGGTGATGGTGTGTCCATCTTTAATTCGAAGCATGTTTGGGTTGATCATTGCTCCTTGTCTAATTGCCGTGATGGTCTCATTGATGCCATTCATGGATCCACGGCCATCACCATCTCCAACAATTACATGACCCATCATGACAAGGTTATGCTTTTGGGACATAGTGATTCGTACACACAAGACAAGGACATGCAGGTCACTATAGCATTCAATCATTTTGGAGAGGGCCTTGTCCAAAGAATGCCCAGGTATGTACAAAAGTAAAAAAAATAAAAAATGGTACCAATGTATTTTTCTAATACACTATTTTTTTAGTAGGTAAATTTAAATTATGTGGGCCTGCCCCCCTCCTCCCTAATCAACTTGTCCCTGGCTCATAGTTTAATAATTTCTATTAAAGGTTTAATATGTTTGTTAGTGCATGTTTGTAAATGTAGTGAATCTTTGTTCTAGTTTCTGTAAAAAAAAACATGTTAGTTTTCATATTTATGAATTTTAAAAGTTTTGAAAATGATTTTTGTTCCATATTATTTATTGATGATATTATCTAGACATGTTATGTCACATGCTATCACAGAGTGGTTGTATAAATGGTGATACATATCATTTTAAAAATTAAATTTATGAGAATCAAAACCATTGGTTTTTTTTTTAAGGTTAAAACTTAAAATTTTATATTTGTAGAAATTAAATATAAATATATATATTTAAATTTCTAATAAATTTAAACTAATATTAAAAATTATGTTAAAAGGAAAATATGTAGATAATTTGTTAAGTAATTTTGTCAATTTTTTCATTAATGTTTATATATTAATTTTATGATAGAAGTCCAAATTCATACCAAAATAGTTATAGACATTCATATTATATACATGTTTTATTGTTTAATATCAATATTAACATAGTCAAGCTTTTTTTTATTTTCATATACTTTAAAAGTATATATTATGTAAATTTTAATATACAAGTTTTCAATCTGTCAAAAAAAATATATATACAAGTTTTCAACAATGAGAACAAAGTCAAATGTCATAATGGTAAATAGTATGATAAAATTATTCAAATAAAAAATTATTCAACAGTACAATCAATGTGACTTTTACTTATTATTATACTAATAAAACGTATCTTAATGTTGCAGGTGTAGACACGGGTATTTCCATGTGGTGAACAACGACTACACTCACTGGGAAATGTATGCCATTGGTGGGAGTGCCAACCCTACCATTAACAGCCAAGGGAACAGGTTCCTTGCCCCAAACAACAGGAACAGCAAGGAAGTAACCAAGCATGAGGATGCTCCACAGAGTGATTGGATGGGCTGGAATTGGAGGTCAGAGGGAGACATGTTCTTGAACGGAGCATACTTCAGGCAATCTGGTGCTGGTGCTTCTTCTAGCTATGCTAGGGCATCAAGTCTCAGTGCAAGACCATCTTCTCTTGTTGGCTCCATGACCATCACTGCTGGTGCACTTAACTGTAGAAAGGGCAACCGTTGCTGATGATGATGATATGATCACTTTTTAATTATTAGCTAAGAAATGAAATATATAACTGCTAGGGAGCAAAAAGAAAAATTAATATGTATAATTTATATGTATTGATTTACCTTATGCTTAATTTGTTTCCCTTGCAGTTACCTATATATAATATATATTAATAGAAATTAAGTTATACCCAGTTGTTTATTTACCTTGAGTACTTAAACACAACCTCTCTTTCTTTTTGCTTTTCAAATGTCTTTTTCTCTTTATAGATATGGTGTGATATGATTGACAAATATAAAGGAGATTTAGTTCAGTAGGTCAAACATGATGTTTGAATTATTGTAAATTCTCTAGTACTTATCTTTGATTCATACAGATAAAAAAAGATAACATTACTACTATTTAAGTATGTGACCAATCAGGTCATAGGTTTAATTCTCAGATTATGTGTATGAAGAAAGATGTGTTAAAAAAAGTCAACATTTTAAATATAATTCAGTATTTCGAAAAATTTGTCTTTTACACTCTTTTTAGGGAGATATCTTGGGTCACCCGAAAAAAAAATGTTTCGTTTTTGTTTTTTTTTTTTACGCGTCTTTTGAAATGGTTGTAAATATACTTCTAGTGTGATCGCATTGACAATCTTGCATGTACTATGAAAGTGCAGTAAGTGTTGGTCTGATTCAATGATCTTTGTGCTTTTTTATGTGCACGCTTCTTCTACTAAAGTCTCCTATACTATATATACATCTTTTGCTTTGGTGTTCCATTTTAGGAGCAGCTTCTGTTTCTTCTTCTCTGATCACTGGCTGACCCATCTACCTAATGGTGTCCTTCCTCCTTTGCATGCGCAGCTGTCAAAGTGAAATTTGGTACTAATTAACATAGAAGGAATCAATAAAACCATATTATAATCTAAAAGTTCATGGCAAATACAATAGAAGGACCACATTTAAAAAAATCACTCTAGGTACATCAATTACTTCTTCTTTTTTGTTGAATAAGTAATTACATTAATTACTTCATCTTATACACTTCTTTATTTTATGTGACAAGTTAGTTAACAATACTAAAAGAATATTGTGAGCTAAGTATACTTTTGCTCCTCTTGAAAATATTACAAATTTTGATTTTAGTTTATAAAAATTTTATTTACTTTTAGCCTTTATATTTTAACAAAAACACACATTTTTAATCTTTAGTAAAAGATTAAAATTACATCACTTTTGGTAATTTTTTTTTTTTTGAGTACCAACAATGGTGATAACAAAGCTTGAACTATCTAGAATTTTATATAAACTATCCAAACTTCTTGTTACTAGGCTGACCCTAATGACTTTTGTTAAATGTATGTAAACTAAACATAAATAAAAAGTTTGTAGGAACTAAAATTAAAATCCATGATATTTTTATGAACAAAAATATATTTAATTAACTCAATTAATTATTTACTATTAAACAAAAATGTCAAACATTAAGAATGTCTTTATTAGTATAATCTTTTTCCAATAGAAATTTAACTTTTAGTATATATACAATAATGAGTTTATATTATTAGTGTGATCTATTATACTGATATTTAATATATGATAACATATATTAATATTCTATATCAACAGAATAATTTGGTTAATATAATATATATCATTCTGTTAGTATAAACATATGATGATTATATTATCAATTTAATTTCCAATAGACAAAAACTATATCAATAAAAAAACACTTCAACGTTAAATCGTTAGTTAGTAAACGTATGATGTTTATATTATCAATTTAATTTCTGATAGACAAAAATTATATCAATAAAAAATAATTCAATGTTAAATCTCTAGTTAGTAGTTAAAAAATGGAGAGAGAGAGAGAAAAAAAATGAAGAGGATTTTTTCCCGCCAAACTCATTGCTACTTATGCGAGGGAAGTTGTTGGTTAGTTATATAATCATTTGACCCCAAACATACTTCTGACATGTTGACGTCACTGGAGGCTTTTCTCCCGTCAATCGTGCACAAAAGGTTAATAGTGGGCCCAAGGTGTCCCACATTTTGGGGTTTGCAGTTCAAAAGCATCAAACCCATTATGGAGGCAAGGGAAGAGGAGGGGTCCCTCTATCACGTCTAGAAACTCCACTTAATTGACCTACGAGTCATAATTGGAAAAATGTTCATGTGTTGTGTGTGCCGAAATGCCTTGTCTTCACTTATAATCCTACTCTATTGTGTTCATATGTGTGAGCTTAGAAATGCAATTAGTGTTGTGTTGTCGTGTGAAAATCTTGAACTAGGCAAATGGGTTTGATTTTTTATCTAGACCACATGTATCTTTCACTGGAGGTAATTATGTTTGAGTCGATAGGATTACTATAGGTGAAAAAACTTTTTCTTCAAATATTTAATGTAGCTGCATATGCAAGATTCGAAGCCGAGACAACTGATTAAGCTGGAACAATCACACACCAGTTGATCCACCATGCGTAAAGTGGTATGGATTTGATTAGAAGGGCTCTAACATGATTTTAAAATAATGATCAAGCAATTTGAGTCGGAGAGGGAAATTTACCCTTTTGGCAACGGGTTTCCAAGCTACTCCAAATAATACTTGGAAAATGAAATAAGTTCGAGAATAAAATTTGTGCCAAAAAGCTAAAGGGAAGCTTGAAATGAAAAATAGATACATGATAAAGGGGTTGAATTGTGTGTGTAAAACTTTAAAAACCTTTCGCAAGCACAACAGTTTTTCAAAGCAATTTTAAAAGGATCATCCACAAATAAAATGAGAGGATACGAGAAAGAAGAAAAAAACACACAAAAAAAATTTATATTGATTCACTCTTTAAAGAGCTACGTCTAGTTCCTTCACAAACTTGAAGGTTTCCACTACAATAACTAATTTACAAACAAATATTCTTTAAGTCACTCCTAACTTTACAACATTTGTTACCTTAACCTAAGATAACAACTCCAAGTATTCTTTTTTACCAACAGTTTGTTTGGTATCATTGAAATGCAGTGGAAAGGAAAAGAAGAGAAGAGAAAAGAGTGGAAAGTGACATATTTTGGTGGTTTGGTATAGTTGAAATAGGCTAGAATTTTTTGAAAAATGAGTGGCCCCCCCACTTCAGAGTTTCCATGCTGAAATGAAAAGAAAAGTGGGGAAATAATTACTATTACAAAACTTTACCAATGTTACCCTCCTTCGCGAGACCGTTTGAACAGCTGCATGAACGAAAAAAAAAAATCAAATCCAGTTTGTTGATATTAGCCATGAAAATCAATTATGCAATAAGCATAATTGATTATGTTCATATAATCGATTATGTTTATTGCATAATAAGTTTCTTGCCTCGCTTCTAACGTAACTGAGTTGGTTGCTATTAGCCAGTGAGTAGTATCTGCATCAACAAGGTTTAGCCACACTAAACATACTGGAAATGGGTCATGGGTCAATGCTGGTAGTGGTAATAGTTTCTTGGGTTATCTCTTTGGCACTGGGGAGCTTGCAAACAATCAAGGTCAACCTACAAATTGTTTGCTCACTCAAAATGCTAGTGCTCCTTCACCACTGAATGATAAGCAAAGTCCAACACCAATTGTTCCTGGGAGCATTTTTGCATAATTTTGTTCTGTGGTAACCAATTATGCTATAATCGATTATGTTTAACTTTTTTTATGAAGTGGTTATGTTGAGACATTTAAAATGCATATTTAATTTAAAGAAAAATCCTAAACATATAGTTGGATTCTGATAGAAATTATAAGAAGTTATCGTTAACGATGCTTCCTGCAGAAAACATGAACAATTTAATTTGTACAATATGCAGTGTTATTAGACTTGACTCAGACTAGCTGATTCAACCAGTTAAACCAAAAACTGGTCACCTGACCGGTCCGCAAAAACATTAATTTTAGTGACGAATCAAAATACATGTAATTTTTAAAAATTTGTCACGCTAAAACTTTATTGACGCTAATGTTACTGACGAAAATTGCATTTTCGTCGTCACTAAATTTTGTCACTGATAAATTATTTTCTTGTAGTTGTAATTCGATCAGTTATACATTTAAACTAGTATAAACTGGTCTAACTCAGCCGATTTTTAGCAAAATGTGTGACTCGATAGGGTTTTTATGAACCAATTTTTACACTATCTTACAAGATTTTTATATTCTCTATGCACACTTCCCATGCACACTTTTCTGATATACATGCTTCCCACACACTTTTTTTGTTGTTCACACTTCCCTGTATGTTTTTAGTCCCTGTACTTTCAAATCAAACGGTTAGTTTCTCTAACATTAATTTAAGCACTAAAAATTAAAAAAATAGGATAAAATATGTTTTTAGTCCCTGTACTTTCAAATCGACCATTTTGGTCCTTAAACATTGAAAAACATGTGGATTTAGTCCTTTAATATTTTACTTAAACAATAACACACTAAATGCACACAAACAGGTTCAAACCTTGGACACTGTGAATATTTCAAATAAATATAACCACTAAACCAAATTAAATATTTGGTAAAATAGTTACAAATATAATATATATACATAACTTCAATATAAAATATATAAATTTATTATATTGGTTCACGCAATGCAACTAATGACCCATTGGTTGACCCAGTGACACAGTACCCCAACCGAGTCGATCACCGATCCAGTTCTGATAACACTGACAATATGTAAAGTCACGTAAACTATTAAAAAAATAAGAAAAAAACATGTTAATATTATAAGGTAAACTAATAATTTTATTTACAATTTATTTTTCTTCTTTTCCTTTTTTACCTACTAAACAATTTTAATTCAAATATTTCACCTCTATTTCACTCTATTTCTCTTCAACCAAACAACCTCTATTTCCACTCTATTTCTCATCTATTTCTGTAAAGGCAAAATTCACAAAAAAGGGAGGTTGAATTGTGATTTAAAATTTTTGTAAACCTTTTTCGTAAATAAAAGCTTATTGTCCGAAGAACCAGTTTGAAAGGAATAGTTAAGAAAAGACAACATACGATAGTTTGAAACGATACTGTTTTATTAAATACCTTTTTAAAACGCTTTTTTTAAGATCTTTACAATTCAAGGTTAGATGTAAACAGATAAAAGCAAGAAGAAAACACAAAGGTTTATACTAGTTCATCTTTACCACCGAGACTATGTCCAGTTCTTGGTAACCCACCAAGTTCCACTATCTTTCACAAAGATACAAGTATTCTTTTTACAAGCTACTCCTAGCTTAACCCAAGTAGTTTTTACACTAGCCTCTCCAAGCTAACAACCCAAGTATTTTTTTCTACCAAGCCACTTCTGGGTCTTACAAATCAACATATTTGTTTAAGATTCAAGTGCACACTGACTATCTCTATCGTCTTATAGATGCATATACAAATGAATGCTCATAGTCCAACTCTCAGGATATACAAGGTGTTTTGAGAGCTTAAGAAAACTTAGAAAAGTTTTCACAAGAGTTTGAACGATGTAGAATGATTGCATGTTAGTTTCTCTAACTTCTGCACTTCAGAACTTCAGGTATTTATAGACTTGTTGAGGAAGGAATCATTGTTTCTAAATGACTTTCTTCTTTCATCTAATAAGCGTCTATTGGTGAAGATGTTAGTTGGGGCATTAAATGCTTCTCACCAACTTGTCAATATTTCTGATAAAACATTCTGCTTATCTTCCTTGAAGAACACTCCATATCTTCTCCGTTAGAGGTCAAATCGCTTTTTGTACAATAGTACACTGCAACTTGCTTTTAGGCACGCCTTTTGACGGAGTACGTGCTTTTTTTTTCTTTTGACTTCTCTCTTTCTCTTTGTTGTTCAACAAATCCTATGAAGAATAAAAGAACATTCCCTGCACAAGGATCAAACAAACAAAGCATTAACTGATCATGAATGCTACAAGCTTGGCATCTGTCTGTTATCGTCTAATGAATTAGACGCAGACTCAATGCACTTCCATCTACATGCTATCAGACGCAAACTTTAAAACTTAATAGTTATTTGTATCAAACCAAAACAATTAAGGGTTCCGATTCATCTTATGACTCAACAATCTTCCCCTTTTTGATGATGTCAAACAAAATATAAGTATGAAAGAATGCCTTATATAACATAGAATAAACATATGATCAGATCAAGCTATTAGAACATAAAATATGTTCAAAAGATACACATAACAAAGCAAACATATAATGCATATAAATAACAAGAAAGAGAATAAGATCAAGGCATTTATGTTCAGTTTGATTACTGTGATCAAATATATCTCATTTTATAAAGATTTTCACATCAAGAAGATGTGTTTTGTTTAGTAACAAGAGATATATTAGAGCAAAAGAAAATAAAATGGAAAAATTTATGCTTCTATTTGATGAAGACATGATCTTGCTTTTCTTTTGCACATCATCATAAATCTCTTTCTCTTCAAAAGTTTCCCTTCAGATGATGATACCTTCTTTTTAGTTTCTTTACTCCCTTTACACTTCTTCAAACTTTCCACTCCCCCTTTTGGCAACTACAAAAAGAGGGCCCCAATGAAGAAGTCACTATTAAAAGAATTAGATGAATCGAATCATCTAAATCTAGACCCATCTTTTTGTACATCTCTTGTGCCTTGCGAAAACGAAGCACTTCAACTTCAATAGCTCTTCTTGCTTTAAGAGTTTGTCGAAGCCCTATTCTTGTTGCACGAAGCTCTTCAACCAGCATCTCAAAATCTTCTCATGTAGGCTGAGCTTCAAAGTGGTCTAAGATCACATCAGGGTCTCCTATGATGGCAACTTCTAGCCTGTTTAGAAAAAAACACTGAATGTGGCAGATAGATGATTAAAGAGGTGTTCCTTGGAGAGGGGTAGAATCTGGTTCTCCATGGAACTATGGAATTTTTTAGATCAAGGTCTGCGCAAGAATTTCATTAATACATATAAAGGTTTTTCCAACCTTGATATGAGCAGGGTCAAATAATTGATTATCTTAAGTGGATAATCGATTATCTGTGAACCTTAGGCAATTCTTAAAAAATAGAGCCTCGAGATAATCAATTAATATGTTCTAGTAATCGATTATTTTGTTCTTGGATTGAAATCTACTTATTTTCAAAAAGATTTTCGTCTAGATTCAATCCTTAACAAAATATAGTTATGAATCAATGATATATGGAATCAATCATGAGAAAATTGAAGTAAAACTAGCCTATATGCATGATAATCTCACATA
The DNA here is from genome assembly GCA_026413185.1 of Pueraria montana var. lobata. Taxonomy (NCBI): domain Eukaryota; kingdom Viridiplantae; phylum Streptophyta; class Magnoliopsida; order Fabales; family Fabaceae; genus Pueraria; species Pueraria montana. The sequence continues at coordinate 45,606,669 of CM048656.1, forward strand.
TTCACACAATAAGACTATAACATACAATCCTAAAGGCTAGATTCCAAATATGGATTACAATTACAATACATCATCAAAACTATAATACAACAACACTGAGAAATGACATGTTCTTCTTCAGGTCTTCATTCATTACATTCTCCCTCTTTTTGATGATGACCAAGCTCCATATGATGTTATTCTTTTAGTTTTCACTTTGTGTTTGAATGTTAAGTCAACTTTATTCTTTGTTATTTTTAACTCAAAGACTATGATTCCCTGCTTCAAAACATCATAGTACACTTTCTCCCCCTTTGGGCATATAAAAAAGAATCTAGTATATGATAAATTGAAGTAAAGGATCAAAAATATAAATGAGTTATAAACCAAAAGTCTTCATTCATTAATTAACATATATAGCCAATATGATAAGAGTAATGCGCATAACTTGGCTTTACAGAGAAATTAATCAAAAGGACTCAAAACAAGACATCAAACACTTAATCAAAAGACATATCCAAAAACACAAGAAACACAAGCTGAAACAACAAGAACAAGGAAAAGCAGAGAGCAACCTAAGACTAAGGCTTCTAGTCTTCATTACTATCACCACCAATGTGGTGTTTCTTAAGCCTAGTCTCAATGTTTTCCAGCCTCTCATTAATGTTTTTCAAGGTCTCATTATGAGACTCACTTTGCTCCTTTTGCCAATTGTAAATCTGATCAACCTTCATCAGCAAAGTTCTCTCAAAGGTAGAGAGGGACTTCTCTTCACTTGCTCATTTTAGCTTTAATTTCTTCAACCTCAGGTTCAGGAGCTGCATCCTTGTAGAACCAATGGTCATCCTTCTCAATAAGGCTAATATGATGGAGAGCAAAAATATCAATCTTGCTTGAGCTTTGGAGGATCTTGTACTTCTCATCCTTGAAGTCCACTCCATAATGCTCCATTTGGAGATGAACACAACATAGGGGATAGGATACTCAGCCAACCTCTTTGTCTTGAGTATGTTATCCACTATAATAGCACTCCAATAAACCTGAATTCCCTTCTTGAGAGCATGGATCAACAACATATCATCCACAAATAACTGAACATGGTTACCTCATCTTGTTGGGGTTGGAGGAAGACATAGTTGAGAGGATGAGGATTTGAGAGAGTAAGAGTAGATGGGTTTAGGTGTTGTGAAGGATGATGGTGAGGTTTGAGGTTTTATAGAGTGTTTGAGTTGGTTGGGGGAGGTGTGTGAGGAGTTAAAATTAGTGGGAAATGAGAGGGTGTGAGGTTGGGGGTTTAATTTTACGGACGAAATGAAGAGTTTGCACTCAAAAGGTTAGAAAGCTTGAAATAATCGATTAGGTAATCGATTATTTTATGCAAAGAAACCTCACAAAACAATTTCTGCTACAAATAATTGATTATTACTTAAGATAGTTGATTATAATTTGCGCGGGCATGTATCTCCCTAAGTTCGAAATAATCGATTACCTGTGCAACTAGTGTCTTTACCAGATGCAAGATAATCGATTATCCACTAATGATAATTGATTATTTGCACAAGCATGAGTTTTTCAACTCGATGCAATGCACGGAATAATCGATTATTACTAGACATAATCGATTATCTGTGAACAAATCACATATACAACTCACACAAAAAGTTTCAAATATATTGATCACACAAATGCTCAAACATATTTATTAGACTTCTATGATTACTAACACATGACACAAAACATAGAATATATAAATCACACCAAAAGCAAAGAAAAGAACAATTAAGGCATAAAATTAAATCAACATATACAAGTGTGCATACGCTTTGTTATGCAATGTTGGTTCCATCTAGTATGCCTAGTTCTTTTCTAATGGTATAGAACCTATCTCTAAGCATTGAAGCTGCTATCTTCATTAGTCTAGCGTCCACTTCCACAAATCCTAATCCAGAAAGGAGAGTGATGATCAGGCCTGCCAACTTGAAGTTCAGACCTCTCTACCATATGGAAGCTGGATTCTTTCCAGATGGACGAGTTCTTGCTTTAGCTGGTACAGTAAAAAGGCAACTTATGGTGAAAAAGCAAGCTATTGCATTCCTCCAAACCTGCATATCAAGGAGTCGACAGAGATTAAGTTCTATCCAGATAGAATTTGCAATAGACTTCCTATCATGGATATGAATAGAAAGAAGATACCAGAACCAACATCTCAAAGTCTTCCAGTAAAAACAAAGGTTCAATTTCAGAATTTTTTGGAAATGATAGAAGGTGTCTGGAATCATAGAAGGCTAACTTAAACCTTCTATGAAGATGATGCAAGAAATTTCTGGCAGCAAAGAATATGGGATTTGCATAAAGAAGTTGGATGCTCAAACCTTAGTGTTGAAGAAAAAGTTGAAACACCCATTGTTGGCCTTGGAGGATATGAAGGGTGCAACTTTTACAACTTTGATGAGGTAACTGCGTGTTCAGTGAGAAGGAATCTTCAACCAACCTTTGGTGAAGAAACTGAACTCATTTACACTCTTACACACCTTCTTTACAATCTTTACAAAGAAGAATCGAAAAAACACCAAGCTATTATTTTTGAGAAGGTAATGAAGTTTGTAATGGACGACATTACTCCACATGTTGAGGAACTAGAAGCTGTTGAGAAGACTGGGATGGACGCTACTACAACAACCATCAATGAAGTCTTAGAAGATTTACACATGGAAGATGTTGCCTAACATGTTGAAGACACTCAAGCTGAGCCCACTACTGCTCTGGACGACACACAGTTGGTAGTTTCCACAACTATCACTCCAACTGTGGATGCTCAAAGGAGAAGTGAATCACCTATCCAGGTGAATCCAATAAATGTCGCTCTACCTATTCCAACAGCTCCCACACTAATTGTAGAACAAGTGCAAGCAATGATAGAGCAACAACAACAACTTATGGCTAATCAGGGCTCTAGCCAACTTCAGTTGATAAGTAGTGCTTTCACCGTCCAACTCAACACTACTCTTAGACCAATCCTGAATGCCTTGCATCAAGTCCTTCCATTGCTTCCACAACAACCACCACAACAACAACCACCACCACCAATAGAAGATCCACCTCAACCACCTCAATAGCCATGACTATGTTGTTTATCATTTTTCTCTCTTTGAACCCATTTTGTTGATGACAAAAGGAGGAGAAGAAGTAGAATTTTGATTCTGATATAGGAGCATTCTTTTAGTCAGTCTTTTATTGCTTTTTGCTCTGAACCTATGTATATGTTAGCTATTTGATCAATATATGACACATGGTTCTGATATTCATATCTGCTGTCATATGTGTTCATATTCTTTTTGCTCTGATACTTATATATATATATATATATATATATATATATATATATATATATATATATATATATATGCTTTGATATTTTTTTGTTTGTTCCAATACATTTTTTTGCTCTGATACATGATCTTGCTCTGGTATATTTCTTTCCATGTATCATGCTAAGAAAAATGTTGGACTCAAGGGGAGTACTTAACATTTTTCTCATATACATCTACCCTGTCATAGATTACATGTCATAATCATACTGATCCATTATCTTCTATGATATTTCTTATGATTATGATATGTTTTTAATCAAAATTTTTATGTGGTTTGTCATCATTAAAAAGTGGAAGATTGTTAGAATCAATAACATTGGACAATTAATAACATTTGACGATGTCTAACCCCTCAAATCTTTATGGTTTTGATGATAACAATTATATTTTGATGAGCTAATAGTTTACAATGAGTATTACAGGAATACTACCGTCCAAGAAAGTATGGTATTATTATTCTAAACTTAAACTGCTCTATGTATAACGTCCAAAGCTTTATAATTAACTCTGGTACCTGTTTTTATTAAAGTTATATTTAGCGTCCTGAACGTTATAACTAAACAGTGTCCAAAGTTTTCATGCAAAACAAGCATCCAAAGTTCTTAGCTTTTCAAATGTCCATAATGGAGATAACTAACTTACACATTGCTTTATATCATTAATTTTTTATCATCCATGTACACTCAGCATACATGTGCACATCATGAGGATGATTCACCTTGAAAAGTTTTGTACCTTTATTCCCTCATCTTATTTGATATGACTAATCATTTGAAATTCGAAAAATGTATTAAGGTAGGAGACAAAGAAGCATTCCCTGAAAAGGAATCTTCTTCGTACAAGGTAGTGGAGGCGCTCAGAAAGGACAATACCTTTTGCCCCCTTTCTCTTTCCACCCTAAGCTTCCACGTAGCAACGATCACATGGATGTGAGTGAACAAATATTTTTGAAGGCTCCAAACGAATACATTTTCTGAAACCTATAAATACAAGCCTTTGTAGACTAGGAAGAATAACGAAGCAATCTTGAAAGAACGAAGTGATGCAAAAATTCACTCTGGTCTAAGTCTTTGGACGACAAAATTTAAGAGCTCATTGTGCTACTCTTTTCTTTGCAAAGTTTCTTCTTATTGTAATATGTTTTTATTATGTATCCTCTCTTTGAGAGTTTCTAAGATTACTTATAATTTCATCAAACAATTTTTGTTTGGAAAGCTATGAGTGGCTTAGTGAGAAAGAATACTTGGGTGTTTATCAATCTCAGTGGGAGATTGAGGGTGTGCCAGAAGTGGCCTAGAGAATACTTGGGTAATCTAGAAGTGGTAGGGTAGAATACTTGCTTTGTAATCAATTTGGTTAGTAGAACCCTTCAAAGGTTTGAAGGAGAACTGGATGTAGCTCAAGAGATTGAGTGAAACAGTATAAAACAAGTGTTTATACTCTATCCTTAGCTTAAACTTGTTTTCTCTTAAGTTTCTTTCATACACATTCTTAAACACACAAGTTCATCTTAACTTGTTTTTGAGAAAACTTTCCTTTTAAGCTTTTGGACGATCTCTGGAAACTTGGTTTCTGAAAACTATTTTTTAACGTTGGACGATCTTTTAACAAATCCATTTTCTTAAGTCTTGTTATACTTGTTTTTGAAAAAGGTCTTCATCTTGAGAAAAAGATTTTAAAGTTTACACTAACATACTATTCAACCCCTTTTCTAATGTGTTCCATTTATTTCATAAAATACAAGCTTACTTGGAGGATTTTACTTTAAATTATTCTTTTATCCAAGTACTTGTGAAGGAAAGGTTATGCTTCTATAAGTCTTCTGATTTCCAAGCAAGAAGCTTGAGAAGTGAAAATTAGAAGCAAGCGTGCTTGTGCAAAAAATAGCCTGATCAGCTGTTATGTCACTATTCAACCCTCTTTCTAGTGACCAACTAATTCACTTCAAGTGGAACCCTTCTAAGGTTGAAGGAGAACTGGAAGTAGCTCAATTTGAGCGAACTAGTATAAAAACCTATGTTCTCGTGTTCTTGCTTTTGTTTTATCCTTCACGCTTTTGGACGAAATGTTTGTGAACTATTTTCCATCCAACGCTTGTGAAAAGGTTTTTGAAAAAGCTTTCAAAATCATATACACACTATTCAACGCCCCTTCTAGTGTGTTTCATCTTTTTCATGTTGATCATTATTCTTTGCCATTATGATATAACTTGGTTGGGATATCTCAAAGCCTAGGGTGATTGAGAAGTAATTGTGTGTGACTATCTTCACGATTCTACTTATTGACATTGCAATATTGTATTGAACATTTTCAAGGAAACATTTTTTCCTTTATCGGAAGCATTCTCACACGAAAAAGTGGCAAAAATAGAGAAGGAATTTCAGGGAGTAAAATGCGTTATCCTAATTAAAAATATTATTATGTAAAAAAAACAAAATAATAAAAGACACGTGGTAAGATCAGGCCACTCTGATTCAACAGTTTATCTTTATTTAACTGGAACTCTCTAGTTATTCGAAAATGGAGAGGATATGTGTCCCAACTAATGAACCCATCCATTTAACTAATTAATTCTAGTGAGTTGAATAGGAATGTATTTATTTTGACTAAAAACAGTAAGTCAAATTGATTGACTCATTTTGAACAACTTTTTTAAGTTGACTATAAGACTAATATTCTATTGTTCAAAGTTTAGTCACATTAAAAATTTTCTCAACTTTTTCTAGAAATGTGTGAAAATTGAGCTCAAATCTTCTATCACATACTCGTTGTGTTACTAACTAAACTATACCTATTAGATAAGATTGGTGGACTTTTTTGAAGACATCTATAGAGATTGAAGAGTTGAAGACTTAGTAGTAGTTTATGTTTTATGTCTTTATCTAGTTTTGATGATGAGTTGTAATCACTTGTAAATTCTATAGTGTGAACTCTAGCTTATAGGTTTGCTTGATTTAATTGCTTTTAATTTGCATGAATGTGTGTGAACCATGCATATAGGTTAGAATGCATATAGATTAGAATTAACTGAGGATTAAAACTGGGCAAAAATTCTTTTGAAAAATCATAAGTTTTAATCCAAGAACAAAATAATCGATTATTAGAACACATTCATCGATTATCATGAGGCCATATTTCTTGAGAATTGCATAAGGTTCACAAATAATCGACTATCCACTTAAGATAATCAATTATTTGGCCCTGAAGCAAATTTATAGCTTACACAATTAATCGATTATAGGGTTATATAATCAATTATATTGATCTTTGTGATACACAGGTGAGGCATGAACAAAATAATCGATTATCCTTAATGAATAATCAAATATCTTTGTTTTGATCTCTATAAAAACAAAGTTTCAAAACTCTCTTTGTGTGACACTCATTTTAGATACTTCACTTAGAAATTTCATAGAGTATTCTTAGAGCTTTTGTGTGTCATCACTCTAAAGATTCATTGCTTGCAAAAACCAAATTCACAACTTGAAGAATCAATGGATCTTGCATAAGAGATCATGAGGAAAAGTTGGAATGCAATAGGATAAGTGCATCATTTTCTTATCATTCACTTATCATGTAAATTCTTTCCTATTATTTGCATTCTAGGTTTATTATGGAGAAGGTTTCTCAAGGTTCTTAGATTATGTAATAGGTTTCTACATAATGTTGGTATATTCTTGTAGGTTTCAAGAATAGTTGCATATGTAGGTTTCATATTGCATGTGAGTTTGCTTGTAATCATTGATATTTGATTAGTGTAAATCCAAACTCAAGTTGTTTGGATCAACTGGATGTAGATCACATGTTGTGATTGAACCGGTATAAAAATCATTGTGTAATCTTTTCTCTATCGTGGTCTTTTTACATTCTTGTATTAGGTTCTTTGTATCTTTGTCTTAATTGATCTTAATAATTCAATTAATTCCTATTAAGAACTGAACCTAGGAATTAAGTAGCCATTCTACAAAGCATCTCATTTCCATAAATCAACTCAAGTGATACCTTGATTTGGATCAATCAAAAAGAGTCTTCAAAAAAAGTTTTTGAAACTAAAGGTTTTAAAAGAAAGTTTTTACTCTCCAATTCACCCCCTCTTAGAGATAAGTCATTTTATTCAACATTATTTATTCAGTTGCCACACATTTCCTAGGTTAATCATCAAAATGCCACACGTTGCCAAATATTCTTTAAAATGCCACACTTTATTGTACACATGAGAAGTTGGGTTCCCCCAAACTAACTTCTCAATGGGATTTTCTAATTTTTTTCCAAACCCGTTTAGAAGTCGGGTTTAGGGGACCCAACTCCTAATTTTTTTTTTTAATTTAAAATTTTGATCTTAAAAAATTGTTTGATTTACTTTTTTTTATCTATTTTTAGATGATTGGCGAACAAATTATATTAAAAAATAGATGATCAAAAAATATATTGAATTTTTTATGTTTTTCAATTATTCAAGCATAAATTACATTAAAAAAGTGCAATACAAAATATAAGAATATAATGGAGAGGGTTAGCCACAATATAATAGAGATGAATGGTGTCATGATCCAAAGATGTGAAGAAATCCTAAAGGTCGCCCAAAATCCACTTGCATACACATCGAGATAGACATCAAGGAAACAGGTCAACAAAAAAGATGTGGTTATTGTTGAACTGTTGGTCATTCAAGAAAAAACATGTCCCCAACTTCAACAACAATAATATATTTTTTAATGTAGTTTGTATTAGGATAATTAAAAAAAATATAAAAAAAATCTCATGTATTTTTTATCATCTATTTATTTTAAATGTAAATTGTGTTTGATCATCCGAAAAAAATATATAAAAAATCAAACAAGTTTTTTAAAATTAATTTTCAAATAAAAAATAAAAAAATGGAAAACCCCATTGAAAAGTCAAGTCTCCCCAACCTGACTTCTGATGGGATCGCAAAAGTGTGGCATTGTGATCAGTGTTATCAGACTCGGCTCGGACTGGTCGGTTCGACCGGTTAGCCTGAGAACTGGGCACCTAATCGATTTGAACATGCAAGAGACCCAGTGTAACAACGGTTTTACAAGTTGAATCGGTGACCCAGCTGAGTCATGCACTTTTTTTTTTAAACTCGAATTGACGACATTTTACTTGGTCCAAATCTATAACAATATTAATCCTGAATAACTATAGATGCAACTTTTTATTGTCGATTCTACTCTATTGGGACTACAAAAAATTGCATTTTAATGTCATTGCTAAGCATCTACATTTTTCATCTCTTTCACTTTTCACTTGTTGCGGCTTTGTAACTCAATTTAACCCCATTCACATGGGGTTTCAGCTATTGGAGACTCTTCTACTTCATTTGTGGTTTGTTTTTGTCCACCAAGTAAGTTCCTCTTCCAAAAGTCAATGTCTTAAGGATAAAACACTAACATTTATAGGTTGTTAGAACCAAAGACATGGAAGATCTCTAATCCCTCAAAATCTCATAGTTTTGATGACAACGAAGATATTAAACTTTGATGAACTAATGAGGTTTATTAAGTGTTACAGGTTAACATACGTCCAATATGGATAAAGATATATTGTATTTCTTACCTCAAACACAAAATCTATTTTAATTAAACATGCGCCCAAAGTGACAAAGATGGATTCAGTTCAATGTTTTCATAGTTAAACTAGCGTCGCGCTATAAATGAATTGCGTCCAATGGTTTTATGTAAAAATTCAACATCCAATGTGTTGTGTTTTATTTCATCCAAACCTTAAAGAAAACATACACTTAAAGTTATACTTACACTAAGTTTTCTTTCATCCAAAAAAGGTGGACACGTGGGATATGCTCTGTACGATGATGATTCATTTAAAAGTTTCATCTTACCTTTATTCCCTCTATCTTTTATTTTGCCTAACATTTTAATTTCAAGTATTTGTTACAAGGCAAGATAAGCACGATCATTGATGAGAATATGCTCTATTATAAGCCATTTTCATACAAGTAGTAGAGACAAGGTGAGCATTGCTCATAAAGGATTGTACCTTCGCGTTTCTCTCTTATCACCAGAATTAGACACGTCAAAAGCAACATGTGTTATGTCTCCTAACGGGAAAAAGATCAACGGACTCTCATTCTCATAATGGTCACCTTTTTCAATGAAGCCTATATATACCAAGATTGAATCTTTGAAGAGTAAAGAATGAAACATAGAAGTGTTAACAAAGTAATAGAACATTGCTCTATATGAACAAAGCTCTAAAAAGTATTGGACGAAACATTGCTCTTCACATTGTGAGTTGATTTTGTTGTAAATATTTCAAACATTTCTTGTTTATGAAAGCCAAGAATGACTTATTGTTAAAGAATACTTAGGTTAACAATCTCAAGGAGTGATTGGTAGTGTGCCAGAAGTTACCTAAAGAATGTTATTGTAGCCAAAAGTGGCAGTGAAGAATACTTATTTTGTAATTAGTTTTAATTAGTTGAATACTTCTAAGGTTAAATGAGAACTGGACATAGCTCAGGTCGAGTGAACCAGTATAAAAACAAGTGTTCTTGTTATAACTCTTTTCCTCCCTCACGTTTTACCTTTGGATGATACATTGTGAAATTGTTTTCAAAGCTTGTCTTTGTGAAAAAGGTTTTCGAAAAAGTTTTCTATGTGCACATATTCACTATTCAACCTCCTTTCTAGTGTGTTATGTTTATTTCATAGGTTTCAAGTTTCATTCTCTTTGCTCATTTATTCTTTCTTCTATAAAGTTTCATTTATTCTCATTTTCCTTTTTTTTTTTTCTAAGTTTAGATTCTTTTTTTTTTAAGAACAAGTGATGTTTGGCTTTGGCGCATTTCATCTCCTTTAGCTTGCTTTGAATAATGTTTGGCTTAGTAGTTGCAGGCTTTCTCCTTTTATCTTTTTTGGTTTGTAGTCCACAGTGGAAATTACCTATGTGGAAATTAACATGATAGGTAATTTCCACTTATACAATTTGTATGCCAAAGAAGGGATTTTGCCAAATAAGCCTCCACTAATATCTAAGGTTACTTCCTTATCTTATTTAATATTATGTCTTTAATTCTTCCCTTCCTCCTATCATCTTTGTGTTTGTGTGAAATGTTCTTTTGAAAGTTGAAACTCATTTTTATTTTCTTAATGTAATGTTTTTCTCTTTCTGTTTTAGTTGTTATTTAACTCTTTAGTGTGTTTGTTGAGCTTGGATTGATGAATTGAAATGTGTTTTTTGAGTAAGCAAGAGGTGGATATTGAACAAAAGAGATGTCTTAGAGATGGAAGAACCATAGTCATATTTAAATATGTAGATCATCTCTATGAAAGGCCAAATTTTGCATATTGATCATTTAGTTTTTACTGCATCAAACAACAATGGTACCATCATTGATTCTGAAACAACTTTGGCATACCTTGTAGAAGAGGCTTACAATCCCTTTGTCTATGTGGTGAGGCTCCCTTAGGTAACTTCTTTTTGTCCAATTGATCAGTAATAAATAATGCTTTGATTCATGTGTGCATAATTAGCAATAGTGTCATTATTTCTTTTTACGAAGATGTTATTGGAAACACCTCATCTGTTTGTAAAAGGGCATAAGGGTGTAGCTTTTGTTGTTTGTCTTACTTTTTTAATTGCAGGAGTTTAACATACCGGTGTTGTGCAATTTTATTTGATTTTGGTGAGACTGCTTGAAATTGCTTACTACTTACTACATGAAGTAGATGAAGTAGGGGAAGCTTACTGATGTATAGGAAGCTCACTCGAAATATGCTATCGTCGTACTCTTTTGTTGTAATGGTTTAAAATGCAAAAAGAAATATTTTATTTGACAATGGTTTAAAATGTAACACTCTAATTTTTAATACTAGGAAATAATAATAATTAATATATTAGAATGAGATTAAATAGTTAATTTTATTAATTAGCTTTGTAACTTAGAAGAATAAGCAATTAAAGAAATTAATAAGGAAAGGTCAAGTTAACAAACACTTAGTAATGCTGAAATAGACTCAAAGTAGTCAATAGTCAATGGGAAGGAATTTGGTCAATTCATTAATGACAAAACTGTAAATAACCCAAAACTTAACAAATAGTCATGAAAATTAGATTGTGTGCTCTTAATTGAATTCTTAATGAACCTAGACTATAATTAAAGGATTAAAGCGACTTAATCAAGAGTAATTAAGGTACTAAACCTAGACTAATGAACCCTAAGCTAATTGGGCCTAAGGCCCATGACCCAACACTCATGTTAGGAACCCCTAAAACAAAAAGGCATTCTCCCCTCCTTTCTCCTTAGTCCAACACATTTTCGATTTCAGAATATGAACAATTATCAAAAGCTTTACTATTAAGTAATATTCAATGTTTATAAAAAAAGTTATTAAGTAAAGTAGTAAGTTAAGCATAACTTACTCCAAGAGTAAGTTATCTTTAATAATCCTTTTTGACTTCTTCACAAACCCCACAACCTTCTTCATTTTTTAGTTCACCTCAATCTTGAAATGAAGGGAACACACATGATGCGTAAAATATTTCGCTTAAGGGCAAGCGTACCCTACGCAGTAGTTACAGTGGACCTAAGTCCGGATATCATACCCAAAGGACTAGAGGGGTTCCCAAATAATTCAAAATTGCGCGTTAAACTAAACAATTTAATTTAATTGGCAGATTGAGAAAGGATGTTCAATTACTCGTAGAAAAACAAAGTTCAAAGAATGAGCAATAACAGTTCAAAAGATTTTCAGATAAGGAAGACTAGGGTTGTGATTTCAACTTCGCAATAAAATCCCCCAAAAGCTTATTTTAATTGAAATTCAAGAGTGAACGATCAATTGCTAATCAACCCCCTTAAATTAATTAACAAACAATGGCCATGTACTGTTAATGCTTTTTTCCCAAATTTATTTCCTAGTTGATCATATAGGAATCAAATTAACGAACAGAATGAATAACAGAGGGGGCGATTAAATATAATTAATCTGATTAGAAATTTACCAAACAAGTTTGATCATGCATGTTTGTATAAACCCAATTATTTCATAGTTCTGCCAATTGGAAGTAGATGGTCACTAGCATACAATTGGCTAAAATTAGGATTGATTAGTTCCTATAACAGGCAAAGCAATGAAATAATTCAATTGATAAAGGGAACAATAGAAATTCAATTAAAATAGCAAAAGGGGATTACATGCTCGGTTTACATCACAACCCTAAGAAAAGTAATTAGCCAACTATAGGCACAGGAAGACACAAAATTACAATCAAAGTCATAAAAAACAAAATAGAGTAGAAACTTTACAAGTTAGGACCCCCATCATGTTCATTATGTTCTTCCCAAGCCTAAGCCTTTCTGTCTATCACTAACTCTATCAGAGAGCATTATTTTCGAAACAGAGTAAAAGATGCCCAAACCCTCACTTCCAACTTTCTATTTATAATACAAAAAGTGTAACTGTCATGTGGAAGTCAACACGGCCATGCTCAGGGTGGCATCACCATGCTCTTTGAGCGGGAAAAATTCAAAATTCAAATATCTGCTTCAGCACGGTCGTGCTCTGAAGAGCACGAGAGCACGACCGTTCTTGGAAAAAGTTGACGTTGAAGGCTCTTTTTGTGCAAATTAGAGCACGGTCATTCTCTGAGAAGCACGGCCATTCTCAGAAAATGATGACGCTGATAACTCCTTTTGTGCAAATCAGAGCATGGTCTCGAGCATAGCTGTGCTCATTTGAGCATAGTCTTAAGCACGGCCGTGCTCATTGAGCATGGCCATGCTCTTCGAGAGATGCTCAAATATTCTTCAAATCATCCATTTTTAGGGTCTTTTCATGTTTATTCTCCTAGGGGCCTTCCTGTTACACACTTAGCATAAAAATGTGAGTTTTGAAAAAATAATTTACATAAAATAAAGCATTTTAGGGCCAAAACTCATGTCCCATTACGTACAAAATATGGTTTATCAACACACTAGAAGGGGGGGTTTAATAGTGTGTTAGTATAAAACTTAAAACCTTTTTGCAAATATGGAGGTTTTCTCAAGAGCGGATTTCATAAGAAACTTACGAATACAGTTCATATAAGATCGTCCAAGCGTTGAAAATCACAGTTTTATTGAAACTGAGTTTTGGTAGATCATCCAATCAAAAAACAATTTTCACAAACAGATTTTAAAGCATGAACTTGTGCGTCCAAGGTGTGTAAGATAAAAGCAAGAGAAAAACAAGTTAAGCTAAAAGAGTGAGTATAAACACTTGGTTTTATACTGGTTCACTCAATCTTAAGCTACGTCCAGTTCTTCTTCAAAAATCTTTGAAGGTTTTAACTAATTAAATACTGATTACAAAAACAAGTATTCTACGCTGTCACTTTTGGCTACAACAAGTATTCTCTAGGCCACTTCTGGCACACCTTTTAATATCCCCCTGAGATTAAAAACACCCAAGTATTCTTTGATCACTAAGCAACTTTTGGCTTTCCAAACAAGTGTTTGAATGAATACATATTCAATATAACTCTCATAGAGAGGATATTACAATGTAAATAGAATAGAAAAGTTTTGCTATGCAAAGTAAAATCTCTCGTAGCATAAGTATGGATCATCCAGCGATTTCAGCATTTAGAAAAAAATTATAGCTTCGTTGTTGATTTTGTGAGCATGCTCTTCTATTTATAGCCTTTGAAAATATCTGTTCTCTCACAATCACGTGAACGTTACCACGTGTCAGCTTGAGGTGGAGAAAGAAGAGGACAAATAGTATTGTACTTTCTGAGCACGCCTCCACTACTTGTACGAAGAAGATTCCTTTCCAAAAAATGCTTCTTTGTCGCCTGCCTTAGTACACTTTTTGAATTTCAAATGATTAGTCATTTCAAAAAGACGAGGAAATAAAAGTACATACTTTTTAATATGATGTTAGAGTCTAAGACTTTGGATGATGTCCAACCCCTCAAACTTCAGTTTTGATGATAACAAATGAGATTAAATTTTGAAGTATCTAATGCTTTATGGTTGAATATTATAGGTACAACATCATCCAATGCCTAAGTGGTATTATATTTCTTAAGCTCAAACTATATATATCTATATGCTTATTGCGTCCAATGTGTGACTGGAACTTATTTTTCTAAAGTGTAAATCCAGCATCCAATGCACTGTAATGAAACAAGCATCCAATGCATTGTGAAAACTAGTGTTCAAACACTGCGTCCATTAGAGGAGTGTCAACTCGCTTATATAACTTACACACCTTTTCTATCAAACAGTTATATAATGCGTCCATGATGTGTAAAAGTACACTTAAGCTTTTTGATGATGATTCTCTGAAATGTTCTATTATTCCCTCTCATTTCTAATGTGACATTTCATTTGAATATTCAAAAAGTGTACCACAGGAGACAGAAAAGCTTCTCTCTGCAAAAACCGTACAGAAGTGGAGGTGCTGCATGTACTGTTGTCTCCTTTCTCTCTCCACCCCAAGCTGACACGTAGCAATGGTCATATGATTGTGAGAGAATGGTTTTTCGACAAGGCTCGAATCCCATAATGGATACATCCACTTTGTAGGCTATAAAATAGAGGATCAAGCTCACGAAATTAAGAACGAAGCATTCAAGTTTTCAAAGAGCTAAAACTCTGCCAAAATGATTGGACAATTAACACTTGTACAAAAAAAGCAACTCCTTAGCCTTTGCTAAGTTACTTTGTGTATTCTGTTTACATTGTAATATCCCTTTTGTGAGAGTTGATCTGAACTTGTAATCAAACTGTTTGTTTGGAAAGCCAGGAGTAGCTTAGTAACAAAGAATACTTGGGTTTTCTTTAATCTCAAGGGGAGATTAAAGGTGTGCCAGAAGTGGCCTAGAGAATACTTATAGCCAAAAGTGGCAGGGTAAAGAATACTTGTTTGTAATCAAAGTTTTGATTAGTGGAACCCTTCAAAAGGTTATTTTGAAGGAGAACTGGACGTAGCTCAGGTTGAGTGAACTAGTATCAATCAAGTGTTTTTACTCTATTGCTTTTTAGAAGCTATCTCTATAGTTATTTCTTCGCATTAGACGCATAAGATATATCCATCTTTGTGAAAAGTTTTAAGTTTTATCTAACACACTATTCAACCCCCTCTTCTAGTGTGATTTCCTACATTTCAGTTGGCATTAGAGCTCAGCCTCTTGGGTTGAGTACTTAGCAATACAGAGGAAACCAGATCCTGAGAAAGATGGAAAACGAGGGACTAGCTGTGAACAGACCACCACTCTTCAAGGGTGTAAAATTTGATTATTGGAAGCAAAGAATGATAGCATTCTTTGAATCCTGTCATATTGATATGTGGAACGTTATGGAGATGGGCGACTACATTCCATATGATGACAACCTCAACAAGATTCCCAAGGCTAGATGGATCGAGCATCAAAAGCAGAGATTCTATCTCAACTCCAGAGCCAGAAACACCATCATGTGTGCACTATCCGAACAAGAATATAACAAGGTGCGCAGTTTCAAAAGCACTAAACAGATGTGGGACACTCTTGCGTTAACGTGTGAGGTTCCACCCAGGTAAAACGTAACAAACTCAGTCTTCTTACTCGTAAATATGAGTTGTTTAGTATAGAGGGAAATGATGACATACAAAGTATGTTTGGATGATTTCAAACCATACTAAATGAGCTTATAGAGAACATGGTAAATATTACAATAACTATGAACATATTGACAAAATTCTGAGGAGTTTGCCTAGGCAATGGAGACCACAGGTTACAACTTTGAGAACAACTAAATGACTGGACGAGATGTCCTTAGAAGAGCTTGTGGGAATCCTAAAAGTGCATGAGCTAGAACTGCAACAAGACGGTGATGCAAAGAAAAGCAAGTCTCTGGCACTCTAGAAGCCAAAGAAAACACCATCGTCTAAAGCCATGCAAGCAGAAGAGTCATAGCAATCTGAAGATGAAGACTTTGATGAGGATGATGAGCTATCCTTCATACCCAAGAGAATCCATGCTATGTGGAAGAAGAAAGATGGATCCAGATGGTGAAATGCAGAGAATCACACTAGAAGGGGGGGTTGATTAGTGTGTTAGTTAAAACCTTTAAAACTTTTTGCAAAGATGGATATATACTAACTTAAGTTTTACAAGGAACTTGTAAAAACAAAAGATAGCAAGTATCTTCCAGTCGTTAAAAGATAGTTCAATGGAACTGCGTTTTCATATACCGTCCAAACATGAAGCAAAAAGATTTTTGCAAATATAAAGAGTAGAAACTTGTGCGTATAATGCAAAGAATCAACTCAAGAGAATAACTGATAAGCTTAAAAAGCAATAGAGTAAAAACACTTGGTTTATACTGGTTCACTCAACCTGAGCTACATCCAGTTCTCCTTCAAATACCTTTGAAGGGTTCCACTAATCAAGTTCTAATTACAAACAAGTATTATATACCTTGCCATTTCTGGTTACAAGTATTCTCTAAGCCACTTCTGGCAAACCTTTAATCTCCCCATGGGATTAAAGAACGCCCAAGTATTCTTTGTCACTAAGTCACTCCTAGCTTTCCAAACAAAAACTGTTTGATTACAAATTCAGCAAATAACTCTCACAGAGAGGATGTTACAATGTAAGCTAATACACAAAGAACTTAGCAAAGCTAAGAAGATTTATCTTTTTCGCACAAGTGTAGGTCATCTAATTGATTTGGCAGAGTTTCAGCTCTTAGAAAACTTGAATGCTTCATTGTTGATTTCGTGAGCTTGTTCCTTTATTTATAGGCAGCTTGGTGAAGATATCCATTGTGGGATATGTGCCTTTGCCAATAACCGTTCTCTTTCAATCATATGACCGTTGCTACGTGTCAGCTTGGGGTGGAGAGATGGAGGAGACAACAGTACATGCAGCGCCTCCACTACTTGTACGGTTTCTACATAGAGAAGCTTTTCTGTCCCCTGTGGTACACTTTTTGAATTTTCAAATGAAATGTCACATTAAAAAAGAGAGGGAATAACAGAACATTTCAGATAATCATCATCGAAAAGTATAAGTGTACTTCTTCACAGTTATGGTTGCTTTATATAAATGTTTGATAGAAAAAATGATGTAAGTTATATAAGCGTTGGGCGCTTCTTATTTGGACGCAGTGTTTACACACTGGTTTTCATAATGCATTGGACGCTTGTTTTATAACAGCGTATTGGACGCTGGATTTTATACTTAGAAAAACAAGTTTCCATTTACTCCTTGGACGCATTGTACGCATAGAGATATAAAGTTTGAGCTTAAGAAATACAATACCATTGAGGCATTGGACAGTGTGGTACCTATAATACTCAAACATAAACCATTAGATACTTCAAAATTTAATCTCATTTGTTATCATCAAAACTGAAGTTTGAGGGGTTGAACATCGTTCAAAGTCTTAGATTCTAACAGATGGAGAAACTTGAACAAGAAAGGATTCAAGGAGAAGAAGGAGAAGAGTCCAATCATTTGCTAAGAATGCAACAAGCCCGAACACTTCAAGTCAGAATGCCCAGACCTTGAAAAGAACAAGGACAAGAAGAAGAAAGTCTTCAACAAAGAGAAGGGCAAGAAAGTTTTGATGTCCACATGGGAAGACTTGGATAATGACTCACCATCGAACGATGAAGAAGAAGAAGAAGCAAACATATGTCTGATGGCAGACACTACATCAGATTCTTCAGAACCATAAGAGGAAGAAAAGGTAGACTTTAATGATTTAAAATCGCTTAAAGAAGCTTATCATGAATTACTTTCAAACTCTTCTATTCTGTCAAAGGCCTATAAAACTTTGAAGAAATTGTCCAAATCACTTTCAAAAGAAACAGAAGTTTTAGAAAATAGTTTCAAGCAACTTGAAAGTGAAAAGGAGGATTTACAGAAAAAGTTTACAGGGCTCTCAAAAGAACATGAAGCCTTAAATGAGGATAGACGAACTCTATGGAACGATAGTGCTCATGCTTATCAGTCCTATGAGGAATCAAGGACTAGAGAAATGAAGCTTTCCATAGAGATTCGAAAAAGCAGAAAACAAAAGTCTTGTTGAGAAGCTTCTGAAAGTTAAAATAGATACTTCCTTAAGAGGTCAACCATATAATGTTGTGAAACTTCATGAAGAGATTGACAGCCTAAAGAAGGATCTGTCCAACTTTGTCAAGGTATCTAACAACCTTAACAAGCTTTTAAAATATGAAGGTTGTAAGAGACCCAATGACAAGTCAGGGCATGGATATAAGGGAAAGAAATATATTCATGACGAGGATGTAGATGTTTGTTACTTCTATGGGAAACCTGGACATTTAACGTCCAAATGCAGACATCTGCCTAAGAAGGGAGCATACAGTGCCCTTCAAACTAACAAGAAAGGACCCAGTCAATCTGGGTACCTAAAGATAAAATTGTTCCTATTGCAGACATGCTTAACAGCAGGAAAGAAACTCTAGTCATGGTACCTGGACACTGGGTGCTCGCATCATATGACAGGAGAAAGGTGTATGTTCCAAAGTCTCCAACCCAGGACTGGTGAGACAGTCACTTTCGGACGAAATTAGAAAGGGATGACAGCTGGCGTGGGTAAAATTTGTATTCCACCCTATCCCTCTATTGATAATGTTCTTTATGTTAAAGGTCTCAAATACAATCTACTTAGCATAAGTCAATTATGTGACAGTGGATACGATGTTGCCTTTAACAAAGGTAAATGTATAGTTAAGAACTCTAATGGATCCCTTCTCTTTACTACAAAGAGGCAAGGTAATATGTATAAGATTAAACTAGGGGAACTATTAAGTCAAAATGTATCATGCTTAGTTTCAGTTAAAGAAAATCGTTGGCTATGGCATAAAAAGCTTGGTCATGAAAGCTTGAGATTAATCTCAAAGCTTAACAGGCATAACCTCATGAGAGGATTACCAAGTATGTCATACAAAGATTATCTTCTTTGTCAAGCATGTCAAAAAGGGAAGCAAGTAAAAAGTTCTTTTAAAAGCAAAAACATTGTTTCCACTTCTAGACCTCTTGAGCTGTTACATATTGACTTGTTTGGACCTACAAGAACAGCCTCAGTAAGTGGTAAGAGATACGGATTGGTTGTAGTGGACAACTATACAAGATGGACGTGGGTCATGTTCCTATCTCACAAAGATGAGTCTTTTAAGGTCTTCTATAACTTCTGTAAAAGAGTTCAAAATGAGAAAGGAGTATGCATTACTTCGATCCGAAGTGATCATGGGGGAGAATTCAAAAATAAGAGTTTTCAAAGGTTCTGTGAGGATAACGGTATCCATCACAACTTCTCAACACCTAGGACGCCTCAACAAAATGGTGTTGTTGAGAGGAAGAACAGGTCACTCCAAGAGATGGCCAGAACCATGTTGAATGATAATTCAATCCCTAAACACTTATGGGCTGAAGCAGTAAATACTGCCTATTATTTACATAACAGAATTTATGTTAGACCCATCATGAAAAAGACTCCATATGAATTGTGGAAAGGGAAAAGACCCAACATATCCTACTT
Source organism: Pueraria montana var. lobata (assembly GCA_026413185.1). NCBI lineage: Eukaryota > Viridiplantae > Streptophyta > Magnoliopsida > Fabales > Fabaceae > Pueraria > Pueraria montana. The sequence continues at coordinate 45,626,541 of CM048656.1, forward strand.
CTATGCATTCGGATGTCAATGTTTCATTCTAAACACTAAAGACAATCTGGGAAAGTTTGATTCTAAGTGTGATGAAGGATTATTGCTTGGATACTCGGAAACTTCAAAGGCATATAGAGTTTATAATTCTAGAACCTTAGATGTAGAAGAAGTTATCCATGTGAAGTTCAACGACACTAAGCCTGATGAGAAATTATCAGAGCTGGATGAATCATTTGCATATCTCAGGTTGGATGATGAAAATAAGTCATCAAACGTGTCCAACGATGATGTCTCAATTGAAGAGTCCAATGCTCCCCTGGACGGTCTAGTAGAAGAACAAAGAGAACCAACTAGACGTAACTGGCAAATGAAGAACATCACCCAAAAGATCATATCATTGGTGATCCAAAGGATAAAGTCAGAACCAGATCTTCACATCAACAACAAGGTCACACATCACTCATATCACAGATGGAACCTAAGACTGTGGATGATGCCTTGGAAGATGAAAGCTGGGTCAAAGCAATGCAAGAATAACTTGACCAGTTTCAGAAAAAAATTGTCTGGAAGCTTGTTGAGAAACAACTAAAGTTGTGAGAAATAAAGCCAGGCTGGTAGCCAAAGGTTACTCACAACAGGAAGGTATAGACCATACTAAAACTTATGCACCTGTTGCTCGTCTAGAGGCAATTCGCATTTTACTATCATTTGTAGCTCATAGCAATAAGAAGCTATATCAAATGGACATAAAAAGTGCATTCCTAAATGGACTCGTAAAAGAAGAAGTATATGTGGAACAACCCACAGGGTTTGAGAGTGATGCTTTTCCTAATCATGTTTTCAAACTTAACAAAGCTTTATATGGACTGAAGCAAGCACTAAGAGCTTGGTAGGAAAAACTCAGTTCATTCCTTTCAGAAAATGATTTTTCAAGAGGAAAAGTAGACACTACATTGTTTCGTAAGGATTACAACTCTGATTTTATCATTGTGTAAATATATGTTGATGATATCATATTCAGTGCTACTAATGAATCTCTATGTGAGGAATTTGCTAAGTTAATGCAAACAGAGTTTGAGATGAGCATGATGGGAGAACTGAAATTCTTCCTTGGATTGCAAATCAAGCAAACTGATAAAGGCATATACATACATCAAACCAAGTATGTTAAGGAGCTTCTGAAGAAGTTCAAGATGGACGATGCAAAACGAATGAAAACTCCTATGCATCCAACAATAGTACTTGGACTAGACGAAAGTTCAAAGAAGGTGGACAACACCTTATACAGAGGAATGATAGGATAATTCCTATACCTCACAGCATCCAGACCTGACCTCATGTTCAATGTATGTCTATGTGGCAGATTTCAATTTGATCCAAGGAAAGTTCACTTAACTGCTATTAAAAGAATTTAGATATCTTGTTGGAACAACTAATCTTGCTCTATATTTCAAAAGGCAGAAATGCTGGAGACAGAATTGAAAGAAAAAGCACTAGTGGAGGATGTCACTTCATTGGTGGAAACTTAGTCTCCTGGATATGCAAGAAGCAAGGAACCATTGCATTATCCACTACTGAAGTAGAGTATATCTCAATTGCAAGTTGCTGCTCTTAAATCTTATGGATCAAATATCAACTTGAGGACAACAATATATATGAGAGTAACATTCCTATCTTATGTGATAGCACTACTGCAATTGATCTTTCTAAAACCCCATACTGCATTCAAAGGCAAAACATATAGAAATTAAACATCACTTTAGAAGAGACCATGTTCAGAAAGGGACTGTGGAATTACAGTTTGTAACCATAGATAATCAGCTAGCTGATATATTTACAAAACCCCTTACTGAAGACAAGCTAGTCATTCTAAGGAATAAACTTGGCATAGACTTTGTAAAGGAATGATTAACATCTATATGCAGCATCCAACATGAGTATAGCATCCAAAGGCCACTTAAGTCATGCATGTGCACTGCATGTGTTACATTTAAGTCCAATGTATGAATGATGTTTTCTGTTTTCATTTAACATGATTTACAACATGGCTAAAACGGTTTCATTTTGAGTAAGTATGAGTTAATGCTCTATGCTGAGTCACTTAACTGTTCATAACTGTACATAGTTACCCATAGACTTCAGCATACCTCATCATGGCGGGTTTAGTAGCATAACCTCCACTTTCAAAAATTCAAAAGCCCAAAACCATTTCATTTGCCCAAACAAGCCCATACTTAAGCTTTCAAATCTTCTCTAAAAATACTTTACCATATTTCCCTACTCAGAAACTTCCTTCTACCTTTGCCTTCTCTCTTTCTCTCTCACACTTGAGCCAAACACTTACCTGATAACCTAAAAATCCAACCTTTACCACAATGTCGAACTCTAGTGAATCAACCGCCTCTGTTCTTGATATCCCCACCTACCCTGAAACCACTATTGTGACACAAGGTGCTGCTACTATTCACATTGAACACTTCTTTGATATCAAGTACTTGGAAGGCCTTGGTCTCAAACTTGAAGAAAATCTATTGAAGAGTGGCATTCGAGGGTTCTTCAATGATACTCAGAAGATATATCCAGAGCTCACCAAGATATTATGGAGGAATGCAAGGTTCGATACTTAGCGTCAGATTGAATCTACGGTGATTGGATGCGAAGTGGTTCTCTCAACTGAGACAATAGCCAAAGTTACTGGCTGTATCAGGGAGCGGAATCAATATAAGCCAGACTAGGCAGAAAGGTATAATAACCATGTTGGGAAGGTACTCTGCAAAGACAAGTCTACTGATTCAGCGAAGATAGAGTACAGGAACATGTGTGAAGAAGCCAAGATATGGCAACAGATATGCAACAAAGGTATTCTGCATAAAGCTGGGTCCAAGGATTCAGTCACGGACTTACACAAGTTCGTGTTATTTCACTTGATGGAGGGTATTCCATTCAACCTACCTTATACCATCTACATCAACATTATGTGGATGATATCTTCTATGTTGCTCGGCTAAATAAAATTTTCTAGGATCAGAAAGTATACTAGAGATTTTATGATGAATTGGACGATGAAGAAAATGAAGCAATCATCAGGAAAGGTGAACTGATTGCATTCCAACAGAAATTTGGAGAGTCCAACATTAAGCCCATGAAGATCAAGTTAACTGCCAAAGTTCTGAGGGAGCTGGACGAGGAAAGCATCAACAAGAAAATACATGAGCAAAGCAGACTCATTCAGAATGATGAAGAAGAGGAGATGGACTTCTTGGGTCTTGGGAAGAAGATTAAGAAGCTTATGAAAGACCAAGAAACCAGAAAGGTGACAAGACAAATGTCACAGCAGCAAAAAGAAGAAGCAAAAAAAGAAAGAAGAACAAAGAAAAGGCATGCTGCCTCTGCACCATCCAATCCTCCTGCCCTTGTTGAGAAGCGTCCAAAGAATGCTTCATCCAAACCAGCACCAAAAAAGCCCAGAGTCCGAAAGTTAAAGATGTTGAGTGACTCTGGTGACGATGATAACCTTCCAATTGGCCAAATCAAGAGGAAAGCTGAAGAAGTAGAGTCAAGACCACAAAAGAAACAAAAGGTATCTGCATCCAAAGTAGGTAGTTCTATTATACCTACTACAGTACATAGAAGAGTGAAGACTCAGGCAATAAGGCCAAGAAGATTTCTAGTTCCACCCCCTTCCTCTCAAGACACTGAGAGTGAATCAAACATTTCTCCACCTGCTGATCCACCAGCTACTGCAACACCTGCACTAACACAACATCCACCTCTCAAGTTAAACCTCACACCAACTGTGCATCCAAGGGACACTTGGAGAGATGCATGAACACCTTGAACCATTCCACCAAAGGTTCAAGAGGAAACAGAGGAAATGAAAAACAAAGAAAGATTCCCTATTGTATTCTTCACCAGGAATGGACAGAATTACCACAAGAGGAGTGATGTCATCTGGAGACCATATTAGGAGCCTCTTGAGAGAAGTTTCACTTCAGTATTTGCACCAGACTAGACGAGGTATGATCATGTTCATCCTTAGTTAGCAGTCTATGCTTCACTACCAAAAGGGTCTATCACTTGCAATCCTCCACCAACTTGGACAAAGCAATCTTATCCAACCTTGGTTAGGATGGAGCGCCCCTATTCATGCCCAATTGGTACACAGTAGAAGGTGCGTCCAGTAGCTGAAGAGCTTCCAGAGCCAGAAGTAGAAATTGCTTTTAAATATGCCAAGCCTCTACTTGACAAATCTGGCAAACAACAACAGAAGAAGAAACCTACCCCCAAGAAACCTGTCACTTCCAACATTAACAAGGAAATGGTTGCTGAATTGCAACTAGCCACCAAGGAAAGCCTGGACCTTTCCAAGTTCACACAACTTCCAAAGGTTAGATGGGTGAAGCCGTGAACGACATTTAGTTATGGACTCCTATCACCAAGTTCCTACCACTTCCTCCAGGAACTCTAGTGTTGAACTTCCAACCAAGTGATTATGATGACTTTGGTAAATTGCTGCAACAGATGAACTTGCAAGATCAAGCCATTGCTTATCCTCCCAACCTTCACATCAGACGCTCAACTGATATCAAGTTTGTGCTTGATAAGGTATGTCCTAGACTACCTCTATATGATGCTGGATGCAAGAAAGGATTCAAGTTCTATAGCACTGAGATGTCGAACAGAGAAGAAAAGATTCAACTTTAATTCTCATCTCAGCAATGGAATCACTTATTTGACAAAACTGGCAAGCTCACAAGGCCACTTGATATGTTCGAAGCCAATACATTCTAGCGGCAAATTCTATGGGAAGATACAAAAAAAGCTTCAACTTTATGATGCTCAAAAGAAGATTTTATCCATCCTCCTGAAGGTCTTGAAGTCATGCATCTAGTGAAGACCTTTCATTGGAGTGATACTACTGAGTGCTTCTTGACTAGAGATGATGATTTCCTGGAAGTATTAAAAATGTTGCCAGTAATTCGAAGCAACAGAGTATATGACATTCGCAAGTTGGATAGAGTTGTTTTTAAGGAAGAAGTGAAAACTCTTCATGAACTTCAACTCGCTGAACAACAACGAGCATACAAGCTGAAAAGGCTCATTTGGCACAGTTTGAAAAATAAAAGGTTGAGATTGCTGCTAAAGAACAAGAAGAAAGAGCTATGGAAAAACAAGCAGAACAGGCTACCAAAACCAAAGCAACACAAGCAGAATTGGATGAAGTTTATGCCAAAATTAATGAAGTGCTCATCCAATTAGACTTGGAAAATGAAGTGCAAGTTGACGTTGAACACTTCGTCACTTCACATGAGGAGCAAACTGTTCAATCTTAAGCATCCAAGGATATAGATATGCAACCAGTGGCTGAAACTGAAGTGCCACAACTACCGAAGTCCACTACTGACAAACCTACTCCTGAGGTTGCTATAAGTATGCATGTTGTTGATGCGTCCAACGAAGCCCACTCTGGAACAAGACAAGTTTTAGTGCCTACAAGTTCCTCAAGTCCATAGGCCATTGTTCCTTTGAAATTTGTTGAACCTCAAGGCATTTCAAGACAGAGTGCAAGAGATTGTTCATCAAGCTCTCAAGCAACAACAAACAGAAACAGAAGCTGCTCTACATGCCTTTCAAGAGAGACAACAAGCTGAAGCTGAACAACATAGAAGAATGATGCAAAATTCCATAGCTAATTAGTTCATGAACCTCTCTCAGATGCTGGTGAGTCAAATTCAATCAACCGCTACTAACTTCATTGGCACTGTTACTCATCTGATTCATCCTGTTCAACCTGTACCTCCACCGCAACATCCGCAACCACCAGTTGAACAACCAGCACCACCAACTCAAGCACCACCAGAGCAACCACCTCCACCACAAGAACCTCCTCAACAGCCTTAAGTGACCATGACGCTCGAATCAACTTTTCCATCTTTCAAACCCATTTTTTTGTTGATGACAAAAGGGGGGAGAAATTGGAATTTTGATATCATAGAGTTTTAATTGCACTATTTTGTGAAAACTCTTTTACCTTTGGCTGTTCATTCAATATATGAGGTGTTTTGATCATAAGCTCCACATCCATACCCTTCATATGTTTATACTCTAATATTCATAGCCTTTGAAAATATCTGTTCTCTCACAATCATGTGAACGTTACCACGTGTCAGCTTAAGGTGGAGAGAGAATAGGACAAATAGTATTGTACTTTCTGAGCGCGCCTCCACTACTTGTACGAAGAAGATTCCTTTCCAGAAAATGCTTCTTTGTCTCCTGTCTCAATACACTTTTTGAATTTCAAATGATTAGTCATTTCGAAAAGACGAGGAAATAAAAGTACAAACTTTTCAATACGATGTTAGAGTCTAAGACTTTGAACGATGTCCAACCCCTTAAACTTCGGTTTTGATGATAACAAATGAGATTAAATTTTGGTATCTAATTCTTTATGGTTGAGTATTATAGGTACCACACCGTCCAATGCTTAAGTGGTATTGTATTTCTTAAGCTCAAACTATATATATCTATGTGCTTATTGCGTCCAATGTGTAACTGGAACTTGTTTTTCTAAAGTATAAATCTAGCGTCCAATGCACTGTAATGAAACAAGCGTCTAATGCATTGTGAAAACCAGTGTGCAAACACAACGTCCATTTGAGAAGCATCCACTCGCTTATATAACTTACACACCTTTTCTATCAAATAGTTATATAATGCGTCCATGATGTGTAAAAGTACACTTAAGCTTTTCGATGATGATTCTCTGAAATGTTCTATTATTCCCTCTCATTTCTAATGTGACATTTCATTTGAATATTCAAAAAGTGTACCACAGGAGACAAAAAAGCTTCTCTCTGCAAAAACTATACAGAAGTGGAGGCGTTGCATGTACTATTGTCTTCTTTCTTTCTCCACCCAAGCTGACACATAGCAACGGTCATATGATTGTGAGAGAACAATTTTTTGACAAGGCTCAGATCCCACAACGGATACATTCACTTTGTAGGCTATAAATAGAGGATCAAGCTCACAAAATCAACAACAAAGCATTCAAGTTTTCAAAGAGCTGAAACTCTGCCAAAACAATTGGACGATTAACACTTGTGCAAAAAAAGCAACTCCTTAGCCTTTGCTAAGTTACTTTGTGTATTTTGTTTACATTGTAATATCCTCTCTGTGAGAGTTGATTTGAACTTGTAATCAAATTGTTTGTTTGGAAAGCCATGAGTGGCTTAGTGACAAAGAATACTTGGGTGTTCTTTAATCTCAGGGGGTGATTAAAGGTGTGATAGAAGTGGCCTAGAGAATACTTGTAGCCAGAAGTGGCAGGGTAGAGAATACTTGTTTGTAATCAAAGTTTTGATTAGTGGAACCTTTCAAAAGGTTGTTTTGAAGGAGAACTAGACGTAGCTCAGGTTGAGTGAACCAGTATAAACTAAGTATTTTTATTCTATTATTTTTTAGCTTACCAGTTATCTCTAGAGTTATTTCTTCGCATTAGACGCACAAGTTTCTTTATTAACTTATTTGAGAAAAGTATTTGTTTCACGCTTGGACGACAACCTGAAAACACAGTTTCATTAAACTATTATTTTGAACCATTGGACGATATTTGCAACTCTCCGTTTTACAAGTCCTTTGTAAAAATCTAAGTTAAGATATCTCCATCTTTGCGAAAAGTTTTAAGTTTTATCTAACACATTATTCAACCCCTCCTTCTAGTGTGATTTCCTGTATTTCATATGAATCATCTTTTAAATGTGCAAGTGTATGAGCATAAGAGTGAGTAGACGCTAATTTACTTAGATAAAAAAAAACTTGTGTAAGTTTTTAGCTCCTTCTTGGATGCTCAAAGGAACACAACATATTGTACGTTGGTTTTCACAATACATTTGGACGCTTGTTTCTTAACAGTGCATTGGACGTTGGATAGTTTATTATAAAACAAGTTCCATATAACTTTTGGACTATATAGAGTGTTCTGTGTAGAGTTTGAGTATAGAGATAATGATACCATAGGTATATTGGGTGGTGTATTTCCTGTAATACTTAATTAAACTCATTAAATACTTCAAAATTTAATATCATTTGTTATCATCAAAACCATAGATTTGAGGGGTTAGACTGTTAGGTTCTAAGACCTTGGACGATGTCCAACCCCTCGAATTTCGGTTTTGATGATAATAACTAAAGGATAAATTTTGAAGTATCTAATGATCTAGTTTGAGTGTTATAGGATTTACGTCGTCCAATTCCACAACGGTATTGTATCTCTCAAACCTGGACTTTATGTTTTAATAAAGAAAGCGTCCAAATATATTTTATAAGAATCCTACAGGCAGCGTCCAATGCTCCTGTGAGAGCAAGCGTCCAACGCTTGAATAACACTCTCTGTAGTTACTATCTTAAAAATACGTTTTCTATGTTGATTCAATATGAGGCAACGTTCACTCTCTCATATTTTAACATGCCATTCTATTTGATTTTTTCGAATAGTACTGAACAGGAAAAGAAGAAGCTTCTCTCTGCAGTAAAAGTACAAGTAGGAGAGGCGTTACAAGTACGGCTGTCACTTCCATCTCTCCACCCTAAGTCAAAACGTGACAACGGTCATATGCTACAGAAAGAACCGCTCTTGGAAAAGGAACAGATCCCTCAACGGATACCTTTCAACAAGCTTCCTATATATAGAAGAATGAGCTCACATATCAGACTGACGAAAATTTTATAAAGAGCTGAATCTCTGTCAAAACAACTGGACGATCTATACATAAGCAAAAAGAGCATTTCATCTTAGTCTTACTAAGCGATTCTGTATATTCATACTTACTGTAATATCCTCTCTGTGAGAGTTAAGTTTTACTTTGTATCTCAAACAATTCTGTTTGGAAAGCCAGGAGTGGCTTAGTGTTAAAGAATACTTGGGTTCGGTGTTTAATCTCAAGGAGAGATTAAGGGTGTGCCAGAAGTGGCCTAGAGAATACTTGTAGCCAGAAGTGGCAAGGTTAGAATACTTGAGAGTAGTTAGATCTCGATTAGTAGAACCCTTCAAAAGTTTTTGAAGGAGAACTGGACGTAGGTCAGTTGAGTGAACCAGTATAAAACTAAGTGTTCTATTCTCTCGCTTTCTAGCTTACTTGCATTTCCTTTAAACTATCTCTTCAACAAACTACGAAAGGGTTTCTATACACATTTTATCTAAGTCTATCTATTACGTATATTCTAACAAAAAGGAAGAAGAGTAGTTTCTTTGGACTGCTGTTTTTTAATCTGCTGGACGATAGCTTATTTTTCTGTTTTACTAAGTTCTTGTAAAACGTAAAGATACACTATCTTCACATTTGCAAAAGTTTTCTAAAGAAATTTTAAATACACTATTCAACCCCCCTTCTAGTGTATTTCTCTACATTTCAGTTGGCATCAGAGCTCGACCTCTTGGGTTGAGTACTTAGCAGTACAGAGGAAAGATCCTGAGAAAGATGGAAAACGAAGGACAAGCTGTGAACAGACCACCACTCTTCATGGGTGTCAAATATGATTACTGGAAACAAAGAATGATAGCATTCTTTGAATCTAGCCATATTGACATGTGGGAAGTTGTGGAGATGGGTGATTATATTCCACTTGATGCAAGCCTCAACGAAATCCCAAAGGCTAGATGGACGGAAGAGCAAAAACAAAGATTTTATCTCAACTCCAGAGCCAGAAACATCATCATGTGTGCACTAAGCGAACAAGAATACAACAAGGTGCACAGTCTCAAAAGCGCAAAACAAATGTGGGACACTCTTGCATTAACATATGAGGGTTCCACTAAGGTAAAACGTAACAAACTCAGTCTCCTTACTCGTCAATATGAGTTGTTTAGTATGGAAGAAAACGAGGACATACAAAGTATGTTTGGACGGTTTCAAACCATATTAAATGAACTTAGAGCACATGGTAAAGATTACAATAACTATGAACATATTGACAAAATTCTAAGAAGTTTGCCTAGGAAATGGAGACCACAGGTTACAGCCTTGAGAACAAAAAAGGAACTGGACGACATGTCCTTAGAAGAACTCGTGGGAACCCTCAAGGTGCATGAACTAGAACTGCATCAAGATAGTGATGGTAAGAAAAATAAGTCTCTGGCGCTCAGCGTCCAGAAGCCAAGGAAAGCATCATCGTCCAAAGCCATGCAAGCTGAAACATCATCAGACGAACAATATGAAGATGATGACTCAGACGAGAATGATGAACTATCCTTTATATCCAAAAGGATACATGCTATGTGGAAAAAGAAAGGTGGATCCAGATGGAGAAACCTAAAAAGGAAAGACTTCAAAGAAAAGAAGGAGAAGAGTCCAATTATATGCTACGAATGCAAAAAGCCAGGACACTTCAAATCAGAGTGCCCAGATCTCGACAAAAGCAAGGACAAGAAGAAGAAATTCTTCAGCAAAGGAAAGGGCAAGAAAGTTCTGATGTCCACATGGGAAGACCTGGACGATGACTCATCATCGGACGAGGGAGAAGAGGAGGAAGCACACATATGTCTGATGGTAGACACCTTAACTGATTCTTCTGAACCAGAAGAAGAAGATGAGGTAGATTTTAATGACATAGATTCAATTCAAGAAGCTTATCATGAACTACTTTCAAACTCTTCTATCTTGTCAAAGGCCTATAGAACTTTAAAGAAATCATCCAAATCACTTTCAAAAGAAAAAGAAGCTTTAGAAGAAAATGTTAGACAACTGGAAAGTGAAAAGGAGGATTTACAGAAAAAGTTTACAGAGCTCTCAAGGCAAAATGAAACTACAAATATGGAGAGGCGAACTCTCTGGAATGATGCTGCTCAAGCCTATAAATCCTATAAGGATTCAAGGGATAGAGAAAGAAATCTTTCCATAGAGATTCGAAATCTCAACGCAGAAAACAAAAGGCTAGTTGAGAAGCTTCTGAAAGTTGAAGCAGATACTTCCTTAAGAGGTCAACCACATGATGTTGTAAAACTTCATGAAGAAATTGACAGCCTAAAGAAGGATCTGTCAAACTTTGTCAAGGGCTCTGACAACCTCAAAAAACTTTTAAAATATGAAGGTTGTAAGAGACCAAATGACAGGTCAGGACATGGATATAAGGGAAAGAAATATATTCATGATGAGGAAACAGATGTTTGCTACTTCTGTGGGAAACCTGGACATATAACGTCCAAATGCAGACACCTGCCTAAGAGGGGAGCATTCAATGCCCTTCGAGCTAACAAAAAAGGACCCAAGTCAATCTGGGTACCTAAGGATAAAATTGTTCCTGTTGCAGACATGCTTAACAGCAGGAAAGAAACTCCAATCATGGTACCTGGACAGTGGGTGCTCACATCACATGACGGGAGAAAGGTGTATGTTCCAAAGCCTCCTATCCAAGACTAGTGGGACAGTCACTTTTGGAGGGAATCAGAAAGGGATGATAGCTGGCGTAGGTAAGATTGGTATACCACCCTATCCTTGTATTGATAAAGTTCTTTATGTTAAAGGTCTTAAACATAATCTACTTAGCATAAGTCAATTATGTGACAGTGGATATGATGTTGCCTTTAACAAAGGTGAATGTACAGTCAAGAACTCTGATGGGTCCCTTCTCTTTACCGCAAAGAGGCAAGGCAATCTGTATAAGATTAAACTTGGGGAACTATCAAGTCAAAATGTATCATGCCTAGTCTCTGTACAAGAAAATCATTGGTTATGGCATAAAAGACTTGGTCATGCAAGCTTGAGGTTAATCTCAAAGCTGAACAGGCACAACCTCGTAAGAGGACTACCAAGTATGTCATATAAAGATGATCTTCTTTGTGAAGCTTGTCAGAAAGGGAAACAAGTGAAAAGTTCTTTTCAAAGTAAAAACATTGTTTCCACTTCTAGACCTCTTGAGCTGTTACATATTGATCTGTTTGGACCCACAAGAACAGCCTCGGTAAGTGGTAAAAGATATGGATTAGTTATAGTGGATGACTATACTAGATGGACATGGGTCTTATTCCTATCCCACAAAGATGAGTCCTTTAAGGCCTTTTATAATATCTGCAAAAGAGTTCAAAATGAAAAAGGAGTATGCAATACTTCGATCAGAAGTGATCACGGGGGTGAATTCGAAAACGAAAGTTTTCAAAGGTTCTGTGAGGATAATGGTATCCTTCACAACTTCTCAACACCTAGAACACCACAACAGAATGGTGTAGTTGAGAGGAAAAACAGGTCACTTCAGGAAATGGCCAGAACCATGTTAAATGATAATTCAACCCCTAAACACTTCTGGGCTGAAGCAGTGAATACTGCCTGCTACTTACAAAACAGAATCTATATAAGGCCGATATTGAAAAAGACTCCATATGACTTGTGGAAGGGTAGAAGACCCAACATATCCTACTTTCATCCATTTAGATGTCAATGTTTCATTATGAACACTAAGGATAACCTGGGAAAATTTGATTCTAAGTGTGATGAAGGAACATTGCTTGGATATTCTGAAACTTCAAAGGCATACAGAGTCTATAACTCTAGAACCTTAGTTGTTGAAGAAGCAATCCATGTGAAGTTTAATGACAACAAGCCTGATAAGGAATTATCAGAGCTGGACAAATCATTTGCAGATCTCAGATTGGATGATGCAAGTAAGTCATCAGATTCGTCCAACCATGATGTCTCAGTTGAAGAATCAAATGCACTACTGGACCGTCCAGTCGCAGAACAAAGAGAACCAACTGGACGTAACTGGAAAATGAAGAAACATCATCCACAGGAGCAAATCATTGGGGATCCAAAAGACAGAGTCAAAACCAGATCCTCACTCCAACGACAGCAAGTTCACGCAGCATTCATATCTCAAATAGAACCTAAGACTGTGGACGATGCCTTAGAAGATGAAGGCTGGGTCAAAGCAATGCAAGAAGAACTTGACCAATTTCAAAAGAACAATGTCTGGAAGCTAGTAGAACTCCCCAACGACAAAGAAGTTGTAGGAGCAAAGTGGGTGTTCAGAAACAAGCTGGACGAGGCAGGTAATGTTGTGAGAAACAAAGCAAGGTTAGTAGCAAAAGGTTACTCACAACAAGAAGGCATAGATTATACTGAAACTTATGCTCCCGTTGCACGTCTGGAGGCAATCCGCATTTTACTGTCATTTGCAGGTCATAGCAATATGAAGTTATATCAAATGGACGTAAAAAGTGCATTCCTCAATGGACTCATAAAGGAAAAAGTCTATGTGGAACAACCCCCAGGTTTTGAAAGTGATGCTTTTCCAAACCATGTTTTTAAACTTAACAAAGCATTATATGGGTTGAAACAAGCCCCTAGAGCTTGGTATGAAAAACTCAGCACATTTCTGTCAGAAAATGGTTTTTCAAGAGGAAAAGCAGACACTACATTATTTCGCAAAGACTACTCTTCTGATTTTATTATTGCACAAATATATGTTGATGATATCATATTTGGTGCCACTAATGAGTCTCTCTGTGAAGATTTTGCCAAATTAATGCAAACAGAGTTCGAGATGAGCATGATGGGTGAGCTGAAATTCTTCCTTGGACTCCAAATCAAACAAACTGAAAAGGGAATATATATACATCAGACTAAGTATGTCAAAGAGCTGCTAAGGAAGTACAAGTTGGACGATGCAAAACCAATGAAAACTCCTATGCATCCAACAACAGTTCTTGGACTGGACGACAACTCAAAGAAAGTAGATAATACTCTATACAGAGGTATGATAGGATCACTCCTGTACCTCACAGCGTCCAGACCTGACACCATGTTCAGCGTATGCTTGTGTGGCAGATTTCAATCTGACCCAAGGGAAGTTCACTTAACTGCTGTTAAAAGAATCTTTAGATATCTTGCTGGAACCACTAACCTTGGGTTATATTTCAAAAGGCAGAAAGATTTCAGGCTAATAGGATATTATGATGCTGATTATGCTGGAGATCGAATTGAAAGAAAAAGCACCAGTGGAGGGTGTCACTTCATCGGTGGTAATCTAGTCTCCTGGATATGCAAGAAGCAAGGAACTATTGCTCTGTCCACTGCTGAAGCAGAGTATATTTCAGCTACAAAATGCTGCTCTCAAATCTTGTGGATCAAACATCAACTTGAGGACTACAATATATATGAGAGTAACATTCCTATCTTCTGTGATAGTAAAGCTGCCATAAATCTTTCAAAAAATCCCATATTGCATTCAAGGGCCAAACATATAGAGATTAAACATCACTTTATAAGAGACTATGTTCAAAAAGGTACTGTGGAACTACACTTTGTAACCACAGATAATCAGCTTGCTGATATATTCACCAAACCCCTTACTGAAGACAAGTTAATCCTTCTGAGGGACAAACTTGGCATGGACTCTGTAAAGGAATGATTAACATCTACATGATGCGTCAAATAAAACTATAGCGTCCAAAGGACATGTCATCCAAGGAACACTAGAGTCATGCACATGCATTACATATATTTCACTTAAGTCCAATATATGGACGATGTCTTTTTTAGATTAGTCTTTTCTTTTGATTCAAATTATCAAAACGGATCGTTTTAAGAATAAGTATGAGCGAATACTCTATGCTGAGTCACCAAAATGCCTGTAACCGTACACAGTTACCCATATCCTTCGCACGTCTCATCATGGCGGGTTTTATGGCGTCAGTTACTTTTCAAATATTCAAAACAAAAAAAAAGGGCCCAAAATCGCTTCATATCCTCCAAACAAAGCCCAAATATACACTTATCAAATCCTCACAGAAAAACACCACCACATCAATCATCTTTGAAAATATCATCACCCTAAACACACACACACTCTCTCTCATAAACCCCAAAACCCTCTCAGAAAACCTAAAAATCCAAACTTTACAAGCATGGCAATCTCTGCAAACTCAAGCAACTCAGAACTCGACGTCCTCACCTATCCTGAAACCACAGCTGTGTGCCAAGGAGCTGCTACAGTGCACATTGAGCACTTCTTCGACATCGAAGAGCTTGAGAAGCTGGGACTGAACCTGAACGAGAGCCTACTGAAGTGTGGAATCAGAGGCTACTTCAATGAGAACCAGAAAATATTCCCCGAGTTGATCAGAATGTTCTGGAGGAATGCCAAGTTCCAGAGCTCAAGGGAACTCGTAGCCACGATTCTTGGACGAGAAGTAACTCTGTCCATCGAGACCATTGCAAAGGTAACTGGTTGCATCAGGGAGCAGAACCAGTACAGAACCAACTGGGCCAAGCAGTACGGCAATCACGTTGCGACTGTGCTTTGTAAGACCAAAACCCCCGAGTCAATACAGATTGAGTACAGGAATCTGTGCGAGGAAGCAAAAATATGGCAGCAGCTGCGCAACAAGAGTATCCTGCACAAAGCTGGGTCTAAGGACTCAGTCACAGACTTACACAAGTTTGTGATATTCCATCTTATGGAAGGCATTCCCTTCAATCTCCCTCACATCATCTACGTCAATATCGTGAGGATGATGAAGTCTGTGGGTGGGAATGATGACATTTTCTACGCCGCCCTGATGAACAAGATCTTCTGGGATCAGAAGGTTTATCAACGCTTCTTTGATGAATTGGATGAAGAAGCCTACGAAGCTATTGTGAAGAAAGGGCCAATGGTAGCAACACAACAGTTGTTTGGTGAGTCCAACATAAAACCTATGAAGATCAAGCTAACAGCCAAGGTCTTAAGGGACCTGGACGAGGACACCATCAACAAGCAACGTCATGAACAGAGCAAGATCATCTCCAATGATGAAGAAGAAGAGATTGATCTTCTGGGTATTGGTAGAAAGATCAAAAGGCTGACGGAAGAACAGCAGGGCAGAAAGATCACACGCCAAATGTCTCACATGCATGAGGAAGACGCTGAGAAGGAGAGAAGAACCAAGAAAAGGCATGCTGAGACATCTGCTGCTCAGTCACCAGCAGGGAAGCGTCCAAGGACTGATACGTCCAAACCTGTTCAAGATGAGAAGCGTCCAAAGGCAGCACCAGTAAAGGTTGCCCCAGAAAAGCAAAAGGTACGAAAGCTTCAATTACTGGACGACTCTGATGATGATGACCAGATCCCAATTGGTCAGATCATGAAGAAGGCAGAGGAGACAGAGGGTCCTCAGCAAAAGAAGCAGAAGGCACAACCTGCTAAAACACTTCCTTTTCTTGCTAAAGTGCCACGACGAGTAAAGACTCAGGCTATAAGGCCAAAGAGAATTGCAGTCCTACCATCTTCCTCTCAAGACACCGACAACATATCCACCAGCACCCTACTACCAACAACACCCAGTGCTCCTCCCACATCAGCAAGCCAGCAACCACCTCTTCGCTTGGACCTGTCCAAGTTTGTGCGTCCAAGAGATGCATGGAGGGATACATGGTCCCCATGGACTATACCCCCCAAGCAGAAAACAAAAGAAGAGAAAGACAGAGAACGCTTCCCGGTTGCATTCCTTACACACAATGAGCAGAATTTTTGTAAAGAAGGTGATGTGATCCAGAGGCCTCTGCAAAAGCCTCTGAAGCGGCATTTTACTACTGCCTCAGCACCAGAGTGGACGAGGTATGTTTGCACTGAATCTTTGTCAGCTACTTATTATGCTATGCCCAAAGGAACGATCATCAGCAACCCTCTGCCCAATTGGACGAGAGAAGTGTACCCACACTTAGTACGCATGCCTCATCCTTACATCTGTTCAACTGGAACTCAGCAGAGAGTGCGTCCAGCAGCAGAAAATCTGCAGAAACCAGAGGTGGAAGTTGCCTCTCGATTCACCAAGACAGTTGCGGAGCAGAAAGGGAAGGCTCCAAGGAAAAAGAAGGCACCATCCAAGAAGTCCCCTGTCAACAAAGATATTGAACTGGTTGCAGAATTGCAATTGACAATTAAAGAAAGTCTGGACCTGTCAATAACGAAGCAGCGTCCAGATGCAGGGTGGGTCAAGGATGTTCAAATCTGGACTCCAATCACAAAGTTCGTGCCTCTACCAGCTGGAACTCCAGTGCTAAACTTCCAGCCAGGCGACTATGATGATCTTGGAAAACTTCTGCAACAAATGTACATACCAAACCAAGTCATCGCCAACCCACCAAACCTGCATATAAGTCGCGCCACAGAAATAAAGTTTGTACCAGACAGAGTATGTCCTAGACTACCTGTATATGATGCTGGTCGCAAGAAGGGCTACAAGTTCTACGGCATTGAGATGCCTAACAGGGAAGAGAAAGTTGAAACCCTGCAAAAATCCTCTCACACCTGGGGTCATTTATTTGATAAGACTGGTAAGCTTACGCGTTCACTTGGAACCTTTGATTCCATTATCTTTTGGCGCCAGATATTATGGAACGATTCCCAGCAAGCCTCATCCTCAGGCAGCTCCAAGGATGACTTTGTTCATCCCCCTCATGGTATAGAAGTGCTGCGTCCAGTCAAGACTCACCATTTCTCAGACACATTTGCCTGCTTTCTGAAGGATTCAGATGATTATCTGGAGTTAATGAAGACTTTGCCAAAAATCAGAAGCAACAAAGTGTTTGACCTTCGAACACTGGATCGCACAGAGTTTGTGGAGGAACTCCAAACTCTACATGAGGAGTACCAAGCAGAAGAAGCCACCGCAGCAGAACAAGCTCGTCTAGAGCAGCTGGCTCTTGAGGAAGCTAAGACCGCAACCATGGAAAAGGAAGATACGGTTGCTAAGTCAAAAGCTACATAGGCAGAACTGGATGAAGCATCTGCCAAAGTAACAAAGGTGCTAGCTCATCTTGACCTGGACTCATCTGTACCAGTGGACGTAGAACACTTTGTCACGTCACATGAAGAACCTACCGTCCAATCTGATAAGTCCGAGGATGATAGAGAGCTCGTTGTTGAAGCGTCCAAGCCAATGGAAGCCTCTGCAGCACAGCCTATTGCTGAAGATATCACCAGCCTCCCCATTGTTGATGCATCTACTGAAGCACATTCGGGCACACATCAACTGGTTCCCACTGGATCTTCAAGTCCAAGGGGCATCAATCCCTTGCGATTTGCTGAACCACAAGGAGTCTCAGAAGATCGTGTTCACGAGATAGTGCGACAGGCTTTGAGGCAACAACAGCTGGAGACTGAAGCCGCGTTTCAAGCTTTTCAGCAAAGACAACAGGCTGAGGCTGATCAACATCGTCTGATGCTGCAAAATGCAATCACTGAGCAGTTCATGAGTCTCTCCCAGACGCTTGTGAACTAGATTCAAAGTACAGCAGCCACCTTACTTGGACAAGTTGCTCATGCAGTTCCACCCGTCCAACCTCAACCTCCACAACCAGCACCACCAATACAAGCACCACCAGAACAACCACCACCACCACCACATGAACAACCTCCACAGCCATAAGGTGACCATGATGGCTAAATATTTTTTTCCATCTTTCAAACCTTTTTGTTAATGACAAAGGGGGAGAAATTGGAATTTTGATGAGTATATTTGATGAGTATAAATAGCTAAAGAATCTGTATTCAAATTCTTTTTGGCATATATATTGGCTCCTTTATCAAAACATGAGGTGTTTATTTTCATAAATTCCGCATCCATATCATTGATATGTTTTTCACTCTGATATCTGTTATACATGATTTATACTTGCCTTTATATTTATCTGTTATCAGACGCATAAGAAATGTTGAACTCAGGGGGAGTACTTCATTTCACTTTTATACTCTGGCATAACATAATCATCTTTGACTTGATTCATTGTATTCTTATATGATTATGTGTCTATTAACATCAAAATTTACCATTATTTGTCATCATCAAAAAGGGGGAGATTGTTAGGTTCTAAGACCTTGGACGATGTCCAACCCCTCGAATTTCGGTTTTGATGATAATAACTAAAGGATAAATTTTGAAGTATCTAATGATCTAGTTTGAGTGTTATAGGATTTACGTCGTCCAATTCCACAACGGTATTGTATCTCTCAAACCTGGACTTTATGTTTTAATAAAGAAAGCGTCCAAATATATTTTATAAGAATCTTACAGGCAGCGTCCAATGCTCCTGTGAGAGCAAGCGTCCAACGCTTGAATAACACTCTCTGTAGTTACTATCTTAAAAATACGTTTTCTATGTTGATTCAATATAAGGCAACGTTCACTCTCTCATATTTTAACATGCCATTCTATTTGATTTTTTTGAATAGTACTGAACAGGAAAAGAAGAAGCTTCTCTCTGCAGTAAAAGTACAAGTAGGAGAGGCGCTACAAGTACGGCTGTCACTTCCATCTCTCCACCCTAAGTCAAAATGTGACAACGGTCATATGCTACAGAAAGAACCGCTCTTGGAAAAGGAACAGATCCCTCAACGGATACCTTTCAACAAGCTTCCTATATATAGAAGAATGAGCTCACATATCAGACTGACGAAAATTTTATAAAGAGCTGAATCTCTGTCAAAACAACTGGACGATCTATACATAAGCAAAAAGAGCATTTCATCTTAGTTTTACTAAGCGATTCTGTATATTCATACTTACTGTAATATCCTCTCTGTGAGAGTTAAGTTTTACTTTGTATCTCAAACAATTCTGTTTGGAAAGCCAGGAGAGGCTTAGTGTTAAAGAATACTTGGGTTCGGTGTTTAATCTCAAGGAGAGATTAAGGGTGTGCCAGAAGTGGCCTAGAGAATACTTGTAGCCAGAAGTGGCAAGGTTAGAATACTTGAGAGTAGTTAGATCTCGATTAGTAGAACCCTTCAAAAGTTTTTGAAGGAGAACTGGACGTAGCTCAGTTGAGTGAACCAGTATAAAACTAAGTGTTCTATTCTCTCGCTTTCTAGCTTACTTGCATTTCCTTTAAACTATCTCTTCAACAAACTACGAAAGGGTTTCTATACACATTTTATCTAAGTTTATCTATTACGTGTATTCTAACAAAAAGGAAGAAGAGTAGTTTCTTTGGACTGCTGTTTTTTAATCTGCTGGACGATAACTTATTTTTCTGTTTTACTAAGTTCTTGTAAAACGTAAAGATACACTATCTTCACATTTGCAAAAGTTTTCTAAAGAAATTTTAAATACACTATTCAACCCCCCTTCTAGTGTATTTCTCTACATTTCATAGACATCATCCAATGTCGTTGGTTCTAGCAAATCTTTGTTCCTAGCACCTTCACCTTTTTTAGGAAGTCCCTCACAAATGTATCCATATCATCGTTGCATTCCCAATCACCACCACTTTCTGGTCAAACACCTCGATGTTCTCCTTCCACACATTCGAAGCATAAAACCTGCACACACACACACACACACACACACACTCAGACGTGCCACAACACAAAGAGACTAAACCAAATGACATAAAGCGGGTTACCTAGAGACCATGGCACATGAGGCGAGTTCGATGTCATGGATTTAGAGACCAAAGAAGGAGATGAAATTAGGACCAAAATGTCAAGGGATTCAAGGACAAATAAGTAAGCAAAGATAACAAATGGAACAAAGAGAAAGATGAGGAAGATATGAAGGAGCCTTTCGATTTTGATGGGTACAGGCATGAAATAGGGTAATGAGCTCTAAAAGGGCGAGGGTTGGGGTGATGGACTCTTGCAACATTGGCGAGAGTTGGAAGGGGAAGGAAAAAAAATTTCTTATCTAATTGTTTCCTAACCTAACTCCCCCGGTACATATGTACAAGGTTTTGTTTGGTGGGAGTCCCTCCATAGTTTATTTTGGGAGGATTTCTTTAGCAATAGATATGGCCTACCTTTCTATAGGTTTAAATATTATTTTGTTGGGTCAAGTATATGCCCCCCCATATCTTTGTATCCTCCCTTATTTTCTTGTTTAATGAAATATTGGTGTGTAGTTTCTAGCTTTTACTACTTGAGGTGCCAACCTAGTTGGGATCTCAGTTAGTACAGTCATAGCACTCCATTTTGAAAAGAAAAAAAAATAACTTAGCTCCCCCGATCTTAAAAAAATGTTGACTTTGATAATGGCATTTATTAATGTCATTTAATTAGTAATATATCTATATACTATTGAATGTGTTTTTCGATTTCTTATTGTAGCACTAAATAAAAATATACAAAAATAATCGAAAAAACAAATGGTAGATTGAATCCTATTGCTGTTTGTGGATAAAAATCACTTGTCCCCTCCAATTAGAGAGCACCACATTAATTAAAATGCCACCTCAGTTTTATATTACATTTGGAGAAAATTAACGACGTATGTGTCTTGTCTCTGCTTCACTTCAATCCAACCAACCTAAAGCACCTCTGATTTCAGAATCTGAACAATTCTCGGAAGCTTTACCATTTCCCTTAATTCATGTCCTCCACTAACGGACAAACAGGTAAGCAAAGACAACGAATGGAACAAAGAGAAAAAGGAAGAAGATGTAGAGGAGCCTTTCATCTTCGATGACTACAAGAATGTAATACGGGAATGAGTTCTAAAAGAGCGAGGGTTGGGGTGATGGACTCTTGCAACAATGGCTAGAGTTGGAAGGGGAACGAAATTTTTTTTTTCCTAAACTAACTCCCTCGATCTTAAAAAAAATGTTGACTTTGATAATGGGATTTATTAATGTCATTTAATTAGTAATATATCTTTATATTACGGAATGCGTTTTTCATCTTTTTATTGTAGCACTAAATAAAAATATATAAAAATAATCCATGAAATAAATGGTATATTGAATCCTGTTGTCGTTTGTGGACAAAAATCACTTGTCCCCTTCAATTAGAGAGTGCCACCTTAATAAAAAATGCCACCTCAATTTTATATTACATCTGGAGAAAATTAACGCCATTTATGTCTTGCCTCTACTTTACTTCAATCCAACCAACCCAACACATCTTTGATTTCAGAATCTGAACAATTCTCAAAAGCTTTACCATTTCCCTTAATTCATGTCCTCTACTAACTAGATCCAACCCCTTCTTCTTCTGACCTTGGAATTTTGCCTTTTTTCGAAAATAAAATTAATTTTTAAACTTTCTAGCCCTAGCATGTCTAGTTTTTTTTTTTTTTTTCCAGATCTTCATCAACTCAATCAATTATACAGTAATAGTTCTTATAAACTCCATTTTGGCTCGGTAAATGAACAACCAATTAATCCAAACATAAAAAATATTTTGAAGGTAATTCAAAGAGATAGGGAAGGAAAATAAAAAAACGCATTCTAAAACAACATAGATGACAACTCACTCAGAAATTCAAGGTACATGGACCGAATCACTAAACTCCAACGCACTGAAGTTACAAAGAGAACAAAATAAAGCTAAAAGAAAGTGAAAAAAAAAAAAAAAAAAAAAGGCAGAACCAAAAGTTGACAAAGAAACCCTAACTCCTCAACAAATGCATTTTCATACTCATATACTGGCCTAGCAAGCTACGCACAATATAAGTGAAACGCTTATTAACGCCAAATGCCAAGACTGAATCAATTCAACCATGACCACAAACAACTTCTAACTCGTTGTTTGATCAGTTTTCTGGTGCTTTAGCAATCTGCTTTGCTAGGTGACGGTTATTGTTGAGCCACGCCACGAACACCCCACGGGCGATTCCCATCTCGGAGCAAAAGCTTTGGATTTCATCCTCCTTTTCCTTCTGAGGCTTCCACCCCACATTATCCGCAAACCTCAACAATTGGTTCCTCTGCTCCGGCGAGAACGTCGTCCTCTTTTTCCTTTTCGGCTTCATCTCTGCTTGAGTTTTGGACACAACGTTGAAAACAATGTCCTTGCGGTGAAAGTTGCGGTGACAACCGCAGCAAGCACATAGGAGAGCGTCTTGACCGTTGAGGTCAGCGCGTCCTTTGAGATACTCAGGACAACCATCGTAGGAAACTCGGCCAAGTGTTGCTGCATGGTTGTGCAGGCACTCCTTGTACATCACCTCTTGCTGAGAATCTGTTGGTGGTTGGTTGGTGTTGATACCAGACATGGACATGGTTTTCTAAGAGTTGGGATGTGAAAGGAACAGAGAGGGATGTGTGTGCATTTGCGTTGAGGAGAGAGCCTTAAATAGAAGGGTGGAGGAAGATGATCGAGTGTGTCCACTTGGAATGTGGTTTTGATGCATGGTGTGACGAGTCTCAACTAGATCCTAAAACGTGTCTTATTACACGATATATTAGAATTATAAAATGGATTCTTGAAATGGTAATTCATGCATCAAGGGAAATAATAATGTTTTATATGTGCTCCTTGTTTTCAAATAAGAATTACTTAAATATAAGGATAAAAAACGGTACTTCGAAATATTAAAAAAATCTTAATTAATTTTAATTTATTTAATGATATTATCTTTAAAATATCTTCCGTTTAATTAAAATTCTAGTTTTAGGGAACTTTTTCATCTTGTTATCAAGTTCCAATGAAAAACAATCTAGGGAAAAAGGTTTATTTTTTAAATAAGATTGGTAAAATTAGCAATGTTAACTAACTTCTTCATAAATTAGTATAGTTTTTTTTCTTATACTACCTTTATCCTTTTATATAAGACTCTTTTAACTAATTCATAAGAATTAAGAAAGTTGGTTAATATAGTTATTAGTATTACATTTATTAATAATTTGTATTGTTTTTTTTATAAATTATCTTTAAGATTTTTTTAAATGATCTTTAAGATTTTTAGGATTTGTCATTTTATTCTTTTCACCTAATTAATTAATTAATGTGTGTTAATCATCTTCTTCAAACCTCACAAGAGGAAGAATGAGTTTTGCTTATTACTTTATAACATTTAATACTACCTCCAATCCTACAGATAAGAAAAATAGGACAAATTATCAAGACCATGAAAAGTGGTTAAATGAGTTATTTTTAATTAATACTAGCTTAAATTCAAATTTTATTCCAAAAATGCCCTTCAGTTTAAATATTGTAAATGATAGTCATATTTAATTATAGTATTCATAATCCAATAATTGAATGCCTACTAAATAGAGTTAACAATAAATTAAGAGTATAAAAGAAATTTAACTTTGAGTAAGTTTGAAAACTAGTCATTATTTCTTATAATTAGGACCAAAGAAAAACATAATTGTTTTCTTATATATAGGACCAGAGATAGTATTTATTACAAAAATTATAAAGTAATTGGGGATATTTTTGTAAAAAATAATTAATGCAAGAAACAATTTGAAGTGAATCTTATAAAAAAAGAAGAAAAAATTCAAAAGAGTAACATATATATAAGGACAAAAGTAGTACTTGAGTCTCAAAATCTTAATAAATTTTGAGGTTCACAATGAAAGGGTAGAATTTAATTTTATTCACCAAAATATATTGCATATAAATTAAGAATAAAAAGAATTAATCACGATCATATAATAATTATATATAAATTATTAAAACTAAGTTAACTTAAATTTAATATTGATTATTTATTTATAGTTATACTAGTATTTTAGTTTGTG
This sequence comes from Pueraria montana var. lobata, assembly GCA_026413185.1. Lineage (NCBI taxonomy): Eukaryota > Viridiplantae > Streptophyta > Magnoliopsida > Fabales > Fabaceae > Pueraria > Pueraria montana. The sequence continues at coordinate 45,650,960 of CM048656.1, forward strand.
TATTGTAAAAGATAAATATTTATTTTATATAATTAAAATCTATAATAAATTAATATTTTTAAATATATAAATTATGTTATAATTCAAATTTATAATAAAAATATTTTGAATATATAAGTTATATTTTAAATTGTAAAATAAAGTTATTTTTATAAGTATTGTCTTTAAAAAAATATTGAAATTTAATTTAGAAATATAGATAAAATAAAAATTAAAAAAGGTAGTTAAAGATGATTGAGATATAATTCTTTTTGTTAGTTGTAGGAATAATATATGAAATATACCTCTAAAATGACAAAACTTTTTCTTCGATTATTTAACACAATTATATATACATGACTCGAACTCGATATTATTAATTAAATTATAACAATTTTGTATCAGTTAATTAACTACTTTCCTTTTGGTACAACACTATGTGTGAATTCTTATTTGTTTAATTTGTCAACAAAATTGGTTTAGTGAGTGATTAATGTTGTTTCTTTAATTTTAAAGAAAACAATCTCTGATGTATTTTTTAGATTCTGAAAAAAAATATTGAAACAGTTTTTCTAGTTTATTTGCTTTCTAAAAAACACATAATAATTATATTTTTAAAAATATTTCTTTTAATTAAAAAGTTTTTTATTTTTAAAATTTTAAAACTTTTGAACATTCTCTATATTATTGATTAAAATTTATTAAAAGTTATAAAATTTTGTGAATCACACTTCTTATTTAATGAGTTACAGTTATGATTTTATAATTTATAATAAATATTAGCAATAATAAAATGCGTTAAGATTAACAATCGATGTTTTATAATATAATAAAATATTAATTATTATTTTTCTTATCAACGATTAAGATTATTTATCTTTTTATACAACTTAGATTACAAATTATAATAATAATTTGTGGATAAAAAAATTGTGGTTGGAAGAGAAGACCCACTAAAAGTGGTCAGGTTCCTAGTGAAAATTAGTCATCAGTAAAGTTAATAATACTCCATACCAATGTCATAGTAACCCAAAAAAAATTATAATAATTTTTTTATGAAGGTGATCATTAACTGATGCCTAATGTTTTTTTTCCATTAAATTATATTGTGTTCTTCTATCTTGTCGTAACTCCTATAATAATATTAATATCTATTAACTAATGTAGTTCAAAAGTCAAAATTGAAGGTGGAATCGGCAGTTATGATATTTAATTTGTCATCATTCATTCAATTCGCATAGCTTAATGAATTTTTTTATTATATTAATATATGATTATTTATTGACTCTTGATATTAATTTTTTCTTCAAATTTATTGCATCATCGTGTCAGATCATATCTAATTCTTTATGCATATATATTTGAGGTTCGTAACTCCTATAATTATATCCGATTAATTTCTACCTCCGTTTCCTTATAATCATTTATTGTTTAGAAAAAAATATTAATATTAGTAAAGATGTGTTTGAACTTTGAATAAACAACTCAATTAAATATTTATTCAATAAATTCTTAATTATCACCAGAAGTTATGCTATAAATTTGACTATAAAATTTATAAAAATAAATTAAAAAATAATTTCATTAGCTTATAAAAGTCATAAATTATTTTATTAGCTTATAATCTCAATAAATTCTTAACTATGCCCACAAATTTATTGAAATGAGTCAGAAGAAGCTTATAAAAGTCATAAATTATTTTATTAGCTTAATTAAACTCTACATAAGCTCGAGTTTTGTAAATAGAAAAAACATAATTAAGAAAAGAGATTTCACTAAAAGTGCTTAGTCAAATTTTTTAATAAAAATTAACCAATATTGGCAAAGTCAATAAATACTTCACGTCCTATAACATTGTTAACAAAAAATGTCAGTAAAGAAATAATCAACAAGATGTGAACCTTTTTTTAATAACTTCATGCAAAATTTACCACAATTATCTATTATATGTTTTTTTCCTGCATATTTAAATATGTGAGAAATTAATTATGTAGAAAACTTTTATGTAGAAATTTAACTTTTTTCTGTAGATATTTAATATCTGTCTTTATATAAATTTAAAGACAGATATTAAATATTCTTCACATTGGTTTAGGAAACATAAATAACTCTTTATTACAAAAATATATTTATTATATTAAAAATATTAAATCCATTTAATGGACACTTACTTTCTAAAATAAAAACATTAATATGGTATATATAATACCCTTTCATTAATGTCCTTAAAATACTCCGTAGTTGGACTACTCTTATTTAAAAAAGTATTAAAATATGGTATTTGTATTGGCAATATAGTAAATGCTTTCTTTTTAATAATAATTTTCTAAATTTGACTTTTCCTATTTCTTTTTATCTGACAACTTTTAATATAAGATTTGTTTAATTTTTTTGTCTGCTTAAAAGTTCAAGTTATATTAGTTATTATCTGTTCTATTACTATACGTTATCTTTACTTAATTCTTAAATACTTTACACACTATCATAAATAAGAAAAAAAAAATACTATTATTTTTTGTCTTGAATATGAGGAGAAAAAACGAGTTTACACTAATTAAAAAAGTTTATTAACATTATTTAATAATCTCTTGAATATAATGAAAAAAATGAGTTTACACTAAATAAGAAATTTGGTTAACATTATTTAATAATCTTTCCGTTCCTTTTTTTAAGTAATATTAACAAATTAATATTTGTTTTATTTGTTACCGTTATGTCAGTCAAATATTAAATAACATTAAATATACCTTCTTAAATACTTATATTAATTTAAAGACAGATATTAAATATCTTAAGAATATTGGTTTAGGAAACATAACTAACTCTTTATTACAAAAATATATTTATTACATTAAAAATATTAAATCCATTTAATGGACTCTTACTTTTTAAAATAAAAACATTAATATGGAATATATAATACTCTTTCATTAATGTCCTTAGTATTAGATAAAATGGCTTGAAAAGAGTAATATCCAAGAGGGTGAATTGGATATACAAAAATTTTCTATGAAAACAATTCTTTAAGTCATCTTTTTGCAAGATCCAATAAGTTTAAATCTTGATATGATAAGAAGATATAGGTTGCCAGTTTTTACAATCCCTTATTTCCAATATCCAAATTTAAAGAAAGTTCAAAATATGATACAAGAAAGTTGAGGGAAAAGAGAAAAACACACAAGCAATTTATATTGGTTCGATTTCATGAAATCTACATCCAGTGTTATCTAAAGCAACCTTAGCTTGAACCTTTCCACTATCCAGAATTTGTTTACATACAAACTCAAACACACATGAAAAATCACATATGCACAACCTTCTTGAAAACCTATCAAGAAAAACTAACCATGTAGAAAACCTACTACATGAAATGCAACTTGGGTAACCCACCCAAAAACAAACTAGAATGCAATATTAAAGGAAAGAATTCACCTATGTAGTGAAGATATGAACAATGATGCACTTCCTATATTGCATTCAACTTCTCTTCATGATTCCATGATCAAGATCCATTGAATTCTTGAAGATAAGAAAAAGATTTTGCTCAATGAATCACAAAGTTTCTAAGCTTTCTCACTATGAAAACACTAAATGATTTGAGAAAAATGGGTGTCACACTTGAGAGCCTTCGAAAATTTATTTTTTTAAACCTCAGAACAGAGATAATCGATTATTACTAAGGATAATCGATTATTTTGTTCTTGTCATCATCTGGAAACACTAAAGAACGAAATAGTCGATTATTTTATCAAATAATCGATTAACTGCGAAAGGTCCATTTTTACTTCAGGGTCAAATAATCGATTATCTTAAGTGGATAATTGATTATCTGCGAACCTTAGGCAATTATGAAAAAATAGAGCCTCGAGATAATCGATTAAAATGTTCTTATAATATATTATTTTGTTCTTGGGTTGAAATCTTCTCATTTTCAAAAAGATTTTTGCCCAAATTCAATCCTTAACAAAACATAGTTATGAATCAATGGTATATGGAATCAATCATGAGAAAATTAAAGTAAAACTAGCCTAGATGCATGATAATCACATACATTCACACATTAAGACTATAACACAAAATCCTAAAGGCTAGGGTTCAAATATGGAGCACAATTACAATACATAATCAAAACTAGAATACATCGACTTTGAGAGATGACATGATCTTCTTCAAGTCTTCATTCATTACATTCTCCCCTTTTTGATGATGACCAAGCTCCATATGATGTTCTTCTTTTAGTCTTCACTTTGTGTTTGAATGTTGAGTCAAGACTTTATTCTTTTGTCATTTTAAATTCAAAGACTATGATTCCCAGTTTCAAACATCATATACTTTCTCCCCCTTTGGGCATATAAAAAAGAATCAAATATAGCATATGATAAATTGAAGTAAGGATAAAAAATAAAAATAAGTCATGAACCAAAAAACTTCATTCATTCATTAACATAATAGCCAATATGATAAGAGTGATGCGCATAACTTGGCTTACAAAACATATTAATCAAAAGGACTCAAACTAAACATCAAAACACTTAATCAAAAGACATATCCAGAAAAACATAAGAAACATAAGCTGAAACAACAAGAACAAGGAAAAGCAAAGAGCAACCTGAGACTAAGGCTTCTAGTCTTCATCACTGTCACCACCAATGTGGTGTTTCCTAAGCCTAGCCTCAATGTTTTCTAGCCTCTCATTGATGCTTTCCAAGGTTTCATTGTGAGACTCACTCTGCTTCCTTTGTCAGTTGTAAATCTGATCAACCTTCATCAGCAAAGTTCTCTCAAAGGGAGATAGGGGCTTCTCTTCACTTGCTCCTTCAGCTTCTATTTCTTCAACTTCAGGTTTGGGGGCTTAATTTTATTCACAAAATGAAGAGTCGGTACTCAGAAGGTCAGAACACTCAAAATAATCGATTAGGTAATCGATTATCTTATACAGAGAAACCTCACAAAACAAGTTCTGGTACAAATAATCGACTATTACTTAAGATAATCGATTATTTGCGCAAGCATGTAACTCTCAGAGTTTGAAATAATTGATTATTCTTGAAATAATCGATTATATGCACAACTGGTATCTTTACCAGATGCAAGATAATTGATTATTTGCACAAGCATGAGTTTTCCAACTCAAAGCTAGGCACGAAATAATTGATTAGTACTAGTCATAATCGATTATGTGCAAATAGAGCACATATACAACTCACACAAACATTTCAAGTATACTAATTACTCTAACACTCAACATATCAAATAAACACACACAACATTTATTAGCATTAATACCTATGACACAAAACATACAAGATATAAATCACACTGAAAGCATAGAAAAGAACAAATAAGGCATAAAATTAAATCAACATATACAAGTATGTATATGCTTGTTATGCAATGTTAGTTCCATCTAGTATGCCTAGTTCATTTCTAATGGTGTAGAACCTATCTCTAGGTAGAGGTTTTGTGAAAATGTCAGCTAATTGACTATGAGTGTCTATAAACTCAATCTCACACTCATATTTTAAGACATGATCCCTAATAAACTGGTGTCTAGTCTCTATATGCTTAGTTCTAGAATGCATGACATGATTTTTAGTCAAATTTATAGCATTTGTGTTATCACATTTCAAGGGAATGTGATCAAGGAAGATACCATAATCTTCTAGTTGTTGTTTCATCCAAAGAATTTGTGCACAACAACTATCGACAACAATATATTCAGCCTCAGCTGTAGATAATGCCATACAAGCTTGTTTCTTAGAGTGCCAAGAAACCAAAGCACTCCCAAGCAAATGACATGTACCACTAGTACTCTTCCTATCTATCTTACATCCAACAAAATATGAATCTGAATACCCAACTAAGCTAATAGATGTACCCTTGGGATACCATAAGCCAACATTTATAGTTCCTTTTATGTACTTAAGTATTATCTTAATAGAAACTAGATGTGATTCCTTAGGATTATCTTGAAATCTAGCACATACATAGACACAATGAATGCTATCAGGATGACTAGCAATTAGATAAAGTAAAGAGCCAATCAGACCTCTATATCTCTTTTCATCTACATGTTTTCCTTTCCTATCTGGATCAAGATAGCATGAGGTAGTCATAGGTGTATTTGACTCCTTGGAACTTTCCATACCAAATCTCTTGAGTAAATCAATGCAATACTTGGATTGGTTGATGAAGGTTCCATTTTCTAACTATTTTATTTGCAATCCAATGAAGTATGTTAATTCTCCCATCATGGATATTTCAAACTCACCCTGCATTGTCTTAGCAAATTCCTTACACAAGACATCATTAGTAGCACCAAATATAATATCATCTACTATTTGAACTAATAAAATGTCTTTCTTAGTTTTCTTAATAAACAAGGTTGTATCAACTTTGCCTCTTGTAAACTTGTGTTCAATTAAGAAATTACTTAATCTTTCATACCAAGACCTTGGGGCTTGTTTTAAACCATATAGTGCCTTTTTTAGTTTGTATACATGATTAGGAAAGTCACAATCAACAAAATCGGGGGGTTAAGTGACATAGACTTCCTCCTTAATATAACCATTTAAAAAAGCACTTTTGATATCCATTTGGAAAAACTTAAAATCCATTAAGGAAGCAAAAGCAAGCTTAGGTGTTATATGTTTGGCTTTCTTCCTTTATATAGTTCATAAGGAGTTAATTTAAAATTTGTCTAATCAACATCCTATTAAGAACACAACAAGCAGTACTAACCGCATCTGCCAAAAAGTATTTAGGAAGATAGGTTTCATTTAACATAGTTCTTGCTAGTTCTTCTAAAGACCTATTTTTCCTTTCAACAACTCCATTTTGTTGTAGAGTTCTAGGGGTTGAAAAGTTATGAGAAATGTCATTTTCTTCACAAAAATTTTCAAAAGCTTCATTTTGAAACTCACCTCCATGATCACTTCTTAGGGCCTTAATTTTCAAATCTTTTTCATTTTGAACAACTTTGGCAAGTTTCTTAAAGGCTTTAAAAGCTTCACTTTTTAGAGAGAGAAAAAGAGTCCATGTGAATCTAGAGTAATCATCAATGATAACTAGAGCATAATAGTTCCCTCCTAGACTCATGGTTCTTGAAGGTCCAAACAGGTCCAAGTGAGGTAATTCTAAAGGTTTAGATGTAAGGACTACACCTTTTTGGTTTAAAAGATACTTTGACTTGTTTTCCTTTTTGACAAGCAACACATAGCTTATCCTTTTGAAACTCGAGTTTAGGAAGTCCTATTACTAGATCTTTGGCAATGAGTTTATTTAAATGATTCATATGAATATGGGTTGCACGCCTATGCCAAAGCCAATTATTGTCATGCTTACTCAAAAGACATTTAGGACCACTAATGGATACTTTTTCTAAGTCAAGCATATAGATGTTATCAATTCTATAAAGAATAAAGACTTAGGGTCTCTCCCAGTGCTGTTGTACCTTAGTTTAGTTTTGATGATGATGCATTTATAATTGTATTTGTGCTCCATATATTATGAACACTAGTCTACTAGGATGTATGTTATAGCTATTAATGTGTGAATGTGTGTGTGTATCATGCATATAGGCTAGTTATACTTCAATTCTCTCATGTTTGCATTCATAGATCATTGATTCTTTATATCTTTTTGTTAAGGATTGAATCTGGGCAAAAATCTTTTTTAAAATTATAAGATTTCAATCCAAGAACAAAATAATCAATTATTAGAACATATTAATCAATTATCTTGAGGATCTGGTTCTTAGAAATTGTCTAAGGTTCGCAAATAATTGATTATCCACTTGAAATAATCGATTATTTGACCCTAAAGCAAAAATAAGTCTTTCGTAGTTAATCGATTATTTGGTGAAATAATTGACTATTTTGTTCTTCAGTATTTCCAAATGATGGCAAGAACAAAATAATTTATTATCCTTATTAATAATCAATTATCTCTGTTCTTAAGTCTATAAAAACAAAATTTCGAAAGCTCTCAAGTGTGACACCTATTTTTCTCAAATTACTTAGAAACTTTTATTGTGAGAGAGCTTAGAAACTGAGTATCATCATCTTTGTGATTCATTGAGCTACATTTTTCTTATCTTAAAGAAATCAATGGATCTTGGTCATGCTACATGAAGGGAAGTTGAAAGCAATTTAGGAAGTGCATCAATTTTGATATCTTCACTACATATATAGGTGAATTATTTCCTTTAATATTGCTTTGTAATTCGTTTTTGGGTGGGTTACCCAGTTGCATTACATGTAGATAGTTTTTCTACATAGTTAGCTTTTCTTGATAGGTTTTCAAGAAGGTTTTGCATATGTGTTGCATGTGCATGTGAGTTTATGTGTATACAAATTCTGTATAGTGGAAAAGGTCCAAGCTAAGGTTGCTTTGGATAACACTGGATGTAGAATTCAGGTTGAAATTGAACTAGTATAATCCTTTGTGTAATTCTCTCTTTTTCTTCAAATCTTTTAATATCTTGATCTTAATTTCTTGTTTTGTATTTTGATCATTTTGTTAAAACTGAAAGTTGGAAATAAGAGATAGTAAATACAAGCAACACATACATTCTTTCAAGGATCAAACTCATTCGATCTTGCAAAAGGATTTCATTAAAGATTTATTTTGAAGAAAATTTTTTAAATATCCCATTCACCCCCTCTAGGATATTTCTCCTGTTAAGCCATTTTATCTAACAAATTCTATTTCCTACAAGCTTCACATCATTTAAAGGACTACAAATCATCCAATATTCTGAATTGAAGGAAATCTTAAAACCTTTATCACACAATTGGCTAATACTAAGCAAGTTGTGTTTTAAGCCTTCAACAAGTAGAACATTTTCTATACATACATTGTAGAGTTTTGAATATTACCCACACCTAAGATTCTTCCTTTATTGTTGTCACCATAAGTCACCAATCCATCTTGCTTTGAGGAGATTTCAGAAAACTTTGATGGATCTCCTGTCATATGCTTTGAATACCCACTGTCCAAGTACCATAAAGATCTTCGGGCCTTCAAGCATACCTACAAAATAGATTTAAGGAAGTTATTGGGGTACCCAAATAGTTTTGGGTCCTTAAACATTAGTAGGAGGTTTGGTTCCTTTTGGAATCCACATATATTTGCCACTAGGAAGGCCATATTTTCTGATATTACACATAGTAGTAGTATGACCTTTCCTATTGCAATAGAAGCATGTTACAAAAGGATAACTAGTTGTTTTCCTAAAGTTGAAAAGTTTTTTGTAAGATTTTTGTTGTGATTTGTAATTATAACCAACTCTAACTTTATCAAAAACACATTTTTGTTTTCCAAGGATAATATCCAAATTGGTTTTACCCATGGTAAACTTAGTAAGAGTCTTTTTACGATATGCATTTTTAGCTTTAAGACTTTTGCAACTTTCACATTCTACCTTATGAGATGAGGAAGATGATGGTGATGCATGATTAGCATTTATATGAGTAGTTTCCAAGTTTTCATGCTTTAGCTCAAGCCCATCAAATTCCTTTTTAAGAATGCCAAGTTGAGACTCATATTCTTTAATTTTACTTTTAAGCTTATTGTTAGAAATAGCTACCTTTTGTGCCTCTTCATGAATATCCTCAAATGCTTGATATAATTCATCATAAGGTAGGATTTGTGTCTCTTCCCTTCTTTCTCATGAACTTGGTGAATTTTCAGACAAGTAAATTCATATTTTCATGTTCTGAATTTCCAGATTGCTCTTCTTCAATTTCGTCATGTGACAATGTAGTTGTCTTGAGAGCCAATCCCTTTCTCTTCTTATCAATATCTTCTTCCTTGTTGAGTCTAGCAAGCTCCCATTCATGTTCCCTTAGCTTACCAAAGATAGTAGCCATATTCATATTTGTCAAATCCTTAGACTTTGCTATGGCTGTAACCTTGGGTTGCCAAGCTCTGTTGAGACTTTTCAGAACTTTGATGTTGAGATCCTCTCTATCAAATACTTTGCCAAGAGCCATCAAATGATTCACAATGTGTATGAAACATTTCTGCACATCCAAAATGCTTTCTCCCAACAACATGCTAAACATCTCATACTCTTGTATGAGAGCGTTTTTCCTTACTCCCTTAACTTCTGTAGTTCCTTCATGAGTTACCTCAAAGTTGTCCCAAATTTCTTTGACACTTGTACACTGCGAAACAAGGAAAAACTCATTAAGAGTCAAAGCAGAGGAAAGTATATTTTGAGCTCTAACATCATATTGAGCACGTCTATTTTCAGCATCAATCCTAAAAACTCATTTTTCTACAGTTTTTCCATCAACTACATGAGTAGGAATAAAATGACCAGTAGCAACAGCTTCCCATACACCTCTATCAATAGATTCAAGAATGATTTTCATTCGGATCTTCCAAAAAGCATAGTTTTCACCATTAAAAAGAGGGGGTCTATTTATAAAAACACCTTCAACAAAGGTTAGTGATGCCCAGCCATTTTCAGGATCAAAAACAATTTGAAAAACTATCATAAGATGCTCTGATTACCAAGTGTTAGATAAAATGGCTTGAAAAGAGTAATATCCAAGAAGGGGTGTAAATTGGATATATAAAAATTCTCTTTGAAAACAATTCTTTAAAACATCTTTTTGTAAGATCCAATGAGTTTAAATCTTGATATGATAAGAAGATATAGGTTCCCAGTTTTACTATCCCTTATTTCCAATATCTAGAGTCAAAGAAAGATCAAAATATGATACAAGAAAGTTGAGGGAAAAGAGAAAAACACACAAGCAATTTATACTGGTTCTATTTCAAAGAAATCTACATCTAGTGTTATCCAAAGCAACCATCTAGAATTTGTTTACATACAAACTCACATAAACATGCAAAACCACATATGCACAATCTTTTTGAAAACCTATCAAGAAAAGCTAACCATGTAGAAAACCCACTACATAAATGCAACTTGGGTAACCCACCCAAAAACAAACTAGAATGCAATATTAAAGGCAAGAATTCACCTATGTAGTGAAGATATGAACAATGATGCACTTCCTATATTGCATTCAACTTCTCTTCATGATCCCATGATCAAGATCCATTGAATTCTTAAAGATAAGACAAAGATTTTGCTCAATAAAACACAGAGATGATGACACTCAAAGTTTATAAGCTCTCTATATGAAAATACTAAGTGATTTGAGAAAAATGGGTGTCACACTTGAGAGCTTTCAAAAATTCGCTTTTATAGACCTCAGAACAGAGATAATCAATTATTACTAAGGATAATCGATTATTTTGTTCTTGCCATCACCTGGAAACACTGAAGAACGAAATAATCGATTATTTGATCAAATAATCGATTAATTGCGAAATGTCCATTTTTGCTTCAGGGCCAAATAATCGATTATCTTAAGTGGATAATCGATTATCTGCGAACCTTAGACAATTCTTAAAAAACAGAGCCTTGAGATAATCGATTAATATGTTCTTATAATCGGTTATTTTGTTCTTGGATTGAAATCTACTAATTTTCAAAAAGATTTTCGCCCAAATTCAATCCTGAACAAAACATAATTATGAATCAATGATATATGGAATCAATCATGAGAAAATTGAAGTAAAACTAGTCTATATGTATGATAATCACACATATTCACACAATAAGACTATAACATACAATCCTAAAGGCTAGAGTCCAAATATGGAGCACAATTACAATACATCATCAAAACTATAATACAACAACACTGAGAAATGACATGTTCTTCTTCAGGTCTTCATTCATTACAATCAGAACTCTTGCTCTACTTGCCATAGATTTTGTCTATTTCATAAATGGTTTGCCTCTGCACACCTTGATGAAGCGAGTAGGTGATGAGTCATCTTCTTCATCAACAAGCTCTTTTCCTTTATAAACATTGGCAGGGGCAATTTCCACCATTCTATCTATGCCCAAAAGGAACTTGGTGTTTGGAGTGGTGACACGCCGAAATTGACTTCCAAGCATAAAGCAGACACACGTTCTATCTCTGAATCTTTAAGGATTCAACCTTCAGATGTATCTCTTGTTTGTTTGTTGCTAGCTTCATTTCTACGGCATGATTGAAGTTAGTGTGTTTCTAGAACTTAAACAAAGGACTTTCTTATGGATCAAAAACATCAAAATCCTCTACATAGGTGATGTTTGCAGGGTCTGACCTATTCCAAGGAAGGATGATGTTTAGATCAACAATCAAACCTATGAGTTATTGCTTATTGTAGGTCCCTTGGAAGCGCATCTCATCAAATGGTGCAGTAGTTCTCTTCCAGACTTCAACATTTGTAGGATATAGCTTCCTGCTAAAGGCAGAATGCTCCAAAATGAAAGATTGAGGATTAGGAGCTATTGAATGTCTTGGTGGGAAAGGATGGATGTTGGGCTTATAAGATAGTGTTGGAGTTTCTTCCTCAGGCAAAACTTCTCTTAAGACGTAAGAAGGGATCTAATCAAGGCACGTCCATTTTCTATAATTTCACTAAGTCCAATTGACTTAGAATGAAAGCTTCATCATCATTTGTCATGCACCCCATATTCTTCCATCTGGATCCATACGTTTGCCATTCTTCTGCTCTTTTTCTTTTGAACCCATGATAGCATCTAACATTGACTTTATGGTCTTTTGGGGGTTTAAAGAGAGTAGGAGGAACCAAGTTAGGATGAAGCCTAATCACCCAGTTAGGCACTTTCGGTGGCCTTGGAGCAAGGTTTGCAAGTTTCTTATTGAAGATTCTGGTTAAGGGAACTATGTGATCAACATCAGACCGAGGTGTCTCATAGATGGCCTTCAAACTCTCCTCTCTTGCTTTTCTTAATGCTTCAATTTTCTCTTGAGCAATCTGCTCCTTATCAGTTAATATATCGTTTGGAATAGACTCTACCATACTTTTCCTTCAGCATCTGCTACTGAGTTTCCAGCCTTAGCAACCTCTACAGCAAATGCTAAGAGAGCATATTGAAGCATAGCTTCATTCAAAGCTTTAACTTCTACTGGATCTATATTTGGCTCATCTACAATGGATTGTAATTCCTGCAATCTGCCAATCTGCGAGAACCTCATCTTTAGATTTTTTTTTTATCGGCAAATGTTAATTTGTTAGTTTTTGTTAGAAATGTTAGTGGGAGGGATTCAAACCCGCGACCTCTCCCTCCCCTCTTCTCCCTTCACCCTTAAGCACCTCCTTCCCAACCACCAAGCCAACCTTATATCTCCTGCCTCATCTTTAGATTGCATCTGTACAGTTAAGGCCATTGCAGACTCTAGCCTTTCTAACTCTTCATTGTCTGTTTGCTTCACCTTTTTAGCAGACAGTCACTATTGACTTAAAAACTCCTTTTTCCAGCTTTTGTTCTTCAAACTCCTTGTCCTCCTTAGCTTTCTTCTGAGCTTCCAGCCTAGAAAGGTCTTCAACTTTTTTTTATCTCTTCTTCTTCTTTCGGATCAGATAAAGGAGGAATTGAGGTGGATTCTAGTGCCTTAAGAATCTCAACATCAAAGCTTGGTTCTTCGATTAGAGCAACAGGTTCTAAAGGCTGAAGGGTTGTAGGGGCAACAAGTTCAAGTTGAGAGGTGAAGGTTTATGGTTTGGGTGAAGGTATGATATTTATTTTTAAAGGTTGGGTTTGTGGTTTAGAGGCTTATTTGAAGGTGGTTTAGAGGAAGGTTTGGATGGTGTGTCTAGAACTTTTCTCTTTAGGGTTTTGGATAGAGGTTCATATGGTTTAGGATCATATGGTGGATCATGTTTTGATTTCTTGGTTTTGTTAGATGAAAGGTTTGGTTGGGATCGTCTTTTGGTGGAAAGCTCGGTTTGGGAAGATTTAGTCTGTGAGGGTTTTACCTCAAATTTTGGGGACAAGTTCTTATATCCATGTAGTACGTATTTCCCTCATTAAATCATGTTTTACCTCATTAAAACTTAGCATTTTTAACCTATGTTGAGGGCTAGACAACAGCCAATATTCATAATTTTTAAACAACGTCAAGTGACACAAAGTGTCCACTTACTCACCCCAAACTCCACCCATCAAAACACAAAATTTTCCATCAATCAAGAAGTATGCTACTAGCTAACATAGACTTTTGGTTAAATATGTTTTAGGTCCCTAATAAATTAGCGAATTTTGTTTTGGGTCCCTAATAATTTTTCTTTGCGTTGAGTCCCTGATAAAACAAAAAATTTGTTTTTGGTTATTTTGTTTTAGTCCTTCTAAAATATCTATTTTTTCATTTGAGTCCCTATAATATTTTGTTCATTTTGTATTAGTCCCTTTACAAAATATTTGATAGGGACTCATAACAAATGATTTACATATTTTAGGAACGAAAACAAAAAAAATAGATATATTAGAAGGACTAAAACAAAATAACAATGACCAAAAACGAAAATTTTGTAAGGACTCAACGCATAAGGAAAAAATTTATTATTTTTTTTATGAATTTGTAGAAAGAAAACCTCACAGTTGGACAGGACATCCCAACAACGTTGGCACCCCCACGCCAACTAATCATCGACAGCAAACCACAATTTATTAAAAGAAAGAAAAAAGACCAACATAAAGCATGGGGGCACTAGGCCAAAACCCATGAGAACAATCAACAAAAGCGAAAAAAAGGCAATCCACAATGATTGCGAGCAAAACTATCCCTAATAAACAAGGGAATATGATCCCACCAGGTTATATCAACCCTATGATCTACCCCATAATTGGCTAGTCTGTCTGCACAATGATTACCTTCTCTATAAATATGAGAATACAAGAAATGCATTTGAGAGCATAATTTAAGACAACGAATCCAACGGCTTCTAAGGTCCCAAGGAACGATATCAACCTTATCAATCGCAGCTAGCACCAGCTTGGAGTCACACTCCAACCACAGCTTATCCCAACCAACAGAATGAGCATATTTAATAGCTAAAATAGCATCAAAAATCTCTGCATGCAGAGCTGATTTAATACCAATATAAGCTGCAAAACAGCCACGAAAAACCCCATAACTATCTCGAAAAATACCACCTCCCGCAGCATGCCCAGGAGATCCTCTAGATGCACCATCAGTGTTACATTTGATATATCCACAAGCAGGGGGGAACCAAGTCACTTGCTTAATCTGAACAGGTTTTTAAGAACTTCTGAAGAAAAGCAAATTCTGAAATAGAATTTGATGCATGGCCCTTAGAAAGAAAACCAGAAAGAGAGACAGCAGATATCACCATAGTCAAAGCTTGCCGTAGAGGAATACGAACATCTCTTAACCTTATGTTGTTCCTGCACCACCAAATAACCCAAAAAACATGCACAACTACAGAAATCAGAACTTCCTTCACTTGTGTACTGCATGACTTATCCACAGATAACAGAACAGCAATACAAGAAGAAAAATCCAACGTGAATGGAAGAAATGACAGCATCCACTTCCATAAATCAATAGCAAAACTACATGTCAAGAAAAGATGATCAGTTGTTTCGTACTCTTTACCACATAATGCACACATTGAAACAACTACACAACCCCGAGATCGAAGCCTATCATCAGTAGGCATCTTGCCATGAGCAATGCGCCATAAAATAAAACTTCTAGAAGGCCGAACAGAGTTAATCCATAACAGCTTTGACCAAGGGAGACTTTGTCCCGGAGTGGAAAAATGATTAAAAGCAGCTTTAAAGGATAGCAGCCCATCCGAAGAAGAACGCCAGATCGGTTGATCAATTTCCTGACTATCATGCAAAGGAGCTGGGATAAAAGAGATTGTTGCACGCAGCTGTGGGAGACGTTGCAGCAATGACTCAGGCACATTCCAATGATGATTCAGCACAAAGCAGCTAACTGAAGACTTTAAAAATCTTCTATGCATCTCTGGAATATTTAAAACATCAGCCAAAGAAGAGTCAAGGCACCAAGTATCTAGCCAGAAGTTGACACGATCACCTCTATTTACAACCCAACCAGTATTTTCCAAAATCATATGCCACTTACTTTTCATAGAAGTCCAAACAGAGGACGACTTAAAGCTCAATAAAGGTTTGCCATGTTTTAAAAATCTAGCTCTCATGAAAACCGCCCAGTTTGAATCTGAATGAACAAAATCCCACATAAGTTTTAACATACTTGCCTCATTCAACTTGACAATGGATTTCAATCCAAGGCCTCCTTCCACCAAAGGCTTGCAAACTTTACTCCAAGCAACAGTGACCAATTTTCTAGTATTTATATCGCCAGACCATAAGAAATTCCTCAGCCAACTCTCAATAGTCTTTATTAAAGACACAGGCCATGAGTAGACATGAAAAGTATATAATAGCATACCTGTAATGACTGAATTGATCAATTGAGCTCTACCCATAATAGATAAGAGCTTTCCCTTCCAAGAAACAAGTTTGGCTTTAATTTTATCCGCTATGGGCTGCAGAAAACGAGCCCTTGGTTTACCTATAAAAATAGGGACACCAAGGTAAGTAAAAGGCAAAGAACCAGCTCCAAAACCTAAACATTGCTGAACTCTGGTTATCCTATCATGAGGCATAGAACCCGAGAAGAATTTACATTTCTCTGGACTTATATGCTGGCCAGACGCATCCCCATAAAACTTAAATAATAATTTCAAGTTATTCAGATTTTTTAAGGTCCCCCTACAAAAAATCATGATATCATCTGCATATAAAGCATGTGTTGGAGTAGAGCACCCTCTTGGACTAGCCATAGGCAATAAGTATTTATTATCCACCAAATACATTATCCCCCTGCTCAAGACATCCTCAGCTATACAAAAAAGAAGAGGAGACAGGGGGTCACCCTGTCATACCCCCCTCTTAAAAGCAATGTAACCAACCGAGGCCCCATTAACTCCAAAAGAAAGCCGAGCAGACTGCAGTATAATCATAATCCAATTGCAAAAAACTTCACTGAAACCAAAAGCCAGGAGGGCCTCCAAAAGGAAATTCCAATCCAGAGTATCAAATGCCTTTCTGATGTCAAACTTTATAGCCAAATTACCACCAAAAACTCGTTTATTCAGCATATTAATAGCCTCGGATGTAATACAAACACAATCTGAAATTTGCCTACCTTTAATGAAACCCCTCTGATGACTGGAGATAATTTTGGGAGCAATGTTAGCTAATCTGTCTGCCAACACCTTAGAAATAATTTTAAATTGAAAATTTGCCAAAGCAATGGGACGGAAATTTTCAATCTTATTAGCACCAGGAAATTTAGGAATAAGAGCTATCAAGTTAGAATTAAGGCCTGGCAGAATCCAACTTTGCAAGAAGAATTGCAAGACAGAGTTAAAAACGTCAGTACCTATAATGTCCCAAAAAGCATGATAAAAACAACCACCAAACCCATCTGGACCAGGGGCGCTCGAACTACTCAAAGCAAAAACTGCAGACTTCACTTCATCAAAAGTGGGAATATTGGTAAGCATAGAATTATCCTCTGCAGAGACTAAAGAGGGAATGACTGTTTTGACCAAATCATTTGGCAAGCATGAGTTTTCCGAAGCATATAAGGAAGTAAAATACTGCAGTACATGCTGATTAATGGCATCCGGAGAGTCCAGAATACTCTCTCCATCTCTAAGAGTGGTCATACTCTTAGTAGCTCTACGATAGTTAGCCATCTTGTGGAAAAAAGATGTGTTGCGGTCCCCATGAGTAAACCACTGAACCCTCGACTTGTCTTTCCAGAAAGATTCCTCAAAAGCTAGAGCCTTTTGAAGTTCAGCTTGAGCTTTATCCTCCAAAACATGCAAGTCATCAGATAAACCATGAGATGAAATTTGCTGCTGAATGTCCTCGACAGCCTTTTTGGCATTCTTCACATTTGCATGCACATTACCAAAAACATCTTTGTTCCATATCCTCAAAGCACCTTTTAGGATCTTAAGCTTCTGTTTCAGTATATACATAGGACAACCAGCAATAGGAGAGTCCCAAACTTCTTTAACCAATCTTCTGCAGTCCTTGTGAGCAATCCACATAGACAAAAACTTAAAAGAGGATGGAGAAGTTGTAGCACCTTTTTGAAGGGAGACCAAAATAGGAAAATGATCAGATTTACTCTGAATTAAAGTATTGCAGGATACTGAGTCACATAATTCCAGCAAATCAGAATTGCATATGGATCTATCCAGCCTCATAGCTATATGATGCCTTCCGGTTCTACCATTGGACCAGGTGAACTTATTTCCTTTGGTCGGAATATGAATAAGACTGTGAGCATTTGACCAATTCACAAAATCAGAACACGAGGCTGGGAGTGGAAGGTTACCACCACTCTTCTCATGAGATCCAATGACAGCATTAAAATCACCCATAAATAACCAGGGACCACTATGCACAAGCTGCAACTGAGATAATTCTGCCCAGAGAGATCGACGCTTAACATATGAAGTAGAACCATAAACTGCTGCCACAAACAAAGTTTGATTACCAAAATCCATAGAAAAAGCAACGTACTGCTCAGAAGAAGAAATAACCTTAGGAGAAACAGAAAAATCACAAATGCACCAGAGATTAGGCGCCTTATTCTGCCTAGAGTTTACAGCAAAAGCTTGAGACCAAGACTAGACCAAAAGGAGGAAGGAAAACAGTCCACCAAAGTCCAAGGTTCAGAAAGAAAAACCAAGAATGGTTTGTGCGATACACACAAGTTGTGTAACACTCGCCTAGACGCCTCATTAGCTAGGCCTCTAACATTCCAGAATAAAAAATTCATTATGCAACAGAAGTCGGACCACCTCTAAGGTTATATGTCCTTGCCCCACTTCCTTTATTCTTTTGGGACAATTTTTTCTTCTTAGATTTAGAAAGAACCTCCTCAAAAGGCTGTTCATCCGACTGTTTGTCAAGATCAAGAGATTCGTGATCCGAAGCCTCCTCCACTCTATCCCCCCAAAACTGAGAAACTATATTTAATTCTTTTTGAACCGAAGCTGTATATTGTTGACAGCCAACAGCATGTCCAGCTTCAAGAGACCTCGAGAAAGAATGGGACACATGCGATGGAGAATCAAAATTCCCATCTTCAGCACGCAAAGATTTTCCTTTAGATCTCTGAGCATTAGAATCTTCTTCCGAAGAACTAGACTCCTCTGCAATGTCCTCAACCAGCCCTTCCTTAAAACCAGCCTGCCCTTCATTAAGACCTGCACTAGGCTTCTCAGTGACACCCGCATCTGTAACTTGCTCAGCCACTGCACCTGATGGTGGAACAACTTTAATTGCATCATCTACTATCTGCTCATGGTCTTTCTTCGTGTGACTAGGACCAGTATCCTCACCCACACGTTGCTTTGGAACATAGTGAGCCTTCCCCTTCAATTCCACCTTTTTCCTTTTAAGTTTTCCATCCTCCTGTCTCCCAAAATGATAGTTTGCAGAAGTGTGTCCAACGATCTTACACGTATCACAAAAGGCTGGCAAACGTTCATACACTAACTCCACAAAGAAAGCGAATCCATCCCGTTCTACCAGAATCTGATCCCTCAATTCGTGCTTAAGATCCAAGTCAACCAAAACCCTTGCAAAGTGACCAAAAGAACGCGACGCTGTTGCCTCATCAATAGCCAGGGGAACACCAACCCCTCTTGCAATAGAAAAAAAGAATTCTTTGACGCCAATACTCCTGAGGCAGGCCAAGAATGCGCACCCAACATTGCGCATTCGACTGACGAACCAGACTAGGATTAAAGTCTGGAGTCCAAGAAAACAACCTAAGGACCCCAGGCGCAAGATTCCAGGAGCCACCAGCAAAAACTCTCCTTAAGTCCTCAACAGAAGCAAAGGAGAATTCATAAAAACCCTTCCCAATAGATATCATACGCCAATTACCCAAGGGATTCCAGATTTTGCATAACTTCAAACGAAGATCCTGAAGCTTCAGCGGAGAATCTCCTTTTGACAGCACTAAACGACCATGGAGATTATTCTTACAACTCTCCAGCCCTACCAAGTATTCTTCTTCAGGAATTTTAACTGCAATAGCATCGCCCTTCACACAAGGCACTGGGAGTTGACTAAAAGGAATATCACATGCATGTTTAAGGGCTTGCACAAATGAACGCTTTGGAGCAACCTGTTGCTTCGGGGAATCCTTCACTTCTGAATCGATAGCAAGAAAACTCCATGGGATCAAAGGCTCTCCCATGACTGCATGCAAGGAACGTAAGAAAACCCTAGGAAGACAAAACCCTAGCAGAGCTCATTTAAACAATCACATAAATTTATTAGGGACCTAAAACAAAATTCGTTAATTTATCATGGACCTAAAACATATTTAAGCCAAGACTTTTTTATGTATAAGTGGAGATTAACACCTCTCCCACTAATACATACCCTCAAGGGGTCAAGACATGCATCTTTAAGCAATACAAGTAAACACATATGTAATACTATGTCCAAGACACAAAATTCTCTTTATTTCTCATTAGCAACAATATGTGCAAGCTTTCTAAATAATTTATTCAATTTGGGGCAGCCAAGAATGCATTCACATCTCCATAATCACTTCTAAACAATTCCAAACAAGCTTGAATGCATGCCATAATATCACAAAAATTCACCCAATCATTACCACATCAGTTTCATACATTTTCTAAGTATCCAAGTTTCCAAATTTTCACATTAAAAGCACAAAATCACTGCAGCCCCTAATTCCATATTTTTTTCCATTTAAATATGTTCAAAATCACGTTTTTAACTCTCTAATTAACTTGAGATGATTATCTAAATTAAATAGTCAAAGTTCCAAACTTTCTCTCTATTTCAAGTGACATTTTAAAGGCTCAAAATTGTACAAAACTCTGTTTTTAGTGATCAAACCCGCAGCCCTCATAAAATGCCCCAAAAACATGTTTCTAAAGGCAAAATTTGAAATTCAAACACTATGGAATTAAGCCCTAACCTAAAGCTATTTAATCCCTGGCCTTTAGGCACATTAAAACATCATTTAATCACCATTAAAACACATCAAAATTCTGTTTTCAAAATTAATCCCATAACTCATTGAAAATGCCACAAAAAATGGTGAAAACCTCTTTTTTTTTTTTACATCCTAATGCTATAAAATTGACACCCATGCTAGATATACACAAAAGCTATCATCTTTAAGCATAAAATCACCATTTTTAAGTGATTAAAAGCTTCAAATACTACTGTTTTTGGGCTACCAACAAAATTAAGATTTTTACATACAAAGCTAGCATTTTTCAATTTTCATACTCACAAACAAGCCAACAATGGTTCTAAGAACCCAAGCAAGTGGAGGCAACCTCCCAATCACAAAATAAACATGAAAAAGGAGTGGAAAGGCCCCTCATACCTTAAGCTAAAGATTTCGAATTTCACAAGGGATCTCAAAAAGATTGCACTTTGTAGAGTCTTGAACAACTCCTAGTAAGCAAACACAAAAATTAAGGTGGAAAAAGAGTTCTTAATTAAACACAAGGTGAAGAGAAAATGGAAGATGAACAAGGGTTTTGTGCTCAACCTACAAAGAAGCACCTAAGCAACCAAAGCAAGAAAGAGACATAATTTCTCTCATTTCCCTTCTATAAGCATTTCGGCACACACACACTATGACCAAGGGGCAAAATTTTGCTTTTATATTGGGTCCCCAAAACCTAATGAGGATGGGGCCCACTTAGTCTACATGTTAGGGTTTCATTAATTGGGTGTTATGTGCCCCTAATTAAGCTTCTACTACTTGTTATTTCATAAACAACTACTACATAACTTCTAAGAGTCTTAATTAGTGCACACTAGCTAAATTAATCTTAAATTAAACTTAATCTAGGATTTAAAATTCTTAATTATCTCTAACTAAGTTACTTTAATCCTTTAAATAAGTCTAGACTACTTATAAAACTAATTATGTGATTAGAATCTAATTTCATGACTTAAGGCTAAACTTTCACTTATTTACTATTGTGTCATTAATGAGTTGACCACTCATTCCCTTCCCTTTGACTTGTTGACCAGAGTTAACTGACTAGATGACTTGAGTTAACCATAGCTTAAACATACTTAAATCAAGTTTTTCTTAATTATTTTCCTTAGTTCTTAAGCTTTACTAGTTCCTAGGTAACTTTATTCATGATAATTAATTATTTCCCTACTAAACGAGCTATCACACCATATATAAATACAAACATTATTATTATTTTCTAGTGTTAGAATTCCAGGGTGTTACAAGTTTCTTTCGTATGTTTTGTTCCTATTACTCTTATTCAATTGGACATTTCATTCTCCTTTAGAGGGTGAAATATGTTTTTGGTACCTATAACATTTTGAAGTTTAGTTTTAGTCCCATTAAAAAAAATTGTCCATTTTTCATCTCCTAATTTTGAAAAGCATCACTTTTGTTCTCAAAATGGTTTGGATAATGCTTTATAGAGGGACCAAAAAGTGGTTTAGATAGAGCTTTGAGGACCAACAGTGGTACATTTCAAAATTGAGGGATTATAAACAGACAAATTTTTTAGAGAGACTAAAATCGAATGTCGAAAATTTTAAAGGGACAAAACGCATTTTACTCTATTTCGTATTTTATTTTCATATGTATGATAATAAATATTATTAGTGTTTTTAAAAAAAATAATTTGCCCCCATTGACCTTGGATCTTAGATCTGTCACCGCTTTGAGTAAAAGCCTTCCTCCCTTACCTTAGTGTTGAAGTAGGGGTTGGCTTAGTGTTCTCCTCCAATTGGTGCTACTTGACCAAGCAAGTAAGAATAAGGTTTGGAACAATTCGTTAGCAAATGTGAGTGAGTGTGTGGGAGTGTGGTGGTCTTGGTTAAGAAAGAAAAAGAGATAAAGAAAGTGTTGAGGCTTTGTGGGTGATTGTGTGATTGTGAAGTGTTAAGAGTGTTAACTTCAAGAGCAACATGAAGATCTTTTTGTAATAATCTAGTTTTGATTTTGATGTATTTAGTTTATGGAAAACTTAATTGTATCAAGAAGATATTATATTGATTGTTTAGAACTAGGCTTATGTGTGCTTAGTAGTTTTAGATTAGATCTTAAGCTTGGAAGATCCTAGTTATCTTGGATGAGTTAAAAATTTTGAACTTACACTGCTTTAATCGATTACAAGACATTGTAACTGATTAATTCGTTCTTAAGTTCATCTGGGAAAACTGATTCAAAACTAAGTAATCGATTACACCTCAGGATAATCGATTACATAGAACTGATACTTGAAAGCAAATAGAGCAGTTATTGCTTTAATCGATTAAATCTCGTATTAATCAATTACACATGCTCAATGCAAGCTCTGTTTGAATTCAAGCTACTGGTTTAATTGATTACACTTTGATTTAATCGATTAATCATGTTCAAACTCAAACCCAGAAAGCTCAAGAACAAAATAATCGATTACAACTCGTTTTAATCTATTATTATTGTTAAGTTTTGAAATTTTTATAAATAGACTGCTTCTAACTCTCTTAAAAAATAACTCTTTTGAAAATATACTTTCATACTCATAAGAGATAGTTCTGAGAAGGGTCCTACTCAGAGCTTTGATCTCAAATCAAGAGATTTTGATTCTACATCATGACCAAGCCCAAGAAAAGTCATGGATCCATCTTATGCTGAATTTTGTGGATATTCTACACATTAGGTGTATTCTTATCCTTATCTTTCTGATTTGGTTGATTAGTTCATATGCTTAGATAGAGTTTCTAAGAGTCTATGTGATAGGGTTTCACATTAGAAGTTTTTCTTGTAAGGTTCAAGAAAAAGGAAAGAAAAGATAGTTTGGGATTATTGTGTGTGCATAGTGTTTGTATTCAAATAATTCTATAGTGCAAAGATATAACTGGGTTTGTTAGATCTAACTAGATGTAGGTCCTTTGGACTCAACCAGTATAAATTCTTTTGTATCTTTTCTTATCTCTGTTTTTTCATCACATTCAAGATTTCAATCTTTATCATCTAAATTTCATAATCAACATATTTCTTGGAATAATTCTGATAAATCTTTTTGAATATTTGGATTCTATAGAAGGAAGGTGAATATATGTTTTAGAAAAGAAAATTTGGTTTTAAAATTTTAAAGAATCTATTCACCCCTCTCTAGATTCGTTACCTACATCATACAGAGATAAGGGAGAATTTTAAGTCACCTTTCTTTTAGTAAGAGTGAAAATAGAATTGTGAGGATATGGTGAGAAGGGAGTGCTCATTCATGGCTTTATAATAGAGATGTTTAGGATTTTATATCACATTGGGTGTTAAATGCAACGGTCCTTAATTACCCAAGATTAATCAAAGTTAAATTTAGAATTTATAGCCACACAAGACAATTTGACCTATTAATTAAATTTGGCTATCCAAATACTTGGTAGAACGAAATAGAATAAAAATGAAATAAAATATTTAACTAAACATTTAAATAAAATTAATTTTAAGGTAAAGAGAAAAAAAATTAAGAGTGTATACGAAAATTAAGAGGTTTAAAATAAACGGAAATTTTGAGATTTTACATTTTTCAATTTTGAAATAATTATACAAAACGTTAGTTTGTAGTAAATCACGCATTTGTATCTGTATGCATTTGATTTCGACTTAAATTATGTGTGTGTATGTGTAAATTATTTGGAGTTTCTACTTAATATAGCAATTAACTATTTTAGAAAATTAATCTCTAGTTGTTAGGTAATTAGAAAATATTCTGAAAATGCATGTACAATGCTGATGGATGTGATGTACTTTTGTGGCACATTTAGGATTTCTTTGCTTTAGTATATACAATTGGTTGTGCAAGGTTTTCTTCTAAAGAGTCCTATTGTATTTTTTTGCTTGGATGTGAGCTTTTTCCTAAACTGTTTCCTGTTATTATATTGTTTGAAGTAAATATTTCAAGTGGTATGCCTGAATAAATTCTCACAATATTTTTCTTTTGTAAACTTAATTGGGATATATCATCAATAGTCTTACATGCTGAAAAATAGTCTTACATATATGATTAATCGCGAGATTAGGATTAAGTGCATATTAAGTTTAGTTTATTTTAAAAAATCACGTTTTTCAAAAAAAATTATGAGAGAACTTCTGAAAACAAAATTATTTTTAAAAAAAAATTTCAGACATGTTAACAGTTGGATATGAAGTCCATGTCCATGTAAACAAACATGCATATATGTGTGTGAGAAAGAGGGGGGATATTAATGGAAATCTAATAAAAGGACTTTGTAATTAGGATGAAATCGCACTCGTGAAGGGGAATTAGGATCAAGGTCTTAGGACTTGGCAAGAGCCCCATACTTTAGATTATGCTACCTACATGATGATATCATATTAATTAATAAAAAATGCAATTAGTTATTTTGAAAAATGTCCTTCATGTATCGATCGTTCTTAAAAAAACTTCAAATTCAATACAAAAATAATACCAAATATTTTTTTGGTAACAAAAAGTTTAGATGAGTTGGATCTCCGAAACTAACAATAATTAAGATAGACCTTAAGGCTAAAAAATGCTTATAAAATTACTTATAAAACGTACTTGTAGGTTATGAATTTGATCCTTATTAACTAGACTAACATTTGTAGGCAATTAATATTGAATATGCTAAGAAAAAGTTGTCGATAACATTTGTAGGTATCAATGTAACACTTGCTTGAAAAATAAAACTTGAATGGTGATTCTTTGTAGCCTAATTATTATTTAGTGAAAATCACGCAATACCACTCAAGGAAAATAAAACTTGAGCGCAAGTTAATTTTATCACACGAAAACTAAAATGGTTCGTGGTGCAATAAATTAATGAGAACTTAAAAGGAAAAGAAAATGGAAACTCCTGATTGAAAAATTTTGATATCATCTCTAAAATGGCTCGTTCATGTCACATTCAATGTGTATATATGACCTTTTTATTCTTGGGAACCATCCATCTGCACTATCCCAATCATTCGACATAACCTAATGAAAATGTTAATTAATTAAACCATGTCCCCAACATACATTGTTGTAATTAATTTTACCCCACAAGTTGAAGTACAACAACACCAACTACAAAACTGGTTTAGAAGGCAAAAATGCCAGCAACGGCGGTGACGGTGATGGCGGCGGAGAGTTGACGAGCGGAGGCACCGCTGGTCACGTCGGCCGGGTCAACCTCCTCCGGGGAGAAGCCGTCGTCAAAGGGTTCGGGTTCAGGAGCGTAGAGCTCAATAGGGTCGCTGGCTGGGGCTGGTGAGGCTGAGATATCACTCTCATCTGATGGGGTAGGGGCAGGAGGAGAGGATAGAGGAGAATCAACGGATGGGGCAGGTGATGATTTTGGTGAAGGTGAAGCCTTTGGTGATGGAGATGATTTTGGGGATGCAGATGGGGCCTCTTCAGCCATGGCCATGCCAATCATGGCAACAAAAATGAGTGCAAGAACAACAACTTGACGTGCCATTTTTTAGTTTTTTGTTTTTTTCTTTTGGGTTATTTGTTCTTGCACAAGAGGATTCTTAGAGTAATGGCAGTTATTCTCTAATTTGATAGAGAAAAACTGCGCCAAGGTAAGAATGGAGAATGAGTTTGCATGGGAGGGTTACTTAAAGAGAGATTTAATGGTGTGAGAGAAGTTGTAGGGAAACATGTGGAGGAGATTAGATGAAGAAAAGGTTTTAAGATTTTGGTCAAATAAAAAATGCATTGATTGGTATTGGTGGCTTGTGAGGTAGGAACAAATGGAGAAAACACAAAAAGGGAGAGAAGAAATTCAATTTAGATCCTATTTTACGTGAACCTTTTACAGATGTTTAAATTGAGTGCGAGTCAACCGGAGAGGGTGAGGATATTTTGGTTGAGCCATTTATAAAGAGAGAAAATTGGTAATTATTTTTTTTTATTTAGACCACATATATCTTCTACTTAGAGGTTATTCTATTCGAGTTGGGTAGGACCAGTGTCACCAAACGTCGATTTCTAAAACTCAAACATGGGTTCATAAATTTGAAATATCACCATGATCAACTTTCCAAAAGTTTAGTTTCAAAACATTGGTTGAGCATTTTTACAAATTAAAAACCATTTGAAAGATTATAACATTTATTTGACCTCTTTACTTATAAAACCTCTATTTTCACGTAATAGAATGTAAGAAAAAAAATGTATTAAATAAAGTCCTTAATTTTTTTTAAATTGTTTTTTTTTTTTTATGATCGGTCTTCTACTGATTTAAATAAACTCATTGGTTGAATAACATCTTGATGGATTCTAAATTAATATATATTTTGATGGAGAAGAAAATAAGAAAAAAATAAATAAAAACAAACTTTTTTGATAAACTAAAATTAGTTTATGTATAAGCTTGTTTGTAGAAGCTTTCTATTAGCTAACGCTTCTCCAAAAGCTAAGGTCCCGTTCGGGGTGGTTCTCTGTTTTTAGTCTTGAAATTTTTAAAAAGTAAAACCAATTTTAGTTTTGAGTTTTTAATTTCAGTTCTTTTTTGTTTTTAGTTTTTAAAAAGTTGTTACAAATTGAAGATTGATAAATGAGTCAACCATTTTATCTTATCTTGCTTCACTATGAAATAATACAACGTAAAAAAATATCGACACATAAAAAATAATTAAACCTGTGGTGGTGGTAAAGGCGGTGACAAAGGTGATGGTGGTGGTAACGGTGAGGGAGATGGTGGTGGCAATGGCGAAATGGTAGTGGTGGCAGTGACAACAGTGGTGGCGGCGACGGTGGAGGTGGTGGTGGCGACGGTGGTGGAGGTGGTGGTGGCGATGGAGGAACGGTGGTGGTGGCAGTGACAGAGGTGGTGGCGGTGGTGGAGGTGACGGTGGCTTAGATAGTGGTGGCGGTGACTATGGTGGTGGTGACAACAATAGTGGCGGTGGCGGTGGCAGCGATGACGGTGGTGGTAGTGGTGGCGGTGACGGCAATGGTGGTGGCAGTGATGGAGGTGGCAGTGGCAGTGGCGATGATAGTGATGGTGGTGGTGGTGGTGACGACGGTGGTGGAGGTGACAGTGGCGGTGATGGTGGCAGTGATGGCAGTGCCGATAGTGGTGGTGGCGGTGAAGGTGACAGTGGTGGTGGTGGTGGAATGGTGGTGACGACAATGGTGGTGGCGACAATGGTGGTGGCGACGATGGTGGTGGTGAAATGGTGGTGGTGGTGGCGGCGGCAGTGGTGGTGGTGGCGGTGGTGGAATGGTGGTGGTGGTGGTAGTTGTGGTGGTCAAATGATGGTGGTGGTGATAATGAGAATGTTTTTTAAAACTAAAAACCAAATTCACAAAACCTTTTTTCTTGGTTTTCAAAATGAATGTAAAAGTGTTTTGAAATTGAGTTAAAAACCATTTCAACTCTATTTTTGCCAAACGCGTTTTGTTTTGAAAATTGCATTTGAAAATCAAAAACCAAAAACTGGCAACCACCCCGAATGGGGCCTAATATTTTAATTTACATATAAGCTAATTTTAACTTTATGAAAATATCTCATTTCATTTTTCTTTCTCATTTTCTTTTTCTACGAATACTTATGGGAAAATTTATCCAAACAATTCAACATTCAACACATTGTCTAACATAAATGTGTTATAATACGAGAAAAATTTTAATATATTAATCCATTAAATATGTATCAAATGATATTGCACATATTTTATAAATTAGAGTGTGTGATATGTGCCATGCACAAGATAAACATTGTTTATGAATATTTTTATAAAACATTTTAAATATATTAATATTTTCTTAAATTTATATTAGAGATTATTTACAATTAAATTATAATATTTTAATTATTAATTATTGTTTTACATTATAGATATATAGTTGATTATATATTTGGTAAACTATGATTTTTAAAATACAATTTAAAGTAAGAGTTCCTAGTTAATTTAAATAATTATTATAAATAATATTTCAATTAATATAAAGTAAGAGTTCCTAGTTAATTACAATAAAGAAACAAAACAAAATAGTTTCATGAAATGACATTTTTAACTATATATTTTTAAATTAAAACTTAAATTCAAGCGACACATGCCATGCACGACATATATGTTGATAGGGATGACGTAGGGTCTGTATAAGATACTAAAGTACTCATCCCCATATGCACAATTTTAAAAAATCTCCGTACCCGAACCCATACCCGTGTTGATAGTAACTTTAATACCCATGCTCTTTCCCTTTAGGTGCCTAAATGCACATACCCGTATTCATTATCCGCCCTTTAATTAATATGAAAAATTGATAAATAAATACTCCCTTCATCCCAAAATAAGTATCGTCCTAGATTTTTTTACACAGCCCAAGAAAAGCTATAATAAATAGATGAAAGAGAGTAGTAATTTTACAAAATTAACCTTATTATTAATATTGCATTGAAAAGTTAAAGTGTCATATATTAGGGGTATTAGTGGAAAAAAAACATTAACATTACATTGAAAAGTTAACATGACACTTATTTAGGAACAGATGGAGTAGTATTAATTAAAAAATTGATAGTACGTAATTAAATTTAAATCTCATTCAAATATCTTTTATAAAACATAATCACAATATATAAAACATCACGAAAATTAAAATCATATTCAATAATCTTTTATAAAACATGATTTTTTAGCAAATAAGGAGCGTGATCTATCTCTATAAGGAACATGATTTTTTTTTTTTTTTTGTGGATTAAGAAATGTGATATATCTCTTAGTAAATAAGGCTTAGAAAATGTTATATTTTTGTTTGGTTAATTAAAGAATAAGATCTATCACTTAGATTTATTATTATTATTATTATTATTATTATTATTATTACTATTATTATTA
Source organism: Pueraria montana var. lobata (assembly GCA_026413185.1). NCBI lineage: Eukaryota > Viridiplantae > Streptophyta > Magnoliopsida > Fabales > Fabaceae > Pueraria > Pueraria montana. The sequence continues at coordinate 45,680,744 of CM048656.1, forward strand.
TTATTATTATTATTATTATTATTATTATATGTGCAGGTATAGGTAAGGTTGGGTACTACGATACTCGTACCCGCACTTGTACCTGTTAAAACTTATTGGTAATTACCCGTACCTGACCCATACCCATTAAGTGGCAATATTTTGCGAAGAATGATATAAATTTTTTAAATTGTTATTGTTAGCGTATAAAATTTTGTGAAAAATTGAATTTATGAACTATAATAAGAATTTTGTGCTAGATATCCATCGTGTATCATACATAAAGTATGACAAATTTTAAATTATATGTGCAATATAAATAGTTGGTTAAAGATTCGATTAATTATTATATTTAAAATAAAACATAGAGAAAAATAAAAATAACACTTGAAATTATTATCAATACTTTATATAACGCTATTTTTTTCTGACATATTTTATAAGGAAAAAAGTATGTATTAAAAGATAATAAAATCTGTATTAAAAGATTTTGCAGATTATCAAGGTAAAACTTCAATTCTGATTAGAGAATAGCAAAAACAATATCTAAGTTTTCTCCATTTTGTAAATGGTGCTATAAGAACTCAATGCCTAAATCTTATATTATAAGAACAATATAAAAATACAAATAGAGATATTTTATATTGGTTCCTACCAACTGACAACTACTGACGATTTTATATTTTATGATTAGGCTTAAATATGTTTTAGATCCCTGATAAATTAGCGAATTTTATTTTGGGTCCTTAATAAATTTTTTCTTTGCATTGAGTCCCTAATAAAACAAAAAATTTGTTTTGGATCCTTGTTATTTTGTCTTAATCCTTCTAATATATCTATTTTTTCATTTGAGTCCTTATAATATTTTGTTAATTTTGTATTGATCCCTTTGAAAAATATTTGATAGGGACTAATAGCAAATTATCTACATATTTTAGGGACTCAAACGAAAAAATAGATATATTAGAAGGCCCAAGATAAAATAACAAGGACCCAAAACAAATTTTTTGTTTTATTAGGAACTCGACTCAAAGAAAAAATTTATTTGGAACCCAAAACAAAATTCGCTAATTTATTAGATATTCAAAACATATTTAAGTCTTGTGATTACGATGTTATTCAGAAAATAAGTGTGTAAGATGAGACCTATTATGTTGGCGATTTTATTTCGATGTACATGACGTATTGATTCAATTTATTAGTACGCGATTTATCAATTATTTATGAATTACGTTTGTATCCGACGATTTAAGGATGAGAAATGAAATGTTTTTTCGAAGTATGATTTATTACTTCTTTTTGAAAAATTAATTAAATGAATTAATTCCGGATAAATAACGAATATTAGAAAGGGTGTCACATAAAACAAGTCATCCATCATATGTGACATGTTTTCTTCTTCTTTTTTATGTTATTATTGATTGCTAACTTTATCCTTTGCTTGCCTACGTGCAAAAATAAAAAATAAAAACAATTGAGTTCTATATGAATAACTATTGGCCACTACTTATCTAATCTTTTCGACTTCCAACTATTAATAAACATTTCATAATAATTGAAGGCTTTAAATACATTTTTAGTCCTTGCAATTTAGCATTTTTTTATTTTCCGTCCTTGCAAAATAAAAATGGTTTTAGTCCTTACAAATTATGTTTGTTTTGTTTTTCGTCCTTAAAGCGGTTTAGATAGCGTTTTTTTACTGTTCAAAGCATTTTTTCACTATTCAAAGCGCTATCTAAATCACTTTAAGAACAAAAAATAAAACAAACATAATTTGCAATGAATAAAACCAAAAAAAAAATTGCAAGGACGAAAAGCAAAAAAGCACTAAATTGTAAAGACTAAAAAGATATTTAAGCCTAATTGAAGTATCAATTTCCGTGTATATGTTTAGGAAGTTTGTCACTATAGAAATGGTTAACATGCATGAAAAGATGCTTTTTATGGATGGAAAAATGATTAATTGATAGTATCAATTTTAACATGCATGAACACACAGATTAATTGATATAATTGATGAGATAAATGGTAGATTGAATGACAAAAATTATTTGTCCCTTCCAATTAGAGAGCGACACATCAATTAAAAAGCCACCTCAATTTTATATTACATTTGGAGAAAATTAACGTCATTTATGTCCTGACTCTGCTTCACTTTGATCCAACCAGTCCAACTGTTGAGTCATAAGACGAATCAGGACCCTCAATTATTTTTATTTAATGCAAACCAAATATTAAGTAAAAAGATTGCGTCTTATAAATGTCAATAGACGAAAACGTTGTATCTGCGTCTGTAAGATACAAATGATACGCAGATAGACGCTTAAGTCTGAAGAAGCATTTAAAGGCATAGTAAATGCACTATCGTTTTGTAATCTGTTTTGCAGGGAATGTTCATAAAACATCCTCCTAGGATCTTTCGAAGTGCATAAAGGGAAACAGAAAGAAGAGTCAAAATATCAGAAGTTCCCCTCGCCTCAAAAGACGCACTACAGCTAGCAACGAGTACTTGTCTGAGCAAACGATGTGACCACTGCAGTAGAAGAATATGGAGTATATCTCAAGAAAGATAAGCAGAATGCTTTATCAGCTCAGAATGACTAGTTAGTGACAAGAATTTAATGCTTGCATTAAATGCCCCTCAACCACCCTCCTTCAGACGATACGCAAGAAAGAAGACCGTTGAGAGACAACGGTTACTTCCTCAGCAAGTCTATAAAGAAGAAGATTTGAAGTGCTGCATAGAAAACACACAAACTGAATTCAAAATTCAAACATTCTTTCAAGTCTTCATTCTTTCTCTTGTAAAAATTCTCTTTGTAAAAGCTCTTAACTAACTTTGGGTATCCTGAGAGAAAAAGACTTTGTTCTTAATCTTGTATATCTGTCTGTAAGACGATAGCTAAAATGTTTGTGCACCCTTACAAAAACAAATCTTGTGATTTGTTTTAGAGCCAGAAGTGGCTTGGTAGTAAAGAATACTTGGATTTTTAGCTTGGAGAGACTAAGTGTGAAAAACTGCTTGGGTGAGCCAGAAGTGGCAGTGAAGAATACTTGTAACTTGAAAAAGTTAGTGGAACTTGGTGGTTTTCCAAGAACTGGACGTAGTCTCAGGGTGAGACGAACCAATATAAAATTCTATATTGTCTTCTTGCTCTTTCTTTGTTTATAACTGCTTGAACTAACTTTGTCTTGTGATTTAAATCTGTTTTCTTAAAAAGGGCTTTCATCTATGCAGTATCATCTGTAACAAGGTTTTCTTCAAAAATGATCTCTTTTGTTCAATAGACGTTACAAGCTGTTTATAAAAAGTTTGCAAAATTTTTATAAATCACAATTCAACCCCCCTTCTTGTGATTTTTGCCTTTACAGTTTGGTATTAGAGCTCAGCCTCTAAGGGTTGAGCACCTGACTATGTCTAGAAGAAAATATCCAAATGGCCAGTCATGACAATCAATTAATTCCCAAGGGAGCCTCTCTAACAAGGCCTCCAGCCTTTCTTGGAGATGACTATCCCTACTAGAAAGATCGCATGGAGATGTATATCAAGTCCAACCAGTATCAACTATGGAACATCATCATAAATGGAGATCTTCCCATTACAAGGCCCGAGGATCAATGGACTCAAGATGACTACAACATCCTTCAACTCAACAAGGCCAGATATACTCTGACCTGTGCTTTAACCAGAAATGAGTACAAGAAGGTGCGTAGACTTAAATCGGCCTAGGAGATTTGGGATTCTCTCTGCACCAACTATGAAGGAACAAAAGATGTTCAACTGAGAAAAGTTGCCACTCTGACCAAAACTATGAGAGTTTCTCCATGAAAGAAGGAGAAAGTGTCGATGACATGTTTGGGAGACTTCAGGTTCTTCTCTCAAACCTAGAATCTCTTGGGCACACGTACACTAAAGCTAAAATTAATCTGAAGATTCTTGACAGTATGCCCAAAGTATGGGAACCCAAGACCATGGCTATCCAAGAAGCAAGAAACATGAGAACCTTATCTTGGGATGAGTTGTTGGGAGTTCTACGAGTGCATGAAGTGCATTTGTAGAACAAGGACCAACTGCCTACAAACAACGCTAACAATTCTGCTGCTCTCAAAGTTGGTGAAACCAGCACCATCAAGGAAGAAAAGAAAAGAGCCCCCAAGGCTCTGAAAGTTCAAACAGAAGAATCAGACGAAAGCTCTGCTAAATCTACAGACGATGAGGTTGTCCTCGTGGCTAGGAAATTCAAGCAGATGTTGAAAAAGAAAAACAAGTTCAGATAGTCCTCTAAAAAGAAAGACTCTAGATTCAAAAGAAAAGATAAGGAGGACAATCAGGAGATCATCTACTTCGAATGCAGAAAGCCAGGACATATGAGGTTTGAGTGTTTGAGGTTAAAGAAAAAGAAGTCTTACAGTGGTAAGAAAAAGAAGAAGAGTCTGATGGTCACATGGGACGACTCAGACAGTGAGCAAAGCAGTAGCTCAGATGATGAACAAGCAACTATCTGTCTGATGGTAGAGATAGAAGAAAAAGTTGAGGTAAAAATTTGTTCTGAATCTGAAAGCTCATCTGGTTCTTCATCAGACGATGAAGAGGAAATGCCTTATGATGTTTTACTTCAAAATTGTCATATGATCTCTCAGCAATGTAAAAAATTTAAACAAAAACTCAAACAATCTATTTGTGAAATAGAATTGCTGAAGAAATCAAATGCAGAACTAGAAGAAAAAGTCAAGACTCTAGAAGATAGCCTAAGTCAAACTAGCACCTCTAGTCAAACAGACGATTCATCCATAGTTGAAAAACTAAGGGAAGAAGTAGCATGTTTAACTAAGGATTTTGGGAAGTTTCTGGAGAGTTCTAACACTCTCACTATGCTTTTAAAATATCATTAACATCCCCATGATAAATATGGTTTAGGCTTAGAAAAAGATGCATCTGCTTCTACTCAGTCTGATCCAGACAAATGTGACTTCTGTGGAAAATCTGGGCACTCCAAGTTCAAATGTATACACAAGAAGAAGCAAATGTCTAAGGGCACTAATGCTGCTAGACCCAAAAATATTTGGGTACCAAAGTCTCAGATTATTCCTATTTCAGATATCCTTGGTAGGGAAAGGCAAGGGTTTAAGCTGGTACCTGGATAGTGGCTGCTCACAACACGTGACGGGAGAAAGGTCTATGTTCCTAGACCTAAAGCCAGTTGAAGGCGGAGCAGTTGCCTTTGGAGGCATGGGAAAAAGACGCATCACAGGTGTAGGTAAAGTTGGTATGTCCTCCCTAACCTCCATAGACAACGTCCTATATGTTAAAGGTCTAAGGTATAACCTACTGAGCATAAGTCAATTGTGTGGCAATGGTTATATAGTCTCCTTCAACAAGGACAGATGTATAGTCAAAACAGATGATGGCAAGTCTGTCTTCTCTGCCAGACGACACAACAATCTGTATGAAATTGATCTTATAGATCTTAGCAAGCAGAATGTAACGTGTTTGCTATCTAGAGAAGATGAAAGATGGATTTGGCATAAAAAGCTTAGGCACGTGAATCTGAAACACATTTCAAAAATTTCGAAAAAGGGTTTAGTAAGAGGATTGCCCGGGATTTCTTGGAAAACTCATCTTCTCTGTGAAGCATGTCAAAAGGGGAAACAGATTAAAACTTCTTTCAAATCTAAAAATATTGTTTCCTTCTCCAGACCGTTGCAACTCTTGCATATGGATTTATTTGGTCCTACTAGAACGTTGAGTCTGGGCGAAAGTAAATATGGCTTAGTGACTATTCAAGATATACATGGGTATACTTCCTAGGCCATAATCATGAGTCTTTCAAGGTCTTTGAAATATTCTGTAAACAAGTTCAAAATGAAAAGGGCTTTTGCATCTCGAGCATCAGAAGTGATCATGGAATTGAGTTTGAGAATGTTGAGTTCAAATCTTTCTACGAAAAGAATGGGATTTTCCACAACTTCTCTTCACCGAGAACACCTCAGCAAAATGCGGTAGTTGAAAGGAAAAATCAAACTCTACAAGAGATGGCTAGAACCATGCTCTGTGAGAACTCTCTTCCTAAACACTTCTGGGCAGAGGCTGTGAACACTGCTTGTTATGTTCAAAATAGAGTATTGATCAGACCTATGATTGAAAAGACTCCTTATGAACTATGGAGAGGAAGAAGACCCAACATTGCTTACTTTCATCCTTTCGGATGTGAGTGTTACATCTTAAACACCAAAGATCAATTGGGAAAATTTGATTCTAAGGTGGATAAAGGTGTCTTTCTAGGATATTCTGATACATCTAAGGCTTACAGAGTTTTCAATACAAGGACCTTAGTTGTAGAAGAATCTATCCATGTTAAGTTCAATGATGGGATAACGTCTAATAAGAGACTATCAGATCTTGAGGATGATTTTACAGATATAGAGATAGGTCCATCTGTAGCACCAAAGTCAGATGAAATTCAACCTTCTCAGGAAATTCTTCCCAAGATTAAAGGAGTGTCTGACTCTCAACCACAGACAAGGGACTGGAAATTCGTAACCTATCATCCACAAGATCATATCATAGGAGATCATAAAGAAGGCGTACAGACCAGATCATCCTTCAGAGATCAAGCATCCTACGCTTTCATCTCAGAAATAGAGCCAAAAACGATAGACGAAGCCCTGATAGACGATGACTGGATCTTAGCCATGGAAGAAGAATTGAACCAGTTTACCAGAAACGACATCTGGACCCTAGTCCCCAAACCAAAGAACAAAAGCATCATTGGAACAAGATGGGTCTACAGAAACAAACTGGATGAGCAAGGAAAGGTAGTAAGAAACAAAGCTAGATTAGTAGCTCAAGGCTATAATCAGCAGGAAGGTATAGACTTAACCGAAACCTTTGCTCCTGTAGCTAGATTAGAAGCTATAAGAATCATGCTTGCTTTTGCTACTCAAAAAAACATTAAGCTTTTTCAAATGGATGTTATGACTGCCTTTTTAAATGGTTTTATTGAGGAAGAAGTTTATGTTAAGCAACCTCCTGGTTTTGAAGATTCCACTCTTACAGATCATGTTTTTAAACTTAAAAAGGCTCTGTATGGTCTAAACCAAGCACCACGTGCTTAGTATGATAGACTGAGTTTTTTTTTCTTTTAGAAATGGTTTTATGAGAAGGAAAGTAGACACTACTCTTTTTAGAAGAGAAGTGGGCAAAGATTTCATTATAGTTCAAATTTATGTAAATGATATTATCTTTGGAGCTACTAATGAATCTTTGTGCAAGGATTTCTCTGATTTGATGAAAAGCGAGTTTGAAATGAGTATGATGGGAGAACTTAAGTTCTTCTTGGGACTTCAAATCAATAAGATAGCAAAGGAATCTACATTCATCAGCAGAAGTACACAAGGGAGCTTCTTAAGAAGTTCAAAATGGAAGATGCTAAACCTATGAAAACACCTATGCATGCTTCCAACCCCTTGAGCAAAGACGAATTAGGTAAACCAGTAGTTCAGACGATCTACAGAGGTATGATTGGTTCACTTCTTTATCTTACATCCAGTAGACCTGATACTATGCATAGTATCTGTCTGTGCGCTAGATTTCAGTCAGATCCTAGAGAGTCCCTTCTTAAAGCGGTTAAAAGGATCTTACGTTATCTAATGGGAACCATTAACCTTAGTCTGTTCTACAAGAAAAATCAAGATTTTAGGTTAGTAGGATATTGCGATGCAGAATATGCAGGAGACAGAGTTGAACAAAAAGTAAAGGTGGAGGATGTCACTTTATAGGACCCTGTCTCATCTCATGGGCAAGTAAGAAGCATAACTCAATTGCTTTATCTACTACAGAAGCTGAATATGTGTTTGCTGCAAGTTGCTGCTCTATGGGTAAAATATCAGTTAGAAGATTACTCTAGTTTTGAAAATAATATACCTGTATATTGTGACAAAACTAATGCAATCAATCTTTCAAAAAATCCCATACAACATTCTAAGGTAAAGCATATTGAAATCAGATATCATTTCATTCGTGATTATGTTCAAAAAGGTGTTTTCGATATTAAGTTTGTAGATATAGATCACCAATGGGATGATATCTTTACAAAACCTTTGTTTAAAGAACGTTTCGTCTGTATTAGGGATCATCTGCATATGCACATGCTTTCAGATTAATGTTTACATTCATCAGACGATATCCTTCATCTTATCCTTTTCATTAATTTGTTGGAACTAATATGTGTTTAAGTGTATAGACGATAGAGTGCCCACGTTCACAACGGTTATAAGTCTTTTCATTTTCACTCAAAACGTGTGCCGCCCTTTTTGCCGTGATGAGACAGTTTTTGAAAAGGTTTTTAATGTTTTTATAACTGCTATTTTTATGACGTTCTCTCTCCTCTCTCATCTCCTCTGGTATAAAAGGACGAAGTGCCCAAAGAAGAAGGTTCCTTTGATCTTTCTAATCTTTCTGAAATTCTCTGAGTTTCTCAAAGACTTCAAAAATCAAAACTTTCTCAACTTTTCTTTTCTAAAACCTAACCTTCTGTGAACAATGGCACCAAGGAAGCAAGTTCCATCCTCTGCTACTCCTCTCATTCGCAACATGGATGAAGCCACTACAACCTTTCCAGAAGAGCTTTTTATCCCTGGAAAGTGGGCAAGTCTGAAGGAGATTGCAAAGGAAGGTTTTGATGTTCTGGACATGTTCACCAGAGTTGGGTGGACCAACTTTGTTGGAAAGCACAGCATCTGGTACCATGGTCATTATGCCCTCTTCCGGGGGACTACTAAGATGGAGGATGACCAATGCATCAGGGGTACGAATGGTCAGATGATAGTGGAAATCAGCTCTACAACCATAGCTAAGGTTATTGGATGTTCTGAAGAAGGGCTGGTCTTTGACAAGGACTGGGAGAAGACCATCACTCAAGAGACGGTGGATAAACTACTCTATGATGGGGTAAGATCAGCAGATGAAGACCCCAAGAAGAGAGCGGCAACCATGAAGAACTTAGGTCTGCCAACATGACCCACATTTACAGACTTCTTCACAACATGCTCTTCAACATAGTGCTCCCAAGGACAGGGTCAAGGGACCACATAAGCGAAAAGGACAGATTCTGCATCTACAACATAGTAATAGGAGAAAAGATCAATCTCCCTGATATGATCTTCTATCACTTGGAGTAAGCTTTCAAAGACAGATTCTCCACGAAGAAGCAAAAGAACCCCATCCCTTACTGTATATTGTTCACTCAACTAATGAGGGATGCTGGTGTTGATCTGATGAAGTTTAAAGCTTCTGGAGGACCCACACAGGTAACAAGAACCACTTTTGTTAGAATGGGAATAGCTCACACATTCCCTGAATGGGTGAAGAAGTAGGGAACTAAGGTGAAGAATGAGCCCAAGGAGGAATCGTCTGATGGACCTGCGTCTATTGCAGAGACACAGACTCTACCCTAGCCCATACCTACACAGACCAAACCAACCATCAGATGCACTCAACTTCCTTCCTCAGACCAACCCAAGAAGCCCAAACAGCAACCATCTTCAGATCCTCCCTCATCCCTAAAGAGAAAGGTTTTAGAGGCACCATCTGAACCAATCCTTGAACCTCCCCTCAAAAAGCCTTTCACCAGAACCACCAAAATCTGCATCGTCACCAAAGCCAAACTCACCACCTCACCTGAACCCCAATCAGCACCCCAATCTGAACATCAACCTTTACTTTCCCAAACCCAAGAATCTGATGTTGAGATTCTTGATGCACCCCTCTCTAAACTCCAAACCTCTTCCAAACCCAAGCCTGCACCCAAGCCCAAACCTTCATCTTTTCATCCACCAGTTGATAAGAAGAAAGCAGCAGCCATCAGGAAGGCTCAGGACTTATCTCGCAAGGAAGCTGCCAAGAAGACTAAGCTAGATAAAAGCCTCGAGGATAAGGAGCAGATTGAGATAGAACAATCTATGGTAGAGTCTGTTAAGACTCTATCAGCTGAAGAACAAAAGAGGAAAGTTGCTTTAGCCCCTACAGCTAATGTTGCAGAAGAAGAAGCAATGGAAGAAGCTATTCTTGAGTCTATCAAGACTTTTTCTAAAGAAGAACAGAAGCAAGCAGCCATAGATGATCTTGGGAGAATTGAATCTGCCCTGATTCAAGCAGCCGAGATAGAGTCTGCAGAAGTTGCCGATAAGCAAATGGAGCTTCAGATGCTCATGATAGACGATGACAGAGATGAAGCAGAAATAGAAGAACTAAATGAAGCTCTTCTCCCATCTGCCTTAGAAGCAAGCGCTCAAGGTCTGGATATTGGAGAAGACCTAGTTGAAGCTGATAACTCTGGTCCTCATGCCATCTACAGACTAGTCACTGAAGAGGATGAAAGGAAGGTAGATGAGCACCTGGCACAGTCTGCAGAGGACCACGTTGCCAAACAGATGGTCATTTATGATGTCACATCGTCTGTATCCACCAATGAACTTTAGACTCAGACTGATGAAGACATGCAGACTCTGACTGAAGACGAACTATTCAGACGTAGAAGGTATACTGCCAAGGTCACTCCTTCTCTCGGGTATATTTATGGAAGTCTAGCTCTGGACTTGGCTCCAAAGTATAGAGGCTATGACTGGATCATCCGAAGAAGCCCCAACATTCCACTCCCTCCAGTGCAACCACCAATTGACCCAGACGTTAATGTCAGATACTACCGTGGGTGGAAGCAACCGAGAGTCAATGAATGGGAACGCTACAACAGGAAATGGAGGAGGAAGGGTATCTGCACTGATGAGGATCAAGCTTTCTTGCTTGATTCCATCAACTTCGTAGAGTTATGGAAGAAAGGTGTTCCTGTGATCAATCCCTTCAATCTTCCCAACTATAAAGTCCTTCTAGAAGAAGAAATGTCTGCTCTCTCATGCTGTAAGGAGGAACCTCAATTCAGAATCTTCCCTCCTCAACAAACGACAGCACCTAACCCAAACTCCATTATCTTCGAGCACAACCCACATGGCAGACGAAGCTACCCCCCTAAAGCCTCAGTCTGGCGACGACTTTTAGTGCTAACTGATGAAGTACCCTTTTATGAGCCTGTCAACCTTCAACAGATGATGGGTCTGCTTACCTATCTCAATGTGATTCTTCCCTGGAATCACGCTGAACCTGGACATTCTGTCTATTCTGAAGATCTCAACTTGGAAGATCTAGAAGCAAGTTCAACTTTTCATCTCTGGGAATCTTCAGACTACTCTGCAGAGTTGCACATGAAGCTACAGACGTATAAGAAGGAGATAAAGAAGAGGCAAAACTCCTTCAGGCAGATCCAAAGAAGAGCACACACGCTGCCTCATTTTCTAGGCACACAATTTCACTGTGTGGCCTCTAGTCAAACCTAATTCAAACTTGTTTTGGACAAGGTCATCCCTATTCTTCCAATCTTGAATTATAAGGGTAAGGAGAAAGTAGAAGAAGATGACGCTCCTCAAAGAAACATTCGAATGCGAAGAGGCAGACCCTTCAGACGGGAAATTGACGCCATCTTTTTGAAGTCAGCTACTGAAAGAACGTCTGAAGACTTAAAAACCATCAGACGCGTCAGGAAGTTTGATGCTTTCTACTCTGGTCTGGAACCTGAAGACAAAGCCTCCTGCAGATGGGTATCATATGAAGATAGGAAGATGTTATCAATGCCACGGACATCAGACTTTCCCTTCTTCATCAGTCCCTTCCGACATCATGCCCTGGAAGTCCACCTTCTACTATCAATCTGATAAGGACTTCTCCTTTGTTGTGAAGCTGCCATATTCCACCTTCTTCTTCTCCATGCTTATTCTGGGCATTGTGTAAGAACCAAAAACTGATGAGGCCATTGTGCCATACAGACCTTCCATCTCTGAAGAAGAAGTATATGATCTGTATGCCAAACTCTGGGCAACCAGGAAAGTTGTGCGTCAAGCTTTGGAAGACAGAAAAGCACTCGAGGCTGAGCTCAACAAGTGGATCAACATTGATGCCTTCTTCAGAGGACGCCGCCACAGACGCACTCCCACTCCACCAGGATCCCCTATGGTACTTTCATCAGACTCTGACTCTGATACCTCTGATTCTGACGGTCCAATTCCTGGGGAATCAGGTTTTGCTGATCGCCATGCAAAAGGGGGAGAAGGGAAGAGTAAAAAGAAAACATAAAGATAGGGACGAATCTAAAGGGGAGCTAAATCAAAGGGGGAGACTAAGAAAAAGGAAGAGTATTTTTCTTTTCTACTAATCATCTGTAAAAACACATCATCTTGATGTGAAAACCTTTTAATAAGACGAGTTGTTTGATTGCTCATCAAACCTAAGTCTTCTCTTTTCTCTGTTTAAATTCTATGTTTATAGTTAATAGATTTAGTAGCTCTAATACATCTTTTTACAATATTTGTTTGGCATCATCAAAAAGGGGGAGATTGTTGAGTCATAAGACGAATCAGGACCCTCAATTATTTTGATTTAGTGCAAAACAAATATTAAGTAAAAAGATTGTGTCTTATAAATGCCAACAGACGAAAACGTTGTATATGCGTCTGTAAGATACAGATGATACGCAGACAGACGCTTAAGTCTGAAGAAGCATTTAAAGGCATAGTAAATGCACTATCGTTTTGTAATCTGTTTTGCAGGGAATGTTCATAAAAATCCTCCTAGGATCTGTCGAAGTGCATAAAGGGAAACAGAAAGAAGAGTCAAAATATCAGAAGTTTCCCTTGCCTCAAAAGATGCACTACAGCTAGTAACGAGTACTTATCTGAGCAAGGGATATGACCACTGCAGTAGAAGGATATGGAGTATATCTCAAGAAAGATAAGCAAAATGCTTTATCATCTCAGAATGACTAGTTAGTGACAAGAATTTAATGCTCGCATTAAATACCCCTCAACCACCCTCCTTCAGACGATGGTCAGACGCAAGAAAGAAGACCGTTTAGAGACAACGGTTACTTCCTTAGCAAGTCTATATAAAGAAGAAGATTTGAAGTGCTGCATAGAGAACACACGAACTGAATTCAAAATTCAAGAATTCTTTCAAGCCTTCATTCTTTCTCTTGTAAAAATTCTCTTTGTAAAAGCTCTCAACTCACTTTGCGTATCCTGAGAGAAAAAGACTTTGTTCTTAATCTTGTATATCCGTCTGTAAGACGATAGCTAAAAAGTCTATGCGCCCTTACAAAAACAAATCTTGTGATTTGTTTTAGAGCCAAAAGTGGCTTGGTAGTAAAGAATACTTGTTTTTTTAACTTGGAGAGGCTAAGTGTGAAAAACTACTTGGGTGAGCCAGAAGTGGCATTGAAGAATACTTGTAACTTGAAAAAGTTAGTGGAACTTGGTGGTTTGCCAAGAACTGGACGTAGTCTCGGGGTGAGACGAACCAGTATAAAATTTTGTATTGTCTTTCTTGCTCTTTCTTTGTTTATAACTACTTGAACTGACTTTGTCTTGTGATTTAAATTTGTTTTCTTAAAAAGGGCTTTCATCTGTACAGTATTGTCTGTAAAAATGTTTTCTTCAAAAACGATCTCTTTTGTTCAACAGACGTTACAAGCTGTTTATAAAAAGTATGCGAAAATTTTTATAAATCACAATTCAACCCCCCTTCTTGTGATTTTTGCCTTTACACCACACATTTCTTATTTCAGAATATGAACAATTCTCAAAAGCTATATGGCTTCAAAATACACACACACACACACAACACAAAGAGACTAAACCAAATGAGATAAAGCGAGTTACCTAGAGACCATGGCGCATGAGGCAAGTTCGATGCCATGGATTTTGAGACCAAAGGAGGTGAAGTTAGGACCTAAGTGTCAAGGGATTCAAGGACAAATAAGTAAGCAAAGATAACAACTGGAACAAAGAGAAAGATGAGGAAGATATAAAGGAGCCTTTCGATTTTGATGGCTACAAACATGAAATAGGGGAATGAGCTCTAAAAGGGCGAGGGTTAGGGTGATGGACTCTTGCAACAATGGTGAGAGTTGGTAGGAAGGATTTTTTTTTTTCTTATCTAATTATTTCCTAACCTAGCTCCCCTAGTCTTAAAAAAAATGTTGAAGTTGATAATGTCATTTAACTAGTAATATATCTTTATATTATGGAATGCATTTTTCATTTTCTTATTGTAGCACTAAATAAAAATATACAAAAATAATCGATGAAATAAATGGTAGATTGAATCTTGTTGTCGTTTGTGGACAAAAATCACTTGTCCCCTCCAATTAGAGAGCGCCACATTAATTAAAAATGCCACCTCAATTTTATATTACATTTGGAGAAAATTAACGCCATTTGTGTCTTGTCTCTACTTCACTTCAATCCAACTAACCCAACACATCTCTAATTTTAGAACTTGAACAATTCTCAGAAGCTTTACCATTTCCCTCAATTCATGTCCTCTGCTAACAGACAAATGGGTAAGCAAAGATAACGAATGGAACAAAGAGAAAGAGGAGGAAGATATGCAGGAGCCTTTTGGTTTCGATGACTACAAGCATGTAATAAGGGAATGAGCTCTAAAAGGGCGAGGGTTGGGGTGATGGACTTTGGCAACAATGGCGAGAGTTGGAAGGGGAAGGAAATTTTTTTTCTTATCTAATTGTTTCCTAACCTAACTCCCCCGATCTTAAAAAAATGTTGACTTTGATAATGGCATTTATTAATGTCATTTAATTAGTAAATATATCTTTACATTATGGAATGCGTTTGTCATTTTTTTTATTGTAGCACTAAATAAAAATATACAAAAATAATCGATGAAATAAATGGTAGATTGAATCCTATTGTCGTTTGTGGACAAAAATCACTTGTCCCCTCCAATTAGAGAGTGCCACCTTAATTAAAAATGCCACCTCAATTTTATATTACATTTGGAGAAAATTAATGTCGTTTGTGTCTTATCTCTGCTTCAACACATATCTGATTTTAGAATATGAACAATTCTCAGAAGCTTTACCATTTCCCTTAATTCATGTCCTCTGCCAACTAGATCACAACCCCTTCTTCTTCTAACCTTGGATTTTTGCCTTTTTTCCAAAATAAAATTAATTTTTAAACTTTCTAGCCCTAGCATGTCTAGGTTTTTTTTTTTTCCAGATCTTCATTAACTTAATCAATTATACAGTAATAGTTCTTATAAACTCCATTTTGGGTCGGTAAATGAACAATCAATTAATCCAAACATAAAAAAAATATTTTGAAGGTAATTCAAAGAGATAGAGAAGGAAAATGAAAAACGCATTATAAAACAACATAGATGACAACTCACTCACTTAGAAATTCAAGGTACATGGACTGAATCACTAAAAGCCAAGGCACTGCAGTTACAAAGAGAACAAAATAAAGCTAAAAGATAGAAAAAAATGCAAAACCAAAAGCTGATAAAGAAACCCTAACTTCTCAACAAATGCATTTTCACACTCATATACTGGCCTAGCAAGCTACGCACAATATAAGGGAAATGCTTATTAACGCCAAATGCCAAGACTAATTCAAGTTTTCAACCATGACCACAAACAACTTCTAACTCGTTGTTTGATCAGTTTTTTGGTGCTTTAGCAATCTATATTGCTCGGTGACGGTTATTGTTGAGCCATACCGCGAACACCTCACGAGCGATTCCTATCTCGGAGCAAAAGCTTTGGATTTCATCCTCCTTTTCCTTCTGAGGTTTCCACCCCACACTATTCGCAAACCTCATCAATCGGTCCCTCTGCTCCGGCGAGAACGACGTCCTCTTTTTCCTTTTCGGCTTCATCTCCTGCCCTTTTAGGTTGTTTGTCGGTCCAAGTTGAAATGGGCCTGCAAGTGAACCTGTGTTGAGACCGTTCTCTGATTGAACGTTGAAAACAATGTCCTTGCGGTGAAAGTTGCGGTGACAGCCACAACAAGCACATAGGAGAGCGTCTTGACCGTTGAGGTCGGCGCGTCCTTTGAGATACTCAGGACAACCATCGTAGGAAACTCGGCCAAGTGCTGCTGCATGGTTATGCAGGCACTCCTTGTACATCACCTCTTGCTGAAAAACTGTTGGTGGTTGGTTGGTGTTGATACCAGACATGGACATGGTTTTCTGAGAGTTGGGATGTGAAAGGAACAGAGAGGGATGTGTGTGCATTTGCGTTGAGGAGAGAGCCTTAAATAGAAGGGTGGAGGAAGATGATCGAGTGTGTCCACTTGGAATGTGGTTTTGATGCATGGTGTGACGAGTCTCAACTAGATCCTAAAACGTGTCTTATTACACGATATATTAGAATTATAAAATGGATTCTTGAAATGGTAATTCATGCATCAAGGGAAATAATAATGTTTTATATGCGTTCCTTGTTTTCAAATAAGAATTACTTAAATATGAGGGAAAAAACGGTGCTTTGAAATATGAAAATAAAAAATATTAATTAATTTTACTTTATTTAATGATATTATCTTGAAAATATCTTCCATTTAATTAAAATTCTAGTTTTAGTGATTTTTTTTGTTATCAAGTTTCAATGAAAAACAATATAGGGAAAAAGTTTATTTTTTAAATGACATTGGTAAAATTAGCAATGTTAACTAACTTCTTTAATTAGTATAGTTTTTTTTTTTTCTTATACTACCTTTGTCCCTTTATATAAAATCCTTTTAACTAATTCATAAGAATTAAGAAAGTTAGTTAATATAGTTATTAGTATTACATTTATTAATAATTTGTATTGTTTTTTTATAAATTATCTTTAAGATTTTTAGGACTCATCATCTCATTCTTTTTATCTAATTAATTAATGTGTATTAATCATCTTCTCCAAACCTCACAAGAGGAAGAATGAGTTTTGCTTATTACTTTATAACATTTAATACTACATCTGATTCTATATATAAGAAACATAGGACGAATCATCAATATCAAGGAAAGTGATTAAATGAGTTATTATTAATTAATACTACCATAAATTCCAATTTTATTCCAAAAATGCCCTTAAATTTAAATGTTATAAGTGATGATCATATTTAATTACAATATTCATAATCCAATAAGTGAATGCCAACTAGGAAAAGTCAAATTTAGAAAATTATTATTAAAAAGAAAGCATTTATTATATGGACAATACAAATACCATATTTTAATACTTTTTTTAAATAAGAGTCCAACTACGGAGTATTTTAAGGACATTATTGAAAGAGTATTATATATACCAGTAATGTTTTTATTTTAAAAAGTAAGTGTCCATTAAATGGATTTAATATTTTTAATATAATAAATATATTTTGGTAATAAAGAGTTATTTATGTTTCCCAAACCAATATTCTTAAGATATTTAATATCTGTCTTTAAATTAATATAAGTATTTAAGAAGGCATATTTAATGTTATTTAATATTTGAGTGAAATAACTGTAAAAAATATAACAAATATTAATCTGTTAATATTTTCTTTAAATTAATATTTTTCCGACGGTTTTTCTGCAAAATATTAAATGGATCTAATATTTTTAATTTTATAATCATATTATATTAAAAATATTAAATTCATTCAATTATACCTTATCATTACTTAATTCTTGAATATTTTACACACTATCATTTTTTTTTGACAGATTTCTCAACAAAATATTAAAAAATATAAAATTAAAAACGTAAAAGTTAATAAATAAATTTGTAATGAAATTCATAAAAAGCATATATGAATTTTCTTGTAAATTTTATTTTAAAAAATTATAAATAAGTTTATAGAAAAATTAAATATAAAAATTCCTGCAAATTTTGAAGAGAAAAGAAAATTTTAAGTTTTTCTACACATAAATCTATAGAAAAAATTTGCAAGAATCGTAAAAGTTTCCTACATAATTAATTTCTCACATATTTAAATATGCAGGAAAGAAACATATAATAGATAATTGTGGTAAATTTTGCATGCAGTTACTAAAAAAGGTTCACATATTTCTTTGTCATTTGTCGGGCATTTTTTGTTAACCATGTTATAAGACATGAAATATTTACTGACTTTGCCAGTGATTGAGTTGAAAATTTTGACTAACAACTTTTAGTAAAGTTTCTTCTTTTAATTACATTTTTTTTATTTGCAAAACTCGATCTTACGTAGAGTTTAATTAAGCTAATAAAATATTTTATGACTTTTATAAGCCTTTTCCAACTTTTTTTTTACGCCAAAGCTTTTTCCAACTTATTTCAATAAACTTTGGGCATAGTAGTTTATGAAATTATTTTTAATTTATTTTTATAATTTTTTATAGTCAAATTTAGAACATAACTTCTCGTGATAATTAAGAATTTATTTAATAAATATTTAATTGAGTTGTTTATTCAAAGTTAAAACACATCTTTACTAATATTAATATTTTTTTTCTAAAAAATAAATTATTATAAAGAAACGGAGGTATAAATTAATCGGATATTATTATTGGAGTTACGAACCTCAAATATATAAGCATAAAGAATTAGATATGACCTGACACAATGATGCAATAAATTTGAAGAAAAATTAATATCAAGAGTCAATAAATGATCATATATTAATATAATAAAAAATTTCATTAAACTAGGCAAATTGAATGAATGATCACAAATTAAGAGAAATGCTACATCCTCCGACTAAATTAGCCAGAAGAGTAGCTGACCCAATTAAAAGTGACACTTGTTAACTCAATTAATTATAAAATACTAGGTTTTTGATCTGTGCGTTGCACGGGGTAAGCATACTATTTAATAATATTTATTTTTACTTTGTTTTGTGAATAAGTATTATATTGGCAGAACAAATTACACATGAAAATTGTTGATAAAATATGACACATGATATTATTGAAAAGATAATAACATTCTGTTTATTTCACCTTTCTTTTGCGTTTCATAAATGAATAACAAATATTGGAAACAAATTATTGAAAAATAAATGAATATCAAATATTCAAAAGATAATTACATTAACTGAATATTGAATCCTTCATTCATATGAGACATCTGAAAAATAGCTTGATAAAAAAAAGAGAAAAATTAATTCAATAAATACGTTCTAAATCATACTTATAATAATATTTGCATATTTGTAAAATAAAATGGATCATTAAATTTTTATAAAACAGTTAAAATAAAAAAACAAAATAATGGAATGTAACAATACCTGGTAAATTATTATGACGTTAAAAACCAAAGTGTTTGCTTTAGAAGTTGTTTGTATATTTGGAGAAATTTGTAGAAGTTTCCACTTATATTGATCCTCATGCTGCATTGTTCTGTGAATAAAGAATGATAATTAAATATTAAACAGTAAATAAATGTAGCATTTATAATTTTATTTTGATAACTAAATTATATAACCAATAAATAATCAATGAAAAGATTATATAGACAATAATGAGGTGTAATAATATCTGACTCAAATTTTGATACATTTGAAGTCATGTTTGTAACATTACCCTCGTCGTTACAAAGAAGTATCTTCAAACCCGAACGTGTTGTAACTCTTGATATTGCAACATACAATTGACCATGTGAAAAAATAGGACGGGAAAGATAAATTCCAACGTGTTTGAGAGACTGTCCTTGACTTTTGTTTATAGTCATAGCAAAAGAAACAGTCACTGGAAATTGTTTACACTGAAATTTAAAGGGAATTCTCGGATCTAATGGAATTAATGATAATCTTGGAATAAAAACTTTTTCTCCAATGTTGCTGCCAAAAATGACTTTTGCTTCCAAAACATGATTACCTAATTGAGTAACAATGAGTCGAGTTCCATTACACAATCCAGAAGACTGGTCTACATATTTCTTTATAGCATGATGGGTACACCAATCTTCAGATTCAATTGATGATTAGGAAGTCTAGATGCAACAATTGCGTTTAAAAATTCAGGAGTATGTACATCATCTGATCATTTCCATGAATTGAACACGAGGCATCAAAACTTAAGTAACTTTTTGTTTCTCCAGGAACCAATGACATGATGTATTCATTCAACTCATTAACAATATCATTTGTTGGGGCTAAAATAGCTCTATGCTAAAAAAAAGATGTATCTTTTATATTGTCTAATAGTAATGGGTATGTACTATTAACAATATTTGCAAGAGAATCACCTGAACTTTCAATAAGCATATCAACTGGAATATCAATGGTAGTATCTTGATCATTATTTTGACCAATAGTTCCATTTCCAATAGCCAACACCCAATTTGCAAATTCTTTCAATTGAGAAACATCTTGATTTGAAGAGTCAGATTAAAGCCTCATGTTTTTTTGTTAAAGTTAGTACGTCACATAAATGTCAAAGGTAAGAGGCATTAATCTTGTCCCTTTTGGTATGACTATAAGTATCTGCCTAAAATCACCTCCAAAAACTACAATTTTCCCTCAAAATGGAAGATTTGATGCATCCCTATTAGAAAATCGAAGAATATCCCTCAATGTTCTATCAACGGCTTCAAAACAATGTCTATGAATCATTGGAGCTTCATCCCAAATTATAAGTTTAGTCCTTAATTATGATCAACTCAGCTAAAGGACTACCTTATTTTATGTTGCAGGTAGAATCTTCATTAATATTTATTGGTATTTGAAATCTAGAATGTGTTGTTCTACCACCTAGAATCAATAAAGTGGCTATTCTGCTAGATGCCACAGTCAAAACAATTTCTCCTTTACATCTAATAGCTGCAAAAATAGCCCTCCAAAGAAAAGTTTTACCTATTCCTCCATAGCCATAAAGAAAAAATAATCCCCCAGAATTTGCAGACATACTAATCATGATTTTATCATATATCTTTCGCTACTCAATAGTCATTGTGGACAACAACTGTTTATGTTCAGTTGCAAGCAATTGCCTATCATAGTTGAGTTCATCAGAAATCAGAAATTAGACGATTTTGAGACTGAGATATTAGATTAATGTCTAGAACAGGCATCGGTGGGAAATCCGATAAACTTTTATTGTTACTTTGCAACAATTTTTCCATTTCTGTGAGGGTCATATTTTTCAACTCTTCATCTGTCAACACTAAATCTATCGTTAAAATAAATTTAATTAAATAGAAGTTTATCATGAGTAAAAAAATTATAATATATGATATAATGAAAGATATAAGTTAGAAGAATAAAAGTTATAATACTCACCATTGAATTGAAGAATCAATCTTTGTCTGTGAAGAATATCATCACTTAAATACTTCCAGGTTTTTTGCCAAACAAATTCAAGCCTAGACGTCTGATTTGACAAAAGTAAAATAACAAACAATCTTCTCAAATAACATCCTGATCCCCAATGACTTGCTTCAATAATTGCATCAATATATTCATGATCATCAGATAGTAGACCTAATGCATAGCAAGCATCCTTAAATGTAGGATATATGACATTATTAATTGTTCTGGTCTCAGAATATGATTGTGGTCCTTTTGAGTAATTTAGCAAATTTCTCAAATAATACAACTCTCCACTTCCTGGAGGAGTAAACTGCAGCCTTCCAACTGTGGTTCCTCTTTTTCTAGGACATCATTAATGTTTACGTTGCTTCCAAACAAACTTAGTAGGAAACTGAGCATATAAAAGATTTTTCGCTTCAAGATAAATTCTATTTGCATCCATCCATGCCAAAAACTTAGAAGTGTTATATTCTTTGGTTTATCAACAACCTCTTCAATGGGATCATCTTCATCAAATACAACAACATGCTCACCAGGTAAATGGAAGGATAATCTCTCAACAGAAGGTTCTCTGTAATGAATATCAAAGGAAAAAATTCTCCATGCTGCCTCACATGACGACAAATACCTACAGTCGTAATACATTTTGATCTCATCAACACATCGAGACTCCTGTTGTTCGACTGCACTATCATAGAAGGTGGCAGTTATTCGATCATGACCTTTGTTCACATATTTGAAGAGATATTTTGTAGATTGAGACTAGTTACACCAGTCCACATTAATATGAGCATTGTACTTTAGAAGTAGATACATATTATAAGGGACAACAAATCTGTTATCAATGACACATTTACCCTTTTGGATAACTCTTCCATTATCTCTCCTTTTGTACATAGGATATCCATCAGCATCAAAAGTTGTCCTGTCAACAAATTTCTTCGAAAAATACCTTGTACATTTTCCATTTTGCATGCATGGAGATCTTCTATTTTGTACACCACATGGTCCATGAATCATTACAGCTGCTACAATCTTATACATATTAGGCTCAGTTTTTTGGTATGGAATTTCAGCAAAGATGATTTTGTCAATATCTATAGGATTTGGATGTCTATACTGAGATTGCAAAAAAAAACAAATATGTGGGCATGTGGTAGACCTCGTTTCTGAAACTCAATTGTATAAATTACTGCAATATGAATTTAAAATTAGTGAAAAATAATTAAAACTAATAAATAAGTGAAAAAAATATATTTAATAATATAAAAATGTTGCTACATACCTGCATTAATCTTTCCAAATACATTTCCTTGCTTTATTTCTGCTATCAATTGATCAAGCTTTATTTTGAAAACTCTACATATCAAATCTGGTCTACCTTCATATTTCAAACCATGTCTTTGAAGAACTCTACACAATTCTGGCCAATTTTGGTTGCAAGTGAATGTGATGAATAAATCAGGATATCCTACCCAGGAACAAATTGCCATTGCATCTTGATAATTTTGAAACATATAACGTGCACTGCCTGTAAAACTTGTTGGTAGCACAATCCTTTTTCCTGTTACTGACGGATTATTTTCACCCCTTAGTATTGCTTCTGTTAGACCTCTATACATCTCAGCCCTTAGTTCTTTTTGGTGAGTTCTAACATAGTGCAATCGGGATGACTCTATCATAGAGTAACAATCAACTAAAAATTGTTGGAACAAACGTTTAGAGAACAACAAAGAAGATTGCTCAATTACCCTATGTTGAATTCTATATGCAACAAATTCTCTCATTGAAACCTTTTGTCTTTTGTTTGACGTTGTATGTGAAACATCATTTAATGGAATATCATCTTTGTATCCAGGTTCACCTCTTGGAAATAACAATGGATATTGCAAAGGAAGGTAAGCTTTACTTACAACAGACACGCGCTTTAAAATTCCTGATGTTGTTTCAACAATTAAATCTCTTTCAGCATCTGCAGAATCATAGTCTCCAACTATTATTCCAGCAACTTTAGAAACAGTAGGAAGATTATATGTTCTTCCTTTAAGCCCTCTTTTCCCGTGAATTTTAAGCTTTATGTCCTTGACATTATTAGCTTGAACTCTATCACGAACCTGTCTGTATATTTGAATCAAGCAAATTCTTTATATTAGTGATTATTGACTCTTGTAATGGAGAAGAATGATTACCCATCCTACATGGAAAACATTTGAATAATGAATTTCATATATAACATTTATAAATATAAATAAAATTGAAATAATTATTTAAAATCATTTAAAATTTAAAACTTATCCAACTACAAACGTTCTATTTGATATTTCGTTGTCTGTGTCATAAATATATAATTGTGCAAACTTTGGTTGACTACCAAGGAGTGGAAGCAAACTTCCAATGCTATGATAATTCTCACCATTCATGATAAACATAGGAGGTGCACTTCCATCATTCTTTGAGACATCAATTTTTCCACCCATTGAAGTAAATGAAAACATTGTGTTGAATGATCTAATGTTTTGTAAAAAGAATTTGCTTTTCTCATCTCTTTTGTGAAATAAATCCTTTAAAGTCTGTGGAGGAGGTTCCAGATTATCTAATTTTATTTTTCCATATATGCAACACAGACTAAATTTTGGATTTGTAGTATTCCGTCTTTTCTCTATCCGCTCACCATACCACATAAGACCTTTGCAAATTTCACATTCCCAAATAGGATCTCCAATATCCCAAGTATCTGAAACAAATGTTTAGAATTAAAATTCTTGTAAAACATTAACTTTAATTTTTATCACCATGAAAAAAAATAAGCAAGCAATAAAGTTACTTGTATTTGCCACATTAATCTCAGCATTCATAAATCCATTAGTATCATCGTTATTATTGTCTAATGATTTGTCTGCACATTGAAAAAATATAATTGAATTCTTTATTTAAGATAATAAACAAAAAAATAAGTTATTATAGTAAACATGACTACATAAATATGCATACCTTTTTCATTAATACAAATATCGTGATCTTCAACCATTGTTGTTGCACTTGTTGAGGCATTTTGAATTAAGAATTTACATTAGAAATATAGGATTTTTCTTTCCATGAAATGAAAAAAAAGATAATATAGTAGCATTTTACCTGAAATATGTGTGATATTTGAATCTATATGAATGCTTTCCACATTATGAGGTCTTGTCTCTTTGCCACCAGTTAAAACAAATGTCAAAGGGCACAATTTAGTTCTCTTTCCAGTATCAACATTAATTTCAAGCTGATCAACATTAGTGTTAACAACACTATCTTCCTTTCTCTTTCCTTTGGCTTTCTTTGAAGTATTTTGCGGAGTTTCTATTGAAAATAAATAATCATAAGATAAAGATAATGATAAAAAAAAATGTAAGTTGAATTGCAATGTTAATGAATGATAAAATAAGGGTCGTCTTAGAAATATACCAGATAATAGTGTGATATCCGATGTAGGAGACAATTGTCTGAGAGTGACGTAATTCTCTTGCAAACTAATATCCTGTGTAATTTTTCTTCCATTTATGACAAACTTTCTGGGCATTATTTATTTTTATTTTTTTTGCCACTTACAGTGGATAATCCATTAGCTAAAACAAAACATATAGGTATGTTAACAAAATATAATTTAACTAATATAAAAACAACCTTAATTAAGTTAAGACCAAAAATACTAAAATTTTTACATCTGATATAAATTAAAATACCATTAGAGATATCAAATAATGGAAGATTGCTTGTGAGATTTTGACCACCGATATTTGAAACTGAGAATTGACTATTTCCTACAAATATAATAAATTGTTATATAAAAATACAAATAATATGGTTCAATATTTGATAGTAAAATATGATTGAAACAATACCTGTAACAGATGTCATAGATGTATTTTTACATGGAATAACTTCTTTGTGTTTCCTACTCTTCAAGTTTTCATGATCTGTAAGCAAAGATTATATATTAAAATATTAATTGATATAAATTGTCATTGAGATATTAATAAGTGATTTTTAAAGTTAATTAGTATTGGGAACAAAAAAATTTAACTAAGCCTTCGTTTCAATCAAAAAGAAATTTTGAGGAAATGTGCTTCTACGTTCTGGTCAACAGTCCTACATTAAAATTATTTTTGGAATTAGGATTGGGTTTGGACAATTTTTATAAAGAAATATTAAGCACTACTTTATACAACAGTCCTACCTTCAATAATAGATGACAATTTATATAAAGAAATATAATTGGTAACCGAATAGATGACCTTACTTTGTATAGATTACAAATTAAAAAATATTAAGCTATATATGCGCCGAAAACGTGTAATAAAATATGACAAAAAATTATAATAACCATAATCTTGTATTGTCTTCTATAATGAAAAATAAAAATTTTATCTTCTATAATGACAAAAATTATATAAACGTGTATCTTACCAATTAAGAAAAATTAAAATTAAAATGAGTAATGAAATAAAAAGTAGTTAATAAATAAAAAAATTATTATAAATTTTTTGTTAGTTTAGTAGGATTTTTAGGGTGTGGCTAAAAGTGTCAAGATAACGTTTTATGAAGGAAAGGAAAGGAAAGAAAAAACATTATATTAATTTATTAATAAAAATAAAGAGAAAAATGAAGGAGAAAATGAGTAATAAAAAATAATGAATTGATTGAACTGTGATGAACAAAAATAAATTATATTTTTTTCAGTTTAATAAATGAAACAAAATTAAAAGAAAAAATAAAGAGATGACTAAAAAAATGATAGATAAACTAAATATTCATATTTACTCGGTGGAATAAAAAAAATGCTAAAAAATTAAGATTACTTATATATTTTAGAGAGTACAGCATTTGACAAAAAATTATATCCCTATTGGAATTGTTATGAGACAATTGAATAAATTATTTTACTCTCACAATATCGTAAATTTTTTTTTTCCTATGAATCTTAGCAATTAAGAAAATATAAATAAAAATGAGTAATGAAATAAAAATACTTGATAAATTATAAGCACATAGGAAAAATTTATTATAAATTTGTTGTTAGTTTATTACGATTTTCAAGGTGTGGCTAAAAGTGTCAAAATAACGTTTTATGAAGGAAAAGAAAAGTAATAATATTATGTTAATTTATTAAAATAAAATAAAGAGAGACATCAAAGATAAAATGAGTAAAAAAAACACAATGAATTGATTGAATCGTGATGAATAAAAGAAAATTGTAATTTTTTAAGTTTAATGAATAAAAAATTAAAAGAAAAAATAAAGAGAAAATAAAAAATGATACAGAAACTAAATGCAAACATTTGCTTGGTGGAATAAAAAAAATGCAAAATTAAAATTATGATTACTTATATATTTTATGGGAATAGAGCATATATATGACAAAAAAAATCATATCCCTTTTGGCACTGTTATATTACCTTCAATAAATAATTTTACTATCACATTCTCATGCTATTTTTCCCCCTATTAATCTTAACATTTAAAAAAATATAAATTAAAATGAGTAGTGAAATTAAAAGTACTTAATAAATTATAAAGCATATGTTAAAAATCATAAAACATACGATTTTCAGGGTGCGGCTAAAATTGTCAAAATAGGATTTTATGAATGAAAAGAACATAAAAATATTATGTTAATTTATCAAAAGAAAATAAATAGATCAATAAAGAGAAAATGAGTAATAAAAACACAGTGCCAAGATTGAACCGTGATGGATAAAACAGGTTAACAATTGTTCATATTATCAGTTTAATGAATAAAACAAAATTAAAAGAAAAAATAAAGAGAAAATAAAAATATGATACAGAAACTAAATTTTCATATTTTCTTGGTGGAATACAACATAGAAAAAAAAAAGAATTAAAAAAATGATAAATTGGCAACTGATATTTAATTGGTTTCTTCAAATAAATTAAGATTACTTATATATATGTCAGGGAGTAGAGCATATGACAAAAATGACAACAGATAAATAACAATTTTAATTGGGTTTGATTAGTTACCTTCCATTTTTTAACAGAAGTTAGCCTTAGTTGATGTTGGTAAAGTTGTAGTGGAGTTAGTTTTGTGATAGGTGGTGTCCAATATTGGTAGTGAGGGTCACGTACTCATGTGGCATTTAGATGAGATGATAGGTGATGATCAATTTTGGTAGTGATGATCAATTTTATTACAAAAGTTAAAGTTCTATTTATATATGGAATTGTGATAGGTGATGTCTGTGCTTGTAATTGAGGGTTAATGATATGAGTGATGACACAAAATCAATCACATTTAAATTGGTAGCAAATTAAAATAATTTCCTTATTTAAATCTGTTAAATTTTTAATGTCACAAAATTAATGAAAGTTAAATTTAAATCATAATAAATCCTTAAAAATTTATTGTTAAAAAATAATGATTACTAAAATTAAGCTCCATGTTGATGACATGTATTTAAAAATTCTTTATTTAAACCGGTGCAATTATTAATATCAGTTAATTACATTCAAATTTAGACCATAATTTAAGTATATTTAAATATTAATCACATACAAATTTTTAGCAAATTAAAATAAAGGTTGGGAATCCCACCAAAATCAGATGCAGTTAACATGTACCCCGCAACAGAGCTATGACGACCACTGTGAATGCATTCTAAAGCAAAGATATTTTTATAAAAAATTCCTAATATTAATCCGGTGAAATTATTAATATCTGTAAATTAAATTAAAAATAAATTTGAATCATAATAAATACATTAAAATTTATTATAATTACAATTCATATTAAATAATTATTGAAATTAAGCTCCATGTTAATGCATGTTATTACTAAAATGGAGCCAAATTTAATTATGATACAATTTTGTAAATAAATAATATTTATAAAAATATTGCATTTAAATAATTATTAATATCATAAATTGATTAAAAATAAATTTGAATCATAATAAATATAACAAAATTTAATATAATTACAATTCATATCTTTAATTAATGCTGATATTCTAAAAGAGGAGCTGATGGCAATCTATGAAGGTCTGAAGTTAGCATGGGCGATGCACTATGATGATGTAGTTTGCGTTTCAGATTCTTTGCATGTGGTTCAAATCATCAAACATGGTGTGCACTCATTGAGAGAGGGCAATTTGTGCTGATTTTTTTGGCAAAACTTGGACCAGGGTCTGCTGTTTGGTTCGCAGTGCTGATTTTTTTGGCTGTTTGTATCTCCGTTACTTTCACAAAAGATTGCTTCTTTTTTTTTTGGTATATAATTTTTAGTAACAAATATCTATTTTCATTCAAATTTGTATCATAATTTAATTACATTGAAATGTCAAACACATTCAAATTTTTAATAAATTAAAAAAAATCAATAATTAAACCAATGCATTTATTAATATCACAAAATTAAATTATAAATAAATTTGAATCATAATACATAAATGTGTCATATAATTAATTAAAAATAGATTTATAATAATAAATTATTACTGAAATTAAGCTTCATGTAGATGCATGTTAGGTATAAAATGTTGCCAAAAATAATTATCATTATATATATATATATATATATATATATATATATATATATCTAAATATATATATATATATATATATATATATATATATATATAAAGATTTGTAATTATATAAATTGATTCATTAAAATTTTTCAAACATTATATGACACATTAAAAAAAAAATCTCCATGTTTATTTGATCAATTTAATGAATAAGACTCTACATGCGGTTTAATTAAATAGTCATGTATCATTTATTTTAAGGCTTAAGCCATAAAGACAGTGGTCCATGGAATGGTACCGAAAATAAAGAAAATGTAAAATAAAAATCTGAAAGATTGAGTTACGAGAAAAGTTACATTTAAACTGGATCCCATCAAAAACAACTTAAGATAAATTAACAAAATATTGAGCAATGTTCAAAATTAGCCAACAATTCAATCAATTCTTTCTTTCTTAACAACCTTTTTAATCTTTGTGGTTGAAGCTTCTAACTCATAATCTTCAAACAGAGGTAAGTTTTCCATATCACTGGCTGACCTTTTTGCACTGATTTTGCTTAAAGGAGTCTCAACATCAACCAAACAATCCTGTATGAAAAAATAATAAAATATATCAAAAACAAAAATGACAACATTAAGCAAAATATGATATGTAAAATATAAGGCAATACAAATATTCCAATAATATTTTCAACATTATCTGCCTTTGTATTTGACGAATTTGCTTTCCCAATTGTTTGAATGTCATCCAAAATAACCTGATAAAAAATGTTCAATCATTAAGACTTGGTACAATTTATAAAAATGACATTATTATAAATTGTTTATAAAATAAAATAAATATGATCTCAATGTTGTCATCCATTTGGGTTGACAATTCCTTGTTTCCATCAACTTCAACATCATCAATCTCATTCTGTCATTTTGATAAATTTTATACTTAAAATTGAATTCAACGTAAGCAACAAATAATATGTCCTCAATCAAATTAATCAACTTTATAATATTAAAAATTAGTCAACACCTCAATGGAATGAATGGTCTTGAACTGTGCAATCAAATCTTTTTCATATGTCATCTTCTTCACAGTAATATTACGCCATGTATTGCTTATGTTAATTTCTACCTTGAAGAGAAATTGCTTTTCTAATAACAAACCAAACTCTGGAGGATAATTTTGTGGCTCATTTTTCTAAGGAATAAAAATTGCAATTAGTTATCCATTAGCCGTCGTCAATTATTTATTTCATAATGTTATAATATTTAAAAATAGTAAATTTACTTTATGAATAGATTGAAGCATATCAGCTGTAGACTTTCCAAAAAATTGGGACAATGCTCGATCAAAAATTACAAAAGTCGCTGATCCTGTGCTATCAATCACATTAACATGCATTTTGAACCTATATAATGTAGAGTTTGTATTAGTACATTATGATAACATAATGAAAATTATAATCAATTATATTATATAAAATAAGGTTTTGCTACGTAGGTTGATGCCACGTGGCAACACCATATTCATTTTTTTCCTGCCAAAATGAAAACGATTTATTTTTATGGTAATTTTAAATTTTAAATTGTTTAATTCATATTAATCGATAACAATAATTTAAATTATTATTTATATTCAAATTTGAACTTGATCAATATTTTAAGATATATATGATTTGAAATTTTAAATTATTTTATTCATATTAATCGATAATACTAATTAAATTCAAATTTCCATTTTAAAATATAAACTATTATTATAAATATTAAGCACACACGTCTAATTTTTTTCTATTTTTAATTCATAAAAATACATCAATTATAGTAATTAAGGTGATTATTTAATTAATCATTCACAATTTAAACTTTCTAATTGATAATACAAATATATATTCTAATTCAAATTAATTAATATCACTAATATATAGTTTGATTCAAATTTAAATTAAATTTACATTTAAATTTAAAAATCTCGCAAGATTCATTTTAGGTAGATACATCTTAAAAAAAATTCTATTTGAAATACAAATAGTTTTTTTTCATTTTAATTCATAAAAAATACATAATTATATTAATTAAGGTAATTCTAATCAATATAATTTTAATAATTTAAAAATTAAAATTGATAACACAATTATATTCTTATTCAAATCTTGCGATTAGATTTATTTTTATTTCATAATTTTGTAATGTAAATATATATTTTGGTTCAAATTAATAAATAACACTATCACATATTTTTTTTAAATTTAAAGTAAATTTAAATTTAAAAATATTGTGAGATTTATTTTAGTAGATCAATATTTACCATTATTTTGTTACAATTTTATAATCATATCATTAAAATGAATAATTTAAATTAAATTAAATAGTTAGATATCCACCCCATCTCCATTAAAAAAAATCGGATGATACCCATATCTATACCGGTCAAAGTGGGTATTCTCATCAAAGTCGGGTCGGATTCAGGTCAGTACCCCATGGGTTTGGGACTATTTGGCATGCCTACTTGAAATTACTAAAGAAATTTTACTGTCTCTCAGTTATTAGCCTAACTAAAATATGATTAAAATATCATTATATGCATTATCTTATTTTTGTATTGATCATTATATTTTTAATTGTAATCTACTGATCTATAAGTTCAATTGCCCACAAATATTTTTTTTAATAATTAACATTAGATATTTATCTTCTTTATGATGAAAATATATTTTTTAAAGAAAAATTAATAATTCAAATTAAATTATAAATTTTGTTATCATTAATATTTTTAATAAAATTTTGTATATATTTAAATTATATATAAATGCAAATATCTTTATAAAGATAATAGTGTTGTAAAACAAATGTTTATATAAATTAAAATGATATAAGACATGTGTAAATATAAAAAATGAGGAGGGATCAAATGACACCAGTATAACTTTAACTTACACCAATTGTTACATCAATCAATAACTTGATATTGGATGATGTTTTCTTAAAATCCACCGTTGGATTGAAAGTTCCTTTCACATAGATCATATATACAAAATTTCATATTGATTCAAAATTATTTGCTACCTCATTCATATAGATCAAAATCAACGTAATATAAATTTTTTAAAATATACTAAAATACAGATCATTTGATCACCTACTTATTGATGTTCAATTCTCATAAAATTTGACACAAACAATCTTAGTAATATGTAGATACAATTCAATGGTTTGATTGATAAAAATCACATTCTATATAAAGTTATTGAATGATGTAACAATTGGTGTAAATTACATCGATGTCATTTAATCTCTCCTCATATAAAATTATTTAAATATATATCAATATTCATAATGAATTTTATATATCTTTTACATATACATACTAACACATACATATATAAAAAAATTAAAGATTAAAAAATACATTAAAAATTATAAATTATAAACTTAACACCCATGCAAAGCACGTGTTATTAAGCTAGTAATTTAATATTTGATACCTTGGTACTCCAACAACCATGTCTTCACATTTTTCACAATAAAATTTACTTCCGGCCGATATAACTTTTTTCAGACACTTGATGCATGAGTCATAATACCAACCTTTATGATATTCAGTATTGTCAATCTTTGCGAGCACGGAACATAAACATTTCTACAAAGTTTAGATACATAAAAAATTACTTATGTTATTAAATATATCAAATATGCAGTTTTCAATTTTTACAGAATTTAAAAATATATAAAAAAAACCAATGTAGTCTCAATAACATCTGAGACTGTTAATAGCTGGGTTTGCAATAGATCGTCTCCCAGAGACATGGTAGTCTGTCTTGACATTTGACTAATAACTTGGGAGGAAGAGATATTTCCATTTTCCAGCCTAAAAAAATTCATAAAGTCATATATATATATATATATATATATATATATATATATATATATATATATATATATATATATATCCCTCTTGGCATTTTTATATTACATTGAATAAATAATTTTACTCTGACAATGATTACGCTATTTTTTTTCTTCGAATCTTAACAAATAAGAAAATATAAATTTAAATTAGTAATGAAATAAAAGTAATTAATAAATTATAAAGCCACAGTAACAAATAATTATAAATTTGTTGTTAGTTAGCACAGATTTTCACGGTGTGGTTAAGTGTCAAATTAACGGTTTGTGAAGGAAAGGAAAGAAAAAAATCTTTTTTTTTTATAGTTATTAATTTTTCTTTTATTAAAAGAAAATAAAGATAAAAATATGTGATAAAATGAGTAATAAAAATTCCATTTTTTTTTATTGAATTGTGATGTATAAAAGAAAGGTGATGGAGGCAAAAAAAAATGCTTGGTTACATACATATATTTATTGGACATGAAAATGGTAATCATAGTAATTATTTAATATTTTCAGCTAGTGGGCCGAGAGTATTTAAACCCTCTACTCAATAATGAAAATGGTAATCATAGTAAAATTTAATATTTTATTGAAATGGATAGTGTTCTTACCAAATTTTGATAAGTCTTCCGATGTGGTGGTTCCGTCGGGATCGTCTCCGTGACTGGTGGGGGGTGTACCTGCAAAGGGACTCCGACGCTCAAGTTAGAGGCGCAGAGGAAGAAACAGGTATCACAATTGGGATTGGAATTTCATACCTCGATTGGGATGGGTTGTTCTGATTTTATAGAGTGTAAAGAGATAGATTTGATAGGGTTATTTTTCTATCAAATCTCCTCAAATCACGTAATAAAGATAGAGATAATTCTATCTTCTATCTTTATCTTATGACCTTATCTTTCTATATCTTATCATATAGTAAGATATATTCTTTCCGTTATTATCATCCGAGTCCGAGTGATAGTTTCTACTCGGTTGACTGGACTACTCGGTGGAGTGCCGAGTTCGAGTAGTACACATGTCCCCCAAGCTCTGAAGTAATGTAGGAGCTTAAGTATGGTTATACCAATTTCGGATTTTATTTGGCCGAGACGAGTTTGGTTCTCGAAGCGTCACGTCATTTGGTAAAGATGTCGTTTCAGACATATTGAAGTCGTAACGGTTCCCAAGGGCGGCGTCAGTGATTGCTTTTTTGAATTTTGAAACGGTCTAGGGATTCCCAAAGGTCTCGAGCCTTCCTAGCCGTTGATTGGCCTAGTGAGTGGTCTTGATCCAACGGTTCGGACCGTTTTGCCCTTTCGTATTCGCGACGCTTGGGGTTCTATATAAAGGGTACTGTTGACACTGGCGTTCATTCTCATTTCTGCGTGTTTTTTCTTCCTGCGGGATTTCTCTTCCTTCTGCCATTTTGTCCTCCTTCTTCTAGATTTTTCTTTTTCCTTGTTCAGGTACGCCCTTCTCCTTTCCATTTCTTTTCTGTGATTCTGTAATGTCTTCTTTTTCCGGGGATTCTGGGCGTTCTGGCGGGGGTCGTATGCTTACGCCTGAGGTTCACCCCATCGGAGAGGGTTCCAATGGTGGTTCTCCTTTACACCACCCTAGTTCTGATGAAATTAGCGATGGTGCGTCAGCAGCAAACGTTGCCGCCGTGGGTGTCGGGGTGGTTCGTCCATCCGTCGACCCTGCACAAGCACCTTTGGTCGTTCCTGTCGGTGGGGTGGTGGTTTTAGAGGATTCCGAGGCCACTGAGGTTCATCCTCTTGAGACTCGGCGTGCTCGTCTTCTATTTCCTTCTTCCCTTCCCCAGCCTATTGAGTCTAGGGGTAACAGAAAGGTATATCCTCCTGTTACTTCTTCCGGCTATTCTTGGGTGGCTGGGGAGGTGGGTGCGTATGCTTCTCGG
This sequence comes from Pueraria montana var. lobata, assembly GCA_026413185.1. Lineage (NCBI taxonomy): Eukaryota > Viridiplantae > Streptophyta > Magnoliopsida > Fabales > Fabaceae > Pueraria > Pueraria montana. The sequence continues at coordinate 45,715,207 of CM048656.1, forward strand.
TATCAGACCGAGGAAGCTTTGTCTGCCCTTCTTGAAACTGTTGATTTGTGTCATTCGGAAGGCTCGGGTATGGTCCATGCCGAACCTTATGGGCCCGATGACCGAGTCTTTATGTCAGCTGACCCGCACCAACCACATTTTACTTTTGTATATGAAGCCTTATTCTCGGTTCTCGGCATTACAGTGCCGTTTAATCAGTTCGAGGCTGACGTTCTTCGGGCACTGAATGTTGCTCCCACACAGTTGCACCCGAACTCCTGGGCTTCTCTACAGGCTTTCCGGGTGCTCTGCAGTAAATTCTTTATAACTCCTACCGCTCCTAAATTTTTGTATCACTATAAAGTTAAAGAGAGTCAGAAGGGGGGTTGGGTCTCCCTGACTGGGATTCCTGGTCGGTCAATCCTCAGTCCTTATACCTCCTCTTGGAAAAATTTCAAGAGTGGTTTCTTTCGTGTTCGACCGGGTCCAGAAGGGGAGGTCGAATTTTTTGATAGCCGTGGGAAGCCGAGGTTCCCTCTTTATTGGACCCGCTCCCCAAACAAACGGCTGTCTTGGCAGGTTGTGGACATGTCTCCTGAGGATCAGGATGACATGATTACACTGTGTAAGTTGCCGCGTTCCTTATCTTGTAAAACAGTTGTGGGAATTCCTACTTCTCGGACTCCGAGAGAGGATTGGGACGGTGAGTACCTTCTATTTATTCGATTTTTCTTCTATTTTGCTTTTTACTGATGCTTGTTTCTTTTGCAGCTGTGATGGGGAAATTTGATTATAAGACGGCCAAAAAGCAAAGGCTGGAGAAGTTGAAGGGTAAGGAACCCGCTGCTGAGTCGGTTCGAGTTGCTCCACCTGTTCCTCCTCCTCCTCCTCCTCCTTTGAAGAGAGATCAACGAGAGGTTGTTCAAGGGGGGGATGGCCCCTCGAAGTAGTCGAAACCGAGCCCACCCGGTGCTGAAGCTGCGGGGTCTGCTATTGAAAGGCATCCGGCTTTCCTTTCTATGAAAGATGGGCGGACCTCGCTTTGGGGAAAGGACTTCAATCCCGGGGCCCTCATCTCTACCGACAATCTCGGTCAAGCTGATCGAGATATGTTGAGGGATGCCGGGCCGATGCTCTCTATGGAGGCTGTTTGTCGCTTCCAAGCTCGGTCATGGGCTATTGCTCAGTATTGGGCCGAGGAGTTCGACCACGGCCACCGGAAGTTAGCTATGGTGAAGGAGACTGCTGCAAAAGCCGAGCAGGCCCTGTTGGAGGCTACCCGGGCTAACGAGACTCTTCTCCAGTCTACTGAAGAATCTCGAAGGTCTCAGGAGGGAGTGGAGGCCAAGTTAAGGGAAGTTGAGAATCGTGAAGCGGATTTAAAACTTTCCTTAACTGCGTCCGAGAACTCGGCTCAGGAATTGCGGGCTGAGGTGGATAGGCTCGTTTTCGAGCTTGCTCAGGCGAAGACTGAGGCTGCCGAGTCAGAGGCTAAGCTGAAAGGCGATCTGGGTGAGGCCTTGGATGAGATTGTTAAGACCCATGAGGCCGGGTTCAGCAAGGCACTTCGCCAAGTTCGTTATTTCTTCAAGGATGCCGACACTTCTCTTTTTGACGTTGACAAGGATGTCAATAAAGAAGGGGAATTGGTTGAGGAGTCTGCGCTTGGTGAGGATGCTCCGGGTTGTTCCACTCAGGAGGGGGAAGATGCTCCTGCTTTTTAGTGTATATTTTTCTTGTTTCTTGTAAGGCTCGTACCCGGCCTTTCGAATAGGGTACTTAATGAAATTTATATGCAATGACTTTTCTTCATTATTCGTGTGGTATTTTTTCGCGGTTTTTCGCTAACTCGCAAGAGGTCTGTGCGGTTAAGTGTAGCTCGCTTTTTCTACCTTTATAAAGGTTTACGCGGCTAATTCGCCTTTTCTATCCGAGGTTCACTCGGTTAGGTCTGACTCACTTTTTTGTATTTTTGTAAAGGTCTACGCGGTTAATTGTAACTCGCCTTTTGTATCCTTTACTCGGTTAGGTCTAACTCGCTTTTTGTATCCTTGTAAAGGTCTACGCGGTTAATTATAACTCGCTCTTTGTATCCTTGTAAAGGTCTACGCGGTTAAATCTAACTCGCTCTTTGTATCCTTGTAAAGGTCTACGCGGTTAATTGTAACTAAACAGATAATTTTCATTAATGAGAGAAATTGGGTGTGCCTCGTTAAAACCTCTTTGACAAAAAACCTCTTGGGAAAAAATGTCAAAGTAGGAAAAAGAGTACATCACCGCTTACAATTTTTCTAACTGTAATAGAACTTTAGATGTGTCGCGTTCCAAGTTTGGGGGATGGTTTTGCCGGATGGGTGCTCCAATCGGTAAGCTCCATTTCCCAGTGACTCGATTATTCTGAAGGGGCCTTCCTAGTTGGCTGCCAATTTACCCTCTCCTGTAGCTTTTCTGGCTTCCTCGCATTTCCTCCAAACCAGGTCTCCAGCTTCGAAGTTTCTTGGCTTGACCTTGGTGTTGTACCTCATCTCGGCTCTTCTTTTACAGGCCTCTATTCTGACTTGGACCTCATTGAGCGTCTCTTCGGTCATGTCGAGTGCATGCCTTAGTGATTGATCATTGTTTTCCTGGACAAAATTTGTTCTTCGTAGGGAGGGTTCTCCGACTTCTACTGGTATCATGGCGTCTGATCCGTATGAGAGTCTGAAAGGGGTTTCCCCCGTTGTTGACTGTGGTGTGCAACGATATGCCCATAAGATTGCGGGAAGTTCCTCGGCCCAACTTCCTTTAGCGTCTCCTACTCGCTTCTTTAGTTCTCCAAGTATCACTTTATTTGCGGCTTCAGTTTGTCCGTTGGTCTGCGGATGTTCCACTGAGGTCACTCGGTGCCGAATCCCTAGGTTTTTGAAGAACTCTTCCAGGTTCTTTTCGGTGAACTGTCTACCGTTGTCGGATATCACCGAGTGAGGGATGCCGAATCGGCATATGATATTTTTCCATATAAATTTTTGCACATTGTGAGCGGTGATAGTTGCCAAGGGTTCAGCCTCAATCCACTTTGTGAAGTAATCAATTCCGACGAGGAGGAACTTCACTTGTCCTTTAGCGAGTGGAAAAGGGCCTAATATGTCAACTCCCCATAAGGCGAAGGGCCATGGTGCTGTGATATTGTGCAATTCCTCTGCTGGTAGATGGGATAAGTTGCCATATTTTTGGCATTCTTCGCATTTTTTGACGTACTCGGTGCAGTCGCGGCGCATCGTTGGCCAGTAATACCCGGCTCTTAGAGTTCGGGAAGCCATAGCTTTTCCTCCTGAGTGCATTCCGCATATTCCTTTGTGCATCTCATTTACCACATATTCGGCCTGAGCCTTCGTGATACATTTCAGCAGTGGTGCAGTGAAGCCTCTCCTATAAAGGTCTTCTCCCTCTATGACATAGTAACTGGCCCTCCTTCTGATCTTTTTGGCTTCTTCCCGGTTTTCTAGGAGGGTTCCTTTCTTCAAAAAGTTCCATATCTCGGTCATCCATTCTCTGTCAGTCGAGTTGATGTTAGAGACAATTTTCTCGATGCTTGGAGCGGATATTGTTTCCTGTATGACAGTTCGATGTTGGCCTTTCTTCTTTGTACTTGCCAATTTTGATAGCAGGTCGGCTCTTTCATTTTGTTCTCTCAAAATGTGGTCGAGCTCGAAACTAATGAACTCATTTTTCAACTAGGAGGCCAAGTGGTAATATCTTGTCATCTGGGGATCCTTTGTTTGGTAGGATCCATTCATTTGCCCAGTGACTAATTTTGAATCGCTCCAGCATCTAAGGTGTTTCGCTCCCACTTCCTTGGTGAGTTTTAGTCCTGCTAGCAGGGCTTCATACTCGGCTTGGTTGTTGGATACGCTGAAATCGAACTTGAGTGATTGTTCCAGGATGATACCATCAGGGCTTTCAATTATGACTCCTGCACCGCTACCTTTTTCGTTCGAGGAGCCATCCACATAGAGGGTCCAGAACGGGAGGGGCTCTTCCGCTACTGGTGCTAGCTCAGCAATGAAGTCGGCTAAGCACTGTGCTTTGATAGGTCCTCTCGGTTCGTACTTGATGTCGAACTCGGATAATTCAACCGACCATGCTATCATTCGTCCGGCTAGCTCTGGTTTCCTCAGTATCTGTCGTATTGGGTGGTCTGTTCGTACCACTATTGGGTGGCTTTGAAAATATGGTCGTAGCCGTCGTGCTGAGGTGACTAGGGCTAGCACTAACTTTTCTATCTTTTGATATCTGGTTTCGGCATCTTTCAATACTCGGCTTATGTAGTAGACTGGTTTTTGCGTCTGATTTTCTTCCTGGATGATGACCGAACTGATTGCGTCTCCCGAGACGGCTAGGTATAGTATTAAGTCCTTGCCGGGTTCAGGTCTTGTTAGAATTGGTGGTGATGAAAGTAGTATTTTTATCTTTAGGAAGTTTTCTTCACACTTTTCATCACATCCAAAGCCCTGTTGTTTCTTGAGTAGTTGAAAAAAGGGTCTGGCTATTTCTGCTGCTTTTGGCAAGAAACGAGACAGGGACGCCAGTCTTCCAGTTAGCCGTTGTACTTCTTTTATATTACCTGGACTTCTCATTCCTATGATAGCCGCACATTTTTCTGGGTTGGCTTCTATGCCCCTGTGGGTGAGCATGAATCCTAAAAATTTTTTGCCATGCACCCCGAATACGCATTTCTCAGGGTTTAGCCTCATATTATGTTTTCTGATCTCGTCAAAAATTTCGGTCAGGTCTCCTGGATGTGATTTTGGTTCTCTGCTTTTAATCACCATGTCGTCGACGTAGACTTCCAGGTTTCTGCCGAGTTGTTTTGTAAAGATCTTGTCCATTAGACGCTGATATGTGCCCCTGCATTCTTCAGTCCAAATGGCATTACCGTGTAACAGTAATTGGCCGTGTCAATTATGAACGCCGTTTTTTCCTCATCGGTATCTGGTTGTACCCGGAGTATGCATCCAGAAAGCTCAGGATCGGATAGCCGGCTGCTCCATCTACTAACTTGTCTATGCTTGGCAACGGGTATGAGTCTTTTGGACATGCTTTGTTAAGATCTGTGTAGTCAGTACACATTCTCCATCTTCCGTTTGCCTTTTTTACCATCACTACATTTGCGAGCCATGTGGTGTATTGCACTTCCCTTATGAAGCCGGCGCCGAGTAGTTTTTCAGTTTCTTCTTTTACCGCTTTTCCTCTTTCTGCCCCAAGTTTCCTCTTCTTTTGGGAGATTGGTTTGGCCTCTGGGTAGATGGCAAGCTTGTGGCAATGGAAGTTCGGGTCTATTCCGGGCATGTCGGTGGCTGACCATGCGAACAAGTCGGCGTTGTCTAACAGGACTTTGGCAATTGCTTCTTTGGTCTCGCTTGCTAGCTGAGTCCCGAGTTTTGTGCATTGCCTTGATTCTCTTCCTATTTGGAAGGATTTTACCTGTTCTGTGGGTTCTGCTCTCGGCTCGGTTTCCCTGGGATCGAGATCGGCCTCCTCTATTGGCGTTACAAGAGAGGCGCATGCTACGTGTTTTATCGTCGGTTCCGGGACCTTTTTGCCGCTGGCTATCTTTAGACTTTCTAAGTAGCATTCGCGGGCTGCCTCCTGATCAGCTTTGACTGTCACTATCTTCCCTTCTGAATTTGGGAATTTCATTGCCAGATGTGGAGTTGAAATTATTGCCCATAGTTTGTTGAGTGCTGGCCTGCCTATAAGAATGTTGTATGAAGTGAGGGCGTTGACTAGGAGGTACCTGACCGTGATAGTCTTGGATCCCTTCTTATCTCCAAAAGTGGTGAGGAGGTCAATGTAGCCTCTGGTATCAACCTTTTCGCCTGCAAAACCGACTAACTGCTCGGTGTATGGTTGTACCTTATTTTCGGGGATGTCTAGCTGTTGGAAAGTGGACCAGTACAGGATATCGACCGAGCTGCCTTGGTCGACTAAGACTTTGCACACCAAGCAGTTCGCGACTTCAACTTTGACCACCATTGGGTCATCATGATTGGGCTCTATGCCTTCGAAGTCTGCGTCTGTGAAAGTTATAGGGGGCATTTTCTTGTGTACTCTGGGGTTTGTTGAAGCCGAGTTGATTGATCGGAGGCTGCGCAGGTGTCTTTTCCTTGCCGAGCTCGAACTTCCTCCTCCAGCGAATCCTCCTGCTATTGTGTTGATAACGCCTCGGAGTCGAGCTTCGGGAGGTTTGGTCTGTTGTTCCTGGCGGGGCTCTTCCGTGCGTTGGGCTTTTCTATCGCGATCGTCTTCCCTATCCTGGGTTCGTTCTCGCACGGGCTTTCGGCTGTCGTCTCGGACGAAGCATCGTAATTTGCCTTGTTGGATAAGTTTTTCAATCTTATCCTTCAGGGTGGTGCACTCCTCTGTAGTGTGTTCATGTACTCTATGGTATCTGCAAAATTTGGACCTATCTGCTTTCTCTGGGGAGTTATTTCGAGTAGGCAAGCTTATCAGCTCGGCGCTGCAGGCTTCTTCCAGCACTCGCGCTCTGCTATCAGTTAGAGGGGTATAATGGGCAAACCTTGCACGGGGCGGTCTGTCGCTTCTGGGTTTGCTACTCCGTTCTCGATTTGCTCCTGGTTTCTCTCGTTCTTCCTATTTTTTATAGGATTCGCCCCTGACCCGTTCCCTGAACTTGGTCATTTCTTCCATCTGAATATATCCTGCTGCTCTAGCTCTGAGCTCGTCCATGTCATGTGGTGGTTTCCTACAGAGGCTGTCCGAAAAAGGTCCAGATTTTAGCGCCATAAGCATGGCTGTCAATGCCACCTGTGGATTCAAGTCTCGGATTTTGACGGAGATCTCGGCGAATCTTTCCATGAAGTCCCGGAGAGACTCGTTGTCTTCTTGCCGTATGTTGGCCAGTGCTACTGCCGTCAGGTGGTGGGGTCGACTCGTAGCGTACTGAGCGTCGAAACGAGTGACTAATGTGGCAAAAGAGTCGATTGAGTGGGGGGGAGTCGCGTGTACCAGTTCAACGCGGCTCCCTTCAAGGTCGTTGGGAACACCCGACACATGATGGCGTCGTCGTTTGTGTACAGGTTCACCTGTGTGACGAATGCGTCGATGTGCTCATCGGGGTCGGTCAGCCCATCGTATCTGTCCATGGATAACGGCTTCCACCCGGCCGGTAGTGGAGTCTCCATGATTCCATCTACAAACGGGTGTCGCCTCGTTGTCTCAGGTATCATACTCCGTCTTGGGGGCGCTCGCGATCCTGAGGCGGGTCTGGACTCTAAGTGGGTTGTTGCTCGGTCTGCCTCGCTCCAAGTGGTGTCTTCCTGCTCTGTTCGGTCAGGGTGTCTGTTGGCGGTTGTATGAGCCGCCGACAGTCCGTTGGTAGCGGCATGGGCTGCCGAGAACCCGTTGATAGCGGCGTGGGCTGCCGAAAGTCCATTCCGGTCCTCTCGCAGTTTTTGATACTGCTCTCGGAGGATAGCGTTCTCCTTGCGGAGGTCTTCTATCTCCTTAGCGTTGTTTTGTTTCAGCGTGTTAACTTCCCTTTGCAGGGCTTGGATCAGCGGGTGATCCTCAAGCATCTGACGCGGGAAGGGCGCCACGTTGTTGGGGTTACCTCCCTGGGTACCCCCTGGAGGTGGTACACCCAGGATTTGGGTTTCCCCCCTGTGGTCGCTTTTCATGGTTCGCTGTTTTGCTCTGGGTTGTCGTCATTGGAATAATGTTGTTGCGATTGGTGTGGCTGGGAATAGTTTCACCGAGCCCCACGGTGGGCGCCAAATGTTCTTACCAAATTTTGATAAGTCTTCCGGTGTGGTGGCTCCGTCGGGATCGCCTCCGTGACTGGTGGGGGGTGTACCTGCAAAGGGACTCCGACGCTCAAGTTAGAGGCGCAGAGGAAGAAACAGGTATCACAATTGGGATTGGAATTTCATACCTCGATTGGGATGGGTTGTTCTGATTTTATAGAGTGTAAAGAGATAGATTTGATAGGGTTATTTTCCTATCAAATCTCCTCAAATCACGTAATGAAGATAGAGATAATTCTATCTTCTATCTTTATCTTATGACCTGATCTTTCTATATCTTATCATATAGTAAGATATACTCTTTCCGTTATTATCATCCGAGTCTGAGTGATAGTTTCTACTCGGTTGACTGGACTACTCGGTGGAGTGCCGAGTTCGAGTAGTACACAAATAGTATACCGAGAGTATATTAAAAATGATATAAATTAATTTTTAAAATTTGGATAAGAATTCTCTAACATTAAAAATATGAATGAAGTTTTATTACCTTTTAGTCAAGAAGTATCATTTCGATACTCTTAATCTGCCGAGGATTATTGTATTCGGTTTGTTTCCACAATCGGATAATTCGGACTCTTATTCTCTAGTCTATAGTTCCAGGAACTATTTTTTCAATGTAAGAAATTTTAGGAGCCATTTAACTGGAAAAAAAAAATAAGGAGAAGAGGTTTCAGTTAAGTAGCACTTGAACCATGATGTTTTTCTATATATATAGACATTTTTAAACAGTTTCAAATGTTATCATAAATTATTAATTATTAGTATTTTCAAATTAAATAAATTAATTACACTGAATAAATCAAGGGGATAAATTTTAATATTAAAGATAAATAATGGTAATTAATATTTGTAAATTTTAATTCGGTGAAGATTATTCTGTTATAAATCAAAAAATTAGTTGAAAATACAAATTCACATTCACGGCTTATTTGCTTCTGATTTACATTCACGGCTTATTTGCTTCTGATTTTGCAAAATAGTAAATTAATTACATTTAATTAAAGATAAATAATGGTAATTAATATTTATCAATATTAGGTGAAGATTATTCTGATTATATTGCTAAAAATTAGGTGAAGATACAAAAACACTGACACGGCTTATTTGCTTCAGATTTTGAAAATTTTGTGTAAATTGATGTCTCAAAATTTGCGTATATTAACGATTATTATTTATGATATAATAATTTAATTAAATTTAATTAATGATAAATAATGGTAATTAATATTTGTAAATTTTAATTAGGTGAAGATTATTCTTTTAAAAATAAAAAAATTAGTTAAAGACACAAAATCACATTCACGGCTTATTTGGTTCAAATTTTGCAAAATAGTAATTTAATTACATTTAATTAAAGATAAATAATGGTAATTAATATTTGTCAATATTAGGTGAAGACTATTCTGAATATATTGCTAAAAATTAGGTCTTCATAATTATAAAAGTAGCAGTCATGGTTAATTTAGTCATTTTATGTTTCCCGCTTTTTTTAAGGGTAATAATGTAATTAGATAATATATTTTAGTGAATATTTATATACTATTGTAAATAGTTAATTTAATTAGGGGACAAATATTTAGTCATTTTGTCATTACTATTGCATGTGGTGTATGTCATTTAGTCATTACTATTGTCTTATAACAAAAAAAATATATCTGCACTAATTTTGTTACCTGATTATGTTCCACTAATTTTGTTGCACTCATTTCTAATTTTTTTTGGCTATTTAAACTTCTTCATTCACTTGAGTCATTCCTATCACACTTTCATCCACAATTGACACCGCTATATTCATTAGAGTCATTTTCATAGAACTAGCCATGGCATATGAAGCAAATCTTCCTTGGACGCGTACTATGTCCAAATCAATGGCGAAAGCCCGTCAAACATTGGTATCAAAATATTATACTAATTTTTTACTGTCTGACTAATTGTGATGACTCAAATTATTTGTTTTTTTTTTTTTGCAATATATTTCATCAAAATACATTGGATCTGTAATCTCATACCATCAACAACATTTGTATATTCATATTCTTAATGTTGAGAGAGAGATATCATATGAATGCTACATCAAGTGTAACCAACGAAGAAGAAAAGAGAGATACTTAAATCAGGAATGATATACATTTGTAAGACATAACCGTCTGAGAAGAGGTGATGTGCTGCATTTTTTGTTTGGGGAGACTAGATATGATCTGAATGTCAGAATTGTTAGAAGGCAATTAATTTTTATTTTTTTGAAAAAATTCTAAATTTTAAGAAAGTTATAATTTTGTAGCTTTTTAAATTTTAATTTAATAAAATTACAACGTTTTGTGTTCATTCTAGTAACTATTGCATGTAATTTATTAATTTTAGTCATCATTTAATATGATTTGTAATTATAAATATGATTTTTAAGTAATTATTATGATTCAGATTAATTTTTCATTAATTTTGTGATGTTAAAAACATCTCTGACTTAAATAAGGAAAATTCGCTTAATTTGATACAAATTTAAAAATAGGACGTTAAATTGAATGTAATTAAATATTGATCCAAATTTTAATGCACCCATTTAAATAGAAAAATCATTTTTTAATTTTCTAAAAATATAATTATGATTAAATGTAATTAAATTATTAAATATCATAAATAATAATCGTGAATATACTATTTTGCAAAATCTAAAGCAAATAAGTCGTGTGGTATTTTTGTGTCTTCACCTAATTTTTAGCAATATAATACAGAATAATCTTCACCTAATTAAAATTGACAAATATTAATTACCATTATTTATCTTTAATTAAATGTAATTAAATTATTAAATATCATAAATAATAATAGTTAATTAGGTGAAGATTAGGTAATTAATATTAATAATCTTCACCTAATCTTCACCTAAACTCACTGGATGACCCGTGACTCAGTGATTCAATACCCCGACCGAGTCGATGACCGGTCCATCTGATAACGGTTTAAAGACTCAAGTAAGACCAAAGTCCAAAGAGCGGTTTCAAGAACTACAAATCAAAGTTGAAGACCATATAATTAAAAACGATCCATCAAGATCTTATCAGCAAAACAAATTTTATTCGTGGGCACAATACAAGCAGGAAGCAATTTATTCCAGATAACCTATGCAGTTCAGCGTAGAGGAAAAAAAAATCCATCTTCTACCAAAATGCTACCCCTTTCTCAAATCATTTTTTTCTTTTGGTGAATCCTTTCTCAAATAATTTAATCACGTCAACAATGTAAGCATTTAATGGAATCAAGAATAAACCAGGGACTAGAAGAGCAAACATTATTACCAAAATCCCTTGGTAGCAACGAGATAGAACTGGGTTGTTGATGTTTTGCTATGGCTCCCTCATTCTGGTGGCAGCGTTTACCAAAATCTGGAAACTCAAACGGCGCCTTCGTGTTCAGCAATATCCCCACCATGGACAACCCATCGCAAAGCTCTCTCGGCAACAACCCATACGAGATTGTGCAAGTGAATTTTTATGGATGAAATTCGTAGGTCAGAACAAAACCCAAATACATTTCTCATTCCTCCATGAGAGAGGGTCTTCAACAGGGCGAATTCTAGCGTGCTAGGTGCAAGCGGTACATGTGGGGGAATAGTGAATACTGTAGCATATTACTGTAGTAAAAATATATATTTAATTTAGTATTGCTATTCGCATCTCCAAAATGCTATTCACATTCCCACGTACTTAATATTTTTTTTACCAAATATACCCTTTCCACGTAATCATGATTCTATTGTATAAAATGTACAACGGAATCAAGATTTCATTGTGTACCTAAGGATGCAAAAAAAATATGAAATGGAATCATGATTCCTTGGGCAAAATACGAAATGGAATCGGTTTTTCTTTGATAAAATACACAACAGAATCATGATTCCATAATGTATTTTGCCATGGAATCACGATTCTGTGGAAAGGATATTTTTGGAAATAAAAATAATTCAGAGCACTACTAGGGCTTGGACGTAATTTTGCTGCTTTAAAATAAAAATAGTAACCCGTTAAATTAAATATATATTTTTTGCTACAGTAAATTACCGGGGGCTTGGACATAATTTCACTGCTTTAAAATAAAAAAGTAACCCATTAAATTAAAATATATATATATATATAGCTACAGTAAAAAAAATTAAATACGTGGGGATGTGAATAGTAATTTTGGTTGTGCGAATAGCAATACTAAATTAAATATATATTTTTGCTACAATAATATCCGCTACAGTATTCACTTTGTGCATGGTGCACACGAGTGCACCGTAGAATTCGCCCTTCAACAGTGAATTTACAGAGTCTTCTGAGTTCTGAGTGGTAACTCACTACCCATTACTGCGTGTGGTCTTTACGGGACAAGGGTAAGTTCGGAAAGGAGGAAAAAAATTTTAAAAGTTGATTTAAATGAATATTTTACTTTGACAAGTGTCAACTTTACATGGTTCGACTACTTTTTCGGAAAAATTTAGTCAGAGGAAATAGCATTTCTCACAAATTAAATATCATAACTGTCATTTTTACCTTCAATTTTGACTTTTCAACTACATTAGTTAATTGGATATTATTATAGGAGTTACGACAAGACAGAAGAACAAAATATAATTTAATGAAAAAAATACTTTAGGTATCAATTTAAATTTTATTATGTAAATTTTGATTATAATTATTATTATTATGTAAATATTAAATTATTATTACTTTATGATATTGATGCGAAGTATCCATTAATTTTGTTATGACTAATCTTCATCGAAAAACTTAACTGATCACTTTTAATGGGGTCTCATCTTCCAACCATGCTTTATTTGCAAATTATTATTATAATCTATAATCTAAGTTGTATAAAACAATAAATAATCTTAATTATTGATAAAAATAATAATTAATATTTTAATATATTATATTAAAACATTGATAGTTAATCTTATTCAGATCTTAATTAGCATACCTAATTGTTAAACCACTTATGCTAACAATTTTTAGTATTTACTTTATTTTATAAAGCAAATTGTTCACTTTAGAAAAACCAAATTCATTTATCATATGTTTCAACTTTAAAAATAAAAAACCAAATTCAAAAAAACTTTTTTCAATAATCAAATATCATGTTTAGCTTCATCCGTAAACACAGAAAAGAAATGAGAGTTATATATAAAATATCTTTAAGTGTTAACAACACATACTTTTTTAACACATTTTATTATTGTTAAAATTTATTAGAAATTATAAAATTCTAACTGAAACTCATTAAATAAGAAGTGTGATTCACAAAATTTTTGTAACTTTTAATCAATTTCAATCGATAATAAAGAGTAAGTTTGAAACTTTAAATTTTTAAAAATAAAAAATACTTTTTAATTAAAAGACATATTTTTAAAAATACAATTATTATATGTTTTTTAGAAAGCAAATAAACTACAAAAATTGTTTCAATTTTTTTTTCAGAAACTAAAAAATATATCAGAGAATGTTGTCTTTAAAATTAAAGAAACAAGCATTAATCACTCATTAAACCAATTTTGTTGACAAATTAAACAAATAAGAATCCACGCATAACGTTGTACCAAAAGGAAAGTAATGAATTAACTTATACAAAGTATTTTAATTTAATTAGTAATCTCGAGTTCGAGTTGCATGCATGTGTTAAATAATTGAAGGAAAAGTTTTGTCACTTTAGAGGTACATTTAACATATTATTCCTACAACTAACAAAAAAAATTATATCTAAATCATCTCCAACTACCTTTTTTTTTATCTCTATTTCTAAATTAAATTTCAATTTTTTTTAAAGAATGTCAGTACTTATAAAAAATAACTTTATTTTACAATTTAAAATATAACTTATATATTCAAAATATTTTTATTATAAATTTGAATTATAATATAATTTATATATTTAATAATATTTATTTATTATAATTTGTAATTATATAAAAATAATTATCTTTTACAATACACAAGCTAAAATACTAGTATAACTATAAATAAATAATCAATACTAAATTTAAGTTAATTTATTTTTAATAATTTATATATAATTATTAGGCTAAATGACCATTTTTGTCCTTTATTTTATTTATTTTGTTCAAAATGGTCTTTCATCTTTTAAAAAATTCAATTTGGTCTTTTATCTTACTTAAAAGATTCAAAATGGTCATTTATCTTTTAAAAAGCTTACTTTGGTACCTTTTATTATTTAAAAGGTTCAAAATGGTTCTTCGACTATTTAAATATATTCCACTTTGTCATTCAAATAACACTTAGATAAAAGAATCATTTTGAATATATTTAAATAATTGAAGGACTATTTTAAAATTTTTAAATAAGATGAGGTATCAAAGTGAACTTTTTAATAGACAAATGATCATTTTGAATATTTTAAATAAGATAAAAGACCAAAATAAACTTTTTAAAAGATAAAGGAGTAAACTGAATAAAAAAAAATAAGATAAAGAACAAAAATGGTCATTTAGTCTAATTATTATATGATCATGGTTAATTCTTTTTATTCTTAATTTATAGTACAGCTCCTGTGCATATATATTTTGGTGAATAAAATTAAATTCTACTCTTTCATTGTGAACCTCACAATTTATTGAGATTTTGAGACTCAAGTACTACATTTGTCCTTATATATATGTTACTCTTTTGAAAAATTTATTTTTTCTTTTTATAAGATTCTCTTCAAAAAATTTCTTGCATTAATTATTTTTTTACAAAAATATCCCGATTACTTTATAATTTTTGTAATAAATACTATCTCTGGTTCTATATATAAGAAAATTTTGTGTTTTTCTTTGGTTCTAATTAGAAGAAACAATGACTAGTTTTCAAACTTAATCAATGTTAAATTTCTTGTATACCTTTAATTTATTGTTAACTCTATTTACTAGGCATTCACTTATTGGATTATGAATATTGTAATTAAATATGACCATCACTTATAACATTTAAACTTAAGGGTATTTTTGAAATAAAATTTGAATTTATGGTAGTATTAATTAAAAATAACTCATTTAACCACTTTTCTTGCTCTTGACAATTTGTCCTATGTTTCTTATATATATGATTGAAGGTAGTATTAAATTTTATAAAGTAATAAGCAAAACTCATTCTTCCTCTTGTGAGGTTTGAAGAAGATGATTAACACACATTAATTAATTAGGTAAAAAGAATGAGATGACGAGTCCTAAAAATCTTAAAGATAGTTTATAAAAAACAATACAAATTATTAATAAATGTAATACTAATAAATATATTAACCAACTTTCTTAATTCTTATGAATTAGTTAAAAGGGTTTTATATAAAGGGACAAATGTAGTATAAGAAAAAAAAAAACTATACTAATTAAAGAAGTTAGTTAACATTGCTAATTTTACCAATCTCATTTAAAAAATAAACTTTTTTCCCTAGATTGTTTTTCATTGAAACTTGATAACAAAAAAAGAGTCACTAAAACTAGAATTTTAATTAAATGGAAGAAATTTTTAAGATAATATCATTAAATAAAGTAAAATTAATTAATATTTTTTATTTTAATATTTCGAAGCACCGTTTTTTGCCTTATATTTAAGTAATTCTTATTTGAAAACAAGGAATGCATATAAAACTTTATTATTTCCCTTGATGCATGAATTACCATTTCAAGAATCCATTTTACAATTTTAATATCGTGTAATAAGACACGTTTAAGGATCTAGTCGAGACCCGTCACACCATGCATTAAAACCACATTCCAAGTGGACACACTCGATCATCTTCCTCCACCCTTCTATTCGTGCGGTGGCTCAGCAACAACCGTCACCGATCAATGCAGATTGCTAAAGCACTAGAGAACTGATTAAACGAGTTGGAAGTTGTTTGTGGTCATGGTTGAATCAGTCTTGGCATTTGGCGTTAATAAGCATTTCCCTTATGAGAAATGCTAGCAACACACTCTCTATCACACTCTTTTGAACACATTCTCTTTGATTGGTTAAAATTTATTGGAAATCACAAATTTTTGTGGATCCCACTTGTTATTTAATGACTCTCTCTTCTGATTTTGTAATTTTCAATAAATTTCAACCAATGATAGAGTGTGTGTTGGAAGGAGTGTGTTGCTAGCACTCCTCTTTCCCTTATATTGTGTGTAGCTTGATAGGCCAGTATATAAGTGTGAAAATGCGTTTGTTGAGGAGTTAGGGTTTCTTTGTTACCTTTTGGTTCTGCATTTTTTTTCACTGTCTTTTAGCTTTATTTTGTTCTCTTTGTAACTACAGTACCTTGGCTTTTAGTGATTCAGTCCATGTACCTTGAATTTCTAAGTGAGTGAGTTGTCGTCTATGTTGTTTTAGAAAGCGTTTTTCATTTTCCTTTTCTCTCTCTTTGAATTACCTTCAAAATATTTTTTATGTTTGGATTAATTGATTGTTCATTTACCGACCCAAAATGGAGTTTATAAGAACTATTACCGTATAATTGATTGAGCTAATGAAGATCTGGAAAAAAAAAAAAAAAACTAGACATCCAAGGGGTTAGAAAGTTTAAAAATTAATTTTATTTTGGAAAAAAGGCAAAAATCCAAGGTCGGGAGAAGAAGGGGTTGTTATGATCTAGTTGACGGAGGACATGAATTAAGGGAAATGGTAAAGCTTCTAAGAATTGTTCATATTCTGAAATTAGAGATGTGTTGGATTGGTTGGATTGAAGTGAAGCAGAGACAAGACACAAACGGCGTTAATTTTCTCCAAATGTAATATAAAATTGAGATGGCATTTTTAATTAAGGTGGCACTCTCTAATTGGAGGGGACAAGTGATTTTTGTCCACAAACGACAATAGGATTCATTCTACCATTTATTTCATCGATTATTTTTGTATATTTAGTGCTACAATTAAAAAAAGTGACAAATGCATTCCATAATATAAAGATATATTACTAATTAAATGACATTAATAAATGCCATTATCAAAGTCAACATTTTTTTTAGATCGAGGGAGTTAGGTTAGGAAACAATTAGATAAAAAAAAATAAAAAATTCTTCCCCTTCCAACTCTAGCTATTGTTGCAAGACTCCATCACTCCAACCCCTTTTAGAGCTCATTCCCTTATTTCATGCTTGTAGTCATTGAAACCGAAAGGCTCCTCTCTATCTTCCTCCTCTTTCTGTTTGTTCCATTCGTTATCTTTGCTTACCTATTTGTCCGTTAGCGGAGGACATGAATTAAGGGAAATGGTAAAGTTTCTGAGAATTATTCAAATTCTGAAATCAGAGATGGGGTTGGGTTGATTGGATTGAAGTAAAGCAAAGACAAGACACTAACAGCGTTGATTTTCTCCGAATGTAATATAAAATTGATGTGGCATTTTTAATTAATGTGGCGCTCTCTAATTGTAGGGGACAAGTGATTTTTGTCCACAAACGACAATAGGATTCAATCTACCATTTATTTCAATATTATATAAATATTATAACCATATAGTATATATCATTATTAATATATTTAATAACAAAGAATAGCTTTATATTTAATGAGAAATTATTTAAATTAATTATAAAATAGCTTTATTTTAAAAAATATCATTTCTAATTATTTTATATAATTTTTTAAAATAATAATGTTAATAAACATATTAAAAACATGTGTATAAGAAAAGGGGTATATATATATATATATATATATATATATATATATATATATATATATATATATATATATATATATATATATATATATATGCCATGAATAGTAAAACTTTTTAAATATAGCATGTCTTAATAGTGCATATGAAATTCTAAAATTGACATTAGGCAAAACTTTCCATTTGATGGTTTTGAAATTTATATACTATAGATGCATGAACATTGTTGTGCATGACTCATTTTATGAGTGAGCTGATTAGGCTTAGGTCACTTGTATGTTGGGTTACGAAATAAGTGGGTTGGGAGTGCAGAGGTTTAGCCCCACCAGCTACATGGGTGATATTGTAAATATGTACGCTTTTATCTTTATAAACTAATGTAACCCTAATTGCTCTATCATAGGACCCACAAACCAAGAAACGACTTGGTGCTTGAAAATCAAAATCAGCTCCAAAATCCACGTAGCTGTGAGATATCTTTCCAAAGAATAGGTAGTGCCTCAAGACATCAACAACTGCATTTTGCAATTCTAAACTACGTATTGGAAGTTCATAGTTTTTGAAAATCTTGTCAATTACTTCCATATTCAAGACCCCCATGATAAGCAATTAAATATATATATATATATATATATATATATATATATATATATATATATATATATATATATATATATTGGCCTCTGCATTTCGTATTTTGTAATATGTACCTCCCCATGGATAACACTTGCATGTTGCAATGCGTGGCTTGGGATTTGGAGAATGTTAGTTTGCATTGAATGGATCTATCTGAGAGTTCTCTTTAGACCTCGATTAATATTTTTCTAATAACTGAATCTTTCATATATAAAGAATATTGTATACTTGCTTAAGGTTGTTGAGTTTCATAGTCTTTATATTTGTTGCATTCAAAAACTATTAAAGATTTCATTAATTATAAATATGAATTAAATTGTGAAATCGTTAAATAGTAAATGTATTATATATAAAGGCATTTATGAGAGATGTAAATATGTTTGGTTTTCGAATCTAGTTTCATTTTCATTTTGAGTTAAAAAAAAAAAGAGTCTAATTTCATTTTCATTCATAGTATTCATGTTTTTCATTTTTAAAGGAAAGACAAAAAAGACCTGGCAACGCTTGAGACTCTACTTAGATATATATATTTTTTATCCATAGAAATTGAATGTAGGTACTGAAGGGTTTACATCAACTCACACATCCTGCTCAACTAACAAAGTTAGATCTCTCGATACTTAGATATAAATTGTATTTGATATGATCCTACGACTTTTTAATTATTAAAAAAAAGCTAAACATTTATAATAAGTTAGTAATATATCTGATTGCACGTTTAATGAAAAATATACATATAAATATTTTAAGAAAAAGGGCTTGTAAAATAATTTTACATCGTTATCGAATCACAATTCATCATATATGGTAAGTTTATTGATTTTTACAATAAGTATCTTAAAAGTCATATAAACTGTGATTTATAATTGAATAACAGTGTAAAATTATTTTACATTGTCAATACATAACTATTAAACTAATATTTTAATTTGACATCAAACAAGAATGAATTAGTTAATTATTGTTTTTTTAAAGACCGATCAAATATTATTAAAAAGATTATTGTAAATATTATGTATTGTTACATTTATAAAAAAATTAATATATATTGAATTTTGGTTAGGTTACTTTTTTGGTCTCTTAATTTATTTAGAAGGTTTAATTTGATCTATTTATTTTTAAAAGATTCAATTAACTCCCTTGCATTTTCCTTTACAATAATTCACGCATTCTACTCAACCAAATGAGCTAGATCCTTCGGTACCAAATTGAATCTAATAAATAATATTTTATCTCTGTTTTGGTTTTGGCGGGAGCATAAAACGGGCACGCAACGTGTTTGTTGAAGGTCGTCACTGAAAAGCGTCTGGATTCTCTGCAGCGAGAATCCTCTACAGCATGTTTGCATCAACTTTCTGGACCATTGGATTCATCTCACGGCTGATTGAGGAGCTATATTTCATTTGGATGCGGATCCTCTTCCACAGCTGCCGTCTCAGCCGTTTCCAGCATCATTTTCAACCCTTGGATGAGATCAACTTTCATGAATGTGATCCTCTCTGTCAGGTGAAAAAAAAAATTGCTACACCTTCTCTACTTTTTTCATTATATATATATATAAAATTATTTTAAGTTGTGAATTAATAAATATTTATTTATATAATTAAAATTTGTAATAAATAAATATTTCTGTACATATAAAATATATTTTGTATTAATAATTTATATTGCAATACAAGATCATTATTAATTATTGAAAAATTATTTTAAAAAAATTAAAATTTAATTTAGAACTAAATGTTAAGAGTTGTTATTGAATAAGAATGTTTTTAGGAGTTATTCTCACTTTTATTAAGTCATATGTCTTATCCTAATCATATATATTGAGCATTTATTTTTATTTTTTATTTATTTTAAATATATTCTCAATTTTAATTTTGAATTTAATTTGATTTAACAATTAGAAAAAATAGGTTATGCATTAACAGTATAAAATAATTTATACCGTCATCCAATTAGAAAACTACATGTATGATATGTTTGTTGACTTTTACAATAATTTCATTAAAATTCATACCAACATTAATTTTTAATTAGTTGACAATGTAAAAGTTTTTATACTATTCCATTAAACAACGGTAATTATCTCAAAAAAAAAATCTCAATCATCTTAATTAACTCTCTTTTCTTTTATTTTTATACTTAATTTTCTTAATTGTTTATCTCTTTCGATATATATTTTGTCTTAAATTCTAACTTGAATTTCAATATTTTTTAAAATAATTTATCAATAGTTAAAGATAATCTTGTATTACATATCAATTATTTATCATAAATCTAAAATATATTTTATATGTATAAAAATATTTATTTATTATAAATTTTAATTATATAAAATAAGCATTTATTAACACAACCTAAAATACTAATATATGTGTGTATATATATATATATATATATTATGAATTTTAATTATAGTATAATTTATATATTCAAAATTATTTAATTATTATAAATAATTTATTTACTATAAATTTTAATTATATAAAACAAATATATATTAATAGATAACCTAAAATAATATATACAATATGAAAGTAGATAGTTTTTTTTTTTTTTTGGCCCATGAAGGAGAGGATCACATTCATAAACGGTAATCTCATCCAATGGTTGAAAATGTTGCTGGAGAGGGCTGGAGCCGGGAGCTGCGCGAGAGGATCCGCATCCCACTGAAAACCGAGATAGTATATCGGATTTTGAGACGTGGAAATCTTAGACATCGTCAGTTTCTTTTTATACGTATTTAAGGTTTATTTGTAAAAATTAATTAATACATTAAATTTGTTTCTTTTCATTTCTATTCTATAATAAATATATGTATAAATTTATTAAAAATTAAAAAAAAATAAGAATATAATTGATAAAAAAAATAATTAATGTGATCTTAAATTTTATAAATAACAGATAAATAGAAAAAAAAAAATTTAAAAATTTGACACTTAAAAAAAAGAAGGAAATATATAATAATAATTTTATAATCTAAATTAATCAGTAATTGCAATTTAGAGGCTACACTATACCAGTAATTTAGTATACCTTGACTCCTCAGTCACCAACACCAAGCTTAAGCTTTCTTGAGTTTGTGCAACTGAAAAACCTATGCAATGGTGAAGAATTCTAAAACTGACGAAGAATGTCAAGCCATGATTCAGAAGAGTTTACGAAGTATGTCAAGCCTTCCTTCTACATTTTCTTTCTTACCTTTCCCCCATCAAGAATCTTTCACATCTTATTATCAGGGTTTAGGGTTTTATCATACCCCACTTTTTTTTTATGTATAAAAAAAAAATTTTATCCCCTTTTTTTCTTTCTTTTTTCTTACTGATGAAGTTTATTTCCAAATTGGGTGTCGACATTTTTGGGAAAAATGTAAGCTTTCAATTTTCGCCTCTTGAAAGTGTTATTTTTCTCTGAGCAATCAGTGTTAGGAGAGAGAAGGGGAAAAAAGGAACTTGATTTTCTGGGCTTTGTTCTGATTCACATTACTTTATGGGTTTTATTCATTATTCTCTGAAAGTTTATTTTTGAATTGGGTTTGAGATTTTTGGGTATTGCTGAAAATAATAATAATAATGCTTTCATTACCATTGTAAGTGCAATTTTTGTCTGAGGAATCTGTTTTGAATGATGTTTTGTTGTTAATTGGTGGGTTCATTTCAACTTTCTTTGACAGCTCCAATGGTGAGGTTTTTGAGGGAACGTTTGGAGAAAGCTGGGTGTGCTGTAGGAGACAATTTTTTCAAAGCTATTACTTGCGACAAGGAAATGGCTGGTGAATATGTTCGCGGTGAAGGGGTACTGATTTCTCTGTTCTCTTTACTTCTCTTGTTTGGTCTTTTTATTCAAGTAAATTTTGATTTATGTTTTTCTATGGGAATTTTATGTGTTAATTATGTTTAGCCTCCTGTTATGTTGGAATTATGCTTCCTCATGTACAATTAAGAAGCTGATTGAACTTTTGTTTCATGAAGAAAATAAGCTCTCAATTCTAATATTGCTTCCTTGTTTTGCTGGTTGAATTAGTATTGTGATCAATGCTTTTACTCTGGTTGGATGATAAAGTTTGCAATTGGCTAGTATTCATTTCCTCCTGCGTTGGTGTGCGTTTGTCTCACTCTCAGGTAAAAGTGTGCAGCAATTATGTACAAATTCAAGACAACGTCAACATGGTGGTAATTCGTGAGTTAATTCATGCATTTGATGACTGTCGTGCTGCCAACTTGAATTGGTCTGATTGTGCTCAACAAGCTTGTACTGAGGTTCCTATCTTACAGTGTGTTCCTATCCAGATTATGTTCTTTTTTCACAACTTTTTACCCCCTAATTAATATTTCTTAATGATATTGTGAAACAGATACGAACTAATCATCTAAGTGGTGATTGTCATTACAAGCGGGAATTACTAAGAGGTTTTATGAAAATACGAGGGCATGGACAGGTTAACTTTTTTATTTCCCTCATTCATTAATACAACCCATTTATTTTAGTTGATTTTTTCATAGATTACACTTAGTAGCTTTTCATGGCTACTTTTTAATTCATAGTACCTAGTTATTTATTGGAGAAAGAGAAAATATTAAGGTTAACTAAATTTGTCCTTCTATTCTATAGAAGCATTACTCTCATCTCAGAAGTTTTAAAATTGCTATTTGAGACATGGATTGGTGATATCAAGCATCTCACAGCTTTTTGTTAGTCTGCTAGTTTCTTGCATGTACACATGGAGGATTAGGAAGAGTACAATATTTAAACAACTGGCTATTGCACTTTTTGAAACTGATCTTCAAATAAAAGGTCCATGGGGATAACAAAATTATAAACATGAGGAATGTAATCATTATCATTTTATTTGAAATATCAATTTTAAGTGAAGGCTACGTCTATTGTCACTACCTCTAATGTCACCTATGTAAGCAATTAGTGCATTATTAAAAGATTAAGATAAGGAAAAGTAAATCCTCATGGTTGTTGATATCTAAATTTTAGGCAATCCAAACATGACCACCCCTTTTGTTAGTTGAATCCTCTTAATCATATGCACCTGCAGGACTACCTATTTTGTCAGAAGGTTTTCTTTGGGGCTGTCAAGAATCTGTTTAGATCTAATATATCATGCTTGACTGATAAGTATGCCAGATATGATTCGATCAATACTGAGAATTAGGTTATAGGATCAAGATTGAAAGCCAAAAAATCAGAGACCAATTGAAGTCATCCATGTCAAATTTTTGAAGACTTGGCATAATTTTCTAGGGATGGTCACTAGAATTTTGTCTAATACAAATAGAGAGTAGACAGCACTTATCATTTTCCATGTTCTCATCCTTTCCACTTGCTAAATTTCTAATTCTCATCCTCCTGAATGGCCATTCTAGCTGATGAAGTTTAAAATCAAATAGTATATGGTACACAGTTTAGAAAATGAAACTTCAACCATTCTTTATTGCACTTGTCAATACAAACTGAAGCATGGTTTTTTCTTTGTTCACAGTTTTAATGTATGTGATAAAGTTGAATGGAAGATTAGTTTCATCTTTTCTCTTTCTCTCTCTCTCTCTTTTTTTTTTTTTTTTATATTTTCTTTTATGATGATTATGTGAGCATTACATCAAATCGTTTTTTCTATGTTGATTTCTTCTAATTGCTATCTCTAAAGATTATGTCATTCAAAACCATAGTGGCCTTTGGGCTGTAAATAATGGTAAAATTATTGACTACAGTAACTACACAGAGTAGAAAGGCTAAAATATAGCTTACCTTGTTAATCTTTGCTTCATGTGCATTGTACCCATCTCACTTTAAGAATGTGCAATTCATCCCATGAAATTTATTTATACAATAGTGCTTAATTTTTCTCCTAATCCAACACTGCTAAAAGTACGTAGTAGTGCTGCATGAACTATCCAAAAATGACAACTGTTAGTAGGATCCTGCTCTTTCTTGAATCCTGCCTTTTCTATTTCCTCCATTGTTGGGGATCTTATCTCTTCATTTAATCACAAAGTTCCACCCAATTAAAGAACACCAGCATTGTTTTTTATGGAGACTGTAGATCCAGTCAACTACATGGAAAAGTATTGTTTTTCTTTTATAACCTGTGAAATATTAGCTTACTGAAACTAAAGAGATCTTTGGAATAAGCAATTTTAGTTATATGGTAGTGTTGACACATGGAGTAGGTAACAAGAAAAATAAGAATATTTTGGTCTTTGTCATGCAAAAGGAAATTGGTGATTTGTTTTGGCTTCAATCCAATTCTCATATGGTGGGCAGGGAGGCTTGAGAACTTATAGTTTGGAAAGTGGGATCAGGTAAAGTAGGTGTTCCATCCTTTATTTGAAGTTTAAATTATGGATGGTTAATTGAATGGGTTATTAGCATAATTTGAAAATCTTGGGTGTTAATTTACCCTAATCTTAAAGTTAGTGTTTTTGTGTCCGACATGTAGATAATTGACTTGATTGTGCTCAAGTATAGCTTTGACCGAAATATGCCTTTCATTGACTGAGGTCCGAGCTGTATGGATGATGACTCTCCTCTTTGACGCATATACAATGGCGTGGACAAGGGTTTGGTACTTGTAAAAGGAACTTCAACACTTAGTCAATAGTAATTTTACCAAAGTGACGGTGTGTAATAAAAGCATGTCTGACACCGTCGATGTTGGTTGTTGGAAAGCCACCTTAATTGTGGTCACCCCTAGCCCACCTTAGTTGTAGTGGGTAGCCGTGGACAGAATAGGGGTGTGTTGAAGTCTCACATTGTGTGGCGGGTAGCCGTGGACAAAAGGGGGCGTGTTGAAGTCCCATATTGGTTAGAGATAGTGTCGAGATAGAGCATATAAGTGGGGAGCAATCCTCACCTTACAAGCCGGTTTTGTAGGGTTGAGTTAGGCTCATAACTCACATTCTAACATTGGTGATATTTATAGGGGTTTGAAATGGGTTAGATTCTCTAGCACGAGACCCAAGGCCACTAAATTAACCTATGCTAAAGTAAGACACTATCATAGTTTTAAATGGTGCGTTATTAGGTGTAGCAATGTGAAGTGGCCCCTACCTGCTACAGGGGCTGTTGTAGTAGAGCAGTTTAGTGAATGTGAATCAGAACAAACTACAATGTTAATTATGAATGTCATTAATTTTGAGTAACTTTTATCATTTTTTGAAAATCTATGTTACAGTATTTATAAACTATTTAAAAAAATTCAAAATAGCGGCTACCCTGCTTTAATGTTTTTGGTGCCAGCTGCTATGCATCGCTATCCAGGATTAAAGCATTAGACTCTATCTGGGCCGAGGTACACTATACTATGTTATGAGAAATGCTAGCGACACTCTCTTTCTGATACTCTCTCTTTGATTGGTTGAAATTTATTGAAAATCATTAATTTTGGTGGGTCCCACATCTAAATCAGGAGAGAGAATCATTAAATGAGATGTGGGACCCACCAAAATTGGTAGTTTTTAATAAATTTAACCAATCACAAGAAGAGTATTAGAAAGAGAGTGTCAGAGAGAGTGATGCTAGCATTTCTCACTGTGTTATAGTAATCTTGTTCCTAGGCAATCACATTAACTTCAATGAACACCTAACATGGTGATTCACACAAGCAATATAGTTGAAGGGCATTTCTTGTATTTTAGCCAATTAGAAATGGATTAGAAAACAGTAAAACTGTGGACTAATTATTTTATAAAAACAAAAATTTGTGGAAGCATCTTATAGTTATAGTGCCATATGACTGCTACTGCTTTTTTTCCTAATACTCAATATATATACCCTGTTCTTTCTTGGAGGGCGGGGGACACTAGGCTCTCTTCTGTTCATAAGCATGATGATTAAACCAAATAATGTTGCATTTTTTCATTAAGAGTTTTACATGATTGACATCTTATGGGCCAAAAAATATAAACCAATTTAACTTGAAGTCAGGTGCTATTTTCAATGTTCCTTAAAATTACATTTGTTATTATTCAGTTGCTACTGTCATGCATTTCCCTCTTTGCTTTAGTATATTGATATTTGAGACTCTTTTTTGCTGTAATTTGTTCAATACTGAATTAATGTAATGGAACTTGAAGGAATGTGTCAGAAGAAAAGTTATGCAAAGCTTGTCTGCAAATCCCAATTGCTCTGGTTTTGCTGCCAAGGATGCTATGGAAGCTGTATGGGATGTCTGTTACAATGATACACAGCCTTTTGACAGAGCTCCTTAGAATCTGCATGGTTTGGTACTAACACATAGTATAGCCGCCATTGGTGCTATTCTTTCTTTGCGGAACATTTTTGGTAGCCACTGCCTAGTTGAGTATTACAAATTTGATTCAAATTGAATGCTTAATTTATTTTGGTGGAAATCTCACAAGTTTTGTCTGTGGCAACTCCACCCAGAAGATCGTACCGTCTTGCTGTGCACATTTATTTTGCATGCTAGATTCTTCGGTCAAATTATTATAAGCCTCATTTCAATTTTGGAGGCATGTCAATGGAGTGGCAATGCTACACAATTTGTCATCTGGGTTCTGGATGAGTAATTCTTTCATGAATTATGGTTTTAGAAACCTTCATTTTTAGGGTTCTCCCAAGTATGTTGGCTGAATCCTGGTTTATTCTTTTATATAGTTCCTTTTCTCGGAATATGTATGAAATTTGCTAGTAACTCAAGTGGAGTTTCTGATGAGGCGAGGCTTCAATCTTGGTGAACTCAATTGTTGTGAAAAGGTTAGCCAATAAGGTCGAGTTCGCAAGTTTGATCCAAGAAAAAGAAATTAGCGCAATTTATTTGGTTGCCTTTTTCTAATTGCATTTAACACAAACAGTAACGTTAGTTATGGAAAAAGTCATTTTTTTTTATAAACAACAAATCATCTTACACTCTTTACTATTGTTAGAACTTAGAATTTATTAGGAATCACAATTATGTGGATTTTGGTCTTGCTATAATGAGTTTCACACTTTCATTCATGGTTTTGAAATCTTTAGTAACTTTTAATCAATAGATAAAATTGTAATAAAGTGCATGATAAAAAGTGTGTTAGTAGTACTATTTAGTATGTTTGATAAGTTACTCTAGTAATTTATAAGCTATTTTGACTAAAAAATCTCGTAAAAATTAAAGCATAACCATTCATTTCAAACTTTTTGTAGCCGACCAAGCCTTGTACATAATAAGCTACGCCCTTGTTGAAACGTATGTTTCACACGTTTGTCCCCATAACTACAGCTTTTGTTGGAAGTGGTGTCCTACCCCTTTTAATAATGGAGAGGAAAATGTTTTATAGCATTCCAGTTGCTACTGAAAATGGGATTTTTGTTAGTGTCTGTTTACTCTCATTTTCACGTTTTTCTCAATAAAAATGGGATTGCACTGAAGACAATCATTTGAAAGATTTTTTTTTTTAATTTATCAGTGAATAAAATTGATTATAAATGTAAGATCTATAAATTTTTAAAACATACCTATGTTTGTACTCTGCAAGGGATTTTATATTATTCAAAATAAAATGAATCAATTTTTTTAACTCATTTTAAGTATATTGTTTTCAAACACTAATTCTTTTGATATCAATATTTTCGACTTTAATTCTTTCAAAAATAATTTTACCAAAATCTAATGCAAATAGACCCTTTATTCTATAAATCCAAAATTACAAATCTCTACATGTTTACATTAGGGAATACACTGAGAAACATTAGTGTGTTCTATTATGTGTGACTTGACGTGATCAAAAAAGGTTATGCCTATTTATTGAGCCCAATTATCAAAGGTTCACCTATCCTTAATTAGATGATCCACGACCTTTCAAGTATTAAGCCTAAAAGGCACAAGCACTTTATAGTCAATGATCCATAATTTGTTGATCTACATCTCCATAATTGTCAGGTTTAAAAGGCACGGGTGCTTGTTCGTTCGGACAATCCATTATGAATTGGTCACTACCTGTTATAAAATTTGTTGCCAATTGCCATGCTACCAATAGAGCACACAATAAGCCAGACTTCCTCATAAGATAAAAAATCAATTTGGAGTAGTTCAGATGCCACAAGTCATTTATTCATAATTGTTCAACCATTTGTAATTTTGGACTTCATGTTTTGTGCTAGTGTCACAGTTAACTGCATGAATCTCAGTTATGAATTTGAAAGAAAAATTCACATGGCATGGAAAGTTTTACCAGAACTTCAAACCTCAGTTTTATCAAAGAGGTCTAAAATAGTTGGTTGAATAGGATAGATGAGTTATCGTAATTTCGGGGGGGGGGGGGGGGAGGGGGGGGCTGGCCCCCCTCCCTCATGCTCCTTTGTATAACATGAGTAGAAAAAAAAAATATTGATAGAAGAAATAAATAAAAAAATAGAGTGTTGAGTTAATGTTTGTTTAATTTCTTTTTAGTATAGTAGATATTATCTCTAATTTTATACATAAAATTAATAATGAATATTTTTGTGAAATTTATATTTATTAAAAGTTAAATATTTAAATAATTGTGTAAAAAAAATTTCGGCCACCCTTTAATGCATTCCTGGATCAGTCCCTGCTTCAAACCTCAGTTCTCCAAGTATTTGTGTCACTTGGATCTTATTTGCCAGATCATATACTGAGTTGCATCATAGTGGTTCTTTTTTTTTACTCCAATCTTATTTTTTATTGTTTATTGTTGCATCTTTTTTATTGCATTTGGGGATCTTCTTAATAATTACATTTCTAGTTTTCCAACAAATTTTACACGCCACACAGTGTATTAAGTAATGGAACTTAATGCCCTTCAATCCATTGCAGTTAAATATAGTTGCAAGGCTTTCAAAAATTATCCCAATATTTATTGCTCAACCGCTCGACCAACTTGGGGATGACGGTTCAAGGCCTCACTTCTTGATTTCTTGTTAAAAAAAAAGTATTATACATGTGGAGTCTATATTTTTTATTGAAAAAACATGGAATCTCATAATTTACTTGTTCAATTATACGCATGTTAAAATTTGTTCACTTTTAAGCCTTCCTTAAATGTTTTCTAGATCTGTTTATGCTTTTTTGGTTCATTATTTCAGGCTGTCGTGTACTGTGTACACATTGGCTTTGTTTAGATACTTTTTTTTTAAAAAAAAAATACTTATAAGAGAATAAAAATAAAACATAAAATGAATTAAATTTCTACAAGTTAAAATTAATTTATGTACTTTAGCTTTTGGAGAAATTAAATAAAAGAGCTTTCTATAAAAGTTGAAATGTAAGGGTATGTTTAGATAAATTTCTTCATAAGCACTTATAAGAAAAAAAAAAAAAAAAACTAAAATAAGTGTTTCCATAAGTTAAAATTAGCTTATATAATTAATTTGTAAAAACCTTCTCATATTAGCTTTTCTAATAATTAACTTTTAACTTATGTATAAGCTAATTTTAATTTATGGAGAAACTTATTTAATTTCTTGTTCTTATTTTTTTTTCTTTTATAAGTATTTACAAAAGATTTTATTCAAACAAATCCTAAGCTCATTTCTCCCTTAGCTTTGTGATTTAATTTGTTAATATTTGCTTAAATAATCAAAGTGCATATTCGAACATAGCATAAAAAAAAAAGTTGAAATGTAAAGTTGTCTTTAACTTATAAAGAGAAATTTTATTTATGAGTAAATAGCTTATTTAGTTCCTGAATTATGCATTTGCTGACAATTAGTTTCTACATTTCAAAATGACCAATTTAGTTCACAAATGTATAAATGTTACGACAAATTAGTCCAACCGTTAAACATACTGACAATTTGGTCCTTAAAGTAAGATACTTAATGTCATAGTGATCCTGAAACTATACTACTTACTAAATTAGTCCACGACATACATGACTTATAATAAAAGGTTGGACTAATTTGTCGCAACATTTGTAGATTTGTAGATTAAATTGATCATTTCGAAAATGTATGGACTAAATTATCAACAGATGCATAGTTGAAGGACTAAATAAGCTATCTACCCTTTATTTATTTTACCATTAGCACTAATGTTGCTAAACAATTGGAAACTTGTGTAACCACCTATATGGTTAATTGAAATCAAACAGTTTTAATTTTCTCAGTAAATTGAGGTAATCAAAGGAAAGATAGCAAATTTTACATGCTCCTTCTTCTATGAATGGGACAACCAACCTATTATATGTCTGCAGATGTTGTAGATTACATGCTCACGGATTATAGAACAATTGGCAAGGCTACAGAGATGGGAAAGAATTATGCAGGTTCTCTAGCGTTTTCTGTTTGCAGGGTTTTTTTTATTTTTTATTTTTTTTTATTTTTTTTATTTTTTTAATGGCTGCTTGAGCAACAGAAGGACAAGGAATTTTCTTCTTCTTTTTACAACAGTTTACTGTTAGGATTTTGGGATACTAGAAGGATATGGTTTTTTCGGATACATAGTCTTTGGTTTTTACTCTTCTGGTTTTTTCTGTTTTCTTGATGTAAAAGGGTGGGGTATTCTTTGTACCCTTTTCAATATACATATTATTTTTTCCATACAAAAACTTTTGATGCTTTAATTTTTTATTTTTGTTTCAAAGTTCTTAATATTTGATAGATTTCAAGTCATATTAATTATTTTTTTTAAAATATATTTCTATTTAACATGACCTAGATTTTTATAATTATTTTCATCATAGATATTAAATAGGAGTATTTTAGATTAAATATATTATTTATGAGTAGTATTAAATACTATCCCCGTTTCTAAATATAAGATTTTTTTCTAAAAAAAAATTGTCCTTTTTTATAAGACTCTTTTCAAGTTGTCTCTTACATTAATTATTTTTTTTTATCAAAATATCCTTAATTACTTTCCAACGAATGCTATAAATTAATAAGATAAGTACGTTCTCTCTTATGAGAATTAGAGAAGATGACTAACACTCATTAATTAATTAAGTAGAAAGTAATTAAGGGAAAAGAGAGATGATGAGTCCCAATAATTATAAGGGTAGTTTTGGAAAAATAATACAAATTATTAACAAATTTAATGATATTAACTAAATTAACCAACTTTCTTAAAGGGAATGAATTAGTAAAAAAAGTCTTATATTTAAAGACGGAGATAGTATTTTTTAAACTATGTGCATTAATCTTAAACATCAATAGTTTTATCAGGAGAAAGTACTTCTTTTGCTATTAAAAAAAAAAATTCCAATTCCCTACTTTGTAGCCTGTAGACTCTAGGTGAAAGTTCTTGGTAGGACAGCATCACATGTGGACCAAATGAAAAAAGGTAAAGAGAAAAAGTAACAATAAAGTATTGAGTAAATGTAGAGTTATTATGTTTCCTCTCAGCAGCTTTTTTAGCTAGTACCACTACCAGTGGGTACAGTGCACTTACTACTGCGGAGGATGTGAATGAATGCAATTGATAGTAATTAGGTTAGCAGTATCTATCTTGTTCCAAAAGTCCTCTTTAATAAATTCCCATTCTGAATTATTGAAGCTTCTGGCTTGGACCCTCCTAGTAGTAGAGTGTTTGTTTATTATTGCCCATTGTCATTGACAAGTACTCCCAGCTCCATGTTATATTGGCATTCTTCCCACATGTAGAAAAAGAAAGGAAAGGGAAAGAAAATAAAGAAAAGTACATTACATGGATCTTGTCATGTGCACCACAAAAGCTCATGCATTCAAGGCACTATGAGTGAGTCTGTGAGTGGATCAATGATGAGAGGTTGAGATAATTCGTAAAAGTTATAATTCAAAATTTCGTGTTATTTTGCTTAGAGTTGTCAATTTGGGTTAGTTGAACCCATTCAAACTGACCTATCATGGACTAACACATTTTTAGAGATAATTCGTAGAAGTTATAATTCAAAATTTCGTGTTATTTTGCTTAGAGTTGTCAATTGGGAATTGCTATTCTCACTCCCACAATTTGCTATTCTCACCATCCACGTGAGTGATTTTTTATTGATTTTCCAAAATATCCTTGTACAACGGAATCGTAATTTCATTGTATAAGGGTACAACAAAAACACGATTCCGTCGTAAAGTACACAACGGAATCACGATTCCATTGTACGAGGGAGTGAAACAAATTTGTACAACGGAATCACCATTCCGTTATACAAATTTGTTTCACCCCCTTGTACAACAGAATTGTGATTCCGTTGTACAAGGGTACAACGTTGTACAACGGAATCACGATTCCGTTGCACATTTTTTTGAATTTATTGTAATTTTTTCTAAGTTTTTTTAAATTTTTTATATTGAGTAATGTTTTTTGAAATGTATAAATTTAGGTTTTAAAGACTTGACCAAAATAAATATACCAATTTAATGCACATTGGTTGATGTATCTTATAGGATTCATATAGACCGTTGGTTTTAAATAGTTGGCAAAAACAATACTTGGCAAAAAACAAACATACCAATTTAACATACTTGGCAAAAATCCTATATTTTGTTGGTGCTATGATGTTGCACATTGTTGTTGTTGTTGTTATTGTTGTTTGTTCTATGATTTTAATAGAGAAATCGTTCCTTCTTTCATTATATTACCAGGCGCGAGCGTGTTGTTTATAGAGTTTACAAAGAAAAATATAATAAACTGAAAACATCAACATCATTTATAAAATAAAATGTATATACAAAATAAAAGTTTAGATACAAATATAAAAAAATACATCATATATCAACCCCCTCTACGGCCACCACCTCTGCACCACCGCCCTCGGTCCTCCTCCTCCTCTGACTGTGTCCTTGGCTGCTGCACCCAACACCTAAGCCACCCTGTGCTATGCGCAATAGCCGCTGCACCAACTCATGGTCATGCGTGCCCTCAGGAATGACTCTGGTATGCAACAACCTCTCTGCAATCACAGACATCATTAAGTACCGATCCTACATAAACCAAAATTAAAATTAATAATTTCAAATCGAAAAAAATGTAAACAATTATGGAAAAAGTGTTTGCATTACATTATCTCGCACGAGTAATCTACACCATCTACAAACTATGGCAGAGGGTCACTAGGCTGAGGCTGAGGGATGGGGTCAGGCATACGTATTGGGCTCTGTGCTGCCTTTCCTTCCTCTGGCGGAATCACATATGGATGTGAATGCTCATAATACTACGCCAAGTAGTTGGAGGTGCAGGCCCATGGAGCATCCTCTGGCACATGCTCGCCTAGCTGCACTCTATGCTGCTCCCACTCGGCCCACGTCTGAATGGATGTCTCAAATGGAGGACGAGGAGGTGGTGGTGGAGGGATCCCCTGTACGTAGCCAAACTGCCTCAAAACCCTCTTCAGCAGATAGGGTCGCATGTCTATGCCACACCTTATGTGGCCAGAATAATATGTCTGCTCCAAGAAGGGTCTCTCAGTGATAGCCTTGTATCCATCATCATATAGGGACCAGACGACGTCCTCCATCTGCAACATATCCAGCAACCGCCTGGTCCCCCAAGCCTTGCCGATACCCCTGGTCGTCTTTCATCTGGCAGCAAAGGGAAGCCTGGGATCATAAGCGACAGGCTCCCATCCGCCAACTGATGGCAGATATGCAAATGCCTATGCCTGTAAAATAAAGAAAACAAATTATGTTAACATTTGTATTAAAAATTACACAAACAAATATTTAAACAACAAATAAATAATTTCTTACCATCAGTAATGTCATACAACCTCCACACTACTTGCTCTCCCGCAAGCTCGCATAGGAGAGATGGTCGTAAAGATACACCAATGCAGATACTCCCCAAGAGTACTGGGAGCAGGTGAACAGATCGCCGAGGTAGCAGAGATAGAAAATGTTCACATGTGTGGAGCTCTTGTCGATGAAGATGGTACAACCGAGCAAGTGCAACAAGTACACTCATGCGGCCTACACATATGAACCAGACTGCACATACCTCTCATATAGCTTCCTCAGCCATGTGAGACGTACCCTAGCTCCTGTTGTCGTAGCAGCATCAGCCTCCTCGTCAACCAACTGGCCTAGCATAGTCCTCAGCAACATCCTAATGTCAGCCTTTGAAAAGGCGATCGTTGGGCCAACAATTTACACGCCTGTAATAGGCAACTGCAGCAGACATGACACATCATCCACAGTAATGGTCATCTCTCCAACGGGCAGGTGGAAGGTGCATGTCTCTTGATGCCACCTGTCAATAAAGGCATTGACGAAGCATTTATTCGCGATATATCGCGCATGATAAAGGCCCGTCAAGCCAGACTGATCCACGTATGCTTGGACCTGTGGCTGGGTAGGGTATGTAATCAACTTTCCAGTGTGGCTGACCACCTTCAGCTCCTCCCGAGGCTGATCAACCCAAATATGTCCAGCGACGTGGTCCTTGTAGGACCCCAACAATGTATCAACTACAGGATCACCAGGAAATGGCGGCCCAATGATACGGTCAGCAAACAGGATCACTGTGGCTGCTGGCTGTGGTACCTCTGCCACCTCTGCATCAGGCTGTGGCACGTCTGCCTCAGCATCTACATGCTCTGCATCCTCTGGCTCATCGTGTTGTACTCCTCCAATAGCACGAGTATCCTCTACCCGACGACGGCGAGCAGATGTTGTCACACATCGTTGGTCTGCCTTGGATGGCTGGGCAGGCTTACCAGCATCTGCAATAACATCTTCCTCCAAAGTGGAGGGATCCTGTCGACGATCTATGAAACATATTTCGTTCGAGCCATAATAAATCTGCAAAAAATTAACTAAATACTTAGAACTCGATAAACAAAAAAATAAAGTCAAATACTATATAACTAAATAAACAAATAAATAAACAAACTTACACTGTAAATATAACACATTTAAATTTTTTTTTTTATTTTAATAATTTTTTTAATTCAAAAAAATTATTCAATTAAATAATTATTTTAATTTAAAAATTAAATGTTAAAAATAATACTGTAAATATATAAATCAAATATAATTAAATATTTTTGTTTTAAAAAAAAATTACTTTACAAATTCAAAATTCAAAATTAAAAAAAAATTCAAACAAAACGAAATCACGATTCTGTTGTGTTGTTTGAAAAACAACACAACGGAATCACGATTCCGTTGTGGTGTTTTGATTTTTCAAACAGTACAACGGAATCGCAATTCCATTGTACTACGTTAAATTGAAAAAAACAAGGGGGAGGGGACGAACCTGTTGAGGGAGAATGTGAGGAGAATGGGGAAGGTGAGGGAGAGACGTGAGAGGTTAGAGGTGAGGGAGAGACGTGAGGGAGAGAATGTGAGAAGAATGGGGAAGGGGCTGAGAATAAGGGCTGAGTATGGGGCGGGGAAGGTGAGGGGGCGGGGAAGGTGAGGGGGTGGGGGGAAGAGGGAGAGGTGGGGTGGGGGGTTGCTGACAGGAGTAAAGAGGTAATTTCAAATTTTTAGGGGTGAGAATAGCAATTCTTAGGGGTGAGAATAGCAATTCCTTTGTCAATTTGGGTTGGTTGAACCCATTCAAACTAACCTATCATGGACTAACACATTTTTAGATTAAACCAATTTAATGGCAGCTTGAAATTTGGCTCCATCATTGGTGGGTTGCGAGCTAAACTGATTGACCTATGAGCTAATCCCTTTTTTAAGATATAAAAAATTTAGAATTATAGAATTTAAAAAATAAAATTAAATAAGTCGATCCATGAGCTATTCTCTTTTTAAAAAAATAAAAATTATAAAATTATAAAAACAAATTAACTTTTATACAACATCATAATAAAATATTTTTAATCATTATAAACTAAAATTTTAAAAAAGTTATAGGTTGTCATTTGTACTATAAAATAGTAAAATATAATACATAATAATAGAAATAAAATAGAATGCATCAATTTTAACAATAAACAAGTGTTAGACATTAAAAACAAATTAAAATAAACATTAACAACACATGTATTAAATTTAGAATTTAGAATCTTATTAATTATAAAAAAAAAAAAATAATGAATCAGGCCAATAGACTGACCCAACTCATCATGGGTCAGCCCGGTATGGGCCAATGAAAAATCCAATCAGGTCAGACCGGGCTAAAATAAGCCCGGACTTAATTTTTCACAAACCAACTCAATTCTTGCACTGGATTAATCTAGGCAACCCATTTGATACCTCAAATATTTATGACAAAAATTATAAATTTAGAATTTAATTAGAATGTGTTTTCAGTCTAAAGGTTTTCACACTGTTATTTAATAGACTCATAAAAAAAATACTGTTATTTAATAGTAATAAATTATTATATATGGTAAAAAAAAAAGTTATTATAAGAGGATTTCTAAATAGTTGATAGTGTAGAAATATATCTAATAATGGTTAAATATATTTCACAACAGATTAATAATATCATGAAACTATTGAAATATATCTAATAAATAATTAACTAGTAAACGCTTGAGTGGAGAATTCCAGTAATCCCTACTCAATTGTAAACTTGTTAATTTAGGGAGAACTTTGTTATATCCACCCTCAATTACTCAGTCTAAGACCAAATTTCATACCCAACTCATTATTTACGCGATTAAACCAGTGGGCGTGACAATGTTGACCTCTGTTAACAATCTCATTGGCCAATGTTGATCACAAACTAGAAAATGGATCGATGGGATTCAATTTCAAAACAATTAATCCTCAAATTCAATTGTTGTCCCTTGGCAATAACTCTTGAGCCATATATACATGCTTAGGTGATAGAATCCTTGATGACAATGATAAGTAGAGCTTTAGATGTATTAATAGATTAGCAACACATTCTTAAATTTATTCTTTTTTATTTTTATTTTTATGGTTAAAATTTGTTAGAATCCATAAAATTCTGAGTTGAGATTGTTATATAAAAAATATTAAAATATGTTTTTAGTCCCTTACTTTCATTGAAACTTGATTTTAGTCTCTGAATTTTAACTTTGATCAATGCTTTTGTCCCTCCTTACAGACGACATTAACACCGTTTAGGGACGAAAATAAATGCTTTTGTAAAGTTTAGGAATCAAATTGATCAAAATTGAAATAGAGAAATGAAATCCAAGTTTTGCCGAAAGTACATGGACGAAAACCAATGCTTTCATTGATATAACTTTTAAGATAATTATCGTAAAAGTCAATAAACTTATCATACATGATAATTTATGATTAAATGTCAGTGTAAAAAAATTGTTTTATAATGCATAAGTTATTTTCTCAAAATGTATAATAAATGTTAATAAAATATATGTAATTGAGGTATGATCAGTCTTCACACAAAGTGAAACAAAATCTGGAACAGGTGTGCATGGATAGACTCAGAAAGTGGTCCCCACTAGAGCATCAAACACACTGCAAACATAGAAGGGATCGCCAGATTTAACTTTGAAACATAGTTTCTCACGAAACTGGTGTGCCATCTCCGCCCCCATATGTCCCTTTTCTTTCCCTTCTTATATTCACTCTCTTCCTCTTCCCTTTAGCCTCTATTATTCTTCTTCTTCTTCACTGCTCCAATTATTGCTTTGCATTGCATTGCATTGCATTTGCTCACTTCTGTTTCTGTTGTTGTTCTTCATGGCTCCAGCCTTGGAAGCCCAACAAGTTCCACAGGAGGCAGAAGCTGTGGCTCAGAACAACTTCTTGAACAGTGTCAATAATGATGCCACACACAGATCCAAAGTCACTGTTATTGGAAGTGGCAACTGGGGCAGTGTTGCAGCTAAGCTCATTGCCTCCAACACCCTCAGGCTTAGCTCCTTCCATGGTAATTCTCTTTCTCTTTTGAGTACTGTGATTGATTGAGGCTCTTTATTCATGAAGATAGAGTGTTACGCATCAAATGACCAAATTAGTTTCCAGAATTATGAACATGGGTTAATTTAGTCCCTGAAGTTACATAAATGTAATTGCAGTCCTTCAAATTAGGTAACTAATGATGGTCATTTTAGTTGCTGATGTTATTAAATGACAGTTAGTTTAGTCTTGAAATTATAAAAAGAAGGATTAATTGTATTTTTAGTCTTTGAGTGACGTCGTAATTGTGCAATTTTGGTCTCTTTTGTTCCAATTGCGCCAATTGGGTTCCTCAAGATTTCTTCCATTTACAATATTGGATAAAATCAGGATGGAGGGACATGATTCGAAATGGAGGAAAACTTAAGGATCCAATTGGCGCAATTGGAACATGAGGGATCAAAATCGCACGATTGCGATGCAATTAAGCAAAAAAAAAGGACTAAAATGACTTATATTTGATAATTTCAAAAATTAAAATGAAATTTTTACAATTTTATAGATTAGATTGACTGATACTCGTAGTGTCATGGACTAATTCAATGCATTACTCGATTTCGGACTAGTGCATTGTGTAGAGTGATGTTTTAAATTTGATGTTTTATGCTCAAATATATCTGGTGGGGTAAGGCTTTTATTGTTGTTGTTGTTGTTGTATGCTCAAACATAACTTTCCTTAGTAATCTTTCCTTTAGAATATTAAATTTCCAATTTTGATGAATTCAGATGAAGTGAGGATGTGGGTATATGAGGAGACATTACCAAGTGGTGAGAAGCTCACAGATGTCATCAATCGAACCAATGTAAGAACTAGCCATGCATTTCATTTCCAATGAGTTTCCAATATTTTTTTCAGTGAATATTACCATTATTATAACTGTACCAAGAAAGAAATTGAACATCACTATTTCTTTTGGCAGGAAAATGTCAAATATCTCCCTGGAATCAAGCTTGGAAAAAATGTTGTAGCAGATCCAGACCTTGAAAGTGCAGGTATTGTAATTTAGTTTTTTTTTTTAATGTATTTACTGTGATTTAGAAGGTAAAAAATAAAAATCACAAATTTATTCCAAAATAACCACATTTTTAAATAAAGAAAAGGATGCAAAACTCCACAAGTGTTAAAAAATGCTCACTGTTTACTTTTGGGGTAAATTATGCAGTGAATGATTCCAACATGTTAGTGTTTGTGACTCCACATCAATTTATGGAAGGAATATGCAAAAGGCTTGTTGGGAAAATAAGGGAAGATGCTGAGGCTATTTCCCTTGTTAAAGGGATGGAGGTCAAAATGGAAGGCCCATGCATGATCTCTAGTCTCATCTCCCAGCAACTGGGAATCAATTGTTCTGTTTTAATGGGTGCCAACATAGCAAATGAGGTAGTTAGAAGAAATTAGTGTTTTCCTTTTTCTCTTGTAAATTTTCTGCTCATTTTAAATTTGGTTGATCTAATTTTTGTTACTGTTTGTGCAGATAGCTGTGGAGAAGTTTAGTGAAGCAACTGTTGGATACAGGCACAATAGAGAAGTTGCTGAGAGATGGGTTCAGTTGTTTTATACTCCCTATTTCATTGTGACAGCTGTGAGTGCATCACATTCTTTAATAAATGAGAAGCACACTAGGAAATATCTTGTCACATGTAATTCTGAACATGATTTTAAAAAAAGGTCCACAACCACAATTTTAGCTACAACGTCATGGTTTTTGGGGTGTTTGCATCGCAAATGTGGCCGCATGGCTGCATTTGTCTGCAATATCAAGGACCTAAAATCGTGACCCTAACTGCAATTTAAAACTTTGATTTTGAATGAAACTGAGGAATTTGCTCTTAAAGTAATCAGTAATACCAAGGAAATATCATCATGGCTCATGACAGAATGTTATGGTCATGAGTACTTTTAAATTTGTAAACACTTGGATATTATTTGAGCTTATGGTCTTTGTATTCTATGTAATAAATAGGTTCAAGATGTTGAAGGAGTTGAACTGTGTGGAACTTTGAAAAATGTTGTGGCCATAGCAGCAGGTTTGTTGTACAGTATATGCACTTTGTTCTCTCCCTTTTTCTATTTTTGTGAACAATCAAGGAATGACACACAAATGGGACAGGTTTTGTTGATGGCCTGGAGATGGGAAATAATACAAAAGTAAGTTTAAAAGATGTTATGATCAGAAGGTTTTCAAAAAGACACCAAAAAAGAAAAAAGAAAAAAAAATTAGAAAGCTCCTTTTGTGTCTTTGATTTGGTTTTCTACAATTGTGTAGGCTGCAATCATGAGACTTGGTCTTAGAGAAATGAAAGCATTTTCAAAGTTGTTGTTTCCATCTGTTAAGGACAGCACCTTTTTTGAGAGCTGTGGTGTAGCTGACCTTATCACAACATGCTGTAAGGAAGCTAATTAATTTCGCGCTATCTTTCATTGCTTATCTTATGAAAACCATATTGTCTGTGGCAGTGGGTGGAAGAAATAGGAAAGTTGCTGAGGCTTATGCAAGGAATGGAGGGAAGAGGTTGTTTTTGTATTTCTTTCTCTTTTGTCCATATTTCTAGGGTGAGGAAATGAAAGAGTCTGATTTAATTATATTTCATAATTTTCTGCAGGACTTTTGATGAGCTTGAAGCAGAAATGCTACAAGGCCAGAAATTGCAGGTATATGTTCATGAAACTTGGTATGGCAAATAGTAACATATATAAGCTCTGTTTGGTTAAACTTTTCAATAGACACTTATAAAAGAAGAAAATAAGAAGGTAAAATAAATTGAGTTTATCCCATAAGTTAAAACTTAAAATCAACTTGTCCGTCATTTTCCAACAAAATGTTCCTTCAGCCAATGACATTCAAAATTCCATATAAGCATGCTCAGAAAATATTATACACAGTTTAACAAATGCAGTGTTTTATACACCTCCAGACTACAGAAACACCAACCCCCCAATTCTATGTTCCTGTACAACCAGTAGAGATAACCCAAACAACATCCATATTAGCTGAGCAATTTCAACACAACCTATATGATACCTGTGTAAAGTCAAGGTAAGCACATTAACGGGTGAACCAACCAGTTATAGAATGTAGCAGAAAATCCCTGTATATTTGAGGTATATAAGTTAACTTTTATACAACTTTAAGCTCTCTCATCTAACTTTTCCGAAAGTTGAGGTATATAAGTTGATTTTAACTTAAAGAAAAGGTTCAGTTCATTTTACTTTCTTGTTTTTTTCTCCTATAAGTGCTTACGGAGAAGTTTATCAAAATAGGACCATACTCTATAAAGTAACCGCTAGATAATCTCAGATACAATCACAAATGCATCATTAGATGGATGTGTACTATAACTGGTTAAATACAAGAGTAGCAGAGTAGAAATTATAAAACAGCATGGTCCTTTGTGCATAAAATTTGAGCTTCATTATCTTTATCCAAAATTCTAGACTTATAAACAATCAAAGCCAGTTTAAATTTTGATATCATTGGAAATTTCTTGCTACCACAAAGCAAAACCACCAAACTCTTTTTACTAGAAAGAATCATCCCTAATAATTCTAGAACCAGTAGTGGTTTTTGTGTTCTTAATTTTGATGTCCTTATCAATCTAACTTTCTTGCACCAAGGGTGTCTCAACTGCGAGTGAGGTTTACGAGGTTCTAAGCCATCGCGGGTGGCTACAGTTGTTCCCTCTCTTCTCAACAGTGCATGAGATAAGCACTGGCCTACTTCCACCATCAGCCATAGTTGAATACAGTGAGAAGCTACCCAAGTCCTTCTAATTCAAGACATATTTGTTGTATATGCAATATAAGTTACAGTGACAGTATCAAGGATATACAAACAGCATGCTTTAGCTGTATCAACTGTGGAAAGCCTTGGTGCCTGGGCTGCTTTTTCTTTCCAAAATATCATGCCAACAAGGAGCTTGTTTCCATGGTTGAGGTTCTCTGAAGGCCAAGGAAGTTGACTTTTGTATGAAGTTTTTATCAAGTTATATTATATTCCACTGCAAACAATACATGCAGCAAACTTACATAGTTTACATACACAATAAAGTAGTAATTTAAATTTCTCTATTGATTGATTTTTCCATTTTAATAAAGCTATTAATTGAGCTGTGTGTTTTATTCCCCCATTTGGATAAGGAAAATGCTTTAGGATTTAACACTTCAGGTTGTATATGTTGAAGGACAACATTAGCTGGAATTAATTTGCCCATTGCTTCTCTTCTTCACTTTCTTTGACCTTCTTTGCCCCCTCTCTTTTTCTAATGGACTTTTAAGCTGGACATCCGATTAACAGTGCTCATGATGCATAAGGTAATGATCACATTAGTTTTGTACAATACCAAATTGACTATTTCCAAAATTGCATAGAATTTATCACAATTGAGGTGGGTTTTACACACGTATATGGATCCTGCACAAAGATCAATCCAAAACTTCATGTATTACAAAGTGTATAATTAATATTTCCTGGTTATACACATACACACAATATGCATGCTGCCTTCATATGCAAATACAATGCAAATATAACTGTTAGCTATTGTAACACTAAAGAATTATAGTGTAATGTTGATTGAAAATTTTGAAGTAATAAATTGATGAGGCTTTAACCTTAAAGCTACGTTTGATTTGATAAGCTAGGGTGGAGGGAGAGGGAAATGATATAACATAATGGCACATCAATGAAATATTATGTTGATGATCAATCAATTCCTATTTAATGACTTTACATAGAATGAATTTCGTTTATAAATCAAATCAATTCTTAAATATTGTTTATCCGCTTGTTGATCAAGGACTGTACTATGCTGAATAAAGAAATTCTGAATTCCAATTTATGTTGTTTGTAAAAGCACACTAACTTGAAGTTGTGTATGGAATGAAGTATATTCTTCAAAGTTGAAGTTGCGTACTTTCTTTTTCTCAATTTGATTTTAATTTAAATAGACATAACAATTTGAGTTGAATTTGGGTTTTTAGGTCTAACCCTGCTATAGCTTGTGACCTATATTGAGCTTGCAACTAATTCAACTGAACTCGCTCGATGGAATGTAGGAGTTGAGCTTTAAATTTTGAACATAAATTAAATTTAGATATGTTTATCCTGATTTGATCATGGTCCGATTTAGGCTTAATCTGTAAAAGCCTACAAAATTGAGCTTACATCGGACTTAGGTTTCATTTTTGATGCCCAAATTGAATTTGACCTTTTGTCTCAACCTACTATATAGCCTACAACTAGCATTGAGCTCACGACTACCCTAGACCCAAACCCGCATGATGAAATATAGGGTTTGGGCTTTAAATTTTTTACCATGAGTTAAATTTGGCCATTTTTAGCTCGATTCGATCATGACCTGTCTAGGCTTAGTTTGCAAAAAACTCATACAAACATAGAGTTTTTGTTGGGCTTGGGCTACACTTTAGAAGCCTGAATTGAATTTGGTCTTTTGGACAAACCCATTATAGGCCACAACCTGCATCAAACTCACAACTGACTCGACCCAAATCCACTTGATGAAATGTATGCCATTTTAGCACAAATTAAATTTGGACCTATTTAGCCTAAACTTATCATGGTCTAATTTAATTTAGGATTAGCCCATAAAAGCCCTAAAAATTGACCTTTTCATCGGACTTGTGCCTCACTTTAGAAGCCCAAATTGAATTTGGCTTTTTTTTTTTTGCTCAACCTATTATAGCTTGCAACCTATATTGATCTTGTGACCAACTTAGCTCAAACTCATCCAATGAAATGTAGGGCTTGGGCTTTAAATTTGAGCACAAATTAAATTTAGGCTTTTTAGCTTGATTCAATTATGACATGATCTAAACTTAACTTGTAAAAAGCATGTACAAACCAAATTTTCACTAAGCTTGGGCTACATTTTAAAAGCCTAAATCGAATCTAGGTTTTTTTTTTTTTTAATCTTAACCCACTATAGCTTTTAATCTGTATTGAGCCTGCAACCAACCTAGCCAAAACTCGCCCAATGAAATGTAAGGTTGGGCTTTTAAATTTTGGTTATGAATTAAATTTAAGCCTTTTTAACCCAACTTAGTTATGGTCTGATATGGGTGTAGCCTGCAAAAGCCTGTAAAAGGCTTTCACCAAACTTGAGCCTCATTTTAGTAACATGAATTAAATATGAGCTTTTTGGCCTAACTTGCTATAACACGTGACTTGCATCGAGTCGACAAGCAT
The DNA here is from genome assembly GCA_026413185.1 of Pueraria montana var. lobata. Classification (NCBI taxonomy): domain Eukaryota; kingdom Viridiplantae; phylum Streptophyta; class Magnoliopsida; order Fabales; family Fabaceae; genus Pueraria; species Pueraria montana. The sequence continues at coordinate 45,759,206 of CM048656.1, forward strand.
TAGATCAGTATTCTGCATGTAGATTGGTTCTATTTATAGACCATCTCATGTCTTTTAGTGAAGAGATTTAATCTTTCAGAGAGACACATCTCATGACCTTTGGTGAAGAGTTGCATCTCATGACCCTTAGTGAAGAGTCACATATCGTGACTCTTGACGAAGAGTCTCATCTCACGTCTCTTGAAGAATAGTCGTATCTATTTATACTTACACATTTATATGAATAGGCACATAACTTCATGAAAGGGTACAACCTTTCATTAATTTTGAAAATCTCTCACAAAAATGTCATTAATGCACTTCTAATATGATTTCCAATGCATTCTTAATGTGAATTTCAATAAGAGAATTGCTATATCCTCCGAACTGCACAAGCATAATTATGCTCCGAACCATTGAGAATTCAACAACTGTCAATGAATTTTATTGTAAAACATTAATTTAATTTATTATTTTAAATTTTGCTCTCTTTCCAAACTTACCCTTCCATACGACCACCTCTCCTCGTTCGCTCCACGGGCCCATACGTTCACACGCAAGCGCAACACAAGGTAGAAGATGAACATGACCTTGTTAATTGTGATGCTTTGTCTCTTCAGTCCTTCACACTCGACGCTATCACCAGCCGGTAACATCACACAAACCCGAAAACCCCTCAAAACCAAAATGGCGTTCTCATTGTCCTTATGGTCTTCCCTCTTCGTTCCGAACCCAAACAGAACCACCATTTCCACTCAATCCTCTCACAAACCATTCCGCGCTCTCGACGGCCACCGCTGCGAAAGTCTTGGGCGCCATTGACAGGACCACGATCGCGGTGGTGAGCGGGGGTTTGGGGCGGTGCTGTCGCTGACGGACCCGGAGCGGCAACGGCAGATGCAGGCGGAGGCGACAAGGAGGTGGTGAGGGAGTACTTCAACAACTCTGGGCTCCAACGGTGGAAGAAGATTTACGGCGACACCGACGAGGTTGGTGTAGTGTTGTCAGCGATTGAGCTCTTCGAATACAGTTTATCAACAAGATCGGAAGTTAATTATTAGTTGAGACTCGTAAAGAGATTTGGTCTCGGTGAAATACTTGTGCTGCCAAAGGATTTTTTGTTCTAACCCGGTCAGAACTTCAGCGATATACCAAATTAAAGGGTAGAAGTCCTCATTAGCACGTAGTTACTGGTTACAGTGATAAATTCAAAATGTTTCGTTGATTAGTGGTTACGGTGCCGCCACTTGCCCTCCGTGCGTCCGTTGGTGCAGGTGCTATGTTTTGAAGAAAGAGAATAAAAGGGGGTGTGTGTTGTTGCAGGTGCTATGTTAGGAAGAAAGAGAATAAAAGGAAGGACAAAGTTGGAAAAAGAAAGAAACTTAAAAAGTTAAATCAATTAATATTTTAAATATAAATTAGTTGACAAATGTCACATTTTGATTGGATCGGCTGATAATTCGGCCAAAGTGATCGGAGGCTTTAGCATTTCTCTTTCAATAATAAATAAAACTTGCTATTTTGAATTTCTTAATCAATACCTTAGGATATTGGTTAGCATAACCTAATATTTACAATTTTTTTTATCTTATATATCAAGTGTATAAGTTGAAGAAATAAAAAATATTTTATTAAAAAACAAAATATTAACTATATTTAATATAAAAGCACACACACGAACATGTATAACCCCCCCCCCCCCCCCCCCCCCCCCCCACACACACACACTAATCTAACATCACACACACTAATCTAACATGATTAAAAAAAATTCACCAAAAAAAAAATCTTTTATGATACAATACTTTATCTAACGTCACACACGCACTCATTAATCTAATGTCTCTTTCACACACACTAATCTAATGTGATTAATTTTTATAATATAATACTTCTATGTACTTTTTAATTAATCATGATATTAATATAAGTAAAGTAGTGATCACATTATTTTTGTACATCACCTGTTGATTACTTTGAATATTTGAATAGTTTTTTTTTTTTTTTTGTCAAAGAATAGAGTATCACAATTAAGGTGAGTTTTTGTTAGTAGGCCAAGTACATTAGCAAAACCCAAAAGGAATGTCCAAAAGTCCTTTTGGTTGAGGGAATTTTATCAAGCTTTGGGCCTATTGTTGGGCTTAGTTAGTTTATGTTATTTTCTTTCTCTAAATTTAGATGTGGTCCATCCCCATTTATGAGTTGGTAGATGGTTGAACAAATTATATAAACATATGTAATGAACCTTTTTGGGATTATGAATGAATAATGTTATGAAATTTTATCTTTTTTTACTCTCTAGTTCTTTTATTTTTCTTAGTGCAAACCCTAACCCTCCCCTCCCCTTTGGTAGTAGCTTAACAGTTTTGCAGAAGTTTGTGGCACCTATACAAAGACCAATCCAAATATTAATGTATGGAAATGCAATGCAAATGAATATTTTTGCTATTATAACATGCTAAAGAATTATCGAGTGCACTACTGTTGATTAAATATTTCGAGATTGTGAAGGGTGACAAAGCGAGTAGGACTTGCCAAAGTTAATCTGTAAAATATGGCGAGGCAAATTGATCCATTGAGTTGACCACCTAACCCACCAATATTTATGGTATATATAAATAAATTTATAATTTTATATAATTAAAAAAATTAATAATATGTATATGTTTATAAAATAAAATGAATAAAGTGTTAAAAAGAAATGAATTAGTATTTTTTAATATTTTTCTATATTTTTTTTAAAAAAAAATTTAGGTGAATTTTGATAGGTCAACCCGTCAACCTGTCATTTCATGACCTACCAACCAATCCTTCTATCTTTTGGTGGGTCAACCTGTCAACTCACCTTTAAATGGAGTGGATTGTATGTTGACAGATCAATCTGTCCCGCTCTACTTTAAGACAGGTTGATGGTGGGATCAGGACGAATCAAAGACTAACTCATTTGTCACCCTGAAAGATTGATGGAGGGAGTGGGAAGTGATATCACATAATAGGCATCAATGCTATTCATCACCAATCAATTCCCATTTTATGACTGCTCAAACAAAGAATATTATCTACAAATCAAATCAACTCCCAAAATATGCGGTTCCAATTATTAAAATATGTGGTTCCAAATACACTCAAATTTATCCACATTACTCTATTAGACTATTGTGCTATATAAAAGTGATTCCAGTTTGTGGCTTTTGTAAAGACACAGTAACTTGGAGGTGGGTGAGGGAACCTGGGACAAATTCTTTCAAATTCCAGTGATTACTTTCGTTTTTGAATTCAATGTTGTGTCAGCATAAAATGTCATATGTAAATCATTGAATTTCACATTATACGTACACTATAATTTTTATTCTTTTTTACAATGATCGTGCATTAGAATTGAACTTCTTTTGTTCAAAAAAAAAAAAATTGAACATCTTTTTTGTCATTTTAACTAAAAATGTAAATAATTGTATTTATATATTGTTTCAAATAATTACATGTTATCTGGTCATTTTAATTACTGGATGTTTGAATTTACGCCAATTTTGCGTACAAAGACAGGAACAAAGGATATAAGAACATTGTACTTGGCATAATGAGATGTTTACGAAGAGTTCACGATACAATCAAAGCAACTTCTTTTTTTTCGATAATACAATCAAAGTAACTTCTGTTTCATAAGATTTTGATGTTTAATAATTAATGTGTCATGTAACTTCTAATCATGAAGTGTAACACGAAGCAAGCAAATTTTTATATTATCGAAAGCAAGTGTTTTTTTTTTTTTTTGGTGTTTTCGAAAGCAAGTGTGTCTTTCTTAATGAGGATATTATAAATTTAATTAGAAATACATTAGATTTTTTCATTATTATTTAATTATGGATTATCATATAATCAGATTATTTCTGATAGTATGAAAATAATTTGTTGAATAATAATACTACCAAAAAATTAATATATAACAACAATAATAATTAATATTTCGTTAGATTTTCATTATAGTTATTAATTTTTTAGTTTCCTTTCAAAAAAAAAATTAATTTTTTAGTTTAATTTTTATGCACATTTAACGTCTGTATTTCATGCTTTCTTATTCTTAATATTGTTTAGTGGTTTCTTTTGGTGGGTAGGACTTATTTGGACTTTATGGACTTATTGGATAGACATCTAAGTTGAAGGAAGCTGAGTCTCGAGGATTGGCCCAAAACAAAATGTAATTAGAAAAGATTATATTTAAAATATTAATTTTTTTTTTAAATATGTAACATTATTAAGGCAATAGTTAATCAAATGCAAAATATAATCCATAGGTTAGCGCAGTGGTGTAAGGTCCCGCTTTCACATACGAGAAACGATCTATTTAGCGGGAGAATCCGTCAGCGTCAGTCACACACTGCGAGCGGGATTAGTCTCTGATCCAGTGTCTCTGACCAGAAAAAAAAGTGCAAAATATAATGAGATATAATCGATGACTAGCTTTAAAAATTAATGTTATTATATCAAATTTCAACATGGTGCATTTCATTGTCACAACCGGTAACACTGTATGCGGATTGATAAGTGAAGTGGGGAGTGTAAACAAGAAGACATAATGTTGTCTGCAGTTTTGACTAAATGGTAGTCATTAGAAAGTATACATAAAAAAAGGAAAAAAAGTGAACACTCAAAAAAGAATCAACGTCAAGGTTGTAAAGTCGATTGCTTTTTCATTATATAATAATATTCTTTAAGATAATTTTTTGTAAGTGTGAACGCTAGTACATTAATACTAAAATAGAGCATGAAGCTGGTGATTTAGTAAAGTTCAAGCTACTAGGAACTTACTAATCAAGATCTGATTCTCCCTGCATTTTAATGATTATGCTTCTAACACTAATTTTATTGTTGGGAGGGGGGAGGGGTTATTTTTTAATTTACTTAACTAAACAACTAATCTTAAACCAGGGATAATTATAAAGAATTTAAATTTGATTTTTATACATAGAAATCGTTTTAGATATGACTTTAGTTATTACAAAAGCCAAACATTTTCATCTATGCGACTATATATGATTGAATGGAAAAATTATTAGGTGGTCCACACCAGCAAATATGCATAGTCACAACCAATTTATGCATGACATGTATTTAAGTTTTTAATTAATGAGAAAAAATTAATGACACTTGATTACATGTTGTAAGATGATTAATTAGGGACCATGTGATATGGAACTATCTAATAATTTTTTAATTGAATGATGATGTAAAAAACTTTTATATGATTAGTATTTTCCAATTAAATTCTAACTATAAAACCAAATTACAAGGACTTATTTATTTCTCTCAAAAAAACAAGGACGTATTTATTTTTAACTTTGTTAAGAGACAGAACAAATACATCAGATATATATATATATATATGTGTGTGTAGGACTTATTTATTTCTCTCAAAAAAACAAGGACGTATTTATTTTTAGTGTGTGTGTGTGTGTGTGTGTGGTGTGGGTGTGTGTGTGTGTGTGTGAGTTTTGTGCTTAATGCTTAGCTATCAATCATAATCCATAATGGACAAACACTTAAAACCTATGCTCTCAACACAAAATATCCTTGAGCATTTCTTAGATAAGGAATTTATACACAAATCAAACACATTGGAGGGAACAAGAGGTGATAGCATCATAGTGAAAAGTGAATTCCTCTGTAAAAACCAAACCCTTCCCTTTGATGCCAATATTTATCATTATATCTGTCATAAGCCATATTACAATACCAGGTAGGTCAATTTTAAAGAAGAAAAAAATCTCATAAAGCCAAGCCATTCTTCATGAATACATAATTTGATTAAACCAAAGAATCTCAGGTCCTTATTCTTTCCAGCCTGTCAACACTCTTCCTTGCCTTTTCAAGTTGATGATCAATGCTTTTTCTAGACTTCTCAAGACTATCCACACTTCTCCTTGACCTTTCCATATGATCAAAAGTTACTCTCAGTTTCTCTAACTTATCAGCATTGTTGGACAAATTCTTCAGTTTTTCAGGCCTGTCTGTGCTCAGCCGCGGTTTTTCCCTGCGATCGGTGCTCTTTCTACTAACTTCAAACACATCGGTGCTCTTCCGCGGCTGCTCAAACTGCTCCATGCTTCTTCTGAAGCTGTATCTTTGGGATGGAGACTTCTCAACAGTGGCTATGAACTTCTTCAGATGCCTGATATACTCAGGAAATTGCTCTAAATCACAGTGGTTACCTCCTTTGAGCCATAGTGGCTCATACTTCTCTTTACACAGTTCCCACAGTTGTTTGCCGTGGGAGCAATCTACAACTTCATCTGAAGTCCCCTACATGATAACATTAAGGAACTTCAATCATAAGGTTTTTACCAGATTCTTCCTGATGTGAACATTTGCACATAAAGTACATTGGGATTTGAGACATAAAATTTCTTAAATCCTCAATTCAAAAGATAGGGAAAAAAAAAAGGAAAGGAAAAGAAAACTAAACTAAACTAATAGCTTGCATGATTGCCTCACACTGTCATTAATTATCAATTGGGGTCTGAACTTCAAATTCTTTACCACTGTCAAGTGTTTGATGGCACACTTCATATTTAAAACTGAAACTTATGCATTGATATCAGCTTACCTATTTTGGCTACATAACATAACGGATAGACAAGTGTTGTTAATGAAAAAAAGGTGAAAAAGAGTCTGAAATATTGTGCAGGTATTTCATTCACAATAGTAATAATGAAATGGCTGCAATAGTAGTAAGAAAATATTCTCTATAAATCACTTCTCACTGCCTGTATGGAAAGCATATACACAATTTCTCACTAATGTCAGCATCGAGCATCCTTTTAGACCACAAACAATAAGCTTGATATGCAAAGCAGGCTCCATAAGTAGAAGACCAGCAGCATTTTAACTGAATTCTTGCTTTTAAAGTTAAAACTATACTCCTTTCCATGAATAAACTTAACTATATAGAGCAATTCAGGTGAAGAAAATTTCAGTACTTTTTGCATGATAAATATTAAGTTCAAGGCCTGAAAAGTCTGCCACAGACATGAGACATATCAATGGCATTCCAAGCCATATGGAAAAAATGAGGAGAGGAAATATTTTTTTACATTTTCCAAGTTTAGGACTATAAACAAGTCTACCATAAAGGTAAAGAAATTTTTTAAAAAGGGGAAAGAACAAAGAAAAATATGTCACATATAAGTTATTGTAGAAAAAGGATACAATGTAAACAAAAACAAAAGTAAATGTTTCTCAAGCTAAGGCTATCCACCTCAATAACAAATGATGCAGCATCCTCAAAGAGAACTTACATGAATTATGAGAACAGGACAATTAACTAGTGGAATTTTGTCAATATTCTGCACATCAACACAAAGCAGCAGCTGATTAGAATAAGGAACTCATGTGCCTGTAAATCAGCAATACTTGATTAGAAATGTCAACAAGTGATTAGAAATGAAAACACTATGCTACCTTATATATGTCAAACCAGTAACTACGTTTTACTGGATACATGACCCTTAAGCCTGAAAGTATGGGACTGTGCAGAACAACAGCTCTCAATTGAGGCAATTTAGCTGCAAGATCCAAAGTAGGGCCACTGCCAACAGATTGGCCATAAAGGATTATATCCTCTTGCTTGGTACCATAGCTTTCTTCTAGACACTTATACACAGCCTCAATATCTGCATATGTATTCTGCTCACTTGGCTGCAGTTCAGGCAAAACAATGTTTCATCAGCAGATGGTTTTAGCTCTACCATTCTCCACATCATCACTTCATGACACAACAACATGAACAAGCATTTCAGAGTCTTACAAACCTTCCCTGATGATTGGCCATACCCAGAGTAGTCATACCTGCACAAAATCACACACAACTGTGAGTCAAATCCCCGTTTCACACTTCACCTTTTGAGTTGATCAACACAGATAATAGACAATATTCTTCATAAAACTCTGCTCCACAGATTAAATACACACGCTTCCAGATACTAGTTAACAAACTAGACCAGTTTCACCAAGAAATAACAGGTCACAAAATGAGTTGTTCCAAGTTCATAAACATATTGTCAAAACAATAATTATACTCATACATTCACTTTCTGTTCCATCTATTTTTCTTTCTATTACTCTCTTAACTTTCTTATCACATCACTTATCACAACAATCAATTTCTCTCTCTGTCATTTGCTTTTTTCTTTCAATCTCTCTCGTCCGTACACATAAATAGACCCCAAAATGTGGTATGAATTTATAAGTACTCTTGTCAAAATATGCTAAGGTGTAAACTCCTCCAACTCATCACAAATTGCACACCCTCCAAAAAGGTCCTCCATTTATTTTCCTTCAAAAACACAAGAAACCAAAACAACCCCATTTTGATAAACACACATTTCCCAACATTCCAAATCATCCACGATCCCTCCCTCCAAGCAACCAAAAACCCAAGTGCCCACGATTTCCATCCTCAAAAAGAACCAAACTTTGGCAAAACCCAGAAACCAAAACCAACACAGCCACAAGAACAAAACATGAAAATTCAAAAGCAACAACCACACACAAAAAGCGAGAGGGTGTATTATATATTCCTTTAGAATATCAAAGAAAATATTAATTATTTATTTTCAATAATACCTGCAAGAAATAAATGTATCGATAAATAAATATATTTTAATCAAATAAAATTATTTTATAATTCAGGTGATGATATTTCTTGAAGCTTTAGTTTTTAAGAAAGCCGAATTATGTTGTGTGATTCATTAACTCCACCTCGCCTAGTGAAAAAAGACTTCCATTGTTGTTATATAATTCATATGCTATAATTAATTGTTTATGTTACATCATCTATAACAAAAAAAAAAAAAAAGTTTTAAAAAATAGTCTACTACCACGATTTCAGCTGCAACATCAAAGATTTTGAGGTCACCACATAGTGATAACAATATTGGCTGCATCCGCAGCATTTGTCCTCAATATATCAAGGATCATAATAAAACAAGAAACTTACTGACTGTGACTACAATTTAAAACCTTTTTGATAACGAGAAAGTAATAATAATTAGACTAGTAATAGTCTATAAATCAGTATCGCTTTCTCGTTATCAAAACTATTTATAACTAGTATATATACCCGATGAGATTAACACGTAGGTGGATGGTGAGCTGGATGAAGAGCTCGTACATCTGGCCAAGATCGGTGGCGTTGCCGTGAGAGTAGAGAACGGTGGAGGTGGCCATGGGGTGGCGCACGTACATGCTCACTATCTCGGTTCCGCGCCGCGTCGGAAGCTTCAGAATTTCCACGTTCTCGCGGTGAGGGAAGGGACTCAGAAGCAGAAGACCCGTTACCTCGTCCTTCACAACCTTGTACGATGCCGGGTTCGGCGGGAAGAACGCGAACTTCGCAGCCATCGATGATGTCACTCCTCCCATTGTTGATGTTATAATTATATATCAGTATCACCACACACTAGCTATGAAGTTTGTGTTGTGAATTGGGATCGATGCATTGGTTGTGTTGTGTGGTTTCTTCTGTTATGTGTGTTTGTGGGAGGAGAATGGAGCTTTTTTTTTTTTTGTGTTGGCAAATGGAAAGGGAAAGATAGAAGAATAGAAGAATAGAAGAGAGTGAAAGCGAGAGTTTGGTTATGTTATGTTATGTTGTTATGTGAGTAGTAATGATGGTAATTGGTTATTAATGTTTTAAGATCGCTTCAAGTGTAATGTTCCTTACTAGAGTCTAGAGTCTAGAGTCGGTGTGTGTATGTGCTTTTTCTTTCTCCAAATAGAAAGTATTACTTTAATGGTCATGCAATTTAATCCAACCAAAGGTAAAGTAACTAAGAGCATGCTTTTCCCTCAAAAAAAAAAAAAAAAAAAAAAACTAAGAGCATGCTTGGAAGAGTTTAAATTATTTTCAGATTTCAGTTGTTTTTGTTAAAAAAAGTTGTCAGAAAAAAAATTTCAGCTTATTTGGGTATCTTAGCTTAAATTTAGAAAAAGATTTTTTCTGAAAAAATAAGTTATTTTTATAAATCTGAAAATTTGTAGCTTAAGATTATTTTTCAACAATTTTTTTTTTTTGTCTTTCAGTGGTTTTGATACTCTTTTACTATATAAAAATTGATTTTTTGTTGCACCCAAACAAAATTAATTATTTCTAAACCATTTTTCAGCAAATTTACCCAAACAAAACTTATTTTAATTATAATCAATTATAACAATAATTGATAATCGATTATTGAAATAATCTAATTTTCGCAGCTATCTCAAACACACCCTAAAGCTCAAGCTTTACGCCTACATCAAATATGGTCCAACAAACAGCTCTTTCCTTTAAAGTGTAAGTGTGTGTCATCAAATCTATAAAAGATTCACCAAACAAAAATCAAATCTATAAAAGATCTCAATTATTATGTCCTAAAATATCTCAATTAAGCGACAACGGCGATGACGGTCAAAACGGCGGAGGTGGTGGCAGCATGGTGGTGGTGGCACGTGACAACGATTATGGCGGCAGCAATCATGGTGGTGACTGCAGCGGTGATCATGGCGGTGGCAACGACCGGTTATGGTGGTGATGGTGATGGGATAATTGAGATATTTTAGGAAGTGATCAATTGAGATCTTTTGTAAATTTAATTTTTGTCTGGTGATGGTGGTTATATTGAATTTCAATTTGAATTTTTAAATATTTAAATATCAAATATTTATTATTTTTAATCTTGATCATATGGTTATTATTAGTTGTTCTCATGTTTTCGAAAGTGTTCTCACAAGAGTCGTACTATGTGTATATATATATATATATATATATATATATATATATATATATATATATATGAGGAGGGATCCACTTACTCCTAGAGTAAGTCTAAGAGAGTTACTCTTTTATCTTCACCATTCATTTTCTTGAAATCTAATGGTTGTAATGAGTAATTAATCTTAACCATTAGATTTCAAGAAAATGAATGGTGAGGATGAAAAATAACTCTCTTAGACTTACTCTTGGAATAACTGGATCCCTCCTCATATATAGAGTTACTCTTCATCTTCACCATTCATTTTCTTGACATCTAATGGTTAAGATTAGTTACTTATTACAATCATTAGATTTCAAGAAAATGAATGGTATGTGTTGGGAAAAATTCCTCTGCACACAACGAAATTACCCACACGCCCAAGTGATCTTAAACGGAACACACTCTAGGTTTTTATTTCTTGGCTCTATATATAGAGCTAAATTGTAATACAAAATTCAATTATTATCATCATCCTAATCTTTAAAAAGAAACAAATCCCTAAAATAATGTAAATCAAATTGATAAAATATTTAAATCTAGATAATATCCTAAAGATTTGAAACATAACAAATTCCTAAAAAAACTCCTCTTCAATTTCCACCAACTTCATTTTTTGAAATTTGAATTGTTCTCCAAAAAATCCTCCCTCAATTAAAATTTCCAAATAACCACTTCATTAGAAAATTTTATCTTCTCAAAGCTTGTCCTTCAAAGTAGCAAAGATTTCTCCAATTTTTCTGCCCTTGCAACACCAAGTGCCTCCCCTTGTACACCTTGCATCCCCAATTTAAACCAACATATCTATACCCTTGTGATGTCATCTCCCCCAATGAAATTATATTAGCAGTAGAAGAAGGTATAAATCTCACATTTTGAAAAGTTTGGATGACGTCATTGTAGAGTTGCATTCTCACAGTCCCAATGCCTTCAACCTTCATTTTCTTACCATTTCCTAACTTGAAATGACCGAACTCCCCATTAGTTTTCAAAGTGTCAAACATTGATTGGTCTCTACAAATGTGCTTCGAAGCAGCAGAATCCATTACCTATTTTGATTTAGCAACCTCCTCAGTAGTTGCCAAATACAGATCTCCATCTTCAAAGTTTTGGACCACATTAGTCTGAGACTTGTCATCATCTGTCTTCATAACTCTCAATTTTTTCAGGTTCTCTCTCATTTATGGGCGCATTGTTTGCATATGACCTTTCTCTCTACAATAATAACACTCCACGTTACTCATATCTCGTTCCAGACGCCATGGTAATTTTGATCTTCCTTTTTATCCATCTTGTCTCCATGAATGACTCCTCCCTCGCTCAGACTGTTACATAACTAATACATAACCTTCATTATCAGTATTTTCATCTTTCATCATTCTCTCATTTTCTCTTAGAGTTGCGGTCACCTCTTCCAACTTCAGCGTTGTTCTCCCTACAAGCAATGTCTGAACCAAAGGTTTGTAGGACCTTGGTAGTGAAGCCAATAACACTGCCTGCTCCTCATCGGATATTTTTTCATCTACATTTAACAATTGACATATTAATTGATTAAAATTGCTGATGTGGTCATGGAGATTACCTTCCATGTCTATTTTGAGTTGATACAACTCCATCTTCAAACATAAACGATTGGTCAACAACTTGGACGCATAAATGCTCTCGAGCTTCTCCCACATGGCTTTCGGTGTTGTCTCCTTCAACATGTTGCACTTGATATCGGGAGCAAGAGCTAAGCGAATCGTGTTCACAACCTTCCTTTGGATTTGAGCCCATTCCCTTTCACCTATAGCAGTTGGCTTTTCATTTTCTAAAGCCAGATCAAGACCTTGCTGCACTAAAAGGTCTTGAATGGTAGACTGCAAAATCATAAAATTTGTTTTCCCATCAAACAACGGGATTTCAAACTTCTATGTTCCTTACCATAGCTCTAATACCACTGTTGGAAAAAATTCCTCTACACACAATGAAATTACCCACACGCCTAAGTGATCTTAAACGGAACACACTCTAGTTTTTATTTCTTGGCTTTATATATAGAGCTAAATTGTAATACAAAATTCAAATATTATCATCATCCTAATCTTTAAAAAAGAAACAAATCCCTAAAATAATTTAAAACAAATTGATAAAATATTTAAATCTAGATAATATCCTAAAGATTTGAAACATAACAAATTCCTAAAAAAACTCTTCAATTTCCAGCAGCTTCATTTTTTGAAATTTGAATTGTTCTCCAACATGATGATGTTAGGGTTACTCCTGGAGTAAATGGATCCCTCTTATATATATATAAGTTTCACTTCAAATTTGCTTTAGGCGTCACTTATCGTTGAATCAGCCCTTTTAATCACAAATTATCGTTAATATGACTTTTAAGATAACTATTATAAAAGTCAACAAATTTACTATATACGATGGTTTATAATTAGATGACAGTCTAAAATTGTTTTACATTGTCAGTCCATAGTCTTTTTTCTAATAAGTATTAGTTTAATTGTTATGTATGGTTAGACAATTTATCCGATATGCGATGGGTCAATTGATGTGAGATTATGTTAATTTAATCGATAATTTTAAATTAGACAACTTTAAGTATATAATTGTGTAAAATATTTTTTTTAAAGAAAAATTGTTAACTATAGTGGTTTAATCTAATTCGTAGTATTGCATCATACGAAAAATACCTGTAGTATTATATAAAAATAACTAATCGAAATTTACCCTTTTTAATAGAATTATATTATATGATGGTAGAGTGAATTTTTATTGGATACTTGTGTGTGTGTGAGTGTGTGTGTGTGGGATAGGATCAATGGATACCAAGGTGTCAAATTAAACTTTGACACCAAATCTCATCCATCCATCTTAATTTAATCTAATGGTTTTTATTAACTCATTAAAAAACTCACATGTCCCCTTCACTCACTAAAAGCTCTCATGTGAGAAATCACAACCTCCCAATTACCTTATGTTACGCTACCAATTTCTTCAATCGTGGTGGCAGATTCACAAATTTGTTACGTCTTTCCCATGCACTTCCTAAAAATGTAAAGCATGAATGATCACTCGTATCGTGGGTGAAAGTAATTAACACCCTTGGTGTCATGGCGGCAGATTAATTATCTTTTACAATTTCTAATTCCCGTGTAGCTTTGTACCTCCTTGTTGCTTGGAGAATTTTTGCGTTTGGTTTTGTTCACCCAATATCACTCCAAATATGTACGTTTCATACATGTTTCCATTCTTGATTATTAAGTGCATGTCACGATGAATCATCATCCTTGTTGACATTGCTTAATTAATTATGGCTATTGATTGATGACACCGGCTCGACAACCCATGTAATACGTTTTTAACATGATAGCCTGTTGATGTCTTCGATAAATGTATATTGATTGTTGTTAAAAACCTTTACTAAGAATCTGATTTTGTTGACAGGTATCAAGTACTTGTTGGAGTTATTAAATAAGGGATTTTGGAACCTTTGCTACACTGGTACTAGCCGATGGAGACTAAAAAACAAATTGTAGAGAAAGAGAATTATATCTCAGAGGTATTATAAACTAATTCTTTTGTTGTGTTCATCCTTTGTATTTAATATTTGTCTTATATAATTTTGTAAATACTTTATAAAGTTTTGGCTTTAGAAACCCGTTGTACAAGGCTGTGCATTACAACTTCTATTTTTTTATGTATAATGCATTGGGAATTCTGAGAGCAATGTCATAACAAATGCTAATTCAATAGAAGAAGAGAATTATAACACAGAGGTATTATTGTTCCTTCTTTTATTTTTCTTGTGTCTTTTATAGTTGCCTTATATAATTTTGTTAGTACTTTATATAGTTTTTACTTTTTTACTTGGAAAACTCCTTTTATTATGGTCTACTTATTTCCTCTTCCTTTTTTTTTATACAAGTTCATCGAGAATTCTGAGGACAATGTCACAAATGCTAATTTAGAAAGAAGTTTAAAGAGTGTTTCACCACTTGCTCTAATATTCATAAGGACAATAGCCATTATCCTAGTATTGGATTGGAATTCGACACTCTTAAGGATGTTAGAAATTTTTACATAGCATTTGCTAAGGGACAAGGCTTTGGAATTTGCACTCGTTCTACTAAGAAAAATTTGTGTATACTTGTGTGTTGTAATGATGGTTAACATACACCTAATAGTACCAACAATGAAGAAAGTGATATGATATTGGGTAAAGGTAGGAAAAGGTACTCAACTTCAAGAACTGATTGTAAGGCGTCACTTAGTGTTTCAAAAGCACGACAAAGACTTAAATGGACTATCATTGGTTTTAACAATGTTCATAACCATTTTATGGTTAGCCCTAAGAGTGTAAACTACCTTAGGTGTCATAAAACAATGAGCATGGCAGCAAAGAACCTTGTTGAAAAGTTTGATAAAAAGGGTCTACCTACTGGAAAAGTTGTTGCAATGTTTAATGATGGAAGCTCGCCCTTTCTGACAAAGATTGTTGGAATCATCTTAGAGATCATCGTTCTAAGAATTTAGATGTTGGAGATGCTCAGGCAGTTTTTAACTTTTGTAAACAAAAGCAAACTGAGAATCCAGATTTCTTTTATACAATACAATGTGATGGTGAGGCTAGGATATTTACTTTTTCTGGGTTGACGCAAGATCAAGGTTAGCCTATACAATTCTTAGAGATGTTGTTACATTTGACACTACATATAAAACCAACAAGTATAGTATGCCATTTGCCCCTTTTACTGGGTTGAATAATCATTACCAATCAATTCTATTTGGTTATGCTTTGTTGCAAGATGAAATGGAAAAATCTTTTACATGGTTGTTTGAAAATTGGCTTCAGGCAATGGGTGGAAAAAGTCATGTGTCAATAATTACATATCAAGATTTGGCTATTAGAGCTGCAATATCCAAGGTATTTCCACATGCCCGACACCGTTTATGTTTATGGCACATTAGAATAAAGTTTCCTAAGAAACTTTCACACATATACCATAAAAGATCAATTTTCAAGTGAGCTAAAAAGGTGCATTCATGATTCATCTTGCATAAAAGATTTTGAAGAAGATTGGCATCGCATAATGGTTGAGTATGATTTGGAGAAAATGAATGGCTTCAAGGTTTATATAGTATAAGATGGTCATAGATTCCTATTTATAATAGAAATACCTTCTTTGCTAGGATGAATAATACACAAAGAAATGAGAGCATTAATGTTTTTTTTATTCTTTTGTTGATTCTTCTACAACATTACGAGACTTTGTAGTAAAGTTTGACAAAGCAATGGATAACCACTATGAGAAAGAAAAAAAAAGACTATGAATCGAGGCATTGATCACGTGTCTTAAGTGTCGGCTAAAAAATTGAAGAGCATGTTGCATCTGTTTATACAAGAAACATTGTTAAGAAGTTTCAAGATGAGCTTGTAAAGGTTAGCCAATTCACAAAGGAAAAAGTTGGTAAAAATGGGTCTCAATATACATATAAGGTATCTAATTGCTTCAATACAAAAGAATCATTTATTGTTTGTGTGGATCTTGTCACCAAGGTTGCTAATTGTGATTGTCACCTTTATGAGTTTATAGGGATATTGTGCAAGCACATCTTGGTGATTTTTCAAGCTAAAAATATTGTTCAAATTCCAAATGATTATATTTTACAACGTTGGACAAAAGATGCTAATAAGGGAATTGATTTGTTGGAAGTAAAACTATTTTTGTATGCAAGCAAAGTAATTCATCAACTTTGTGAAGCATGCATGTGTCTAATCAAATAAGCTCATTATATGATCCTGCTGCAAAATCTAAAAAGGTATACAAGTTTATATCTTTAGAGTTAGCACAAGTGTATGAAAAGGCTAAAAGGATGACATCTGAAAAGCATACTAGTACAAACACATTTCTTTCAAAGACAAGCCAAGATTTCCCTACATGAGCAAGTAAATGAAGAGCTTGAATTACATATTAGAGATCCAATAATATCACAAACTAAAGGAAGACAAAAGCATTCTATCAAATTGTCACAACCTGGAAGAATCAAAAGTAGTCTAGAGTTGTCAATGAGTCGATTATCAGCAAAAAGAGGAGCGTACCAACAATGTGGAGAACATGGTCATAATCGACAAAGTTGCAAGCGAAAAGTACTTAATGAAGAAGCTAATTAAGCTGGTTGAATTTGAGGTATGAGCTTTAACATGTTTTGGTATGTGTTTCAAATTATTTTAAAGATTTTTTGTCCATTTTTTTTATTTGGCAAAGTACATGTGTATGAATACTAATCATGGTTTTTTTTCTTTCTTCATGCGTAGCTTCATTCTTCATGGACAGAAGATTAAAGTATTTGATGCTACATGGTGAAGTTTAGAGTTGATGCAGATTTGATAGTTTAGAGTTGCTGCATATTTGATAGTTTGGAGTTGCTACAGATTTGATTGATTATTTGTGATACAAGGAATTCTTTTTTTTTAAATTTTAATTTTAGGATACCATTGATTTGATATATTTGAGTTTATGTACATAGGTTATTATTAATGTGATTCAGAGGTTCTTTATGTTAGTTTGTTAATGTTAGGCAAATATAGTAGTGTTTCTACTGTACTCATTAGGAACTAATTTATTGATTGAAAAAATTCAAATATTCATCCTTTGAATAAAGGACTATTTTTTCTTATGAAAGCTATTTAGTGTACAGTGAAATGATACTGGATATTATTGGAATTAGAACTTAAGATGAACCAACAAATGCATCTAAAAATAAATTGTGTAATTCGAAAAGAACATTGTCAGTGCTACTATTCAGGCTTTGTACAAGATCTTGGTATGAATCTATACATTCAAAATGCACAAATTTGCTACACTATATCTGCCAAACGTGCAGAGTTTGTTACAAATTAGACCAAACGATGTTACAATATTCCTAATCTATTGTAAATACAATATTTTTATTGTCCATTGGCATGTCTTTTCTCTTGAAAAACATAAAGAGTACAAGGCAGTAGGTACAACCCAGGCTAGCTGGTTTAGAGCCCAATTGTGAGTAAAATGATATATCTGTGTTTTAGAACCACTTAAACTACTTGCACCATTTCCTGACTTCCTTTGGATGGCATGACTATGTACACCTAGCACCAGCCTTGTTATAGAGTGAGGCTGGTATCTATTTGTCACCAAAGTAGATTTGTTGGGGTTTCGAGGTCTATAATTTAAAAAAAAATCAAGACCAAAAGCGGAATTAACCCATTCCCATGGATCATGCTTTACTTGTGAATCTCTAAGGGTTCAAATGATTACCTTTTGTAGCGTGCTTTCAATTGGCTGGTTGTCTTTGATCACCAAGCATCGAAGTAACAGCACCTTTACTTAGTCCACATGAGCAACTATCGGAGCGGGCTCTCGATGCTAGTCGACAGTAGACGCGTAGGATTTAGAAGGAGCTCACTAAAGTGTTTTTCTCATGCATCATGTTGTGAGGTGTGCACCTCTTTATATAGAAACATGAGCTGTACATTAATCTCATAAAATATCTTATCAAATCTCATTTGATCTTATCAAATCTTATTTGATTAGATAATTACCTTATCAAATCTTATTTGATTTAGATAATTAATTAAATCATATCTAATTAATTATCTTATATTTTGCGTCTTATTTAATTAAATCTCATTTAATTAAACATGCTAATTAATTAATTAAATCACATTTTATTAATTAATCATTAACTAAATTAAATCTCATTTAATTTATTCATCTGGTCCAATAAATTACTCTATTCGTGTGATCCTATAGGCTCCTACTAAACTGGTAATAATATTATCTCTATAATATTATAGCCAGT
Organism: Pueraria montana var. lobata; assembly: GCA_026413185.1. Lineage (NCBI taxonomy): Eukaryota > Viridiplantae > Streptophyta > Magnoliopsida > Fabales > Fabaceae > Pueraria > Pueraria montana. Next base: position 45,777,808 of record CM048656.1, read on the forward strand.
GATTGGCATCTAGCAATGCATCGCTGCCACCAAGCTTATGAGATAATCAGTGATCAGATTTCAACCTTTACGACAACCATTTCCACCATGTAGTCTTTGTCCCTTCGTCCGAATGTCTCGATTGAACACGAGACATAAGAGTGTCATCCTCGTTAGGTACAATCGTTTATTTCTCGATACCCAAGTAGACGTTTAATTACAAACAGACTCAATATCTCATATCAGTCCATTTGTGCATGGCCATGCATATTGTACGTCTCATTCTATCAAGAGGCCTATAGACATAACTCCTGTTATGTATGGGGGACGAATCTATCTACACCACTCACATTTCTCAACATGATTCATTGCATGCCCAAGTACTACCTTTATAATCACCTTGTTACAAATGACGTTTGATAGTGTTAAAACATACAACTCCTACATGTAGGAATCGTAGTGACTTCAAGTCGAAGGACTGCTATCACCTTATGGTTGCCATGAGAAGCGCTTATGACACTTACATAACTATTATGAAGCCTTTCTCATAGTAGGTAAGTCTAGTATAAATATTACTCTTAATATTTATACTTGTGTGCCAGCCTGATATCCCATATCCATGACCTGTGAGATGCGGTCATCGTGCTACTCACACAATAGTCTTGATGCATCATTGTCATCCTGGTTAACAATGATACTCGACTACAAACACTTTAAGAATAACATTCTATTATTCAATGAATCTCACACATCATCGAATAGCCTGCCTATTCTAAGGACGTTGTCATATTATATAACAAATAATATAGTAACTGAAAAGCCTCATATATAAATCAAAGTCATAATAAAAATTTAGTCTAAAATGGATTGGCCACTAGGGCTAACACCAACAAGATCTTCATTCTTGACACCTACCATGATTCGCACCATTTGGCATTGTTATGTTGGTGGCGGTGAATAGTCTGAGCATCTAATCGAAAAGTGAAAATTAAATTCTCAAACAAGATCAGCAATTCTAATTTCTACTATTGAATATGAATTCATTTGTAATGAGGACTGGAATTTCAAGAGCACCAAATATGTTACAGGGCCAATGAGGATTGGAACTATATCTACTCCAAGCTGGAAGACAAATTAAACTTTCAATGAAAATGTAGATATAGATAATAACTACTCAAAAAATCATAATGACCCCCATACAAAACAACAAACATCACCAGAACTTTTCCTGATGAATGAGAGATACAACAAGGGAGGAAACATAAAACACAATTTTTTTTATAGCAATGTTATTCTCCTAGCTTAACTTAACTAAGCTCTTTGTGGCTAATATAAGGTTTGTAAAATAAGCAGATAACGTGAATGGTTATAAGTGCATACCATCTTGGCCTCCTTGTAATCATTCACTGCCTTGTAGGAATCATAACGTGAATGTTTGCAGTTAAGTTGACAGTGGATCAAATAGTTGGGGGGCTTGTGGTAGTCGGATGTTAAGTGGGTGGGTGGATAAAAGTAATAGTTGTACACAATAGCAGGGTTCAATATATAGCCTGTTATATCGAGGGGCACATGTATTACCATGTTTTAGACTTAATTTGGGTACATCCAGTGCCCAATTAAGCTATTCAAGAATAATACAAATTTTTGCTAATAAAAAAAAACCAGTAATTAAATCCTTACTACCATGGCATCACAAGTAACAATCAATGTAACAAAAACCTAAGTCGCTACTTACTAGTTGGTGTCAAACCACTTGGTCATCTCCATGGCATGCACAGAGTTGCCAAACTGTCTTTAACCCAAGCAATGAAATTGAAGATTTACAGTATTTGAATTCTAATAATTCATTCTTGGCCACGATGGTGCAGAACAGGGTGTCCAGCTTTCATAATATTAAGGCAATTTCCTTGCACCACTTCCATGATCAAGTAGTTGAAATTGTCAATTTTTGAAACATTGAACCCTTTATTCTTCACAGGAGAACTCCATTGACGACATAACAGTACTTTTCCAAGAAAAAATAGATAAATAATGTAATGAAAAAATAAGAAAATAAAGTAAAATTAAATGAAAAAAAAATTGAGTGGATTTATAATTTTTACTAACAATGATGGAGGATATTGTTGTATTGTTTACCTTATATGGATGTGATTTTAATGCAAGGTGGATCTTGTGCATCACCCATTTTGTATTGGCAAAACAATTGCCTTACCTTTATCATGGCATTTTGTCTTCACAACCATCGAGCCCTGGCAACCCCCTTCAATAGAAGCCATGCTTATGAATCACAGAGCGCATTGAATTGGAGACGTGACAGATTTTGGCGGTGCAAAGCAGTGAAGATAATTTTGTTCAACACAAGGGATTACAGTGGCTAAGAAGAGTAATGGGAAAGGGTCATGTGAGAGATCAAAGAAGGAGCACATGAGTTTTTTAATGAGTCAATAAAAACCATTAGATTAAATTAAAATGGATGGATGAGATTTGGTGTCAAGTTTAATTTGACACATTGGTGTCAATTGGTGTCAACAGTATATATATAAATGAAATTCTATAAAAAATATATTGAAATTATGTTGGCACTTGAATTAGTTGGTAATTGATATTAGTTTATTAACGATTAGCTAAGTTGATCAGCTGAGAAAATAAGTAATAAAAGATTATTGAATTCCTTTAGAAGAACTTAGTTGAAGGGGGTAGTTGAACAAAACTACTAAGTTAAGGTGGGCTTTGAAGTTGTCAGTGGGTTGGATAATGTATTGAGCCACTCAGTTAAACTGTAAATATTCGTCAATCAGTTGACTTAAGATCGGTTAAACTAATATCAACTGAACCCAAAATCAACTTAATGCAATTGCCAAGTTGAAATGGGCTTGGAGGCGGCTATCGAGCCTTAAAGGGCTCATATAAGTGTTGTTAAACTGGTTTCAAGAGGCTTTAATTATATTTAGAAAGGAAAGTGGCACAGAGCTAACCAAGTCAAAATCCAATTTTAGTTATGTAACCACTTGGGACCCAAAAAATGTATTTCCTACTATTAGCCTAATAGAATAAATAATTGCAAATTCAGTTATCATTAGTTATTGAAGCATCAATTGTTGGAACATTAGCTAAGCTGACTTGGAAATAGCTAAGGGATCAGCTGATGAAGCATTGAATTCTTTTAATTCATAAATCGGTTGAAGGAAAAGTAGTTATTTTAGACTTCAACTATTGAGGATTCAGTAGAATTGGTGTTGGCTAGTGTGAAATTTGATTATTGAGGATTCAATAGAATTGTTCGGCTAGCATAAGATTTGGCTAATTTTCAATGTTAGCTAAACAAAAGGTTAATTAGTTGAACATGAATAAGTGATCCATCTCATGCTTCTAGAAGAGTTTTCAAAATTTAAATATGAAGGTAAATAGTTAAAATAAAATCAACAAGATGGCTCCTTTAAAAAAAGGAAGCGATTACCAGTTTCTTCAAAATTTAAAATGTAGATGAGTTGGTAATGGGAAGATGGAGATCGTGCCTAGATTTAAGAACAATTACAAGCAAACATTGGAAGGTGGGTTAGCAACAATTAGCTGAATTCGTACAAATTAACCAAATTCAACTGCCAAGATTAGCTAGATCAGTGCAAAATTTGCCAAATGAGACCCAAACCACGTTTTAGGCAGTTATTAAGTAGAAAAGCATGATAAAGTAGATTATTTTAGTTCCTAGCATTATAAATAGGGTCTTGTATTGAAATTTCAAACAAATAACCAATCAAACCTATTTTATTCTACATTTATTTTATCATTTTCCTTTACGACTTTCCTTTATCTCTTTCCTTTACAACTTTCATTTATTGCTTTCATTTACAACTTTCAACCTTTACTTTTCACACAACTTTTATCTTCTTTCTTTCTTCGTTCACCCCAAAATTAAGTACTTTCCGGAGTAACTTAGGAATCCATAGTCAAGAAATAGATTCCCCATCTTGACTCAAATTGTCTAATTATTTTGAGATTGTGTTGATGCAATGTTAGCTAAGCCATTTGGCTAAAATTATTCACACGAGAACATCTTTTCTTAGTGTGTTGTATTGTGCATCTATGTAATAGTGCATCATAAAACATTGCTCAAGTTTGATGATCAATACAATATTATTGTTTAGTATTCTCTTAAGTTCTAATTTCAAGCGTATGTTTACACAAGAATTAATTTAATTAAAATTTATGTAAGTCTTATTAGATACTGAGTTTTATTTTTTATTTAATAGGTTTTATTCATTATTTAGCAAGACTTCTATGAAATTTATAAAATATATATTACTCTTATATTATTTGTCTTTTAAGATAATGTATACTTCTTAAGAAAGTTATTATTTACACAAATTACAATCATAAAATAATCATCGTTGACAAAAAAAAGATATCCTTATTAAAAGGGTTTAAATGTAGTTACGAATCTATTTAAATATTTAGGTGAAAATCCTAATAAATAAAGATCTTAATGGAAAATTTAAGGTTTTTTTTAATTTTATAAAGTGACAAATATTTAAAGACATTAAAAGAATCAAACTTGATATGAGAAAATTGCAAATGCACTGTCATCGTTAAGTAATAAATATAAAATTTACATAGACCACGTGTTTGGCTTTGTAATTATCGCAATTTAATACTCCCTCCGTTCCTTTTAAATTGTCAGATTTTTAAAAAAAATGTTTCTATTTATATGTCATTTTCAAAGTTCAAGATAACATTAATTACTCTTTTGTCAACTATATCCATACTTTTTATCTAGTTAATTAATTTGCACATATGCATTTATTGTGGAGTGCAAATGAAAAATGATAAAATAGAAAAATCAACAATTATTTTATTAGAATCAAGAAAATTTATTACATTTCTTGATTTTTACATAGAAACCTTAAATTAAACAAAGGAGAGGAATTTAAAAGAAGATTGAATTGGTGAAGAGAAATTGCAAATTAAATTAAAATATAGGCAAGTAATTAAAATTCAAAAAATTCAATAATGAGAAAACTTCTAGGATTGAGGGTTCACACCATGACCTCCTATTGACTAAATATTTTTACCTTTATGCTCTTATTGGTTCTCTAGGTGAATTAACCTAAGGTAACCTTCATTCTCATTCAAGATATAGAAGTGTATTTAATTGAATTAACTCCTACTTTCATGGTAGCTATGTTCAATTAAACCCATCAAGTTCCTTGTTAATTCATTGAGTCCTCGAAGGGTTAAAACTACTTTTGTGTTTTAATTCATAAGTTCCCTCCCTATGGTTCCAACAATTAGGTTTATCTTTCGAAACCTCTAAAATTATGAAAAGTCGTGATCTCACATAAATAAATTCAAAAGAAAAGAAATCAAGAGAAAAGAAACAAGGTGTGTGTGAGTTATTGTAAACCCTCGGTACTATCTTCCATTCCTACGGATCAAAAAAGAAAAAAAAAAAGAAATCAAGAGAAACCCAACAAGAACATAAAAATACTTCAATTAAATAGAAACGGTGTCAAGGGTTAAGCCCCAATCTTAGAACAAGATGACTATTCACACATAGCCATAGAAACTAAACCAAGGAAAAGAAAGAAAATCAAACCGGAATTAAAGAGAGAAGGATAAGGAAGAATTTCAAGCTTCACTCTCTAAGCCGTCAATAAACATCATATTTCGAAACCCTATTTTGAACTCGAGAAGCCTATTTAAGGTTAGGTTACAATTAGGGTCCAAGCCCAACTAATTAAAAACATAAAAAAAAATAGAGTTTTAAAAGAAAATTGATGACATGTCACAATCGTGATTCGTGTCACAGGTAGGTCGTGACACCCTCTAGTTGGCTTTTTTTCTTAATTCCTAGATCTGTCACACCCACATAATTCGTGCCACACCCAACTCGTGGCACTCTTTGGTTGCCAAATCCTCAATTGCCTCCATGATTTGATATTTACTTTCACTCCTTTACTTGGCAAATCACTTCAACAACTTAGCCTTTTTTTCTTCTCCAAATCATTCCAAGTCCAACAATCAAGTTCCTAATGCAAACATCTCAATGAAAAATTTCATAGAATTCAACAAAACAAACAAAAATGCACATGACAATAAATTGAAAGCGCCAACTTGTAGAACATATTTTTCCTTACCCTACCATAGGATGTGCATAATTAAAAAAGGCGTCAAATTAATTGCAGAAAAATGAACCTTACACACAATATGATAATTTGAAAAATTAAATATAGGCATGTGTCTATGTGCTTTTTCTTTGTCCAAATTAAGATGCTTCAAGTGTAATGTTTAGGAGAGTAGAGTCGGTGTGTCTATCTGCTTTTTCTTTGCCCAAATATAATGTATTAGTTTAATTGTTATGTATGGTTAGAATCTATCAGGAACTGGAGGATTTTTTTTTTTTTTTGGTAAAATAAAAGTTGAGGATCAAACTTTACGGTGGTTCAAGTATATTGTTATGTTAAATATTTAGGGAGAAAGTATTATTATTTATAATGGTTTTATTCTATTATACTCTCACGTGAAGAATATATGTACTCTTATAAAAAAAAATTAATAGAAATTTACCCCTTTTAATAGAATACTATATATGATGGTAGAGTGAGTTTTTATTGGATACCTGTGTAAAAAAAATTATACAGTAATAATATATATAAATTAAATTCTATAAAATATATTGAAATTATGTCCACTTATCTTTCTTAAGAGCTTTTATGCAACATTTTTATAAAAGATTTTTAATTACGTAGATATTTGGTAAAAAATTACTATATCTTCACACCATATTAATGAATAAGATGAAATAATATAGTGATGATATTTTATTAGATCTCTGGGTACGTAAAAATGTTTACATTAATAGTATATTTAAATTAAAATTAAATATGTATCATATTCTTTTTAATACACTCTTAATTAGTTATAATAAAGAGATTACAAGATCTTATTATCATTTTATTACATTCGGAGTTTTTTAAGTAATTGTGTCTATATATGTCAAAAAAAAAAAAAGTTAATTGTGTCTATAAGTAGCATGTGTTGATTATTGACATGTGTTTACGGGATCGGTCTTATTGATTCTTTCTATACTTAGGTAATTGCTATTGGATTATATAGGTAATATATCTATATAATAGGAAATCAAATATCATATTCTCGAAATAGGTCAGACGGTCCGTCAGGAGCCTACGGCCTGGCCCGCCAAAGGCCTGGCTTAGCCTGGCCTGTTTATTAAAAAGGCTAGACTTAAGTTTTTTAAAAGCCTTTTTAATTAAAAATGTCAGGCTTTAGGCTTTAAAAAAGGCCTATTAAGCCCGACAGGTTGACTTGTTTATATATTAATATATATAATATTATATATTTATATATATTACATGAATACAATATATATATAATATTTATATTTAATATTATTCTTTAGAAAATATTGAATATTTTATGTGATGAATAAGGCCCGTTGGACTCATTGGCCTATTGACTTATTTATAGGCCCTTATATAGAACATGTCATGTAAACAGGCTTTCAGACTAGACCAGACTTTTAAATAGGTCAGGCTAAGGCTTAAAAAAAGACATGTAACAGGTAAATAGGCCAGGCCCTAGGCTTAGTAATTATGATATAGGTCAGGCTCACCGAAATCCTAACCTGGCCTGTTTCCACCCCTACTCGCCCCCCCCCCCCCCCCCCCCCCCCTCTTTTGTATCTTGTGTCTATCTAATTGTGCATCAATCAAAACATCGCTCAAGTCAGATCAGTACAATACTATTGTTTAGTATTCTCTCAAATTTTGGATTCAAGTGTATGTTTTTCCAAGAATTAATTTAATTAAAATTTATGTAAGTGATCTTATTAAATAATATGAGTTTTATTTTTTATTTAATGAGTTTTATTCGTTATTTAGTGAGACTTCTATGAAATTTATATTACAGTATATATTAAAAAAAATTACTCTCTCATATTATTTGACTTTTTTAAGGTAATGCATATTTCTTAAGAAAATTATTATTTGCACAAATTACAATGACAATAATCACTTTGACACAAACAAAAAATCCTCATTAAAAGGGTTTAAATTTAGTTGAATCTATTTAAAGATTTAGGTATTCACCAAAAACAAATTTAAAGATTTAGGTGAACTACTAATAAATAAAGATATTACTAAGAAAAAAAATTAATGTTCTTGTTGAAATTCTAAAGTGACTAGTACTTAAAGAAAAATTAAAAGACTCAAAGCGACATATATAATATGAGATGAAATAAGCATGTTAAAGAGCACGTCGTTGTATTCCTCGTAGATAAATATATAATTTAGAGCTAGAAATATCATATTTGAGTTATATTATTTTCAAAAAATTTATGTTATATAAGTTAGTTTTCAAAATTATCATACAATATTAAAAAGAAATTACTTATGTTTTGTTTTCGTACTTAAGAGTTTTATTTTATGTAAGTAATTTTTCAATTCTCATATATTAAATGTTTTATTTTTATTTAATATTTTTAATATATGTATCATTATCTTAAAGTAAACACACCCGTTGGCAATTTCAATTTATACTAGTGAAGGGCAATAAATAAAGAAAGTGCCAACTTGTAGAACATGTCTCCTTACCCTACTATAGAATGTGCATGATTAAAAAAGAAGTCAAATTAATTGAAGAAAAATGCATCTTTACACAATATGATGATTTGAAAATTTTAGATATAGGCATGTGTGCACTTGTGATTCAAGATAGTAGTACTAATTTTAGAAAGCTACTACTCTTAACCGTTTAATTGACTAAATTTGATAATAATATCCTCTGTTCCATAGTGACAATGAAGTTCCCCGGCCTCAACCATAAAATTCACTACGCAAATATTATATGCATAGAAAAATTATTTTTATACATCAAATACAATTTTTTTTACAACTATGAGAGAGATAGAAAAAGAAAAGGAAAAAGTGTGAGATAAGTAGTATGATGAAGGAAAATAGAAAAAAAAAATATTATAAAAAAATTGTTTATACGAATGGAACTCTAATGAATTTAAGTCTCTTTGAAAATTATATAATCTTTATTGCGTTTTTATTTTCAAAGTATGCTATATGTCATTATTATTATATAAAGTCGGTTCCACAAAGCGTTTGATTAGTCCAACTCCTAGTGTTGGAGAAACTTGAGTAAAGTTTTAACGTAAGAAAATTCCATTTTAAAAATAAAATGCTTGAAAGAGTAAGAGTTTAATTATCATATGTATTGTGATCCTCAAAAAAGAATTATCATGCAATATAGTGTCTGTCAATTAAATAGAAATTTAAAACAATTATTATAAAAATTAATAAACTTACTATAAGTAATGTTAAAACAATTATTATAAAAATTAATAACCTTACTATAAATAATGATTTGTGATTAAATTATAGTAAAAAAGACTTATAGACTGTCATGCATGCATTATTTATTCAAAGAATAATTGTTAGAGCTTAGGTTGTTTATAGTCCAAAATTTTGATAAATAAATGTATTAAGACTTAAATGATTTTTTTTCTGAGAAGTTAATATGTTTATCAAGTGTACAGAATCTTCTTCACAAGTAAACTTCTAAAGTATCTGATAGATAGATCAAAGATTTAAGTGTATATGCATCGTAATATCTTAATAAGTTAGAACGTATCCTATCTAAATTAAGCGTCTTAGAAGATTGTTAAGACAATTTAATTTTCAGAAACATGCTATGAGAAAAGTCAAGAACTATTAGAAAGTATTTCTTGAGAAAAATACACATATATCTAATTAATAAGAGAATTGACAAGTTGGACTTTTAGATGGTGAAAAGTTAAGTTCAAAATAGAAGGTTTTACGTGAAAAGACTACAAAATAGAAGACACAATTGTTTTTTTTTTTTTTTTTATATATAGAAAGAAGACACAATTGTTAAGTATAAGAATAAAACAACTTTTCTGTGGACAAATCAAAAGTTACCTATATTATAAAAATGCATCGTTCAACCTAAACCTAACATTTTGAAAGAATGACGAGCTTCTTCTCTAACAATTAGAAGAATGTCTTGAACTATATAATTACTAAAAAAAAAAAAAAACTAGTTACCTTGGAGTAAATTAATACACGTGTGAAATTTTATATTTCTATTAAAGTTTAAAGGGGTATAGTTCAATTTGAACAGTGTGTGCATGAGTTATTATTAAGATATATATAAATCTTATGGTAGTAGATTTCGACTCCTAAGATTTCATGCATCTATCCCAACTCTTATCACTAGCTCATAAAACGTTAATATCACTAAGATAGACAGTATATCTTCATATTGTCTTAAATTTATTTTCTTTCTTTCCAAGTTTTTTGGGAAAGTGAAATTTGAAGAGGCTTGAAGAAAAATGCTTGGATTATTAGTTTGAAGAGGATGGAGAGAAAAATGCTTAGATAGTGAAGTAAACATTAAATAGTTGAGATATAATTAAAATCTTAACTAATTAGTGAAAGATTAGACATAGCTCTAAGTTTGTGAGATGAACCAATTAGTGCATGATTAGACATAGCTTTAAGATTATGAAACCCTTTCTAAAGTTTTTTCTAAGCGTACCTTGCATATGTTCAACAGTGTTTTTCAAACTTATATATATTTTGTTTTTATAAAAGATTTAAAAAAAAAACAATTAAAAAACTCATTTCAAACCTCTTTCTTGTATTTTTTTTATTTATCCTTTTTCAAAAATGTTAATAACACACAGATTAACCAAAAAAAAATTCATCGATTTTTAACTATTTTTCTAGATGACTGACACTATAATTTGTTCAACAAATCAAAAGTTAATATACCTAAGTAAGCAGAATAAACTTTTTTATTTTAATATTTTAAAATTTTCATTAATGGATGAAACTCAAACATAACGACAGCCACTATACTACATCAATTAATCAAATATGTAGCAATATAGTATTGGAAATGAATTATAAATAACAAATGGCGAAATATCAACGAGATACCCCTGTAATTGTTTGTCTAAATGCAATTTCGAGGAAATTAAGATCGATTCTTCTGAATTAGCATAGGACCAAAAGTGTGTAGATTCATCCATATAAACTTAATTATTATTTTTTTCTCTCTTTTTTCTTTCTTTTTCTTGTCGGCAGGATTTGGCAAAAGCTTAGTGATGAACAAGAAAATTTGAATCCAAATCCAGACAGACAGCTGAAATTATGGAACCAAGGATAACTTTATCACGCATTCAAACAATCATCATCATCATCTCCCTCTAACTGACGGTGGAGACTTCCTAAACAAACAAATTCCTTATTCTCAATGTAAATTTTAAGAATGAACTTAGAAGAAATTGAGAATTGCTAGCAAATTATTTATTCGTATATTATAAATTAAAATACACAACTTAAAAAATAAGAGACTCATTTTCTCTAATCTTTTATTCTCTTTTATCTCTATCTTTAAATTAAATTTCAATAGTTTTTTAAAAGGTTATCAGTAATTAAAAATAATTTTATATCACAATTTAAATTATTTATTGAAAATTAAAAATATAATTTATATACTTAAAAATATTTATTTATTCTAAATTTCAATTATATAAAAAAAAATTATAATATGAAATACACAAACTAAAATACTAATTTGTATACATTGTTATTTAGTGAAATTCTTTACTTAATTTTTACTTATATAACTCTAGCATTGTTCCAAAAATATGTTAAGATACCATATTTGGCCCAACAGCTATTGCACCTCAATCTCTCTCACATGGCCCACTCTCCTTTAAACTAGCATGATGTGGAAACAGAACCAAGGTTAAATCACAGTCACTCTTTTCTTGATGCATGATGCAATGTCAGCTGATTTCATGCAGGTATGTGCATCACATACAATAGTGAAGCACTCAGTTTTTGTCCTTAACAGGTTACATTACATTACATTACATACCCAAGATGGTGATAGGTTAAGGTCATTAATTCAATTGGCAAGGTAACTAATCATGCATGCAATTATTGGGTGGAAAAAAAGTTGATTGAGAATGCTTACCATTACTATGTGAGTATGGGTTTCCAACACCCAATTAGAAGGATATAGAAAAAAGAAAGGCACATCAATTCAATGTCAAAACAATTTTATGTGCAAATTTGAGAAAGAGACGTGTGCTGTGCCTTTTTCACTTCGGAGGTAATATCAAACACAAAGTGCTTTTTTTTTTCAAAAGAAGGCACAATCATAGTCAAAATTTGATAAAAGCTTGCTACAAATCAATCTTGTGTTGTGACATGTCAATCCCATTTTTACGTGAAGTTGCCACCCCAATAATAATAATAATCTTCGATAAAAAAAAAATATATGTTTAACGGAAAATAGTACTAGTAATCTACATGCAAACACGTGAACATAAACTTGTCCACTGGAATCCCAATAAGGAGAACATCCCAATGCTTTTATCTTTGGGATCCCCTTGCAACCTTGAGAAAAGTTTGTGAACCCTTTTCCTCATATTAATTCTAGATCCATTTTGTATATATCTCTATTCTTTTCTTTTATCACATCATTTATTATGTATGTATTTAGGTAAATATTTATAAAATTGATTTTTGAAAAAAATTATTTTTGTTTGAAATTGATTTTGAGGTAAAGTAATTTATATTTGAATATTTTATTATAAAAGTAAATTAGTTGTAAAACTCAGTATAACCTTTTTTATCCAACATAAAGACTACTTCAAATTGTTTCAATTCAAAATTAATTATAAACACATAAAATGTGTTTGGGTTCCCGTTAAAAAAAAACGTAACCAACGTTTTTTTAAAAGCAACAAGTGTTTTGCTTTTAAGTTAGTGTCTTGAAAAATGTGTTTTCTCCATTAAACATGAATTTAACAGGTAAACAAATACACTTATAATCAATCTCTCTTTGCATGATACTAAACATGTAAATATTTATCTAAAATCACGTTAGTTTATATTGTCAATGTGATTTTGTATGATTTAACGTGAACTCAAACATGCACTATCCGCATGTTTGGTTTGACATTAAAGGATCGTAGACATGCGTCAACCTAAAGCAACTCATACTTGTTTATGCGAGAGATTTCAATGTCAATTTGCAAGCAAACATGCAACATGGACGCCTGTCTAAACACATTTTATCTATTATTTTTTCTTTTTTTTTCCCTTTATATCTCTCCCTTTCCTCCTAGGTGTATAAACCCCAAGGAAATCTGAAAAATAAATAAGTTTTTTGATTAAGTTAGATGCAAAAAAGCGGAGTCATTTGGTCAAAATGATTATTCATATTAGTTTTCCAAATGGACAAATATCAAACGTTGGACTACAGTGTATTAATGTGGTGAATGATCACATCAGTCACAATCTGTGGGCCCAAAATTCTTGGAATCAAGCCCGCAAGACAAGCACTTATCTTATTGGTAGGACCGGACCATACAACAACTAATTTTTAATCAAAGAAAAACTAGGAATTGAATCGGACGACAGAATCAAGGGATTTTTGCTTTTGTTGTGGGCCCTTTAAAGTAACCAAAATGAAAAAGAAACATTGGGTTGGGTTGCACTTGCCCTAGCCCTATAATCTGGTTGGTGTGATGGGGTGATGAGACATGTCTCGTGTCCGAAGCATTTTTTCTGTTCTATAATGCATGTCATCACTTGCTTTTTATAGTTTGGCTTGGTTACTAAACTTTCTATAACAGTTAATGCAATCATGGGTTTGAGTAATTAGTAGTGGTCCTATGTATAACTTTTGATAGTGTGTTCCTTTGCATCGAGTTGAATTTTTTTTTAAAAAAAATGGGAATAAACCAACATGTTGTTGGTCCGAGTAGCAATGGATTCGGTATCCTTAAGTGAGCCTTATAGTTATAGATGAAAAAATGTAGTTAGAAAGGAAGACCCTCCGACGGAGATTAATCATCAGCAAAATTGATGAATACTTTGCACCAATGTCATAGTGATAAAAAAAGGCTTAATTATCTTTTTAGTCCCTGAAATTTGAGATGAATTTGGTTTTGGTCTCTCAAATTATATATGGCAAATTCTTAAGATTTGACCATGACACAAGTCACAAAAGTAAACACCCACCACACCTATTTAATTACGCTATCAAACTCAACAATACACACACGTTGTCTCTAACTTCTATAGGCATTGTTTTTTTTTCTCCAAGCCTTTCCCTTTGTTTAACATTTCAACTTTTTTCATGGAGTTCAAATATCATGCTAACCAAAACCAAAGGACATCATCACCAATGGCGCGCCCTCTTTCCACTGTCACCTACGTATCCAAAAACTCATTAGAAGATAACGCTCACTTTTCTTCACTTCCTTTCAAGACCCATTTGTTTTGTTGTTTAAAAATACTAAGTTTTTCTAACATCAATTCATTTCTAGGGTCTAAGTTTGTGCCAGGGGGGTTTCTCAATAATGTTCTGACACCCAATGTTTTCCCAACACCGGTGCCAGTGAATGCCAATGAAGTGTCACAACGAGAATTGGAGAAGCAGCAAATTAGGAGAGAAATATTCGCAAGCGAGATGGCGTTGGCACGATGACGAGAATTGGAGGAAGAAGTCAGGAGAGAAATGGGGTCAGAGGGTGCATTGGGAATCCCGTTAGGAAACTCATTTCGAGAACGAGTTTCGACGTCTTTCAATCGAAGATTGCGCTATCGTGATAACATTAACATATTTACGCCACAATCCCAGTTAGCGCCCCAAGTTGGTAAACGTCTTAGGCAGACTAATAGTGACAATAATGTGTTCATATTGGTTAGTATACTTGCATCCTATTTGTTTGGCTAACCACTACTTAGCAATACATTTTCTTCATAATATACTTGCATTACTGTAATTTTACTGGCAATGTTGGGCAATCATAATATGTATATATATCTTATTCATACATCGACATCCTAAAGAGAAAATGGAGTCAATATATAGGGAATGTTGAAGCTCTTAGTTGGTCGCTGAGCATATATTATTTTGTTTATCATGTTGTAGGCTAAGCCAGATGTTCGTCTTTATAGTACAAAGCGCAAAGCGGTGCCATCTCCTACAATTGATGACAACAACAATTCTTCACTTGTTTTGCCGAAGAAACCCAAACAAGAATGGAGTTGTGCATTATGTCATATTACTACTACAAATGAAAAAGGGTTGAACGACCATCTTCAAGGCAAAAGGCACAAGGCAAAAAGAAGCATCTCTGAGATGTTAGAAAATTTAATGAATTTATATTTTTTTTAGATACTGAATTTATATTTGTATTTCTAATTATACAAAGATGATGGAAATGTTTTTATTTATTTAACTTTGGAGAAAACTTCACAAGACTAAATAAATTAAGATTTCTTAAAATTTGGCACTTTTCCAAAATTACCCCCATTAAATTTTGAAGGGGAAATAGTCAAAATAACATGGGTGTGGTTGATATAGGATTTTACTCCTTTATAACGGTGGTATTGGCTGTAAAGCCTGTGCTAATGTAACTCACGTCTAGTTCATTCACATGCTAAAGATATTTGATTAAAAATGAATTTTAAAGAAACTAAATTTGAAAAATATATTTTAATAAATTAATATTAAAAGTTGTATCAAGAAAGAGTTTCAAATGTTATTTAAAAATAAAGTTATTAAATTAATAAAATAAAATATGTTTCTTTTTTTTTTCACCACAACTATTGCATCCCAAACATGATTAAAAAGGGTGAGAATCTAATAGCTAGTGGGATACCGGTTAGACTCCGCTGTTTTGCCTAGCAGCTAGCTACATGCCTACAACATAGGGATTTGTTGATTATAACACAATGGTGAATGGTGTAAAGATTTAAAAGAGGGAGGGAGGGAGAAGCTAATGTTTAAAAATAGAGGTGAAATATTGTTTAATAAGCCAAAAGCCAAGAAGAAAGTGTGTTTGTTTTCCTATCATGGATGTAGAGACTAGAGAGAAGAGTCCTTAAGTATATATGATAGCCCTCTCTTTCTTGTCCGGAGCAAAGATAAACGATCACCAGAAATAACTAGCATTTACATGACATATAATGGATAAGTGAAAGGGAGGGAGAAGTGTCATTTTCTTTTAACAGGAATTTCTTTGTACTAAGAACAAAATATATTTAACAGCAATTTATACTAAGAACATCTCCATAGCATACATATAGGAATAGGCTTCTAGAAACAGAATACCAAGCCATGTCTTACTACATGGACCATTTGATGCACCGAGAGAGCCATTTGAAACTGTCTCCGTAACCCATTTTCTTCACAATACTGCACATGAAAACCTCCATTGGACGGACATTATTAGAGTCTGACAAATTTACACTGCCCTTGCCTGTGGTGAAATTGGTCAGGCCCAAATGGTAATGCAACTCTTCTTCCGAGGCAGCATATGGAATATCTATCTTGTTTCCAAGGATAAGGAAAGCGACAGTAGTCAAAGACTCTTCAGAGAGCAATGCATCCAACTCTTTTTTAGACTCAGCGTATCTTTAACTTCTTGTCATATTTTTTTTGTCCTGGATTAGAGACTAATTTCACTCGCGGTACATGTGCCTGCTGCTAGCCCAAGAGAATTTTATACACGAAAGAAATCGAACACGATTTCTCCTGTTAAATAGATTTTTCCTTGTCATATATATGCACCTACCAAGTAGACCAGTGCATCTACCTGCATTAAAGAAGGATGATGCTTACTCTAAAGTCTCTCAAAGTAAAATGGGTGAGTAAATAATAAACCTCAAGCAAAAGAATAAGTCCTCTGTCAAAATGTTAAAGTAACTTAAAAGTCATGGTGCACGCAACAAAGTCAAGACATGCTTACTGGTTGAGAATAATAATGCAAGCAACAATTAAAAAACCAAAATAAAGAAACCAACTTCTAAGAATGCGAGATTTGTTCAGGGTATCATTTTTTTTTTCAAGAGGTATAGTATTAGCAGCCAGAATTATGAAGGCATGAGTATCGGAATTATATTATGCTCAACAAGACACTCCATAGGAAAAATATATAGTATCAGCAGCATATATATCTGATAAAATACTATTAGCAACCCTCTAATGAGAAAGGGAGCTATTAGAAAATTACCATGTATAGTATAATTTCTGCCTCCCATGAATCAGATAAACAATAAATAACTGTTTAGCTGGGATTATCAAGGCATATATCCTTTAACTAAGTCCTACCATCTGAGCTACATCCCCATGTTGAAATCAAATAAATAAATAAGAGACTTATAGATAGAGTAAACTTCAAATGCAAAATAAACCATGGTGACACCGTGGTTATGAATAGCGATCAAATTCTAACATGATGAAATGACGTGTAACTAGTGTTTTAGCCCGTGCATTGCACAGACTTATTTAAATTTTCACTACCTTATTCATATAGTCTATAGAAAGAAATTTGAAAAAAAAAAAAGAATTATATAACACATTGAAAGAAATTTTAAAAAAGAGATAATTATAAAAGAAATTAGAAACTATAAATTTTTTTATTTAAAAAAAAAGATAAGGGAAGATGTAACAATGTAGCTTTGATTTTTTTTTAATATTAACTTTGAAAATTAAAAAGTAAATTGAATTAAGGATTTGAAATTATTGATGAAAGAGAGAAATTTTCGGAGTTAAAAAATAGAGTTAGAAAACTAATAAAAGAAATATTAAAAAAAACCCAAAAGATTAGAGACTATAAAATTTGAAGAAAAAAAAGAATAATATAGCACATCGAAAGAAATTTTAAAAAAGAGATAATTATAAAAGAAATTAGAAACTATAAATTTTTTTAAAAAAATAAGGGAAAATGTAACGATATAGCTTTAATTTATTTTAATATTAACTTTGAAAATGGAAAAGTAAATTGAATTAAGAATTTAAAATTATTGATGAAAGAGAGAAATCTTAGGAATTAAAAAATAGAGTTAGAAAGATAAGTGAAGATGTAACGATGTAACTTTAATTTTTTTAATATTAACTTTGAAAATTGAAAAGTAAATTGAATTAAGGATTTGAAATTATTGATGAAAGAGAGAAATTTTCGGAGTTAAAAAATAGAGTTAGAAAACTAATAAAAGAAATATTAAAAAAAACCCAAAAGATTAGAGACTATAAAATTTGAAGAAAAAAAAGAATAATATAGCACATCGAAAGAAATTTTAAAAAAGAGATAATTATAAAAGAAATTAGAAACTATAAATTTTTTTAAAAAAATAAGGGAAAATGTAACGATATAGCTTTAATTTATTTTAATATTAACTTTGAAAATGGAAAAGTAAATTGAATTAAGAATTTGAAATTATTGATGAAAGAGAGAAATCTTAGGAATTAAAAAATAGAGTTAGAAAGATAAGTGAAGATGTAACGATGTAACTTTAATTTTTTTAATATTAACTTTGAAAATTGAAAAGTAAATTGAATTAAGGATTTGAAATTATTAATGAAAGAGAGAAATCTTTGGAATTAAAAAATAGAGTTAGAAAAACTGATAAAAGAAATATTAAAAAAATAGCATCAGATAAAGAAGTAAATGAAAATAGTTATAGAAATATTGTGGATGTAGGTAGTACTTTTTTTGTCCTCTAATTTATTTTTTAGGTTCGATTTAGTCCTCTTATTATTTTAAGGTTCAATTAGGTCCTGTATTTTTTTAAAAATGGTTCAATTAAGTCCTTTATTTTTAAAAGGTTCAATTAGGTCCTTTATTTTTTCAAATGGATTCAATTTGGTCCCATTTTTTTTCATTTGCTCTGGAAAATTTTAAAAATAAGAGAAAAATTGGTTTTAAATAGGACCAAATTGAACACATTCTAAAAAATAAATGACCTAAGTGAACTTTTTTAAAAATAAAGGACCTAATTGAATTATTTTTAAAAAATGTAGTACCTAATTGAACATTAAAATAATAAGAGGACCAAATTAAACCTAAAAAATAAATGGCTTAAATACAATTTTGGTCTCCTTATTTTTCAAAATCCATAATTTTGGTCATTCTGTTTTAAAATAGAGACATTTAGTCTCCATATTTTTAAAATCCACAATTTTGGTCTCCTATTTTAAAATAGAGACTTTTAGTCCCCTTTTTTGAAATATGCAATTTTGATCATTCCGTTAAACTGAAAGCGTTGATTGTTAAGAGATTAACGTTGATTATGACGTGAATTAAACAAATAATCTCATGCCACACCACTAAATTTGTGTCATATCAAGTTAATCTCTTGCTGGTCAAAACTTTGAATTTAATGAAAGGACCCAAATCGCCGATTTTAAAATGTCTCTATTTTAAATTAGGGAAACTAAAATTACATATTTTGAAAAATAAGAGAACTAAATGTCTCTATTTTAAAATAGGGGACTAAAATTATGGATTTTAAAAAATAGGAAGAATAAAATTGTATTTAAGTCTTTTATTTTTATTTTTATATTTTCGTCATTTCCTTCAAAAAGTTTTGTAAAACAAAAATCTAAGGAGACATTTTTATTTATAATGAAAATATATCAGGTAAATACCCTAATACAATTTTAAGAAAGCAACGCTAAGTAAGCATACACACACCTAAGTTTACAAACTCAAGAATCCATTCATTGAAAACTTTTGTTTTATGAGTGTCTGCATTGAAACAACTAATAATAGCTTTCACGTTTCTTTTGTAAATCTGACTCAAGTTGAGGATAACACTGACACCACGCTGATCCAAACCAAACACACTAAGAAGGGGATTGTTATTCTCATCTCCAACATTGCTATTTTCACCACCCAGGTGGTGACAATTTTTTAAAATTTCAAAAATATCCTTTTGATGAAAATATGATTATGTTGAATTATTATACTGTGAAATTATATTTCCATTCTTTACTAACAGGGTGAAAAAGATGAAACACCAAAAATATGATTTCGTTGAATTATTATACAACAGAATCATATTTCCATTATTTACTATATGAGTGAAAAAAAAATGAAACAACGGAAATATAATTCCATTGAATTATTATTCAATGGAATTATATTTCCGTTGTTTACTAAAAGGGTGAAAAAAATAATTAAACAACAGAAATTTGATTTCATTGTATTATAATTCCGTTGGACGGGGGTGGGTTGTGCGAGGTTCTGTTGGACTCGATGGGGGAGGGGTGGCACGGTGCGATGCTGCATAGATCTTGATGGCGCGGGGTGGCGCAGCACAATGCTGCTCAAATCTCGACGGGGGAAGGGTGGTGCAGCACGATGCTGGTCAGATCTCGACGGCGCAGCATGACACGATGCAGATCTTGACTGTGCAATGCGGTGCTGATCTTGAAGACGCGGTGCAATGCTAATCTCGACAGCGTGAAACAGATCTCAATGATGCGACGTGATGCAGATCTCGATTGCGCGGCGCAGTGCGAATCTAGACGGTGTGACGCCGATCTCAATGGCACATGGTGTGGATCTTGACGATGCGTGCGGTTTGGATCTCGACGATGCAGCATGGTTAAGGGAGTGGAAATTCTAAGGAGAAGGGGAGGGGTGTAGGAATTTGGTGAGTGGGCCAAAAAGAGAGTTCACACGAATTTTGAAAAGATTGGGGTGAGAATAGCAAATATGGGTGAGAATAGCAACTCCCCACTGAGAACCATTAATCAAATTCGGTCCAAAACAAATAGTCATACCCCCATAAATAAACCCAACTTATACACATGGAAATATTCTTCAGATAAAATAAGTAGGTTTAATTGCATATTTTATCATTTAATTTTTATTATTTTATAAATTTTATCATTCAAGTTTTTTTTCCTCAAATTTTACCATCCAATTTTCATCATTTTGCAAATTTTACCATTCAAGTTTTTTTTTTTTACAAATTTTACCATCCAACTTTAATCATTTTGCAAATTTTATTACCTAAGATTTTAATTTTTACGTATTTTATCATCACATTTGTAACAAAACGACGTTGTTTTGTGTTTTCTTTAACTTTGTTTTGTGTGACACATCAGCGGTGGTAAAATGTGCAAAAATTGAAAACTTGAATGGTAACATTTGCACAAATAAAATTTAGATAGTAAAATTCGTAAAATAATAAAAGTTTGATGGTAAAATTTACAATTAGCCGTAATTTGTACCCATTTTATAATCTTCCACGTAATGGATAAGATGCAGAATAACAGCCTGATTTTGGTCGTCTATAACAGGTCACAAAATAAAGTTTTTATTTTTTATTTTGGGGGGATGTTTTCATTTCAGCACAACCAGACTATTGCTTAGCAATATAAAATTACCAATTAAACCAAAAATTGTTTTCATTCCCACTTTTCAGTCGTCCCTGTAGTTAGCTGCTTGCAGGCACAAGTATACAGAAACACTTCAATTTTTTTTTTTTTTTTTACAGTCAAAGTAGTCAGTCAGTCAATCACAAATAGTGGATAGCAAGATTCAGAAGTTGAGACACAAACACACACACATGTATACAAAGATAAGACTGAGTACAATAATCCTTCCTCATACTTTCACATATCGAAGAGCCTTCTGGTACTAGAATACATTTCATGTGTGTGTGTGAGAGAGAAAGAGAACTATTTTCATTAGACATGTCCCATTGTTGACTACTATGCGGTGGGAAAGTTTCACATATCTCACACCATGCAAAAGAATCCCTGTCCGTGTGATATACTAATATAAAAATAAATGACCATGATGAATTTAGTGATACCGTTTGGATAGGTAATATAAACCGGGTTTTATTGAAAATGTTTTTTTTCCACGTAAGTTAAGAGAAATACCACGTGGCAGAGAGAAAAAAGCAGTGTCAGGTTTGCAGTTCCTATGTCTGAGTTGCAGGTCCCTTCCCTTCCCTTTGCACGATTCAAACCCTCTTCCGAGTCTCCCTGAACTCTTTTCCTCTTCAGTTGCCGTCAAATATGAAGGTGCTCTTCATTCTCCGATTCGCTTTTGTAGTCGAAACCGATTGTTGTGTTTGTTATCTGTTTGTGTTCGTTGCGCTATGTTTCTCTGCGGTGGTGAACGAAGCCTTTTGTCAAACGGTCGACCATAAGCTAAAAGCAGGAGTACGGTGGGAGTTTGTGACATCACGAAGTGTAAGGGTTAACTGGGATTTGTGAAGGTGTCATAGGTTCTTCTCTCGTCCTCGTTCCTCCTCCTTCCTCTGTAGACGAGATTTTTGTTTAAGTTCTTCATCTGGTAAGTTTTTTTTTTTTTCATTTAACAATGTTACGGAATGATGGATCCGTAATAGAATATAGCTCAATCTGTAATTATACATTACGGATTGCTCAATCCGTAATCTATAATTAAGGATTAGTCATTTCGTAATGTTTTTTAAACAATTACGGATTGATGAATCCGTAATATAGTTAGGAATTTTCAAAAAAATTTCCATTTGTTGGATGAATTTTTGTGTTTATTTAATTAACTGTTAATTTTTTGAAATATTAGACTCTGGAGGATGGGGTGCGCTGGAGGTAAAGAATAAAGGAGGGGTTCACAATAAAAGGAAAAAAGAGTAAAATAGTCAGTACAACTGTTTATTATTTCCAATGGGGTGCACCAAGAAAAAAAAGAGGTGTCTTAAGTAAAAGCTGAATCTGTTGATGACGAAGCATAAGACTTGGGCTTTGCAATTTTCGTTGGAGGCCCAATTGTAATACCCAATAAATACATTTAAGTGGGTTATGGTGGCCCATATTGTTTTAAGAAGCCTGACTTAAACGGTATTTATTTTAAAGGGTTTAAGCTTATATGAGATTTCAAGTTTGTAGATTTATTTGTAATTAGATATTGACAAAAATATTTAGAAATTGCTATACATAGTTAATTTTAGTATTGCGGAGGAACCATTTATGTTGGTTATTACGTAGTTTTTAAAACAAGAAAAATATTATAAAAGTATAATGTTATCTTGGTTGTGGAAAAAGAGAAATATTAGCAAATTAATTAACATAAACTGTTAATATTTAAATAAATTATATTGTTTTTATATATTATGTATTTCATTTAATGAAAGTAAATGTTACAAATTTGTGATTGATTAAATTGATAGTATTATTTTGTACAGAAAAAAAATTTCGTTTGAATATTAAATTGAGGTTTTTTATTAACAAAATATTAAAATACACCTTTGCTAGAATTTTGATTCTAGTTGCTGTCCAGCAGAGATTAATGTAATTATAACAGTGAGTTAACCTATTTAAAATACTGTAAAATTAGTGGAATTAGGTACCTATTATATATATGAACTTATCCCAAAGGTTTGAGTTAAAACAGACGTAAAACGAAAAAGTTATAATCCTTTTCGTGAGGCACCTATATATTGTTACGAGAGTTGAAGATTGGACTTAGAATGTTACTTAAAATAACTTATTAAGTCCTTTGCATGGAGGAATGGGTGAGGATGGACTCAAATCTAGGATTAAGACTTCGTAAAACACAATTAGTAATGGCTAGTGGTGAAACTATGTCCTAATTTCACTTAAACTTAGTAAGTGTTATTAGGGGGACTTAATTAATTAAGGCTTACTTATCAATTTGGTCCCATTATTTATTTAGAATGTTCAATTATGTCCTTTTATTTTCGAAAATTCTAATCAAATCCTTTAATTTTTAAAATGCCTCAACATGGTCCTTTAATGCCTCATTGTGATCCTTTCTGTCGAAATTTGTAACTTAACATCGTCAATCTCAATTGGATGAAAAGGACCATATTGAGGCATTTTTAAAAAATAAAGGACTACATTGAAGCATTTTAAAAAATAAAGAACATGATTAGAACTTTCAGAAATAAAAGGACTTAATTGAACATTCTAAATAAATAAAAGGACCAAATTGATAATTAAGCCATTAATTAATTAATTAAGAGTTTGAGAGGGTGAGGAAGCATAAAATCTAATAAGACGTAATGCGAAACCATGAATTAAATTCATTATGAATGTTGTAGTGCTTAAGGCACTTGAATGAATTAGTTTGATTATGTGTAGAAATGGATGGTCATAAGTGATTATTACACTAAGAGGAAGGAAGGGTGTTTCCCTTTTCTCTCTTGTTTGAATAAAGATTGTTGTTAACACATCAAGCATACGAAGCTCCACATTGCTTGTAAAGGACAACCTTTGGTGAGGAGCGTCGTGTGATGTGTTTGTCCTAAGAGGATTGGATGGCTACAGAAGGTACATAAGGAAATGCTTGCTGGCTTGGAGAGTCCTTGGGGGAGTGACGCTAAGTTGTGAAATTTCACGTAAGCCGACTTAGCATCCCCGACAAGTGTGAGGCATATCCACGATTGGTGAAAGCCCTTATCACAAATACCACGATGGGTAAATGAAACCTAGTTAAATGAACATTACACTTACACCAACACTCCCTTATATGTTTCCTACACTTACACTAACACCCTTATATGTTTCCTACACTTTTGTTAAGTGAAATGTATAATGGGTTTCTAGCATGAGTATCGAATCCACTTATTAAATAAAGAACAAATTCCACTAATCATCTCTGAAAATTCGTGAAATTACTCAAATACTTCATGCTATTTTTAACCATTATAGTAATCTCCCTTATAGAGGGTGTTAGTGTAATATATAAGGGAATGTCAGTTAAGGGTGAAAATAGGCCAGGCAGCCCGTCGGGGACCTACAGCCTGGCCTGCCAAAGACCTGGCTTGGCCTAGCCCGTTTATTAAAAATGCTAGGCTTAGGCTTTTTAAAAAGCCTTTTTGATTAAAAAGGTCAGGCTTTAGGCTTTAAAAAAAGCCTATTAAGCCTAACAGGCTGGCCTGTTTATATAATAATATATATAATATTATATATTTATATATAGTACGTTAATATAATATATATATATATATATATATATATATATATATAATATTTATATTTAATATTAGTTTTAGAAAATATTAAATATTTTAAGTTATGAATAAGGCCCGTTAGCCTATTTAGGCTTTTTGGCCTAGTTAGGCCTATAGGCCTATTGGCTTGTTTATAGGTCATTTTGTAGAACAGGCCACGTAAACTGGCTTTCAAGTCAGGCCAAACTTTTAAACAAACCAGGCTAAGGCTTAAAAAAAGTCTTGTAACAAGTAAATAGGCTAAGCCCAGACTTAGTAATTATGATGTAGGTCAAGCTCAGGCCCGCCAAAACCTAGCCTGACCTGGCTTGTTTCCACCCCTAATGTCAGTGTAATTTTTCAAATATTAAGAGGTGTTAGTGTAAGTGTAGGAATATTTTCAAATTTTAGTGTAAGAGTCAGTGTAAGTGTAGGAAACATATAAGGGAGTGTCAGTGTAATATTTTCAAACATAAAGAGGGGTTAATGTAGGAATAGAAAAAAGAGTAATATTATGTATAAGTTGAAAAAAATTCAGGGAGTGCGTGTATAATTTGTTCTTAAATAAATCGTAAATTGATGTCAATATTAAGTGAACAATAAAAGAATGAAAATCAATAAAAATAAAAATAAAAATGTTAAGAGTAATTTATTTGACTAAAACTAAAAAAATTATATACTAATCAAATCAGTGCAATGAATCTATTATTTCTATATTCTTTTTTTTTTCAACTGTCAAAATGTATATTTGTCGCCAACATAGGTTGGTTGGGAAGGAACAAACTCATATCCCATACAAGGACTTGGGTTTGATTCCCGCTATCAATGTGAGTCCTCAGGACCCAACTCAACTAAACTTTCTTACATAAAAAAGAATGTACATTTGTCCGTGTATTTTTTTAATCTATGTATATTTGTGTAATTTCAAATCCAATAATTATTTTGTTTTTGGACGGTGGCTTTTGTTTGAGAAACAAAAATCCATGAAGCAATTGTTAAGTATAAATTAAAGAAACGAATTACATTGTAAACACTTCATGCATTTATAGCTTAAAACATTAATAATTAACCATAATCCATATCGTACATATAATTAATTTTACATTGATCACTAACTTGGATGGTGATAGAATGCACTGACAATATGATGCCAATTACTAATACATTCACATAGTGTTCATACAATACATTATGGGTAAGCCTATTGTTGACTCACCAATTCGTATGATATGTGAACATTAAAGCTTGATGAATTCCACTTGATTAATATCACATGAAATCTTCCCACCGAACTCTAAGGGTGGCAAAACGGGTTGGATCTGTCAGACCAATCCATTTTGGTCAGTTTTTTTAATGGGTCGGGTTGAGATTTTCAACCCACCAACCTATTTTGACCCGTCCCGTTTTGGCCTACCAAAAAATGGGTTGATGGCGGGTTGGGACGGGTCAACCCGCCAACCCGTTTTTTATAAAAAATAATAAATTTAATATTTATTTTTATATTTTAAACATATATTATTAATATTTATTTAATATACTTTTTGTCTAAATAAATTATTATTCAAAATTTAAGATAATACATTTAATTTTTTAATATGTATTTATTATTTAATATTTATAAAAGATAAAATTAATTAAAATATATTTATTATATTTTTTTTTTCATTTTTTTGTTTTTTGGCGGGTTGGCCCGCCTGTCAACCCGTCATAAACGGGACGGACTTGGATTTTCAACCTACTTTCTTATGCGAGTCGGGACGGGCCGGCCCATTTTTTACAAGCCAATGGTGGGACGGGGTGGGCCGACCCATTTTGCCATCCCTAGTCTATACTTGTAATGAACAGCTAGACTTATACTTGTATTTGCATTTGGGAAATATAGCAGCAATTTACTGTTTCTTAGTTAATAAGGATCAGAGATTATAGAACGCAATGTTACCAACACAACACGTTAACAAGCGCAAATACTGGTTCTCAGAATAGAGAGAAAAAAAAATAGTATGAGAAAACTCAGATGACATATATGACGCGTTCGTGCTCTGTTTTCTAAACGATAATCAGAGCTGCGTGCATTATTTTTTCTTTTAGTTTACCATGAAATTTGTTACAACTATCATCAAAGGATGGAAAACATTAGAAATTTCACATGAATTTAAATTGCTAAGACGGACTGAGGCATTCAACATTTCAAACCACAACTACTCTGTTTCGTGTGGTTGTGCATTGAAATAAGTTCTCGAAGCAGAGCAAAACACGCAAAAACCCTTCTAATGTTAATGTCCAGTGAAATAGGCACTGCATTTCATAGAAACATACCACAAATGATCGAAATCACCTTTATTTTTTTTTTCCTTTTCTTGTCTCAAACCTTTGAACATTTCACAATGACATTCGCAATAATAAAAAATTTAAAACAAATCTTAAGACAATTCATTGAAGTTTTCCTTAATCTTCCGAATTGGGTAAGTTATTAGTGTTTAAAGGGATTCAGAATTCTTTCTTTCAAAATAAAAATCTGTTTTCTATTTCCTAGCTAATAAACCAGCAGTGAATTTCCTATTTAAATGCAATAAATATACCACGAAATTGGTTTAATCTATATGATCAAATGTTGAAAAACATTGGCAATTTCACGTTTATTTAAATTATTAAGACTCAACTTAGACATTCAATATTTCAAACCACATCTACTCTGTTTCGTGTAGTAATGAAATGCATGCAATTATGCATGAATTACATGGTAGTTCTTCGTGCATGCACCCTCTCTGGCATATAAATACACAAGCACAATACATGGTCATGTCCATAAGTCTCCAAAGCACATAAAAAACAGCATAGTTTATATAGCACATAAACATTGTTCCTCACATTTTATTGCTCAACAAGAATGAGTACAAAATCCGGTTCTAAGAAAGATACCATAAGCAACTATGTGGGTGATAAGAAAGATTCTGATGGAAAAAATGGGTCCCGCTCTACAAATGGTAGTAGTGAGACACAGTATCCTACCGCAAGTGATGATATTGGTTATCAGGGAGGTTCTGACGGCCAAAATGGTTCAAGCTCTTCGAATGGTAGGGAGAGAAAAAATGCTACCATATATGGTGACATGGGCCATAACAATGGTTCTAGAGGAAAAGGTTCTAAGAAAAGTCAAGGAAGGTAGTAACTATTTTATTTAAAAATTCAAGTTTTGTATTGAAGGAAAGAAGAAAAGATCTAAAATTAAGGAAGTAAATTAAGTGTTGTAGCCTATATAATTTATCAGAACTAAGTTAGCTGATTAATTCCTATAAATCAATGATGTATCAATTAATATGAATATTTCCTAAATTTGTCTGACTAGCTTTTATTCTTTTGTAACAATGGTTTCTTCTATATAATGTGGTTGTAATCTATATATTTTTGTATAGTGAAAATATAAAATGTTCTTGTTCCATTTTTCTATATGGTATCAAGAGTGGTTATGATATCAACATGTCGTTGATCCAAGTGAAATTTGGTTCAAATTTCTTAAGTAAGATTTCGGATTCAAGACTTATAGATAGAAAAAAAATGTGGTTAGGAAGAAAAAATCCTACTAAGGGTAATCAACCAGGTTTGCTGAGAAGATCCGTCGTCGACAAAGTTAGTAGATATTTTGCTCCAATAACACGGTTACCCAAATCAAGATTGGTTTTCATGTCGAGACTCGATCATTAATTCCTTATTTAACTCAAAAACTTAACTCGATAACTATACATTCTCATTCTTAGTTATATGAAAAAAAAATAGATATTTTTTTATACAATTTACATACACATGGAAATGCTGATTTGCCTGGATCACCTCATAAACATTATACACACACAAAGATAATCACGACTGTCACAAGTTATAAAATATATACATGTCAATTATTATACTTTATTCACTCCAAAAAGAATTAGTCAATTATGATTGTATGGTCTAGATTAATTTGTTCTTCTAACCTCTCATTATATGTGTGTCTTAGGTATTTAATTTGAATCGTTGTTTTCTTACTAAGTGGCATGTACTACATGAGAACCCTTGCACTCCTGACTCTATCTCACACTTAGAATGCCCAACTCACAGATACAATGCATATCTTGCACATGTAGTATCTATCTCGCACATAAAGCGTTTATCTAGCATCGCACATCAAGTTCTATCTAACATATAGTCTATAGACTCTAAAACATCAACTTTTGGTCCAACCTTGCTTAAAACTCAAGGTAACCACTGTGGTTACCCTTCAACACAAATTTACAGCAAATAAATAAGAACTAATTACATGCTGAAACAAATTATACTCATGGATTAATCAAGACAGCATTATTCCAATCAAGTAAAAAGATAAGAACGTAGTGCTTTATAACACCCAAATTCACATGCTATCGGGAAAATCCTAAACCTATCCAATGCCACCAATGTTGTCTTCTTTAGGAGTTACAATTCTCCTATTGTTCCTTTTGCAAGAGCTACAAGTTCCCCTGGTGTGGCTATTGCGATAGAATTCTAGTATAATCCTAATCAACGATTGAGCTTTGTTGTGCTAAATGAATTTAATTACCTTCCTTGATCAAGAGCCATAACTTATGCTCTTCGAGGAAGATCTAAACTCAGTTTCATTGATGAGAATGTTTCTCTCTATAAGAGAAATCTCGATATTATGAATATTGGCTATCTAAAGACCAATTGGTGAGTCATGGATTCTTAATTCCATAGATTCGAGATCGTGTATGAGTCGAAGCTTACAATTTAACTACTTTTTCCTATAACTTTTCCCCAAAATTGGTTCTTTTCTACTAAGTATTGATGGTGTTTCTTAGAATAATCAAATCTGTGATAAATAAGAGAAATTGGTGAATTTATCAATTAAAAACTTCAAAACATATATAGCTTAAATGAGCCAATTCCCCCTAGATAAATGGATGGAATGGTCGCTTATCAAGGAAAAAAAAATCTAACTAGCATACACACAGGGTAATTTTGATTAGATTGTGATTGGAGAATTGTTAACCATTGAATCAAGATGCATGAAAGCAAATTTTTGGCATCTAGTTCTACAATTTCAACAGTGGTGATCATGATTCAATACATGTAATGTGAAATATTAAGTTTATAAAGAACCTTTATTTTAGGTGTTTTTCATCTTCTACATTTTCTATTATAAGTTCTACTGCTTTGATTGTTTACACGACAATTTGCATAGTTTATGCACTTGATTGAAACCATTTTGTACACCCATTAAATCATAATACATGTTATGGAATATAAGGAGGTAAAATACCACGAAGATCTCCATCAATGGTCCATAGGTAAACTACACAAGTTAATTTGATACCACATCCAACCTAAAGTTTTAAGGCATTAGATATATGGGTCTTTAACTATGTTGCTTAACATGTATATCTCTATCCAATATAGAACTTCTTACTCACGCTTGCACTCAAACAATCTCTCCTGCAAGTGAGTCTCTTCCATATGGTATGCTCACCTTCTTATGGAAGTATTTCCATCCACGAGTACTCAATGGTGGCACTAAATCTTTAGTCATTGCCACTAACACACTCTATATACTTGCATTGTCGTTAGCACACATTAGTAGGACACACTACCTAACCTCCACATCCTCAAGAAGACTTTCGATACAAGAAAACCTGATACACGGATCCACCAACAATCCTGATATGTTATAATACTCATTTAAGTCACACCATGATCTCACATTGCTAGAATCAGTCACTCGATTGCACCATCAAGTCTAATACCACTTGTTAAGGAATAGGAGGGGGTAAAACACTGGAGAAATCTTCATCAATGAGTTACGAGCAAAGGAAATAAGAGAACTTGGAACCTCATCCAACCCAAAAACATCATTGCATTAGATTTGAATCTTTCTCACTTATATGTTGCCTAATTTGCCCAATATGGACCTTTTTATTGAAAGTCTTCCTGACGTTATGGAGGTTAGGTGGCATGTCCTGGTGATGTGAGCTAATGACAATAAAAGCATGTAGAGTGCATTGGCAGCATAACTAAACTCTAGTGCCATCATTGTATGCTCATGGATGGAAAAGAATTATGCTAGAAAAGGGAGCATACCATGTGAAAGAGACACACTTGAGGAGATTGTTAGAGTGTAAGTGTGAGTAAGAAGTCTCATATTGGATAAAGATGAACACGTTAAGCAACATATAAGTGACAAAGACCTACAAACCTAATGTTAAGGTTTTTAGTTAAAGGTTGGGTCAATTTCAATTTTGTGGTCAACTTATGACTCATTAGGGATGAAAACAGGCTAGGCTTTGCTAGGCTTGAGCCTAACATTAGTTTAAAATACATGGCCTGAGGCTAATTTGTTTACATGTCAAAGGCCTTTTTTAAAGGGCTGACTTGGCCTACATAAAAACCTGGTCTGACCTACAATACAAGCCTATTTAAAGGCCTACTTTGTCATCATTTAACATCGGGACAAAGTTGAAAATATATATGTTAGACTTTAATCAAATCTAACTTGTTTATATGATATAAGCATATTTTTAAGTTTAACCTCACATTCATGATAACTTATTTAAAAACATAATTAAGACTTCAAAATAAGACATAAATTTATGTCTGGTTAAATTATGTTTTAGGTCCCTCTAAAACTACTAATGTTTGAATTTGGTCCCTCTAAAATTTTTCATATTATTTTTGTTCCTCTAATTTTAAAATGTATTTTTAGTTCCTCAAAATTTAAAATGTATTACTTTTGGTCCTAAGTGCTTTAGATAGCGCTTTATATAAGGGTAAAAATGATTTAGATAGCGCTTAAAACAAAAAAAAAATCATTTCAAATTTAGAGGGACCAAAATAATATGAAAAATTTTAGAGGGACCAAATTCAAGCATTAATAATTTTAGATGAACCTAAAACATAATTTATCCTAAAAATTATCAATAACATTTTATAGAATAAATTATTTCAACTTTTCTATATTTTGTGCTTTTTTATATTTCTTTTAATTTCTAGGAGTCGAACTTAGATACCAGATGACTTACAATAGTTCACGCAAACTATTCAATTAACTAAGCTAAACCCCTTGGTTGTACTTTTTTATATGATAACTTGTTAGCCTTAAAAAGTTATATAAAGTATTTCTTATATTATAAATAGGTTAGGAATTTTCGACAATGTTTCATTTTTCATAAAATCAATACAATTAAAAAAGACTTTTGTTAACTATAAATTAAAACTAGTGAAAAAAAAGTTTAAGAAATTCTTTATAATTTTGTAATATATTACAACTTAATTCTCTCCGTTAAAAATAACAATTTGAAGTTATTAAACACATGTTACAATTTTTTATAATAACATTAAAGTGACATATAAATGAAAAGACAATAAAATAACTTATAATTCCTTGCATTCAAAATAAACAATTACTTTTAAATTATTGGGAAAATTACTTGCAATAAAGTCGAAAGTAATAAACCAACGTAAAGAGATTTAGCACTGAGCCACTGACGGTCT
The DNA here is from genome assembly GCA_026413185.1 of Pueraria montana var. lobata. Classification (NCBI taxonomy): domain Eukaryota; kingdom Viridiplantae; phylum Streptophyta; class Magnoliopsida; order Fabales; family Fabaceae; genus Pueraria; species Pueraria montana. The sequence goes on from CM048656.1 coordinate 45,810,123, forward strand.
ATATATCTGGGAAATAAAGCTACAATTTACAGTTTCTTACATAATAAGGATCATGCGTCAAAAAAAAAAAAAAAAAAAACATGATAAGGATCAGAGATTATAGAACCCAATATTATATTTTGAAAGTTTGAATTCATATACTAACATTTAACGCGTTAACAACTTCTGACTGATCCTTCAAACACCGCAAATGCCTCTCCACTTTCTCGTAAATCAGTCGAAAAACTTGCAAGATGGAACAGACCAAATTCATCACCATTAGTCACAAATTTTCTTTGCTTATTACGAACGTCCATTATAGTCACAAATTTACTGATAAAAAAAAAGTAATTCAAATTTTAGTGTATTTGTCATGTACAAAAGTGTCAAATAAACGAAGAAATCCAAGACGCAACTTTGCATGCAATAAAGGAGAAGTTTAATAGAGAAAAAAATTATAATATCAGAAAACTGAGATAGCGTATCATGACTCGCTCGTGCTCTTGGTTTAAACTATAAACATAGCTGCCGTGTTATCTTTATTCTTTTAATTTACTATGAAATTTGTATTGTTACACACATGAACAAACAATGGAAAACATTAGCAATTTCACCTTAATTAGATCATTAAGACTCAACTCAGGAATTCAAATTTTCAAACTTCAACTACTCTGTTTCGTGTGATTGTGAAATTAATCCAGTTCTGCACATGCATGAGAGGCTTAATTTACCAATAATTACATGGGACGTTCCTTTATGCATGTCCCATGCATCTCGAGGCTTATAAATATGAAAGATATAGGTCTCCAGAGCACATCCAAAACAATCTAATCTATTATTTGTATTTGCATTGTTCAATAATAATAACAATGAGTCCACCACCTCAACCCTCCAGGTAACTCTAGATCTTAGTTACGACAGGAGTCTCTCTCTCTCTCTCTCTCTCTCTCTCTCTCTCTCTCTCTCTCTCTCTCTCTCTCTCTCTCTCTCTCTCTCTCTCTCTCTCTCTCTCTCTCTCTCTCTCTCCTCAAGTCTTTAATTTGTTTATGATAATATTAATTCTTATAGTTGATTAAAAACATAATTTTTATATTATGGCTGATTTTAAGCATTAATAACACTTTTCATATTATATATTAACTATTTCATTATGTTTTCCATAATATAAAACTATTTTTTCAATCTTCAAACTCATTTTTTCTATCACTTTTCCTCATTTTGTATAAGAAAACTTATATAGCATGATTTGAATGTGCAATTTTTTCTTGCGTGCAAACTTGTTGATTTTTCATGCAACTTTTTTTTATATATATAAATTTTATGATTTTTCAGCAAAATTTTCTACAAGAAATTTCTACAAATGTTGCTATGATTTTAGTAAAAAAAAAGTGATTATTTCCTTAAATTCAAAGGAAATTTTATTTAAAAAGTTTAATTTTTTTACATATTCTCATACAAATTAATTTGTATTTTTTTAAAAAAAATTAGTAATTTTTTGCATATTTCCTTACAAAAAATATTATAGATAAATTTTACAATTCTTTTATTTAATAACAGACGAGTATTGAAAGTCATAAAAAAACAAAACCTAAGAAATGTTATTAATAAATTAGAAAATAAATATTTTAGTATAATAAAAAAGACACTTATTTAAAAATAATTAATATTTAAATAATATCATTAAATACTTAAAATCACTCATAAAAAATAATAATTTAGTATTATCATATTTAATTTATTCATTATTGCATAATCTTAATTTTTTTTATTCCAGTATTTTTTTTTCCTCAAACTTTGTTGTTGGTTCTAGGAACGATTCTGAGAAAAAGCATGATAGCACAAGCAAACATTTGGGCTGCCCGAATACTTCTGGTCACAAAAATGGTGCGCGTTCTGCCCCTCCCCAGAACGATGAACCAGCAAAAAGTCTAGGAAATAAAAAAACTTCTACAGGCAACAAGGGTTCTAAGAAAAGCCAAAAACAATAGGAAATGGCAAACAGGTAAGCTTTGACCAAATTTTCTTTGTAGCCCTAGTTCCTTTTCAGTTATTTTAAAATTTTAAATCATAAAAAAAATGACCATGCATGCTACTTAGTATTTTTTTTTTCTTAATTGTAATTTTTACCCTCAACTTTTTAATTTTTTGCAGATTTTACCTCCAATAAATTAATTTGGCGCATTTTATCCCCAACTTTTTAAAAAAGTTACAAATTTTACCCTCCACAGTTTTGATGACATGACATGCTAAAATAATTGTACTTTTTATCCCAACTTTTTACTTTTTGATCAATTTTACCCCTAACTTTTTCATTTTTGGTAAATTTTACCACTAATTTTTTACTTTTTGGTGAATTTTACACCCATTTTTTATGCTTATGTCAGCATGTCACGTCATCAAAACTGTGGGGGGTAAAATTTGTAACTTTTTAAAAAAGTTTGGGATAAAATGCGCCAAATTAATTTGTTTGAGGTAAAATCCGCCAAAAATTAAAAAATTGGAGGTAAAAAATGCAATTAAGCCTTTTTTTTTTTTACAATAACAGATATTGAAATTTGAACTTAAAACCTCTTACAAATTACTTATACTACTCCTTATCAATATACTGATTCTAGTTGTTCCATGCATGCTAGTCATCTTATTTTAGAAGGGAGAAAATACGTAATATATAGTACTAAGTTTTTCTAAACTTTTTATTACATGCGCGCGTGGGCACAAGATTGTCCAACAGGTAAGCTTAAAATTCACCTTAATTTAGATCATTTGGTATGTTTACTTAAAGCTTAAAATTTAAAGTCCATGTCCAAACATTTTTAATATTGGATTGATTCGAGTTGGTGATTGAATTGAACCTATAACCACTCATATTCGCCACTCAATTTGTTTTTTTGCAGGTTTATTCGCAAGTGGAACTTGTGTGGGAAGGAAATTTACAATAAATTCTACTATAGTTTAAAGATTCAATATTTTTTTTTCAACTTGTTTAGACTCCGGTGTTTAGAAATAAGATATTGTAAGTACGAAGAATCGTATATTAATTTCGACTCATGAATAAGTTTATATGGTTATTCACAAGTAGGTTGTAAAAAAAATTGGATTCACATGAGTCTTTCTCATTTTCTACATAAATTTGTATTTGTATTTGATGGTTTATTAATAAAGTAGCATGTTGTTATAATCAAAACTCCAAGCTAATTAATGATCTTGAGGGTTGGTTCAATTTATATGATTGATGACACTAAAGGAAGTCTCATGCTAAAATATCTTGTTAGCACATTGGTGGATAAATTCTACACATCGTCAAAAGTCAATAATGAAGCTTGTAATGTGATTCCCTTGCAACAAGATGAGTAGTGATTCTTTCACAACCATACAGATTTCCCATGTGTTTGATTACGCATTCAAAGGCACATTAGATGTGGATTTTTATGTTTTCACTTAAGCCATCGATTGTAACTTTTGCATTTTTATTCATTTAACATGACTTTCTAAGTTTCAAATGTATTTTCAAACAAGCTATTCGTTTATTATACAATTATTTGTTTTTATCTTTTGAATTAATTTTCTTCATCTAATATATATTCTTCTAAAGATTTTGCTTCTTTTTTTTAAATGGAGAATAGTAGCCACATAATTAATCAAATCCTAATAGATTCTTGAGTTCAAGTCTTTAAAGAGAAAATACAAGTAGAAAACAAAATACAATAAAAGTTGGTATACTAGTGCTTAATTAATTGTAATTCTATATAATTATAAACAAGTTTAAATAATTTTTTAATCTCGACAGACACGTGACATTTTGCTTTTGGTCATAATTACTTTTTTTTTTCTCTATCATTTTGGTCCCTCATTATTCTAAGGTGAATAAGTCATATCATTATTTTCTTCCATTTTTGACACAATCCGTCTTTAAAAATCCATGTCTCAATCTCCTAATTATGCTAAAAGGTTTAAATATATTTTTAGTTCTTCAAATTCAAGACATTTTTAGTTTTGATTCTTCAATTCAAAAATTGCTCTTTTTAATCCCCAAATTTGTAAATTGTTGTTTTTAGTCCCTCACTTCATTTTGGGGGACTAAAATTATAGAGATAGATTATCTCTTTTTTCAAATTTTTTTAGATGTGTTATATAATTCTTTATTTTTTTTTTCTTTCAAATTTCTTTCTATTGACTATATAAATAAGGTAGTGAAAATTTGAATAAGCACATGCATTGCACGGACTAAAACACTAGTTATCTATGTAGCTCTAAAAGATGGGCAATTGTGATATTTGAAGGGAATAAAGGATAAGAAAAAAAATTAATAGACAAAATTAAAAAAGGACAAACAAAGAGATTACACAGAAAATGAAAAAAAAAAAAGAATTAAATTACAAAATTTTAAAAACAACAGACTAAATGAAAAAAAAATCGTAATATTTTAAAAGAATAAAATCATAATTTAACCCAAAAAAATTTCATACTTTATATTTTTTCAATAAAATTTAGAGTAAATTAAACTAACTATCTTTGAAATTTTGTGAAATTATACAAGCATCCTCCACTTTTTTCTACTCTCACACTAATTTTCTTTAATTTTTGAAAAATATATACTGACATTCATTTATACATTACATTAATCCCCTTAATTATTTGAAAAACATTACACCAGACTTTCCTAAGAGGTGTTATTGTTAATATTAAAAAAGTAAGGAGTGTTTGTATAATTTCATAAAATCTCATAAATGGTTAGTATAATTTACTCTAAAATTTATAATATTTTTATTATTTAAATTTTTATAAATTATATCTAATAAATTTGTTTTAATCTATCTGAGTAGTATATATGATATCAATTCACGTGATTAAGTTTTCACTGAATTTTTAATAACTTAATTTTAATACTTTTCTTTGTGTTGAAGATTTCAAAATAACTTATTTGGTTGTTTATATTTATTTTATTTTATTATTTAAAAATTGTAGTTCAAGTGTTAAATTTTAGTTTTTCTGTCATAAAAAAATCCACTATTATGGATTATTAAAATGTGAAAAGAGTGTGTACGTGTAACATGTAAAAAATAAAAAAGAATATTACTTAAGGAGGTTTAGTTCAGTTAGTTGAATAATGGTGTGTGAGTTATAGTAAACTTCTTTTAATACTTATTTTCAATTCCTACAAATAAAAAAAATCTTATGAAATGAATATGAGTATTTGTTTTCTCAATTCTACATAAAAATGATATTCTTCCTCCACTAATATAGTTGCATAAAAATATAAAATTTACTATTAAAATTAAATTTAAATTATTATATTTATAAAATATAAAGTATTTCGTGTGAACTTAAAAAAAAATTATATAATGGGCGCAAAATAATGGAAGAATTTACCTCATTTTATATTGCATAAAAAAAATAAAAAAAAAAGGCGAAGTGCAGTGGGGTTGGGGTCCGCAAAGTAATGAACCGTTAGAATTAGACTTGCATTTGCAGGATACATTTGGGAAATGAAGCAGTAATTTACTGTTTCTTAGTTAATAAGAATAAGATATTAGAGAACGCAATGTTATTATGTCTTTTGAAGTTTGAATTCTTATACCAACACAGCACGTTAACAACTTCAAACAACGCAAATACCGGTTTTCAGAATAAAGAAAAAAAACTATAATATGAAAAACATTAGAATGAATATATGAATAACGCGTTCGTGCTCTGTGTTTTTTAAACGATAATCAGAGCTTTTGGTGTTTTATTTTTTCTTTAAAGTTAGCATGAAATTTGTTACAACTATCATCAAAGGATGGAAAACATTAGAAATTTCAGATGAATTTAAATTACTAAGACGGACTAAGGCATTCAACATTCAAACCACGACTACTCTGTTTCGTGGTTATGCATTGAAACACGCAAAATCCATTCTAATGTTAATATGTCCAGTGAAATAGGCACTATATTTCTTTAATCTTCCAAATTGGACAAGTAATTAGTGTGTAAAGGGATTCAGAATTTTTTCTTTGAAAATAAAAATCTGTTTTCTATTTACTATCAACCCGGCAGAGAATTTCACATGTCTATGCAATAAATATACCACGAAATTGGTTTAATGTGTGTGATCAGATGTTGAAAAAGATTGGCAATTTCACGTTTATTTAAATTATTAAGAAATCCTGCTATGGGCCTGCTGATGCCATGGGCCTCACGAACATTCCTGCTACCCAAAATGGTTCGGGCTCTAGCCCTCCCCAAAATGAGGACAAAGGACGTAGTTTGGGCTTTTCGCAAGATTCTGAAGGCAACATGGGTTCTGGGAATAGCCATCGTTCACCTAATTAAAAGAATATGAAATGCCAAACAGGTATGCATTGACCAACATTTCTTTGTAACACTTGTTCCTTTGCAGTTACATTTTTTTTTTGTCCTATTTTTGCTTTGGATTGATTGTTTGGGGTTGGTGGTTGAATTGAACCTATAATCACTCCTATTCACCATTTAATTGTTTTTTTTTTCAGGTGAGACTTATCTAGGAAGGAAGTTTACAACAAATTCTACACTATTGGTTAAAGATTCAATGTTTGTTTCCAACTTGTTTAGACTACAGTGTTTGAGTAAATTATACAGATCCCCCTGAGATTTGCTCTTATTACACCTAACACCCCTCTATTTTTTTACATTACTTTGAGTACCCCTAAGAGGGGTAAGTGTAATATTTTTAAAACTTGAGAGGGAGGGTCAGTGTAATGATTTATGCCTATGAGGAGGGGCCGGTATAACAAAAGTCCAAAAATTAGGAAGTTTTCTGTAGGGTTCAAAAATAGAGGGGTGCCAAGTGTAATAAAGGCAAACCTCAGGGAGTGTCCGTTTAATTTACTCTTAAAAATAAGATATTATAAATATGAAAAACTACATGTTAATTGTGAGTCATAAATAAGTCTATATGGTTATTTGTATGTAGGGTGTATATTTTGAATTCACATGTCTTTCTTATTTTCTACATAAATTTGTATTTGTATTCGATAGTTTATTAATAAAGTAGCATGTTATAATCAAACTCCAAGCTAACGATCTAAGGGTTGGTTTAATTGATAAGATTGATGATAATAAATGAAGTCTCGTGCTAAAATATATTGATAGCACAATGGTGGATAAATTCTAAATGTCCTCATAAATCATCAATGAAGTTTGTAATGCAATTCTCTTGCAATTAGATAACAAGTGATTCTTTCTACAAAGTCCTTAGAGGACTTTCTTGGTAGAATGATGTGCAATAAGATACCATTAAGAATCCTAGCCATGCTAAGCATATTTGAGGCTCTATCATCTTTGGGGTCTTCTTTTCCATATATAAATATAACTCTATTAGTTTCTTCGTCCTTGCAAGAGTACTCTTCCTGTATTGGGTTACTCCTTCCGTTCCTATTTATAAGACCTAATTACCTAATTCATCAATATTAATGAAAGTGGTTAATTTAATTGATAGCAATAAATTTGTCTCAAAATTATATTTTTTTTCAAAACTACCATTATCATTAATACTCTTTCCTCTCTCTTTTAATTGTTTATCAGTACAATTAACTAGGGGTATTTTAGTCTAAAAATAATTAATGTAAGAGATAAAATGGATTGAGTTTTATAAAAAGGAACAAACACCACTTTTAATTTGGGTCTTATAAATAGAAACAAAGGAGTATAAGTTAACCCACCATTCACACATCTAGTGGCTCTAGCAATTGCATCCTTTGATATTATGAGAGAGTTTTCATCGATTGCTTTGACAAGGGGTACCATGGGCAACACAAGAAGTTCAAAAGACAAAGCTGGTTCACGTTGTTCTTTGAATGGTATTAGACACGTGATGTTTCCATGAAGGGTAAATTGGGCTACACGGATGATTCTACAAAAAAAAACGGTTCTAAAAAAGTCAAGGAAGATAGTAAGGGCTGGTTGGATAAGAAGAAAATAAGAAGAAAAAATGAAAAAAAAAATTCCATAAGTTAAAAATAAGCTTTTGGAGAAGCTAATACAATAAAGCTTCTACAAATTAGCTTATGCTTCAGCTAAATTTAACTTATGTAGAAGATTTTTTTTATTTTTTCTCTTCTTATTTCTATTTCTCATATAAGTGCTTCTAGAGAAGTTTATCCAAACATGTCGTAACTACTTTATTTTAAAATTTCATGTTTGTTTCCAACTTGTTTAAACTCTAGTGTTTACAAATAAGATATTTTATGTACTAACAAGTACATACGAGTTTAGATAGATAGATAAATAACATTTCAATAGTGTGATTCATGTAGTCAACCTTATCTAGAGAGATAAGGCTTTATTGTTGTTGTATAAATGTATAATAAGTTGTGAATTTTCGATCCATAAGTCCTTTTTATTTTCTCTGTATATTTGTATTTATATTTAATGGTTTATTAATAAAGTAGCATGTTATAATCAAATTTCAAAAGTTAACTAGTTGAAGTCTAGTTCAATTGATAAGGTTGATGACAATAAATGAAGTCTCTGTGCTAAAATATTTTGTTAATGATTTTTTAGTGGTGAATAAATTCTAAATGTTTGGTACTAGTTTAAGTAATGAAATATTCAAGCAAAATCTTCAACGACTCAAAGGGATCGAACTCGGTGGTGTATCTACATAAACACTAATGTTAGGTCAAAGGATGATTTATAGTCCTTAAAATTTCAACGACAATAAACAAAATATAATAATTTAATTATATAAGACTAATGAAATGTGCCTTTTGTCCTATACATGCCTTTTTTTGAATGTATATACTAGGATTGCCTGTCAAGCCTTCAATTTGTTCAATTGCTTTGTTTGCATCATCCTAAAATATGGTGAAACCAATAAAGAAGATAAGTAGAAATGCGTAAAATATGACTCACTTAAGGACAAACGTACCCTACGCAGTAGTAACATTGGATCTAAGTTCGGATATTGTACCCTAGAGACCTGTTGTGGTTCGCAGATATATAACAAATTTATATAGGACAAGGGATTGAAAATTGGTTTAGGTTGCAAATTAATTATAAGAATAGTAAATAAAATGAGCATAAAGAAATTAATGAAGGTTCTGGCATATTAAGAGACCTAGGGTCGTGATTTCAAACTCATCTTTACTTTCCCCCCAATTCTCAATTTCAATTAAAACCCCAATTATTTGTTCAATTACTAATCTTGCCTCTTAAAGTGATAAACAGAGTTAGGTCATGTTCTGAAAATCCTCTTCTTTCTAGCTTATTCCCTTATTGTTCATTAAGGCTTAAATTAGAAGGAAGGTTGAACGCAGAGAGGCTAATTAACAATTGCTAATCAGATTAGAAATTTCGGGATAAGTTGGTTCATGCAAAATCCTAGGAATCCAATTATTGCCTAGGTCAATTAATTAAAAGTAGTTGATCATAAAAATTAATCAATTTAGGTTTTGGGGTGATTAGATCCAAATAACAATAAGAACAACGCAATAATATAATTGGGGAACAATTGGGAATTTTATTGCAATACAAGAATCAGGGTTCACAAATAAGTCCTACATCACAACCCTAGCTTAGGGGTTTAGCTAGCCATGAGCATTGGAAAGCATAAAACCAACAAAGAGAACAATAGAAACATTAAAAGAGAAGAATCTTTACAAGAATTAATCCCCGTTGTGTTTCTATTGCTCTTCTCACTCTGTAGTTCCCTCAAAAGTTCCCAAGATGTTCCAAAGAAAAGTAAAATTTGAAGTGTGTAAAAGATCCCCCCCCCCCCCTTCCCAAGGACCTAAAAACTACTCTATTTATAAGCCTTATGGGCCTGCTGTGTCGCAAGGGTATGCACAGGGTCATGCATAGGTAATGCATAGGTTTGTGCATATTTTCCGAGTGGGGTCTAATTTGCACACCTCGTGCATAGATTATCCATGGGGGCATGCATAGTTTCTGAAGAGGAGTTTGATCTGCACGCCCAATGCATAATTGTGCATGGGGTCATGCTTACTTCTCTAGAGCTAAAATCAACGCTTTTTTGGACCTTTTTTTTGCTCCTTGGAGTTTTCCAGGTCCTGGACCAATTTAGCACATATTTAGATGAAATTGTTGATTTGAATGACCCGAAGCTGCAACAATAGATTTTTGAAAGTCTATTTTTATGTTATTCTTTATGATTTTGTTACTTGCTCTTCATGTAGCAGATTTTTAGAAGTTCGATTTATATTTCAAATATTAGGAGTTAGGATTTTGTTTTTTAAATTTAAAGTTACGCTGTTATGCCTAAAGATAAGGGATCTATGTGTTATGCTTTGTGCTCTTTATATAGAGTTGTTTCAATAAAATAAAATTAGCTTTCTCTGCATGTTAATTTTTTCTTGCTCTCATAAACCCAAAAACAACAAATTGGCATAAGAGCTCTCATCCGAAGGATCCGTGAGATTGAGTGAGCCTACCCATAATTCCTAAACACAAACACACACCTAATCTCCTCAAAATGAATCCAGAAGGTTCATCCATTCCAATTGCACTTTCATTGTTTGATGGCAAACATTATCACCTTTGGGCTGTTAGAATGGAAGTCTATCTTGATGCTTGCATTCTATGGGAAGCTGTTGAAGATGAGTACGAAGTTCCACCCCTACCAGATAATCCAACGGTTGCTCAAATCAAAAATCACAAAGAGAGGAAATAGAGAAAGTAAAAAACAAGAGCAACCTTGTTTGCAGCAGTGTCATCGACTATGTTGACCAGAATATTGACGCTGAAAACACCCAACGAGATTTGGGAGTTTTTGAAGCAGGAGTACGATAGAAATGAAAAGGTGAAAGGGATGAAAGCATTGAAACTTGATCCGAGAATTTGAGATGCAGAGAATGAAGGAATCATAAACAATTAAGGAATACTCCAACAGGCTTCTTGGCATAGTCAACAATGTAAGGCTCCTTGGAACTGATTTTTCAAATGCTAGAATTGTTCAAAAAATTCTAGTCATAGTACCTAAAAATTTGAAGCCACAATTACATCTCTAGAGAACTCAAGGGATTTATCAAGCATTACTTTGGCATAATTGTTGAGTGCACTACAAGCACAGGAGCAAAAGAGGCTTATGAGGCAAGAAGGATATGTAGAGGGAGCTTTCCAAGCCAAGAACTACACAGGCAACAAATACATAGGAGACTTGTGAAAAAAAAAAAAAAGGGATTATATACTTACATTAGCATTTATTTTTCTAATAGCTAATAAAAGTCCTCATTGCTCAATATCATTTTGCATTATAACTTAATAAACATGCACTAACAATACAAATTTTTGTAGTGGTGAATAGTCTTTCATGAGTTAAAAATTTTAAGCTTGTGTGTTGTGAAATGTCAGCTTTGAATTGTCTTCCTAAAAAAAAAAATTGAACTTATTTCCCTTTGTCTTAGTGTATATGTGCAGTGTCGACTACAGTCTACTAAACGTACGTAGCTGCTTAATTGAAATATCACAAAATAATTAATGTTTTGTGAAAATATAGATTAATGAATTGAGATTGAACTCGGTTTCTCATGCGCGCATACTAATTTTTACAGCATTTGCAAACCTCTTGTTCTTGGGTTTGGTTGCACAGAGTATACATGGACTCAGCAACTCCAGAACCACAGGTCGCAAGAATCATTGACATTGAGGACTCAACAACAACAAATACGGAACTACAGCTCTCAGAAGTACACAATGGGGACCCAACAAATACAGATCACCTCACAAGCGTCGCAACAACTACATACAGAAGACCTTCCCTTTATTATCTAGAAGATACAGGTACTCTTTAACTCTTTTTCTTATTTCTCTTTTTCTTACATCGGTATGCATGGTAGGAAGGAAAGAAATAAGAGAGAAATGGAGTTAATCGAAATAAAGGTGAATGAAAATAAAGGTATTTGGTTTAAGAGAAATAGAAAAAAAAATAAAAAAAGAGATAAATAGATGAACGAAAATAGGTGAGAAATAAAGTGAAAATAATCAGTAGACCTTACAGTTTTTTTTATTTTTCTCTTCTCTTGTTAACTCAACTTGGATAGAAAAAGTTCTATCAAGAAAAATGTTTATCTAGCATCAACTGTATCCTACAACACGTCAACATTTTAAAGTTGGTTTCAGGAGATGCGATGAAGAAATTATTGGGCCAATGTGTGCCACTTTACATGCATGCATTAAAAGGCAATTGGCAAGCAGCCAAGCACATCTTAGATGCAATCCAAGAGCTGAAGACTGCTGCCATAGCAATTGGGTGGTCCGCAGTGCTGCATGTTGCTGCAGGAACAAACCATTATCACTTTGTTGAGGAGTTGCTCAAAATATTGGGCAATGATGCAAAACATGCAATAGAATTGCAAGATAAAAAGGGCAACACTGCCTTTTGCTTTGTTGCTGCCGCTGGCAACTGGTGCATTGCTGAGTTAATGCTGGAAAAAAATCCAGACTTGCCAAAAATCAGGGGTGGAGATGGAATGACCCCTCTTCAGTTTGCTGCTTTGCAAGGAAGATGCCCAATGGCATGCAGGCTATACCCTATGACCAAAGAGATCTTTGATGTTGAGGACTGGGAATTATTGTTCTTCACTTGTATCAAAACTTGCAACTATCGTGAGTATCACTAAATTACTTTTAACATAGATGTAGTTGTGTTTAAGTGTTTTTGCTATTGTTTTCTAACAGGAATTGTAGTTTTACTTTGGTAGTATAGGTAAAAAAAAATGTTTGCATTAGAAGCCAGTATAAGTTACAAAGTGAAACTTCAATTCTGATTGAAAGATAATACTAACTAGAAGTATTTAAAAGGAGTGTTAGTAAGTGACACATTTTTACTAATACTGTCATTATTATTTGTGACAGATTCCCCTTTTGTTGTATTTCATTTTGCAAGTAAGTATATTTTGTGTCGCAGGTATGAAACAACACGTGTTTCTTCAATTGGTTAATTTTCTCTGGAACACCATAGACTCCAAGAGCAAGATAATTGAAATCATAAGTGAACCTTCTCATCTATTATTTGATGCTGCAGAAGTTGGTAATATTGGGTTCTTGTCTGAGCTTATTAGCGCTTATCCCAGCTTGAAATGGGAAGCGGACAGCAGGAACAGAAGTATAATTCACATAGCTGTTTTGCATCGACATGCTAGCATCTACAATCTCATACACGAAATAGGGTCTATAAAAGATATTTTAGTGACATATGAAGGAGAAGAAGACAAGAACACTTTATTGCATCTGGCTGCAAAATTAGCACCACTTGGTCAACTTGAATTAGTTTCAGGAACAGCTTTCCAAATGAGCCTTGAGATATCATGGTTTGAGGTACGACCCATTAATTTTATATAGCTTTTGAATTGTCATGCATTGTGTTTGTTTGGCTTCATACCACCAGCACATTCCCATCCCATAAAAATTATTTTATTGTCAATGTGTCATGCCAAACATAGGGAATTGGGCATTATGAATTCCCCTTTTATATATGATAACTCCAAGTCCCATACAGTTTGAGAAATTATTACATGATCTGGTTCCTGAGTCCTGACCAAACTTTCTTGTAACATGTTGTTAACCTTTTATCATAAATTGAAAATTATGTATACATGTTTTGTGGAGATTGATCACAACCATGTAATAATTTTTTCAACTGATCCTCTTATATGTATCCACTGATTGATTTCTTATTTTGCATGTATTTGTAAAGAGTTGTATTTTTTGGACATTTAAGGAGTGCAAACACCCCATTTTTTAATTTTTTTTTTTTTTTTATCTTTCTTGTTGTCACATTATATCTATCACTTTTTTCACTTCTATTTGTTTCTTTTTCTCTCTGGGTGTAGACAACCAAATAGTTGTCCAGTGTCCACCTAACATTTTCCATTTGTAAGTTATAATTATTTAGATTTAACTTTTAAGGATCATACTTCATTCAACAAGTTAAGCCATACACAATTAATATAACATATTATATGACAGGAGGTGAACAAGATGATGGCTCCATCGTTCAGATTGATGAAAAATTCCGATGGCTTAACTGCTCGAGAATTATTCACAAAGGAGCATGCTGATTTGCGAAAAGATGCAGAGTCATGGATGAAACGCACTGCTGAGTTTTGTATGCTTATTTCAACAGTTATTGCTACAGGAGTGTTCTCTGCAGCAACTAGCATACCGGGTGGTATGAACGATCAAACAAAAGAACCAAACTACTTGGACAAAATACCATTCCTGATATTTGCTGTATCAGATGCAACTGCACTCATCTCATCTGCAACTGCAATACTAATATTCTTGTCTATTCTTATCTCACGTTATGCTGAGTATGACTTTCACAAGTCACTGCCATTGAAGCTAATATTGGAATGATAACATAACACTCTTCATCTCCATAACAAGCATGATGTTTGCATTTGGTAGTTCCTTCTTCATAACATACAACCATGGTTCGAAGTGGGTTCCTATAATCATTTCAGTACTTGCATCGCTACCAATACTTCTATTTATAGTTCTGCAATTTTCACTAGAGTAAATTACACAGACCCTCCCTGAGTTTTACCTATATTACACCGACATTCTCTGTCTTTTTAAACATTACTTTTGACCCCCTTTGTTCAAAAAAGGAGGGGTGTCGATGTAATATAAGTAAAACTCAAGAGGATCCGTGTAATATAAGTAAAACTTCAAGGAGGGATCCGTATAATTTAGAACCAACAAATAGGGAGTTTTTATATGGTTCAAAAAAGAAGGAGGTGTCGGTGTAATATAAGTAAAACTCAAGGGGGATCCGTGTAATTTACTCTTTTCACTATGGTCAGGTATCATCTACTCAACCTACTACTACTGCAGAGCTCTCTTTTAAGCCAGGTAAAAATATGCTCTACGTGGTAGAGTGAAAAGGAGACAATGTGTGGTAGATGAAGCATCATGTTTAGTTGAAGTTTGTAATATAGTTAGCAAGAATTTGTATTGTATGGATATTTTAATAAATAAATGTGAAATGTGAAAAATATTTGCAAAACTAATTATTTTACTGATACAGAATACAAGTTTTTTTTTTTTTTGAAGGTTTAGATAGGGGTATAAAAATATGCATGTTACTGATACAGAATACAAGTTAAAATATATAAAAATAAATAAATCATATACTGCTTAGTTGAAGTTTGTAATATAGTTAGTAAGAATTTGTATTGTATGCATATTTTAAATACATGTGAAATGTGAAATATATTTACAAAAATAATTATTTTACTGATACAAAATACAAATTAATTAAAATATAAAAAATGCATGAAGTTATTTTTTTAAAGAAAATAAAAAATTAGCTTATTTAATATAATATTATTTTAATGATTTACAAATATTCATTATCCTTATGTACGTTGGTTGAAGAAGTTCGAGTATTGTTTAAAATAATTAAGAAAATTAAATTTACTTTTGATTTGATAATTAATTGAGTAAAGAGAAAACAAATATTGATTTTACCCCTATCTAAACCTTGGCTGAGTAAAAGTGGGCTTCCATCTCTGTTCCGTGTCCCCTTGCTTTAGCTAACGAGGCCTTACTCATTTAGGTGGGGAGTATAACTTTTTTTTTTTTTTTTTGATATATGAAATTTGGAAGAGATGTTGCCTTAGTTTAAGATAGAAACTCTCCAAGCTCAAACAGTACTTTTAGATGTATT
This sequence comes from Pueraria montana var. lobata, assembly GCA_026413185.1. Lineage (NCBI taxonomy): Eukaryota > Viridiplantae > Streptophyta > Magnoliopsida > Fabales > Fabaceae > Pueraria > Pueraria montana. The sequence continues at coordinate 45,825,751 of CM048656.1, forward strand.
TACATTTAACTCATTCTAAGAAGACGAGTAGGGACTTAAATTTGCTTATCGAATGTAAGATCCTATTTTGTTCCACTGGACTAATTTCCTGGATTAAGAGATTAAATTAAGAGAAATTAATTTGAATTTTTGAAATAATGATTTTACTTCTATGTATTTGTAATGTAATGAAAATTTTAAATTTCATGTAATTATTTAAAAAATAAATAAAAATTTGTTCATTTTAATAAATATTTTATAGAGGGTATTTTTTTTTAAATGTATGAACATTGTATTTTTTTTTTTAAAGGCAAATAATCTTATATATAATTATAAAACAAAGAAGGGTATACATCAGTTCTGTACAAGCTGTACATTGTGATATATTAACAAAAAGAGCCATAAAAAAACCTTCTATGCAGGGAGAAAAAAAGTCCCTAAACCAAAAACAAACCCAGCAGCCATTCAAGAGTATATGCAGCCAATTGGGTTTGATGGAACCATACTGCATCAAAAACTCTTTGTCCAAAGAGAGTCCATCAAAAGTTTTTTGTATGCAGAAGCTACTGAGAAGGTATTTGAACCTTCTAGGTTCCACCACCAAATATCTTTACTACCTTCCTGAATTTGGACTCCTGTAGACCAACAGATCATACCATATAGCAGCCTTATCCACTAGAAATCTCCATTTCCATTTTGCTAAAAATGTATGAACATTGTATTGAATTTAGTGAAAGGCTTGCATAGTCAGGTTGTCATATATAACTTAAGTGAATTTGTTTTTAAAAAAAAATTATATATTTTTCCTCTTTCAATATTCAAAATTAATTTTCAAATTATCAAGTGAATTCCCTCTTTCCTTTTACTCGTGCAACGATTTACAAAACTTTTCACAATCCAAATTTCTTTCAAATAAAAACGTCTTCTCCAATCTTCTTGCAATTAAAATTAATTAATTTGGACTTAATCACTAAATAAATTTATTATAAAATCTTAATACATGTATGACTATTTGTAACATTGATATGCGGTTCCCGTACTCTCAAGTCTCAAGTCTCAAGTCTCAAGTCTCAAGTGGTTTGTTATATTCTATGTAATGTGAATTTATTTCAATAAAATAAAATTACTCTTTTAAAAATAATTTAATTGAAACAACCAACCTACACTCTTTTTTCAAAGAATTAATTATATGGCTTTAAGTTTTCTTTCTTACATCACGAAATACATAAGAGTAGAATCATTATTCTATCCAATCAAATTTATCATTAGATATAAAGTTTTTTGTTATTAAATATTTTTATTACAATATATATTTTTTAGTTTTAATATTTATATAATATGAAAATTGTGAACTCTTTTCAATATTTGTATTATAACATAAGTAATTGTATCATATAAGATATCACTAGTGCGTGCGATAAACAAGGTGAATGTTTTGGTGAGAGGCGGAATAATTTTTTTAATTTATATATAACAACATATAAATAATTTTTTTTTTCAGAATGAAGATGTTGTTTCTTAACTTTATTTAATTAAGTTGTTTTGTGAAGGTGTTTGTGCATACATTTTGAAGGTGTTTGTGCTTACATTTGTTTCCTATTTATGTTGTTGAGTTTTCTCTCAACAATAATGTGTTGTTTTCGAATTGTTCTTGATTTGATTGCCATATATTTCTCTTAGTAATGCCCATCTCTTTTATGCTAAAACAAATTACCTCTTTTTGAATATGATTAATGTTTTATAACCTTATGTAACCTAGATCATTTTATAGAGTTACTACCCTTATGATATTTCCCTGTTTTTCCCTTTTCCTTACGCTTGACTAATTGTTTTCAAAGTTGGTTTATGATGTATATTAATGATTTCAAATCAAACCTTTTAGGAGTTTGTTTCTAAAGAGAGAAGAAAATGTTTTAATGATTTCTTTATTTCAATGGCAAGTTTTACTACTAATTTTTTATGTAATTGAATTAGCTTTGTGAAAATTCACACCCATACATATGTTTCTTTAGTTTTATATATTATTCTTTCTCTCTCAATTATGAAATTAATTTCGAAAGTGTTATTTGTTTTTATGGAATGAACTTGTTCTTTTAAACTTATTTTCCAAAGTGGTAATATCTTAGTTGGATTTTACCCTATTGAAAGATGTTTTACCACCTTCTGATTTTAACATAGTCGTTGAAAATTTTATTTGGATTCCTTATTTGTATTTAAAATTCATCATCCTTGACTTCACATTTATTTCATTTCAAAGTGCCTCTTGATGTTTTCATCTCTCAATTGCATGACCTCTTTATTTCCTTCTTCGATAAAGTTTAATACATGATTACCTTTGGTGATTTTCAGTTAACCTTTTTATCTTAGAGGATTTATCCTTTTGTATGATCGCAAGGGGTTTGTTGTAAGGTTGTATAGGTAAAAGTTGCATTTGTCAAACTGCAACCATAGTAGTGAGATATTGTTGAGCCCTTGTTTTGGCCAAAACAAATTATACCCTTATAGGACTTTGATCTTTAACCTCTAGTACTAGATTTTGAAGTAAACCAAAAGATATTTTCCTCGGTAAAGTAGTCTAGAAAGTAAGTGTTGATATTCCTCTAGTAACTAGTGATAGGTATAGTCGGAATTTTTAGTGATGATAAGGATCTAGTAGTTCCTTGAGGTGAGACTTTATACCTTGGTAAGACTTCTAAATTTAAGTACAACAAGTTTTGTAGCTATAAAACTTCAAAAAAATGTGGGATGCTATTGCAACCACACATGAAGGCAAAAAACATGTAAAGATGAGAAAAATGGCCACTTTGATGAGGCATTATTAAATTTAAATCTCCTTATATATAAGTCTATTCTTATTCTCATTGCTCCATTTTTCCCCACTCTCCTTCACATTCACTTTCATTTAAATACTCTTCTCTCATGAAGTTGTGTACTTCACTCTCCTAACATGCATCTATTTTTGCAATTTTTCCTAAAATTTCTCTTATCAATTCTCACTTCTTCCTCTAATATTTATGTAACTACCCTCATTCACTTCTTTATCTAATACTTTTTTTTTCAAATATTTCTTTTATCAGTTTTTGAAGTTATTTTCTAACTTTGAGGATTTTTTTCTTTCATCAATAATTTCAAATCTTTATTTCAATTTACTTTTTAAAGTTAATATTAAAGATATATAAAACTTTATTTTACTTTTTTTTTTGTTTAGACCACAAGTATCATCTACTAGAGGCAATCATGCTCGAGAGATATTCAAAATTAGTTGTTATTGATATTAAAATTTGTAGAAAAAGTCATAATATCATTGACAGATACTTTATAATTATTTATAATTGTTAAAAGATATATATATATATATATATATATATATATATATATGACAGCTCTCCCCATATTTTCTTCTTCTTTTATATCTTGTATAGATTATCCATTTTCTTTATTTTTTTTAAAAATAATTTATAGTCTCTCAATTTTTAGAGATAGATTATCTTTTTTTTTCAAATTTATTTCGATGTGCTATAAAATCAGGGATGACAAAGTGTATCCGGATCCTATGAGTACCCGCAAAAATATTCGCAAATGAGTAGGGTAAATACCCACTTATTTGGGGATGGGTCCGAGACGAGTATTTATCCGTAAATTTTAATGAGGATGGGTACGAGCGGTGGTCTTCTATTATATATATAAATTAATTTAATTAAAATATTATATATATCAATTATTAATTTAATGACTAACATGTAATATTATATAAATTTTCATAATGCTGGGAAGAACTCATTCTTCATAACTCAATGAGTACTGTTAAATAAAATTGGTGCTTTAAGACGTGGTAAAAGGAACATTGAGATGTTAATCTAAATTACAAGATGCATTTCTCTGTAGAACTTTTTGAACAATATAAATTTGTTGATTTTCTGGCTTTGTATACTGTTTTTATTTTTCCTTGTTTATACCAAACATCAAATTAAGTTTGACACTGTCAAATATAAGATGCAGATATTTGTAGCTTTTATTTTAAAAAAATTATATTTATCAATTTCTTGATTTTCTTGTAGGATATGTGCTTTACTGCCTTTTATTCTTTATTTGTTTCATGATTCTAATATTTTTTTGAACACTCAATGGCATACACTAAGAAGATGAATATGCAACATTTATTGGATATGAAACATACATCTAATCATATTCTCTTGAATTTATCTCTTCCAACTTTTCTATGGTGATGTTCAAACAAAAACTTTAAACTCTAGTTTGGTTGGTATAAACTTTTTAATAAACATGTATAGAAGAAGAAAATAAATAAATTTGTTGACTTTATATATTAGTAAAGTGCGGGTAACGGAGACAGGTATGAGTACATAGGTACCCAGCAGGTACGGAGATGGAGATTAAAGTTGTTATCCGCGCAAGTATGGGGATGGTGCGGGTATTTTTTTTAAATACGGGTATGGGAACATGCACTATAGTTACCTATCGGACCCTACCATTGTCGTCCCTATATATAATCCTTTGTTTTTTTTTTCTTCAAATTTCTTTCTATTGAGTATATAAATAAGTTAGTAAAAATTTGAATAAATCCATACATTACATGAGTTAAAACACTAGTATAATATATTTATAAAATATAAAATATTTGGTGTGAACTTTAAAAAAAAATGATATAATGGGCGCAAAATAATGGAAGAATTTACTTCGTTTTATATTTCAAGATAGTCTATACTAGGGGTGGCAAAATGAGTTGAACCCGTCGGACCAACCCGTTTTGTCCCCTTTTTTTGGCGGGCCGAGTTGAGATTTTCAACCCGCCAACTCGTTTTAACCCGCCCCATTTTGGTCTGCCAAAAAAACAGGTTGAGAGCGGGTCGAGGCAGGTCAACACGCCAACCCATTTTTTATAAAAATAATAAATTTAATATTTATTTTTATATTTTAAATATATATTATTAATATTTATTTAATATATTTTTTGTCCACATAAATTATTATTCAAAATTTAAGATAATACATTTAATTTTTTAATAAGTATTTATTATTTAATATTTATAAAAGATAAAATTAATTAAAATATTTTTTTTCATTTTTTTGTTTTTTGATGGGTCGGCAGGTCAATCCGCCAACCCGCCATAAACGGAACGGGCTTGAATTTTCTACCCATTTTCCTTATGCGAGTCGGGGCGGGCCATCCTATTTTTGACGGGCCAATGACAGGGCAGGACGAGACGGGCCGACCCGTTTGCCATCCCTACCAGACTCAAAAAGGCTTCGTCCACCACCACGGAAAAATATAGCGCAACGAACACAAACAAATAACAAATGCATCAATCGGTTGCGACTACAAAAGTGAATCGGAGAATGAAGAGCACCTTTATATTCGACGGAAATTGAAGAGGAAAAGGGTTCAGGGAGACTCCAATGAATGGGGACGAAAGAGGGTTGGAATCATGCAAAAGGAAAGTGAGAAGGGAAGGGAACCTGCAACTCAGACATAGGGACTGCAAACCTGACACTGCCTTTTCTCTCTCCCATGTGTTATTTCTCTTAACTTACGTGGAAAAAAACTTTTTCAATAAAACCCGGTTTACATTACCTATTCAACTGGTATCACTGAATTCATCAAGGCCATCAAACTTCCTTTTGCTGAACAAAGATATATCAAACTTGGAAACAGCTAAAAACTCAGCATCCAAGTTGGGAATCAATAAGAAGAAAATTATTTTGTCCATCTGACATCTACCCTAAGGGATCAGTTTTACTTGCTAGTATTTACTCTCCTGTATAACTAATCATACGAATCAAAATGGCAACCAGTAACTAACACTATCAATCTTACCAGGTAAATATGGAACAAAGTATATCAAAACGTGCTTTAAGTTTAACAACTACATCAACTACATATGGTAACTATAACTTAGAGCTCAGCCTCATAGACAATAAAAGCATTTACTGCAAAACAGTTGATAGCTTTGAAGCACACTAGCAGACACGTTATATCTTAAGCTCCATTTAATTTGCCCAAAATAACTTCATTATAAAAAGGAACCATTACGGCATGTATTTATGACCTTCTGGAATTTGACTTATGGTAAAAAAAAAAAAAAAAAAAAAAATTGGACAAATGCATAGATCCTGCTGTCTAAGCTATACCTTGTTTTGAGAACAGCACCTTGAACTTTTGAATTTGGGTGATAGATCCCAAAGCTTTCTAAAACATGCAAACAAACCTTTATTCACTAATTAAATTAAAATCAATCACTATGTGACTTGCATGTTTAATTAATACACGTGATAGTCTCTATACTGTATATATATATATATATATATATATATATATATATATATATATTTTAAATGTAAAACTTCTATCATTTTTATTTAATTTTATTGCCATAAAATATAAAATAAATAATTTAAAAATATCAAATTAAAGGAGGGAAATTTTTTTTTTTTAAAATAATAGAATAAATTATAGTGTGTTAACTATATACATAATGCATATATGATGAATTTGGCCTTTAACCAAGCCCAATGGAGTTGTGTGGTCCATGTAGCCAATCCTCATCGAATGGGATAGGTTTTGTTGTTGTTGTTATGTATGGAATGTCTATTTCAAATTGAAATTTAAGAGCCTTTCATCCAAAATTAAAATTTCATGGTGGCTATTTCAAAACAAGGCAAAGTTTGGGGACATTTTTCCCTAAAAACAATTCATAAATCATAACCATCACAGGTTCACAGCAATAACAGAACAATACAGAAAAGCAGCATTAATAAATGGTAGCTAGAGAACCAAACCTACTTTAGAATTTTAAAGAGTATGGAATGTGAATGAATGGAATTAACCGGCATGAGCCAGCCAGCATTAAAGCTGATTGTTGAACATAGACACGATTACTAACTAGTTAGCTATTAATATAGAAGAGATAGCTGATGCAAGAAAGCAAAATCTTATGACAAAAAAGAACATAGGGATAGACAAAAGTTAGGTTTTTGTACAAGTTTGACAAAAAAAATAGGGTTGAAGAACAAAGAATCATTTACAAAATGTTTCTTTTTTTATTGAATCCATTTATGGTTTTTCCTAAGTTAAATTAGATGAGAATCAATCACTAGTGCAATGTAAATTAAGCTGCCAGTATATTTTGCTTTAGTTTCTTCAGATTTTTCAGAGCTTAGATACAGGGTCATGATGGGTTCCTTCAAAATGGAATTTAATTAGGGATGTAGGTCTCATGACTGAATGCATTGCTAAGCAGGCTTCAATAGTGTATTTTATAGATTCTTCAGTGCTCAGGAGTCTAAGATTTCATAGAATTAAGGTTATTAATGGGCAGAATATTAATGTAATTCTTTCAAATCAAAGAAAAGACACATTTTAGGGTTTCCATACCCTAGAACTCTTTCCCACTGTATTATGCAATTCTGTTCTAGGTGTAATGTGCATGGACCCTTGGGACAATCCCTAGGTTATCTGTTCCCACTCCTTCTGAACATAATTTTTCATCTCTTCCTCCAAAATTCTTCAACACTTGACATTCTTTTTTAATAGAGTAAGCTAATAATATTTAATCTGAATAGTCAATCTCATGTTTTGCTTGAATTTTTCTTAAACAACTCAAATCCATGTGTTAGATTTCACAAGTACAGCTCAAATTTCAAACAAAAGCCCCCTTATTGGATCTACATTTGCCATTTCATGGTTTGAAAGATAAACATTCAATCAACCCACAGAGAGTTGCAGTAAAATTTGAAAAAAAAGAACGAAACAGTTTCCGAAGAATTTTCAATGAATGAAGCATATCTATGATTTCTAACAGGATTTTCTGTTTTCAACTTTTTCAACTTTTTCAACTTTCAAGCTTCATCCAAACCTAAATGTACCAAGTGAAGTAAAAAGATGAAGCAAGAATGAAATAAAAATATAAAGCATAAAACCCAACAAAATTTTAAAAGATGACAAAAGGGCAGCTACTGTGTTAGAAGTAGTAAAACAGCTGTCAGTCTGTCACATAAAAATGCTGTCATACATAGTTAAATTTTATTCTTCCAGTGGCAGTCCCTTGTGATGCAGGTCGGGAATTAGTTTAAATTTAGGTTTGGAAGCAAAGGTAAATTATGGAAATATGTTAGGTAGGTCTATGAGATAAAGGATTTGCTTGAGAGGACAGATATCCAATATGATCACAATTCAATCTTAAGTCGAAAAGAAACACCAGAAGAGATATACCACATATACTTCACCGATTTCTCAATCTGTTGAAATTACATACAGAATCACAATTTATAGGCCCTCATATATTATTATTCTGGAGCTAACTGGATTCTTAAGTAGCTTAATTAATGACTTTAGAACTACCTTTAATTTCTTAGACCCCTAATTATGAGATTGACTTTTATAGGATCATTAACTTATCAAATACATAGAACAATGACTCTTGGATAGGTACAATATGTAATACACTTAAACAATACAGATTTAAGATTCAACTACTAAAACTGTGACTTAACACACAAAGAAGACTTCTATACTCCATCAGCTAGGATTTTATATTTGAAATCTCTAAGAAATAGAAAACTGGATAAGGTTATATAGTTCTGAAAACAACTCAATGCAAAGTCAAAGGTAAAAAAACCAAATAAAGGAATATAACACATTGTTGCCCATACTTGAAACTTCAGAACTTCTTGTGGATGAAATTTAAGAACATAACTATAAAATACAAAACAGACTTAATTAACAGCAACACACTTTTATCTCAATTAAGTTAGCACTAATCCACATCTTTAAGATTTGACTTAATGTGGATGTCAGAGGTTCAATCCTCCACCAGAACACCTTTTCCCCACCCTGCCCTAGTGCTTGCAACTCCTATGTAATCTACATAAAAGTGTAAAAAAATGCCTATTGGAAGGGGAAAGTGTCACTTCACAAACCAGATCCTCATCCTCCATAACAGGTGTTTGCTGTCATAACATACATTCTCATATGCACAAAGCTAGCAATAGCTCCTACCATTTTCCTAGGCAAAGTAGCACTTTTGTATAAATATATAAAACAACAAAAACAAAAAGGAAGAAATGTTTTCCTCTCATTGATACAATACAAGTTTCTCAACTGCCAAGTCAGTCACAAATGAAAATTGAGACTTCAAATGTAATCACAAAGAACAAACAATAGATTCCTGTAATGCCATATTATACATAAGTCAAATTTGTTACTCATATCCAACTAAATTTATTCCCTTCTGTAGTCTGTACCAGATACAATCATGAAACCACATCCATTCATTCATTCGCAAAGTCAAAACAAAAACAAAGGAATAAACCTCCTCCATCTAAAACAAGAGCACCAAACTAAGGAGTTTAACAGGCATGCCACACCCCATCAGAAATTATCTTTGATATGTCTTTTAAAAATTATTATAAAAAATCAACAAACTTACCCTACAAGAAGGTTTAGGATTGGCTTGTCAGTGCATGTATTATTTATTTTAAACTAAGAAGTATCGAGTATCAAATAAAGTGCAATAACAGCATTTAGATTAACCAAAAGTGAACAAAAAAGAAAAAATCCAAAACAATTGGACTCCAACTAACTGCCATGGAACTTTAAAGTTTAAGCATCTCCCTCACACCCCCTCAGTTCTTCTTCTTCTTTTCACTACAAACTAAATTGAAAGAAAGACAACATTACAGTTTCACTAAAAAGAAAAAAGAATTGATAAAGTTCAATGCTTTCTATTCGGGCATCAACTAAAACCACCGAACCCTCTCACCTTCTAAGTGTCTATCTCCTCATGCGCTTCCTGAGCTTCTGGTACTTGTGTTTGTTCATCTTCTTCTTCCGCTTCTTCTTCACGCTATCGGCCCAGAGGGTTCCAGTTCCAGAGTCTTCTTCTTCTTCTTCTTCCACCACCCCATCATCGGGGGAGCGAAACCCACTTTCAAAAACGGGTTTTGGGGAAAACCCAAATGGGAAACTGGGAAAGATCACGGTGGGGGCATCGAATTGCTGTGTTAAGGGGCTTGTGGGAGAGGGTTGAGGGAGAAGGGGGGTGAGGATGGGGTTTTGGGGTTGCGAAGGGTTGAGGGCAGTGATGAATCTGAAGGGTGGTAGTGGTGGTTTTCGAAGCAGTTTGTGAAGCGCTGTAGCCATGATGGGAACGAAACGAGGTTGTGCAGTCAGGGAGATCTGTCACCGAACATAAACAAGCGCCAGGAACAAAAGAAGCAGTGGTAGTGTTTGGTTATTGGTGTTTGGTTATTCTCTGACAGGTTCAGCCTATCCTTTGATTCTAGTTTTTCATTTTGATTTGTAAGTGTCTTAGTCTTTTTAAGTTTTTTTTTTTATCCGTAAGAATCAAAACATTATAGAGAAATTTATAACATTCACACATCCGCTTAATTAACTAAACTTTGGTTAATCCTCCTAAGTTAACGAGATATGATAAGATAACTTTATTTTTTATGTTTTTACAGATATTTTTTTTAGATGATATTATTTAAAACACAATTGAACATTAAATATGAAGATATCTTTCAATAAGGATTTATCATGTTACTAGAGATTAGTAGTGTCTTTGCTAGACTAATTCCTATCGATATTTTATAGGATTGCTCCCGGATTGTAGTCAATCAATTTTGAAGAAAAAAAAAATCATTTGATTCAATTTATTTGGTCTTGTTTTTTCATTGAACCGTCTTGGACAGGTGTTAACTTGTGCCAAAAAAATTTCCCTCCCAAATTTGGTCTTGTTATTTCTCTTTCTTCATTTCAGTTTTGTTTCTTTTGCAGTTTTTTTCTTTTTTTTCCTTTTCCTTTTTATGTTTTTTTTTCTCTCTTTTCTTTTTATCTTTTTTCTTTCTTTTATTTTTTATGTTTTTTTTTTTTTTTTTTTTTCTTTTTTTTTTTGTGTTTACGATTTTTTTCCTTCTTTATATTTACACTTATACAGCCATAAGCATTATACAATTTATATACACATTAAAATATTTATTTATGATGCTTTGCTTACAGAAATGTTATATTACTATTATGATATACTAATATATAAATTTTTGGTTTTAGTCCTATTTTTATTTTCTTTGAAGAAAATATTAAATAAGTGATAAGATGAAAAATAAACATAATAAAAAAAAATGGGCTAAAATATCCTTTTGGTCCTATATGGTTTTCGTAATTCTCGCTTTAGTCTTTTATCCTTAAAAAATTTCATTTTAATCCTTTAAGTTTTCAACATTATCCAAAATGATCCTTCCGTATCGTTATTATTTTAAATTTTAAAATAATTAATTAATTTTTATTTTAATTTTATAGCATCTTAATTTTATCTTGTTAAAATTTTTTTGTTGCGGCACTTAACCTCGCACCCGTATGCTTCGCGTCTTGATTCCTTGCTCCTGCAATTAGTGTTGGTGTCGCTTCTGTCCATCCCAACTTTCTATGAAAATTCAAAATTCCAGAATACAACCACTTATTGTTACAATTCGAAGAGAAGCATAAAATTTAGACATGCAATAAAATTAAAAACCACTCGTGGATTGGAGTTTTGGAAAATTGAACAATCACATACATTATTGTAAAAGGAAGAGGATAAGCGTACGACATAACAAAGTGAGGTCTAAAGCACGCAAGATCCAGGTCTCGGGGTATTCTCAGCTATGGATGAAGATGGAGAATCCGAAGCTGTAAAGTTAGGGATTTTTGTGGTGGGATCGAAAAATGGCAAGGGTCTCTGCTTTCTGGAAAAGGGACGAGGGAGTGTGTGTTACATGGTATTTTTGGAAAAGGGGGAGTGTATAAGTAAAAAAAGAAGTGAAAATAACAATTGCCTTTATTTAATGGTAAATGTTAACGGGCACTCGTTAACAAACTAAAATGATAAAGATTTTTGTTAGAATGCGCAAAATTGCGCTGGCCATAATTTTTTTTACACTCTCTTATGATTTTCACAATAAATATTTTATCCTTTTAATTCCTTAACCAGTGCTCTTAGGGCACTGGTTAGCAAGACCCTTATTTAATAACCAAATTGTACCCTCCCATCTCCCTTAGGTTGAGCCCACCAGACCGAGCCCAATTCCTGGTCTAGTGGGTCAAGTGTCGACCGACCCGATTCATGACACATCTCTTATGGCTATTATTATCTTATCTAACATCCCAAAATGAAGAGGATTTAGTCTAATCATATCCTAATCATATTTTACCTCCATCATCTACGAAAATAAGATATGATTAGATCTTATCCTTTGAAATTACTATATATAATTCCCATTAGACCTTGGAGATAGACAATCTCAAACCTCATGAGAAACTTATCCTAGAACACAAATATATTAAATTTGAGTCAAACCAAGTTCCACTAAAATAAACACGGTTGACCATGTTTCCATTTCCACCACCAAATCAAAATACACTTAGTGTGTGTTTAGATTGGCTTTAAAATCATAGTAGAGCATGGTGAGGTAGGTCAAACTTGATTTTGACCAAAACTTTGCATGTTTAATTATCTTAGTAGAATCAATTTTGATGAAAAAAATCATGGTGGAGTTAAAGCAAGTAGGAGTAGCTTTTACTTCTACCAAAATCAATTCTAGTTGGATTTTATCTAATTTACCCTCACATCAAATTGATTTTAAAAGTGTACATTGACATTAAAACTCATTTTGGTCATTACATCTTCAAAATCAATTTTGATTCAAAGTATCCAAACAACATTGTCTTAAAAAATTACTTTTCTGATATCTGTTATCCAAACAAAAATCACATTATTTCATAATCAATTCTAACCATAATCAATTCTGTAAAATCAATTTTATTCAAAATCAATTTTGTTACCATGAATTTTAACCAATGAAACAGCACATGAATTCGCTTCTTGTGCATACTAGCCTAACACCATTTTTAGAATTTGTTGTACGTTTAGGTTGTTTTCATATAAGATTAGGGATGATAATGGGTAGGGTCTAGGTAGGGTACTATAGTACCCGTCCCCATACCCACGTTTGAAAAAAATACTCGTACTCTGCCCTATACCCGCGCAGGTAGCAACTTTAATCATCATTCTCGTACCCGCTAGGTACCTATATACCCATACCTGCAACCCGCACTTTACTTATATATAAAGTCAACAAATCAATTAATAAAGTATTAATAAAAAAAATTACTACAACTAAATTGAAAATTCACTCTTAAATCATCCAAACATAACATTAAAAGCATTCAAATATAATCTTAAGTCATTCAAACATGAGTCATAAAAAACAACATTGTAAACATAACTATCTAACAAATTTAAATGTAATGTTCTAATCATTTAAAATAATCTTTAGAAACTTTGACATCATGTGATGGTATTCTCTAAGACCTGTCAAAAAAATACATTGAAACTGATTAACTTATAATTATATATTAGAATACATGTGATGGTACTCTATATGAACAATTTTGTAGTTAGTTCAAAACAAAAAGAAACAAGAATATTAGAATGGGGAACCTATTCAATGAGACCTGGACTTGTGGGGTAAAAAAATGTATATTTGGGTCCATTTATGTTTTAATATGACTTATACTAAATTTTATATACGTAGTTGTGTTTTATATACTAAATTTTATATACGTAGTTTATCTAGCTATTAAAAAACTAAAAGTTATGATCTATATACATAGTTTATATACTAATTGATTAAAATTAATTTTCAACTACGCATTCACACACTGATAACAAAGTAAAGAAAAAAATTATCAAATAGAATATGATTTATCTTGATTTTAAATTTGAAGCAATACAAAAATGTTAAACATTCTTTTATCAAAATCTTCTAAAATTGACCGAGTTTAGCTATCAATGGAGAAATTAGAAGTGTTGAGTTTGACGGATGAAGCAAGGTTTCCTACCAATTCTCATTAAATTAATAATTAGTAATATATATTTTTGGCTTAAATAACTTTTAGGTCCCTAAAAATTTTTGTTTTTTGTTCTGAGTCCTTGAAAATTTTTTGCGTTATTCCGGGTCCCTAATACAAAAATTGATCCAGGCCCCTACCGTTAGAGGTCCATTAGTAATCGCTGACGTGTCTGTTAATTTGACAAGTAAGCAGTTGAGTTGAATTTTCTTAAATTAGTTTTAGGTCCCTAATAAATTACCTTTTTTTTGTTCTGAGTCCTTGAAAATTTTTTGCCGATTGTTCCGGGTCCCTATTAAAAAAAATTGATCAAGGTCTCTGTCATTAGTTGCATGCAACACACGTGGGTAGACACATCAGCGGTTATTAACGATCCACTGACAGCAGTGACCTAGATCAAAAGTTTTCTTTTATTAAGGACCCGGAACAACGCAAAAAAATTTCAGGGACTCAGAACAAAAAACGAAAATATTTTAGGGACCTAAAAGTTATTCAAACCAAATATTTTTTGGCAGAATAATTAGTACTACCTCCGTCCCTAAATATAAGACTTTATTAACTAATTCACACCCTTTAAGAAAGTTGGTTAATTTAGTTAATAACATTAAATTTGTTAACAATTTATATTGTTTTTCCAAAATTACCCTTACAATTATTGGGACTCACCATTTCTCTCTTTCCACTTAATTACTTTCTACCTAATTAATTAATGAGTGTTGGTCATCTTCTCCAATCCTCATAAGAGAGAGAATGTACTTATCTTATTAAATTATAACATTCATTGTAAAGTGATCAAGGGTATTTTGGTCAAAAAATAATTAATGCAAGAGACAACTTGAAAATAGTCTTATAAAAATGGACAAAAATTTTGTAGAAAAGAGTCTTATATTATTTAGGGATAGAGATAGTAATATATATATATATATATATATAAGTGCAAGGTGGGGTGGGTACCATAGCACCCGTACCCGCACCCATCCTCATTAAATTTTTGGGGGTAAATACCCATCTTGGACTCATTCCCAATAATAAGCAGGTATTTATCCTATCCATTTGCGGATACCCGTAGGGTCTGAGTACACTCTGTCATCCCTATATAAGATGGACGCATTTAACTTAATAAATTAAGTTATTTTCTTCTTTTTAATATATAAATAGAGTTTAATGACTATGTATTGACAGTGTAAAACAGTTTTATACAGTCATCCAATCACAAATTATTATTTGTATGATTTTTAAAGTAGTTATTATAAAAGTCAAGAAAACTTACTATATATGACAGATTATGATTATAAAAGTCAACGATCTATTTAGCGGGAAAATCCGTGTTAAATTCTCTCTGTGTGCAAAATTTTCTTAGATCAACGGCAACCAAGCACAACGAGCAGGATTAGTCTCTAATCTAGTGGATTGGGAGACTTCCATGGTCTCTGACCCAGGACCAAAAAAAGAATATGATTAGATGACAATGTGAAATTATTTTACATGATGCATAGTCCTTTTTCTCAAAGATAATTTAGTCCCATAACTAATTTTCTTAATTATTGGCAAATTTCTAAAATGACAAATATTTTTCTTAGAACCGTGGGAATATGAAACGTACTGTACATAAATAAAAAAGAAATTCATTCATAAATAAGGAATGAGATAAATAAAAGAATAAAAAAAGAAAAGAAAAGAAAATCCTAAACAATGGGAAGAAAGCATCCAAACAAGGCATTCTTATTCTTAAGCGTTCCCCCACGCCTCAACGGCCGGACCAGTTCCCAGAACCTCTCTCCGCCGTCGCCCTTCGCCGGAACCCTCGTCACCGGCGCCGGTGGCGGAAGCTCTCTTCGATCCTGTCTCATCTTAATGTCACTCAGTTCCATTTGCAGCGGAAACTTGAGTACCGTCCCAAACATTCCGTTGTAACGCCTCCGGCAACTCTCGGTTCTCCGGCACCGGTTTTCCCTCCAGGACGGCGACCGGAGCCACGCCACGAACCCGTTGGTCCGACCCGAAGAAGAAGACTCGGATCTCAACAGAACCCGGTTTTCGATCTCGTCACGCGGCGCTGAACCGGGTTCTTCGGTTCGGCGCGTTATGACTTTGCCAAATAAAACGACGTCGTTGGGGACTGCTGCATTGGGAACAACAGTTGCGTGAAACTCAAACTCGGAGCGTTTCATAACGGAAACAACAATTAATAATGACCGTTCTAAGAATAAAAGAGAAATTGAAGAGTGTTTGAATAACGCAAGTGAAACACAAACACTGTAAGAGAAACATACATATATAGTTTTTTTTTTTAAGATACATACATATATAGTTGAATGAAAAAGGAGAAAAAAAAAATAATTATAATATGGCCGTATTGTTAACGTTGATGTCACTGTCACGAGGTTTATTTCTAGAATGCGTAGAGAACGAGGAAAAATGACGCGAGTGAAGGTTAGGTTTTCGTTTTAGGATATTTCCTTCGGCAACTGAGTAAATTTCCGGCATTCTAGAAAACAACATAAATGTTTGTAATTAACCTCAATGACCTTTTATGTATTTTTAAATGATTAATGTAAGTATTTACTTTTCTTAATGTTAATGTATTCGATTTTGGGTTACTAGAAGTTTTTGACTTTAATTTATCATGGATGGGTTCGTTTTAATTTGTACCTATACTAAATAAAGAGTGGGTATTCATTCCGTGTAAAAAAAGTCTATTTGTTTATTGACACCATCGATGGTGAGAGGAAAGTTAGTTCTCAAGGATAGGACTCTCTTAGTCTCTAGAAGGGGAAGATTGATTTTATACTCCAATTGGAGGTTTGAGGTTTAGGTTTAGAATGTGGAAGGTCAATTCTTAATTCCAATTTTATAGTTCATAATCGGTGATGGAAGAGATAGATATAATTTCAATAGCTTTTCTTATTTGAGTTTTGTGCCCTTTTTATTAACTTTTGAGTATTGTGCCTAGGTTCGTTAGATCTGGAGCAATTGTTAGATTCTGAAATTGGTTGGATTTAAGTTGAATATTAGGAATTTGAAAATAAGTTTTTTTATTGGAAATTTTTAATAAGTAAATTTTTTATAGTGACGATTAAAAACGGCCATAATATTTAAATTAATTATTTTACAATAATATAATTAATTTAAATATTATGGTAACTTTTAATCGTTATTATGTTAAAATTAATTATTTTAAAATGTAAAACGTTAATGCTATGAGGGTAAAATTGATGGAAGGACGAATTTGATTCATTTTTAACATTTATAGGACTAAAATAAAAATTTTAAAACATAAAACATAAAAGCAGAAATTACTTAAAAGATATTTTAGCATATTAATTTAAACTAATTCATCAAAATCTGAACTGTTTTAGGAAAAAAAAAGGGAAAAATTTTCATGAAACACGGTATTAATTTGGTTTGATTTTCTTTATGCAAAACCAAATCATACGCACCCCTTCTTATGGTACAAGTTACTCCCATCCCATCCGAGACAAGGAGAGTGTTGAATTTTGTGACTTTTGAGCAAGCATTCTAATTCTAACTTCTAAGCTTGAAAATTGAATTCCAAATTCTTATCTACTTAATCAGCATAGGGAACTCGTAAGCTACGTTCTATTGGACACTATTCTTGGAAACTATTGTGTTTTCTGGTCCTTGATAAGATGCACACACATAATGGTGGCTTTCTTCAAAGCATTTGATATTGCTATTTATAAAATTTGAAATGTTGGCTTTCTTCAAAGCATTCAATATTGGTATTTATAAAATTAAGTTATTTTTTTCTTTTTAAGAGATAAGTATAAGCATAAATTTAATTTCTAGATGTTAGTTTGTAAAAAAAAATTGTTGTAAATCAATAAGAGTTTTTGATAAATATATTTTTGTAGTTATTATAAAAGTCAATTAACTTATTATATATGATAATTCTTATTGGTAAGGGTATTCATCGAATCGGTGTCTTTGCAGGGACGGATCCAGGAAACCATGAAAGGGGGGGTTGGATTTTTTTTTTTATTTTAATTACTTAAATCTAACTTCTAGCAAATAAATATTTAATAAATAATGATTTTTATAAAATTATTTATTAGTTTTAAATGTAAAATTAAAATTGATTTTTATTTCAAATGATCATATAAAAAGAAAATATATGTATTTATAACTCGTATTAATTTATTAAAAAAAAACCCATACTAATTTTTTTTTTCAACTTTTCAAAGACTTTTTAGTCTCATAAGCACAATAACAATCGAATAGGACTTACAATAATAATTTCACAATCAAAAACAGAAATAAACTCATCAAATATAATAATAACTAAAAGTCACCAAATTTTATCACAATTATATATAATATATATAAATATGTTTATAATATAATGTTAATAGTTAAATATATAGACAAATAAATGAGACTTGTAATAATACATAAAACATAGTTAGCCTAAGTAATAATAATTGATGGAAAGTCATAAAAATATCATTTTTATCATATCTATTAATTAGTATATATATCTCTTTGGATTAGATTATAATTAGTGACAACATATATTATTAAAAAGATTAATGATAACATATATTATTAGTTTTATTAATTAGTACATTTTTTTTTATTTACTGAAAGTAGTATATATATAATTAATCAATATATTATTACTTGTATGTATGAAAGAAGTTTGGAGGGGAGTTAGTGTATTTAATTAATAAAAGAAGTTTTGGGTGGGTGGGGGGGGGGGGCTGAAGCCCCTGCGTGCCCCCCCTTAAATCCGTCCCTGTGCCCCCCCCTAAACCCGTCCCTATGTGTTTGATAAGGTACTTTAGTATCTTATAAACTACTTTGACTAGCTTATAAGCTAGTTTTTTTTTACTAGATTATAAAACAAATTTAATATAATTTTGTTTGGTATATGAACTTATTTTAGTAGCTTATAATTTATTTTCATAAGTTACTTCAAGTAGCTTATGAAAATAAGTTAGCTTATAAGCTACTAGTTTTTATTTTTTTATTTTTATCCTTACTAATTTATTTGAAATTCTTTTTTATCTTTTTTTTTACAATTTAGAAACCTTTTGCCTATTTTATCACTCAAACGCACACAACAATCAAACAAAAATTTGTTACTATGAAATTTAGAATTATAATGTTTCTATTCTTTTTTTTAATGTCAAACTATTTATTTTAATTAATTATTAGAATGTTTATTTTATTTTTAATTAAAATATTTAGTCACTAAACAAAATTTGATAAAAAAATAAAAATTATATAAAAAATAATTTGTGTTTTTGTTTTAAAATAATATTATTAAAAATATTTAAATATAAAAAATGATTTTAAACAATATAAGTAAAATCAGCAAATCTTTATCATTCTTTTGTAATACAAAATTAAACAAAAAAAGTTATTGTCTTACTTTTTAATATTATAATTTATTAGAAAAAAATTAATATATATATATATATATATATATAATAATTTAGTATATCCTTTTATATCATTTAACATTTATCAGTTGACTTATTAGTTAATCTTACTAAAAGTTTTTATCAAATCAACTAGCTTATAAGCTAGATGGATCCAACAATCCAAATCAAACTAATTAAATTGATTTGGGTTGGTTTAGTTAATTAGTTCTTTTCACTTTAAATCTGAACCTAACCAATTATAATCAGATTTGTCTTTTCTCAACATGAACAAACCCATTGACCCTATAATCTTTTTTTTTTTAGATTTTAGTACTTTAATTTTGCTTCTATTTTTGCCTTTTTCTTCTTCTTCATTCAATTTGATTTTCTTATAATCATATCTAATATTACTAAGTGTCTTAATATGGTTATATTTTTTATGTAATTTTTTTCTCATATTAATAAAAACATAATGAAATATATAAAGTGATAACTAAACAAAAATTAAATATTAAATAAATAAATATTTAATCGTTAATGAATAAGAAATATTATTATCTTGCATTAATATAAAATTAAAAATTTATATGAATAGACAATAATTAGAGATAAAACTTGAAAATATGATCATATATATTTTTATCAAAACCTGTTAATTCAAATCAAACCAAAATTATCTTAATTGAATTGGTTCAATTTGGATCGACAAAGAAAAAAAAATTCAAAACAATCTAACCTATGAGCACCCCCTACTTGTTAGTTGGCGGTGTAAAAATTCTTTACACTATTAGTACATAGACTATTTATTGAAAATACATAATTCTAAGAAAAGAATAATTTAGTCTCATTATTAACTAGTAAATCACTAATTTGTCTTTAAAATTGTACCATCCGGTTTCCATTTGGCCGATTCCAATGGTTAAGAACTTTATACTTTAGCCTTTTCGTGTTAAGAACTTTATACTTTAGTCTTTAAAAATGTAAAACATTAATGCTACGAGGGTAAAATTGATGGAAGGACGAATTTGATTCATTTTTAACATTTATAGGACTAAAATAAAAATTTTAAAACATAAAAGATAAAAGCAGAAATTACTAAAAAGATATTTTAGCATATTAATTTAAACTAATTCATCAAAATCTGAACTGTTTTAGAAAAAAAAAATGGGAAAATTTTTCATGAAACACGGTATTAATTTGGTTTTATTTTCTTTATGCAAAACCAAATCATACGCACCCCTTCTTATGGTACAAGTTACTCCCATCCCATCAGAGACAAGGAGAGTGTTGAATTTTGTGACTTTTGAGCAAGCATTCTAATTCTAACTTCTAAGCTTGAAAATTGAATTCCAAATTCTTATCTACTTAATCAGCATAGGGAACTCGTAAGCTACGTTCTATTGGACACTATTCTTGGAAACTATTGTGTTTTCTGGTCCTTGATAAGATGCACACACATAATGGTGGCTTTCTTCAAAGCATTTGATATTGGTATTTATAAAATTTGAAATGTTGGCTTTCTTCAAAGCATTCAATATTGGTATTTATAAAATTAAGTTATTTTTTTCTTTTTAAGAGATAAGTACATGCATAAATTTAATTTCTAGATGTTAGTTTGTAAAAAAAAAATTGTTGTAAATCAATAAGAGTTTTTGATAAATATATTTTTGTAGTTATTATAAAAGTCAATTAACTTATTATATATGATAATTCTTATTGGTAAGGGTATTCATCGAATCGGTGTGTTTGATAAGGCATTTTAGTATCTTATAAGCTACTTTGACTAGCTTATAAGCTAGTTTTTTTTATTAGATTATAAAACAAGCTTAATATAATCTTGTTTGGTATATGAACTTATTTTAGTAGCTTATAGCTTATTTTCACAAGTTACTTCAAGTAGCTTATGAAAATAAGTTAGTTTATAAGCTACTAGTTTTTCTTTTTTTATTTTTATTTTTATTCTTACTAATTTATTTGAAATTCTTTTTTTATCTTTTTTTTACAATTTAGAAACCTTTTGCCTATTTTATCACTCAAACGCACACAACAATCAAATAAAAATTTGTTACTGTAAAATTTAGAATTATACTTTTTCTATTCTTTTTTTAATGTCAAACTATTTATTTTAATTAATTATTAGAATGTTTATTTTTATTTTTAATTAAAATATTTAGTCACTAAACAAAAGTTGATAAAAAATAAAAATTATATAAAAAATAATTTGTGTTTTTTTAAAATAATATTATTAAATAATATTTAAATATAAAAATTATTTTAAACAATATAAGTAAAATCATCAAATCTTTATCATTCTTTTGTAATAAAAAATTAAAAAAAAGAAGTTATTATCTTACTTTTTAATATTATAATTTATTAGAAAAAAATTAATATATATATATATATATATATATATATATATAATAATTTAGTATATCATTTTATATCATTTAACATTTATCAGTTGACTTATTAGTTAATCTTACTATAAGCTTTTATCAAATCAACTAGCTAACTACGAATTAAACTAATTAAATTGATTTGGGTTAGTTTAGTTAATTAGTTCTTTTCACTTTAAATCTGAACCAAACCAATTATAATCAATTTTGTTATCAGATTTATCTTTTCTCAACATGAACAAACCCATTGACCCTATATTTTTTTTTTTAAGATTTTAGTACTTTAATTTTGCTTCTATTTTTTCCTTTTTCTTCTTCTTAATTCAATTTGATTTTCTTATAATCTTATCTAATATTACTAAGTGTCTTAATATGGTTATATTTTTTATGTAATTTTTTTTCTCATATTAATAAAAACATAATGAAATATATAAAGTGATAACTAAACAAAAATTAATTAAATATTAAATAAATAAATATTTAATCGTTAATGAATAAGAAATATTATTATCTTGAATTAATATAAAATTAAAAACTTATATGAATAGACAATAATTAGAGATAAAACTTGAAAATATGATAATATATTTTTTTTTATCAAAACTTGTTAATTCAAATCAAACCAAAATTATCTTAATTGAATTGGTTCAATTTGGATCGGCAAAGAAAAAAAATTCAAAACAATCTAACCTATGAGCACCCCCTACTTATTAGTTGGCAGTGTAAAAATTCTTTACACTTTTAGTACATAGACTATTTATTCAAAATACATAATTCTAAGAAAAGAATAATTTAGTCTCATTATTAACTAGTAAATCACTAATTTGTCTTTAAAATTGTACCATCCGGTCTCCATTTGGCCAATCCCAATGGTTAAGAACTTTATACTTTAGCCTCTTTGTGCTAATCGCACTCGAGCCTAGGCTGCTGTGTACCCTCTGGTCTCCATTGGACCGATCCCAAATGGTTAAGAACTTTATGATTTAGCCTCTTTGTGCTAATCGCACTCGAGTCTAGCGGGCTGGTACCATCCGGTCTCCATTGGGCCGAATCCAATGGACTAAGTCCATTACCTAACCCGACGAGTAGGGATGGTAATGAGTAAGGTCTGGGTAGGGTACTATAGAACCCATCCCCATACCCGCACTTCAAAAAAATCCCCGTACCCGGACCCATACCCGCGTGAGTAGTAACTTTAATACCTGTGTCCTTCCCCATTGGGTACCTAAATGCCCGTACCCATACCCGTTACCTGCACTTTAATTAATTATGGAAAATTGATAAATAAAATGTTGATTAAAAATATAATAGTAATTAGGCTTAAATGCAATTTTAGTCCCCCTATTTTGCATAATCTGTAATTTAGGTCCTCCTATTTTAAAATTAAGACATTTAGTCCCCTATTTTGCATAATCCACAATTTTAGTCCCCCTATTTTAAAATTGACACATTTAGTCTCCCAATTTTATAAAATCCGTAATTTTGGTTCTTTCGTCAAATTGAAAGCATTGATCGTTAAGAGAATAACGCTGACCATAACGTGATCCAAATATAGTGATGTGACACAAGATTATTTGTTTATTTTTTAATTATTTTAAATACTGAGTAGATAAATTGATTAAAAATATATTTTGAAAAAAAAGGTAAAATCATTTATTTTAATGGCTGGAGTAGTCGTGAGTCGTAATATGGAAATCATGAGTTCTAATCATTTATTTTAAATTTTTCCCCCGCCACTGAAACACATATTACATTGTAGTCAACGTTAATTTCTTAACGGTCAACGGTTATAATTTGACAGAAGGACCAAAATTACGAATTTTACAAAATTGAGGGATTAAATGTCTCAATTTTAAAACAGATGGGCTAAAATTACGGATTGTGCAAAATAGGAGGACTAAATGTCTCAATTTTAAAACAGGGACGAAAATTACGGATTATACAAAATAAGATGACCAAAATTGCATTTAAACCTAGTAATTAAGTTAAAATCTCATTTAAAGATCTTAATATAATAAAAAGAAAAAAATGAGAAAAAAATGAATAAGGAATGTTATATTTTTTTTTAATTAAATCTTTAAGTAAATACAGATCATGATCTATCTTATAAGAAACATAATCATTTTTTTGTGAATTAAATAATGTGGTCTATCTCTTAGGAAATAAAGAACATGATCTTTTTTTATTTTTTATGAATTAAGGAACGTGATTTATCTCTTAGAAATTATTATTATTATTATTATTATTATTATTATTATGGGTCTGGGTAGGGTTGGTACTAAGGTACCCATACCTGCATTTGTACCCGTTAAAATTTGTAGGTAATTATCCGTACCCGAATCCATACCCGCTAAGTAGATAATTACCCTATCCATCATGGGTAATTTTTGTGGGTACCCATTGAATTTGGATAGAATTGCTATCCCTATAAATCAATCTCTCTAAAAAAAAAGAAAAAAACGATGTAAATTAGTGAACAGACTATTTCCTCCAATTAATTTTCTTAATTGTCTGTAAAGTTCTAAAATAATAAATATTTTTTTTAGAGCAGTGTGAGTAAGAAATATACTGTGTATAAATAAATAAATAAATAAATAAGGAATGAGATAAATAAAAGAATAAAAAAAAAAATCCTAAACAATGGGAAGAAAGCATCCAAACAAGGCGTTCTTAAGGGTTCCCTGACGCCTCAACGGCCGGACCAGTTCCCAGCAACTCTCTCCGCCGTCGCCGTCGTCCTTCGCCGGAACCCTCGCCACCGGCGGTGGCGGAGGAAGCTCTCTCCGGTCCTGCCTCATCTTAATGTCACTCAGTTCCATTTGCAGCGGAAACTTCAGCACCATCTTATAGTTATAGCGCTTCCGGCAACTCTCGCTCCTCCGGCACCGGCTTTCCCTCCCGGACG
The DNA here is from genome assembly GCA_026413185.1 of Pueraria montana var. lobata. NCBI lineage: Eukaryota > Viridiplantae > Streptophyta > Magnoliopsida > Fabales > Fabaceae > Pueraria > Pueraria montana. The sequence continues at coordinate 45,850,324 of CM048656.1, forward strand.
GCGACCGGAGCCACGCCACGAACCCGTTGGTCCGACCCGAAGAAGAAGACTCGGACCTCAACAGAACCCGGTTTTCGCTCTCGTCACGCGGCGCTGGACCGGGTTCTTCGGTTCGGCGCGTTATGACTTTGCCGCAGAAAACGACGTCGTTGGGGACGACGGCGCTGGAAACAGTTGCGGGAAACTCAAATTCGGAGCGTTTCATAACTAAAACAATTACAATTAATGACAGTTCTAAGAAGCAAAGAGAAATTAAAGAGTGTTTGAAAGAGTTGAGAATAACATAAGTGAAACACTGAGAGAAACATACATATATAGTTGAATGAAAAAGGAGGAAAAAAATAATAGAGTTAATTACACTGACCACCCCTAAGGTTTACTCTTATTACACCTAGTACCCCTCCATTTTTGAACATTACTTTGAGCACCCTAAAGGGGGGTAAGTGTAATATTTTTTAAACCTGAGAGGGGGGGGTCAGTGTAATGATTTATGCCTATGAGGGGGGGTTAGTGTAACGAAAGTCCAAAAATTAGGGGGTTTTCTGTAGGGTTCAAAAATGGAGGGGTGCCAGGTGTAATAAAGGCAAACCTCAGGGGGTGTTCGTGTAATTTACTCAAAATAATAATATGACCGTGTCGTTAACGATGATGTCACGAGGTTTCTAGTTCTACTTTCTTTCTAGAATGCGTGGAGAGAGAGAGAGAGAGAGAGGAAAATTGACGGAGTAATGGGAGTGAAGGTTCTTTTCCTTCAATTGCACCTCACTTTGGGGGCATTCTAAGAAAGAGCAAAGAGCTGGAATTTAATTTAATTATTTTTTTCTCGGCTTGTTTGTTTTTATTATGCTAATATTTTATTAAAAAAAATTGAAGTCGACATTTTTATACGGCAAGATATATTTTCTTAAGTGAATAGTTAAATGCACAATTAATTACTTAAAAAATACAAAAGAAACAGAAAAACGTTGTAGTTATTGGAAGCCTTAAACCAACAATTTGATTCTTCAATAGTTTAAAATAACCTAAATAAATAATTCTAAACTCCCTATTTTATATGGTGAATATTAAATGTTTTTCTCCTTTTGTTTCAAGACTTTAAGTTTAAGTATATTTGTTTTTTCCTATAACATTTCTTTATAAAGTAGTAGAGAGATTTATAGAAGAATATGATATTTTTTTAGAGTATAATACTTAAAGGAGAATATAATATTACACAACCAAAAATTGAACAATTTATTAGGAAACTAAGTTATGTTTGTTTTTTTAGCATTGAAATGTGTTGGGACATTACCATGACCCAAATCCAAATTTTAGAATAGTTTTGGATTTTGTTTTAGTGGGTTGTTATTAGGTTAATCATTTATTATCAAACTATCCACAAAAATTCAATCCTACAAATCATTAATGTTTAGTTTTTGACTTGAAGGAATGTGTTGCAAATCTCATATTGATTATTAATACATACAACATAACATAGTATTATAAGGGGCACATCTCTCATCTATTGAGCTAGCTTGTAGAGTTGAGTTAAATCCAAGCCCAAATTCTAAGAAGGTGCCTTCACCAAGCACATAAATCAATTGGTACGAGGTTGTTTAGCTTAGTCAATGATCTCAAGTTCAAATCCAGAATATTCTACATTAAATATTCAAAGGAAGAACTTTACTACCTACAGTAATTCTATCTAGCTTTAATAAGATAGTCTAACATGGAGAATATCTTACAAAAAAAATCATATCTAACTTTTGGAAAACTAATTCAGGCATTTTTTTTTTAATTTTCTGTTGATTCATTTTCAATAATGATTATAAAAATATAGCATTATTTTTATTATATAGCATAATTAGTTGGGATTATTTTTTTTATAGAAATAATAGATTGTTTTTTTTTTAAAAAAAATTCTCAAAAAGTGATGAAAATAATTAATTTTTTTTATAAAAAAAGTTGAATTAAGTATACACTTTATTTTTTGTTTCTAATAATTTAATTTATTAAGGGAAAAAAGTAAAACCATCAAAGTTTTGTTTAAATTCATAAAAATATAAAAGTAAAATCAATATGATATTTTCAATTATCAATAATATATTAATTAAGAACACAAATAAAAAATAAATTAAATTTAACCTTACCCTATGATCTTATGTATTTTTAAATGATTAATTTAAGTATTGACATTTTTTTAATGTTTTTTTGGGCTACTAGAAGTTTTTGACTTTAATCTGTAATGGATGGGTTCGTTTCCATTTCTACACATATTAATTAATCAGTAGGTGGAGATTTGGTGGTTATCATTCCGTGTGAAAAAAGTCTATTTATTTATTGTTTTTGTTTCTAACATCACCAACAGAGGAGTAAAGTGGCAATTTAACGGGAAGGTTGACTTGAACCTAACTTTGTTGTTATTTTATAGGTTTAATTGCATATTTTACTATTTAAGTATTATTATCTTTGGTCTTAATTATAAGTAACATGAGATAAATCATTAATACCAAGAAAAATAATTATTAAAGTTTTTTTTAATTAATTCTATCACAAATTTAATTTTTATTCCAAAAACACAATTTGCTTTAAGTGATTGTCATAGTACATAGGGAATATAGTAAACAATAAAGTAAGGGTATAAAATAAATTTACTTTAAAAATTAGTGAATGTTTCTTATAATTAGGACCAAAGAAAAAGTGACTTTGTTGTTTATAATTAGGACTAGAGGTAGTATTATTTTGTGAATTTTATTACTTAAGTTATTTTTCTCGCGAATTTTATCACCTAAATTTTTAATTTTCGCATATTTTACCGATGTTGACATGTCACTAAAAAAAGTTAAAAGAAAAAATAAAATGACATCATTTTAGTTATCACTTTTTGCAAAGCAATGTCGTTTTGGTATTGACATGATGGTAAAATATGCAATAATAAAAAAACATAAAGGTAAAATGCGTGAAAAAAAAACTTTGATGGTAAAATGCGTAAAAATTGAAAACTTGAGTGGTAATATTTGCGAAATAATGATAGTTAGATGGTAAAATGTGCAATTAAGTTTATTTTATAAATAGTACATAAACATTGTATTTGAGCTTAAGCTACATTATTCTTTTTTTTTTTTACAAATTAAGCTACCGATTTCTTGATTCTTGTGTTTCAGTGTTTGTGATCAAATGAAGCAAGATAGACCTTGATTTTAGCTTTTCATGATGAGGTACACTAGTGCAAAAATAGCATTTTATGTCAATGTTTTATATCGGTTGTTTAACAATCAATGTAGAAAATGATGCAGTGACATTTTTGTAATTTAAAACAATTATTTTACATCAATTTCAGAATAATCAATCTAAAAAAAAGAACATTTTTACATTGATTCTAATTTGAACTTATGTAAAAAGAGCATTTTTACATGGATTCAAATTAGAATTGTTGTAAAGTAACTTTTAAAACATGCCAGATCCAAGCCATTCCAAGGGAAAGCAGTAGGGGTGGCCATGGGTCCGGTCCAATTCGCGAACCCCACCAATCCGAACCAAATCAATCCAAACCGAATGGTTTGGTTCGGTTTATTGGTTTGGTTCGGTTTATTGGTTTTCTGAAAACTGAATGGTTTGGTTCAGTTCTCGGATTGGAGAATTTGAAACCTGTAGAAATCGAACCAAACCAATTGTCCGAACAGTACATAACGTTTTATTTTTTTTCTTTTAGTTTTAGTTTTACTATCATGTTATTTTACAATTTACAATGTTATGTTAGTGTTTTAGTTTTATGTTGCAATTCTTTTATTTTTTTTAGTTTTTGTTTTGTTACTTGTTAGATAATTGAAGGTTGCAATTGTTTTTTTTTTTTTGGAAAACTTACCGATGATGGAAAACATATTATAGTTGTTGCTAGTGCTAATTGTTGGCTACTACTATTAGATAGCTACTATTGTAGGCTATAATTTTTTTTTTGGGAAAACTTATTGATATTATAGTTGTTTGTACATAAGTTTTCTTTTTAATTTTTTTTAATATTATAATTTTTTTTATTAAACCCGAAATCTGATCTGAACCAAACTAAACCACATCAGGGGTTTGGTTCGGGTATGATAAAAAATTAAGCAAAACCGAACCAAACCAAACCAAACAAAAATGATTGGTTTGGATTGGAAAATAATCTAAAACTGAACCAAACCAACCCGTGGCCACCCCTAGAAAGCAGTTATAGCAGAGTCTCAATAAGAGACCAAACACAAGGGACACGAAGGTCGCATTTTCCACTTTGCATCTCTCGCCTTGGACGGAAAGCCTCTCCCACCTTGCATCTTTCACGGTGGAACCCGAAACGTCTTTTGTAGCGAAACCCGAAAAACAAAGCAGTGGCCTTAGTTCTACTTTAAAATCTCATCCTTTTCATGCCATGTTGTTGCCATAATCAGGGCCATTCATGGGGATGTGGGGACAACTGCCCCCACTAAAATTTCAACTCTTCTTAATATAATATACATATATAATATATAATTATAAATTATTTCTATAATATGTGTAACATCCCAAATTTGCATATATAAAAAAATAATAATATCTTATATTGTGTTCTCTACATTGAAATAATATTCTATAAAAATATCCAAAATTCTAAGTTGTTTTTTTTATAACTAATATGATATTAAGCTAATATGTGTGTTATGTTAAATAACTATGTACAGACAAGCATTTATAATATACATCATTGTTTGTCAAAATAAAAGTACATAAATATATACAATAAGAGATCTAGCCAAAACAACTAAACAATCGCTCCGTGAAGGAACTTTAAAACATCAACCAAAGTCAGTTTCAGTATTGACGGTAAAAAGAAACCAACACCGCTAGTTGGTTCAAAACGAGCAGAAGGATCTCAATGCTGGTCAAGATCATAGAGCCTGTCATCTAAAAAAACAAAAGAAAGAAAACAAACACAAAAGAAAAGATAGTGAGTGAGGTTCTAACTTAAGGCATCAATATGGTAATAAACATCCATGGGGCCTAGTCTAACAAACAATCACAATGAAACATGACAAATCAGGCAGTTCATAGTATATCATAGCTAATGATCGATCAGACGCAAAGCAAGATGTTGACTCATCTCCATGGAGAACTTTACAACAACAAAGTAGCAAAATCAGGAGCTAGAGCTCCATCAACCATAATTGCATATCAATATACCTATGATTCACCGACCATTTTCAGACGATCTTAGATACATACATGAGATTCATCTACCATTTTCAGATGATCTCAAAGCTTCATTGACCATTTTCAGGTGATCTTATTTATGTTCATGAGATTCATCAAATGAAATTAATTCACGATTAATCAATCACAGTAGTCTTACATAATTAAATTTAATAACAGGTAAATTCTACATATAATCTCATCTATCCTTACTTTCAATCATACCCCAATAAATTTCATTTTCACAATTTATTCTCAACTTCATCAAATGTCATAATAAAGTTTCATTCTAACTAAATCATTTTCATCTTACTCTCTTTTAAATTTTATGAGACAACTTACATTACTCTCAATTTGCACTTACTTTGTTTTATTAACTTAATTAGAAATGTTTTCATTATTATTATTATTATTATTATTAAAATTTATTTCCTTGTTACATTATATATATAGATATAACTACTTCCTTAATTAAGTTTTATAAATGTTCCTTTTAACCCACAACGTGAATGGGAATCACGATCAAAACTTGTTGGAGTACAAATGTGAAGGTGAAGGTGAAGGCCTATTGATGAAGATCTCCCTGTGTTTCTCCCCGTCCAATGCACAACAATTGGTATAAGAGCTGATGGTTTGACTAAGTGATCGGCTCAGACGAGTAAGATGGATTGGCAATGAATCTAGGCATAGACATGGGGATCCCTTGTATCGAAAGTATTCCTGGCGGTGGGTCCATACATGGAGGCCAAATGGTGTGTCCCACACCGTGGAATGGTGGAACGATGGTTCAAGGTACTAGAGCAATGGATAAGCTCTAAAGGCGCCATCATTGGATACTCGTGGATTAAAAATGGCTTCCGCTTGAGGGGAGCTACTATGTGAAAGAGACTTACACTTGGGGGAGATTGTTGGAATACAAGTGTGAAGGTGAAGTCCCACATTGGGTAGAAATGGGTAAGTTGAGTAACATATAAGTGAGGAAGACCCACAAACCTAATGCCTTAAGGTTTTGGGTTAAAGGTGGTGTCAAGTTCGTTTATGTGGTTGGCTCGTGGCCCATTGGTGAAGATCTTCTCAGTGTTTCACCCCCTCAACAAAACTAAATAACACTAATAGTTCAAATTGTAACAAGTCTACTAGTTAAACTTTCATATTAAATTTGAATAATTTAAGAAGTGAAAAGGTGTTTCAGACCAATAAACTAGACTTAATATACTTAACAACATATGACCAACATCTTTTCTCTTTCTCTTTCACTTGTTCACGCAAGATCACCACTTAAGACTTCCCACTCTTCCATTTTTCCTTTCTTAACTAAGTGTTAATATGTAATTGATAGCCCAAAACTGAAAATTAGTTGCTAGCTAATTCCTTGTTTAATTGCTTAAATTAGAGTCTTTTTAAGTCTTATGTACAGTCCAAATAAACAAGGCCAGGGTCTTACTACTCCAACATGAATCACAAATAGTGCTAGGTTCCAAGAAGCCAACATTATCCTCCTTTATCCCAACATATGCCTTCCAAAGTCTCTGACATAAAATCCACTGAGTGCAAAACTTCTCCATGATTTCACTTCTCTAAACCAAACCAAATTAATTGTGCCACCAGTATAATTGCAAAGAAAAGAAATCTCATTCTCACACTCACTCTTGCCCAATTTCTCAAAGTTAAAACTCACTCAAAAACTAAAAGTTCATCTCTCACTCTCTTTGTTCCTCGGTATGAATACAGGGAAAGGAAAATTTTTCACTCAGTTCAAACTTCAAAATACATCCACATGTGTTCATTTTTATATATACAGAAACATAAGAAGAAGGCATTGGAACAATTTTTCATCACTACATAAAAGGAACACACAATCAGTCAAAACCAATTCAGAAAAGAACAAATTTCCTGCCATCAATTTCATTTGCAGCCACCCTTACACGATCAATAATTTTATTTTCAAGCAATAAATCATCATCACAGCATAATCAAATATAGAATAAACAGAGAATATATTTTACTTAAAGCTACTCAAGCATACCAAAAACTTGCCACAAAATCAACAAGCAAAACACTTTAAAATTACCAATTGAGGCCTAAACCTCCTCCCCCACCTTGTATTTTCCGAAAACGAAAATAAAAACTTGAGCTCTTCTACTCCTTCTACTCATGTCGTTGTAGAGCTCCCTGCATAAGCCACCGAACACAACAACCACCAAGTGTGACTGAAGTGATTTGGGTTTAGTTGTTTGAATGGGTCAAGTGAAAGTGTAAGAGGGAGGCAAGGATTCGGGTGCAGGCTCACAACAATGAAGATGGAAGTTGGTGCTTCCCCTTCCTCTGTTTTCCACGAAGTCAAAATAAGGAAGAAGAGTGATTCTTATCCAAATTTAAAATCGTAGTTAGCAAGCTAAGAAAAAAAAATTCAATGTTCTCTACCTTTTTGACTTTTTCACGATAATAGTGAAAAAAAAAAAGTATATACGAATTTGGTGTTGTTCCAAAACTATTTATATTGCATGGGTTGTTTTTGCCACGTGGGATCAACAGGAGGCGCCACCCATAGTGTAGTATCTTGTTGTTCGATTTTAAATACACATGAGGCGCCACCCCATCTCACTCCTCGTGTTACTTTTCATGCAACAAGTGGCGCCACCCTGCTTGTAGTAATAGGAGCGCCACTCTGGTCCACTCCTCCAGCTTCTATGCGTGCCGCAGGACAAGCAACAGGAGGTGCCAGTCAGAGAGGCTTCACGTGGTAAACAGTACTGGATTTTTATTCACTTATGTTTTCTCCTCGTTTTCTGTGCACGGTGAAATGTCCTTTCAACTAGTATTCATGTCAATGAATCCAACGGTACCCTCCACGAGTATTGAATCGGTGTAAAAAATGATGTAATTCGTGCCCAAACAATGAAAAAAATTGACTTTTGTTCTAAAAAGTCTATCACGAGTTTATTTTTTCTGACTTCTTTTTTCAGTATTTATAGGGTATTCTATGCGCGGTAAGATTTCCTGTTAACTAGTATAATAAATAATAAATGGAAAGGGCTAAAATTTTCAACATTTACAAATGGACAACAAATATACACAATGACAATAATAATTTTTCTACAATGTATCACTAGTCTTCCTGGTCACTGAATACTTTGTTCAAGTTAATTCCCTGACCTTGTGAAAGACCAACAACAAGAAACATTTGGGAGGAACTACTAGAAGCAAACAATCCAGTAGGAGAAAACATAGGTGAATAAAAAAACCCATGCAATGTAAGTATTAACCATGTGAATAAAAATTAAGGTATTGTTGACCATGTGAAGCCTTTCTGACTGGCGCCTCCTGTTGCTTGTCCTGCAGCACGCACAGAAGTTGGAGGAGTGGACCAGAGTGGCGCCTCCTGTTACTACAAGCAAGGTGGTGCCACCTGTTGCATGAAAAGTAACAGGAGGAATGGGATGGGGTGGTGCCTCCTGTGTATTTAAAATCGGACAACACTATACTACACTTTGGGTGGCGCCTCATATTGATCCCATGTGGCAAAAACAACCCATGCAATGTAAATAGTTTTGGAACAACACCAAATTCGTATATACTTTTTTTTTTTACTATTATCGTGAAAAAGTCTACCTTTTTCTTTACGGCAACCACGTTGAACAGGGGGAAGAAAATTCTCCAACACTAAAATGCTACTTATTGGATAAGTATTACACTAATTGGGCTGTGTGTTTTTGGTCCACTAAAAAAAACTAACTAATTATTTTACTAACCCAAAATCTAATTATCTATTATCACACTCCTTTAATTAAATTAACTATCAAGTAATTATTATTTAAATTTCAGTTAATTATTTTTAAATACAACAATTCCTAATTTTTTTAACTTCCTATTAATAATTAAAATTTCATAAAATTTTATTTTAACCTATGTATAATTCTCAAATTATTTAAATTGCTAATATTTTTCTAAGCTAATTTCTATTACTCTCTTTTAATTATACTAATTTATCACAAATTTAATTGCGATAAATGATTTAAACAAACAATCAATAACCATAGTAGGCAAAAATAAAATAAAATATCAATTAATTTTATTTTCTCAAATAAAGAAAATCTAGAAAAATAGAGGATGTTACAATTTGCAATGTAATAAAAGATTAATTTATAATAAAAAAGTTGTCCCCATAAATTTATTCTTAATCTCATTTTCTTAATTAGACATTCATAAGTATTATCTTTTCTCTCTATTTTAAATGTGTATTTCACACACTATCATTTAATTTATGAGGATTTATATCTTAACAATTTCAAATATTGTTATTTGTTTGCTTGATATATTTCTTTCAATTTATCATCTTTTATCTTTATCTCTAAATTGAATTTTAATAACTTTTTTTTAATTATCAATAGTTAAAAATAATCTTATAGATATATATTGCAATTTGAACTGTTCATGATTAATCCAATATCTATATTTTATATGTAATTATTTATGTATCATAAAATTAATTATAATATAATTTATATAATAAAAATTATTTATTTAATAGGCTTACTTTTAGTCTCCTATTATTGTCAAAAATTTAATTTTGGTCTCCCTATTCTTTTTTTTTTGCATGAATTTGGTCCCATACTATTTTAATTGTGCAATTTTTGTCAACTTGTTAACTTGACATCCAATGTCTAATGAAATGCTAACTTGACACTGTGATGCATTGCCACATCAACATTTTTGTTCAATATTAAATGTCAAGTTAAAGTTAATAGATGAACTAAAATTACACAATTAAAATAGTAAAGATGCTAAATTTACACAAAAAAATTAAAGAGACCAAAATCAATTTTAACAATGATAGAGAGACCAAAAGTGCAATTGATTATATTTAAATAATTATCTAAAAAAAATGTATGTGTGTTGTAACACCGTGGTTTTTCGTAATGTATTATTTAAATAATTTAAATAATTATAAGTGCTTGATAAATACCACAAGAGGAAATTAAATTTAATTTCATGATATTTATAAAAGAATTTAATAAATAGATTTGTTTTTGTTATGTGCCACAGTGTTATTGATAGATTTTCATGAATTGTTGGACTTAGAGTGTGGGTTGTAAGATGGTTGGAATTTATATGTGAGTTTCCTTTAGTTGTAGAAAAGGGGGGGGGGGGGGGGGGGGGGGGGGATGTCATTAGAGGTAACACAGGGGCAAGTAGCAAAATTCAAGTCAATCCCAAAGCTTTTGCACGTTCAAAAGCTTATCTTTTTCCTTATTCCCTTCATTTCTTTCTTTGTTTCTTCCTAAGCTTCTCCTTCTCCTCCTCAAAAGAGCTTAAGTTTTGTAGGAATTCACAGAAAGCTTTGATTTTTGGTGTTCCTAGAGCTTCCTTGACTGATTCCTAGTTGGTAAGCAACACTTCTCTTCTCCTTTGGTTTCTTGAAGTTCATCTTCTTTCCTCTCAAGGAGTTCTCAAATGGGGTTTGGTTAGAATTTTGATGGATGGGAGAAATCTTGATTGAAGCCTACTTTGATCTTGGTTTAGGTTCCTTCTAGTTGTTTCCATAGCAAAAGTTGAGTAAAGATCATTCTTGGATCACCAAGTCTCCTCCATAGCTTCTTCAAGGTTTTGGGTCAATTCATAGGGTAAGGGAAGCTTTAATATGATTGAATGCTTTGTTTGAATATTCTATGTTTGGAATTATGTTTTTGAGTGTGGGATGATGTTTATATGTTATGCTTAATGTAAAATTTGAATTGGAATGGATTTGGTAGCCATTGAAGAGTTTAGTTTAAAGTATGTTTTCGAGGTTCTGCAACCCTAGTTCGCTTAAGCGAAGAGTGGTTCTCGTTTAAGCGAGACAGGTGACAAGGGAACTTTTTGACCTGAAAGCAGTTCTAGCTTAAGCGAGGAAAAATCCTAGCATAAGCAAGACCGCGCTTAAGCAAGGATTTACCCAGGCTTAAGCGAGAAAACCTGGGAATGAAAAGTTGGTTTCTGAAATTCTAGCTTAAGCGAGATTTGTCTGGCGCTTAAGAGAGGAAACTTGCTGAAAGCTCAATTTCTATGGTTTCTAATGGATTTCTATTTTTTTTAATTGTCACAAATGGATGAATGATATGTTGAATTATAAATGATTATGTTAAGTTGAGGTATTTATATGTACATGAAGAAATATAAATTACTATTTGTTGAATGTGATATTAAAGAGATTACAATGTTTTGAGAAATTGAAGTGGAATGTTGATGAGATGATGATATATGTGATGTGTATGTGAACTATGTGTTGGAACCATCGCTATATGTTAAAGAGGAGTTAACTATGTCATTTGGGAAGATTTTTATAAAGCTGTTGGTGTATGACAGTTGTGATGATTGATTTATGATGAGACTTTTTATAGTTGATGTACTATGGTGATTGAGGATTTGTGATGGTTGATACTTAGATGTGATTCATGATGTTTGGTGGTTTATGTGATAATGGATGTTTGAACTATGTTGTTGATAATTGGTTGAGTATATGAGATCCCTTATGACAAGTTAAATGTACATGTATTCTTTCTTTTAAATTACCAAGTTTTAATGTTGAGAAAATTATATATGTATCTTTATGTTTTTATTTAATAGCAAATTGTATTTAAATATGTTTATTTTAGTAAGCTTACCCTTGTGTGTGGCACATGTGGTTGTGACTATGATGATCTCGAACTATGTTCGGGGGAGCAGATGGAGTTTAGGTGGATCTTTCCCTTGGAGATATTGCGGATAGAGCGTACGAGAGATTGAAGACATGATCATTTCTTTCTCTTCTTTTGTTTGGTCTTCTGTATAGAATGGTTTAGTTTAGGGGTATTGTGTATTTATCATGTGTAAATATGTATGTACACATAGTTTTATTTAGTTAAGCTTTGTATAAGAGATGTTTATATTTTGAGCTTTGAATTTTATCTGTTGTCTTTGGGAATCATAGAAAAATTCTCTAGTATTTTATCAATAAATTAATTAGAGAGTTTTTTTTTTTAATTTAATGAAATAAATCTTTAGTTATTAGATATGTAACGAAGGCGGGTCGTTACATGTGTTCGCGTGTTATATTGTCCCCACGATATAAAATTTCTAGATCCATCACCAATCACCGCAACTCTCGCCCTCTATAGCATCACCTAAGTGTCTGTTTGGAAATTCGTTCATTGGAGCCAAAGGGACGTTTATCAAAGCAACCTCTTTGTATCTTTTAAAGCCAACAGACGTTTGGAGGCATGTGAACGATTTTCCAAACATAGCTTAAGTCTCTTCATCACCCGTTCACCACCTCCTTTGAAACAAGATAATCACCTAAGTTGTCACTACCTCTATCTATTGTCGTATTCATAGTTTTAAAACCCAGCTCGAACCGGTCGGTTGGACCGGTCCAACCGGGGAACCAGACCAATGAATGGGTCGAGCCAGCAATTGGATCGGACATGCTATTGGACTGGGATGATGTCATCAAACCGGCCTGAAAACCAGGTTCAACCGTGAAAATCGGTCCCAGGTGGACCGCAAGTGGCCCAAGTGCCTGGCTTGCTAACTCGCACGCGGCCCAATGTTTAGGCTCTACCTGTTTTGCTAACACGCGCGTGGTCCCAAGCAAAGTGTTGTCTCTGCATGGCCCAAGGCGAGCTGCTGCTGAGCATGCGTGTTGCACTGTCCAAGGCACATTGCAGTTGCACTGCTCTACTGGCTTCAATACCAATAATAAATTAAAAAAACATAGAATGGACTCAACAAGAATCGAATCTAGATCCATTAACTCACTTACACACTTGCTTACCACTGCACCATAACCATTGTTTGTGATATAAGTACGAAAATAATATATATATATATATATATATATATATATATATCAATATTTTGATTTTTTTATTTACGACCGGTTCATGTGGTTCAATTAGTGACTCACTGGTTCGATCATTGACCCAATGACCCAGTACCTTGACCGATTTAATCACCGGTTCGATTTTTAAAACTATGGTCATATTGCTTCCTTATCCCTTATCCTTACCTTTTCCCTAACGAAAAAAATCCAATCCACCCATTACCATCACACCACGTACTATCTAATGAACCCAACCTTGTTGTTTCATGAAAATGTCTTTGCCAATACGCTTTGTTGGTTGATTGGTTCCTCTTATTTTTTGTGATCAATTTTGATATCTTATTTTATTTTTTATTAATTCACTTTTATTATTATGCCTTTATTTGAGAGGGTCCAATTTTCTTGTACTTTTTTTTAGATCACTTATTGCATTAATTGTCTGCTTTGTTTAATTTAAGCACGCTTCAAACATGTTTAAAACGATCTTGAAAATTAGTTTCAAGCTTAAATGGATTTTCAAACTAGTTTTAAACTAATTCATCAAAATTCAAACTGATTTAGAAAAAAAAAAAGGGATAGTTTTTCAAACTAAACCATATTATGTTGGTTTGGTTTTTATGCAAAACCAAACTATACACACTCCTTAGAGCATCTTTAGTGGTAGAACTCATTTTAGATTCTTAAACTACTTTTTGTGGGTCCCACAGTGCCACATAGGATATAAGAACTCATCTCATTTTTTGCTCCAATGGTAGAACTTACTTTGGGTTCTTAACTTGCTTTTTGTAGGTCCCACATTGGACCCCACATTCTTAATAGTTTTATTTAAAAATATTTTTAAATTTAAATTTAAATAATTATTTATATAAATTTTAACTATGAAACAAAAATTAAAAAGTAATATAAAAAATATTAATAATTTAAATTTTTTATTTGTGACTAAATATTAAATTGATGAGAAATATATAACATTGATGATTAAAAAAAATGCATAACATTGAGATTAAGAAAGAAAAATTAAATTCCATTATTCTCGTAACCGAAACGTTCCCAAATATGCTCCACAAAGTCTGTTTGAAGTTGTTGATGAATTTGTCTTGTGTGCATATAACGTCTATTTTCTAGGTATTCCTCTTGTTTTGGTCATAATTATTATTTTTTTAATACTTGGAACGGGTTCTTAGGAGTTATTGCAGAAGAACCGTTCTTACACCCAGGCAGTCACGTCATCCCGCTCCAATGATAAGAACCGATGGAACAGTTCTTACGATACAAGAACCAGACACAAAAATACCATTGAAGATGGTCTTAGTCCTTATAGTACAAGTTGCTGCCATTGCATAAGAGACAAGGGAGCGTTGAATCTCTTGTGACTTATGATGTACATATCATAATAATGTTGGCCTTCTTCAAAACGTCCAATATTTGTATGTTTAAAATTAAGTTAATTTCTTCTTTTTAAGATATAAGTACTCCAAATATGTAGTTCCAAGAAATAAATTAATTTAGTCCGATAACTAATTGATTTTAATTTCTAACAAATCATCAATTTAGTCCTTAAAGTATCACTCTCTCTAAAACTATTTAAGTAATTTTTTAGGCATTGAACATCTGTAACTTTAGTCTCTAAGTAAATGTATTTTAATAAAATTCAGGACTAATGTGAAATCTTTTTTAATATTTAAGAAACTACGTAATATAATTTCTAATATTTTTAAGATTATATAAATAATTTTTTTACATAAGAACTAGGTAAAAAAGATAATAATTAAATATATATATATTTTTATATAATTATCGGAAAAGTTAACAAATTTACACAATTTATAATTAGATTGTTAAAAGAAAATCCTAAACAATGGGAAGGCATCCAAACAAAACGTTCTTAAGCGTTCCCCGACGCCTCAACGGCCGAACCAGTTCCCAGCAACTCTCTCCGCCGTCGCCGTCGTCCTTCGCCGGAAACCTCGGCAGCGGAGGCGGCGGCGTCTCCCTCCGGTCCTGCCTCATCTTAATGTCACTCAGTTCCATTTGCAGCGGAAACTTCAGCACCATCTTATAACTTCTCCGGCACCGGTTTTCCCTCCCGGACGGCGACCGGAGCCACGCCACGAAGCCGTTGCTCCGACCCGAAGAAGACTCGGACCTCAACAGAACCCGGTTTTCGCTCTCGTCTTGCGGCGCTGGACCGGGTTCTTCGGTTCGGCGCGTTATGACTTTGCCGCAGAAAACGACGTCGTTGGGGACCGCACTGGAAAAATCAGTTGCGGGAAACTCAAATTCGGAGCGTTTCATAACGGAAACAACAATTAATGACCGTTCAAAGAAGAAAAGGCAAAGAGTGTGTTTGGAAGAGTTGAGAGAATAGAATAATGATGAAAGTGTAACACAGAGAGAAACATATATATAGTTGAATGCAAAGTAGAAAAAAAAAAATAAAAAAAAAAGAGGTTGTGTCGTGTAACGTTAATTTTACGAGGTTTCTTTTCTAGAATGCGTGGAGAGATAGAGAGAGAAGAAAATTATCTAATTGACGCAGTCATGGGAGTGAATGTTTTGTTTCTAAGATATTTCCTTCCCTAACTGAGTTGCGGCATCTAGAAAACATATAAATATGTTTATTTTATGACAATTTTTTTTCAACTTTGTAACCTCCATGACCTTGGTGTATTTTTAAATGATTAATTTAAGTATTTACAATTTTTAATGTTTTTCGATTTTGGGTTACTAGAAGTTTTTGACTTCAATTTATCATGGATGGGTTCGTTTTCATTTCTACCTGTACTGAAGAATGGGTAATGGGTAGACAATATTTGGTGTGGTGGTTATCATTCCGTGTGAAAAAAAGTCGATTTGTTTTTTGACACCATCAACTGGGACTGGAAAATGGGCACTCAAGGATAGGAGTTAGGACTCTCTCAGTCTCTCTAGAAGGGGAAAGTAAAGGTTGACTTGAACTTGGCTTTTTTTTTTTTTTGTATATAGTGCATAACATTGCAGTTGAGCATAACCCACCTCATTCTTGATTCTTGATTCTTATGTTTCGGTTTAGTAACATATTAACATAATTATATCAATATTTCGATTCAAATCTCAATACTATAGTCATCGTAAAAAAAATGAAACATTACTGTAGTCTATAGACCTTGAATTGAGACGGAGGCTACCATGCGTGAGTGGAATAGGTCTCGTACCATGCGTAAATAATACAGACCGTTAGATAATCCACGTGAAAATTGAGTGGTTAAGATTTCAATAAATAGACTGGGTGCATAGGCTACGGTTTCCTACTGAATACTGACATTGGATTTTATAAAAAATAAAAAAAATTGCGTGGGTCCAATCTACTATCCCCATTCCCCAGGTTACGTTTCTGGCCTTGTTAGTGGATGTGGGTGGGATTTTTCTTAAATTACGTTTCCATCCTCAAAATAATATATTTAATAATAAAAATCAAAATATTTAAAACAAAATTTAGTGATATATAATATATATTTTAAAATCAAATTTTTTAATAAACTTATAATGTTTTAAATAAAAAATTTTCTTCTATTTTAAAAATTATAATTTAATTAAATAAATTTATATTGTTTAAAATTATTTTTTTAATATTTAAATAATTTGTTAATAATATTGTTTTAAAACAAAAACAAAAATATAATTTATCTATAATTTTCACTTTTTATCAACTTTTGGTTAGTGGCCAAATATTTTAATTAAAGATAAAAATAAATTATGTAATAATTAACAGTGTGATGCAAGTAAAAAAGTGTGTTAAAAGATTATAACAAAGTAACAATGAACGAAGTAACAGTCATAATTGACAAGTTGATTATCATATGCATGGGAGTGATAAAATAGGCAAAGAGATTTTAAATTAAAAAAGAGTAAAAAGGAATTTCAATTAAAATAGTGAGAATAAAGATTATGTTTGACAAGTCATTTCAGCTAACTTCTAACTTTTTTTACTACCTAAAAAACTTATTTAGTGTTTGGTAAACAATTTTTTTAGTAGTTTGTAGCGTTTGTTGATACATTACTACAAGTACCGTTTTTTTAAAACTCCAACTTCTAACTTTTATATTTATTTCTTTTTTGTCCTTAAAACATTTTTTAAGTTTTCTTATTACTCTTTTCTATATAAGGTAGGATTTTATTAGAATTCTTTTGTTCCTCTTCTTCCACTCATAAGGTAGAATTTTTTTATTTTTACCTTTTTTTTTTAAAATAAGATAGAGTTTTCTTATTTTAATTCTTTTATTACATAAGCTATTGATAAAGATAGATAATGAGTTTATTATATTTTATTTTTATTATTAATTTTAGACTATTTTATATTACATTGCTTATTTTAACCATTATACTATTTACAATATTGATAGATGATAGGTTTATTTTATTCTTATTATTTTTTGAATTATTTTCATATTAAATTGTTTATTTTAACCATTATACTATTCACATTTTTCCTATTATTGTTAACGTCATACTTCAAGATATTTTAACTAGGCTTAAATAACTTTTAGGTCCCTAAAAAATTCCCGCTTTTTATTCTGAGTCTCTGAAAAAAATTTGCGTTGTTCCGAGTCCCTAATAAAAAAAAAGTTTTGATCCAAGTCCCTACCGTCAATGGACCGTTAATAACCAATGACGTGTCTACCCACGTGTGTTGCATGCAACTAATGACAAGGACCTGGATCAATTTTATTTTAATAGGGACCCAGAACAATCGCCAAAAAATTTTCAAGGACTCAGAACAGAAAAAAGGTAATTTATTAGGGACCTAAAACTAATTTAAGAAAATACAACTCAACTGTTTACCTGTCAAATTAACGGACACGTCAGCAGTTACTAATGGACCTCTAACAGCAGGGACCTGGATCAATTTTTTTTTTATTAGGGACCCGGAACAACACAAAAATTTTTCAGGGACTCAGAACAAAAAATGGGAATTTTTTAGGGATCTAAAAGTTATTTAAGCCTTTTAACTATTACACTAATTAACTTAGTGAAAGAATGACTTCTACTTAAAATTATGTTATTTTTACTTTATTTTATCAAACAAACACTTATGATTAAATAAACTAGCTTAACAGCTTTCTGCTACCAGCTTTCAACTATCCACAATTCAGTTTTCAATTAGTTTTTTAGCTTCCAGCTAGTTTTATCGAACATAGTCATAGCATTAAAGTAGTGGCCCAAGAAATACTACAAGCTACTAAAAAAACTTGTTTACCAAATATTACTATAAGGTCAAACAAGCTTTTTCATCTAGCAAAAAAAACTAGAAGCTTATTAATGTGCCAAACATAGCTAAGTTACTAGTTTTTTTTTTTTTTTTGTTTTCTCAATTTTATTCTCACTAATTTAATTAAAATCCCTTTATACCTTTTTTTTCAATTTAAAAATCATTTTACCTATTTCATCTCTCTCACATACATATAATAATCAACTCGTCAATTATTACCGCTATTCCGTTTGTTACTATTATGTTATGATGATCTCTTAACACACTCTTTTATTTACATCACACTGTTAATTATTATATTATTTATTTTTATTTTTAATTAAAATGTTTCGTCACTAGACAAAAGTTGATAAAAAGTAAAAATTATACTAGTATAATTTTTTTAAAAATAGTATTATTAAAAAATTATTTAAATATAAAAAAAATATTTTAAACAATATAAGTTTATTTAATTAAATTATACTATTTTAAAAAGAATAAAATTTTTATTTAAAACCATATAAATTTATTAAAAAAATTGACCTTAAAAAGTATATTATATATCACTAAAATAAATTTTATTTTAAATATTTAATTTTTACTATTAAATATATTACTCTGAGATAGCAACGTAATTTAAGGGAAACCCCATCCACTGACAAAGGTTAGAACGTAGTGTGAGTATAGTAGAAAGACCCACGTGATATGTATATAAATAATTTTTTATACACTACAACGTTAGGATTCAGTAAGAAATGGTGGCCTTTGCGCCCCTAATCTTATCACTCAATTTTTGTGTAAGATATCCGACGGTTCCTATACTACTTTTACACGGTACAAGACCTGCTCCACTCACGCATGATAGCCTCCGTCCTTGAATTGATTCATGATGTGGTAGAAACAAAGGAGACAATATAAGTGTCGGTTGCCGTAGTGTGACAGGAAACTTGTTTGGTTCAATTATTTAGTATTTTTTGAAATTTTTTGAGAAAATATTTAAATAAAAAATTAATTTCTTAAAGTTGATCTCTTCCCAAACATGTACACTTCATAAAGGGTCGAAAATGAGTGTATAAAACGAAAAAATGTTTCAAAAATAAGTTAAAAATTGTTTCAACTCCATTTTTGTCAAATGTGTTTTATTTTGAAAATTGAATTTTAAAGTCAAAACCTTGCGACCACCCTAAACAGGCCTAACTAATTTGACTCCAATTAAATAGCTCTGTGTGTTGTCTGTGAGGAAGCTTTAGAAAATTATTGGCATATTTTTGCTTACTTGTCCAAGTGGTAAGGTTGTATGTATCTGTATCCAAAGTGGAATTTGGCAATGGTTAGATCCTTTAATGCAGGACGTTGAATCTTTCAAGTAGTTAGTGTTTAAGTGCTGTAGTACCCTTGATGAGTATAAATGTTGCAGGTTTGTTATGACTCTTTGGAGCCTTTGGAGGAAAAGGAATGAGAAGCTTTGGCATTCTATAGAAGAGCAGGATAATTGGTGTGATTAATAGAGCTCAAATAGTTATCAGTTAATGGAGAATGGCTAAAGATCTCAATTTGAATTTTAATAATTCAGTTGTTGTTAATGAATCTGTCTAATGGACCAAACCTCCAACAGGTTACATAAAATGCAATTTTGATGTTGCTTTTTTTGAAGGGGCAGGTGCTACTGGCTTTGGTATTTGTTTGAGAGATGATTCTGGTTCTTTTGTGGTTGCTAAGTCTGACTTGGGTTTTCAATCTGTTATTGTTGAAACAGATTGCAAAATTCTGGTTGACAGTCTTGATTATGCAGCAGAGGATTTGACAGAGTTTGATATGCTCATTGCTCACATTAGGCAGCTGGTGGTAGCTAATATGGGGTATAAAATTCAATATATTTTTTTTTATCCTAAGAATCAAAGACAGGTATCAGATAATTTTTGATCCATAAGAATCGAAGATAGTACCAAGGGGTTTACAACACTCACGTACCTTACTCAACCAATTGAACTAGACCCTTTAGTAGGTACCGGAGAGTTTACAACAACTTACGTACTCTGCTAAACCAATTAAGTTAGACCTCCTCGTTAAAATTCAATATATTAGGAAACAAGCTAATCTTGTCACTCATACTGTAACTAGAAGATTTATTGCTAGTTCTCGTTTTGAGATTTTTACTGTCATTCCTCGTTGTATTCATGATTCTATTACAATGGAAATGAATTGATTTGCTGCTGTCAAAAAAAAAAATGCAGTAAAACTCTCCATTTGTGTTTTAGCGTAATTGTATTTCCAATTACACAAACTTGAGATTTTTTATTAATGGTATATTTAGATAAACAAAATTAAATGTTTATTCAGAACTTATATTATAAATTTGATAATAAAACTTATTGGCATAAGTTAAATAACATATTTTGATAAGTTTAAAAAAAAATAGAGTTTAATGGTGATGCACTGACAATGTAAAATAATTTTACACTGTCATCCAATCACACATCAGTGTTTGCATGACTTTTAAGGTAATTTTGTAAAAGTCAACAAACTTATCATAAACTGTGGTTTGTGATTGGAGAACGGTTTAAAACTATTTTACACTGTCAGTGCATCATCCTTTTTCTCAAAAAAATATATTGAAATAAGTTAAAAAGAGATTTTAAGAATTATATACTATTTTCATAAAACCAAATAAACTCTTTAAATTCTTCCAAACATTCTCAAAGTTAGAATAGTACCGGTGAACTAAACTAATGTATGTATTCGGTGGTTAATATGAAAATGGCTATATTACCATCCCATTCCCATTCAATGGGGGAATATCTTTCAATATCATTTTCCAGTCAAAAAACAAATATTTCCATGTCATTTTTGTAAAATTTTACATGCATTACTCTAATTGAATAATTCGATAGCCAAAAGAAGTGAATCTTTTAGGTTGTTGAACACATTATTCAGCATCTCCCATTCATTTTTTGAATTAGATATTTGGGTTCAAAGATCCCCCACAAATATGCTTCTTGCAAGAAGATATACTACCTTCATTTTGTATCGTGTTTGAATAGTTATGGTACCATCTTATAAGTTTGCATAACCGAGTCCTGGTGTGTACCTAGAATTAACGCCAATTATTAAGAAAACTGTATAACTTAGGATCAAAATCTTTATATTCTTGCTATTAAAATTTCAAATCAAATAATAACATGATTTTTTACATTAAGTAATTTTTTTTTAGAAATATGTTGTTAATTTTTTTTTAAAAAACTTAAATATATCTAAGTCCTTATATTTTAGTATTTTTTAAGGTTTGTGTCCCTTATTAATTTTTGGGAAAAAAGTATTTCACTCTTCTAAACTTTCCCTCTTCCTGTAGTTTGACACCTTAAACTTTAATTTTATCATAATTGATTCTTAAACTTTATTCTGTTTTTAAATAGGCATCTATAAACTTTAATTTTGTTTCAATTGATCCTTAAAATTTATAATTTTCGCACATAAATAGACATCATGAACTTTAAATAGAGGACTCATGAATATCAGACTTGCACATGGCCTATTAGCACATAATAGCAACAATATAATGGCAAGGATTGTGGATTGGTAGAGCTCTAACATTAGTAAAGCATCTTTAGTTCGGTTTGTTATACTAATTACACACTACAAGAAATGTTACTAGTAGTGATACACAAAAAGTGTCACTATAGGTATATTATCTGTGGGTATAGGTCTATTAGACATTTACCCACACACAATTTTAGTGCAGATTTTGAATGGGATTCAGCCGCATATACGACTGTCACTATAGCCTATACCTACACTTTATAACAATTGTGGGAACAAGTTTATTAACATATGCCAACAGTGTGCCCTGTCACTATAGCCTATAAACTGGTTTTTTTTTCTCCACTGAAATTTGATACACTATCCCTGCCCCTGTTTGGGGTCTGGTCCCCCATCCCACTGCTTGATTATATTCATTACTTTTTTGCATGCATAAACTAATTTTGCGATAAATTATATTACAAATTTAATTTTTAAAAATTAATGCTAAATTATTTTGCTTTTATAACAATTGATTTTCTGCAAACTCAATTCATCACTTAACCTGCCAATAACATTAAGAACAAATTCCCAAGCTATCTAAACACTCAACAATAAGATTAATAACTAAAAGTGGCATTTGATAATCCATTTTGTGATCATAATCTATTCAAAATACACAAAGATTATTAAATACGTGTTTATCATCCAAAGAAAAAGAAAATACACCACCTAAACAATTTCTTTCACCGAGGCTTAGCCAGGAACAACTCCAAAGTGTTGTGAGCTGGCTGGAACATTGTGGAGAATGGTTCAGTTGCCGAAAAGAAAATGTCAGTGAGGAGGCAAAAATACTCCAATAAGGCTTCAATGATGCACCAAATAGAGTAAGTAAATTGAGGAGTTTGTCCTGTAAAAGATAATGGCACACACACATAAAGATATTAATAAATTATATTTATTTATCCTTCATTAAAGATCTTATTCATAAAAGATATCAAGTCATGTTCAAAATTTATATCTATATCTCTCTAGATAAATATAAAACCTATTAAAGTATATAAACGTAAGATGTACACAAATTAAAATTAAAATTCAAAAAATTAGAAGAATTCAGAATAACAAAGATAAGATGAGAAGAATAGGTAGTAAAATAAAGGAGGAAGGGTCATAGAAAAATGGCAAAGGAGATTGAACCTGCTCCAAGTGACCTTGAGGGAAGTAGCAAACCTTCTCCCCAACGCAAGGATAAAAAAAATTAACCATTTAAACCACTTCAACAAAACTTTAACCCAACAATAAAAAATCGTCAAATAATTAAAAAAAAACTTAATAATAGTTGTTGATGAGACCCACCGATTGTAAAAAAATATTTGTGCTGGTAAATCTACCACCATAGATTAAAAAATAAAAAAGGTAGAACTATTCTTTTGAAGCTAAATCAAAGAAAGAGATAATTATTCAGAGTTTACAAATTCATACAAGGTGGTGAATCACATTCATGTATTATCTCACTATCCCAATGGGTTTAATCACATTCATTCACAAAAGAAGTAAACGTGAGACTAAGGAAACAAAAATAAAAAAGGCAAAGCCTCTTTAGCATTGGCAATACCTTAACATATCATCATAGCTAGATGAAAATAAGATATCCTCTTATTTCAGCTCTCTACAGAGCCATATTTGCTAGCATAATGAAAGATAGGAAAGATCAAAGAAGATCATCAATTCATAATAACAAAGACAATAGGTGCATGAAGAATCCAAGTACCTTAGCTGCAATCTCAGGAGAATAAGAAACATAAGCTGAAACCAGACCAACATCACCTATACTTAAGGTAAGGATTTGCAACTTCCTCTTTAACTGAAACCAAAATAAGTTTAAGAAGAGAATTAACAAAAATTGATAGTTGATCAATGTCACAATGAAGAGGGAAATATTCACATGACCTCTAACAAGGAAGAAAAAATAACCAGACAATGTTGTTTAGTACCTTATCATATTGCTCCTTGGCTTGAATAGCCAATACTTTTGAATCTTCATGGGACTGCCTTATTTCCTGGAACATCACATCCTATAGCAGTATAACTAGTCTAAATCAGATCATTGAATAGTAAAAATCAACTTCTATATGTTACTAAAGGTACATAGGTTATCAAGTTTCTGTTTTGGGATGAAAAGTATACCATTGATTGAGTTCAATGTCTTACAACAGTAAATATTAATTTCTCCTAGGTTATATAAGCTGGAAAATATATCTAGTTAATAAGAACAATGCTAGATGTTAATGGTATGGACTTAGCATAAAATAGTGAATCATTACTTACCCCCAATTGCAGCCTTGGTAGCTCTCTCCCATTTTCCTTACTCACAGCGTGTTGGTGCTAATATATATCTTATTACTTCCAGTCACCTAGTCCTGATCATCATTTCAGCTGAAGAAAAGTGAAATGAATCATGTGGAGAAACAATATAAGGTATTATGTACCTTTGTTTTCCAAAATAGAACTCAATAGGTAAAGAATATAATAATATTGGAAGTATATCATAAGTCATTAAATCCACGAGATATAATAATCAGGGGAAAATCAAGAGAAAAGACAAATTTCTTACATCAGTTTACCTCAATTTACTTGTGTACATTATGATTTACAGGAGCTGCGAGTTCTTTGCTCAAATCAACTTCTAAACTACAGTTCATAATTAAAATAATATTATAGATAAAGAATGAACAAACATCAAGAGAATAATGGAACCAAATTTGAAGATTTGAGTTTAATTATTGTAGAAAGAGACCTGTCCAGGCTCATGACTCTATTTAAGCTTAGAAACCCTGAAGGCTCTTCCTGTTAACATAACTATCAACAGGGGAGCCACTGTTGCTCAACTTAAGAATTAACAAAAATTGATATTTGATCAATGTCACAATGAAGAGGGAAATATTCACATGACCTCTAACAAGGAAGAAAAAATAACCAGACAATGTTGTTTAGTACCTTATCATATTGCTCCTTGGCTTGAATAGCCAATACTTTTGAATCTTCATGGGACTGCCTTATTTCCTGGAACATCACATCCTATAGCAGTATAACTAGTCTAAATCAGATCATTGAATAGTAAAAATCAACTTCTATATGTTACTAAAGGTACATAGGTTATCAAGTTTCTGTTTTGGGATGAAAAGTATACCATTGATTGAGTTCAATGTCTTACAACAGTAAATATTAATTTCTCCTAGGTTATATAAGCTGGAAAATATATCTAGTTAATAAGAACAATGCTAGATGTTAATGATATGGACTTAGCATAAAATAGTGAATCATTACTTACCCCCAATTGCAGCCTTGGTAGCTCTCTCCCATTTTCCTTACTCACAGCGTGTTGGTGCTAATATATATCTTATTACTTCCAGTCACCTAGTCCTGATCATCATTTCAGCTGAAGAAAAGTGAAATGAATCATGTGGAGAAACAATATAAGGTATTATGTACCTTTGTTTTCCAAAATAGAACTCAATAGGTAGAGAATATAACAATATTGGAAGTATATCATAAGTCATTAAATCCACGAGATATAATAATCAGGGGAAAATCAAGAGAAAAGACAAATTTCTTACATCAGTTTACCTCAATTTACTTGTGTACATTATGATTTACAGGAGCTGCGAGTTCTTTGCTCAAATCAACTTCTAAACTACAGTTCATAATTAAAATAATATTATAGATAAAGAATGAACAAACATCAAGAGAATAATGGAACCAAATTTGAAGATTTGAGTTTTATTATTGCAGAAAGAGACTTGTCCAGGCTCATGACTCTATTTAAGCTTAGAAACCCTGAAGGCTCTTCCTGTTAACATAACTATCAACAGGGGAGCCATTGTTGCTCAACTCAAGTCGTGCTCAGTAAAATCCTGCATTATTGATGTCACTTTCAATATAAGAACTTCAGCATAGAATGACAGTGTCCCAGGCAAGAAAACCTGAATCTTGATCAAAGAGACGGGTAAGTGTGACAAATGCATACAAAAATATCACATCTAATGGAGCTACAACTCACAAGCAACACAAAAAATATGATAGCTAACTAAAAGCCTAAGCAAGTGATGCACAGAAAATTATAAAAGATTTGCCGAGCAAGAACATTGCATACCTCAAGGGTAAATAATAAGTCAACAATCTCATAGTTGTATATTACAATAAAATCATATTAAAAATACATACGTGATCCATTAGGTGACAATATCATCCATCATTATCATGCAAATCCAAGGAAGTTGGTAAGATCTGCCCATAATCTACCAAAAACAATTTGTACCACAACCTGTAATAGATCAATAATACTAGTCAATAAGCATAAAGAATGATTACTTTCCAGCTTCAACTGACATAAAATCAAGAAATTTTTTTAATTAACAGAGATTTCTTCTTCTTTTTCCCCTCATGTTAACCTCGATGGAGATAAAACAATTAGATATTATAAAATTAAGAAATACTTGTTTCAGAGCAAAAAATGTAAACATATTGATGAATTCTGCACATCAATTATTGTATATCAACAATGTTTAATGTATTGATGGAGATTCAGTACATATGTGATCGCACATATCAAGAGAAAAATAATAAGAGTAGAGCTACAAAACCACATTATGAGAAATTAAAGAGAGACTAGAAATTAGAAAGTTATTATAAACTTACAGCATCGGGGTCAACTTCATGAAACAAGAGCTTTCTGCGTGCTCTGCAACTGGTTCTATAAGCATTGGAACAAGGCAACGAGCTATTGGATTGCACCTTGCCATTCAAAATTCAGAGCAGAAGTAATGGTGAAATTAAAATTAGATGAAGTGCTCAAACTAAAGCAAAGAAGAAATAAGACATTTCATCAAACACATTGTAAGCAATCAACTATGAAAAATAATTAACGAGATGAAATTAAATCAAACTGATTATGAGCAATCAACTAAGACTGCGATGATGACAAAGAAGAGGAATTCTGAGGCAACGATAATGAATTGTGACTTTGTCTAAGGGGATTCTTCTATAACTTCCTTTTATATGCACTATAGAACCGAAAATAGTATTATAGGCCTAAGCGAGCTAGGCTTTTGCGATTGTGATGCCTCTCTCTAATTTGTTCATTCGAGAATTAGGTTTTTACCTACTGGCACTGTAGAAGACGACGGAGACGAGAGCAAGGCCAGCGAGGCCGTAAAAAGCACCACCGGAGTGGGCGCCGTGGTAGCCACAAAGGAGAACTTGGCGACTCCGCTATCGGAGATGACAAGAGTCTCGTTGTTGGTGTTGAAGTGAAATTAAGAGAGTGGATCTTAACTGTTCATCCTTATGCTTTAATATAATCATGGATGTGACCATGTTAGTGCCAAGTGCAGGTGTTCAACAGTTACAGAAACTAAAGAAACAATTACACTGACGGATAAATAAAAACAAAATGTTGGTATAAGTAATTTTAACTGATACTAAGCATCAAGTCACTGTAATATGTGTGTAGCTATGTGACTTTTTTTGTAGTGACACTACTTGTCAAGTCTAGGTCTAGTTCATAAAGATTGTTATACCAAGTCTGACGCATTACATCTTAAATGAGAACTCAAGAAATTCTTTCTTTTCTTAAAACTTTTCCTTAACCTTTCCAAATTTGTGAGAAATTGTTGTATATTTTGATTAGATATTTCAAAAGGTTAATATCTCTTATTAATTATCTTATAAAAACATTTTCAAATTAATTTGAAAATATGAGATTTCCAAGTTATCTTTTTTAAATTGGCATAACTTGTTTTTAATGACATTACTATCATATTTTAACAAGCCTTATTACCCGTTTTACGTTGTATTAAAGCTTGTTTTAACTGGATTTATTACTTATTTTAAATAAATTAATTAACGATTATTTCCGGTTAATTAACATTATTTCCAGTCAATTTTATTTACAACTTACCATAAATAATCTAACTAATTTCAAACTATAAAAGGAGTGTTCTTCCTTCTCTTTTAAACCAGAAAAATCTCTTATTTCCTCTTCTTGTGTTTTCCTACGCTTTCTTATGCTTATTAGTTATAATGCCTTGATTTATTCAGGATGGGCTTTAAATCTTAGGGGGATTTGCGCATCTCATGAATAAGCCATTAAGGATAATGTGACTATTACACAACTCAGACTATTTTTCTTCATGTCAAATTGAGCCCTACGAACCACCAAGCACGTGGACCAACTGGCGTGGGATTGTTCCAACTTAACTAAAGGTCTCAAGTTTGAGTCTCGGATATGTAGTTGCATTAAATACTCAGAGGGAGAGTTTTGTCGCCCATAGTGGTCCTATCCGACTTGAACAAGATTGCCTCCAATGGAGGATACATGTGGTCCAGACAAAAAAAAAATAAAAATTGAGCTCTACGAGTAAAAGAACGACCTAAGGTTCTTGATCATTCAAGTTTGTGGTGGATCGTGGATTGTGATTTGGCTTACTAAGAATGTAACATCCCTAATTATGGACATTAGAAATAAGGTTATGATTTAACAATTAAGAGTAGCCCTAAGTATTATTAATAATAGTTACCTTTATATTAGGAGCTTATGAGAGCAAGATAACAAAACCCAAATGAGATGCAAAGGCCCACCAAATCCCACACACACAGATATGAGGGAAGGAAAGGTAAGAGAGAAAAAATAAAGAAGGAAGAGAGAAAAAAAGGAGCAGAGACTGAAGACCCAACCCTGAGATCTCATATCTACACCATTCCAGAGGTGAGTGCTTCCCCCTCATCCTCAATGACTATTTGATTACATGATTTCTCCTCTTCTCCCATTTTTCCCCTTTAAGTCTTAGACTTAGGTACTTGTGGGTTTTCAATGATTACACATGATTAAGGGGTTTATTGGAGGACTAATTAAGGTGCTTAGGAGTGATTGGGTGCTAAGTATGGCAATGGGAACGCAGAATCATAATCCTTTGCGATATGCAAAATTCCATTTATCGCTTAGTGAGCATCAGTCTAGCTATGTGAAACTTGAATTTTTGGGATTTGGATGATTTTTGCTAAGCGATAGCCATGAGTTTTTGGGTTTGTTGCCCAAAATGCTCTCACTAAGCGAAGTCTTACCCTCGCTGAGTGACAATAAGACAAATAGCAAAGTTCAATGTTGCTAAGTGAGAAATTGTTCTAACTAAACAAATTTTAGTCAGAGAGCATAAATTACCACTCTAGGGTGTTTCACTAACTAATGATATTCCTTTTTTAGGCGAGAAGAGCCCTAGGAAATTAAGTAATGTTTGCCCAACGAGACCTCAATTTTGCTAAACAAATACGACCTCCAAAAGATGGGTCTAATGCAGAGTGTAGGCTCATTAAGCAAGGCCTTAGACTCGCTAAGCTAGTGGACATCTCGAGAGGGAGTTTGGTAATGTAGAAAGGCGGTGTTAAGTGCCAAGGGTGTAACGCTAAGCAAAAATCCTTTGGAACAACAATTGTTTTTCCAACCTTAATAAAAAAAATAGGGGTGTGTGTGTGTTTGCATAATTGTCTTTTGTTTGCTTCTCTGTATGATTTACCTTTCCCAATATCTTATTGTTTTTGTATCTTGGATGCTTGTAATTCTGTGTAGTTGTAGTACCATCTCTATAATTATTGCATTTGCTTGTGGTTGTGTTTGAAAACGGTGAACCCCACGTAAGAAAACACTTAAGAACTTAAAAGATACTAGATGATGCCTCCTTAGCAAAAAGGTGGAGAGTTTCCCCTAAGTTATGAAAAGGTTTATGAAAGGAAAGGTTTTAGATAAGATGTTCCTTTAGTAATGTAGGGTAGAACCTCCTCGATTTGTAGTCATGTTCGAGTCGCACCCTCAGCTTACAATAATTGTGCAACTCGTAAAAAGGTTCCCTAGGTTACCAAGGAGAGACAAGTTTTTGAAAGGTTTGTGAAATGTTTTATGAAAAGGATTTCAAAGGAAAAATGAAAGGTTTTGTCCGACTCCATATGAGTTGTAAGAAAGGGCTAGTAGGCCCTATTAACCAAATAAGGAAGGACTGTCACCTCTCGACCAAGGGGTAAAGGTAACATTCTTCAATAAAAGAAGAATGTAGGTAGACCACTCGTACTGAAATGGTATATAAATACAAGGTCGAGGCATCCCTTCGATAATGGAAGGAGGTTTACCCCTCGGAGTGGAAGGGAATATAAATACGAGGTCAAGCAAGAAGAATGCTTCTTGACAACTAGAGCCCAGTTGACTGATGGACAAAAGTCAAGTAAAAGATAATAATAAAGGTAATTAAGAACTACTTAGGAAATAGAAATAAAACTATGAAATGATTGATGTGACAGTGAGTCTTACCCATGCATAAACCATTTATTCAAAATACATAATTCTAAGAAAAGAATAAGTTAGTCTCATAATTAATGAGTGAATCACCAATTTAGTCCCTAAAATTATAATAGCTCGTCAAATTGGTTTTTAGAAACAATAAATTGGTAAAATGATCCCTAAAATTGTAAGTCATCAATCAATTTAGTTTCTTAGTTATTAGCTTGTGTAATCTAATGTCGTTAAAAAGTCTAAATTGACACGTCAAGTGCCTGAGTGTCAACCAACTAAGTACACATGTGATTATCATGTCACATGAACAAAAATGACTAAAACATTGGTAAAATATATAGTAATCGAATTTTTCCTTCCCTATGTATTTGTTCTTCTTTTGTCCATTAACTTTGCTCTAGTCTTCTAGTCTATCCACTTAGAAAGTACAACCATAACCCTTGTAATGACGTTACTGACATGCATAATTAAACAGTGGGACCAAGCCTTTGTAATGACGTTGGATGACATTAATTAACGGAGAGACTAGATTAATTGATAGTTTACAATTCCAATGACTATTTTATGATCATTTTATTAATTTCAAGGATCAATTTTATCATTTCTTACAATTTTACGGATTAAATTGATTATTTAACCCATAATTAATTGAGTTTAATCTTTATATATTATCAACATAAAAATATTTACATTATTAACCAATCAGAAATTATGATAAGTATAACTTTTTAAATAATTATTATAAAAGTTAACAAAATTATTTTATATGATAATTTATGATTAAATAATAGTGCATACACTATTTTCTGATTAGTTTTCTTAATTATTGGTAAAGTTCCAAAATAACAAATATTTATTTTAGAACAGTGGGAGCATGAAACATACCATGTACAAAAAAAAACTAAATAAATAAAATAAGGAATTCATAAAAAAAAAAGGAAAAAAAAAATCCTAAACAATGGGAAGGCATCCAAAAAAGACTTTCTTAAGCGTTCCCTGACGCCTCAAGGGCCGAACCAGTTCCCAGCAACTCTCTCCGCCGTCGCCTTCGTCCTTCGCCGGAACCCTCGGCAGCGGCGGCGGCGGAAGCAGCTCCCTCCGGTCCTGCCTCTTCTTAATGTCACTCAGTTCCATTTGCAACGGAAACTTCAGCACCATCTTATAATTTCTCCGGCAACTCTCGCTTCTCCGGCACCGGTTTTCCTTCCCGGACGGCGACCGGAGCCAAGAAACGAACCCGTTGGTCCGACCCGAAGAAGACTCGGATCTCGACAGAACCCGGTTTTCGCTCTCGTCTTGCGGCGCTGGACCGGGTTCGGTTCGGCGCGTTATGACTTTGCCAAATAAAACGACGTCGTTGGGGACCGCACTGGAAAAATCAGCTGCGGGGAACTCAAATTCGGAGCGTTTCATAACGGAAACAACAATTGATCACACTTCTAAGAAGAAAAGAGAAAGAATGTTTGAAAGTGTTGAGAATAACGGAAGTGAAACACTGAGAGAAATATATATAGTTGAACGAAAAGGAGAAAAAACAACACATGGGTCGTGTAACGTTAATGTTTTTTTTTTTTTTTTTTGACAGATCGTGTAACGTTAATGTTACGAGGTCTTATTTATTTTTATTTATTTATTTTTCTAGAATACGAGGAGAGATAGACAGAAGAAAATTATCTTATTTATTTATTTATTTATTTTCTAGAATACGTGGAGAGATAGAGAGAGAAGAAAATTATCAAATTGACGCAGTCATGGGATGGAACATGGAAGTGAATGTTTTGTTTCTAGGATATTTCCTTCAGCACCAAATTTGGGGAATTCTAGAAAGCAAAGAAATGTTTGTTTTATGCTAATAATTTATAGCAAAATCATGAAGTTCGACGTTTTTTTTTCCAATTTGTACCGCAAGATATTATTTTAAGTAAATAGTCAAATACGAATTAATTACTCAACCATACAACAAATGTTCTAGTCCTTCGAAGCTTAAAATAACTAAAAATTGAAGAATTTATCAAGGGACTAATAATGTGTTCGGATTCGGACTAGCATCGCATCTTTAATGTTTGTATTGTTATATTTTTACGTCAAGACAAAAAAACACAGAAGTTATATGGTGGTGGTTACGGTGAAGTAGTAAAATACTGGTACACCGTGAGGCATGCGTTTTTAACCTTTAATAACCAGTCATCAACCAGTTATTCAAAAAGTTAAATTTTGCAAATATGGGTCTCATCTTTCCTAATTCTTCTTCCGCAACCCAGGACAACAACTTCATATCTACTGGTGTTTATTCTTCTTCTCATTTTACGGTAACATCTCCTCCACATGTCATTTATTCGTAAGTAAATTAGTAAATGAAAGAAAAACTCAGATTGAAGAAAAATACTAATAGACATGGTTTCTTTCAACATCAATTGAAAGGCTTCTTCCCCAAATTGCAGCTCCTGTATATTCTCCTATTCTGTTATTGTTATCTGCTAACATAAAAGTCTTACGATGGATGACACTAGATCTAGCATTAAGTTTTACAAAACATCCACGGAATGTGCAACATCGCTAAATGGGTGCAACAAAACCCCTGTTAATTTAAACTTTGCCTCAATGGATCATACTCAAACAAATTTAGCATTTGAATACACAAATGAATTACAAAAATTATGAATTACAAAAGAACACCAATCGAATGCAGGTGCGATACCCAAGTTCCACAATCTTTTTCCATTCAATCAGAACAATCACCTAAAAATTACAAAAACATGTACCATAAAATCAATAATAACAACATAAAAGGCATTCTTTTAACTCGAGCCTTTGACGGTGTACATGCTCTGCCAGGAGCTCCACTGTTGCCTTCGATGTTGAACTCGAGCTTCAATATAACGATCCGCCTTCCGCCGCCTCGCTTCAAGCGGTTCGCCACCTACCTTGCGCACGCAAACGTGACCCTCGTGTTCACCGCAAAGGTGAAACAGTAGCCTCGCTCCTAACGCTAGACCCCATCCTCAGCGCCACCACCTGCAGCGTCGTGCGGTGAACCCAAGCCTCAGCAGAGCCTCTTCAGCATGCTTATGTAGCAAAAAATCCAAACTGAGAACAAAACCTAAATCTGAGAAATAAAATTGAGATTTGATAAAGAAGGAAGCATGGAAGAAGGAGAAGAGGGGAGAGGGAGGACGACGGTGGTGGTGTCCCATGCCACAATCGCAAAGCACTAGAGGAGATTCATCTCACCACGACATTTCAGGATCTGCTGGGGTTCAACTTTCCCAAATTCTAAATGAATAATTTGAAAATATACCCTAAATGCTCATTTTATTTGGGGACTAAAATGCAAAATTATTAAAATTACATTAACCAGTAGCAGGTAAACGATCTTTTCCGTTCATTATTTTATTAATATATCTAACGGTATATTTCAGTGCTTCACCAGTGGAGCAGGTTCTTGCTACTTCACGCTAGCAACGACCAAGTTATATATAGTAGCTTCCGGCTTCACATGATTAATTCAATGTTCGGAGGGAGAAGTTAAACTAAACATGTACTTACGTCTATTGTGAACATTTTTTTTTATGAGTGTCTATTTTGAACATTTGGATACCAAAGCAGTGTCTAACTAGTATTTTTGTTCGTACATTGCACGGGTCAAATTTAATATGTAAATATTAATTTTAAAGGTTATTAATATGTAAAAAATATTAAAATTTAAGTTAGAACTAAAGAATTAAAATAATAGATTGAAAAAAGATAAAATGCTAAGTTAAATAATTCAGTTGATATTAAAAATGTAAGAGAATATATCATATGTATTTTAGAAACATATTTAAATTTTAAAGATAAAATATATATTTAAAATTAATTTTAATATTCAGTTATATCAGTTATAACTTATAAGATGGTTTAGTTAATATTGAAAGTATAAAATGATATATTAGACACATATTAAGATTGTATTTAAATTTTGAAGATAATATATATATATATATATATATATATATATATATATATATATATATATATATTTAAAATTGGTTTATGATATTCAGTTATAGCTGAACCGTTCGATTGATATTGAAAGTACAAAAAGATATACCAGATGCATGTTAGGAGAGTGAAGTACACCACTTAGTGAAAGTGAATGTGAGAGAGCATGGGGAGAGTGGAGCAACAAAAGTAGTGATAGACTTATACGTTTATATATATATATATATATATATATATATATATATAAGGAAATAAAGAAGATTTGGAAAATTTATTTTGAACATTTATTGTTATATTCAAAAGTTGGAAAGTTAATTCAAGCAATTTTTTTTATGAGAAAATAGGTTATCTACTGACAGTGTAAAAAATGTTTTACACCGTCATCCAATCACAATCTACTATGCATGGTAAGTTTGTTGACTTTTACAATAATTACTTAAAACTCATATCAATGGTGATTTGTGATTGATTGATAGTGTAAAATAATTTTACACTGTCAGTACATCACCATTAAACTATTTTTTTTATAAAGACATTTGTTTGTTTTTTTATTTTCAGTTAATGTATTTTCATTAATGACTATATAAATATCACATTCTATACCAAAAAAATATAAATATCACATTATTTTTAATATTAGCATTGGTTGGGATTCTTTTTATAGAAATAATAGGATATTTCCCTTAAAAAAATAGGATATTTCAAAACAAAATTCAAAAAGTTGATAAAAATAAGTGATTGACATTTTCAAAATAAATTGAATTAAATATGCACTTTATTTTTAGCTTTTAAGAATCTTTTTTAAAAAAGGGAAAAACTAACAAAATATAGTTTAAATTCTTAAAAATAAAATAACATGTAAAAACAATATGATATTTTTGTAATTAATAATAATAATAATAATAATAATAATAATAATAATAATAATAATTAAGAACAAAAATTAAATGTAACCGTAATGACCTTGTCATTTTTAAATGATTGATTCAAGTTTTTTTTTTTTTTTTAATGTTTTTTGGGTTTTGGGTTACTAGAAGATTTTGACTTAAATTTGTTATGGATGGGATCGTTTCCATTTCTACACATATATTAATGAGTGGGTATAGAGATTTGGTGGTTATCATTCCGTGTGAAAAAAGTCTATTTATTTATTTTATTTTTTTGAAAAAAGGGGGCACTAAGGAACTTTCTCATATGGGAAGGGGAAGGGAAATTGACTTGAACCTGGCTTCTTTGTTTTTTTTTTTTTTTTTTTTTTATATATACTATCATAATTCTTATATATAAGACTTAAATTAAGAATAGTATATGTTTCTTTTTATAAGACTTAATTTATAATTTTTAATATTTTAATTAATTTTATTAGTAAACAATTAAAAGAGAAAAGAGTATTAATTATAAAGGTAATTTTGAAAAAGAATATAAATTTAAAATAAATTTATTATTATCAACTAAATTAATCACTTTTCTTAATCCTAGTGAATTAGATAATCGGATCTTATAAACAAGAACTGATGTACTACCTCTATACTCAAATATAAGAAGAAGAAGAAACTCAATTTTTTTTGGACTTAAATATAAGTAAATTTCAACTAATTCAATCATATTTAATGAAATAATCTTAAATTCAAATCTAAGCACCATCTTCAAATAATATGATTAAAAGTAGTTTAAAAAATATAGGTCTTTTTTGTATGAAATAAAAAAAAATAGATAAACTTAACTAACACTTTTAATCAGTATAAAATTAAGTATTTTTACTTATATTTAACTCCAGAAGTAATATAATGCAATAACATTGCATGGATTTGAGAATACACCACCTGATTCTTGATTATTGTGTTTGAGTGTTTGTGATCAAATGAAGCACTATACTATAGGCCATCATATAAATTTCATGCATGAGTGGGGTAGTAAATAACAAAGGAGGTAGTTGAAGTGGCAGTGGTCGTAAATAGATACTCCAAAAGATTATTAAGAACACCGGAGTTGGAACACACATCATCTGCTACCTCTACAGCAACATTTTTTGTGCAACAAAAATCTAAACCCTTGATTAGTTATTGTAACAGTAATTATAAAATAGAAAGAATGTTGTGCATAAAGGTAAATTCAATATTTATATAACTTGCTAATATTTATTAGTATATAACACGTATATATTTAATAAAAGATAAAAAATGAAAACTAGCTATTATATATAGTGTAAGAAAGTTTTTATATTATCATCTAAAAATTATAACAATCATAGATTATCATCTATTGTAAGATCGTTGAATTCTGTAACAACTAATTTAAAAAGTATATCCCAAATAATTTCTAATTAATTAATAGTATAAAATCTTTACACTCACAATATATCAAAATTAATCTATTTTAGAGCTTTTTAACTTTAAATGAGGCTTTTCAGTTTTCATTAATAGGAAATCAGGAATAGCACTACTCTAAATACTAAATTATTAATATTGGAAAATGGCAAGATGGGTGACGCTATTACGAGAGACACCCACAGTGGTCGATCAGTCGAAGGTTACAATAACTCTTCATCTATGGTAAGTTTGTTAACTTTTAAAAAATTATTTTAAAAGTCATTCCAGTGGTGATTTCTGATTGGATGTCAGTGTAAAATAGTTTTACACTGTCAATGCATCACCATTAAACTCTTCTTTTTAACACATGCTTCCTTAATATTTTTCTTTGTGAAAGTATATTAAGGCTACGTTTGCTAAACTTAACTTATAAGTTAGTTGAAAGCTTATAAGTTATAAATTAAAAGTTAAAAGCTTATAAGTTAGCTGATAAATGTCAAATGACATATTTAATATTTCTAATATTCACTGCTAATTATCAAGGCTTTTAACAATATTAATTTGGAAATTAAGGAATGGATGGTTAAACTGTATAGCTTTGAGTTGCACTTTTAATTTTAGATGCTCTCACATTTTTAGAGAATGCAATACTTGAGCAGACAAATTAGCTTCTTATGGTATTTCTTCTTTGTTTTGTTTGGTGGGATCATCTCCCTAACTTTATTCGAGACGACTTCTTCTGAAATAGATATGACTTATCTTTTTTTAGGTTCAGTTAACTTCTATTGGGTTAGGTTCTTCTCCCCTCCCCACAATTTTAATATAAAACTTTAATTACAGTATATTTAACCAACAGGAAGATAATTTTAAAATGATATAAAAAAATGTTATAAGTAAAAGTCAAAACTCTAATTTTATATAGCAAAACTACAAGTCACGTCCAGGTTTCTTTTTAGAGAAAAAGGGTTATGCACTGACAATGTAAAAAGTTTTACACTATCATCCAATCACAATCCACAATGTATGGTAAGTTTGTTGGCTTTTAAAAAGTTATTTAAAAGTCATTCCAATGGTGATTTCTGATTGGATAACTGTCTAAAATAGTTTTACACTGTCAGTGCATCACCATTAAACTCTTCTTTTTAACTCCTGCTTCCTTAATATTTTTCTTTGTGAAAGTATATTAAGGCTACGTTTGCTAAACTTAACTTATAAGTTAGTTGAAAGCTTATAAGTTATAAGTTAAAAGCTAAAAGCCTATAAGTTAGCTGATAAATGTCAAATGACATATTTAATATTTCTAATATTCACTGCTAATTATCAAGGCTTTTAACAATATTAATTTGCAAATTAAGGAATGGATGGTTAAACTGTATAGCTTTGAGTTGCACTTTTAATTTTAGATGCTCTCACATTTTTAGAGAATACAATACTTGAGCAGACAAATTTGCTTCTTATGGTATTTCTTCTTTGTTTTGTTTGGTGGGATCATCTCCCTAACTTTATTCGGGAGGACTTCTTCTCAAATAGATATGACTTATCTTTTTTTAGGTTCAGTTAACTTCTATTGGGTTAGGTTCTTCTCTCCTCCCCCCAATTTTAATATAAAATTTTAATTACAATATATTTAACAAACAGGAAGATAATTTTAAAATGATATAAAAAAATGTTATAAGTAAAAGTTAAAACTCTTATTTTATATAGCAAAAGTACAAGTCACGTCCAGGTTTCTTTTTAGAGAAAAAGGGCAATGCACTGACAGTATAAAATAATTTACATTATCATCCAATCACAACCCACCATGCATGGTAAGTTTGTCGGCTTTAAAAAAATTATCTTAAAAGTCATTCCAATGGTGATTTGTGATTGGATGACTGTGTAAAATAGTTTTACACTGTCAGTGCATCACCATTAAACTTTTCTTTTTAACTCCTGCTTCCTTAATATTTTTCATTGTGAAAGTATATTAAGGCTACGTTTGCTAAACTTAACTTATAAATTAGTTGAAAGCTTATAGGTTATAAGTTAAAAGCTAAAAGTTTATAAGTTAGCCGATAAATGTCAAATGACATATTTAATATTTCTAATATTCAATGCTAATTATCAAGGATTTTAACAATATTAATTTGGAAATTAAGGAATGGATGGTTAAACTATATAGCTTTGAGTTGCACTTTTAATTTTAGATGCTCTCACATTTTTAGAGAATGCAATACTTGAGCAGACAAATTTGCTTCTTATGGTATTTCTTCTTTGTTTTGTTTGGTGGGATCATCTCCCTAACTTTATTCGGGAGGACTTCTTCTCAAATAGATATGACTTATCTTTTTTTAGGTTCAGTTAACTTCTATTGGGTTAGGTTCTTCTCCCCTCCCCCCAATTTTAATATAAAATTTTAATTACAATATATTTAACAAAAGGAAGATAATTTTAAAATGATATAAAAAAATGTTATAAGTAAAAGTTAAAACTCTTATTTTATATAGCAAAAGTACAAGTCACGTCCAAGTTTCTTTTTAGAGAAAAAGGGCAATGCACTGACAGTATAAAAAAATTTACATTATCATCCAATCACAACCCACCATGTATGGTAAGTTTGTCGGCTTTAAAAAAATTATCTTAAAAGTCATTCCAATGGTGATTTGTGATTGGATGACTGTGTAAAATAGTTTTACACTGTCAGTGCATCACCATTAAACTTTTCTTTTTAACTCCTGCTTCCTTAATATTTTTCATTGTGAAAGTATATTAAGGCTACGTTTGCTAAACTTAACTTATAAATTAGTTGAAAGCTTATAGGTTATAAGTTAAAAGCTAAAAGTTTATAAGTTAGCCGATAAATGTCAAATGACATATTTAATATTTCTAATATTCAATGCTAATTATCAAGGATTTTAACAATATTAATTTGGAAATTAAGGAATGGATGGTTAAACTATATAGCTTTGAGTTGCACTTTTAATTTTAGATGCTCTCACATTTTTAGAGAATGCAATACTTGAGCAGACAAATTTGCTTCTTATGGTATTTCTTCTTTGTTTTGTTTGGTGGGATCATCTCCCTAACTTTATTCGGGAGGACTTCTTCTCAAATAGATATGACTTATCTTTTTTTAGGTTCAGTTAACTTCTATTGGGTTAGGTTCTTCTCCCCTCCCCCCAATTTTAATATAAAATTTTAATTACAATATATTTAACAAAAGGAAGATAATTTTAAAATGATATAAAAAAATGTTATAAGTAAAAGTTAAAACTCTTATTTTATATAGCAAAAGTACAAGTCACGTCCAAGTTTCTTTTTAGAGAAAAAGGGCAATGCACTGACAGTATAAAAAAATTTACATTATCATCCAATCACAACCCACCATGTATGGTAAGTTTGTCGGCTTTAAAAAAATTATCTTAAAAGTCATTCCAATGGTGATTTGTGATTGGATAACTGTGTAAAATAGTTTTACACTGTCAGTGCCTCACTATTAAACTCTTCTTTTTAACTCCTGCTTCCTTAATATTTTTCTTTGTGAAAGTATATTAAGGCTACGTTTGCTAAACTTAACTTATAAGTTAGTTGAAAGCTTATAAGTTATAAGTTAAAAGCTAAATGCTTATAAGTTAGCTGATAAATGTCAAATGACATATTTAATATTTCTAATATTCACTGCTAATTATCAAGGCTTTTAACAATATTAATTTGGAAATTAAGGAATGGATGGTTAAACTGTATAGCTTTGAGTTGCATTTTTAATTTTAGATGCTCTCACATTTTTAGAGAATGCAATACTTGAGCAGACAAATTAGCTTCTTATGGTATTTCTTCTTTGTTTTGTTTGGTGGGATCATCTCCCTAACTTTCTTAGAAAGGACTTCTTCTGAAATACATATGACTTATCTTTTTTTGGGTTCAGTTAACTTCTATTGGGTCAGGTTCTTCTCCCCTCCCCCCAATTTTAATATAAAATTTTAATTACAGTATATTTAACCAACAGGAAGATAATTTTAAAATGATATAAAAAAATGTTATAAGTAAAAGTCAAAACTCTTATTTTATATAGCAAAAGTACAAGTCAAGTCCATGTTTCTTTTTAGAGAAAAATGGCTAGCACTGACAGTGTAAAAAGTTTTACATTGTCATCTAATCACAACACATCATGTATGGTAAGTTTGTTGGCTTTTAAAAAATTATCTTAAAAGTCATTCCAATGGTGATTTATGATTGGATGACAGTGTAAAATAGTTTTACACTGTCATTGCATCACCATTAAACTCTTCTTTTTAACTCCTGCTTCCTTAATATTTTTCTTTG
Source organism: Pueraria montana var. lobata (assembly GCA_026413185.1). Taxonomy (NCBI): domain Eukaryota; kingdom Viridiplantae; phylum Streptophyta; class Magnoliopsida; order Fabales; family Fabaceae; genus Pueraria; species Pueraria montana. The sequence goes on from CM048656.1 coordinate 45,891,018, forward strand.
TGAAAGTATATTAAGGCTACGTTTGCTAAACTCAACTTATAAGTTAGTTGAAAGCTTATAAGTTATAAGTTAAAAGCTAAAAGCTTATAAGTTAGCTGATAAATGTCAAATGACATATTTAATATTTCTAATATTCACTGCTAATTATCAAGGCTTTTAACAATATTAATTTGGAAATTAAGGAATGGATGGTTAAACTGTATAGCTTTGAGTTGCACTTTTAATTTTAGATTCTCTCACATTTTTAAAGAATGCAATACTTGAGCAGACAAATTAGCTTCTTATGGTATTTCGTCTTTGTTTTGTTTGGTGGGATCATCTCCCTAACTTTATTCGGGAGGACTTCTTCTGAAATAGATATGACTTATCTCTTTTTAGGTTCAGTTAACTTCTATTGGGTTAGCTTCTTCTCCCCCCCCCCCCCCCCCCCCCCCCACAAATCTTTGTATTTACTTTTGTTTTTACATCAATAAAATTTTAGTGTACTCTAGATGATCAATATCTACTGGAGTGCCAACCAAGTTTGATTGCAGTAGATACTGAGGGCTTTTTGACAATTTTGGTAAATTAAAAAAAAACTAATTACCAAACTAAAATACAAAAAAAACTATTTACCTTGGATGGATGGTTTTGGACACGTAGGCATGACAAAGAGTCATCGCAGTTGACGCTTTAAGAAAAAGATAAATTTGCTTTCTGGCCATGTGAGGTTTGCATGTTTATTTATTTATTTTTTAAATATAGAATGTATGGTGTCAAGTGTGTTGACGCTTTATGTTGGTTGAATTATCGTGTTAACTGTGTTGACTCCTTGTGTTGTACACCTCTAGGCATGCATAGCTTTCATAGATATCTGTTTCGTGTTCATGCCCGTGGTTGGATCATTGTTTCAAGTTACCAAGGCAACAAATCATAAGAATCTTCCCAGTCACCGAAGATCCTTGCTATTGCTTTTTTGTTTACCCTTCCAAACTGTTACTTAAAATAGTCATTACTCCGTCGGCTATTTTTGTTAGCTATTTGCTGTTGACTGCTAATCCCTTGTCAACTAACTATTTTAGTGCCAACAAAAATGAAAGAAATATAATCCTGAAAAAATGAATGAAATATGATGAAAATACAACTTTTTAAAGTTTCTCTAGAAAATAAAGTAACAACCAGGTCCAATAATTTTTTATAGGCTTAATTCCAAATTTTACCATCCATTTTTTATCATTTTACAAATTTTACCACCCTAGTTTTTTTTTTTTTGTTGCAAATTTTACAACCAAAGTTTTCAAATTTTGCACATTTTACCACCATTGATGTGTCACAAAAAATAGTTAAAGAAAAAACAAAAACAACATCGTTTTGTAATTTGAAAACTTTGGTGGTAAAATTTGCGAAATAATGAAAGTTGGATGGTAAAATTCGCAAAAAAAAAATATTGGATGGTAAAATTTGTAAAATGATAAAAGTTGAGTGGTAAAATTCGCAAAAAGTTAACCTGGGTGGTAAAATATATGAAGGCTACGCATGTCTAGAGGTGTACAACACAAGGAGTCAACACAGTTGACGTCATACACTCAATCAACGTAAAATGTCAAAACACTTAACGTCATACATTCTCTATTTAAAAATAATAATAATAAATATACATGCAAACTTCACGTGGTCAGAAAGCAAATTTTTCTTTTTCTTAAAGCGTTAATTGTAGTGACTCTTTGTGATGCCTACGTGTCCAAAACCACTCATCCAAGATAATAGTTTTTTTTTTGTATTTTAGTTTGATAATTAGTTTTTTTATTTACCATAATGGTCAAAAAGCTAGATACTGAGATGCCTTAGCATGCTATTTTGTAAAAAACAAAAGCAAAAGCAAAAAAAAAAAAAAAAACTTATCATCTTAAAAAATAGGACAATCATTTTTTAAATTTTGTATTATAAAATAATGGTAAAGATTTGACGATTTTATTAATATTGTTTAAAATCAAATTTTTAATATTTAAATATTTTATTAATAATATTATTTTAAAACAAAAAATAAAAATTATTTATTCTTTTTAATTTTGATATTTTACCAACTTTTGTTTAGTGACCAAATATTTTAAATAAAAATAAAAATAAACAATGTAATAATTCATTAAAATAAATAATTTGACATTAAACAAAATAATAAAATAAAGTAGAATTCCAAGTTTCATAATAACAAAGAAAATGAATATGTCATCTAGTGTCTAGTTTTCCATAATAAATAAGCAATATTAAAATAGGTAAAAGGGTTTTTAAATTGAATAAATGGGTAAAAAGAAATTTCAAATAAATTAGTGAAGATAAAATTGTGAAGAAAAAAAAAAGCTAGTAGCTTATAAGTTAGTTTATTTTTATAAGCTACTCGAAGTAACTTATGAAAATAAGCTATAAGCTACTAAAATAAGCTCGTGTATCAAACAAGTTTAATTTTGGTCAAAGTAGCTTATAAGCTAGTTAAAGGAGCTTATAAGCTGCCCAAAAGTTTTATCAAACACATTATAACATTACCATGAGAACGAGATGGGTGGATGAACTGAGTCATTTAAATCTTATTTTCCTTTTTGAAAGTATATATCAGAAGTTCAACTCTTAACTCCTAAACTAAATACCAAAGATAAAATAAAATAAATTCCTAAATTGTTAAAAATAAAAAGGGTAAAGTATGTTTTTGGTCCCTCTAAAATATATGAAATTTGGAATTGGTCCCTCAAAAATTGTTTGTCCCATTTCAATTCCTCTAAAATTTTAACATGATACTATTAATCTAATATGTTAATTTTGTTAGTAAATCTAGTAAGTTCATCTAATATTTTAACCTCCATCACCACCAAAAAAAATTAAATTATTGTACGAATGCCTCAAACAAAATCTGTGTTCAACTCTATATGTCACGTAAGCAAATTCATTAACAAAATTAACATACTATGAACAGTAACATATTAAAATTTTATAGGGACTGAAATGGGACAAAAAATTTTGTAGGGGTCAATTCTAGATTTCATATATTTTAGAGGGAAAAAAACATACTTTATCCAAATAAAAATAACACGACTATTTTTAAATATAACATAATTATCAAATATCTCATCAATTTTTCCACTTGCACAATCTAAGAATCGGCCATTTGATCCATTGTAACTTATAACATGTGGATGTTCTATCCTCATGTGGTCACATAAGTTGTATGCATCCTCAAGGAATAAACTACAACTGCATCGACTACATTAGGCAACTTTGTGTTTATTGCCTTTATGAATCTTCAAACAATTTTTAGTTTTTTGGGGGCATTCATCACATTTGTACTTTGGATTCATATTACCACAATTGAGCTTGTTAGCACTTAGAAGTGACTCAAAATTAGATCAGTCTTATAAGTTATAAGGATCGTCTATTCAGTCTGATAAATGAACTATTTCATTAGTCTGATTCGTATAGTCTTATCAGTCTTATGTTGTAAAATCCTAGTGACTTGGCCCTATACATATAGTGGGCTTAGGGCCTTTCACTAGATATGCAAAAAACATAAAAAAAAAAGTGAGCGCAAGTGAAAAGAGAATTGAGAGAGACAGAGAGTGGAAGGCTAGGGTTTTGTTGGGGTTCTTCTTGAATGAAAAAGGGGCAAGAACTAAGGATTCTCTGTTGATTTGAATTTCATAGTGGAACTGCTTTCTCCCGTAGATGTAGGCCACATTGGTTGAATCATGTAAATCACGCGTTCTCTTTTTCTACTCTTTCTCTAGTTTATGATGTTTTTTCATTTATGCATAATTACGTTTTTTTTGGGTTCTACGTTTCTTGAATATAGTGCATTTGTTTGAGTTTCCTGGTTGTTGTTGGAGTTATTTTCTTCCAGTTTCTTTCTTCTTTGGATTAATAAGACCAACAGAGCTTGTTTAAATTTGAATACTTGGTAAATTTTTTAGATACACTAATATGGAGTCATTGACAATGAAATACTCCATGTGAATCTAATGCATAAGTGTGTGTTTGGTTTCATGTTGGAAAATTTATTCCGAGTCTAGAATTAATTTTGTATAAATGTTTACATGTTTGGTTTCACGTTGGAGAAGAGTTCAAAATTATATATATATATATATATATATATATATATATTTGTAAAAATCTATTCGTTAATTATTTGTAAAGATCTATTCCTAATATAATATCTAATATAGAATGTAATGATATATTAATATTTTCAAGATTAATGATTGCCCACGGCTTGAGTGATAATATTGATATTAATATTGTTTTGAGTTTTAATATATTATTTTATCAATTAAATGAATAAAATATTGATATTAATATTAAATATTGGTAATCAATTACATATAATGAATTGTAACACATTTGTTGATTAAAATATTGATTAATATCATTCCCTTTATATTATTTTTACATAGTACATGTACTGATATTAATGCTGTAAAAAAATGTAATGGTATTAATATTTTCGAGTTTTAATATTGATATTAATATTCCTAATATAATTTCTAATATAGAATGTAATGATATTAATTAGGGGTGGCCACAGATTCGGATCAATTCGATAACCCGGTGAATTCAAACCGATGCAAACCAGAAAATTCATATTGGTCCGGATCATTGGTTCGAATCAGATTGAAAAATTGCAAATCCGATGAGTTCGGATTGAATATCGGATTTCACTTTTGAAAATTCAATCCTATCTGATCCACCCGATTACTTACTATGTTTTATTTTTTTTATATTTTATTAACCTTTAGAGTTCAGGCTTTTTAGCCCAACCCAATTTAATTGTATTTTTTCATTTTAAGGTTACTGATCAATGATTACTATGATTATAATATAAGACATCATTTAATTTTTAACTTGGAATGAAATAGGTTTCATATTAGACTAGTAGTTAAAAAAAAGTTCTTAAGTTAAATGTATTAAATTGCATACTCCCATAATCACTTTCCTATTTTTTTTAAATAATTTTTTTTATTATTTTAATAATAAAGCCGATAACCCGATCCGATCCAATCTGATTATAATTGGATTGGTTCGGATCGAATTGCAGACTTAAAATAGGAGAAATTCAATCCAAACCGATTCGATTAAAATTGATCGGATTAGATAAAAAAATGTCATGAATCCAATCCAATCTGACCTGTGCTCACCCCTAATATTAATATTTTTAGAGAAAAAGGGTGATGCACTAACAGTGTAAAATAATTTTACACCGTCATCCAATCACAAATCACCATTTATGGTAAGTTTGTTGACTTTTACAAAATTACCTTAAAAGTCATGCAAACACTTATTAGTGATTGGATGACGGTGTAAAACTATTTTACACCGTCAATGCATTACCATTAAACTCATATTTTTAATATTAACTATTATCTAATCTCGAAAATGTTTGATTGGTAATTCCATCCACTGCTTGAGTAGAAGAAATGAGATTTGAAAAAAAAAATATAATATATTCCTAATATATAATATAATCTAATTAGATATTAGATTAGATTAATAATTAATGGTAATTCAAATCAATTATTTAATTGTGTTTTAAATTTTAAATTTTAGTTATTGTTTTTATGCAATTGAAGTTACCTTATTTTCTCTTAAACTTTTAGGGGAGAAATTTTTTATGGACAGTAGATATTACTTTAAGTAACGAAGGATTAAATATTTTTTAGTAATATAATTAATTTAACATATCTTATTTTTTATTAGCTATGGTTATCGTAGTAATATAAAAAAAAATTATTCAGTCAATGAAAAAAGAAGCAACCTTAACATATTTTTTTTTTTAATATAAAATTATGCTTATAAATATTGTAGTAATATAAAAATTACTTTATTCAATCAATAAAAAAAAAAAGCAACCAAAGGGGTCTAGCTCAGTTGGTTTAGCAGGGTATGTGAGTGTTGTAAATTCCTTGGTACTGAATCTTCGATTCCTACGAATAAAAAAAAAAAACCTTATCTCCTTACACGTGGAAGCAATGGGGTGTTTTAGAGTTTGACTTAAATATGTTTTTGATTCTTCAAGTTTGGGTCACTTTTGTTTTTAGTTCTCCATTGTTTTTTTATTTCTCTAAATTTAAAAAATTGTTCTTTTTATTCTCCCTCCATAAACAACATCAGTGTGTGCTAAATAAGAAATTATGGATTCACAATTGTGGCAGTTTTCTACCACCAAAATAAGGAAAAATCAAATCAAATCCAGATCAAATAGTGATGGCAGACCTATCATCCAGGTCTTTCTTTCTTGTGTATTTCAATTTTCAAAACTAGGAAGTTCATTCATAATAGCTTGTACGTTTACATATGTTCATTGCAACATTATAACACAAAACGAATATAGCTTCTCTTTTTTGTGTACAAAATAAAAAGGACCATCAGCTAGGAGAAACAACATTGAAGAAATACTTTACTCTTTTTAGTGTGTCTTTTTCGTATAAAACCCTTTCGTCGAGTCATGAATGAATCTTAAAATAAATGTTACGAATAAATAATGCTTTCTTTCCCTTTCAAATATCCATAACACAATCTCATGGTTGACTTGTCATCGTCATTGTTGTTGAATGTAATGGATGGATCCAAGAGAGGGAGGTGAATTGGATCTCCAAAAAAATTTTAAGAAACCTCTTAGAATTTGAAAAACTTTTCAATCCACAAATGAAGGTTATCTTGGAATCAAGTGGTTTGTGAGATACTATTTTAATTGGCTTTCTAACCATACATCAATTTCAAATTGAATTAGAAAACACTAATGATAAAAAAAGATTAGAAAGAAAAACAAAGAAGGTATATGCAAACATAAAAGGATGAGAAAGCTTGCACAAAGAATCTTTAAACTAGTTCAATCACTTGTGTGATCTACATCCAGTTACTCAAACAACCTTAGTTTGACTTTTCACTAAACAATTCAATGTTTACAGACAAACACCACAAGTTGCACACTACAAATGTTTCTAGTTCTTGAACCCTACAAGAACTACCCAAAACTATGTAGAATCCTACTACATAATCCCTTTGAGCACCCCACTCAAAGATCAAACATTGAAAAACAAAAAAGATATATAAGAAAAGATATCACTTGAGAATGATGAATATCAATTTTTTAGCACGTATCCTACTTATCCTACTTCTTCAATGATGATTCCCTTAGCACCCCTTTGAAAGATCCATTGATTCTTCAAGTTAAGAAATCTTGTTTCAAGGTTCTGAATTTTCAAGGTGACATAATAATAGCTCTCTATTCTCTATGAACCAAGTACACAATCAGTCACAATGGGAGTCTTTTTCAAAATGAGTTCAAAAGTTTGTTTACAATAGCCCAAAAATTGGAATAATAGATTATTTCTTGGGATAATCAATTCATTTGATCATAAAGTTTGTTGGGCATGAACTTCAACAAGATAATTAATTATTTCGCATGATAATCGATTATCTGCGAATCAAAAATTTCCTTAGGGTTGAAAAAATCGATTATCTTAAGCATATAATCGATTATTTGCGCACCTTTGCAAATTTTGAAAAACAAAGACTTGAGATGATCGATTATATTGTTCTAATAATCAATTACTTTGTTTTTCATTATAAAACCTTCAATTTTTTTAAAGTTTTTTCACACTGATTAAAACCTAAGTTGTTTACTACTTCAATTTTACTTTCAAAGGTGCTTTGGTAAGTCTAATCATCAAAGAATTTCTACCCAATGCCTGCACACATACATACACAATCATGCAACAAATAAAAAATCAAGCAAGCATAGTTCCTAAATTATTACAACTTTTCTTTACAATTTTTTGGCATCATCAAAACTAAACTGAAACATAAACTTCTTCAAATCTTCAGTCTTCTTGTCATGGTCATCGATTGTCACCAACCATCTCATGCTGAGGACAAACTGTAACTACCCTGACAACCTCCTCCACCTTTTCGCCTGATACGTTACCACAAGTGCACGATATCGTTCTAGTAATAAAATTATCATTCTCTCCATAGGGACCACGTTTTTGGCTTAACAATTATCGCAATTCAAATAAAAATTAAATCGTTTGGAAAAGATTTAGAAATTTGGTTGGAAAGATAAAGATAAGATAAGAGATAAAGATAAAGCAATATTTTGAAAGGATAAAATTTAATATTGAGAAAACTTCTCGGATTGGGGGTTCACACCATGACTTCCTATTGACTAATCTTTTTACTTCTATGCTCTTATCGGTTCTCTATGAAGGTAAATTAACCTAAGGTAACCTCTGTTCCCTTTCAAGATACGGAGGTGTATCTAATTGAATTAACCCCTATTTTCGTGGTAGCTATGTTCAACTAAACCCATTAAGTTCCTTGTTAATTCATTGAATCCTCAAAGGGATAAAAACTACTTTCGTGTTTTAATTCCTAAGTTCCTTCCCTATGGTTCCAACTATTAGGTTTACCTTTCGGTTCTTCCCTAAACGTCTAAAATTATGAAAAACGGTGATCTGGCATCTCGCATAAATAAATTCAATAGAAAAGAAATGAAGAGAAACCAAACAAGGACATAAAGTACTTCAATTAAACATCAATAGTTCAACGGCTAAGCCCCAATCCTAGAATAAGATGACTACTCACACATAGCCAAGGAAACTAAAACAAGAAAAAGAAAAATCATCAAATCGGAAATTAAAAAGAAAAGGAAAAGGAAGAACTCCAAGCTTCGCTCTCTAAGCCGTCAAGAATAATCAAAAGAATAGAAGAGAAAACCCTAAGATAGAGCCTAAGAAGACTATTTAAAGTTCTGGGCCTAAAGGGGTTTTAAACCCAATTAGAAAAATAAGATGAAAATAGAGATTGAAATTCACAGGTCACAGTCATAGGCGTGACTAGGATCACACCTTTATGATCTTCTCGAATTTGCTTCAGACCCTTTTGTTCAGTTTTTGATCATGGGCATGACTAGGATCACGCCCACCCTATGATCTTCTCTTATTTCTTTAGCATAAATAATTATTCTTTTTTATCTTTAAGGCTTCCAAAGTTCTCCTAATCTTCCTAAAAACATTCAAACCTGAAACAAAAACAAGGAAAACACCGTAACAAGTTCTAGAAAGGGAAAATCAACGAAAACACAATGAGTAACACTAAAAGCATAAGAAAAATGCATGCAAACCTAAGACACTATGCAAATATGACACGAGATGCAACGCGTCACCACCTCCATAAGCAACATTGCCCTTATCATTCTGATCATTATGGTTCTATGGACCATCTTCACACCCTACACCCCGTCCTTCAAAGTAACGTCCATCATTGTCTCCCTCACTCAGCATCAACACGCAGACAATGTTAACATCGACATTCCACATCAAGGGCATTCTGAGAAACTCTAACTTCATGCTTTCCCTCTGGTATGAGAGCCTCAACCTTATGCTCTGGTTCGAAAAAAAATATACAAAGACCAAACCCATATCCACATAAGCAAAAAAAAGATGAAAATCAAGTAGATCTAAACAAGGAAAAAGATGAAAATCAACCAAATCAAAATAAGAGGAAAAAAAATGAAAATTAAACCCAAATTTAAATAAGCAAATCCCTAAATCAGAATCCCATATCTTAATAAGAAAAAAAATGAAATCAAACCCAGATCAAAACCCCCAAATCAGATTCCTAAATCTAAATATAAAAAAAAAAACAAAAATCAAACCCAAATCAAAACCCCCAAATCAAAACGATAACAACTTGACCGTGACCGATGAAAATTAAAACCCCTAAATCAGAATGGTAACAACTCAAAAAAATAAAAAATATGAAGATCAAACCCAGGTCTACAAAAGCGGAAAAAAATAAAGAAGATGATGAAAATCAACCAGATCTAAATAAGAAAAAAAATGAAAATCAAACCCAAATTTACATAAGCAAATCCCCAAATCAAAATCCCAGATCTTAATAAGAAAAAAAAAATCAAACCTAGGCCAAAACCCCCAAATTAGAATCCCAGATCTAAATAAGGTAACAAAAAAACAAAAACCAAACCCAGATCAAGACCTCCAAATTAGAATCATGGATCTAAATAAAAAAAAAACCTAGATCAAAACTAGTAACAACTAGATCGAGGTCGATGATATGGTGTTGTGGTCGAACCATAGCTCGAGGACGAGGCTCTTGTACCAAAGGGAGAGCATGAAGTTAGGGTTCCCTAGAATGCCCTCAAAATGGAATGTTGCCATAATCTTTGTGAGCATGTTGATGTTGAGTGAGGAGACGTTGACAAACGATACTTGAAAGGACGAGAAGTGGCGTATGAAGATGATCTATAGAACCACAACGGTTAGAATGATAAGGACAATGCTACTATTTACGACGATGGAGAGGCGAAGGAAGTCATCAGGGCAATTACGGTTTGCCCTCGACATGGGTGGGTTGGTGACGGTGACGGTGACGATGACGAGTCTACCATGAGATTGTGTTGTGGATATTTGAAGGGGAAGAAAAATAAGTGTTATATATTTCTAATATTTATTTTAAGATTCATTCATGACTCAACGAAACGGCACACGAAAACGACATGCCCAAAAGAGTAAAGTACTCATTCAATACACTTTCTCCTAGTTGGTGGTCCATTTATTTTGTACACCAAAAAGAGAAGCTATATTCATTTCGTGTTATAATGTTGCAATAAACATATGTAAAGTACAAGCTATGATTTATGAGCTTCCTAGTTTGGACCCCTAAAAATTGAAATGACACAAGAAAGAAAAACCTAGATGATTGTTATGCCATCACTATTTGGTCTGAGTTTGATTTTCATTTTTTTTCCTTATTAAGATCTGGAAATCTAACTTGGTGCATATTTAAATTTAGGTTTGATTTTCATTTTTTTCTTATTTAGATTTGGTTAATTTTTTGTTTTTTTTTTCTTATATAGATCAACATTTGATCTTCATTTTTTTTGTTTTTACGTAACATTTCTACCTGTTTAAAACACCACAAATTGTGTTTTAAAATTTAAATTAAAAATCAAATTCTGGTTGTCAAAAATTACCACAAATTACATATCCATAGTTATTTTATATGGCTATACACGTGTAAATATCATTATTTTGCCTTATAAATGGCTAAGTATAAATGAATGTACGTAATTGTATATAATTATCTTTTGAGAAATGCTAGACCGTCCAAACAAATTAGCCGACTAATCTTCCGATTCAATCAAATTTTGACACCTGTTATCTCATTTAACTACAAAATATTAATTTTATTCACCCTTTTAAAGTTTTCTCTCTTTCCAAATATACCCTTTCTTTCGCACGACCCCACCTAGTTTCATGCCTTTCTTCTTATCATTTGTTTGTGTTTCTCTGCAACATTTTTTTTTTGTATATTATGTGTCACCTCTCTTTGCTCACTCTAAAAAATAAAAAAGCTTCTTGGTTTATCTTTGGTTTGCTAGGTCGTGACCCATTTGGTCACTCATCACTGGTTACCCTTTTTCTGTTGCATTTGGCGGTGATGTGGATTCATAGCTGGATAAATCTTGCTTTGTATCGTAGGTACCAAATGGCATGGGTTTTGCCAGCATTAACATTGTATTAAGCACCTCTTTAATTTGAACTATGCTTAATTTTCCCTTTCCAAAATATGCTTATATATTAAGGTTTGCGGTAAATTGCAAATTTGCTAATGTATGAACTTGTACCTGGTTACCTAATTTGAACTCAAGCTTCTATGCCCAGTATTTTTTTTTTTCTTTCAGATTTATACTCTCCTTTGGAATTGGAATAGGAATAGAATAGCATTTAACGATCTTCTAATATGCCCCCCCAAAAAATTAGTTAAAATGAAAACTTGTGGCTGCACTGTAAACGATCTTCTCAAGTTTTTCAAAAGCATCGGTGCGTAGGAGAACCCAGCCGCAAGTGACTTTGTTGTTTATAATTAGGACCTGAGGTAGTATTACGTAATTCTGACCATTATGTTCTATGGTTTCAACTAAGGCTGATCATCGATCAGTTTAGTCTGTTTCGGGCCAAAAATATTAGAACCGATCAAAACCGACCATCATTATTCTTGAACCATCTCCGACCGTAAGAGCTTTTCGGGTTGTCGGTTTTGGATTTAGCGGGTAGCGAGTGTAACGGGTGGGTTGAAGCGGGTTTATACATATACGAAGATGGCTTCAACAAGTTATCTTGTTTTTCCGGCTATTGTAGATCTGGCAAGTTTAAAAGCACTAATGATGAAGCCACACCATCACTAGTCACTTTTGTCACTTTCGCTAAGTTCACCATTAACAGCAATTTCTTCTACTGTGCTTCGTTGATGGCTTCAACATGTGAAGCAAGTAGTCTCGCAAGGTGGCTCCCAATAAAGAGATACTCCAGAGAAGAACGAAAACTCAAATTAGAAAAATGACAGTGAGAGAGCTTATAAAATATAAAAAAAAGGGGGGAGCATAAAACTTGTTTTGCTACTTAAACAAGTTATTATAGTAATAAAAAATGAAGTATTAATGAATGGCACATAGTGTTTTACGAGTTCCAATGTCTGAGTGTATAATAAAAATTAGGATAAACGGACAGGTGAGGCGTGTACTACACGTCGTGTAGCAGTCTAGCATATTTAAGTTATCATATACACTAGGTCGGTTCGGATACAATCAAAAAAAAATAACTCAATTCGGAACCGTCTGATAAAACCGTATTAACTCGACTTTTTTAACTTTTCTAGTCCAACACCCAATCCGACCGATACCCGAATACATTTTTCGCTTCGGGTTTTTCGGATTTTGGTCGGGTGCTGTTTTTATGCTCAGCCCTAGTTTCAACTAATTTGTATGTGATACAGTGATACATATTTAAAATTTTCAATTTGTAAGAAAGAATTAATAATACTAAATCTGTTCCTATATATAAGACAATTTCAACTAATTCACACCCTTTAAGGAAATTGGTTAAATTAGTTAATCGCATTAAATTTGTCAATAATTTATAGTGTTATTCCTAAATTAGCCTTCATTTCTCTCTCCACTTAATTGCTTCTCACCTAAGAGTAACTAATATTTGGAGAGAGAAGACTGTAATTAATTAAGGGTATTATAGGAAAAAAATAATTAATGCACCAAATAATTAGAAGAAGGTCTTATAAAAAGGGATAAACAATAAAGTGAAAAGGGTCTTCTATATAGGGACCGAATTAGTACTTCATTATGTGTCATAGAAGATTAGTAGGAACTTCAAAATGATTTCCCCTATATTCTCCCTCTACAGGCCGGCAAGTAGCTAATTATTTTCATAAACTCAAATAATTTTTTTATGAACTCTTTCAAACGTATGTAAGTTGGAGTAGCACCAGTGAACTAATAATGTGTTTAGATGTTTTACTCTAATTGATTAATTCAGCAGCCAAAAGAGTGAATCCTTTTTAGGTGGTTGAAAACGTATACAACATTTCTCATTCATTTTTAATTTTGAAATTTTAATTTTAAAATGTATTAAATTCTCTTCAGAAATTAAAATTTTGGAATTGATTTGACGAATTATTTCCATACATTTAATTTTTGAAGAAAGTTTAATACATTATGAAATTAGTTTTCAAAAATGATTTTAAATCACTTACGGAATATATTAAACACTTCTTGAAATTTTACTTTTAAAATATATTAAATTTTCTATTGGAATTAAAATTCTAGAATTAAAAAAAAAAAAGGGATGATATCCAATGCATGCACACACATACACACACAATCATGCAACAAATAAAAAATCAAGCAAGCATAGTTCTTAAATTATTACAACTTTTCTTTACAATTTTATGGCATCATCAAAACTAAACTGAAACATAAACTTCTTCAAATCTTCAATCTTTTTATCATGGTCATTAATTGTCACCAACCCCCTCATGCCGAGGACAAACTGTAACTCCCCTGATGACCTCCTTTGTCTTTCTGCCTGATACATTACCGCAAGTGCATGGTATCGTTCTAGTAATAAAATTGTTGTTCTCTTCACAAGGATCGTATTTTTGGCTTAACAATTATTGCAATTCAAATAAAAATTAAATAATTTGGAAAAGATTTAGAATTTGGTTGGGAAGATAAAGATAAGATAAGTGATAAAGATAAAGGCAGTATTTTGAAAGGATAAAATTCAATAATGAGAAAACTTCTAGGATTTGGGGTTCACACGATGACTTCCTATTGACTAATCTTTTTTACTTTTATGCTCTTATTGGTTCTCTATGAAGGTAAATTAACCTAAGGTAACCTCTGTTCCCTTTTAAGATATAGATGTGTATCTAATTGAATTAAGCCCTACTTTCGTGGTAGCTATATTCGATTAAACCCATTAAGTTCCTTGTTAATTCATTGAATCCTCGAAGGGATAAAACTACTTTCGTGTTTTAATTCCCAAGTTCCTTCCCTATGGTTCCAACAATTAGGTTCACCTTTCGATTCTTCTTCTTCCCTAAACATCTAAAATTATGAAAAATGGTGATCAGGAGTCTCGCATAAATAAATTCAATAGAAAAGAAATCAAGAGAAACCAAATAAGAACATAAAAATACTTCAATTAAACATCAATAGTTCAAGGGCTAAGCCTCAATCCTAGAATAAGATGACTACTCACACATAGCCATGGAAACTAAAATAAGAAAAGAAATATCATCAAACCGAAATTAAATACAAAAGGAAAAGGAAGAATTTCGAGCTTCGCTCTCTAAGCTGTCAAGAATAATCAAAAGAATAGAGGAGAAGAACCCTAAGATAGAGCCTAAGAAGTCTATTTAAAGTTCTAGGCCTAAAGGGGTTTTAAACCCAATCAAAAAAATAAGATAAAAATAGATATTGAAATTCACAAGTTGTAGTAGGGGTGTTCAAAAAGACAAAAATGAATTGAACTGTCTAAGAACTGAACTAAACTAGAAAAATATTTCAAGCGAACTAAACTGAACTGAAAAATGATCTAGGCGAAATGAACTGAACTATTTTTTTGTTCAATGCACTACATTTTTATAGTTTGAACTGAACTGTAACTGAACTTTTTTAGCCCATCTCCAGTTCAGCAAGCACAAGTTGGTCTACCCATATGGCCTTATCAGGGGTTGCATTACTAGCCGCTCCTTTCTCGAGCGTTAATTGGGTGTCCATTGGGCACTAGACCAATTGAGAGTGGTTGGACGCATAACTGTTATGCATTGAATTAAGAAAGAAATTGTTAATTCTTACTTTAAAAGCATTTTTCTCATCACCAATTTATTTTCATTAAGATATATATGAATTCCTCCCTGAGCAGAATAAATTGTGACAAATTTCTCAGCGCACAGATCACGTACTCCAATACAAGTTTTCAAACATATGCAACTACAGTGCTTCAATTGGGTACAGTAAAAAATACATTGAATTTTTAAAACTGATAACATTATCAACCAATACAAGGATCTCCTCAAACTTGTTATGATTTCATCCCTTAGTTATACACTACAGAAGTAGATACTTCATTTATTCAAGCATTGAAAGGATGGAAATTGATAGTTCAGTTTTATAATAATTAACTGAACCACTAATTATAACAGTTCAGTTTTATAAAACTGAACTGAAAAAAAAAAGTTCAGTTCAGTTTTTATAAAATCAATTCAGTTTTTTGTAGTCAAATTCAGTGCAGTTTTCAAATATTTCAGTTCAATGCAGTTTTTTTTGAACACCCCTAGGTAGAACCGGGCATTTGGGCTTGAGCCCGCAGGCTGCCCGATTAACCCGCAACCCGCACGGTATATGAACTTAATTTTTTTTAGCTCATTTAAATTGCGAGCCTTTTAGCCCGACCCATTTAACCCGCGGGTTAAATAGGCTTAACCGCGGGCTTCGTGGGTAGTCCACGGGCTTTATATATTTTAATTTAAAAAATATAAAATTTCAATACTTTAATAAAATAAAAATAAATTTAGAGTAATAGAGTTAGAATAAAAACTTACATTTTATTCCTACATATCCCATCTCAATTTTACATTTGACAGAGTTTTATACTTTTTTAATTTTTTTTTTATCATTTCTATACGCACTGACAATGTGCATTCTATTTTTTATTAGTGTCTTGTGTGTTTTTTTAACGTGCAATCAATTTTTTTATCATTATTAAGTGCTAATGCTATCATAAAATATTTTGCTTTTTCCAATTTTTTTTTTTTAAATTTGGTTAAATTTTAGATTTTTAAAATTTAATTTTCAATTTTTTTAATTTTTTTTTTGCGGTTGCGGGCTCACTAAAACAGAGCCCGTTTAAATTGCGGGCTTCGCGGACGGGTTATACGGTTTGCGGGTTTTGCGGTCGCGTGCTTAAACGGGCGAGCTTACTCGTTTGTCCAGCTCTACCCCTAGGTCGCAGTCATGGGTGTGACTAGGATCATGCCACTACATGATCTTCTCAAATTTGCTTCAGATCCTTTTGTTCAGCTTTTGATCATGGGCATAACCAGGATCACGCTCACCCTGTGATCTTCTATGATTTCTTTAGCATAAATAATTCTTCTTTTTATCTTTATGGCTTCCAAAGTTCTCCTAATCTTCCTAAAAACATTCAAACCTAAAACAAAAAAAACAAAAAAAAAACACCGTAACAATTTCTATAAAGGGAATATCAACGAAAACACAATGAAATAACACTAAAATCATAAGAAAAATGCATGCAAACCTAACTAAGACACTATGTAAATATGACATGGGATGCAATGCATCACCACAACCATAAGCAACACTGCCCTCATCATTCTTATCGTTGTGGTTCTATGGACCGTCTTCACACCTTACACCCTGTCCTTTAAAGTAACGTCTGTCACAGTCTCCCTCACTTAGCATCAACACGCACGCAATGTTAACGTTGACGTTCCACATCAAGGGCATTCTAAGAAACCCTAACTTTGTGTTTTCCCACTATTACGAGAGCCTCGACCTAACACTATGGTTTGAAAAAACCAAAAATACAAAGATCAAACCCAGATCCACATAAGCAAAATATATATGAAAATCAACTAGATCTAAATAAGGAAAAAGATGAAAATCAACCAAATCAAAATAAATGGAAAAAACAAAAATCAAACCCAAATTTAAATAAGCAAATCCCTAAATCAAAATCCCATATCTTAATAAGAAAAAAAATGAAATCAAACCCAGATCAAAAACCCCAAATTAGAATCCCAAATCTAAATAAGAAAAAAAAAATGAAAATTAAACCCATATCAAAACCTCCAAATCAGATTCCTAGATCTAAATAAGAAAAAAAAACAATTAACCCAAATCAAAACCTCTAAATCAAAACGATAACAACTCGACCAAGGCCAATGAAAATTAAAAACCCCAAATCAGAAAAGTAACAACTCAAAAAAAATAAAATAAAAAAAGGAAGATCAAACCTAGATCTACATAAGCAGAAAAAAATAAAGAAGAAGATGAAAATCAACTAGATCTAAATGAAGAAGAAGAATATGAAAATCAACCAAATCTAAATAAGGAAGAAGATGAAAATCAACCAGATGTAAATAAGAAAAAAAACCATAATCAAACCCAAATTTAAATAAGCAAATCCTGGAATCAGAATCCCAGATCTTAATAAGAAAAAACAATAAACCCAAATCAAAACCCCCAAATTTGAATCCCATATCTAAATAAAGTAAAAAAAAAAAAAAACCAAACCCATATTAAAACCCCTAAATTAGAATCCTAGATCTAAATAAGAAAAAAAATAAAAATAAAACCTAGATCAAGACCAGTAACAGCTAGATTGAGGCCAATGATATGGTATTGTGGTCGAACCAAAGTGCGAGGTCAAGGCTTTTGTACCAGAGGGAGAGCATGAAGTTGGAGTTCCCCAGAATGCCCTTGACATGGAATGTCGTCGTAAACTTTGCCAGCGTGTTGATGTTGAGAGAGGAGACGGTGACAAACAATACTTGAAAGGACAAGAAGTAGTGTCTGAAGACGATTTATAGAACCACAACGGTTAAAATGATAAGGACAATGCTACTAATTACAACGATGGAGAGGTGGAGGATGTCATCGGAGAAATTATGGTTTGCCCTTGACATGGGTGGGTTGGTGACAGTGATAATGATGGGTCTGCCATGAGATTGTGTTGAGGATATTTGAAAGGGAAGAAAAATAAGTGTTATTTATTTCTAATATGTATTTTAAGATTCATTCATGACTCGACGAAACGGCTTTATACGAAAAAGACATGCCCAAAAGAGTAAAGTACTCATTCAATGCACTTTCTCCTAGTTGGTGGTCCGTTTATTTTGTACACCAAAAGGAGAAGATATATTCATTTCATGTTATAATGTTGCAATGAACATATGTACACGTACAAGCTATAATGAATGACTCTCCTAGTTTGGACCCCTAAAAATTGAAATGACACAAGAAAGAAAGACCTAGATGATTGGTCTGCCATCACTATTTGGTCTAGGTTTGATTTTCATTTTTTTTTCCTTATTAAGATCAGGAATTCTGATTTGGTGCATATTTAAATTTATGTTTGATTTTCGTTTTTTTCTTATTTAGATTTGGTTGATTTTTCGTTTTTTTTCCTTATATACATCTACATTTGATTTTCATTTTTTTTGTTTTCACGTAACATTTCTACCTGTTTAAAAACACCACAAATTATGTTTTAAAATTTAAATTAAAAACCAAATTCTGACAGTCAAAAACTGCCACGAATTGCAAATCCATAATTCTTCGTTTGGCACACACTAATGTCATTTATGAAGAGGGACTAAGTGTGTGTTTGGTTTCACATTAGATAATTGATTTCAAGTCTAGAATTGATTTTGCATAAATTTTCACATGTTTGGTTTCACATTAAAGAAGAGTTCGGAATTGATTTTGGGTCCATAATTGATTCTGAGTTGGAGTAACTTTAAGTAACTTTTTCATTGAATCCAAAATTTTATACGGAGTTTTACTCTTAACTTGATTTTATAATAAAAACATCCAAACATAAATCACATCACTTTAAAATCAATTTTACAAAATCATTTTCATTTAAAATCAATTTCGTCAACGCTCATCCAAACATGCACTAAATAAATTACAATCTAAACTTACTGCACCTAGTTGCTTTCTATGTCATAATTTGTAGAATTATTTAGCTAACAAAATTTAATGTATTTCTTAAAAAAAAAATTGTATTGTATGGACTTCTGACGCAACAGGCAATGGGCACAGGTATCATAGCCAACAATATTACTCGTAACAAAATTGTTTATGCATAAAATGGAATGGTGCCATACACTATGAGGCACAATTATAAAATTGAAATTCAACAAACCTTTTCTATTTCTTGAGAAATATTTATCCCGGCAATAATCCTTCAACTAAAACATATCCATCCAAACATTAAAAAGAAGGGTAAAAGCAAAAACTAGATGGGACAATTACTATGCAACAATATAAAGGGCGTTTGTTTCACAGAATCTTATTGGATTCTCGAGAATATAGTGATGGGAATATATATTTCCATATTTGTTAGAAGGTAATAAAAAAAAATTCTTAGACTTAATTTATTCCCAGTAATTCATATTACACATGTTTCTTCATCTTCCTATAACCATGTAAAGGGGTGGGAATCAGGGGCGGACGTACAATGTCCGTTGGGGGGGTTGACTTTTTTCCTAATTTGATTTTTTTATATAAAATATATATTTTAATATTACAGTAATTATTTTTATTTTGGGGTTAGATATGTCATTAAAATATCATTTCTTTCTCTTGTTTTTTTTATCAAATATATAATTTTCATTTTATATTTTATATTGTGAAGATAAATGACATTTTATTTATCTTTTTATAGTATTTATTGTGAAGATAATTATATTTTTTTCTTTTTAGACAAAATATTCAAATACTATTTATTTTTCTTTTCAATAGTATTTTTTTTTTTACCATTTATGATTGCTATTTTAAATACTATAAATAATTACACTTACAAGACTTTATTAACATTCTCTTTATATGAATTTGATTATAAATAATTTGATAATTAAAAGTTATTTATTAACATTTGCAATAGAGTAAACTTAATTACAAACACTATATAAGATATTGACAGGTTGAGTTTGAGACACACTAACAAATATTTTCTCTTTCCAATCACTTTTTGTATATTTTTTCTTCTTTTTCTCCTCTTGTGTTTGTTTATTTGGACATTATTAGTATATGGATCCAAACATGTTATTGAACAAATATTGGGAAACAAACCAAACATCGAGTTGTACTAGAGATTTGTCAAAATTCTAGGACACTAACTATTTTCATGAAAAAACTGTCAAAAGAAAACTATTGTCATGAAAAATGTGATTAATGTAAACACATTATTATAAATTCATGAAATTTCTTTGTGACATGTTATTGATTGAATTTTGTAATATTGGGTCTTTAAAAAAAAAAAATTGTTTTGTTTTAATATATTTTCTCTTAATATTATAATAAATTATTGATATAATTAGTATTTTAGAACATATGAATATTTCATATGAAATTTGATATGCATATATGAATCTTAGTTTTCATAGTTGGCCCCCCTAATATTGAACTCTGGGTCCGCCCTTGGTGGGAATCTTATATTCCTATTAGAATGTTTAAAATAATTTCTCACTTTCCTCTTATTCTACCTCATTTATTTATTTATTTATTTAATATTTTTAAAAATTAAAATAAATTTAAAAATATTCCGAGGAATTAGAAGTATTTATCAAACATTTTTTTATGGGAATAAAATTACCAATAATAGCATTCCAAAGAATATTATTCCCGAAAATATAATCAAATCCATGAAACAAACGTCTCATAATAAATAACTTCTATTGCTTAACAATAGAGATGTAAAAATGGATTAACTCAGCCCGCTCTTAACCCATCAAAAAATAACTTGTGGTGGGTTGTGAATTGAGTTGGATTAGCCCGTTAAAATTTAAAAATTTATTAAAAAAGAAAAAAGAAGTTATAAAAAATAAATGACTTATAAGTTGACTTTTCAAATAAATAAATAAAAATATAAATCATCTAAATATAAATATAATATCACAATCACAAGAATATTATGCTACTAAATTGGCTTAACACAAATACTTTAAAAAATTATTATCATGAGTTAAATAAATATAGTGCAAAACAACAATACAACATGAAATTCATATAGTTAAAAAAAGATTATATCTAACAAAATAATACTTAACCAAATAATAAATAAAAATATTTAACAAAATTGAATCTCAATTCAGCAGATCAATCCAACCCAATCAGCCTCTTGACTCGTTAGGTTGGTAGGTTATGCAAGTTAAATGATTGAATTATATAACCCAATTCAACCTATTTTGACGGGTTATATGGGTTGACCTGTTGTGCGGAACCCACTTTAATATTCTTATTGATTATTAAATGGGTTAAAAGTGTTATTTAGTAAAAGGGTGGTTTTTTTTCCTGAAGAATGAGCAAGTAGAGTTATATAGGAAGGACAAAGAGATGAGAGTATTTAGGGGAAAAAATTATAAAAAAAAAAAAAAAAAAAGGAAGTGTATAAGTGAAAAAGACAGGCACATATTAGGTGAGCCTAGTTCGGATGTGGAGAGATTAGGGGCTTGGCCATGGCCCCTTTATTACCCAAATAAATCAAAACAAATAACAGAAAAGGATGCAGTCATAAGGGGGCTTCTAGTGACCCTTTTACTCATTTTTATTTGAACAATCATTATATTCAAAAGCTACATTATGAAGTACCATTTATTGTGTGCTTGTGAAAACAGGGTAACAAGGTGAACAAATGCACAACACAAATATATAAAATCAAGAAGGAAACAAATAAATAGAGCGTTAAATGGAAAAAATAACCACTGGTTGCTTGCTTGTGGGTTGCTGCTACTTCATGAATGCTTGAGATTTATTCTCCCTCTATTTTTGAGAAATTATTACGTAATTCCGACCATCATGTGTCTATTTCAACCAATTTATACGTGATACAGTGATACATATTTAAAATTTTCAACTTGTAAGAAAGAATTAATAATACTTGATTTGATTGTGTGTCATAGAAGATTAGTAGGAACTTCAAAATGATTTCCCCTAAATTCTCCCTCTACAGGCTGGCTAGTAGCTTATTATTTTCATAAACTCAAATAATTTTTTTATGAACTCTTTCAAACATATGTAAGTTGGAATAGCACGAGTGAACTAATAATGTGTTTAGATGTTTTACTCTAATTGATTAATTCAGCAGCCAAAAGGAGTGAATCCTTTTTAGGTGGTTGAAAACGTATACAGCATTTCTCATTCATTTATAATTTTGAAAATTTAATTTTAATATGTATTAAATTCTTATCCGAAAGTAAATTTTTGGAATTGACTTTACGAATTGTTTCCAAACTTCTAATTTTTTAAGAAAGTTTAATACATTGTGAAATTAGTTTTCAAAAATGATTTTTAAATCACTTACGGAATATATTAAACACTTCTTGGAATTTTACTTTTAAAATATATTAAATTTTCTGTTGGAATTAAAATTCTAGAATTAAAAAAAATAAGGGATGATATCATTAACAAAAATAGAACAATGCAAAAAGTAATTCTCCTCAAAAGATGACAAGGAAACTGGTTTTTGTAGTCCAAGATCATCCCCATTAAGGAAATAACATTCATTACATCTCCGTTTACTGTTTTTTTTTTTTTTTTCACAATGCGCTTCATTAAAGTTTCATACTTTCATGATTTTCATTTAGTTTTGCTCTTGCATTGTGAAAAATCTCCGCTATTAACAGTGAGAGAATTTTTAATCTTATTATCTCAAATATTTCTTCAAACAAAGGTGTAAACATGAAATTAAAATTTGAGATTTTAAATGAAAAGGTTTGGAGGGAAGCTGGACTTTGGAATAAAGTTTTTTTTTTTTTTTTTTACCGATCAAATGTTAATCGTTAATTTGTTAGTGTTTGTTAGCGGAATAATTCGAACCCACGACGTATCTCTTCTTCCCTTCTCCCTTCGCCACTAAATCAACCTTATAACTACAACTTCGGAATAAAGTTGAAGACCGATGTGAGAGTATATCTCATCGCTGTGTAAAGAAGAATATGCTATTGACGTAGAGCATGTTTGGATTTCCAGTGGGAGAGTCCAAAAGTATGTTTGAGAGTAAAATTTTGCCTGCAAACTTATGTTTGGAGAAGTAAGACTTGAAATACTCTTGCAAACTCAGTTTGCAAACTTAAGTTTAACCCAAACTTAAGTTTGTAAACTTTAATCCAAACATGCACGTAGTTATGATGATGTGGGGTTTATGGAGTAGTCGTAATGAAGTGGTACGGGAAGGAAAGACACCACAGGAGCAACAACTGGTACAAGGACCCGAAATTATCTGGCAGATTGGAGGAATACTAGGAGGTGTGACGAACAGTGCCTAAACACAGTGGTAAGATCATTAGCTTCGACTTGGCAACCACCACCCACTGGTGGTTTGAAATGTAACGTTGATGCAGCTTTTTTTTTTTTTTTTTGCAGAAAACAACACTTTCGGCATTGGCTTTTGCATACCTAATGATAGTGGTCATTTTGTTCAAGCAGCCTCTGAAGTTTTTCCTTTCTTCCCACGGGTTCATGAAGGAGAAGCGTTGGCATTAAAGAATGCTATCCAATGGCTTCAGGATCTGGAAATTGAGGACGTAACGATAGAAGCAGATTGCCAAGCAGTTGTTAGTTGTGTTCATAGCTATTGCAATGATCAATCTGAATTTGGCAGCATCATTGATCAGTGTCGTAGATTACTACAAGACTTACCAAACTTTAAAGTCTGTTTTGTGAGGAGACAAGCGAATTTTGTTGCTCACCGCTTAGCCAGAGCGACAAATTCTTATGTTGGTCCCGAGTTTTTTAGTTATGTTCCTGATTGTATTGCTGAACAAATTTTGTTGGAAATAATATAAGTTTGTTTCTATAATAAAAAAAATAAAAATAAAAACTCTTTTTTGTATTTATTTTTCACTTCAATGGTATAGACTCGCTGATCAGATATTACATGATATACTTTATTGCAATGTTTTCATACAATATCTTAAGAGAATAATGCTTATACACTATCAGTGTAAAGGTGCTTTACACAGACAACCAATCATATATTTCTACAAATTGTCACGTCACTTATATTGTTTTAATTAAATAAAAATTAATTGAAAATTGTAAAAATCCCACGTTCTGTCACGTTCGTTCACCTATATTGTTGCCCCTCGACTTACCTCGATGCCTCTACCTCCGATTCTGCACTTTCCTTTGCCGTCCTGCTTCACGTTCATCACACATTCTCTGCTTTGCACTCTCGACTTACATTGTCGTCTCTACCCTTCCGATTCTCGCACTTTCCTTTGTCGTCCTGCTTCACGCACCTGCTTTGTCTTCACCCACCTGCTTCATTCATTGTTTGTTTTTTTCTCCGCTGCTGCTGTACGTTCTCTTTTATATGGGTTTCTTTGAATCTAAACATTTAAAAGGTTCCCATGTGTGTTAAGGGAGGAGCCCAATGAGTGTATGTATGTGTCTTTGTTTTGAAAGTTTCTATTTTGACTAGAATTAATTAAGTTAAATGTTAGTATATTTCAATATTTGGATTATAGGCTGTCTTGCAAGACAAATTATTTATCATTGTCCTTGATTAGGATGTTTGGTTCTAGATGCACCAATTTACTTCCAATGCCTATACTGGAATTTAATTAATAGTTTAATGCAGCAAATACAATTGGTATATATAAATTTAAATTTACTTTCAATATCATTATTCTCAATTTGATTCCTTGAGATATTTGTATATGCGTAGTTGTTTATTATTATTTTTATGTGTGTTATACAGGAATTGAGATGATAGATATGCATGAATTCCACCATGGTTAGTTCTGATAATGGAAGTCAAGGTGATCATCCCAATACTGAATTATCATTAGAGCCTTATGAAGGAATGGAGTTTGAATCATTTGAAGATGCACAGAACCACTACACAAGGTATGCAAAGAAAAAAGGTTTTAGTTTTCGTATGAGTCGTGTTACTAAATCAAGAACCAATGGTCTGATGATTAGCAAAGAGATGCTTTGTTCAAATTAGGAAGGGTATCAGGCAAAAAAAAATGTGAAAAAGGATAAAAATAGCCTTGCAACACAGGATGAAACAAGGATAGGCTGCAAGGAAATGTTACATGTAAAGAAAAGTGAGGATAAATGGATTATTTCTAGATTTGTGAGAGACCATAATCATGAACTTTTTTCCTCGAGAAGTTCACAATTTCTTCAAGTACATAGGAAGAAAACACGAGTGCAAAACAAGAACATAAAAATACTTCAATTAAATATCAATAGTTCAAGGGCTAAGCCTCAATCCTAGAATAAGATGACTACGCACACATAGCCATGGAAACTAAAACAAGAAAAAGAAAGATCATCAAACCGAAATTAAAGAGAAAAGGAAAAGGAAGAACTCCAAGCTTCTCTCTCTATGCTGTCAAGAATAATCAAAAGAATAGAGGAGAAGAACCCTAAGATAGAGCCTAAGAAGTCTATTTAAAGTTCTAGGCCTAAAGGGATTTTAAACCCAATCAGAAAAATAAGATAAAAATAGATATTAAAATTCACAAGTCGTAGTTATGTGTGTGACTAGGATCACGCCCCTCCATGATCTTCTCGAATTTGCTTCAAACCCTTTTGTTCAGCTTTTGATCATGAGTATGACCAAGATCACACTCACCACGTGATCTTCTCTGATTTCTTTAGCATAAATAATTCTTCTTTTTATCTTTAAGGCTTCCAAAGTTCTCCTAATCTTCTTAAAAACATTCAAACCTGAAACAAAAACAGGAAAAACACCGTAACAAGTTCTAGAAAGGAAATATCAACAAAAACACAATGAAATAGCACTAAAATCATAAGAAAAATGCATGCAAACCTAACTAAGACACTATATATGTAAATATGACACGAGATGCAATGCATCACCACCACCATAAGTAACATTGCCCTTATCATTCTTATCGTTGTGATTCTATGGACCGTCTTCACACCTTACACCCCGTCCTTTAAAGTAACATCCGTCAAAGTCTCCCTTACTCAACATCAACACGCACACAATGTTAACGTCAACATTCCACATCAAGGGCATTATGAGAAACCTTAACTTCATGTTTTCCCACTGGTACGAAAGCCTCGACCTTATGCTCTGGTTCAAAAAAACAAAAAATACAAAGATCAAACCCAAATCCACATAAGCAAAATAAAGATGAAAATCAACTAGATCTAAATAAGGAAAAAGATGAAAATCAACCAAATCAAAATAAGGGAAAAAAACAAAAATCAAACACAAATTTAAATAAGTAAATCCCTAAATCAGAATCACATATCTTAATAAGAAAAAAAATGAAATCAAAACCCCCAAATTAGAATCCCAAATCTAAATAAGGAAAAAAAATGAAAATTAAACCTAGATCAAAACCCCTAAATCAGATTCCTAGATCTAAATAAAAAAAAAAATCAAACCCAAATCAAAATGATAACAACTCGACCAAGGCCAATGGAAATTAAAAAACCCCAAATCAGAACAGTAACAAGTTGAAAGAAATAAAAAAAAAATTACGAAGATCAAACCTAGATCTACATAAGCAAAAAAAAAAATAAAGAAAAAGAAGATGAAAATCAACCAGATCTAAATAAGGAAAAAGATGAAAATCAACCAAATGTAAATAAGAAAAAAAAACAAAAATCAAACCCAAATTTAAATAAGCAAATCCCTAAATCAAAATCCCGGATCTTAATAAGAAAAAAAATCCAAATCAAAACCCCCCAAATTAGAATCCCATATCTAAATAAAGTAAAAAAAAAAAAAAAAAACCAAACCCATAGCAAAACCCCCAAATTAGAATCCTAGATCTAAATAAGAAAAAATAAATAAAACCTAGATCAAAACTAGTAACAGCTAGATCGGGGTCGATGATATGGTGTTGTGGTCGAACCAGAGTGTCAGGTCGAGGCTCTTGTACCCGAAGGAGAGCATGAAGTTAGGGTTCCCTAGAATGCCCTTGACATGGAATGTCACCGTAAACTTTGCGAGCGTGTTGTTGTTGAGTGAGGAAACGGTGACAGACAATACTTGAAAGGACGAGAAGTAGCGTATGAAGACGATTTATAGAACCACAACGGTTAGAATGATAAGGACGATGCTACTAATTACAACGACGGAGAGGCGGAGGAAGTCATCGGGGCAATTATGGTTTGCCCTCGACATGGGTAGGTTGGTGACAGTGACAATGATGGGTTTGCCATGAGATTGTGTTGAGGATATTTGAAAGGGAAGAAAAATAAGCGTTATTTATTTCTAATGTTTATTTTAAGATTCATTCATGACTCGGCGAAACGGCTTTACACGAAAAAGACATGCTCAAAAGAGTAAAGTACTCATGCAATGCACTTTCTCCTAGTTGGTGGTCCATTTATTTTGTACACCAAAACGAGAAGCTATATTCATTTCATGTTATAATGTTGCAATGAACATATGTAAACGTACAAGCTATGATGAATGAGCTTCCTAGTTTGGACTCGTAAAAATTGAAATGACACAAGAAAGAAAAACCTAGATGATTGGTCTGCCATCACTATTTGGTCTGGGTTTGATTTTCATTTTTCTTCCTTATTAAGATCTGAAATTCTGATTTGGTGCATATTTAAATTTAGGTTTGATTTTCGTTTTTTTTCTTATTTAGATTTGGTTGATTTTTCGTGTTTTTTTCCTTATATAGATCTACATTTGATTTTCATTTTTTTGTTTTTACGTAACATTTCTACCTGTTAAAAAACACCACAAATTGTGTTTTAAAATTTAAATTAAAAACCAAATTTTAACGGTCAAAAACTGCCACAAATTGCAAATCCATAATTCTTCATTTGGCACACACTAATGTCGTTTATGAAGATGGACAAAGTGTGTGTTTGGTTTCACATTGGATAATTGATTTCAAGTCCAGAATTGATTTGGCATAAATTTTCACATATTTGGTTTCACGTTGGAGAATAGTTCAGAATTGATTTTGGATCCATAATTGATTCTAAGTTGAAGTAACTTTAAGTAGTTTTTGCGTTGAATCCAAAATCTTATACTGAGTTTTACTCTTAACTTGATTTTATAATAAAAACATCCAAACATAAATCACATCACTTCAAAATCAATTTTACAAAATTAAAGTTGTAAACACTCATCCAAACATGCACTTAATAATTACAATCTAAACATACTGCACCTAGTTGCTTTCTATGTCATAATTTGTAGAATTATTTAGCTAACAAATTTATTGTATTTCTTAAAAAAAAATGTATTGTATGAATTTCTGACACAACAGGCAATGGGCACAGGTATCATAGCCAACAATATTACTCGTAAGAAAATTGTTTATGCATAAAATGGAATGGTGCCATACACTGCGAGGCACAATTATAAAATTGAAATTCAACAAACCTTTTCTATTTCTTGAGAAATATATCTTGGCAATAATCCTTCAACTAAAACATATCCATCCAAACAATCTAAATAAATAACTTCTATTGCTTAACAATAGAGATGTGAAAATGGATTAACTCAGACTGCTCTTAACCCATCAAAAAATAACTTGTGGTGAATTGTGGATTGAGTTGGATTAGCCTGTCAAAATTTAAAAATTTATTAAAAAAGAAAAAAGAAGTTATAAAAAATAAATGACTTATAAGTTAACTTTTCAAATAAATAAAACAATATAAATCATCCAAATATAAACATAATGTCACAATCACAAGAATGTTATGCCACTAAATTGGCTTAACACAAATACTTTCAAA
The DNA here is from genome assembly GCA_026413185.1 of Pueraria montana var. lobata. Classification (NCBI taxonomy): domain Eukaryota; kingdom Viridiplantae; phylum Streptophyta; class Magnoliopsida; order Fabales; family Fabaceae; genus Pueraria; species Pueraria montana. The sequence goes on from CM048656.1 coordinate 45,919,864, forward strand.
AACTTATTATCATGAGTTAAATAAATGTAGTGCAAAACAACAATATAACATGAAATTCATATAGTTCACAAAATATTATTTCTAACAAAATAATACTTAACCAAATAATAAATAAAAATATTTAACAAAATTGAATCTCAATTCAATAGATCAATCCAACCCAATCAGTCTCTTAACTCGTCAGGTTGGTAGGTTATGCGGGTTAAATGATTGAATTATATAACCCAATCCGTTTTGACGGATTATATGGATTGACATGTTGTATTAAACCCACTTTGATATTCTTATTGCTTATTAAATGGGGTAAAAGTGTTATTTAGTAAAAGGGTGTTTTTTTTTTTTTTTTGAAAAATGAGCAAATAGAGTTATATAGGAAGGAGAAAGAGATGAGGGTATTTAGGTAAAAAAAATTAAAAAAAAAAAAACAAGTGTATAACTAAAAAAGAGATGTACACATTAGGGTGAGCCCAGTTTGAATGTGGAGAGATCAAAATAAGGGCTTGGCCATGGCCCCTTATTACCCAAAGAAATACTATCAAAACAAAGGTTTAAATACTTTTTTAGTCCTTGCAATTTAGTATTTTTTTGTTTTTCATCCTTGCAAAATAATTTTTTTTATTTTAGTCCTTGCAAATTATGTTTGTTTTGTTTTTCGTTCTTATAGCAGTTTTGATTGCGTTTTTTTCACTATTCAAAGCGCTATCTAAACCACTTTAAGAACAAAAAACAAAACAAACATAATTTGCAAAGACTAAAACCAAAAAAATAATTTTGCAAGGACGAAAAGCAAAAAAGTGATAAATTGCAAGGACTAAAAAAGTATTTAAGCCCAAAACAAATAAAAGAAAAGGATGCAGTCATAAGGGGCTTCTAGTGACCCTTTTACTCATTTTTATTTGAACAATCATTATATTCAAAAGCTACAATGTGAAGTACCACTTATTATGTGCTTGTGAAAACAGGGTATCAAGGTGAACAAATGCACAACACAAATATATAAAATTAAGAAGGAAACAAATAAACAGAGCGTTAAATGAAAAAAAATAACCACTGGTTGCTTGCTTGTGGGTTGCTGCTACTGCATGAATGCTTGAGGTTTATTCTCCCTCTATTTTCGAGAAATTATTAAGTAATTCCGACTATCATGTGTCTATGGTTTCAACCAATTTGTATGTGATACAGTGATACATATTTAATTTTTTTTAATTTATAAAAAATTTAATAATACTTTATTATGTGTTATAGAAGATTAGTAGAAACTTCAAAATGATTTCCTTACGTTATCCCTCTACAGGCTGGCTAGTAGCTTATTATTTTCATAAACTCAAATAATTTTTTTATGAACTCTCTCAAACGTATGTAAGTTGGAATAGCACCAGTGAACTAATAATGTGTTTAGATGTTTGATTAATTCGGCATTTCTCATTCATTTTTAAGTTTGAAATTTTAATTTTAAAAAAGTATTAAATTCTCTTCCGAAATTAAATTTTTAGAATTGATTTGACTAACTATTTCCAGACTTTTAATTTTTGAAGAAAGTCTAATACATTATGAAATTAGTTTTCAAAAATGATTTTTAAATCACTTACGGAATATATATTAAACACTTCTTGAAATTTTACTTTTAAAATATTATTAAATTTTCTGTTGGAATTAAAATTCTAGAATTAAAAAAAAAATAAAGGGTGACATCATTAACAAAAATAGAACAGTCCAAAAAGTAATTCTCCTCAAAAGATGACAAGGAAACTGGCTTTTGTGGTCCAAAGCTCATCCCCATCGAGGAAAACCTTTCGTAACATTCATTACATCCCCACGTACTGTTTTTTTTCGCAATGTGTTTCATTAATAAGTTTTCTACTTTCATGATTTTCATTTAGGGGGCGTTTGTTTCAAGGTATGTCACTGAATTCCCAGAAATCATATTCTCAACAATATTATTAGTGGAAATGTTATTCAAGAGAATATTTAAAAATTTGTTTGATTAGTTTTCAACATTCTTGGGAGTATTTTTAAAATTAAAAATAATTAAAATAAAAAATGAGTTAAAATGGAAGTTATAAGTGTGTTAAAAAAATAACTTTCCAGATTCTCATACGAATACAACATACCCACCCTTCTTCATGGGAATAAAAATGAAGCAAATCATATTATAATCACTTTTTCGGGAATGAGCATATCCAAAAATATCTTTTTTAAAACTTCAAACAAACATGGGAATACTACTTGAAACAAACACACTTGCTCTTACATTGTGAAAAAATCTCCACCATTAACAAACAGTGAGAGAATTTTTAATCTTATTATCTCAAATATTTCTTCAAACAAAGGTGTAAACATGAAATTAAAATTTGAGATTTTAAACGACATCCTTAATCGTATTTTCGACATCCTTGAAATTTGTAATGTTTTTCACTATTTTTTTTCTTTTTATTTTTTTATCCATAATAATCGAAGACAGATATCGGGAGTTTACAATAACTCACGCACCATGCTTAACCAACTAAGCTAGACCCGCTTGATTTATTTATTTTTTAATGTACATAACTCATTTTGTATTTATAATTAGGGATGGCAATGGGTAGGGTCTAGGTAGGGTCCTATAGTACCCGTTCCCATATCCACGTTTAAAAAAAATACCCGTACCCGACCCCATACCCGCGCAGGTAGCAACTTTAATCCTCATTCCCGTACCCACTAGGTACCTATATACCCATACCCGCACTCGCTACCCACACTTTACTTATGTATGAAGTTAATAAATCAATAAAAAAAAAAAGGCTTAAATGTAATTTTGGTCCCCCTATTTTACACAATCCGCAATTTTAGTCATCATATTTTAAAAAAAAGACATTTAGTCCTCCTATTTTACATAATCCGCAATCTTGATCCCTCTATTTTAAAATAGAGACATTTAGTCCCTCAATTTTGTAAAATCCGTAATTTTTGTCATTTAATCAAATTGAAAGCATTGACAATTAAGAGATTCACGTTGACCTTGACGTGACCCAAATATAATAATGTGACACGAGATTATTTATTTATTTTTTAATTATTTTAAATACTGAGTAATATTTATTTGTTTATCTACGTCACTAAAGCACATGTCACGCCAATTTTAATGGTTGGGATAGTCATAAGTCCTAAAATATAAATCATAAGTCTTAATCATTTATTTTAAATTAGTTCTACGTTGTTGAAGTACATGGCACGTCGTAGTCAAATAAATGATATTGCCTTTTTTTAAAATATATTTTTCATCAATTATTCTACTCAGTAGTTAAGATAATTAAAAACTAAATAAATAATTTTATGTCACGTCACTATATTTGGACCACGTTGAGATTAACGTTAATCTCTTAACGGTCAATGTTTTCAATTTGATGGAAGGACCAAAATTACATATTTTACAAAATTGGAAGACTAAACGTCTCTATTTTAAAATAAGGGGACCAAAATTGTAGATTGTGCAAAATAGAGGAACAAAAATTGCATTTAAGCTATAAAAATATTAATTAAAAAATTACTACAAATAAATTAAAAATTCACGCTTAAATAATTCAAACTTAACATTAAAAGCATCCACACATAATATTAAAAATATAAAATATAAAATTATTGTAAGTTATAATGTAAATCTTTTACTACTAGTATTAGTTTATGAAAAATATATAATTATTTTTTTTTTACAGAAAAGTATATATATAACATAATTATTTATTTAAGTTATTTTAATTATATATATATGTGATAGGTGCAAGGCGGGACGGATACTATAGTACCCGTACCCGCACCCGCAAAAAATTATTGGTAAATACCCGACCCCAGCCTCAGCTCCAATAAGTGGGTATTTACTCGACCATCTTGTGAATATTTTTACAGTTATCCATAGGGTCCGGATACACTTTCCCATCCCTATTTATAATTGAAGCAAGCTCTCGTTTTCTTTTTCACTCAATGGCATAGACTCGCTGATAAAATATTACACGATATAGTACTTTATTGCAATGTTTTCATTCAAATATTCAATATCATAATGGGTAGTCTTTTTTGACATTTATCAATCAATATTGAATGGCTTGCGTAATTGGTGATCTCGTACTGTTGAAAGCTAAAACGAAAACGAACCCGCTTAATAAATGTCAAACGTTCTTATATTCTTTCCTTTTCTCTTTTTAATGAATTGTATCAAATCAAAGGTTGGCCAAGTTTGGTGCAAGATAGCATGATTTTGTAGAATCTGGGAAAATCCTCCTCCTCAGATTTAGATCTGACTTGTTAGCAGATGCTTTAGGTATCTCTTTTCTTCGTTTGTAGTTTCTTGTTGTCTCTTTATTTTCGTACTCAATAAAAAATAAAAAAAATCAAAGATACACCGAAATCATTGTTGGTTTATGTGGGTAAAAAATGTGTTCTAAAATAAAACATTAAAGTAACTTTTAAAAGAGCTCTGAAAAAAGTGATTATCTAACGATTTTATTCTGCTCCCAAACAATATTAAACTTTCACCATGATTGTATAAAAGAATCGATTTACCTGTACAATATTAAACTTTCACCATGATTGTATAAAAGAATCGATTTACCTGTTGACAACTGATAAGATGTGTGAACACCATCCTGTCTAACAAATAACCTCTAATACATGTGACTTTTCAAAACAAATAACCTTTAATAAAAAAAATATAGAACTTTAAAATAGTTGTACAGGATCCTTTCTAAGATTTATCCTAATTACACTTGATATCCTTCTATTTTTGAACCTTACATAAATCCTTTCTAACTTTTGAATTTTCGTTACACCGACCCCCCTCTTAAGTTAAAATTGTTACACAGACCCCCCTTCTTAAGTTTAAAAAATCTTACACTGACCCTTCCTTAAGGATACTCAAAATAATGTCAAAAAATAAAAAAACACTAAATATAATAAGAATAAACCTTAAAAAAGATCAATGTAATTAACTCTAATTATTATAGTCATTCATGTGCAAAATTACGATACATGAGATTCAATTATGTGATTTTTCAAAACAAATAGCCTTTGAATAAACTTCTATATAGTCATTACTGACTAGTCTATAGATGCTAGATGCTCTTTTCACATGCAACAGCTGTTCTTTATCTACAATCGTATTAAGAGCTCAACTAAATCCAAATCAGGCGCACCACACTAAACATTGCTTCAACCAAATTCAAAAGGGCATAATAATAATAAACCATAAACAGTTGACAAAACTTCCATATAAATTAAATGCAATTAAAACATCCCTCAGCAGCAAAGCAATGAACTAAAACCCTATAGCTGCTTGTGAAAATGGAAATCTCAAGAGACCCTTGCATCAAAACAAAAAACAGTACTCTCAAAATCAAACAGCAATGAAAATTGACCACCGCCGATCAAGAACCCAGTTTTGAAAGCTTCGGCTACATGAAATCGGCAGAAACTCGAAAATATAACTGGTAAAACATACACCTAAGACCCTGAAAGGATAAACTACTATAAAGGGACAAGTTTCTTCTGCAACCACGATGATGATCACATATGCTAGCAAAATTGCCAAAATGCAATCACTTCTTCTTCGCGGCAGCCTTGGTGACCTTGGCTCCGGTGGGATCTTTCTTCTCGACGTTCTTGATGACTCCGACAGCCACGGTTTGACGCATGTCCCTCACAGCAAAACGACCAAGGGGTGGGTACTCGGAGAAAGTTTCGACCACCATGGGCTTGGTTGGAATCATCTTAATCATACCTGCATCACCATTCTTCAAAAATTTGGGCTCCTTCTCAAGCTCCTTACCAGATCTCCTGTCGATCTTGGTCAAGATTTCAGCAAACTTGACAGCAATGTGAGAAGTGTGGCAGTCAAGCACTGGTGCATATCCGTTTCCAATCTGGCCAGGATGGTTCATGATGATGACTTGGGATGTGAAGTTGGCAGCTTCCTTGGCAGGGTCATCCTTGGAGTTGGATGCAACGAAACCACGCTTGAGATCCTTGACTGCAACGTTCTTCACGTTGAAGCCAACATTGTCACCTGGAAGAGCCTCTGTGAGAGCCTCGTGGTGCATCTCAACAGACTTAACTTCAGTTGTCAGCCCAGTGGGTCCAAAAGTCACCACCATACCAGGCTTCAAGACACCAGTCTCAACACGTCCCACTGGCACGGTACCAATACCACCAATCTTGTAGACATCCTGCAATGGGAGCCTGAGAGGCTTGTCTGAGGGCCTCTTGGGCTCATTGATTTGGTCAAGAGCCTCAAGGAGAGTTGGTCCCTTGTACCAGTCAAGGTTGGTGGACCTCTCAATCATGTTGTCACCCTCGAAACCAGAGATGGGAACGAAGGGAATCTTGTCTGGGTTGTAACCAACCTTCTTCAAGTAGGAAGAGACTTCCTTCACAATTTCATCATACCTAGCCTTAGAGTACTTGGGGGTAGTGGCATCCATCTGCAACAATGAGAGTACATAGTTAGAAATTCTGCAACATTCAACAAGAAATAACAAAATTCACATCAAATCAAATCAACTTAGTCGAAGAAAGCTTAGATTTATACCTTGTTACAGCAACAGATCATCTGCTTCACACCAAGGGTGAAAGCAAGCAGAGCATGCTCACGAGTCTGTCCATCCTTGGAAATACCAGCTTCAAAACCACCAGTGGTGGAGTCAATGATAAGGACAGCACAGTCAGCCTGGGAGGTTCCAGTAATCATGTTCTTGATAAAGTCACGATGTCCAGGAGCATCAATAACTGTGCAGTAGTACTTGGTGGTTTCGAACTTCCACAAAGCAATATCAATGGTAATTCCTCTTTCACGCTCAGCCTTGAGCTTGTCAAGCACCCAGGCATACTTGAAAGACCTCTTGTTCATCTCAGCAGCTTCCTTCTCGAACCTCTCAATCACACGCTTGTCAATACCTCCAAGCTTGTAGATCAAGTGACCAGTGGTGGTTGACTTCCCAGAGTCGACATGTCCAATGACGACAATGTTGATGTGAACCTTTTCCTTACCCATGACTTAAACTGGAGTTAATTCAAAGGAACATAAGTCAGAACTCACAATAACCAATAACTAAATTATCACACAACAAAATAACAAGGTAGAATCCAGCTTCACAAATTTATATTTAATAATAAAAAAATTCATAATAGTGAAGCCAAGAAAAATCCTATCAAACAGATAAATAACTCTGTAACAACAAAAACAAACTCATCACAGCATCTGGAATCCTATCTACCATGTTTTCCATCAAGCAAAAACATAAACAAATATTTAAAAACAAGTTTCAATTCTGTACATTTATTTATAGTTTATAAAGAAAATTCAAAAACGGTTAAGCCAAATAGAATCCTATGCAACAGACAAATCAATCTGTAACAAAAACAAATCCATCATAACATATAGAATCTTATCCACAATACACTCAATCAAGCATAAACATTAAAAACCATTTGAAAAACAAGTTTCGACTTTATATTTCAAAAGCTTCACAAAGAGTTTTGGAAAACAAAAAATCTGCTGGATCCAAATATGTTCGCTCGCATGCTTGACAAAAGATTATGCAGGCAACATATTACGACATAGCAAACAAGTAACATGAGATCAAAACTTCAGAGAACAGCATAAAAAAAAATCGACGAATACATATCATCGACTCCTTCAACACAATAATAAAAAAAAGAAGAAAAAAACTTTTAATCGTGTAAACGAACATCAACAAATAGTTCAGTCTCAACAGATCCATAATAAAACAACCAAAACATCATAACCTCGTAAAAAATCAAACAAAGTCGCATGATTACGACACAAAATCAACAGATCTGTGACCGCAACAAAAAGATTCGCCGCCGAAACAGAATAAATCGAAAACCTCTTCCGATTAATCGGTTCAAAAGCCAAAAGAATCCACAAAAACAAAACCAAACAAAACAACCGAACATTCAAAACACAAAGCATAAACAAAAAATAAATAAACCGAAGAAACATCATCGTAAAGAAGAGACAGGCACGGATCGAATCGAAGAGACAAGGGCAGAGGCTGTTACCTTTGCGAGAAACGAAGGTCGCTCGTTCGGAATCCTCAGCCGCAAACACACAGACCGAGAAATAGAGCGAGTAAGCAGAGTGATAATGAAAACTAGGGTTCCAAGATTTTTATATTGAGGGAGCTACTTTTCGTTTCCGATAATGCCCTTAGGGTTCTTTCGGGTTTCCGATTATGCCCCGCCTCTCTTATTTGAACGTGTTACTGTGTTCCACTCGCTTATATGGCGAATGGAACGAACGCGCCTTGGTTTTTGTAGTGGTTTGAGTGGGTTTGGCTTTCACGCGCTTTGGGTTTGCGCGGATGTCGGGTTTTGTGGGTTCGACGTAGTCCAGTTGGCAATGACGAAATAGGGAGGCTGCGATATTGTGACGACATCGTTTCAGCTAGGTTAAGATAATGTAACGACGTCGTTTTGGCTCACATTCGAACATGGCAAATGCTGGGATTAGAAAAATCATATCAAAGAATAGTTTAAAGAATAAAAAAAATTGTACTAATCAGAATTGAAGCTTTTGGATTAATTAAATTAATGCTTATAAATTTAATGATAAATATTTCATATATCATTGTTATCATATTTTGATTATTTTAAAAATGATCAAAATATTTTTTTATAAATTAATCTAGTTTCTAAGTTTTTAATTAATCATAATATATATTTTGCAAAATTACCATTCAATGCAAATTATATTTATTATTTCAAGTTCAAAACTCAAAGAGCAAAAAAATAGAAACGCATGTAAATATATACACAAAATAAATATTTGCTAAAATATTTTTTAGTTATAAAAATATATTTAACAATTTTAAGAGTAATTAAATTCATTTTTCGTAATATTTAATATTTTAATTATTTTATATTGCATAAAAGTAACATTGTAACAATAAAAGAATATTTATCAATTTTATTTCAAAGTTCATGCAAAAAATATAGAAAATGAATATAAAATGAAAATAAAATGTCATTCGAATTATTATTATTAATACAGTTTTCTAATAATCAAATGACTTTTTCAAATTTAAAAAAATTAAAAAATCTTTAGAACAAAATAAAATATAAAAATATTATATAAAATTATAATTAAAATATGTTTATAAATATTCTTTTTACAAAAATATGATTTTAATGTCAAAATACATCTTAATTTAATTTTTAAATTTATAGAAAAATTAAGATAATAACGAAAACCAAATCTGGAAAAAACTATTACTTAGATACTATTTTTTTGCTAAAAATATGTTTTTGTATATTTTAAATAAAAAATTTAAACATATTTAAATATGAATCATTGTATCTCTCTATAATTTTATTATTTAATTTAATTCAGATTAAAATATTTTTTATCAATAAAATTTAAAAGTCACTAATATCTTTTTATCTTAAAATTAAAAATTTTAAATATCTATTTTTATGTTTTAGAATATAAATTTTGTTTATTTTACAAAAAAATCCATAAATCATAACTTTTGTATATTAGGGAGTATATATATTGTTTGAGTGGGAAAAAAATTTGTATACATCTACACTTGGCAATATTGAATATTGATTATCAATTTAAATAATAAATCATACATTTTTTATACCCATCTTTATATATAGTTATAATTCAATGCTTAGATGAATAAAAATTATATTACATATAAAAATACTAATGATGTAATAATTGATATAAATCATAGTGATATAATTTGATTTATCACCTAATTAATTAAGTGTGTTTTGTTTAACTGTTATAGGTTAAAATATGTTTTTGGTCCCTGTAAAATATGTAAAATATTAATTTTGTCCCCCAAAAATTTTTTGTATTAATTTGGTCCATCTAAAATTGAAACATATTTTTGTAGGTTCTTATGAATATAAATAGCTTATTTTTTCTTTTTTTAATTTTCTAAATTTACAATAACAAAACATGAAATTTTGATAAATATAAAATTTATAATTCATTTCTAAGTATAAATTCATAGCCACGTTAAATTACTATTTAACGAAGTTACCAACGAGAACTTACAAAAATAAGTTTCAATTTTAGAGGGACCAAATTAATACAAAAAAAATTTTGAGGATTAAATTAATATTTTGCATATTTTATAGGGACCAAAAACATATTTTACCCACTGTTATAACCCAACATTATTATTTGAGTAAAAATTATCAGAAAATAACTTTACCCCTAATTATAATTTTAAACTTTTTAACATAATTACAATTAATGACATATATTTATTTTATTTCTTTAACATAATTGTATCAATCAAATTTGTTTGGAGTTATATATTGTTATTATTTTATAATTATATTGACATAACAAAAATTAAAATTGATAAAAAAATTGAAAATTTAATATTTAACATAAACAATATAAAAATTATAAATCAATTCATTTTTTGTTAATTTATACAAAATTATAGTAAAAAAATTAGTTAACATAATTTTAATATGTATTAAAAATAAATACATAGAATTTTTGTACATTAAAACTTTGTGTCATGCTCAATTTACACACATATACATATTAATTGCACTATATATTAATTGTAGTAGATAAAAAAGTAAAATAAAAGTGATTGTAAAATTGAGAATTAAATCTGACATAAATTGTCATTTAAATTTTATTTTATTGAAAAAATCACATTTTTTGAAAAAAATTGAAAATAAAAATTTTAAACATATGAAAATTGTAAAAAAAAAATTATTACTTAATTCATGTCTAAAAAAATTAGTTAACATAATTTTAATCTGTATTCCAAAATAAATACATAGAATTTTTATACATTAAAACTTTGTGTCATGCTCAATTTACACACATATGCATATTAAGTGCACTACATATTAATTGTAGTAGATAAAAAAAAGTAAAACTAAAATGATTGTAAAAATGAGAATTGTAAATATCATTTAAATATTATTTTATTGAAAAAATCACATTTTTTAAAATAAAAATTTTAAACATATTTGAATATGAAAATTGTAAAAACAAACACTTATTACTTAATTCATGTCTAAAATATTTTTTATTAATAAACTTATTTTAAAATTAAAATATTCAATTATTTATTTTATTTTTTAAAATTAAAATGATTTAAATATAGGCATCTATTTACGCTATCAATTGTATTTGTTGTCCCTCAAAAGTTAAAACAGGCCCGAATATTGAATAGCTACATGACAAAAGCCATGTTTAGAAAGGTGATGAGAGAGAATAGTAGTTCTGTAGAAGTTACTCTTAAAATTGACACCTTGCACTTTGAAAAGCCTGAAATATTATATTAGATGATTAAAAGTAAAGAAGTCTTGGAGGAAACCTTATGCAATTGAACAGAAAATTTTTAGATAAATTTTTTATCTTGATTAAAAGTAAAGAAGTCTTGGAGGGAAACCTTATGCAATTGAACAGAAAATTTTTAGATAAATTTTTTATCTATTTTTTATTTCATAAAACCATATAAATATTGTAATTAAGATAATTAGAACAAGTATATATTTTGATTTGAAATAATTAAATTAATTATAGGATAAACATATACATGTTTTAATTAAGGTAATTAAGATTACTTTAAATTAAGGTAATTATATCTTTATATCTTTATATTAATAAAAATAAAGAAGTCTTGGAGGGAACTCTTATATATTTGAGCGGCAAATTTTTAGAGAAAATTTTTATCTATTTTTTAATTTATAAATTTATATAAATATAGTAACTAAGGTAATTATTATAAGTATATATATTCTGATTTGAAATTCTGGATAATTAAATTAATTATTATCAACACATAAATTTTTAGAGAAAATTTTTATTTATTTTTAATTCATAAAACTATATAAATATAGTAATTAAGGTAATTATAAGAAGTATATATATATTCTGATTTGAAATTCTTAATACTTAAATTAATTATTATAAACACATAAATTTTTAGAGAAAATTTTTATCTATTTTTAATTCATAAAACTATATAAATATAGTAATTAAGATAATAAAGTAATTACGATAAGTATATATTATCTTTATCTTTATTATAATAAAAGTAAACAAGTCTGAAAGGGAAATCTTATGCAATTGAGCGAGAAAATTTTAAGAGAGTTATTTTTTTTTATTTTTTAATTCATAAAATTATATAAATATAGTAATTAAGGTAATTAAAATAAGTATATCTTATAATTTAAAATAATTAAATTAATTATTATCAACATATGTATATGTTTTAATTAAGATAATTAAGATTATTTTAAAATATTTATCTTTATATTAATAAAAGTAAAGTAGTCTAGGCAGGAAATTTTTAAACAATTGAGCACTATTTTTTGTACAAGGTGGGAAAATCTAATTTTATTTTATTCTCATTCAAAATAAGAATAATTTGGTAACTAAATAATTTTAAAAAAATAAGGGAGTTTATACGACATTCAAATTTCAAATTCTGAAAATTGATAATTCATTTGATCACTTATTTCTTCATTTACTCAGATTTCTTTTTTAATTTCAATATTATGCGATTTTGTTTTTTTTATTTAGTTATGCTTATCAATTTTCATGGCTATTAGAAAAGCTTTGCCATTTTTTAAAGATTACTTGCCATTTTTTAAATGATTTAATTTCAATATTATACAATTTATATAAAGATGTTTTATCCGTTCTAATATTGCCACGACTGATATATGATTCCATATGACTCCTTGCTTTCGTTAGAAGTGTGATTGTTGCATGTAGTAAGCGTAGGTCAAAGGATTCCATAGCCAATGAAGAAGACAACTTCTCAGCGGAAACAATAACTAGAAAACCTAAAAAAATAGGTTGATTTATCATTTGTTTTGTTTGCCGTGAAAAGTTTGTTTAATCTTTATTATTTAATGTTGCAGTTTATGTTTTTAGGTACAAAGCGCGGTGATTTGTAGAAACAAAGGTGACAAAAGGTAAGAAAAACACCATTTTAACTTATACTAATTACAAACTTCATTTTCTACCTTCTTGCAATCATAAGAACAACAATGAGAAAGGTAAATAGTTACTCACCTATTTACCGCAATCTTTTACATCTTTTTGCAATGCAATTTCAATATCTGATGTTAGATTATAGACTCTATTACATTTTTAGTTTTATAATTACAAAGCTTGAGTTCTTTTGTTTTTCTTTTTGAAGATATGACTCGATTATTGTTCTTTGTAAGAGTATCTATAATTCTGAAATGCAATAGAATTTCTTAAGTTGACTCACTTTTTTTCTTACGTAACAATTATTTGTGAAACAAATAATTGTTTTTTAAATTTATCTATCTATTTTTCACGCCTCTCTTACAATAAAATCAAGGTGTTTTAATCTGGAAGAGATAATTGTTATAAGATTTTTTTCTTCATATTTGTGAAATAATAGTAACATAATTCTTAATATTTATTGTGAACTGCATTTACGTATTTATGTTCTTCTATCTTGAATGCAGGTTATTAAACTAATAAAGCCTATAGATTTTGTAGAGAAAAAAAATACCTATTAATTTAATTCTTACTCTTGATTTGCCTACTTATGTCATTGGTCATGAAAAATGGCTTACATAAACTTTTCTTAGCTAGTGTTTGGTAGAGAGGTGTGAAAAGAAATGAAAGTGAATTGAGATGAAAATTTTGAATTAAAGTAGAGTGTAAAAGTGTGGGCCCCACCTCATTTTACTATTCATTTCACTTCTTTTCGGCTCTCTTTCATCACAACCAAACGGAGGGTTAATGTCGTGGGTAATGCTATGAAATTCACTAAGGAGGACTATGTTTCTACAAGAGCATATGTTGCAAAATCAGAATCCTTACAAGATTGACAACCTTCGGAGTTTTATCAAGCATCAAGTAATGGCCAAATAATGATGTGATTGAATTGTTTGGTTATCTAAATAAATGAGTCATGTGTTTCATTTCCTATGATGGTTGTATCAACTTTTTTTTTTATCAATTTGATATCTTGGATTGCAATTGTTCTCAATTTTTAATTTATGGAAAGGAAAAAATTACCTTGGTATTGTCTATTATAAAGATTTCAGTGATTGGTACAATACATTTTATTTATTTTTTCAATATTGCATGATTGTCTCTATAAACTTAAAGATTAAAGTGCATATCAATTGCATCTCTATAAACTTTTTGATCTTAAAAATCCTCATCAAACATAATGCCACCTTTAAAAGCTTCAAAAAATTTAAAACATAATAAAAGGCCCGTGCATCCCACGGGTCACCATACTAATTATTATTAAAAGTAAAGAAGTCTTGGAGGGAAATCTATTGAGCGGGAAATTTTTAGATAATTTTTTTTATCTATTTTTTAATTCATAAAACCATATAAATATTGTAATTAAGATAATTAGAACAAGTATATATTCTGATTTGAAATAATTAAATTAATTATATGATAAACATATATACGTTTTAATTCAGGTAATTAAGATTACTTTAAATTAAGGTAATTATATATTTTTAAATTAATTAGAATACTTACAGCTAATATATATTATTCTACCTTTCATTGTTTTTTCTTCAATATATTCTCTTGCATGCGCCCATTGTTTAGTGATTTTTAACCTATTTTTTACTCTTTTTGTAGAGATTCACCATTCATGACAATAGAGAAGAAATTATAAAAGAATGTTTTTCTTTTTCTTCTTCATTATTTATTCATTTCATTGTTTATTCTCTTCTTAAATATTAGTACTACTCGTTTTATTTCTTTTATTTGACCATTCCTTACATACAATTGTTTTATTTTTTATCTAACTTCATTGTTTTTTGTAGTTAACAAAGGTACAACCTTGACGGGGAAAATAGAGAAAAATTGTGGGTAAATCATATTATTTACTAATTTATAAATGATGTTATACCAATTCATACCTTCATATGTAACTTAGTGCATATCTTTTTCTTGATTGTTTCTCTATAGAGAGTTTTAACTTATGTGACTTTTTTTTTTATGATTTATCATGCATATAATTTTTTATTTAATAAGTATTGACATCTTTTGACATTTGAAAAAGACATGATGTTATTAGTTTGTTTCATGTGATTATTTATATTTTGTTTAATTTTTTAAATTGTGAGTTAAGTTATGTAATGATTATCAACTATTGGATATTGTCTTAAGCAAATGATAATGTGACGCAAGATGAGGATAAACATTCTATTAATATATGTGAGGTGATAGACAAGACAGTGAATAATGAGACTAAACATTTAAACAATAGTACAATGTAAAAAATTAATAACATTATAAATAAATTCATATTTGGTGTCTTAATTTTTAAAATAAGTAACAATATTGATGAAAAAAATAATTAAGAACAATTTTATTTAACTATGTAAATAAGTTCAAAGTATATGACTGATTAATTAGGGAATATTGACATAAAAGTAACAATAATAATATATATCAGTTTTCTATTTTTTAATTCTTAAGTTTTCCTAAGTTGTATACTCAGTTAACCCATCTTCCAAATAATATATATTTAAAATATTCAATATGACAATCAATAAATAAATAATAAAGTGAATATTCTTATCAATCAAAATCACAGTCAATTATAATTGAAATAATTTTAAAATAATTAGATATATGATAAGAAAATAATTATTATAGAAAAAAAATTAAAACATTTTTATTAAAACAATTTGAAAATTTTCCATAAAAAAATTGAAAATTTTAAATCAATTACGGCAAAAAAATATTAAAAAAATAATTAAAATTAAAAATAAATAATTGAAAGAAATTAAAAGCAATAGAAAATCAATTGTTATTATCATTATCATCAATTTAAAATGATTTAAATTTAAATTAACAAATAAATAATAATTAAAGAAACAGAGGATTTAAAGGATAAAGAATAAAAATAAATGAGAGAATATTACAGTAAGAAATTAAGAGAAAATTGTGATAAATAACAAATTTACCAATTAAAATTAAAAGAAAAAAAGAAAAAATAATAAAAATAAATTAAAACTAGTTGAAACCAATTTTTATTATCGTTGCCATAGATTTAAATCAATTTAAATTAAATGATCAATAATAATTAATGGATCAAAGAATATCAAGGATAGAGGATCATAAAATAAATGAGAGGAGATTACAGTAATTAAAAGAAATCAATCAATTAAAATTAATTAAAAGATTAAAGTAAATAATTAAAAAGTTATAGTAAGGAATCGAGAGGAAATTTAGTAAATAAAAGAAATCAACCAACAAAAAGTAATTAAAATTAAAAATAAAAAGTTACAAAAGCCACTCATCTCAGGAACCTAAGCACTCATCTCAGGAAATCACAAACTAAAATTACAAAGCCACTCATCTCAGGAACCTAAGCACGTACTTTCTTTAAACCCCTGCGATTACTGGTGTCATAATTAGGTTTATAGAAAGTTACAAGTCCATATAACAGAAATAGCTATCCTACTCCTACATGAGCAACCACCCAACACAGACACATTACTCGAAATGCAACACTTATTGTCAGTAAGGAAATAAATACAAAATCAATCAGAACCATAACATAACATAATACTGCACTGCACCCACCCGAAGCTGAGGTTTAAGGAAAGGGAAATTAGCAAAAGCAAAAGAGAAATATACTTAGTTTGTTAACTCTCTTTTACTATCATGTTATTATATGCTTAGATTGTTTAAATGGATTTACCCTTGCGTTTTTGTGTGACTGTGATGATCGTGTCGTTTTACATAGGTGCAGATGACAAAGATGCTTCTGAGGAACATGTTGCTCTTGGTTGAGGTGGGTCTTTCTATAGGCGGTTGTGATCTATTGGCGGGATCTTTGTTGGCTTAGGGTCGAGATCCGCCTCTTAGCTTTTCTTTTTATTTGCTTAGTTATGACCAGCTTAGGAAGTTTATGTCATATACGTTTGGAACTTTTGATGTATTTATTCCTATGCATGGTACGTTTAAACTTGTTGTTAGCTTGATGGCGTTATGGGTTGTAATTGCCATGAGGTGTGAACTTATTTATTTCCTCTTATGCATGATGGTATGACTTGTGATTTAGTGTGACGATGCTGTTTGATTTGGAAAGCGAAAAATTTCTACGTCTTTTTCTTAATGGCTTAATTCAAGGATTTCCTAAAATTAAATAAAATAGATCTTTTCCGCGTTTTAGTTGTATGATGTCTTGTAGCGATTGTGGGTCGCTACAATGAAGCTTTGAATCTTCTCAAATAAACATTTAATCTTATGTAAGATAAGTTATCATTTTTTATAGATTTATCCTCTTGTAGGACGAAGTAAATATAACATGTAAATAGACTAACTTTTGACAAACAAACCATGTATATTTGGACAAATTATAAACCTATTAAGGACAAATAACACAATAGGATTAGTCTTTCTAATAAAAATATATTCTTATATTTTATTTGTTGTTACTAAAAATAAGGCCTTTAAATATTCTTTGACCTAACAATTTGTTTTATTCATAAACACTATTTCCTTGGTTATTTGTTTTCGAAGAATCACCATTAGCCCACATTGTGTTTTGATGGCCACTATAGATTTTTTTAATTGTTTTGATGGTCATTACATAAATTATCTATTGGAATACTATTTGTGTTGGTTCATTTCCAATGACCATCACAACTTGTATTTTACACATGCGGCCCTCCATTTGATGTTATTATTTTAAATAAATTTTGGTCAAAAGAAGAATTTCTACTATTACAATTGAATTCTCATTTAATATTATTATTTAGATTATATTGTTGGATAGAGTCTGAAATCTAATTCATTATTTAATTATATAATTTTTTGTTTTCTTCCATTTTATTAAATTGATATTTTTTTTATTATTTGAGAGGCTAACTCTTTAACCTGTCTAAATATAAAATGATTAATTATTTCCAACACATATTTTGTAGTTGTAGTATGCCTAAAAAATAGGATTATAAACTAGCATGTTTTTTATGTGATGTGCAAATCTTTCAAGATATAATAGACTCGTCTCAATTGATAGTCAAGGTAGTAAAACAATAGAGATATTTTTTTAAGGACCTAATAGAAAGAAGGAGAAATGTGCAAAAGAAGAAGAGAAAAATAGATAAAGAAAATGGTTCCTTAAGAACTAAAATCGTTAGACAAGATAAGTTTTTAAAAAAAAAAAATAAGATATTGATAAAATAAGATAAATTGATCAAGTTAAAAAAAATGAATCCAAAAGGTAGACTTTTGAGTTTTGGAATAAAGTTTCTTAAAGCTTAATTTTCACTACAATAATGCTAATTTGTTGCCTGATTTTGTGACGTTAACTATGATGAAGTACTTGATTATATGGTACACCGGTAAGACATCAAAATTCACCAATAGATTTATTAATAAAATAATTAACGATTTGAATCATTTCTTTGTAACCTACTAAGAGATAACATTTTGAAATTACAAGTTAGTCCCTTTATCTTTTTTTTTATAAAAAAAATATGTAATCTATCACTCGTTTCGCCCTTCAATCTAAATTAAACTCTCATAAATGGCTTTTGTTACACAATCCTCCATGCCTCTTACCTCTCAACATCAACCGAAGGATGAAATTAACAAGAGGACAAACCACAAACTCACACACATTGTGCTCTTTGTGCATCGATATAGACCTTGCTTTCAGGGAATAATAATGCTTTCTTTTCATCTTAAAAGAATTTAAAAGAAAAAAAAAGTATAATTGAAGAATGAGGAACTTTTAGGAGATCAAGGAAATGTTGAAGTGCGTTGAAATGGTCATGAGGCCCATTCTACAGAGGCCACACATGTTGAAAACCTGTCCCACAAAGCGGGCCCATCACCTTTCCCATTGGCGTTGAGTTGAGCAACTTGGACTGACTTCACAATGGGGCGAGCGAGCTTGGTGGCAAAGTAGAGGGTGGTCAAATGGAGAGCATTGACATGTACCCTATGTTTGGAATAAGGGAGAGAGAGTGGAGAGGAAAGAAAAATTTTGAAATTTGAATTGAAAGGAAGGAAAATTTTGAATTTTTGTTTCTAGAAATCCGTTTTTCTTTTCACTTTCTTTTAAACCAAACAAAAGAAAAATGTATCGTTATCCATATTTTTCTTTCTCTTTATTTTCTTTTCTCCCTACCAAACATACCAGTAAGAAGAAAATGAGAGATAATAAGGAATGTGGGTGTAGGAGTGTTAGAGGGGAGGTTTGGGAGATTGAAGAGAGAGAGACAAAGTTAGAAATAGTGGATTAGAGGAAGGTGTAGATGTGGTTGCGACAACAACGATAAGGTTAGGATGCTAAAGCCATGTAGGGGCATTGACAAACAAAGAAGTGGTCATCATAAAGAAACAGAAGATGTGAAAAAAAGAGATAACATGTATCGAAAGCAGAGAAACAATTATGTGTTGGTGATAAATAATGTGAAAATAATAACATGTATTGAAGACCTATATTAACAAATTTAATTTTTTTAATATAATTAATTATTACCTTCTATCGCTAGTAGGTGCACCACACTACTACTTATTTAAAACTTCACTATATCTCTGTTGAGTCATAAGACGAATCAGAACCCTCAATAATTTTGATTTAATGCAAATAAATATTAAGTTAAAAAGATTGCGTCTTAAAATGCCAACAAACGAAAGAGTTGTATATGCGTCTGTGAGATACAAACGATACGCAGACAGACTCTTAAGTTTGAAAAGCATTTAAAAGGCATAGTAAATGCACTGTCGTTTTAATTTGTGTTGTAGGGGAATGTTCGTAGAACATCCTTCCTAGGATCCGTCGAAGTGCACAATGGGAACAGAAAGAAGAGTCAAAGTATCTAAGTTTTCCCCTCGCCTCAAAAGATGCATTACAGCTAGCAATGAGTACTTGTCTGAGCAAGCAATGTGACCACTGCAGTAGAAGGATATGGAGTGTCCTTTAAGGAAGATAAGCAGAGTGTTTTATCAGCTTGGAGTGACTAGTTGGTGACAAACATTTAATGCTCCAACAGATATCCTCCTTTAGACGCTGATCAGACGCATGCAAGAAGGCTGTTTAAAGACAACGATTACTTCCTCAGCATGTCTATATATAGCAGAAGTTTTGAAGTGCTGAAGTTACGAAGCTTAATTCAAATCTTTCAAGCATTCTTTCAAGCCTTAATTCTTTTCTTGTAAAATTCTCTAAGTTGTAAAAAACTCTCAAAATACCTTGAGTATCCTAAGAGAAAAAGACTCTGTTCTTCATTTGTATATCCGTCTGTAAGATGATACATATAGTATGTGTGCCCCAACCTTCAACAAATCTTCTGATTTGTTGCAAGAGCCAGAAGTGGCTTAGTAAGAAAAAAAACTTGGGTTTTATCTTGGGGAGGCTAGTGTAAAACTACTTGGGTGAGCCAGAAGTGACAATAAACAATACTTGTAACTTTGTTAAAGTTAGTGGAACTTGGTGGGTTGCCAAGAACTGGATGTAGTCTCGGGGTGAGACGAACCAATATAAATCTCTCTGTGTTCTTTTATCTGCTTTTCTCTCTTTAACTGCTTGAATTGACTTTGTCTTGTGATTTAGTTGTTTTTGAAAAAGGTATCATTTATTTTTGTCAAACATCGTCTGTTACAGTCTTTTTCTAAAACGCTGTTTCTTAGTCACTGCAGACGATAGCTCTTTGCGAAAATTTTGCAAAAAATTTATAAATCACAATTAACCTTCATTATTGTGATTTTTGCCTTTACAATATCGCACTTGATTTTATACACATAAACCTAAACCTCTTACTAATCTACAATTCCAATCATGATTTAACATATAAATACTTTAGAATAAGGCTTAAACTTTTGAAATACGAACAAACTAATATCACAACATTTTCTAGTGGGTTAATGACAAGTAAGAGTGTCAAACAAATTAACTCTTTTTCCTAAACCATACAACAAAGGGCATAACAAAATTGAATATTAAAAAAATTTAAAAAATTAAAAATTAAAAAAATCAATATTGTTGACGTATACTAATAAGTGATACCGATACGTTACTTCGTTCTTTTGGTTGGGATTCAAACTTTCCATCCGCACTGTGCATCCCTTTCTTCCTTCCTCGTCTTACTCTCCAACACTCACAAAACCCCCCTTTCTTCTCTGTTTCGCTCCCTCTAAACGACGTCGTTTCTCGTCGTTCAGCCATGTCGTACGACTACCTCTTCAAGTACATCATCATCGGCGACACAGGTTAAGTTCTCACCTACCCTCTTTTTTTCTTCTCGCAATTGGGTCTCCGAATCTGACACCAAGTTTGGGTTTTTCTACGGTGCGGTGCAGGTGTAGGGAAATCGTGCCTGCTCCTCCAATTCACTGATAAGAGGTTCCAACCGGTTCATGATCTCACCATTGGTGTCGAGTTCGGCGCTCGCATGGTCACCATCGATTCTCGACCCATTAAGCTTCAGATATGGGATACCGTTAGTCTCTCTCTCTCTCTCTCTACTTTTTTTAATTTCTGTTACTTAATTATATTTTTGATTATTTTGTGGTAGGGTATTTCAAATTAGGTGAGAATTGATCAAGGGTATGTGTATGTACTAGAACACTACAGTAAACTTTTTGTGATTGATGGGTTTGAAAGGTTTTTGTAAGTTTTTTTAATTTTTTAATGTATTTTTTTTTCCACTGTCTTGATTGTATCATGGAAAATAGGAGTGTAGGGCCATAATTAGGAGTAAGGTTCTATAACTAATGAAGGTTGGTTCAGTTGGTAATGATATAACTCATATCTCATGAGTTCAAGTTCCGCTACTGATGTGAGGATTTTGTTGGTAAATGTAAGCACTCTTTGAGCCGTGAGACCTTCCTTGACTCTGATGAACTCCCGGAATCCAACACACCTAAACCTTTTTCACAGCAAAAAAAGGAATAAGGTTCTATACAGGGCATATCTAGTGATATGTGAGAGAAGTTAATTTTGACTATACAACCATACACGAATGATTAATATTTTGTTTTATTTTTAACTAATTTGAATTATATAGTTGAAATTCGCTCCTCTCATCTCTCACTTGATACACTTGCAGGTTCTATATATGTATTTAGATATTAGAACAAGGTGTTGGATTTGTGATTGTGAGAAATAAATCTGAATCTTATTGTGAAAATGGTTAAAACTTGTTTTAGGATGGGAAATCTGTAGTTGAACACTTGAACTTGTTCAAGCAGATATATCACACACGCACAACCTATTTATGTCTCAGGTTGATACACTTCTTTAACTGTGGTGCTGCTTGATTTTCTTTATATTTTTCATCCATTTAAATAAGATAGTCCTAGAAATTTGTAGTCATTCAACCTATCAAAACTGGTTACTGAAATTATATATCACAGATGCCCATTTAGTATATAATATTGATCCACATGTGCTTTCTAGTTTTGTAAGGCCAAGCTGGGAATTAAAGTGCTTGGCCTTGCATGGTGAGACTAAATTGACGCTTTAATGCATGCTTTCAGTGCTCCCTTTGGTCCATGAGATGGTGTATTTGTTATTTGTAGAATCTGAATAAAGATTAAACAGACATAATAGTGTTGAATATGGAATTCTTTAGTCATAGATTATGTCATGTCCAAAGATGTAGTTTTCAATAATATTTAGATACTGATGCAGAACTTGTTGTTTGACTGTAGGCTGGGCAAGAGTCTTTTAGATCCATCACTAGGTCTTACTACAGAGGAGCAGCAGGAGCACTTCTAGTTTATGACATTACAAGGTGGGTGGTGCTATTATCTATTTGACTAGAGATCTTGATCTGCATCTTGAGAATAATACCAAACTTTATATCACCATTCTAACATGCACTGATGCACCTATGTTGTGGGGTATTTGCCACTTTCATGAATGCTAGCAACGCAATAGAAGTGAAGTGCTGTATAATTGTGCAGCGATGGTTCTACAAACTTTTGAAGTTTTGGTGGTTGACTGTAGATTTATTATTCCATCTCTTTTGTTATTGTTGATTGCCCTATTTGAAAGTTTCAATTATTTTGAACTAGGCATTTGTGTCTTAGTCTATTTCCAAACTTTAATGTTTGAATCCACCTTGTAATGTTTTTGGTTTTTCAATCCTCATTTGGGGAGCAGCTCTAGTACTGCTGATTGCAAGCAATATTGTGTTACACTCATCTTTGTTTTTTATTTCTTTTTTTGTCTGTTTCTCAAGTGTAATCTCATGTGCTATGCTGGTATGTCACTTCTTCCTTGTACTGTGGGCTCCCAAACAGTGTACACTTTTGTTCCATATAAACAAATAAATATAATGTCCAATGATCCTGTCCCCCTTTTCATTTTTGCTTTTCTGTATGTGGTGGTGGTGGTGGGGTTTAAATATGAGGTTTGTTCAATTTTCAAAGTCCCTTCAACTGAGAACGAAAAGATTCTTTTGTTGACCAGGAGAGACACATTTAATCATTTAGCAAGTTGGCTGGAAGATGCCCGGCAGCATGCCAATCCTAACATGACCATCATGCTCATAGGGAACAAGTGTGACCTGTCTCATCGAAGGGCAGTGAGCAAAGAGGAGGGGGAGCAATTTGCAAAGGAAAATGGACTTCTGTTCTTGGAGGCTTCTGCTAGGACAGCTCAAAATGTGGAAGAGGTGATGTATCTCAATCAATAGCAAGCAAGATACAGTACATATGCTTTGCAACCTCAACAACGATATTGTGAATTGTTACCATCAAAAGTAACTTACTGTTTCTTCTGCAGGCTTTTATAAGGACTGCTGGAAAGATTCTTCAGAATATTCAGGAAGGCGTCTTTGATGTGTCCAACGAGGTAATTATATACTGTCAGTTTCGTGCAAAAATCAGTGCGAAGTTAGTTGTGACAATATCTTGGACTCTGATCATTATTGGTCCCACTCCAATATGGCATCAGATTTATAAATCAAATTATCAAGATCAGAAATCATGTGATTTTGTTAATTCTTTTGGTCGTGTCTTGAGAATGGATTTTTTCACTTGTCTTGGTATTTATCACCTGAGATTTAGGCCGTGTTAACGATGGTCGGTTTCACCAAAATGAGTTAAATGGAACTGAAGCATGGATCCTTTTCTTCTTTTTTGTAATAAATTAAAAGGAAATCTTCTTGCATCCTTATGTTATGTGCCCCTTTGGCTAAGATCACCAATGAATCTATTATTGCAGTCATTTGGTATAAAAGTTGGCTATGGACGCCCCCAAGGTCAATCAGGTGCCAGAGATGGAACTGTTTCAGCCAACGGTGGGTGTTGCAGCTGATTGAGAGAGGAAAAACAACTCTGAATCTAATCCTTTTGTGCATCTATTTCTGAATTCCCTGTCTCAACCGAGTGTATACTCTTTAGACTTGACATGGAACTTTTGGATAGCACTACAATTTCATGTATAGATCTAATCTCAAAGGCCTTCTTGGGACAGATTTCACTGCATAGTTTTCAGATCTACTAAATGTTTAATGGTTGGCTGTTGTGTTCAGTGCCAGTTTTTTTATTTGCCTTTATCGTTTTATTACTTGTCTTAATATTTACATGGAGTAATTTTTTAATAGGTACTAACTGATACACTTCATTCAGTGTTAAACATGCATAAAGTTGAATGTCTTTTACACTGTTGAATGGAGTATCCAAAGAGATGATTTGATAGATTGTGGTTGCATATGAATTTCTCTATATACATGCTGATTGATCTCAAAAAAAAAAAAAAAAAAGGGAAAAAAAATCCAAAGTTTTGAAGTTTCCATATGATGCCAAATTTACTAAAAGATTTTACTAAAAAAAGTGTGGCATTAAGTATGGTGCACTGTTTTCTAACTAGCACGTATTACCCTAACGAACCTTTTATTCTTGTGTTATAGTTTTATTTTTCTTAAAAAAAAAATATATTTAACATGAATTTATTTTTGTTTTTTTATCAACAAAAAGTTGCAGTCATTGTTATTTTACCTAACATAGTTTACCATCACTCAACTTGAAAAGTGAAAACTGTTATATTGAGATACTCGGTGGGTGTTTAAAAATAGCGAAAATAGGGTGTGCATTGATGGTGCAAAGTGATTTTACATTGGTAATTTTTTTTAACTAATTATTGTTAAAATTATATTTATCATGATTTTTAATTAATTGACAATGTAAAATGGGAAATGTCAGTAACATTTTTGTAACATTTTTTTAATACATTCTACAATTGGTTAAAATTTAAAGAAAATAGGTTATGCTGGTTAAAATTTAGAGAAAATAGGCTTTGTACTAAGAGTGAGAGTGTAAATTTGTTGATTTTTACAATAATTACTTTAAAAGTTATATTAAGTCTTTATCCTTTTGTAGTTTTCAATAAATCTTAATAATTTTAGAGTGTTGCTAACACTTGTCATGTTAAATTGTTTACACTGATGATACATAGAAATTAAACTCTTGAAAATAACTTAATTCTTAGAAAATTTTCAAATAGTTTTTTCGCAAAATTAACAAAATAAATTATTTTTAAAAAAATACACTGAACTAAATATAGACTTAATCAACTTTAGCAAAGTATCATTTATTTTTTTTCATAAATGTATTTCTTTTATAATTAATTCTTGGAAATAATTATTTTTATAAAAGTTTTTTCACAAAATTAACAATAAATTATTTTTACAAATTACGCTGAACTAAATATGGACTTAGAGTGTGTTTGGTAAGACTTTTGAGGAGCTTATTAGCTCCTTTGACTAGGTTATAAGCTACTTTGATCAAAATAAACTTGTTTGGTACACGAGCTTATTTTAGTTTTAGTAGCTTATAGCTTATTTTCATAAGCTACTTGAAGTAGCTTATGAAAAATAAGCTACTAGCTTTTTTTTCTTCTCAATTTTATCCTCATAAATTTATTTGAAATTCCTTTTTACCATTTTATTCAATTTAAAAACCCTTTTACCTATTTTAACATTCTTACAAACACTAGATCACATATTTATTTTCTTAGTTATTTTGAAACTTGGGATTTTACTTTTTTATTATTATTTTGTTTAATGTTAAACTATTTATTTTAATGAATTAATACATTATTTATTTTTTATTTTTATTTAAAATATTTGGTCACTAAACAAAAGTTGTAAAATATCAAAATTATAAAGATTTTTTGTTTTGTTTTAAAATAATATTATTAATTAAAAAATAATTAAAAAATAATTTAAACAATATAAGTTTATTTAATTTAATTCTACTTTTTTTAAAAAGGAAAATTTTGATTTAAAACAATATTGGTTTATTAAAAATTTGATTTTAAATAATGAGTAAAATCATCAAATATTTACTATTTTTTTATAATACAAAATTATTGTCCTACTTTTTAAAATAATAAGTTATTAAAAATAAACTCAAATATTAGAAATATTAAATATGTCATTTTACATCATTTGACATTTATTAGCTAGTTTATCTGTTAATCTTACCAAACACTTTTAATTAAATCAACTAACTTATAAACTTTCAACTAACCTATTAGTTAGTTTTACCAAACATAAATGTAACTTATAAACTTATAAACTTAATGAACTTCAGCAAGCTATCATTTATTTTTTTCATAAATGTTCACATGCTTTCAAATTAATTTCATGACAATTTAAGCTGGTATACCTTTTAAACTGTCGTATGAGTCAAGTGCCTTAATTAATTGCAATGAAAGATTAGTCTTCACATTTTCTTCATTTAATATTATCAACATGCATAAGATTTATTTCTTCATTGCAGTAAAAAAAAGACTTATTTCTTCATCGTGATAAAAACATTTTTTTTTTGACATGATAAGAACATCTTTTACTCAATTACCAACCGGAAAAAAATTGTGTAATAATATGTACAAATTACCGTATTATGTCATCAAATTTTTTTATATGTGATCAGTCTGAAGACCCAAAAATTTGGCATTAATTAAAAACAGATAAATGTTATTACACAATGAGAGAAATGTATAACCAAGTCCTGCCCAACTCAAATTTCAACTCCGGTTAACTTCATTGCTTGTTTTTTTTTTTTTACGTATACGCATATTGCATCGATTTTCATTTTGAAAACCTAGATCAACAAAAAAATGTTTTATAGAAAAATCGTTACAAATTAATAAATACATAAAAAAAAGCTTCACTGATTCATCCTGCCTACGAGAACCAAGGACACAAAAATATAACGTATTTTTTGGCTCCTGATGTTGAAGGTATCAATACATGAATTACGAGCCACCAAATACCTGCAAGGGACATAGTGGAAACCCTTGAATTAAAAACTAACGACTTCATACATTTAAGTTACGACATATTTTCAAAAGAAGAGGTAGAAAAAAGAGAGAAAACGGTAAAAAAACACAAAACAAAAATGAGACACCAATAAAAGGATTATTATCTCTAACCAATAATGAAATTGATACTTACAGCATCCAATATATCATCAGAGAGTTCAGGCTTGTTTTTTTTGGCATCAGCAGCTATCGGCTTTGTTTGAGGGAAATGGCGAATCACTTTGGCCACTTGTCCTGAGTCTTGTTGAATCTTCTGCTTCTGTGGAAGCAGAATGAAATGATGTCAGTATGAACAGATTCTTCACCATACATATTATTCACTGAAATTTTAAAAAAAATACAGATGAAAAGAAATAGCTGAAGGTGTTGTTTAACTAATTTTCTGATTGCCTGATAGATACCCATTAGTTAGTTAGTTAGATAGGAGAATAATTGTAGTTAGTTGAGGGTTGAAATGATTAGAAAAATAAGGCATGTTGCCTATAAATAGGAAGAGGGGTTGAGAATAGTAGTTACTAGTTAGTCAATTGGGGAGATAGTATTGTGACTAGGGAGAATCCTGGATCTCTCAAATATCCAGGGAAATTGTGCATTTCTTTGTGTGCTCAACCTGAACCAGTTTCTACCAACCAGTATCAGAGCTCCGATCTAGGAGCTGTGGGGGGAAATTGTCGAGAAATTGTCAAGAAAATGGCTTCAAGATTGATTCCAAGATTTGATGGAAGTGAGGCCTATTCGTGGCCTGATCAATGCAGAGCAATATTTTGGGGATAGAAAAGTACCTGAGGAGATGAAACTATCATGGGTTGTTGCATTTGCATTTGAGAGGAGAAGCTCTCAAATGGTGGATTTCTTGTAAGGAGAATAACCAGAATGCAACCTGGTGAACTTTTCAGAAGGCAGTGCTCAAGAAATTACAACCAGAAGCTTGGGTTTGTCTCCAAGATTCAGAAACTGCTGAGCAAGAATGTAGATGCAGAGATGAAATTCAAGAGAAAATCCAAGAACCAATGGAGCGGAAGGCAGAAGGTTATGACAAAAGGCAGCAAGAAAACATAAATGAAGATGAATAATGGGAGAGAACAGAACCAGCAGCTCAAGGAAGAGAAACGAGGAAATCAGAAATTGATGCAGAAAAGAAACCAGAATTGGAGGGACCAGAATTCTGGGAAAAGGAAACATCCCAAGAGGGAGAAACCCAATAAAACCAGTAAGTAGAGAAGCAAGATCTAGAAGAACAAAAGAAACATGATGGAGAGGGAGAAATCGAGGGTAGATAAGCAAGAAAACAGCAATCACTCAACATTCTGAATCGAGAACCTGAAGGCAGAAGCAAATATGAACATTTGAAGGTGGAAAACAAGAACCACTTTGGAGAAAAAACAAACTTAAGCGAACCAGAAACAAAGAGGGACCATGATAGTCATCATCATCTGCCACTTACCATAATGCAGTACTTAAAGAGTCCTGGAGTCACAGACTCACAGTCCAGTAGGAGATGCATTGACACTCTCTTTCGCAGCCAATAATATTGATGAAAACAGAGCATTAGAGAAGAATAGAAGTATTCAACTGTTTGTATTTGACCCAGGAGGAGTTGATATTTGGGGGGCTGCTGCAGTGGTGAGATTTGGCTTGATTACCATGCTTCAATCAGTCAGAACACCAGTGGTACTTCATTTCAGCAGCCACAAGCCAATTCACCATGAGGACAAGGTGAAACTTTAGGGGGGGAGTATTGATAGATACCCATTAGTTAGTTAGATAGTAGAATAATTGGAGTTAGATGAGGGCTGGAATGATTAGAAAAATAAGGCATGTTGCCTATAAATTGGAAGAAGTTAGAAGAGTAGTTAGTCAATTGGAGAGTTAGTATTGTGGCTAGGGAGAGTCCTGGATCTCTCGAATATCTAGGGAATTGTGCATTCTTTCTGTTCATCAATAACAATATGTTCTTTGTGTGCTCAACCTGAACCAGTTTCTATCATTGCCACTCAGAACAGTCATATGAAAGCCAAAATAAGACACAGTATCAAGACTCAAGTCAAGACAGCAGGGATGGCTGAGTTTTTGCTAGATTTATGGTTTAAAACTCTAATTCTTCTTGTTCAAGTTGAGAATTGGATAATGCTAGTTATTTTTACGATTATTTTAAGTTAAAACTGTAGTAAGAAATTTTAATTCTAAGACAAAATCCAAAAGTAAAACAAACAAGATATTTTAAATTAGAAAACTCAATTTAAACAGTAAACTTCATTACTAGCTCAATTTCATGCTCTGATTAATGGAGAACTTTTTTTTAACTTGTATGAAAAATGCCCCATTTTCTGACCAACCCACACAGACAAGAAAAATAACTACCCTTTAGTTATTAGCATACCTTCTTTAGTCGCTCCTCTATAGCACTCAAAGCACGTGACTGATCAACTTTGGACAGATAGAAATCCCTCTCTCTCTTGGCAGCAGAAAGTTCTACAGCCAGCTTTTGCTCCCGAATAGCTTTCTTTAAGGCTGTAAGATATACATTGTTTTAGCATAATCTGCTTAAGCTCCACAGGGAAAACAAGACACTGATCATAAAACACTTACCTAGTTCTTCAGTCAGATCATCCCACTTGAACTTACTTAAGTACTTGATATTCCAAAGGTCATAGTAGAATGATGACCTCTTCTTCCCCCCTTGGAGACAAACAACACAAATCAGAAACTTAAAACCAAATCCATATAGATAGACACAAGTCACACAACAAATATCCTGCTACAATAAGCACACACCACTATGAACACATCATATTTCTATTTCACTAAATTTAAGGAATAAAACCAATTCTAGAGTTGATAGGACAACATTACGATTCCCATTAAAAGACTGGAGAAGAAAGAGCAACAGGTATAGCCACTACATGTATATATAATCCTGCTACTACAAGTAAACACAATATCATATTTTTTCACAAAATTCATACAAGTATATAATAGTCAATGCATGAGAATTGAGATACACTAATATTCTAGAATCATTACGAGACAACATTATGATTTTCATTCAAGAATGAAGAACAACGAGCAACAGTTGACTGACAGTGATACAAGGTTCAAACACATACCTATTTGTTCACCATTTAACATATTGGCAACCCTCTTCGCAACACTTTTATTACCGAATTCAACCCATCTACACAGCACGGAAAAACTCATTTATCAAATTCAAACACTACCAACCAAAAAAATCAGCAACCACTTGAAGTCTTGAATAACTTCAATCAGATACCAATTCAAATATCCAATTCTAAAACAAAACAAATAAAAAAAATACCCTTCTGAAAAAGCTTGGTCTCGGGATCCACGTGACCGCTTAGCAGACAATTGGGCAGAAGAATCTGAAAATTTCAAATAATAAAAAAATCTCAACCATAGAATGCTATGACAATTTAAAGGTTTTTTTACGCAGTCATATAATCACCATGGTCATGTATGATAAAATTGTTGAATTTATAATAATTACTTTTAAGAATTTAGTTTAAATACACTGACAATTGTTAATGGAAGTCACATCGAAGGGGATTTCTAATTAATTGACGGTGTAAAAATCTTTAAACTGATTAAACTTACTTTAAAAACAGTGCATTACAAATTAAACTCATGTGGAGTTGCTATGCTATTCTACCTATTAAAAAAAATGTTAAAATTTAATTGAAAACAAAAAAAGTTTGTCCATAACATAAACTTGCTTCCGAAAATTGTAGAGAGAGAAAGAGAGACCTTGAGGAGAGAGAAAAATTCGTTGAATATCGCCGAACTGAGAGAGAATGTGGCGAAGCTTGACGTGGTCCATGTGAGGGGGGATTCGACTCAAATAGCACACGCCGCGCTTCTCTGCATCCTTCGACAAAACTTTCTTCTTCTTCTTCTTCTTCAATTTCGTGTTCTCATCATTGGGTGCAGTCGTTGTTGCTTCAATTTCTGACTCTTCTTTCTCTGAAGTATTCATCGTTTTCTTGTTGTGTATGCAGCAACACCTTCTTCTTCTTCTTCTTCTTCGGGTGAAAGCTGAATCAAAGGTCGAATTTCGCTTCAATTTTTATTTATAGATAGGGCTTTTGTTCACTTTTCAGGGCTTGGGTTGAGGCCCATGGAGAGTAAATGGGCCAGTTTGTGTTGAAAATAGTGAAAAAATAAAATAAAAAAAATATTTTCATTATTTTCAATACAAATTTGGCTTAATAGCAATTTTTATCCTCAACTTTTTAATTTTTGACGAATTTTACTTTTAACAAATTAATTTAGCACATTTTACCTCCAACTTTTAAAAAAAGTTACAAATTTTATTCGCCACAGTTTTGATAACGTGACATGTTAAAATAATTGTACTTTTTATCCCCAACTTTTTACTTTTTTGACAAATTTTACTCCTAATTTTTTACTTTTTAGTGAAATTTTCTGTCATTTTTTATGTTTATATCAGCATGTCACGTCATCAAAACTGTGGAGAGTAAAATTTACAACTTTTTAAAAAAGTTGGGGATAAAATGCATCAAATTAATTTGTTAGGGGTAATATCCGTCAAACATTAAAAAATTGGGGGTAAAACTTATAATTAAACCTACAAATTTTTAAAAACAAAAAATAAAGTGACATTTTTAAAATTAAAATCAAAGGTAAAAAGAAACATTTTTTCAATGTAAATTTATTACTATCTTGGAAAGTGGAAAGTTTTTTTTTACAGGAAAGAAAACATTTACTACATCGAAAAAAAAAAAAAAAAAAACATAATAAAGTGTGAATTTTCAGCACCAAATATGCTACTAAACTAAACAGATACAAAAACAAAGTGAAACAAACAGAAAATGCAGCAACGTCGTAAACCCACGTTCAAATGAAATCTCAATAGAGCAGATAATTTTTCTGCACCAACATAAAACAAGGAACCTCGGTTTAATCCAGAAAAAGAAGCGGGAAGTAACAGAGAGAAAATAGATATGAAATTGAAAAAATACGCAGTGATGAAAATTGAAAAACCCGTAATTAAGAAACGGGTCACAGTGATAGCTGAACATTTAAAAAATAATAACAAAAAATAATAATCTCTCTGGGCTTTTGGGCCTTATTAACGGGCTTGCTAAGGCTATGTTCGTGGTGGTTTTCCATTTTTAATCTTGAAATTTTTAAAAATTCAAATCAATTTTAGTTTTGAGATTTTAGTTTCAGTTCTTTTTTGTTTTTAATGTTCAAAAAGTTATTACAAATTGAAGATGAATAAATGAATCAACCATTTTATTTTATCTCGCTCCACTATGAAATAATGCAATATAAAAAGAAATATCGACACAAAAACAATTAAAAAATAAAAAATAATTAAACCTGTGGCGTGTGGCAGTGGTGGCAATGATGGTGGCGGTGGTAGTGGAAAGATGGTGGCGGTGGTGGTGGAATGGTGGTGATGGAGGTGGTGGTGGCGGAATGGTAGTGGTGGCGGTAACGACAGTAGTGGAGGTGATGGCGACAGTGGTGGTGGTAGTGGTGGTGGTGGTGGTGGTTGTGGTGGAATGGTGGTGATGGCAGTGACAAAGGTGGTGGTGACGGAATGGTAGTGGTGGCGGTAATGACAATGGTGGTGGTGGTGGTGTGGCATTGGTGGCAATGGTGATGGTGGAATGGTGGTGGTGGTGGTGGTGGCAGTGACCAATGTGGTGGTGGCGGAATGGCAGTGGTGACGGTGGCGGTGGTGGTGGCGGCGACGGTGGCGGTGGTGACGGTGGCAGTGGCGGTGGAATGGTGGTGGTGGTGGTGATGGTAGTAGTGAGAATATTTTTTAAAACTAAAAATCAAATTCACAAAACATTTTTTCTTGGTTTTTAAATGAATGTAAAAATGTTTTGAAATTGAGTTCAAAATCATTTTAGCTCTATTTTTGCCGAACGCATTTTTTTTTTAAAATTGCATTTGAAAACCAAAAACTCGCAACCACCCTAACGGGCCTTAGGTTTTTATTTTCCCAACACACTATTTCATTTTTTTTTCTAACTGGTTATAAGGTTACTCTCAAATCATTTTTATTTGATTTTAAAAATAATTTATAAATTATTTCTAATATTTAATTTCAAAAGTAATTTATAAATTAATTCGATTTTTTTTTTACATTTTCTCTCAGAATTTTAATCCTAGAAGTGTAAATTACTTTTTTAAAAGAGAGTTTACAAATGGATAATACTATTTAGTATCCTAGAAGTGTAAATTACTTTTTTAAAATAGAGTTTACAAATGGATAATACTATTTAGTACGAAGCAATTTCGTGAAACAGTATGAATGGATTAGATAAAATAATTATCCTATCATATTATAATTGGTTATTTGTTGCATCAATAGAATATAATTAATAACATTATATTATTTATTATCTTAAGAGGAGAGTTATATCATATTTTATCATTATCTAATTTTTAAAAAATTATATAATATGCTATCATTATCTATTAATAAAAAAAATATCCTATCATTATTTGGTTTGTTATCTTATGTACACCAAATATTAAATAGATTAAAATTTATTTTTCTCTTATCCTATCATGTTCTTATTTTGCCCCCGGCCCAAGGTCCTAGATCCGCCACTGCACGGACTCCCTTGAGATTTGCCCTTATTACACTTAACATCCCTTCATTTTTTTAATCCTACAAAAATCCCCCTCGACCCCTCTACTTAGGCATGAAAAACCTTTCACCGACCTCCTCTTAAGGAACTCAAAATAATATAAAAAAATAGAAGGATGTAAGATGTAATAAGAATAAATCTCGTAGGATCCACGTAATTTACTTAACTAAAAAGCACATCCGTTCAGTCGACAAGTAAAAAGTAAAAACACAACTAATTTTCCACGTGGAAGACACATCTTGATATAATGATATTCCACCCTAGCCTTCGCCCCGCAGGCAGTGGCATACCCACATTCCCTTATGTCTAATCACGGCTATACTTGAATATTTTTTTTCTTTATTTTTAAAATGAAAAAATTAAAATAATATAAAATGAAATTAATTTTTCATTAAAAAATAAAATAAAATTTTAAAGTACAATATTTTAAATTACAGTAAAATAGTATTTAAAAAAAAATAATATAATATAAAATAAACTCAAATTTAAAATTGGACAATAATATTTTAGATTTAAATCAACCCAGCTTTATTGAGTAAATTTTCTTCCTAAGACTATTTTATTGTTTTATTTTTCAAATTTATTCAAAATATTTAAAATTACATCTATAAATTAAAAACCATAAAATTTATAAAATTATTTCTACGTTATTATCTATATTTTTGTTGAATTCAGAAAATTCCATGTCATATGTAGAAGATCAAACAATCGAATAGGATATGATCATGCTATAGGAACGCCTCCTAATTATGAGACTTGTACTAGTTGGGGTATTCGACAACACATATAACCGAATACCCCCTGACAGTATGACAGGTGTTCGGTGTCCAAAGTATAGCCGAACACCCCAGAGCCGTCCGGTCCGTGTGCCAGACAGGAGTATTCGGCATCTATTAAAGCCGAATACCCTAACCCCTCACCCTAGGGGCCTAGATAGTAGTATTCGGCACCTGCATGGCCGAACACCAGTAGAGGTATAAACACCATTAACAACTCACGGCAACATAAACCTAAGGCTAAAAGGTAATTAAGTATCCTTAATTACCATAGACATGTGATTAAGAAAAAGGCCATGGCCCATGAATGCCCAAACCCAATAACATAAGTATAAAAAGGGGATCCGCTCCCCAAGGTAAAAAAACTAAATCCTCATTTATTACACACATTAAATACTCTGGGCCGAACCCTGACTTGAACGTTGGAGTGTCTTTTGCAGGTATCCTCACCTTCCGGACAAATTACAAAAGATCTTAGAACATAAAGCAACAGCCGAAGGACCCCTTATCCCTCGACAGGAACATTTTGGCGCCCACCGTGGGGCCCGGTAAAACTTACCCCGCAGCCTCACAAGGAATGGTTACTACTCGAAGTCACGCGCATATGGAAGAACAACGTCTCGTCGACGAAAACCTGGTGGAAGATCAGACAAATCTTTTGTCAGAGCTAAGATAGTTGCGAGTCGACATTTCGACAATAAGGCAGCAGCACGCTCAGGAGTTATCGGCCCTCCGCCAAGAAAACGCCGATTTAAGAGACTTTAACCGATCCAGGAGACCTGAAAATCAGCAACCAGACAAACATCAAGAAGACGAGTCGGTCATCAACCTTAGCGTGCAAGGTATGACGAATCGGCCTTCCCTTTTTACCTTCAACACTCAGTCACGCCCCTGTAGGCACCCTTTTGTCTCTGGGATTATGGAAACTCCCTTCCTCCAAATTGGAAGAGCCTCAGTCTGGACCGATACGATGGGAGCACAAATCTGGACGAACATGTAGATGTGTATGTAACCCAAATCAGTTTATACACCGCAGAAGATGCCGTTTTATGTAGGGTGTTCCCCACCTCCCTCAAAGGACACGCCCTTAGTTGGTTTACCCGCCTACTACCTAACTCCATCGACAGTTTCGAGACGTTGGTAACGAGATTCGGCAATCAATTTGCAACTAGCAGACCTCATCATCTAACTTCAGTGGCACTAGTCAATATTCGGCAGGAAAAAGGGGAATCTCTAAGAGTGTTCATGGAAAGGTTCGGCAGGACTGCCTTAAACATCCGAAACCTAGACTCGGCGGTGGCCATGCACCAGTTAGTGACGGCTCTTAGGCCAGGCGCCTTCGTCAACAGTCTCTGCAAAAAGCCGGCTCTCGACATGGATGACCTCCGGCGACGAGCAGCAAAGTACATGCAAATGGAAGAATTATCCGAATACAGGAACCAGGTCTAAGCAGAGGCCAACCCAAGGAAGAGGGAACAAGAAAAGGATTATCAAGGAAAGGGAAAAGACAAGATCAACAAGGAGAAGGAGTACCGTGGCTCCAGGTATGCAACTTACACACCGCTTAATGCTAGCCGATCCCGAATACTCGAACAGGCACTGGCTACAGAAATATTGACCATGCCGAAGAGGGCCAATACTCCTCTTAAGGCCGACTACAACAAACAATGCCGATACCACCGCAATAAAGGTCATTCCATTGAAGAATGTGCCGCCCTAAAAGACAAAATCAAGGACCTCATCAAAATGGGGCATCTTAGAGACTTCGTCCAAAATCCAAGGACCGAAAGGTCTCAATTTTGGAGAAATAAAGACAATGACAGAACCTATAGAACGGACCTCAGCCGCGGCATGAGGGACGAAAGACAAAGAAGCAGGTCCAGGGAACGGCAAGACATAAAATCCTCTAATCCTCGGAAGGTCATCAACACGATTGCCGGGGGATTTGCAGGAGGAGGAAACACCTCTTCGGCCCGAAAAAAGCACCTCCGGCTAGTCCGGTCAGTCAACATGACTTCGACTGCAAACAAGCTCAAAATGCCACCCATCACTTTCACTGATGCGGACTTTCAGGGGTCTGACCCAATGCAAGATGATCCAATGGTTATTAGTGTAGATATAGCCGACTGCACAGTCCGGAAGACCCTGATAGATCAAGGAAGCTCAGCCAACATCCTATACTAGAACACCTTCAAACAACTGGACATACCAGAGAAGAAGCTCATGCCGTATGACGAACCCCTAGTCGGATTCTCTGGCGAGAGGGTTAACACCAGGGGATGTATAGAGTTAGATACGACCTTCGGGTATGAGGGAAAGGAGTACAAGACCATAAGAGTGAGATACATTGTGGTGCATGCCAACACCTCGTACAACATACTACTCGGACGACCGTCGTTGAACACTCTTGGAGCCGTAGTCTCCACTCCACATCTAGCCATGAAATTTCCATCAAACCGAGGCACGGTCGTTACGGTTCACGTGGACCAAAAGGTGGCTAGAGAATGCTACTTAGCCAGCCTCAAGGTGACTCAACTGAAGGAAGACGAGTGCAAGTTAGTATACATGGTCTCGGCGGCTGAACCCTCGGACCAAACTTTGGATCTCGATCCCAGAATCAAGGAGGACAAGCGGTTAAAACCGAATGAGGAAGTCCATTCATTTCAAATTGGGCAAGAAAAAACTCACACTACATACATCGGAAACAACCTATCCGAAGAAGGCAGGTTTCGGATTCAAAGAATAGTAAAATGAAACGCCGATCTCTTTGCATGGAAGGCCGCAGACATGCCTGGCATTGACCCAAAATTCCATTGTCACAAATTGGCAATATGCCGAGAGGCAAGACCAATTTCGCAAAAGAAAAGGAAGATCGGGGAGGATAGGAGGAGAGCAGTAGAAGAAGAAGTGTCCAAGTTACTAGCCGCCAATTTTATCCGAGAGGTTAAATATTCCACTTGGTTAGCCAATGTGGTCATGGTAAAGAAGGCAAATGGAAGATGGAGGATGTGTACAGACTACACGGATTTGAATAAGGCTTGCCCAAAAGACGCCTACCCGCTACCAAACATTGACAGATTGGTCGATGGGGCAGCTGGACATCTTTGTCTTAGTTTTTTGGATGCTTATTCAGGATGCAACCAAATCCGAATGTACCCTCTCGATGAAGACAAGACCGCTTTCATAACCGAATCAGCCAATTTTTGTTACCAAGTAATGCCCTTCGGCCTGAAAAACGCAGGAGCCACTTATCAAAGATTGATGGACAAAGTTTTCCAAAAATAGCTGGGATGAAACCTAGAGGTGTATGTCGACGACATGGTGGTTAAATCTTCCAAGCTTGACGAACACGCCAGGGACCTCGAAGAGATCTTCGCTGAACTCAGGAAACACAATATACGCCTAAACCCCGAAAAATGTGTCTTCGGTGTCCAAGGGGGAAAATTCTTGGGCTTCATGTTAATATGCCGAGGCATAGAGGCCAACCCCCGATAAATGCGAAGTGGTTATTCGTATGAAAAGCCCGAAAACCCCAAAGGAGGTCCAGAGACTCACGGGGAGAATTGCCTCCCTATCACGTTTCCTGCCAAGAATCGTCGAGAAGGCAAAACCCATCATGCGTTTGCTAAAAACAGCCAAGAACTTCTCATGGAACCAACAATGTGAAGAAGCCTTTCAAGAGCTGAAAAAGACCCTCTCTGCCCCGCCCATACTCAAAAAACCCAAACCTACAAAGGATTTAGTGCTTTACATCTCGGTTTCTCAAGCAGCCATAAGTGCGGTTTTAGTGCAGGAACATGAAGAAGGCCAAGCACCAATATGCTTCACTAGCCGAGTGCTACAAGAAATCGAGACCAGGTACCAGACAATTGAGAAGGTAGCCCTATCACTAGTGAATGCTGCAAGACGCCTGAGACAATACTTTCAAGGACATCGGGTGATTGTAAAAACCGATTGCCCAATTGCAAAGGTATTAAGGAAACCAGGATTAGTAGGGAGAATGATGGCATGGTCAGTAGAACTCTCCGAGTTCGTCTTAAAGTACGAGTCGAGGGGCCCAGTCAAGGCACAGTGTCTGGCAGATTTTGTCAATGAACTACACCCTGCTGAAACCTTTGAAGAAGTGTGGTGGGTAGTACATGTCGATGGCTCTTCAAATCGAAGGGGAAGCGGTGCAGGTATCATACTGAAGGGACCCAACCAAATACGGTTGGAACAGTCATTACGGTTCGGTTTCAAAAGCATCCAATAATCAGGCTGAGTACGAGGCCTTATTAGCTGGGCTCAGATTGGCAAGAGAGATGGGAGCCCGAAAGGTGCAATGTTGGAGTGATTCGCAAGTAGCAGCCGAACAGATCAACGGTGGTTTCCAAGTCAAAGACCCTCAGTTGCTGAAGTACTATCATACTTTCATGCAGCTGAAACAAGAGTTCGAGGAAATTCGGGTAAATCATTTAGCCCGAGAACACAACGACAAGGCAGATCGACTCGCTAAATTAGCTACTATCCAAAAACCCGGACAGTTGAGAACCTTCATCCAGGAGACGTTGCCCGAATCGAGTGTAACCGCCAAGGAATGCATGCAGCTTTCGGCAGCCAGAAGTACGTGGACAACCGAAATACAACAGTATTTGGCACAAGGAACCCTTCCGGAGGATAAGAAAAAAGCCAAAAGGTTGCGAATCAATACTTCAAGGTACATTGTGATAGCCGAAGAGTTATACAGAAGGGGATTTTCCACACCCTTATTAAAGTGTCTTGAGAAAGAGCAAGCAGAATACGTGATGAAGGAGCTGCATGAAGGAATCTATGGCATGCACTCGGGGGCACGAACGATGGCAACTCGGGTTTTGCGAGCAGGATATTACTGGCCGACACTCAAAATTGACTGCGCCGAACATGTAAAAAGATGTAGCCAGTGCCAAAAACATGCTGACCTTATCCACCAACCAACGGATAAATTGCATTCCATCTCGTCACCTTGGCCTTTTGCCGTATGGGGAACCGACATCTTGGGTCCTTTCCCTATAGCCAAAGGACAGTGCAAGTTCTTGTTAGTAGCTGTCGATTACTTCACAAAATGGATAGAGGCCGAGCCGTTGGCATTCATCTCGGCTCAGAACGTACATAAATTTTTGTGGAAAAATATCATCACTCGCTTCGGCATTCCGTATGCAATCGTTACCGACAACGGTCTACAATTCACGGACAAGAAGTTAAACGCTTTCCTTGAAGGTTTGGGAATAAAGCATAAAGTTACCTCGGTCGAGCATCCCCAAACGAACAGACAAGCAGAAGCTGCAAACAAAGTCATCTTGGAAGAATTGAAGAGAAGGTTGGGAACAGCCAAAGGGGCTTGGGCCGAGGAGATACCTGAAATATTATGGGCATACAGGTGCACCCCACAATCAACCATCAAATAAACACCCTTCAGAATGGTTTATGGGACCGAAGCAATGATCCCAGTCGAAATA
This sequence comes from Pueraria montana var. lobata, assembly GCA_026413185.1. Classification (NCBI taxonomy): domain Eukaryota; kingdom Viridiplantae; phylum Streptophyta; class Magnoliopsida; order Fabales; family Fabaceae; genus Pueraria; species Pueraria montana. Next base: position 45,960,066 of record CM048656.1, read on the forward strand.
GGAGAAACCTCATTCCGAAGACAAAAACTTCGAGACTCCCGAGAACGAAAGTTCCATGAGATGCGAACTAGACTTGGTTGAAGAAATACGCGACCAAGCACGTCTTAATGCCGAAGCATGCAGACAGAGAATGACTTGAAGATTCAACTCAAAGTTGAAGCCGCGAGACTTTAAAGAAGGAGACCTAGTCTTAAGGGTGCAAGGCGACGCCCGAAGAGACTCCAAGGAAGGAAAATTGGCAGCCAATTGGGACGGCCCATTCAGAGTTCGACAAAACCTCAACAATGGGGCGTACAGGTTGGAAGAACTATCAGGAAGAACAATACCGAGAACCTGGGATTCCACTCACCTTAAATATTACTTCAGTTAATGTATCATTTCACCATGTATTCGAATGTTGTACTCTTTTCCCTCTTTTGGTTTTTTCATCCCTATAAGAATGTAAAAGGGTATTTTTGGATAAGGTTTTTATGAGGCATACCTGCAAAAGAATTCTAAAAAGAACATCCTACGCTTCGCCATCATTATTTGAATGCACCATTCGGATTTTCTCCAAAATGGTTTCCCTCCCGAGTGCCCCCACTCGGCCAAGGACGCACCATTAGGATTTTCTCCAAAATGGTTTCCCTCCCGAGTGCCCCCACTCGGCCAAGGAAGCACCATTCAGATTTTCTCAAAATGGTTTCCCTCCCAAGTGCCCCCACTCGGCCAAGGACGCACCATTCGGATTTTCTCCAAAATGGTTTCCCTCCCGAGTGCTCCCACTCGGCCAAGGATGCACCATTCGGATTTTCTCCAAAATGGTTTCCCTCCCGAGTCCTCCCACTCAGCTAAGGATGCACCATTCGGATTTTCTCCAAAATGGTTTCCCTCTCGAGTGCCCCCACTCGGCCAAGGATGCACCATTCGGATTTTCTCAAAATGGTTTCCCTCCCGAGTGCCCCCACTCGGCCAAGGACGCACCATTCGGATTTTCTCCAAAATGGTTTCCCTCCCGAGTGCCTCCACTCGGCGAAGGATGCACCATTCGGATTTTCTCCAAAAATAGTTTTCCCTCCCAAGTGTCCCCACTCGGCTAAGGATGCACCATTAGGATCCCCATTCGGATTTTCTTAAAAATAGTTTCCCTCCCGAGTGACAAGAATTCCTCTTCTTACAAAGACGCCGAAGATAACAAACGGCAATGCATCACTCGAAAACGCTTCCTAGAAAAACACATACAGTCCTACTTTGCCCAAATTAACAACGCAAGTATTACAAGGTAATCGGACAAGAGTAAAAACGCGAAATAAACTAAACAAATACCGAAAAGATGAACGTATATTTCGTCAATTATCAAAAAGGGTTGAGTCATATACAAAACATTAAAAAGTCCATAACGGCCTGAGACTACAAAAATTTTCTATTTTGCCGAGTCCTCACGAACCTCAGCATCAGCAGCTTCATCCTCCCCCCCATCTTCAGCGGCCCCAGTATCCACACCACCACCAGCAGCCGAACCATAAAGAGGATTCTCTAGAATGGCATCCTCCGGAATGTCATCAATAGGCAGTAGCTGCCCTTGATAAACATCCTTCTCCATGTCAAAAATGCTGCGGTCACGTACATTATAAAAATGCGTTATTAGCCGCAAGCCATGGAGAAAACCAGCCTCATGTTCGGCTAAAATCTTATCTTTGGCCGAAGAAAGAATCTTCTCCTTGGCAGCATGCTCCGCGTCCCGCTCTTCCTGGGCCTTGGCCAACAGAGCCCTTAGCCTCTCGATCTAATCAGATTGAAGCTTGGAATCCTTCTCGGCCATTATTACCTTGCTGTTTAAATCATGAACAATGGCCGAGAGGTCCTTAACCTCTTCCTTCAAGCGCCCATTCTCTTCGGCTAGAACCATGTTGGCCTCCAACACTTGTTTATTAGATGTCTGGGCCTCCTCCAAACTCTCTTTCAACTTCTCAGCCTCCTTCAAAGGATTTGCGAACATATGATATGCAATGGCCGAAGCCCTTGCCTGAAATTCGCAATAAGCAGACTAGTTGGCAGCAGCATCGGCCTTGTTAAGAATGGCTTTCCCAGTATCCGAGATGTCACTGGAGCTCACCATCTTCTTTGGCCTAAAATCTTTGGCAAAAAAGCCCTCAGCGGTCAAGGTGTTGATAGAGGACAAAGACGCCGAAGCAGGAAAACCTAAAGCCTGTTGCTTTAGCTTCTTAGCCCTTTCTTCCTCCGAAGCCTCACGACTTCGGTGTCTTTTCTTGTGATCCCTATCTTTACTTTTCTTTTCTCCAGCCGGGGGGGGGCATAGTATCTACTGGGGTTGGCCGAGGGGTCGGTTGCTTGGGAATAGGAGGCACTGAAGTAATACCAGATTGGTTCCCCGCAGCCTGAGCCCGATTCCTCCGGGCATTCCGGAATGAAAGCACATCTCCTCCAGCATCAGCCATAATACCTACATAAAAAACACTTAGTCAATGACAAAAGATAAACATTGAAACACTAGGGAAGAAAGAACAAAAATCTTACCACACTTGTCGGCTAAAACAGTGGAAGAATTTAACAAGGCCACAAGTTGCCTAGCTAGGAGCTTTTGGGGAAGAGACTCAAGAAAAAGGAGGTCCTCGCGTTCCGTTTCGGTCATCATGGATTTTGGAAACTTGTCATAACGCCGAGGGTTTTGCTCCTAATAGAACGGAAATAGGGACTTTCCACTGGTATCGTAAAGATGGTTAGTCCCTATGTTCGGCCTAACAACTACCTTAAAGAAACCAGTTTTGAAATTTTTGTAGGAGGTAGTAAATGACTGGAAAAGAGGCCTCTTCGGTTTCCTTATCAAGGAAACCCATAAACCATCCTTGGGCTGAGTACAAAAGTAATACAAAAACACGCTTACCGAAGGCTTTATAAAATTAAAAATACAGAGAGCTCGGGATGTTTGGATAGCAGCCCACGCATTCGGATGCAACTGCGAGGGTGCCACGTTTAAAACCCGAAGCACCCCTATAGTGAAATCGTCAAAAGGAACCTTCACATGTAGATCACGAAATACGCAATCATACATGTAAAAGAAGTCCCTTGTCGAGTCGCCTTTCCCCATGAAAACGAATTCAGGATTCGGCTCTCGCCGACAACACTGTAACCCTACAGGACAAAACTCATCTTCAGCAATCGAAGACACATCTACATAGTTTACAAAGTTAGACACGCTACGCCTATCATCATACCGAGACCAATAGGCCCCAACCTCTCCAGCAACCCAAGTATACCCTTCCAGGGTAATCGGTGGAAAATCCCTTTTCGCTCGGGCAACCCGGGGTTTACGCTTCGGTCTTGCTCCAGATGCCTCCCCCGCCGAAGAGGCAGAAGGGACCGAAGGACCCATAACACTCTCACCCACCCCCTCTCGGACAGGAGACGAAGAAGGGGACACCGAAGAAGAAGAAAGAAAGGACGAAGATGACGAGCCAGTCGAAGACCCCTCACTAAAGTCCCCACTACTCAAGGAAGCGGACGGAATGTCAACTACCTCGGTTCCCCCAGAAAGCTCACGGCTAGCCGAACTCATAAAAAGAAATAGCCGAACTCTCGTACCTTAGTTAAGACGAGAAGAGTGATGCTAGAAGTAACTATTCGGCGGAGAGCAAAAGAAGAAGATTTTCGCGAAATCGTAAATATGGGGAGCGAGGACGACATCCTTCACCCTATTTATAGGGCCCAGGCCCTTAACGGTCCAAAAACCCTAAACATTGTCAATCGTTAGATCCACTAAGATCTAACGGTCCACATAGCGCAGCACTTCGATCCCTCCAACCCAACGGCTTTTTTCTGCCATAAATGGCAGTAATTTCAAACGACACAACAATAAAGCACCAGTACCAAAGATAAGCCTCTTCGTTACCCTTTCTCACTCGAGGCTGGGGGGCATGTGTGCTAGTTGGGGTATTCAACAACACATATAACCGAATACCCCCCGACAGTATGACAGGTGTTCGGTGTCCAAAGTATAGCCGAACACCCCAGAGCCGTCCGGTCCGTGTGCCAGACAGGAGTATTCGGCATCTATTAAAGCCGAATACCCTAACCCCTCACCCCAGGGGCCTAGATAGTAGTATTCGACACCTGCATGGCCGAACACCAGTAGAGGTATAAACACCATTAACAACTCACGGCAACATAAACCTAAGGCTAAAAGGTAATTAAGTATCCTTAATTACCATAGACATGTGATTAAGAAAAAGGCCATGGCCCATGAATGCCCAAACCCAATAACATAAGTATAAAAAGGGGATCCGCTCCCCAAGGTAAAAAAACTAAATCCTCATTTATTACACACATTAAATACTCTGGGCCGAACCCTGACTTGAACGTTGGAGTGTCTTTTGCAGGTATCCTCACCTTCCGGACAAATTACAAAAGATCTTAGAACATAAAGCAACAGCCGAAGGACCCCTTATCCCTCGACAGGAACAAGACTAAATCAAAACTTGCTACACTACAATAGAAAATTGATGGATATAATTATGTCAAATAGTGTCTTTGTCTTAGAATTGCAAATCTGTCTCTTTGACCAAGTAAAGCTGATTCAGAAATTGGAGCTTCCTACACATCCAAGTCCATTGTTGTGCTCATCCTGCATATGATGAATCCAGTGCTAGATTTAGATATATTTGATAAAAGTAAACATTTTAAATAGGGACTATTTTTACTTTTTGATGTTATTGTGTAGCTCACAAAACAGGATAATTGCAACCAATTACGTCTTTTTACACCCCCCAAAGGTTCAATATATTAATGTAAGTGATTCCAAATTGCTCACTGAATAAAACTTAAAAAATAAAGGGGCAAAAGTAAATATAGAATAAAAATGTATTAGAAAAACTTTATAACCACAAGGAAATTGAGTGTAAAAAAAGATATGCTATCAAGCATAAATGGTTCCCCTAAATGGTGGATGAATATTATGAACTAATCTTACATAAATTAACTTTGGAAAAAATAGCCATAGTATATTAGAAACTTCCATTATCCACAATCCTTTAATATCAGACACCAGACACCTTATACAATAAAAAGAAAAGGATTAGTCAAACCCCTCCTTTTTCTTTTCTATCAAAACTTCCCTTTGTAATCTCATGTGTTTTATCCTTCACATGGATAGCTCAACACCTAGACAGTCATAATGCAAAATAAAATATAGATGATGCACTAAAATTGAAGCCAATATATATATATATATATATATATATATATATATATATATATATATATATATATATATAACAAATTTGCAAGTTGTTTTATATATTATTTAATTTCCGCTGCTCTTAGAAGTGTATTTTGCAAAATGCTTTCCTCCGTAAAAACCCAATTCAGTCCATTTCACAATAATCTTTTATCAACAGTAAGCAATTTCGTGGAGCAATGCAACGCTAAGATGCCAACAATACATAGTGACAAATTCCAGAAGTGACTTTGATTGATGCAACGGGGTACAATATTAATAACTCTGAAACACACACAAGTTATACAAAGATGAAAACAATTTATAGTTGAGAAATATGCTTCAAACTAACTGTTAGGAAGGGAAAGAAACAAATAAGTATGCATACCTTAGCTGATGTGATTTGTTGAAGTTCTTAGTATACGGTATTGAAATACAGATATCACACTAGAAGGGGGTTGAATAGTGTGTTAGACAAAACTTTAAAGTCTTTTCACAAAGATGGAGATTTTTCAACTTAAGTTTTACAAGGAACTTGCAAAACATAAATTGTAGTTATCGTCCAGTTGTTTAAAATAACAATTCAATGGAACTGCGTTTTGGTGTATAGTCCAAGTGCAAAGTAAAATGTTTTTCGCAAATATAAAGTAAAGAGACTTGTGCATATAATGCGAAGAAACAACTTAAAGAATAACTGGTAAGCTTAAAAGCGATAGAGTAATAAACACTTGGTTTATACTGGTTCACTCAATCTGAGCTACATCCAGTTCTCCTTCAAAAACCTTGAAGGGTTCCACTAATCAATTCCTAATTACAAACAAGTATTATAAACTCTGCCACTTCTGGCTACAAGTATTCTCTAAGTCACTTCTGGCACATCTTTAACCTCCCACTGAGATTAAAGAACACTCAATTATTCTTTGTCACTAAGCCACTCCTGGCTTTCCAAACAACAGTTTGTTTACAAGTTAATAGATAACTCTCACTGAGAGGATATTACAATGTAACTTGAATACACAAAATAACTTAACAAAGCTAAGAAAAATGCTCTTTATGCACAAGTGTAGGTCATCCAATCATTTTAGCAGAGTTTCAACTCTTAGAAAACTTGATTCGTTCGTTGAGTGCTGGAGCTTGATCCTCTATTTATAGATAGGGGTGGAAATAGGCCAGGCAGCCCGTCAGGGGCCTACAGCCTGGCCCGCCAAAGGCCTGGCCTGGCCTAGCCCGTTTATTAAAATGGCTAGGCTTAGGCTTTTAAAAAGCCTTTTTGATTAAAAAGGCCAGACTTTTGGCTTTAAAAAAAGCCTATTAAGCCTAACAGGCTGGCCTGTTTATATAATAATATATATAATATTATATATTTATATATTACATTAATATAATATATATATAATATTTATATTTAATATTAGTCTCTAGAAAATATTGAATATTTTAAGTTATGAATAAGACCCGTTAACCTATTTAGGCTTGTTGTCCTAGTTAGGTCTATAGGCCTATTGGCTTCTTTATAGGCCCTTTTGTAGAACAGGCCACGAAAACAGGCTTTCAGGCCAGGCCAAACTTTTAAACAGACCATACTAAGGCTTAAAAAAAGGCTTGTAACAGGTAAATAGGCCAGGCCCAGGCTTAGTAATTATGATGTAGGCCAGGCTTAGGCCCACCAAAGCCTGGCCTGACCTGTTTCCACCTCTATTTATAGGTGACTTGGTGAAGATATCCATTGTGGGATCTAAGCCTTTGCCAATAACGGTTCTCTCACAATCATGTGACCGTTGCTACGTGTCAGTTTGGGGTGGAGAGAGGGAGGAGACAACAGCACATGCAACACCTCCACTTTAGTACGATTTCTACAGAGAGAAGCTTTTCTGTCCCCTGTGGTACACCTTTCGAATTTCCAAATGAAATGTCACATATGATAAGCGAGGGAATAAGTGCATAAGTGTACTTTTACACAATCATGGACGCATTATTTAACTGTTTGATAGAAAAAGGTAGTGTAGGTTATATAAGCGCTGAACGCTTCTTCGAATGGAAGCAATGTTTACACACTGGTTTTCACAAAGGATTGGACGCTTATTTGATAATAGCGCATTGGACGCTGGGTTTTATACTTAGAAAACAAGTTCCATTTACTCATTGGATGCACTATGCACATAGTTATATCTTGTTTGTGTTTGAGAAATACAATACCATTGAGGCATTGGATGATGTGGTACCTATAATACTCAAACATAAGACATTAGATTATTCAAAATTTAATCTCATTTGTTATCATCAATATCAAAGTTTGAGGGGTTGGACATCGTCCAAAGTCTTAGATTCTAACAATCTTCCCCTTTTTGATGATGACAAATAAGGCTAAATTTTGATGTGAGCAAATACAATCATATAAAGATATCAAAACAATGTTTATATGAATGATTATGTTATGCCAGTAGGTGTTGACAGGGTGAAAATGTATGAAATGAAGTACTCCCCCTGAGTTCAACATTTCTTATGCATTTGATAAGATATATAAGATAAAATAACATGTAAACAATATATCAGAAATAATGGGTATTAGAGTGAAAAACATATGGATGCAGAGTTTATGATCAAAGATACCTTATATATATTAAATGAACAGCCAATAGAGTTTCACATAGTAGTGTAAGTAAAAAAAAACTCTATGAAATAAAAATTCCAAACTTCTCCCCCTTTGTCATTAACAAAAATGGGTTTGAAAGATGGAAAAATGATTAGACCATCATGGTTATGTAGGGCTGTTGAGGTGGATCTTGTGGTGGGAGTGGTTGTTCTGGTGGTGCTTGAGGTGGTGGTGCATGTTGTTCAACAGGTGGCTGTTGTGGATATTGTTGAGGCATATGTTGAACCAAATGAACTAAATGAGCAACAATGCCAATGTGATTTGCTGCTGTTGACTAGATTTGAGTTACCAGCATTTGTGAGAGTTGCATGAATTGATCAACAATAGCATTTTGCATCATTAATCTATGTTGTGCAGCTTCAGCTTGTTGCCTCTCTTGGAAAGCACGAAGAGCAACCTCTGTCTCAATTTGCTGTTAGGTTCTAAGACCTTGGACGATGTCCAACCCCTCGAATTTCGGTTTTGATGATAATAACTAAAGGATAAATTTTGAAGTATCTAATGATCTAGTTTGAGTGTTATAGGATTTACGTCGTCCAATTCCACAACGGTATTGTATCTCTCAAACCTGGACTTTATGTTTTAATAAAGAAAGCGTCCAGATGTGTTTTATAAGAATCCTACAGGCAACGTCCAATGCTCCTGTGAGAGCAAGCGTCCAACGCTTGAATAACACTCTCTGTAGTTTCTATCTTAAAAATACGTTTTCAATGTTGACTCAATATAAGGCAACGATCACTCTCTCATATTTTAACATGCCATTCTATTTGATTTTTTCGAATAGTACTGAACAGGAATAGAAGAAGCTTCTCTCTACAGAAAAAGTACAAGTAGGAGAGGCGCTACAAGTACGGCTGTCACTTCCATCTCTTCACTCTAAGTCAAAACGTGACAACGGTCATATGCTACAGAAAGAACCGCTCTTGGAAAAGGAACAGATCCCTCAACGGATACCTTTCAACAAGCTTCCTATATACAGAAGAATGAGCTCAAATATCAGACTGACGGAAAATTGATAAAGAGCTGAATCTCTACCAAAACGACTGGACGATCTTAAGCAAAAAGAGCATTCATCTTAGCTTTGCTAAGCGAGACTGTATATTCATACTTACTGTAATATCCTCTCAGTGAGAGTTAAGTTTTACTTACAATCTCAAACAATTCTATTTGGAAAGCCAGGAGTGGCTTAGTGTTAAAGAATACTTGGGTTTTGTGTTCAATCTCAAGGGGAGATTAAGGGTGTGCCAGAAGTGGCCTAGAGAATACTTGTAGCCAGAAGTGGCAAGGTTAGAATACTTGAGAGTAATCAGATTTTGATTAGTAGAACCCTTCAAAAGTTTTTGAAGGAGAACTGGACGTAGCTCAGTTGAGTGAACCAGTATAAAACTAAGTATTCTATTCTTTCGCCTTCTAGCTTACTTGCATTTCTTTTAAACTATCTCTTCAACATACTACGAAAGGGTTTCTATACACATTTTATCTAAGATTATCTATTACGTGTATTCTAAAGAAAAGGAAGAAGAGTAGTTTCTTTGGACTGTTGTTTTTAATCTGCTGGACGATAGCTTGTTTTTCTGTTTTACTAAGTTCCTGTAAAACGTAAAGATACACTATCTTCACATTAGCTAAAGTTTTCCAAAGAAATTTTAAATACACTATTCAACCCCCCTTCTAGTGTATTTCTCTATATTTCAGTTGGTATCAGAGCTCGACCTCTTGGGTTGAGTTCTTAACAGTACAGAGGAAAGATCCTGAGAAAGATGGAAAACGAAGGACAAGCTGTGAACAGACCACCACTCTTCAAGGGTGTCAAATATGATTACTGGAAACAAAGAATGATAGCATTCTTTGAATCTAGCCATATTGACATGTGGGAAGTTGTGGAGATGGGCGATTATATTCCACTTGATGCAAGCCTCAACGAAATCCCAAAGGCTAGATGGACAGAAGAGCAAAAACAAAGATTTTATCTCAACTCCAGAGCCAGAAACATCATCATGTGTGCACTAAGCGAACAAGAATACAACAAGGTGCACAGTCTCAAAAGCGCAAAACAAATGTGGGACACTCTTGCATTAACATATGAGGGTTCCACTCAGGTAAAATGTAACAAACTCAGTCTCCTTACTCGTCAGTATGAGTTGTTTAGTATGGAAGAAAACGAGGACATACAAAGTATGTTTGGACTGTTTCGAACCATACTAAATGAACTTAGAGCACATGGTAAAGATTATAATAACTATGAACATATTGACAAAATTCTAAGAAGTTTGCCTAGGAAATGGAGACCACAGGTTACAACTTTGAGAACAAAAAAGGAACTGGACGATATGTCCCTAGAAGAACTCGTGGGAACCCTCAAGGTGCATGGACTAAAACTGCATCAAGATAGTGATGGTAAGAAAAATAAGTCTCTGGCGCTCAGCGTCCAGAAACCAAGGAAAGCATCATCGTCCAAAGCCATGCAAGCTGAAACATCATCAGACGAACAATATGAAGATGATGACTCAGACGAGAATGATGAACTATCCTTTATATCCAAAAGGATACATGCTATGTGGAAGAAGAAAGGTGGATCCAGATGGAGAAACCTAAAGAGGAAAGACTTCAAAGAAAAGAAGGAGAAGAGTCCAATTGTATGCTACGAATGCAAAAAGCCAGGACACTTCAAATCAGAATGCCCAGATCTCGACAAAAGCAAGGACAAGAAGAAGAAATTCTTCAGCAAAGGAAAGGGTAAGAAAGTTCTGATGTCCACATGGGAAGACCTGGACGATGACTCATCATCGGACGATGGAGAAGAAGAGGAAGCACATATATGCCTGATGGCAGACACCTTGACTGATTCTTCTGAACCAGAAGAAGAAGATGAGGTAGATTTTAATGACATAGATTCAATTCAAGAAGCTTATCATGAATTACTTTCAAACTCTTCTATTTTTTCAAAAGCCTATAGAACTTTAAAGAAATCATCCAAATCACTTTCAAAAGAAAAAGAAGCTTTAGAAGAAAGCGTTAGACAACTGGAAAGTGAAAAGGAGGATTTACAGAAAAAGTTTACAGAGCTCTCAAGGCAAAATGAAACTACAAATATGGAGAGGCGAACTCTCTGGAATGATGCTGCTCAAGCCTATAAATCCTATAAGGATTCAAGGGATAGAGAAAGAAATCTTTCCATAGAGATTCGAAATCTCAACGCAGAAAACAAAAGGCTAGTTGAGAAGCTTCTGAAAGTTGAAGCAGATACTTCCTTAAGAGGTCAATCACATGATGTTGTAAAACTTCATGAAGAAATTGACAGCCTAAAGAAGGATCTGTCAAACTTTGTCAAGGGCTCTGACAACCTCAAGAAACTTTTAAAATATGAAGGTTGTAAGAGACCAAATGACAGGTCAGGACATGGATATAAGGGAAAGAAATATATTCATGATGAGGAAACAGATGTTTGCTATTTCTGTGGGAAACCTGGACATATAACGTCCAAATGCAGACACCTGCCTAAGAAGGGAGCATTCAATGCCCTTCGAGCTAACAAAAAAGGACCCAAGTCAATCTGGGTACCTAAGGATAAAATTGTTCCTGTTGCAGACATGCTTAACAGCAGGAAAGAAACTCCAATCATGGTACCTGGACAGTGGGTGCTCACATCACATGACGGGAGAAAGGTGTATGTTTCAAAGCCTCCTACCCAAGACTGGTGGGACAGTCACTTTTGGAGGGAATCAGAAAGGGATGATAGCTGGCGTAGGTAAGATTGGTATACCACCCTATCCTTGTATTGATAAAGTTCTTTATGTTAAAGGTCTTAAACATAATCTACTTGGCATAAGTCAATTATGTGACAGTGGATATGATGTTGCCTTTAACAAAGGTGAATGTACAGTCAAAAACTCTGATGGGTCCCTTCTCTTTACCGCAAAGAGGCAAGGCAATCTGTATAAGATTAAACTTGGGGAACTATCAAGTCAAAATGTATCATGCCTAGTTTCTGTACAAGAAAATCATTGGTTATGGCATAAAAGACTTGGTCATGCAAGCTTGAGGTTAATCTCAAAGATGAACAGGCACAACCTCGTAAGAGGACTACCAAGTATGTCATATAAAGATGATCTTCTTTGTGAAGCTTGTCAGAAAGGGAAACAAGTGAAAAGTTCTTTTCAAAGTAAAAACATTGTTTCCACTTCTAGACCTCTTAAGCTGTTACATATTGATCTGTTTGGACCCATAAGAACAGCCTCGGTAAATGGTAAAAGATATGGATTAGTTATAGTGGACGACTATACTAGATGGACATGGGTCTTATTCCTATCCCACAAAGATGAGTCCTTTAAGGCCTTTTATAATCTCTGCAAAAGAGTTCAAAATGAAAAAGGAGTATACATTACTTCGATCAGAAGTGATCACGGGGGTGAATTCGAAAATGAAAGTTTTCAAAGGTTCTGTGAGGATAATGGTATCCTTCACAACTTCTCAACACCTAGAACACCACAACAGAATGGTGTAGTTGAGAGGAAAAACAGGTCACTTCAGGAGATGGCCAGAACCATGTTGAATGATAATTCAACCCCTAAACACTTCTGGGCTGAACAGTGAATACTGCCTGCTATTTACAAAATAGAATCTATATAAGGCCGATATTGAAAAAGACTCCATGTGAATTGTGGAAGGGTAGAAGACCCAACATATCCTACTTCCATCCATTTGGATGTCAATGTTTCATTCTGAACACTAAGGATAACCTGGGAAAATTTGTTTCTAAGTGTAATGAAGGAATACTGCTTGGTTATTCTGAAACATCAAAGGCATACAGAGTTTATAACTCTAGAACCTTAGTTGTTGAAGAAGCTATCCATGTGAAGTTTAATGACAACAAGCCTGATAAGGAATTATCAGAGCTGGACAAATCATTTGCAGATATCAGATTGGATGATGCAAGTAAGTCATCAGATCCGTCCAACCATGATGTCTCAGTTGAAGAATCAAATGCACCACTGGATCGTCCAGTCGCAGAACAAAGAGAACCAAATGGACGTAACTGGCAAATGAAGAAACATCATCCACAGGAGCAAATAATTGGAGATCCAAAAGATAGAGTCAAAACTAGATCTTCACTTCAACGACAGCAAGGTCACGCAGCATTCATATCTCAAATAGAACCTAAGACTATGGATGATGCCTTGGAAGATGAAGGCTGGGTCAAAGCCATGCAAGAAGAACTTGACCAATTTCAAAAGAACAATGTCTGGAAGCTAGTAGAACTCCCCAACGACAAAGAAGCTGTAGGAGCAAAGTGGGTGTTCAGAAACAAGCTGGACGAAGCAGGTAATGTTGTGAGAAACAAAGCAAGGTTGGTAGCAAAAGGTTACTCACAACAAGAAGGTATAGATTATACTGAAACTTATGCTCCCGTTGCACGTCTGGAGGCAATCCGCATTTTACTGTCATTTGCAGCTCATAGCAATACGAAGCTATATCAAATGGACGTAAAAAGTGCATTCCTCAATGGACTCATAAAGGAAGAAGTCTATGTGGAACAACCCCCAGGATTTGAAAGTGATGCTTTTCCAAACCATGTTTTTAAACTTAACAAAGCATTATATGGGTTGAAACAAGCCCCTAGAGCTTGGTATGAAAAACTCAGCACATTTCTGTCAGAAAATGGTTTTTCAAGAGGAAAGGTAGACACTACGTTATTTCGCAGAGACTACTCTTCTGATTTTATTATTGCACAAATATATGTTGATGATATTATATTTGGTGCCACTAATGAGTCTCTCTGTGAAGATTTTGCCAAATTAATGCAAACAGAGTTCGAGATGAGCATGATGGGTGAGCTGAAATTCTTCCTTGGACTCCAAATCAAACAAACTGAAAAGGGAATATATATACACCAGACTAAGTATGTCAAAGAGCTACTAAAGAAATACAAGTTGGACGATGCAAAACCAATGAAAACTCCTATGCATCCAACAACAGTACAACTCAAAGAAAGTAGACAATACTCTATACAGAGGTATGATAGGATCACTCCTATACCTCACAACGTCCAGACCTGACACCATGTTCAGCGTATGCTTATGTGGCAGATTTCAATCTGACCCAAGGGAAGTTCACTTAACTGCTGTTAAAAGAATCTTTCGATATCTTGCTGGAACCACTAACCTTGGGTTATATTTCAAAAGGCAGAAAGATTTCAGGCTAATAGGATATTGTGATGCTGATTATGCTGGAGATCGAATTGAAAGAAAAAGCACCAGTGGAGGGTGTCACTTCATCGGTGGTAATCTAGTCTCCTGGACATGCAAGAAGCAAGGAACTATTGCTCTGTCCACTGCTGAAGCAGAGTATATTTCAGCTGCAAAATGCTGTTCTCAAATCTTGTGGATCAAACATCAACTTGAGGACTACAATATATATGAGAGTAACATTCCTATCTTCTGTGATAGTAAAGCTGCAATAAATCTTTCAAAAAATCCCATTTTGCATTCAAGGGCCAAACATATAGAGATTAAACATCACTTTATAAGAGACCATGTTCAAAAGGGTACTGTGGAATTACACTTTGTAACCACAGATAATCAGCTTGCTGATATATTCACCAAACCCCTTACTGAAGACAAGTTAATCCTTCTGAGGGATAAACTTGGCATGGACTCTGTAAAGGAATAATTAAAATCTACATGATGCGTCCAATAAAACCACAATGTCCAAAGGACATGTCGTCCAAGGAACACTAGAGTCATGCACATGCATTACATATATTTCACTTAAGTCCAATATATGGACGATGTCTTTTTTATCTTAGTCTTTTCTTTTGTTTCAAATAATCAAAACGGATCGATTTAAGAATAAGCATGAGCTAATACTCTATGCTGAGTCACCAAAATGCCAGTAACCATACACAATTACCCACATCCTTCGCACGTCTCATCATGGCAGGTTTTTATGGCGTCAGTTACTTTTCAAATACTCAAAAAGCCCAAAACCGCTTCATATCCTCCAAACAAAGCCCAAATATACATTTATCAAATCCTCACAGAAAAACACCACCATATCAATCCTTTCTGAAAATATCATCAACCTAAACACTCACTCACTCTCTCAGAAACCCCAAAACCCTCTCAGAAAACCTAAAAATCCAAACTTTACAAGCATGGCAATCTCTACAAACTCAAGCAACTCAGAACTCGACGTCCTCACCTACCCTGAAACCACAGTTGTGTGCCAAGGAGATGCTACAGTGCACATTGAGCACTTCTTCGACATCGAAGAGCTTGAGAAGCTGGGACTGAACCTGAACGAGAGCCTTCTGAAGTGTGGAATCAGAGGCTACTTTAATGAAAACTAGAAAATATTCCCTGAGTTGATCAGAATGTTCTGGAGGAATGCCAAGTTCCAGAGCTCAAGGGAGCTCGTGGCCACGATTCTTGGACGAGAAGTGACTCTGTCCATCGAGGCCATAGCAAAGGTAACTGGTTGCATTAGGGAGCATAACCAGTACAGAACAAACTGGGCCAAGCAGTACGGCAATCACATTGCGACTGTGCTTTGCAAGACCAAAACCCCCGAGTCAATAAAGATTGAGTACAAGAATCTATGTGAGGAAGCAAAAATCTGGCAGCAGGTGTGCAACAAGAGTATCCTGCACAAAGCTGGGTCTAAGGACTCAGTCACAGACTTACAGAAGTTTGTGATATTCCATCTTATGGAAGGCATTCCCTTCAATCTCCCTCACATCATCTACGTCAATATCGTGAGGATGATGAAGTCTGTGGGTGGGAATGATGACATTTTCTACGCCGCCCTGATGAACAAGATCTTCTGGGATCAGAAGGTTTATCAACGCTTCTTTGATGAATTGGATGAAGAAGCCCACGAAGCTATTGTGAAGAAAGGGCCAATGGTAGCAACACAACAGTTGTTTGGTGAGTCTAACATAAAACCTATGAAGATCAAGCTAACAGCCAAGGTCTTAAGGGACCTGGACGAGGACACCATCAACAAGCAACGTCATGAACAGAGCAAGATCATCTCCAATGATGAAGAAGAAGAGATTAATCTTCTGGGTATTGGTAGAAAGATCAAAAGGCTGATGGAAGAACAGGAGGGCAGAAAGATCACACACCAAATGTCTCAGATGCATGAGGAAGACACTGAAAAGGAGAGAAGAACCAAGAAAAGGCATGCTGAGACATCTGCTGCTCAGTCACCAGCAGGGAAGCGTCCAAGGACTGATACGTCCAAACCTGTTCAAGATGAGAGGCGTCCAAAGGCAGCACCAGTAAAGGTTGTCCCAGAAAAGCAAAAGGTACGAAAGCTTCAATTACTGGACGACTCTAATGATGATGACCAGATCTCAATTGGTCAGATCATGAAGAAGGCAGAGGAGACAGAGGGTCCTCAGCAAAAGAAGCAGAAGGCACAACCTGCTAAAACACTTCCTTTTCTTGCTAATGTGCCACGACGAGTAAAGACTCAGGCAATAAGGCCAAAGAGAATTGCAGTGCTACCATCTTCCTCTCAAGACACCGACAACATATCCACCAGCACCCTACTACCAACAACACCCAGTGCTCCTTCCACATCAGCAAGCCAACAACCACCTCTTCGCTTGGACCTGTCCAAGTTTGTGCGTCCAAGAGATACATGGAGGGATACATGGTCCCCATGGACTATACCCCCCAAGCAGAAAACCAAAGAAGAGAAAGACAGAGAACGCTTCCCGGTTGCATTCCTTACACGCAATGACCAGAATTTCTGTAAAGAAGGTGATGTGATCCAGAGGCCTTTGCAAGAGCCTTTGAAGTGGCATTTTACTACTGCCTCAGCACCAGAGTGGACGAGGTATGTTTGCACTGAATCTTTGTCAGCTGCTTATTATGTTATGCCAAAAGGAACGATCATCAGCAACCCTCTGCCCAATTGGACGAGAGAAGTGTACCCACACTTAGTACGCATGCCTCATCCTTACATCTGTCCAACTGGAACTCAGCAGAGAGTGCGTCCAGCAGCAGAAAATCTGCAGAAGCCAGAGGTGGAAGTTGCCTCTCGATTCACCAAGACGGTTGCGGAGCAGAAAGGGAAGGCTCCAAGGAAAAAGAAGGCACCATCCAAGAAGTCCTCTATCAACAAAGATATTGAATTGGCTGCAGAATTGCAATTGGCCATTAAAGAAAGTCTGGACCCGTCAATAACGAAGCAGTGTCCAGATGCAGGGTGGGTCAAGGATGTTCAAATCTGGACTCCAATCACAAAGTTCCTGCCTCTACCAGCTGGAACTCCAGTGCTAAACTTCCAGCCAGGCGACTATGATGAACTTGGAAAACTTCTGCAACAAATGTACATACCAAACCAAGCCATCGCCTACCCACCAAACCTGCACATAAGTCGCGCCACAGAAATAAAGTTTGTACCAGACAGAGTATGTCCTAGACTACCTGTATATGATGCTGGTCGCAAGAAAGGCTTCAAGTTCTACGGCATTGAGATGCCCAGCAGGGAAGAGAAAGTTGAAACCCTGCAAAAATCCTCTCACACCTGGGATCACTTATTTGATAAGACTGGTAAGCTTACGCGTTCACTTGGAACCTTTGATTCCATTACCTTTTGGCGCCAGATCTTATGGAACGATTCCCAGCAAGCCTCATCCTCAGGCAGCTCCAAGGATGACTTTGTTCATCCCCCTCATGGTATAGAAGTGCTGCGTCCAGTCAAGACTCACCACTTCTCAGACACCTTTGCCTGCTTTCTGAAAGACTCAGATGATTATCTGGAGTTAATAAAGACTTTGCCAAAAATCAGAAGCACCAAAGTGTTTGACCTTCGAACACTGGATCGCACAGAGTTTGTGGAGGAACTCCAAACTCTGCATGAGGAGTACCAAGCAGAAGAAGCCACAGCAGCAGAACAAGCTCGTCTAGAGCAGCTGGCTCTTGAGGAAGCTGAGACCGCAACCATAGAAAAGGAAGATACGGTTGCTAAGTCAAAAGCTACACAGGCAGAACTGGATGAAGCATCTGCCAAAGTAACAAAGGTGCTAGCTCATCTTGACCTGGACTCATCTGTACCAGTGGACGTAGAACACTTTGTCACGTCACATGAAGAACCTACCGTCCAATCTGATAAGTTCGAGGATGATAGAGAGCTCGTTGTTGAAGCCTCCAAGCCAATGGAAGTCTCTGCAGCACAGCCTATTGCTGAAGATATCACCAGCTTCCCCATTGTTGATGCATCTACTGAAGCACATTCGGGCACACATCAACTGGTTCCCACTGGATCTTCAAGTCCAAGGGGCATCAATCCCTTGCGATTTGCTGAACCACAAGGAGTCTCAAAAGATCGTGTTCACGAGATAGTGCAACAGGCTCTGAGGCAACAACAGTTGGAGACCGAAGCCGCTTTTCAAGCTTTTCAGCAAAGACAACAGGCGGAGGCTGATCAACATCGTCTGATGCTGCAAAATGCAATCACTGAGCAGTTCATAAGTCTCTCCCAGACGCTTGTGAACCAGATTCAAAATACAGCAGCCACCTTACTTGGACAAGTTGCTCATGCAGTTCCACCAGTCCAACCACAACCTCCACAACTAGCACCACCAATACAAGCACCACCAGAACAACCTCCACCACCACCACATGAACCACCTCCACAGCCATAAGGTGACCATGATGGCCAAATTTTTTTTCTTTCCATCTTTCAAACCTTTTTGTTAATGACAAAGGGGGAGAAATTGGAATTTTGATGAGAGTAATAGCTAAACAATCTGTATTCAAAATTTTTTTTTGGCATATATATTGGCTCTTTTATCAAAACATGAGGTGTTTATTTTCATAAATTCCGCATCCATATCATTGATATGTTTTTCACTTTGATATCTGTTATACATGATTTATACTTGCCTTTATATTTATCTGTTATCAGATGCATAAGAAATGTTGAACTCAGGGGGAGTACTTCACTTTAATACTCTGGCATAACATAATCATCTCTGACCTGATACATTGTATTCTTATATGATTATGTGTCTGTTAACATCAAAATTTACCATTATTTGTCATCATAAAAAAGGGGGAGATTGTTAGGTTCTAAGATCTTGGACGATGTCCAACCCCTCGAATTTTGGTTTTGATGATAATAACTAAAGGATAAATTTTGAAGTATCTAATGATCTAGTTTGAGTGTTATAGGATTTACGTCGTCCAATTCCACAACGGTATTGTATCTCTCAAACCTGGACTTTATGTTTTAATAAAGAAAGCGTCCAGATGTGTTTTATAAGAATCCTACAGGCAGCGTCCAATGCTCCTGTGAGAGCAAGCGTCCAACGCTTGAATAACACTCTCTGTAGTTTCTATCTTAAAAATACGTTTTCAATGTTGACTCAATATAAGGCAACGATCACTCTCTCATATTTTAACATGCCATTCTATTTGATTTTTTTCGAATAGTACTGAACAGGAATAGAAGAAGCTTCTCTCTACAGAAAAAGTACAAGTAGGAGAGGCGCTACAAGTACGGCTGTCACTTCCATCTCTTCACTCTAAGTCAAAACGTGACAATGGTCATATGCTACAGAAAGAACCGCTCTTGGAAAAGGAACAGATCCCTCAACGGATACCTTTCAACAAGCTTCCTATATATAGAAGAATGAGCTCAAATATCAGACTGACGGAAAATTGATAAAGAGCTGAATCTCTACCAAAACGACTGGACGATCTTAAGCAAAAAGAGCATTCATCTTAGCTTTGCTAAGCGAGACTGTATATTCATACTTACCGTAATATCCTCTCAGTGAGAGTTAAGTTTTACTTACAATCTCAAACAATTCTGTTTGGAAAGCCAAGAGTGGCTTAGTGTTAAAGAATACTTGGGTTTTGTGTTCAATCTCAAGGGGAGATTAAGGGTGTGCCAGAAGTGGCCTAGAGAATACTTGTAGCCGGAAGTGGCAAGGTTAGAATACTTGAGAGTAATCAGATTTTGATTAGTAGAACCCTTCTGATCAGTGCATCTTCATGCACATTCTTCTACTATTATTCTTAGGCATTTCCTTAGTTTATTTCTTTAGTTTCACCATTTTAGTGTGTTTTCATATTTAAGTTTGTTTCTAGCTTTATTTAATTTTCGTATTTTATTTTCAGCATTAGCAACTTTCAATGGAAGATTCATAACTGGAGCTACAGGAAACCTTTGTCTGGAATACCACGGCCGTGGTAGCCTAAGCACGGCCGTGCTAAGCCACCACAGCCGTGGTGAAATAACCACGGCCAAGCAGAAATCAGTGAAAGTTTTGCATCAGCGTCAACTTTCCGAGCACAGCCGTGGTTAATTTACCACGACCGTGCTCGGAAAGCACGTTGATTGGACCTCCAGACTATGCAAGGACCACGGCCGTGGTTAATTTACCACGACCGTGCTCGGAAAGCACGCAGATTGGACCTCCAGACTATGCAAGGACCACGGCCGTGGTCATCTCCTCAGCATGGCCGTGGTGATCCGCATTAGCAGTTTAAAACTTTATAAATATAGAACAGAGGGCCGCGTACTGTACACGTTTTTACTGTAGACTCTCATTCACTGTTCATGAAATTCTTTTAGAAGGTTTTGAACAATTGTAATGGAGAACTAAGTTCCGAAGAATCGATCTGCTGTAATCAGATTCCACTTTGAGGTTCTTTTATAAATTCCATATCAATCTGTTTCCTTTGATTTATTCCAATAATCTCAATTGATTGCTTAATTTGATTGTTGTTATAGGATATAATTCTTAAATTCGATTGGTTGTGTGATCTTGAATTAATTTCGCGTTAACGTAGCTTTTGCATTATCGCGTTTGATCATATTTTCGTTTGCTTAATCCGGAATTCAGGAACATACGCCGTATAATTTCTATTGCGCTTGTCAGTAGTTATTATAGTCGAATAGGATCTGATCCGTTTAGGGAATTGGAATTTATAGGGATCAATGATAAGTTGGAAGTCGATACAGTAGGTTGATTCGCTTTAGCTTACTTGATAATCACAATTTATTTTAATCCTTTTTCTTGATATCATAATCAAACCCCCCATTAATCGTTACTGTATTGATTGATAATAATACAAGAATCCTTGAGAACGATACTCGAGTTGTCGTTGCCGTAACTATACTTTCAAAATCACTCGTTTTGATCCGTGCGCGACAGCGGATCTCAAAAGTTTTTGAAGGAGAACTGGACGTAGCTCAGTTGAGTGAACCAGTATAAAACTAAGTATTTTATTCTTTCGCCTTCTAGCTTACTTGCATTTCTTTTAAACTATCTCTTCAACATACTACGAAAGGGTTTCTATACACATTTTATCTAAGATTATCTATTAAGTGTATTCTAACGAAAAGGAAGAAGAGTAGTTTCGTTGGACTGTTGTTTTTAATCTGCTGGATGATAGCTTGTTTTTCTGTTTTACTAAGTTCCTGTAAAACGTAAAGATACACTATCTTCACATTAGCTAAATTTTTCCAAAGAAATTTTAAATACACTATTCAACCCCCCTTCTAGTGTATTTCTCTATATTTCATTTGCTATTGCCTAAGAGCTTGTTGCACAATCTCTTGGACTCAATCTTTGAAGACACCTTGAGGTTCAACAAATCGCAAGGGAACGATAGCCTTTGGACTTGAGGAATTGGCAGGCACAACTTGTCTAATTCCAGAGTATGCTTCATTGGATGCATCAACAACATGTATACTGGTAGCAATCTTAGGAGTAGCCTTGTCAGCTGTAGACTCTGGTGGTTGTGGCATTTCAGTCTCAGCCACTGGTTGTATTTCTTCATCTTTGGACACTTCAGATTGGATGGTTTGTTCCTTATGTGAAGTTACAAAGTGTTCAACGTCCACTTGTACTTCATTTTCCAAGTCCAGTTGGATGAACACCTCATTTGCTTTCGCAGAAGCTTTGTCCAGTTTGGCTTGAGTAACTTGTGGTTGGCAACCTCTTCTGCTTTTCTTTGCATAACTCTTTCAGCATTTTCTTTTTCAATTAGCTATAGACAAGCTTTCTCAGCCTCTACTGCTCTTTGTCATTCAACTTCTTCTTACTGGGCTCTTTCGTCTTCAGCCTTTTATTGTTCATGAAGCATATGAATTTCTTATGCAAACTCAGCATGGTCATGGTGATGAATATCGTATACTTTGTTGCTTCTGATGATTGGCAGTGTCCTTAAGACATCAAGAAAATCATCATTATCAGTTAGAAAGCAAGCAAAGGTATCAGAGAAATGATACGTGTTGACTGGGCGCAGGGCTTCAAGGCCTTCTGGTGGATGAATGAGATCTTCTTTGGAGTAACCAGAATTTGAAGACTTTTGTGTATCTTCCCATAAGATCTGCAGCCAGAATGTCTTAGCTTCGTACATGTTAAGTGGTCTTGTGAACTTGCCGGACTTGTCAAATAAATGTTTCCATTGCTTAGATGAAAACTTCAGTTCAATCTTTTCATTTCTGGATCACATCTCAGTACTATAGTATTTGAAGCCTTTCTTCTTTCCAATATCACAAACAGGTAGTCTGGGACATACCTTATCAAGAACAAACTTGATATCAGTTGAGCGATTGATGTGGAGTTGAGGAGGATAGGCTAGTGCTTGATCTTGCAGATACATTTGTTGGAGTAGTTTGCCAAAGATCATCATAGTCATTTGGTTGAAAATTTATCACCGGAGTTTCAGGTGGAAGTGGTAGGAACTCGGTGATGGGGGTCCAGAGCTGAATACCCTTGACCCATCATATTTTAGGAACTTGTGGAGATTTGGAAGGGTCCAAGCTTTCTTTGTAGGCTAATTGTAATTCAGTAATCATTTCTATATCTATGTTGGTAGTGGCTGGCTTCTTTGGAGCATTTTCTTCTTTGGTTGTGATTTGCTAGATTTATCAAGCAGTGGTCTAGCATACTTGGAAGCTATCTCTACCTCTGGTTCAAGAAGCTCTTTAGCTACTGGACGCACCCTTTGATGAGTACCAATTGGACATGTATGAGGGCACTCCATCCTAGCCAAGTTTGGATGAGATTCTATTGTCCATGTTGGTGAAGGATTGCAAATGATGTTCCTTCTGGTAGTGAAGCATAGGTTTTAGATTGAGGATGAATATAATCATACCTCGTCCAGTCTTGTGTAGTAACTTTAGAGAAATTTCGCTCAAGTGGTTCCTGAAGAGATCTCCAAATTACATATATCTTCTTGCAGTAGTTCTGTTCATTCCTTGTGAAGAATGCAATAGGGAACCTTTCTATATCAATTTTTTCTTTTGTCTTCAATTGGACCTTGGGTGGAATGATCCAAGGAGTCCATGCATCTCTCCAAGCATATCTTGGACGCACAGCTCTTGTTAGATATAGCTTGAGAGGTGGATGTTGTACTGGTGCAACACTTGTTGAAGTAGCTAATGGAGTAGTGGTGGATTCACTTTCTGTATCTTGTGTTAGAGGGGGTGGTATGGGAAATTTTCTTGGTCTTTCTACCTGAGTTTTGATTCTCTTAGCACATTAGCAGGGAAAGCAAAATCTCCTGCTTTGGACGTTGTAGATACCTTCTATTTCTTCTACGGTCCAGACTCAGCTTCTTCTGCCTTTTGCTTGATTTGGCCAATTGGTACACGATGATCATCATCAAAGTCGCTCATTATCTTTAATTTGCATACTATGGGATTTTCTGGTACAGGTTTCACTGAAGCAGTCTTTGGACGCTGCTCAACTTGTGCAGGTTTGGACGAAGCAGTCCTTGGAATCTTCTCAGCCTGTGCTGGAGAGTTGGACGGTGTAGGAGCAGTCTTTTTTTTTCTTCTTCTTCTTGCTGTTGTGACATTTTGCTTGTCACCTTCCTGGTTTCTTGATCTTTCATCAGCTTCTTGATCTTCTTTCCAAGACCTAGGAAATCTATTTCTTCTTCTTCATCATTTTGAATGAGCATACTTTGCTCATGTCTCTTCTTGTTTATGCTTTTTTCGTCCAATTCCCTCAGGTCCTTTGCAGTAAGCTTGATCTTCATGGGCTTTATGTTGGACTCCCCAAATCTCTGTTGGGTTGCAATCAGCTCTATTTTCCTCGTGATTGCCTCATTTTCAGCATCGTCCAATTTATCATAGAAGCGTTGATAAACTTTTTGATTCTAGAAAATTTTATTCAACATTGCAGCATAAAAAATATCATCATTCCTGCCTATTGTCTTCATCATCCTCAGAATGTTGAAGTAGATGGCTTGTGGTAGGTTGAATGGAATGCCTTCCATCAAGTGAAATATCACAAACTTGTGTAAGTCCGTGACT
This sequence comes from Pueraria montana var. lobata, assembly GCA_026413185.1. Lineage (NCBI taxonomy): Eukaryota > Viridiplantae > Streptophyta > Magnoliopsida > Fabales > Fabaceae > Pueraria > Pueraria montana. Next base: position 45,984,224 of record CM048656.1, read on the forward strand.
GAGTCCTTAGACCTAACTTTGTGCAGGATACTCTTGTTGCATACTTGTTGCCAGATTTTGGCTTCTTCACGCATATTTTTGTATTCAAGCTTCTCTTCCTCAACAATCTTGTTGTTGCAGAACACGTTGCTCACATGTTTGCCATATTTCTCAGCCTAGTTCAGTATGTACTGATTCTGTTCCCTAATACAGCTAGTAACTTTGGCTATGGACTCAGTGGACAGAATCATTTCTCGTTCCAGCACTGTAGATACAATATGTATTTGAGTCTCGAACCTTACATTCCTCCAAAACATTCTGGTATGTTATGGATATTTCTTCTGATTTTCGTTGAAGTAGCCCCTTATTCCGCACTTCAGCAGGCCTATCTCAATATTGAGACCAAGTCCCTCAAGGTATTTGATGTCGAAGAAGTGCTTTATATGAACAGTAGCAACTCCTTGAGTAACGATGGTGGTTTCAGGGTAGGTAGGGATGTTGATTTCAGAGGTAGTTGATTCATCTGAGTTTGACATTGTAGTAAAGGTTGGATTTTTAGGTTAGCTGAAGAGTGTTTAGGTTGGTTTGAGAGAGAGAGAGAGAGAGATAATGCTTAAGGTAGAAGATGATTTCAGAGTAGGAAAATTGGTAAAGTATTTTTCTGAGTGGATTTGGCAGCTTAAGTATGGGCTCTATTTGGAGAACATGAAATAGTTTTGGGCTTTATGAATATTTGAAATTTGAGTTTATGCCATTAAACCCACCATGATGAGGTGTACTGAGGTTATGGGTAACTTTGTACGGTTATCAACAGTTAAGTGACTCAGCATAGAGCATTTACTTAAAACGAAACCATTTTATCCCCGTTGTAAAATATGGTAAATGAAAACACATAACAGAAAAACACCGTCTAGACATTGGACTTAATTGTAACCCATGCAATGCACATGCATAACTAGGTGACCTTTAGACGACATGTCCATTGGATGTAGTAGTCATTGGACGCTACATATGGATGTTAATCATTCCTTTACAAAGTCCATTCCAAGTATATTCCTCAGAAGGATTAGCTTGTCTTCAGTAAGGGATTTTGTAAATATATCAGCTAGCTGATTATCTGTGGTTATAAACTGTAATTCCACAGTCCTTTTCTGAACATGGTCTCTTATAAAGTGATGTTTAATTTCTGTATGTTTTGCCCTTGAATGCAATATAGGGTTTTTGGAAAGATCAATTGCAGCAGTGCTATCACAAAAGATAGGAATGTTACTTTCATATACACTGTAGTCCTTAAGTTAATGCTTGATCCATAAGATTCGAGAGCAGCACTTTGCAGCTGAGATATACTCTACTTCGACAGTAGATAGTGCAATGGTTCCTTGCTTCTTGCATATCCAGGAGATTAAGTTTCCACCAATGAAGTGACATCCTCCACTAGTGCTTTTTCTTTCGATTCTATCTCCAGCATAGTTAGCATCATAGTATCCAACTAATCTGAAATCTTTCTACCTTTTGAAATATAGACTAAGATTAGTTGTTCCAACAAGATATCGAAAAATTCTTTTAACAACTGTTAAATGAACTTCCCTTGGATCAGATTGAAATCTGCCACATAAGCATACACTGAACATAATGTCAGGTTTGGACGTTGTGAAGTATAGTAGTGATCCTATCATTCCTTTGTACAAGGTGTTGTCCACCTTATTTGAACTATCGTCTAGTCCAAGTACTATTGTTGGATGCATAGGGGTCTTCATTGGCTTTGCATCGTCCATCTTGAACTTCTTTAGAAGCTCCTTTACATACTTGGTTTGATGTATGTATATGCCTTTATTAGTTTGTTTAATTTGCAATCCAAGAAAGAATTTCAGTTCTCCCATCATGCTCATCTCAAACTCCGTTTGCATCAACTTAGCAAATTCCTCACATAGAGATTCATTAGTAGTACCAAATATGATATCATCAACATATATTTGAGCAATGATAAAATCAGAGTTATAATCTTTGCAAAACAAAGTAGTTTTTACTTTTCCTATTGAAAAACCATTTTCTGAAAGAAATGAGCTGAGTTTTTCATACCAAGCTCTAGGTGCTTGCTTCAGTCCATATAAAGCTTTGTTAAGTTTGAAAACATGATTAGAAAAATCATCACTTTCAAACCCTGGGGTTTGTTCCACATAGACTTCTTCTTTTATTAGTCCATTGAGGAATGCACTTTTTACGTCCATTTGATATAGCTTCATATTGCTATGAGCTACAAATGATAGTAAAATGTGAATTGCCTTAAGACATGCTACAGGTCCATAAGTTTCAGTATAGTCTATACCTTCCTGTTGTGAGTAACCTTTGGCTACCAGCTTGGCTTTGTTTCTCACAACTTTACCTATTTCTTCCAGCTTGTTTCTGAACACCCATTTAGCTCCTACAACTTCTTTGTCATCAGGGAGTTCTACAAGCTTCCAAGCATCGTTCTTTTGAAATTGGTTAAGTTCTTCTTGCATTGCTTTGACCCAACTTTCATCTTCCAAGGCATCGTCCATAGTCTTAGGTTATATCTGTGATATGAGTGATGTGTGACCTTGTTGAAGCGAAGATCTGGTTCTGACTTTATCCTATGGATCACCAATGATTTGATCTTTTGGATGATGCTTCTTCATTTTCCAATTGCGTCCAGTTGGTTCCCTTTGTTCTTCTACTAGACCATCCTAGGGAGCATTGGACTCTTCGACCATGACATCACTGAGTTGGACGTGTCTGATGACTTCTTTGCATCATCTAACCTGAGTTCTGCAAATGATTCATCTAGCTTTGATAATTTCTTATCAGGCTTAGTGTCATTGAACTTCACATGGATAACTTCTTCAACAACTAAGGTTCTAGAATTATAAACTCTATATGCCTTTGAAGTTTCTGAGTATCCAAGCAATATTCCTTCATCACACTTAGAGTCAAACTTTCCCAAGTTATCCTTAGTGTTTAGAATGAAACATTGATATCCGAATGGATGGAAGTAGGATATGTTGGGTCCACCCTTTCCACAATTTATATGGAGTCTTTTTCATGATAGGTCTAATATAAATTCTGTTTTGTAAATAACAGGCAGTATTCACTGCTTCAGCCCATAAGTGTTTAGGGGTTGAATTATCATTCAATATTGTTTTGGCCATCTCTTGGAGTGATCTGTTCTTCCTCTCAACAACATGATTTTGCTGAGGTGTCATGGGTGTTGAGAAGTTGTGATGGATACCATTATCCTCACAAAATCTTTGAAACTTTCATTTTCGAATTCTCCCCCATGATCACTTCGAATTGAAGTAATGCATACTCCTTTCTCATGTTGAACTCTTTTATAGAAGTTATAGAAGACCTTAAAAGACTCATCTTTGTGAGATAGGGACATGATCCATGTCCATCTTGTATAGTCATCCACTACGACCAATTCGTATCTCTTACCACTTACTGAGGTTGTTCTTGTAGGTCCAAACAAATCAACGTGTGATAGCTCAAAAGGTCTAGAAGTGGAAACAATGTTTTTGCTTTTAAAAGAACTTTTTACTTGATTCCCTTTCTGACAAGCTTCATAAAGAAGATAATCTTTGTATGACATCCTTGGTAATCCTCTCTCGAGGTTATGCCTATTAAGCTTTGAGATTAATCTCAAGTTGGCATGCCCAAGCTTTTTATTCCATAGCCAATGATTTTCTTTAACTGAAACTAAGCATGATACATTTTGACTTGATAGTTCCCTAAGTTTAATCTTGTACAGATTACCTTGCCTCTTTGTAGTAAAGAGAAGAGATCCTTAAGAGTTCTTGACTATACATTCACCTTCGTTAAAGGCAACATCATATTCGCTGTCACATAATTGACTTATGCTCAGAAGATTATGTTTGAGACCTTTAACATAAAGAACATTGTCAATAGAGGGATAGGGTGGCATACCAATCTTAGCCACGCCAGCTATCATCCCTTTCTGATTCCCTCCGAAAGTGACTGTCCCACCAGTCTTGGGTTGGAGGCTTTGTAATATACACATTTCTCCTGTCATATGATGTGAGCACCCACTATCCAGGTACCATGACTGGAGTTTCTTTCCTGCTGTTAAGCATGTTTGTAATAGGAACAATTTTATCCTTAGGTACCCATATTGACTTGGGTCCTTTCTTGTTAGTTTGAAGGGCACTGGACGCTCCCTTCTTAGGTAGATGTCTGCATTTGGACGTTATATGTCCAAGTTTCCCATAGAAGTAAAAGACATCTACATCTTCGTCATGAATAAATTTCTTTCCCTTATATCCATGTTCTAACCTGTCATTTGGTCTCTTACAACCTTCGTATTTTAAAAGCATGTTAAGGTTGTCAGATCCCTTGACAAAGTTGGACAAATCATTCTTTAGGCTGTCAATCTCTTCATGAAGTTTCACAACATCATGTGGTTGAACTCTTAAGGAAGTATCTGCTTCAACTTTCAAAAGCTTCTCAACTAGCCTTTTGTTTTCTACTTTGAGAGTTTGAATCTCTATAGCTTTATCTCTTTAGTCCTTGATTCCTTATAGGACTTATAAGCATAGTTGCAATTATTCCATAGGGTTCGTCTGTCCACATTTAAGGCTTCGTGTTCTTTTGAGAGCTCTGTAAACTTTTTCCGCAAATCTTCTTTTTCACTTTCAAGTTGTTTGAAACTATTTTCTAAAACTTCTTTTTCTTTTGAAAGTGATTTGGACGATTTCTTCAAAGTTTTGTAGGCCTTTGACAGAACAGAAGAGTTTGAAAGTAAATCATGATAAGCTTCTTGAAGTGATTTTAAATCATTAAAGTCTACCTCATCTTCCTCTTCTAGTTCAGAAGAATCTGATGTAGTGTCTGCCATAAGATATAAGCTTGGTTCTTCCTCCTCTTCATCATCCGATGATGAGTCATCGTCCAGGTCCTCCCATGTGGTCATCAGAACCTTCTTGCCCTTCTTTTTGTTAAAGACTTTCTTCTTCTTGTCCTTTCTCTTCTCAAGGTCTGGGCATTCTGATTTGAAATGTTCAGGCTTCTTGCATTCGTAGCACACGATTGGACTCTTCTCCTTCTTCTCCTTGAGTCCTTTCTTGTTCAGGTTTCTCCATTTGGATCCACATTTCTTTTTCCACATAGAGTGGATCCTCTTGGATATGAAGGATAGTTCAGCTTGCATGGCTTTGGACGATGGTGCTTTCTTTGGCTTCTAGACGCTGAGTGCCAGGGAATTGCTTTTCTTTTCATCACCATCTTGCTGTAGTTCCAGCTCATGCCCTTTAAGGATTCCCACAAGCTCTTCTAAGGACATATCATCCAGTCCTTTGGTTGCTCTCAAAGTTGTAACTTGTGGTCTCCATTGCCTAGGCAAACTACTCAGAATTTTGTCAATATGTTCATAGTTATTGTAATCTTTACCATGTGCTCTAAGCTCATTTAGTATGGTTTGAAATCGTCCAAACATACTTTGTATTTCCTCGTTTCCCTCCATACTAAACAGTTCATATTGACGCGTAAGAAGACTGAGTTTGTTACGTTTTACCTGGGGGGAACCCTCATATGTTAACGTAAGAGTGTCCCACATATGTTTAGTGCTTTTGAAACTGTGCACTTTGTTGTATTCTTGTTCGGATAGTGCACAGATGATGATGTTTCTGGCTCTAAAGTTGAGATGAAATCTCTATTTTTGCTCCTTTGTCCATCTAGCCTTTGGGATCTCGTTGAGATTCTCATCGAATGGAATGTAGTCGCCTATCTCCATAATGTCCCACATATCAATATGATAGGATTCAAAGAATGCTATCATTCTTTGCTTCCAATAATCATATTTGACACCCTTGAAGAGTGGTGGTCTGTTCACAGCTTGTCCCTTATTTTCCATCTTTCTCAGGATCTGGTTTCCTTTGTACTGCTAAGTACTCAATCTAAGAGGCCGAGCTCTGATGCCAACTGAAATATAGAGAATCACACTATAGGTGGGGTTGAATAGTATGTTAGATAAAACTTCAAAGTATTTTTGCAAAGATGGAGATTTTTCAACTTAAGTTTTACAAGGAACTTGCAAAATAGAAATTGTAGTTATCTTCCAGTTGTTTAAAATGACAATTCAATGGAATTGTGTTTTAGTGTATCATCCAAGTGCAAAGTAAAACATTTTTCGCAAATATAAAGTAAAGAGACTTGTGGGTATAATGCGAAGAAACAACTTAAAGAATACTACCGCCGTCCCTAAATATAAGACTCTTTTAACTAATTCACACCCTTTAAGAAAGTTGGTTAATTTAGTTAATAAAATTAAATTTGTTAACAACTTGTATTACTTTTCCAAAATTACCCTTACAATTATTGAGACTCATCATCTCTCTTTTCTACTTAATTACCTTCTACCTAATTAATTAATGAGTGCTACTCATCTTCTCCAATCCTCGTAAGAGAGAGAATGTACTTATCTTATTAATTTATAGCATGATTGTAAAGTGATTAAGGGTATTTTGGCCAAAAAATAATTAATGCAAGAGACAACATGAAAAGAGTCTTATAAAAAGGGACAATTTTTTTTTTATAGAAAATAGTCTTATATTTAGGGGCAGAGGTAGTAACTGGTAAGCTTAAAAGCGATAGAGTAATAAACACTTGATTTATACTGGTTCACTCAATCTGAGCTATGTCCAGTTCTCCTTCAAAAACCTTGAAGGGTTCCACTAATCAATTCCTGATTACAAACAATTATTATAAACTCTGCCACTTTTGACTACAAGTATTCTCTAAGCCACTTCTAGCACACCTTTAATCTCCCCCTGAGATTAAAGAACACCAAAGTATTCTTTGTCACTAAGCCACTCCTGGCTTTCCAAACAACAATTTGTTTACAATTTAATAGATAACTCTCACTGAGAGGATATTACAATGTAACTTGAATACACAGAATAACTTAGAAAAGCTAAGAAAAATACTCTTTTTGCACAAGTGTAGGTCATCCAGTCATTTTAGCATAGTTTCAGCTCTTAGAAAACTTGAATATTTCATTCGTTGAGTCCTGGAGCTTGATCCTCTATTTATAGGCGACTTGGTGAAGATATCCGTTATGGGATCTGAGCCTTTGCCAATAACCATTCTCTCATAATCATGTGACCGTTGCTACGTGTCAGTTTGGGGTAGAGAGAGGGAGGAGACAACAGTACATGCATCGCCTCCACTTTAGTACGGTTTCTGCAGAGAGAAGCTTTTCTATCCCCTGTGGTACACTTTGCGAATTTTCAAATGAAATGTCACATGTGACAAGTGAGGGAATAAGGAACATTTCAAATAATCAACATTGAAAAGCATAAGTGTACTTTTACATAATCATGGACGCATTATATAACTGCTTGATAAAAATGTAGTGTAGGTTATATAAGCATTGGACACTTCTTCGAATGGATGCAATGTTTACGCATTGGTTTTCACAAAGGATTGGACGCTTGTTTTATAACATTGCATTGGACGCTAGGTTTTATACGTAGAAAACAAGTTTCCATTTACTCATTGGACACACTGTACACATATCTTGTTTGTGTTTGAGAAATACAATACCATTGAGGCATTGGACGATGTGGTACCTATAAACTCAAACATAAGAGATTAGATTCTTCAAAATTTAATCTCATTTGTTATCATCAAAACCGAAGTTTGAGGGGTTGCACATCGTCCAAAGTCTTAGATTCTAATAGGTATACCAAGACACCGCCATCCCATGTTGATGACGCCATTCTCTAAAATGTCTTTTAAAAGCCCAATACCCTAAAAAATTGTAGTTCCAACATATCTTACACTTCAATTCTAGAAATACATATTATATTGTTGGCTTAAATAACTTTTAGGTCCCTGATAAATTTTTGAATTTTGCTTTAGGTCCCCGATAAATTTTTTCATTGCTTTGAGTCCTTATATATTAAAAATTTTGTTTTAGGTCTCTACCGTCAGTTAAGTGATGCATGGCGTGTCCGTTAATTATTAATTATATAATGGGTTTTCATTTTCTGGCAGCTAAAAACTGCCATAAATTGCTTCTTAGTGTAAAAAAAAAAAATCAATTCACATAGATGAACAACACCAAAACCTAGATGAACAATTCTTAACCAACATCAACACTAAAACCTAGTTCCCCAACAACACCAGATCTAACAATTCCAATCAATCTAACACATATTTAAAAATTATAAACCCAATCAATCATTCTCGATTAACAATTTTAGGCACAAAACTCAAACCAAAATAAACAAATTCAAATTCAATCGCTCACGAAGACCAGAAGCTTCCTTTTTCATTTCCTTCAAGCAATTCTTCATCTCGTCAAGCTCCTACACCAAAACCAAAATCAAGGCTGTAACGACCTGCTGCTGCTACATGATAACTAGATAACTAACAAAGCGGAAGACTTTATTTTAAATTATTTCAAACTCTTCAATTAATTTATTTATGAAAATACTTGTTTTCTTTCGCGTTTTAAAAGCCAAAAACTAAAAACCAAAAATACAAGATAAAACACCATATATAACATATAACTGAATAAAATCATGTGTCTTATGGCACTTCAACAGGTTATCACAAGGTACAACATCAGAGCAACCCTACACACATCTATATAGAGATATATATAACATTATAAAAGATAAACTCCCTAAACAATTAAGCTGGTCAACACTATACATAAAACTAATCATAACGAGAGAAAAATGATCACATCTTCACGTCTATGCATGTTCATCCACGATGCCTCCAAGGAAAAAATCCAACTCCTAGCCATTTGCTTCCATGAACATGAAGTTCGAGATCATCACAGTCACAACCACATGTACCACAACGCAAGGGTAAGTTACCAAAAATAAACATACTTAAAACAATTTAAAACATCAACAATTAACAATTATATAAGCTCTATCATCTTTAAATCATGGTAATTTGAAAATAAATAAAATCATAAAATTCTTCTCACATAAACAAGGCATCTCATTTTCAATCATCATGAATCATCATCAAGAATCAACATCATAGGCCAACCATCAAATATCATCATCACGAATCTATCAATTATCATCACCAAGTACACAAAACTCAAACACCAAAGACATACCCTATTCCATGGAGATTTACACCACATGAGCGACTAACCTAAATACATCCCTTAACATAGTCGCCTCTCTGACCATTTGGGGAGACCTAGATTAATCATGCGGAAGAAGTGTGGTTTTATCGAAAATAGATGAGTGTGGGTAATGGCTTACCTTGGTAAGGCTTGTAAAGACCTTAACCTCTATAGGGATTTACCCACCCATCCATTCTATAGGCTTATTCAGCGTTAGCCACCATGAAATCACCTAGCACTAGGTTGAGGGCCACCAAGTACCCTCAACTTATGTGCCTACTCACAAACAACAACAAAACACCACACCACATGAAACTTGGATTCCTTACGGTCTTGGGTACGACACCTCCGTACCCCCATCTCATCTATGGTCTAACTTAAGGAACCAAGTTTCATCACTAACAACAATCTATCCTATATACACTAAATGAGTCAATTAAGCCTTTTGGGAAAACAATTTTCATCACTCTAACACGTCATTTAGAGTCAAAACATAGGGGTGGTACTCGAGAAGATATCCCACTAGGCGAGACCCCCGGGTCGCTTTAGTGGGCCGAAGTTCTGGCATGGAACTCACCCTCCCAAGTATACCATTTTCCAATAAAAACCTTCCCAAAGGACATGACTAACCCTCTAACATATAGGGACAATTACAATACAAGATTATCATTCATCATCATCATTTCATCAAAATATAATTATTGCAACAATATTGCAACCACCTAACTTAGTATAATCACCTCAAGAACAACATAATCATCTCAACATCAATATAATATCAAGCATAAGCCACACTCTTGTTCATTTTAGAAAACATCCATATGAAATATTTGATTTTACTTTCAAAGCATTTAGGATCATCTAAAGTTCTCATTTGAAAATAAAATATTATCTACCACTTTTCCAATTTCCCACTCTAAAGAGAATTTGAGTTTTGGATGTTGTAATAGATTACATCTCAATGTAATACATTCTTGATGTAACAAATTACATTTCAAATTAATAGATTACAAATCTATGTAATCGATTACAATTGACCCAAAATCAATAATGAAATGCAAGGAACACATTAGAAAGAGGGTTAAATAGTGTGTTAGATAAAATTAATACCTCTTTGACAAAGATAGAGATTTCTTAGATAAGATTTTACACGGGACTTGTAAAATGCAGAATCGTAGGTGTCGTCCAATGATTAAAAAGGGGCAGTTTGATGAAACTGCGTTTTCAAATGATCGTCCAAATGATAAGAAAGGTTTTCACAATCTGATTTATAAAAGATAAAGACTTGTGTATTCAATGCGAAAGAAATAACTTAAGAGATAACAAGTATGCAGAAAGCAAGATAGTAAAAACACTTGGTTTATAATGGTTCACTCAAGCTAAGCTACATTTAGTTCTCCTTCAAAAATAACCTTTTTGAAGGGTTCCACCAATCAAAACTTTGATTACAAACAAGTATTCTCTACCCTGCCACTTTTGGCTACAAGTAATCTCAAGGCCATTTCTAGAACACCTTTTAATCTCCCCCTGAGATTAAAACTATACCCAAGTATTTTTTATCACTTAGCCACTCATGGCTTTCCAAACAGTAGTTTGATTATACAGTAACAGATCAATTCTCATAGTAAGGATATTATAATAGAAAGCAAATACACAAAGTAACTTAACAAAGCTAAGGAGTAAGCTCTCTTTGCACAAGAGTTGGTCCTCCAAGTATTTTGACAAAGTTTCAGCTCTTTGAAAATTTTGTTGATGCTTCTTTTGTTCTTCAAGAGTCTCATCCCCTATTTATAGGCCTCTGAGTGAAAGTATCCATTGTGGGATCCAAGCCTTTGCTGAAAACCGTTCTCTCACAATTATTTGACTGTTACCACATGTCAGCTTGGGGTGGAGAGAGAAAGGGGATAGTAGGACAAGTAGCGCCTCCACTACTTGTACGATTTTGCAGAGAGAAGTTTTTCTGTCTCTTGTGGTACACTTTTTGAATATTCAAATGAAATGTCATGTATGAAAAGAGAGGGAATAATAGAGAGCGAACATTTAAATGAAATCATCATCGAAAAGCATTAGTGTACTTTTTGACAAGGTGGATGCGTTATATAATTATTTGATAGTAATGATTTGTGTAAGTTATATAAGCGGTTGAACTCTTCCCAAATGGACATAGTGTTTACACACTGGTTTTTGCAAAGCATTGGACGCTTGTTTTATAGCAACGTGTTGGACGCTGGATTTGCACTTTAAGAAAACAAGTTCCAGGTACTTTTGGACGCAATATTCTCATAGCGGTATATAGTTTGAGCTTAAGAGATACAATACCATGATGACATTGGACGGTGTAGGACCTATAATACTCAAACATCAATCATTAGATACTTCAAAATTTAATCTTATTTGTTATCATCAAAACCAAAGTTTGAGGGGTTGGACATTGTCCAAAGTCTTAGACTCTAACAATCTCCCCATTTTTGATGATGGCAAACAATGTTAAATTTTGATGAGAGCAAATACATAATCATATAAATATATCAGAGATATGTGTAACTGATATGATTATGCAATGCCAGATAATGTTGATAGGGTATAAAGATGATAAGAAATGAAGTACTCTCCCTGAGTTCAACATTTCTCATGCTTCAAAAAGATACCAGAGCATATGAATATCAAAGCATGTGAAGCATAAGATATCAGAGCATAAAAAACATAGAGCATATGATCAAACACATCATATATTAAATGAACAACCATATAACAAAAAAAGATATATACATAGAGTAGTGCAGTTTAGGCTCTATGATCAAAATTCCATTTTCTCGATCCCCCTTTTGTCATCAACAAAATATGGGTTTGAAAGATGGAAAATTGACTTACCATCATGGTCACTTAAGGTTGTTGATGTGGTTCTTGAGGTATAGGCGGTTGTTGGGGGTGGTGGTTGGGTAGGTGGTTGTGGGTGTTGTTCTGCAACAGGAGGCACAGGTTGGACAGGTTGCATTGGAGGTGGCACATGATGAATTTGACGAGAGACTGTTCCAATGAGGTTGGCCACTATTTGTTGGATTTGTTGTGCAAGGATCTGATATAGATTTGAAAACTGATCAACAATGGCACCTTGCATCAGACGTCTATGTTGTTCAGCAATCGCGTAGTTGATTCTCCCAATTCCGTTTGGTTTTAATTATTCTTGAAATTTAATTAAAATCACTTAATCATATAATTAAGAAAATCATAGTGTTACAAAGGCAAAGGGGCGCACCACCGTCACAACACCAGAGAAGACAAAAGGTGATGACGCCACGGTATCCCTACTACGCGATTTTTAGATCTGCAATTTCATATCTAAGGCGTCTCTACAACGTGGGTGTTTGTTGTTCAACCGCAGGTGTTCGCTTTGTCATCGCACACGTTTAAGAGCGGGTAATGCAGCGACAGTGCGGCAGGCGGTTGAGCACACCACGAGGTGGATTTGGGTGGTGTGCGTTGGTTATGGTGGGTTTTGTCGCGTGGGGTGGGTTATGGTGTTTGTTTGTCGCGGATCTGGGTTGCACAGTGGTGATAAGGACGGGTGGTGGTGGTTGGCTATTGGTGATGGTTATGGAGTTTTGCAGCGGGTTAATGATGGTGGAGGTATTGGGTCGCGCAGAAGATATGCAATGCCGCAGCGCGGTGCGCGAAAGTTGGTGGCACTGTGTTTGGGTGATGTGGTTTGGCTATGAGATGTGGTGGTTATGGTGTTTGGAAGGAGAAGAAGAAGGTTAGGGAAGGAGTGGTACGCCGCCGGTAAAAGGGGATGAGTAAAAAAAAATAAGGTTAAAAATGGCTATATCAATTGAGTTTATATTTTTATACTTAAAAAAGCAAATAGGAAAGAGAAAGCTAGAAACTTCTTCCCCTCTTGTTAATATGGACTGTGAAACTTAAAAAACAAAAAGGTTTAATTTGTCTAAGAAAATTTTCAACAACAAAAAGGGAAAGAGATATTGGAGTGGGACAAATACATACTCTTATCGTCCCACTTATAATGTCACGAAAATAGCATTAGCACCCACATGAGTGCTATTGTAGAAGCCTGAACCCTCTTGCTGCATATACTGATTCTTTTCATGAACCACGACAAGCAACTTTGGTGTAGGTGGACAACTTTCTCCAAAGCATATTTGGCAATACACCCAAAGGCTCAATCTATTGTTGTGTTAGTGATTCCAAATTGCCCACTAAATAAAACTTTCAATTAAAGGGCAAATGTAAAGATGTATTATTTTTTTTTTTTTTGTAAATGCTGAGAAACTGAGTATTAAAAAAGGAGCAATGCTAATCGGTATGAAAGATTTACATACGAATTAGATGAGATCACGCAGGTAAATATTTGATTGGTTCTTTAATAAAATATAGAAAGAAAAGGTAATTATGGAATTGAACAAAAATCATATAAGCTTGCTCGTGCACTCTTTCGTACAAAATCATTCGTACCATTTAGCATTTGTCTTAAAAAAGATATACTAAATGGCTCCCTTAAATGATGGATGGATATTATGAACTACTCTTACAGCGGGCTTCAAACTATTTTAATTTACACAACACGATGGGTTTAAAGCAAATAATAAAAAAGAATCAACTTTGTGCCAGTATGTAAATTGAGCTATTCATGGCAAACAAGACAGTCACCTGCGTCCCCACATAACTTCAAAAAGGACTGGAATTTCATTGAAGATCATACATTTTCTTAAACTAAAAAAGGAATGGAATCTCAGGAACTATTTCCAAGCTATAAAGGGTGGAAATTTCAGCAAGAAAAAAGTAAAAATAAAAAATAAAAACCATTGAAAACTGAGCTATAAAGGATGGAAATTTCAGCCAATAGAAATGTAAGACTAAAAAAATAAAATAAAAAAAACCATTACAAAAAATTAGATGCCAAATATAACACCAAAGGCGAAAACTTTGCATACTCAAATAGTTAGAGAACAAATACCAAAAAGGAAATTGAGAAGATAAAAGGCAGAAATCAGCACACCTTGCCCCTATCTAGAGAAAACAATTGTTGTAACAATATAATACACCACTAACTATGAAAATAGAATGACAAGAAAGCTTTATTGAAAATCCAAAAAATTTTATTCCTCTTCCTCATTATTGATTTATCTTTCATCTATAACCGCAAGAAATAATTGATCAATGATCTAATAAAAGTAAAAGAAGAAAACACCAGGAAACTGAATATTTTATGAAAGAAGAATGAGATCTTGCCAATGGATTAAGGTGAAAAAATAAACTAAAAGAGGCAAAATCCAGAAATTGAAATCATATGTGAGTTTCGAATTATAAAAAATCTCCAAATCAAAATAGTGTAAACACATAAACAGAACAACAATGTGTGAGGTTAAATCTCAGGCGAGTTTCAGATTCTAAATTTACCCTAATTGAATATGTGTAAACATGAGAAACTTTCTAAAGAAAAAAGACTAAGTTGAGAAATTGGAGATTAAAACCCAGGCATTTCTTAATCGAAACCACAACAAGGAGAAAAAGGTAAAGGATTAGATTGCAAATAATCAACACAACAAAAATAGGAAAAGCACAACAAAACAACATCAAATGGATATAGTAATGCAATCGCATTGGAAAATCTGAACAAGAAAGTGTAGCTGTGTTGATAAACTAGAGATTAAAAAAATGATTACAGCAAACGTGTATAAACTATGATCCAGCAAATATCTTCTCAACCGTTTAAAAAGATGCAATGAATTAAAACCAGCGAGTAACTTGCAACATTTCAGGGAGGTCAAGATGTATTTATAGGGTAGAAATTAGGGTTTAGAGTTACCCTCTTCAACACATTACTCTTCAACCACATCCTGTACCAATCACAGACCCTTCTTTCAAACATACCGGACACCACAGTCCTTAGTCCACAACTACTCTTTTCATTCCAGTGATCTATTCATTTTATATCTATCATGGTGGTCCATGTTAGCCTGCGTTTATATCTTGTTACTCAATTTACAATCTATACTATTCATTTATTTTAATTTATTTCTAACGGTCATATGACAAAAATGTCAAAAATGTCACATAAGGAGATCTAACCCATTAAATATGTGACTAATAGGTGCACCATATTCTTCATTTGAAAAAAGACAAAAAAAAAAAAAAAAAAAAAAACATGTTGGTTAGTGAGTCCATATCTTTAAAATATAATGGTGCAATATTTAATAAAGTATCAAGATTATTGGTTTATATAATACTTTTTTTTTTTATGGAGGTTTATATAATACTTACCTTGTGTTTGGATGAGGAATTTCAAAATTCCAAAGAATTTGAAATGCTAGAGATTTGTATTGCTCCTATTTAGATTTCCTTCATTTTCTAAATAATTTATTTGGATAAATCGATTCAAATTTATGGGATTTCAAATTCTTAGTTTGGATTGGACAATTCAATTTATTTCATATGCAAAATTTTATATTTAAATATATATTTAAAAAATGAAATTTCAATATAAAATTTACCGAAAATAAATATTGGCTTTTTTAAAAATATTTAATAATTAAAAAATAATCTTAAATCTTAAATATTTAACAATTCAAAAATAATTTATGCAGCAAGTGAATCACCAAATTACCATCTTTTATCCAACAATTCAATAACGTTTGGAAACCATATATTTATCACATAATGTGTAATTAGAAGCATTTAACAGTTTTGAAACCAAATTTAAATTTGCTGCATAAACGTTATTGAAATCGTCGAGGTCGTGATAGATAGTCGAAGTGCGAGAGTGATCGTCATGAGAGAGTGTGTCATGAAGGAGCGCCTGACAGATAAAAAGGATTTCAAATTCCACGTTTTTTAGGGGAAATTGAAATTTCACTGTTTTAATAATTAAAATGATAAGTTAAAAATGACTTAATTTGAAATTCTTTTAACATTATTAATCCAAACAGCGTAAATTACTGTAAAGAATTTTAAAGTCTCCAGTAAAATGAATCACCGGGTTTAATTGCCCCGTCCAAACACAGGGTAAAGTCTTTCACTTGCTATCTCGGTTATATGGTAAGCATAAACAATGGCTAATTTTCTCATTGAAGAAAAGGTTCCTATGAAGAATCAAGCATTCAATAATAATAATAATACTTAATGACAACATAAACAATTATCAATCTTTCTTGCTGGAATAAATATGAGAAAGAAAATATAAATGAAAAAACTAATCTCAATTCCGTAATTCTCTCTTTCCTTTTCTTTTCACCTCAATATTATGTCCTATATTAGTCAATAAAACAGAATTTGGCCGTTACTTTTTTTTATTTTTTTGTACACGAGAGAAAAGAAAATTAAGAAAAAAGACAGAGAATTCGATGACGGTGAGAGAGATCATTATTTTGTAAGACTTAATTCATCAAGAGAATTCAAGAACCAAAGTATGTCACTATTATCAACGGTTTTTAATGAAAGGTAAGCACACATGAGAAATTTCACTTGATGCAAAAAAGCAGAAGAAAGGAGAATCAAATATGATATGTGCTAATGAACATGCAACAAAGCAGGGTAAAGTCTTTAACTTGCTATCTCGGTTATATGGTAAGCATAAACAATGGCTAATTTTCTCGTTGAAGAAAAGGTTCCTATCAAGAATCAAGAATTCAGTAATAATAATAATACTTAATGACAACATAAACAATTATCAATCCTTCTTGCGGGAATAAATATGAGAAAGAAAATATAAATGACACTGTTGCTTTCTTAAAGTCAGAAGTTTGTATAGGCAAATTAAACTACATAACAAAAATTAAATTAAACTAATAAAAAATAATTTTAACTAAAACAACTCATTATTCCATTAAAATCATATTTATGGAGTTCATTAATTTAACATCTTACAAAAAATATTGAAAACAAAATTATTAAGTGAATGAACAAAACAATACAAATTTAAGAACACGTATTTAAATTATTAAAAGTCAGAATAATATTACATATCACATTCATTTGTGTTAATTTTGATATGATATTGTAATATTATATGTACGAGAAAAATATTTTCTAACATTTTGAAAGACAATTGATATTTAAACTTACAAACAAAAATTAAAAATTTAATATTTTCATTGTAATTGAATTAAAAGTTATTAAAAAATATTTTCTTTTCATATAATAAATAATTTAGATAAATTATCAAATAATTATATATTCTATTTTTTAAAAGATACATGTAAGTAAAAGACAATTAAGAATCACACCCATCAACTATCACAAATTCACATGAATTCCATAAATTTATAATATGCTAATCTTTATTACATAGTTTTAATTTCATTCCATTAATTCTTTAACATATTTCACATTATTATTATTATTATTATTATTATTATTATTATTATTATTATATATTAGTTATCATTTATCTTTAATTGAATTTAAAATTTTCAAGTACTTAGCAAATAAAATTATCTATTTTATTTAAAGCAATATTTAAAGTACAACTAATAATTAAATCAGTTTAAAAATATATTTATATTAAAAATACACACACAAGAGGATTGATGGTTTTATTCTTTTGTTGTTTGAAAGTGACATTGGAATTGAAGAGTAACAACTGTGAAAACAAAAAGTTGGAATTTTGAGAACTAAGTGTGCATTGCCTGCATATTTAGAATAGGAATTAATAGGGTTTGCATGTTGTATCATGAGAAAATATGTAATCAAATCATGTGCATTGTGTAGCCAGTTTTGATTCTCATGTACCATTTGTAACTCAACATGCAACACATCGTGTGTTGCTGGGACAATTATTTTCAATAAAATTTATTTGCTTATAAAAAAAGAAATTCAAATTATTGCTTAGATAAAAAAAATCTTGTTTATGTGTAAATCAAGAACCTATATCATATTTTAAGAAACAATTCAAAATCTTAATAAATTAATAACTTGAGAAAGGATTATTCATCAATCATTTATTAATAATCATTTTACTCTAGTTTTTTAAAGTGGTTTTCACCAAAAATAACTTTTATATTGAATCTTAATAAAGCAAAAGAATATTACTATGTTACTTAATTTTTTTTAGAATGTTAATTAAAAAGGTTATTGAAATAAATTAAAAAGAATTATAGGTGACATAAACTATTTGCATAAATTCAAGTGAGCTCCTTGTAAACTCTTTCAAACACTCTGTCTGTTAACAACCATATTAATACATAATTAACTTTTTTTAGGACTAATTATATACTAAAATTTAAAAAAAAAAACCAAAACAGTTAGTCACATCATGCTAAAAATATTTTTAATTCAATTTTTTTTATAAAAAATAGCTGGAAACTTAAATGAAAAACAATGGTTCAAAATCTTAATAAATCAAAAACCTATATCATATTTTAAGAAATAACTCAAAATATTAATAAATCAATAATCCGAGAAGGGATTATTGATTAATCATTTATTAATAATAAGTTTACTCTATTTTTTAAAGTGATTTTACCAAAAACAACTTTTATATTGAATATTAATAAAGCAAAAGAATATTACTATGTTACTTAAATTTTTTAGAACATTGATTAGAATATTATGGAATTAGTATAAAGGAATTTTCTTATATCAAAATCTTAATAAATCAAGAACATATATCATATTTTAAGAAACAACTTAAAATATTAATAAATGAATAACTTGAGAAGGAATTAATGATCAATCTTTTATTAGTAATCATTTTACTTTATTTTTTAAGCAATTTTTATGAAAAATAGCTTTTATATTGAATCTTAATAAAGCAAATGAATATTACCATGTTACTTAAATTTCTTAGAATATTGATTAAAATATTATAGAATCAGTGCAAAGAAGTTTTCCATATCATATTTTAAGAAACAATTCAAAATTTTAATAAATCAACCTTATTGGTGGAATGGGAAAAAATGATATATATTTTATAACTATTTGCCTTAATTATGAAGGTGAAGATGATCCGTATCTAAGGAATAAAATTCAACAATCTTCTAGCCACAACAAACAACAAAAAGTAATAAAGATGAAGATGAATCATTTCAAGAAAATAGAAACTTACCACAACAAACTTGACATCAATTTCAAAACCTAAAGCTTCAAACTTCTCGACAATTTGAATAGGAAGAGTTCTCTAAATCAATAAAAAGGTGAAAAGTAGAATAAAGAAATCTCATTGATTATCAGTTAGAACAACTGCAATCAATAAAATTCAAAGTATATAAAAATTGGAAATCGAACCCATGATCAGGTATCAAACAGTGGGAGACAATACAATGTAGAATAAATCTTTTGAGCATTAAAAATTAATGGCAAAAATTCTAGTCTTTAAATAGGGAGAGAATGAAGAAGTATCTCTTCATATTTTTCATCTTCCATTTCTTTATAAGAGCAAAAGTTATTAAGTGACCATCAATGTAAAATGGAGAACGAAGAGTTATAGAGTTAAAGTTAAATAAAAAAAATTATATATAAAATTTAAATGTGTAAAAACCATGCCATTATTTACCAAGACACAAACACCTTTGGAGTTGCGGCGTGCACTAGAGATCATTTTAGAGGCTTTATTTATGCTATGATAGCGTGGTTCAATGCCTCACCAACACCTCAGTAGGCAGAAGCAATGGCACTGCTTACAACTACAAATTGGACGTCAACCATGTATATCTCGAACATTATTTTCGAACTTGATTGTAAATAGGTTGTTGATTGTTGATTACATCAACGAAAGAGGATCCATGAACAATGAGCTTAGAGGCATTATCAATAGTTGCACATAGAAGCTTTGTTAGAATCTAAGACTTTGGACGATGTCCAACCTCTCAAACTTCGATTTTGATGATAACAAATGAGGTTAAATTTTGAAGTATCTAATGATCTATGTTTGAGTATTATAGGTACTACACTGTCCAATGCCTCAATGGTATTGTATTTCTTAATCTTAAACAAGATAGTTATATGTGTACAGTGCGTCCAATGAGCAACTGGAAACTTGTTTTTCTAAGTATAAAACCCAGTGTCCAATACGCTGTTATAAAACAAGCGTCCAATACATTGTGAAAACCAGTGTGTAAACACTACGTCCATCTGAAGAAGCGTCCAACACCAATATAACTTACATCACCTTTTCTATCAAACAGTTATATAATGTATCCATGATTGAGTAGAAGTACACTTATACTTTTCGATGATGATTCTCTAAAATGTTTTGTTATTCCCTCTCTTTTCTAATGTGACGTTTCATTTGAATATTCGAAAAGTGTACCACAGGGGACAAAAAAGCTTCTATGTACAGAAACTGTACAAGTAGTGGAGGCGCTGCATGTACTGTTGTCTCCTTCATCTCTCCACCCTAAGCTGACACGTAGCAACGGTTATATGATTGTGAGAGAACGATTATCAACAAAGGCACAGATCCCACAACGGATATCTTCACCAAGCTGCCTATAAATAGAGGAACAAGCTCACGAAATCAACAACAAAGCATTCAAATTTTTCTAAGAGTTGTAACTCTGCCAAATCAATTGGACGACCTACACTTATGCAAAAAGAGCAATCTACTTTGCCTTGCTAAGTTATTCTGTGTATTCAAGTTATATTGTAATATACTCTCTGTGATAGTTATCTCTTTAACTTGTACTCAAACAATTTATGTTTGGAAAGCTAGGAGTGGCTTAGTAACAAAGAATACTTGGGTGTTCTTTAATCTCAGGGGGAGATTAAAGGTGTGCCAGAAGTGGCCTAGAGAATACTTGTAGCCAGGAGTGGTAGGGTATATGATACTTGTTTGTAATCAGAATTTGATTAGTGGAATCCTTCAAAGGTTTTTGAAGGAGAACTGGACGTAGCTCAGGTTGAGTGAACCAATATAATCTAAGTGTTTTTACTCTATCACTTTCAAGCTTACTTGCTATTCTCTTAAGTTATTTCTTCACATATTGCACATAAGTTTCTTTATAGATTATTTACGAAAACCTTTATTGCCTGGACGTTAACAAGAAAATGCAGTTTCACAAAACTGTCATTTTAACGATTGGACGATACCTATGATTTTTTTTTACAAGTCCCTTGTGAAACTTAAGTTAGTTTATCTCCATCTTTGCGAAAAGTTTTTAAAGCTTATAACTAACACACTATTCAACCCCGTTCTAGTGTGAATCTCTACATTTCAAGCTTACTCTCTTTGAAAACCTTTCAGTAAAGTTTATCTGCAGACAAGCAAATCAAGTTGTCCATTGTTTAGCAAAGGTATCTAGGTTTTACTCTTGTCAACATGTTTTCGATTTGATTCCAAATTGTATTCAATATCTCATTTTGAATGAAATAATATGAGTGTTTTACACACACACACACACACACACACACACACACACACACACACACACACATATATATATATATATATATATATATATATATATATATATATATATATATATATATAACATGCAGTCATGAAGATAAAGTCAACTTTCAATTGATGCGTTTTCAAAACTTATAAAATAGAACTTGATTGAAACTAAGAGATTATAAAACAAAACAAAAATCATAGTGTGGTATCAAAAGCAAACCTTGAGACAAAGAATGACCTTTGTAATAAAAAAGTAGCCTTTGTAACCCTTAGTGATATCATTAGGCAAATGACATCCATTGTGTTTTTTGAAATTACACACAACAACATTTGTAACTCTTCAATTCAATGACTGTTTACAATTTAATCCTATTAAAGTATGTTTATCCTTTCAACTTTTGCCTTTCAAACTTCATCACAACCTTTATTTTCAGCTTGTAATGCATAGTAGAAACTTCAATAGTAACTTAACAACTTTTATATATAAGATATTCAAAATAAAAAAAAGGATAAAATATGTTTTTAGTTCCTATACTTTCATTGAATCTTGTTTTTAGTCCCCGAACTTTAATATTATACAATTTATTTCATGAACTTTATAAAAAACGTGTTTTTAGTCCCTTTTCACATAATCCTTACATACAACATTAACTTCTGTTTGACAAGAAGAGGGACTAAAAACACATTTTTTTTTATAAAGTTCAGGGACTAAATTCCATGATTCGAAAGTATAAGGACTAAAAACAAGATTCAACGAAAATATAGGGACTAAAAATATATTTTACCCAAAAAAAATATATAAGATTTTAAAATTTTTATTTTAAGAATGAAATAAATTATATATATTTTGTCTTTTTTGTGGCTATATATAGTCATATTATTCATATTTTATAGAGTAAATTACAACAATACCTCCTGAGTTTTTATCAAATTATACATAACTCCACCCTTTGTGATTTTCCTACATTAACATCCCTATAAGTTTGAAAACATTATATTAACACCTCCTTATATGTTTGAAAAAATTACACCGGCACCCCCCTCAAACCTTACACTAACACCTCTACAAGGAAGACGAAAGTAATGGTTAAAAAAAATAAGGAGTGCTTGTGTGGTTACATAAGCCTCAGAAGATGTTACTGTAATTTGCTCTATTTTATAACATGTATTTTGTAAAATTTTATATCAAATCAATTTTTTGGCTAAATGTCATTTTTGGTTCTTTATATTTTAGTGTCTTTTTGTTTTGGTATATCAAATTTTAAAAGTCTCATTTTGGTACTTTATGTATTTGAAGGGTTTCATTTTTGTTCTTTTCCAGTTTTTCGTTAACAACGTTAATGTTCTGTTAACTTTTAAAATTTAAAGGCCATGCCCACCTCCTTCACAACGAAGCAATATCGCAGCTCCTAAGCCCATTGGGTCTCCTTCTTCTCCCCATCCTTATCCTCTCACCATTCAGTTCCTCTCCTTTCTTTCAAGTTTTTGGATCTGCATCTCCTTCCTTGCTTTTGTTTTCATACGTTGTACATGTACCTATTTTTTTTCAATTGCGTGTATTAATTAATTGGGATTATGGAACCCATGGTTATTGCGGTAATTACCCATTGCTGAGAATAGAATGTTCTAGCTTTTGTTCTGCTTACGCGTATATGGTGTTTTTAGCTAAAATCAGATTGTTATTCAAGATTAAAAATGAAAACTTTAAGAAATTGGGCATGCGTGGAAAGATCTGAAACCTATGCACATCATTCCAAACCCCCAATTAACAAAAGTGAGAAACTGCAAATGACATTACCCTATCAACAAAAGCACAAACTTTTTCCCACACAACATCACAAAGATCTAATTTTCAAAGTTTCATCAGAAAAAAGATAGCATTTTGAGGATGCGCACTTGGTGAAAATAGGATCTTACAACAGGTTTCCAGATTGAAGAGAGAGACGACGATGGTTTTTTTAGTGATTTATAATTTTAAAAATAAAATAAAGATATTGGCGATTTTTAGCCGGCATTATATTAAATTAATTATTTCAAAATTTAAAATACTGACTATGTTAATATAACATAAAAGATGTGAATGAAATTTTTAAAACTTAAAGGACCAAAACAGAAAAATACTAAAATATAATGGATCAAAAGTAACATTTATTCCAATTTTTTCTATGATTAGACATCTAATTATAAAAGATATTTGACTTTTTTAAATTATTTTAATTAATATTTAAATTTATTCAGTTAACATTAATTATAATAAAATATTTATAAAACATTATCAAAATAATAAAATTAAAACATACAAATACATATATATATATATATATATATATATATATATTATTTTAATTTATAGTATTTTATTAAGTAAAGCATAACTCTAAAATTCATCTCAATTTTTATGATATAAATTTATATTTATATTTTAAGAATGAAATAATTTTTTATATTCTCTTATAACTATATATAGTCGTATTATTCTTATTCTTATTCTATAACATGTATTTGATAAAATTTTATATTAAATCATTTTTTATAATTACTTATTTAATTATAAAAGATATTTAACTTTTTAAAAAAAATCATTTTAATTAACATTTAAATTTATTTAAACAATGTTAATTATAATAAAATATTTATAAATCATCATGAAAATAAAAAAAATAAAACATACCAATACTTATATTTTTATATTTTAGATAACTAATTATAGAAAAAATTGATTTGATATAAAAGTTTATAAAATAAGAATAATATCACTATATAATATATATAGTCACAAAAAAAGAAAATATGAATTATTTATTTCATTCTTATAATAAAAATTTAAATTTATAATATAAGAATTGAGATGAATAAAGTTATGTTTTATTTAAGTGAAATGAAAATAATATGATATAAAGAATGGATCAGGTGGTGTAGTAAGTTTTATAATTTAAGTGCTACTTAAGCCAATAATCTTATTACTTTACTAAGTGCATGTTTGCTTCTTCGGTCATTCTGTTGCTGCACGAAGTACGAGGCAAGTTGAACGCAGAAGTATTAAGGAGGTTGCTTCTGGAAATGGAGGTTCGGATTGCCAAAACAGCAATCCCAACATGCGCCAAATATTATACCATTTTATTTTATAAAGGATTTACACTCTTGGTTCACCCGTGAACCTAGGGTAGCCCGAAATTCCACATGGCTTTCCACGAAGGATCATTCTAAATTTTAGGGGTGGCAAAACGGGTTGGACCTGTCAGGCCAACCCGTTTTGGCCCTTTTTTTGGCAGGCCGGGTAGAGATTTTCAACCCGCCAACCCGTTTTGGCTTGCCAAAAAATGGGTTGAGGTTGGGGCGGGTCAACTCTCCAACCCATTTTTTATAAAAAAAAATAATAAATTTTATATTTATTTTTATATTTTAAACATATATTATTAATATTTATTTAATATATTTTTTGTCTAAATAAATTATTATTCAAAATTTAAGATACTACATTTAATTTTTTAATAAGTATTTATCATTTAATATTTATAAAAGATAAAATTAATTAAAATATATTTATTATATTTTCTTTCATTTTTTTTGTTTTTTGGCAGTTGGTGGGCCAACCCTCCATAAACAGGACAGGCTTGGATTTTTGACCCACTTTCCTTATGCGGGGCGGGATGGGCCGGCCCGTTTTTGACGGGCCAATGACAGGACGAGGTAGGACGGGTCAGCCCGTTTTGCCATCCCTACTAAATTTCTTATAGTAGAATAATGGTACACGTATATTTGGCTCAAATAAGTTTAGTCCTTATAATATATACATTTTTTAAATTTTAATAACTTATTTGTGTCTATTAATTTTTTTTTTTCCATTTTAGCCTTCATCTTTTTTTTACTGGTTTAGCCTTTATTGTTATAATCTCTACAAAACAAAAATTCATTTTAATCCCTTTAATTTAAGAAACATCAAGCTTGTCCAATCTACTAATCACGTTATCACACAAAAGTGACCTAGCATCAAAGACTACAATTAAAACAATTTTATTTTTTTAACAAGATCGCAAGTAGAAAATTTTTTAGGACAAACAAAAATAACCATACATTATATAGACCACAATTTGCATTATTCAATCATAACATATGTTTCTATATTTTGTATATCTACATTTTGATTTTATCAGTACGTAAATTTTAAACAATTCCATTATTTGACTGTTTACAGTTTATCCTGCTTAGTTAATTACATTTACAATTTAATTACATACTTACTCTTATGTTCTATCTATTTTAGGATGTAACTTGGCAATATGCTGGAAGCTAGATTCATTATGCCAATAAAAAAATAATTGAAAGCACGCCACTTCCATTAAAACAATTGAACTACAAGACCTATAACAAGAAAAGAACAAAAAAATAGTAAATATTTTGCATATAAACGTACACAGTACACCATAATATTGAAAAATCAACTTCCATTAGGACAGACAAAAACATATGATTAAGATTAAGCTTAAAAATCCATTATTGTGGTAGAGTTCACTATTTTAATAGTGACTTTTTCTTCCTTCTTGAGGTGATAACAGTGTTAAGTCAACTATTAAAAGAGATTAGTGCAAAACTGCAAATTACAATTTATAGCCCACTTTAGAGTCTGAAATGACATTGACATTGAAATAACTTAACATCAATGCTACCTCATGTATTCACACTCTGAAACAAATACTTATTTCAAAAAAGAAAAAGAAAAAAAAAAAAAAAAAGAAACGTAAACTATCAAATGGTGGGAAAAGGTATAAAATACTCTACATAATCTCCTACAATACCAACACTTAGTTAAACTTACTCTTGACAGCATCAAAACCCTGTGTGAAGAATACATGGGTTCTAGGTACCATGTCATACATGGATCAAATAAATAATTCTGGTAACTTATGGATTCTCGCTTCAAAATAGCAAACTCATTGGCAGCTAACAGAATTCTTAACAAGAAGGGAAGAGCCTAAATCTCTATAAATTTACGTTCGCCCTGTTCCCGAATCTCACGCTAAGGTTGTCGTATATTCGAGAAACCAATACAAGTCTAGGATCATCTTCAGGTATCTCTCGATCCTGCAATTCCACACACAAAGCAGTGAAAATCAAGGGTACACTCAATGGGAAGATGGTTTGACTAGATGACATGTGACCATTAGGAAACTAAGAGCCTCATATCCTTGAGTGTAGTTTTTCATTTATTCAAATTCAAATACAATACAAGCATTTCAAAGTATATCTGTATAAGGAGTCATTTGGAGAACACAGAGAAATGAAAACTTATTGTGCTCCTTTCCATGCAAAAAGATGAGACACTTTTCCAACCCTATATATATGAGTTTAACTTTGATCCATGGTTAGTGTAATTACACCATCTAACCTTGAATTTCCACACTACTAAAGGAGTTTGACAATGATAGTAATGTAATCAAATCAGAAGTTAAACTAAGCGATGTAACAAAACAAGATTGGATTGTAGTACAAAAAGGTTAGTGACAGTGGATCAAAATTAAACTCATTAATTATTATCTCCAATTGAGATGAGAGAATTTGCAACCTCTGCGACGTACGATTCATAACTTTTTACCACAAATATGAATATACAAACTATCCAGAGAAAATATTTCAAAGCACATAAAAAAACATGATGCATTATTGAGGCAAATAACTCACTTTTAAGCCTTGGTAATATGCTTCTACTGCAGGAAATGAAGGGTTGGTTCTACGAGCTTGCATCATGTCCCATATGTAGTTAGCAGTGGTATATCCCCCGGTCTACCATTTAAGAAACAAGAACAAAATACACACTTAAATCCAGGGCAACAAATACAAACTTTGTATCAAGCACGTAACGAGATAGAGTTTGCATACCTTTTCTCCTGCAGCTATAAACAGGAGCTCACTTCCCAATTTGTTATTCACAAAAAAGTTTCTCTCGTTCATCCTTACCTACATTTATAAAATTAGATTTTAAGTCTTTAAGCAAATCAAACAAATCCCATTGTAACAAAGTTGATGATGAAGCTATGGCAGCCTACCAGAATATCTTGAGCCATTTGCATTCCTTTTTCAGTGTACCCAACCATTGCCCCTTGTGCAAGTGTCTGCAGTCATGTTGGTTACTGGTTAGTATAACTCTATGCATTTTATACAAATTGTTTAAAAACAAATTCATTAAGTAGCAGAGTTTAATGAGGTAGGGGGGATACAAATTGTCAGCCACCTATACCATGTCTATATGTTAGATGCAAGACAGGAAAACAAGAAGAAATTAAGGAGAATAATTGGAAATTTTAAAACTCTGATACACCCAAATGAGACACACCACTGCCAAAAGGGTACTTATCCATATTACTTACATCCTCAAGATTTTTCAAGCAAGTATAAGCATTCAACTACAAGATTTGGTATTGACAATCTTAGAAACTGTATGACCAAACTCACCACAAAAAGTTCTGCAGCAACAGGCCCTCCTGCCAGTAGGTGGTTCTCAAAAGTTTGAAGACCACGGTCAATATCTCCTGCATTACAATAGCACCTGCAAAATAATGGTAAACATAGTGTAAGAACTGGTATCAGTAATTAAGGAATAAGAGAAGAATGCCACTGAATAATGAGGAATAGAACTGCTGTGTATTATTCACAAACGGAAAGGAAAGAATTACAAGGCTCACTAGGTATTCGAGAGACCTAGTTCTCTCCCAAAGGTCCCTTCTCACAATTTTCCCCCCGGTGCCCCCCTATGCCACTGTTCCCATCCTTATATTCCCCTCATCCAATTCCCCAACAGAATCAATATTCCCTCACCTCTCACTCTAACCTTGCCAGCTGGCAACGTTAGTTACAAAACCCACTGCTCACACTCATGTCACACGTTGCACCCTTTTCATTCCTTTTTTTCTTATTTTTTCTCACAAACACCTTAGCATAAGGTGTTACTTTACCATTTACTGCCTCACTATTTACCGGGGTCCTAACACATAGATAAACTGATTTTTTTGACAATGCAATTGGAAAACAAATACCAGTAGCATAAAACAGAATGAAGGAAGAAGGATCCAGTCTAGAGCCAAAAAAAAAGTTCAAATTGAAACCACATTCACTTCCTTCGCCAACCATACTGCAACCGAGTATAGAGCAAGTTTGATGGTTAGATGCATGCCTTTTTACAAGCAATTCATAATCTACTATTAGCAGCATCCTCCAATTGGGTATGTTCAGTGAAGTTGTTTTTCAGAAATTAAAGGGAAAAAGGTGGAAAAGAGAGAGAAAATTTTGAAGAATATTCTAAATTAACCTATTGCTTTTATTATAGTAATAATAATCTAGGTCCAGTATTAGTGTAGTAGTCTATCTAGTACAAACATAGCCTGATAAGATTACAAACATAACAAGACTCCAAAAACAATATACAACTTAACAGTTTCATATCTAGCACTGGGTAATTATGTCAAGTGTTGAGCAAATCCTGCAGATGTAGCAACAAGAATATAAAGCATGACATCTGCTTGGCTGACATTAGGCCTAGGGAGTGATGGTGCCTTATTAGTAATTGGCACTGTTGCTTACTGAGTAATTGCAAAACATAACTTTGTGGGTTGCCACAATAGTCATTTTAAAATTGCAGGCTTGGCAAAACATATTCATTCAGTAACCTTGTCAATCATTCATTATTATGTACTTGAATAATTATTAAAATTGTACATGCTTTCTTCCTTTTTTGAGACATTTCATTCCTTAAACATATTGCTTCTGTTATTCATGAATCTCTCCCTTATATTCCAATGTACAAAAGCTTCTCATTAATCAACCCCCTTTAGAAGAATGCCAAGAAAAATTAGACGACCAAAATCTACAATGCCTGTTCTTAATAGCTTAATTTTAAATTACATCCCATACACTAGAAAGCATTAAATGACAAGGTATGTATAATTTATGCATTGAAGGAGTTTGTTAAATGCATGTCAAGAAATACCATTAGAAGAAGCTAGGTGTTTTTATAACAATTTAATAGAAATGTTTTGAATATTGGAAAATGAATAAACCATAGAATGCTAAATGTTCACTAATTAGTAAAATTTTATAGTTTTAAAATATTATATATTCAATAAGGATTTTTTTTGGTTTTAAAGAACTAAATTATATTGCAAAAGCAACCCCTTATCTACCCAAAAGCATCCTTCAAAAGAAGAAATAGATTCAAAGTAATTATTTACATGTTAACCACATATTAAAAAAAAAAAAAAAAAACTACTTTCCCATGGAGTTTTAACTTCCATTTGATCTAAATGGTCAAATGGCAAATACCATTCATTATGCATACAAGTAGCTACTTCCCAAAAAGGTTAAGGAAAGGAGCTACCCAAGAGGAAAATACCTATTCCACAATTTTCTCTGCATCTGTGTGTGTGCATGTATTTTTTTTTTCTAATTTGATTCCCTTCCCCTCAATTAGGGGCCATGGCAACTGGAGCATCCTTAGCTTTGGCAAAACTAAATAGGACATAGGACAGATCCAAGATAGATGTATAAACTGTTATAAGAAAGAGAATATTAAAATTACTGTTGTATTTTATTTCTGTGAAAAAGTTAAATTTATATCACAACTCACAAGGGCATCTCTTTTTAGCCAAAAAACATCAAATGGACAGTGATGTTGCAGCAAAAGAGTTGTGTCAAAAAAAGCAAGGCAGAGAGAAAGGAACCGCTGCTTCTAGTACTGATCTTGAAGATCTAAGTTTTGGTAGTGATGAAGAAACATGAGCTAATGCAGACTTAGGAATGTCCATTAGTTGGTAGCCATAGGAAGAAGCAAATGCAAAAAAAGGAGGAGGAGGAGGAGGAGGAGAAGTAAGATTAAGGAATAAGGAGGCCAATGGTCATTACCAATTAAAATTTAAGGACTGTTGCTATTCTCTCTAATGACATTGTTATTTTCTTCTGATTGTTCTGTCATTTGTGACTTTGTTGTTCTTTCCTTTTTAGCATTTATATATTTGAGTCTGCAACACTTTATGGTGTTAATGTGTCCTTTATGATAATATAATTTTCTTGAAAAACTAATTATATGAGAATTGTTTTTGTTATAAACTAAGAAGTAATTTTATTTAGTTTCTATAGGCATTACTATTAAATTTAGCATTTTTTTCCTTTATTAAATGGCTACTTGCTTCAACAAAGTGCCACCACAACACATTATCCACTACAAAAAAAGTGGCAGATGTTCAGCAAGGCACCATAAACCACTGGCAGCATTATGAAACATAAAAACCTCAATGATGACATTGACATGCACCAAAGGAAAACTATAGAAAGAGAATTGATTAATCAATGCACCAGTGATTAATATATTTAGCATCTAAATTGAAGGAAGCATAAAATCCAGTTCATGGGCTTGCTTAATTTACTTACCAATAAAAAGCTATTATTTGGTAGTATGCATGTTATCAAGTTATCTGAATAAGACAAACTATAGAAATTAATAACAAATCATTGATTACCTTATTACTTGCATCATAATAAAGATATCAGGAGTTTTCCCCTCCTTATTCAGCATTTCCAAAAGTGTGTCTGTCAACTGCCACAATTAGATAGCAAACATGCATATATTAAAAGATGATTTAAAAAAAAAAAATTAACAAGTGTGAAAATAAAATCAATTTTGAATAGGAAATAAAAACAAAAAATGTCAAGCAGTTCAGGTGGACAGAGAGAAAGAATCCACATGTGCATCACAAACCAGAAGTGAAGTAATAATAATGGAAAATATCAGAGTGACGAGAGAAGGTGATCAAGTTCAATTATTGAAGATTTCCTAAGCCTTTATTTTCAAGCTGGACTCTACTTAGATTGATCACCACATTAAAATGACACGTTTTGACATATAAACAAACCTGCAACTCAGGCCAAAATCTGATCAAAGTTTAATAACACGGGCTGGTAGGGGGCAGGTTACTGTTATGAAAAACAAAATTCAAATAAGATATTCGGTTGTGATACAATCCCTTCATTAACTAAATTGGCAGAAAAAAATGCTTTAGCCAACCAGAAATTGCTCTTTTTTAATTTTTTTCCTTACATCTAAAAAATATAAATCTGTAAAGAACAGACAGAAGTAATGATCAAATTTAAATGTCAATATATTATCTAAATAAAATATAAATTTAGCTTTCTCTTTAACAAGACTTAACTATCACGTATAATGTATACAATAACTAAACTAAAAAAGCTAAACAAACTCCAAGCTAAGTGCAGTAGTTTGTAGCATACATACAGCTCCATAAAGCCTTTATAGACATTCATTATTGATATGTAGAATATAAACAACAAGCCTCATCTTGAATGTCAATTCCTATTACCAGAATGTCTCTTTCTTTCCTTCCCCCCCCCAAAAAAAAAAAGATGACACAGTTCACAGGTAGGGAATTTCATTAAAGTGATTTAAACCACAGCAATTCATTTACATAGCAGACCAGAAAATTTTGGCAAAAGACACACCTGATATCTATGATAGGTCTATTTCAATTTTGATAGACGATTAACTTTCTCCAACCCCCACCCCACCTAACTCCTGATGGTAAATACGCAATTAACCTAGCTCAGAAGTATGGTGGGCAGTGGCAATATTCTAACTGAGCTTACTGGTGTCCAACGGGCAACTAGAAAACAATATAGGCTATGTTTGTATTAACATTGCATTCTGTTGAACAGAGAAGCAACAATTGTTTGAGAACAATTTTTTGGTGAAGTGGGAAATTGCCTCAGAAAGTGTGAAACGGGATTCCTAACTAGTTCCCAAACACACACATAATCTATTGGTTACGTTAAGTCACATCACCATTGTTCGTTTAATCTCTATTTTTTGGTCAGTACAGAGAGTAAAAGCAATAGGAGAACTTTTAGAAGGGTTTCCATAAAAAAGGAAGATTAATGTGCCCATCCTAGTTTAGCAGAAAATAACATCATACCATTTTTTCTTGCTGGGGGTAAGTCAACCAAAATGAAGAGGGTAAATATTATTTAAAAGAAATATACAATATTAAACAGGAAAATGGATATCAAAATATCATGTCATGATCTGCATTAAACTTTGAATGATGTCCAGATTCAAATATCACATGCAACCAACTTCTACAAGATTTATGCTGATAATTTAATCCAACATCTCAAAGTCATATGGTTGAAAGATTTCATATCGCACATAAACAGATGGCATCAGAAGAAGAAATCAGAAGCATAGTAAGAAGAATCACTTAACAATAGCATCATAATTCTGATAGACATGATACCTCATACCTCAACATTTTTGAGGTCTGCAGCAGCATGAAATGCAGTGTGATATGCTGTAAATGGTCTATTAAAAAATCCTCCACGTCTATTAGCATATTCTGCAGTTGGTAAGTTGTATAACTCCTCATCTGTAACACCCATCATCACATTCTCAGCATTGGCACTGTTGGTTTCAACTGAAGACCACATCTTCGACCTCTCCACAAACTCAATAACCTTTTTCCACAAAGAATAATATGTTTAAACATAACTGGACAATTACAGCTTAGACACATGCCAAATCAAAAAATAGATATGATAACTACTTTTGCAGCAAAATCATCAGGAAGAGGTGTTTTATTCTTGTGTGCAACTATAAGCCCAGCATAGCAGAACTTGTTTAATCCCAGACCAGCTGCAGTCATATCACGAACAATTGCATACCTGGAACAATAAGCTTCAATAATTATAATTAATTATTCAAAACAAAAAAACATATAAAAGGCGACTTGATGATGCTGATATACATACACTTGGGTACTAAAAGCAGATAACTAGAAGTAGGAATTCTCCTACCTTACTCAAAAGACAAAAATGAAAAGGATATAAATGGTAGGCAACAAGGTTTTATTTGTTAGGTCATTAAGCGTAGCATCTCACAACACATTGTGAAAAATAAAATACCAATCCTTGGGCATTGAGTGACAACCAAAAAGCACTGTGAAAAAGAAGACAATGGAGTTCTTGAGGGAGGAATTAATGGCGAAGGTAATTTATAGTGAAGTATTAGAGTGTAAAAGAAGTAGCATTATAGCATACACTCGGTCTAAACGTCCATCAGCAGCACAAGCATTTAACAAGCAGATGTAGGTTTGTACATTTGGCTTTACTTCCATGCATTTCATCTCTTCCAAAATCTTCATTTCAAAAGAAAACAAATAAATCATTCATCTAAAGAGAAGGAATCAATAAACACATCTAATATAGTAGTATTTTAAATGCATGACTACAAGCAATAGTGATAAGAAGTACCTGAATAGCCTTATTAGAGTTCTTGCATTTCCCACAAGTCGAAATCAGAAAGTTGTATAAAGTAACCTATGTCATCAACATGAGACAACTGGTCATTGATCTAGAAAGCCTATAAAGAGGATGTACAAATTACACATCAAAACGTTTTGTGGCCTTATGGCATGTGTTTTAAATAAGAAACCAATCAGATTCAGAACAATATTCTGCTCTACTTAAAGTAGGGTTAATTTGATAAGGTAGGAAAAAACCAATAGCCACTGCGACACAACCATGCATACCCCCAATCACCTTTTCATGCACAAATGTATATAAAACAATACATTGTAAATTATAAAATGGCCTGCATCGAGTTTCAACCAACACAAGTTATTTTTCTGACTTGAAACCATGAAACAAAAATAACTAACGCATCTTTGAATCCACACAAGCATGGAAATTTGAAAACATTACAAAGAAGAAAAGAACATCAACAACTTCCTTTCTCACTCAAGATTATCCATATTCAACAAGCTATTACAATAGTAAGAGACCTCCCCAAAAAAGAGTTCAACACAATACACTCAAGATATAGAACTATGATACATTGTCGTATAATCATTCCATTCTCAGTCATTCCCATTGGAAAGAAACAGGGCAAAAGCAGCAGAACTAGCTCACAATCTCAACTTCAAATCTCATTATATGTCAGCACCTAATTGAATTTTCAAGCAATGAAATTGTTTTCTGCCAGTGATCAACCTAATTCACTAAGCACCCCCTTTTTAAACAATTCAAGCATTCCACTCAATAATCCCTATCAATAGCATCATTCCACCCCACCCCCTAAATCCAAATAAAATGTAAGCATTTTTTCAGCATACAACTTCAAGCATAAGTACATAACCTAACACCCAATGATCCATATCACTAGCATCATTCCAAACACCCCCCAAAACAGAAAGTTATACAAGCAAAGTTACGAATTAAAAAAAAAAAAAAAAAGAACAGTGCATACATCAGGAACCAAACCCATGATTTTCATTTGGTCCACGAAGTAGAAAGCATCTTGCATTCTAGCTGCTTTCATGGTTCCAACAACGAGGGAATGGAAAGTGTCACGCGTAGGCTTCACCCCATCAAGCATCATATCATCGTACACATCCCTCAGCAAGAAATTCCTACCAAACAAACCCCACATGAAAAAAATTCAAACTTTGCAAAATTGAATACAATGGGTGCCTCACATTAATTAATTAACCCAATTTTTTTTTTTAAAAAAAAAAAAGTGGACATGGAGAAAGAGACCTTCTCTGTGCAGTGAGAGAACCCAAAACAGTGTTGTACTCGGCAACGTTGTTTGCATAGTTTCTCTTGGAATACTCTTCCGTGGAAACGGAGAAGAATCGGAGCCCCGAGACCCGATTCAGTGACCCGACACGCGCTGCATAACGGGATTGAGCTATAGAAAAAGAAAAGAAAGTGAAAGCTGAGATTGTTAGAGAAAACAAAAAATGTTTGTATGTGGAAATGAAGAAGGAGTGGAAGAAGAAGAATACCAATGAGAGATTGAAGGAACTTCATAGCAGTGGAATGAATCACTTCGGAACAGAACAGTTCCTCACAGACAACACTCTTTCTCCTGTTTCCTCCTAAAACCCTTGGATTTTGTTTGTTGCTTTGTTTTTCTTGTTTGGGCTTTGTTTGCGGATAAACTGAGTTTTGGGCTTGGGCCTAGGTTCGATGTTCTTTGGGGTTGCTATTCTCACTGCCTACTTTTTTCAAAGAAACACAACCCTGTCCTTCCTTCATTTCCCCCCTGCACCCCTCCCTCCCTCTTCCCCTTCTCACATACGCACACCCCCTTCTTCTTCTTACCTCTTCTTCATTCCTCCTTCAATCTCTTTCCTATTTTCAGCTACATTGTGCTTTTGTTCTGTATTTTGGAGCCCCTTACCTCTTATTCTTCTCACAATTGTGCACACCTGCAGAGGTATATTTTTTTGCCTACTTTTTGTTAAAGAAAACGTGATTCGGTTGTGGTTTTTATGCAACAGAATCATATTTTTGTTATTGATTTCTTCGCAAACCTGGCAAAAATACATTTTTGTGTGTATTTCTGTTAAGATATACAACATAAATGTATTTTCGTTGTGTATCTTTACAAGACACACAATGGAAATACATTTCTGTTGTGCTATTTTTATTTTTTTAATTTTTTTAAAAACCTTATTTTTTTTAAGTTTACATTGATTTAAATGAAATTATATGTTTGTGCAAATTTTTTTGACTGCATATGTTTGTGCAAATTTAAATTTATAAGTTTTATATATTTGTTAACTTTTTATTAATATTTATTTTTTAGTTAATGTTTATTAAAATTAATGTTTTTGTTAATTTTTTATTACTATAGATTTTATAGTTAATTTTTTTCAATTAATGTTTATATTTTTTGTTAATTTAAATTTTTAATGATTAATATATATAGATTTTTAAGTTTTGAAATGGGTATTGAATTTAAATATTTACTATTGTTTAATTAATTATTAATTTTAAATTTGATTGTTTTGTTTTATTGTGAATTGTGATTTTAATTTTTTTTTTTTTTTGCAGATTTCTCATGGCTCACACGAAGTGGTCATCATACGTTGTTGGACGAGACCCCCCCCCCCCCCCCATTAGAGGAAAGGGGTGATGTTGCTGAGCCTGCTTAGCCATCCAAGGCTCGACACATGACAGCTTTAGCACGTTGTGCAGCGGACATTCCTCGATTAGCTACACTACGTGAGGAGTAGCAACAGTAGGCACATGATAAGGATGTGTAGAATGACATTGAGGTACTAAATGTTGAGCCAGTGGTATCATACATTGACTGAATCATCAGACTGTCATTTGATGGAGGTTTTATGGAGTTATCGCTACTTAGGTCCTATAAGGACAACATAGCAAGACATGCCTGGATCCTTAGTCTCGACCAGAGATTAAGTCGGTTAGCCAGTGTGGGAAGGTGTTAGACTACCCTATCCATCCTTAGGTGAAGAGATTTGTGGAGCATTTAGGGCTTGCTAGCCTTTATTCTACGAGGTATACTTCCTCGCATAAAGGCTTGGTGAATGCCATTATTGAGAGATGGCATGAGCATACATCCTCCTTTCACCTTCCAGTTGGAGAAATGACCATCACCCTTGATGATGTATTTTCTCTATTACATTTGCCTATCATAGGCATCGCATTGACCACCCCACATCGATTGATAGGGATGATATTATACTATTATTGAAGATTGAGTTGGGCATTATGATGGATGAGGCGACAAATCAGGCTACGAGAGTTGGACCTTGGGTACGTCTACAATGGCTGGAGACCATCTATCACAAATATGTGGCTTCTAGGTAATTCCTATGGGCTGCTAGAGCGTATCTGTTGCACTTGCTTGGTTGTACGATATTTGCCGACAAGAGCTCGACACATGTATTGGTTGTCTACCTCTGGTACCTT
The DNA here is from genome assembly GCA_026413185.1 of Pueraria montana var. lobata. NCBI lineage: Eukaryota > Viridiplantae > Streptophyta > Magnoliopsida > Fabales > Fabaceae > Pueraria > Pueraria montana. The sequence goes on from CM048656.1 coordinate 46,021,459, forward strand.
AACGATCTATCCACCTACAAGGAGCACGCTTGGGGAATAGCTGTTAGGGTTTCATGGTCTATAATTTAATTTTTTTCCAAACAAACCATGAGCGGAAAGAACCATATCCTATGGACCACGCATTACACATGAATCACTAGGGTTTAGAGATTACCTTTGTAACACACTTTCAACCAAATAGAGAGAGTTCCTTCTTGATCACCAAGCACCGAAGAGTACGACGCCTCTACTTAGTCCACATGAGGGGTCTCAATGCTATCTGATGGTCAGTGATTTAGACAGAGCTCTCAAAAACTAAAACTAACGTGTTTGTCTCATGTGTCATGTTTTGAGATATGCACCTCCTTATATAGAAAATGTGAGCTCTATCTTAATCCCTATAGAATATTTGATTAGATCATATTTAATTAATTAACCTTTGAGTATAGTTTACTTTAATTTAAGAGCAAATTGCAGCAACATCCCCTAAGCTTTTTTTATCAAATTACACGTAACTCCAATCTTTTTATTTTCCTACACTAACCCGTCTTTAAGTTTGAAAACATTACACTAACACCCCCTTATATGTTTGAAAACCTTACACTGACACCCTCTCAAACCTTACACTAACACCCCCTACAAGGGAGGCGAAAGTAATGGTTAAAAAAATAGGGGATGCTTGTGTAATTACATGAAACCTCAAGGGATGTTATTGTAATTTGCTCTTAATTTAATTAATTGCTCCAATATTTACTCTATGCGTGTGACCCTATAGGTTTCCACTAGACTGATAATAATATTAAATATTATCTTTATAACATTAAATATTATAGACAGTGATTGACATCTAACAATGCATTACTACCATGCAACCTATGGAAAAAACGGTGATTCGATTTTAACCTTTCCGCAACCACATCCACTGTGTAGCCTTTGTTCCTTCGTCCAAATGTCTTGATCGAACACGAGGCATAAGTTTTGTCATCCTCATTAAGTCTAATCATTGATTCCTTAATACCTGTTACGCTCTTAGCAAGTGCACCAAATCACACAAGTAGTAAATGGATAAGTCCAAGTATTGTTTTCCCAAGAGACTCATGTAATATAGGCAGTTTTCACATAAATATTAGCTAAGCCAAACATGTTTTCACAAGAAAGCAGTAAAAACACGAACTTTTGTTGGGTTTGTGGAGTTTTATAGTAGATCTAGTACAGGACAAAAGTTAAAAATATGTTTTTGTGATTTTTATAACAAAACATAGCTGTGATAGAGGTTATAAACATAAAGATGTTGCAGGGGTTAGATCTCACCAAACTCTACTCTCTTCTTGCATTAACGCATAATATATATTCCATTTGCATCTAGATGTTAAAATCAGCCAATAAAAACGTTCTCAGCCCTAATTCCTTAGGTGCAGAGAGTCTTAGTTTCCTTCCCTAAGCCTTGATCCCTCAACAACTTAACGAAGGAACTAGCTTTAAGCCTAGTGACACAAGATAACTCATGAACTAAGCTCCATTCCTAGACACAAAGTTCGAAAGGTATATTGCTTTAGATCTAGACAACAAATGACCCTTCTATGGTTGATTGGCAAATTCTGCTACTTCATCAGAATGCTCTGCAAATGACCCTTCTATGCTTGCACAATATCATAATGCAACTCCATAATGTGTTCTTCAACTTCAATCTCCTTCTACAAAAAGTGGGGTAAATCACTAAGAAGTAACCATAAAACTAGAAAATTAAACTAATCTTAACTAAATTATGAAATTAATAGAAATTGAGTAAAACAACACTCCAAATAAGAGAAAATGAGAGATAATTGCCTAAAAAATCACTCACAAGGTAAGTAATTACAACAACTAACAATACCCAAGCGGACGCTTAAACACAAAAGGACCTAATATCTCATATTGACCTATTTCCGCATGGCCACGCATATAGCGTGCCCCATTCTATCGAGAGGCCCAAAGACATAACTCCTATTATGTAGGAGGGGCGAATCCTATCTACACCACTCACATCCCTCAACATGATTCATTGCAGGCACAAGTACTACCTTTGTAATCACCCTATTACAGATGACGTTTGAAAGCTTTAAAGCCTACAACTCCTACATGTAGGAATCGTAGTGACTTCAAGTTGAAGGACTACTATCACCTTATGATTGTCATGAGAAGCGCTTATGACACTTACATAACTATTATGAAGCCTTCTCATAGTAGGTCAATCTAGTATAAATATTACTCCTAATATTTACACCTAGTATATACACCTATGTGTCAGCTTGATATCTCATATCCATGACCTATGAGATGAGGTCGTCATGCTGCTCACACAATAGCCTTAATGTATTATTGTTGTCCTAGTTGACAATAATACTCGACTACAGACACTTTAAGAATAATGTTCTATCACTCAATGAATCTCACATCATTGAATATCCCACCTATTCTAAGGACGTTACCGTAGTATGCAACAAATAATATAATAACTAATATGTCTCATATATAAAATATATAAACCAAAGTCATAATACAAATGTAGCCTAAAATGGATTGGTCATCAGGGCTCACTCCAAAAATCTATCTACCTCTGGTACCTCAACGATCTATCCACCTTGCATAGAGCACGCTTGGGGAGTAGTTGCATTTGCCTACATGTATGACCAGCTCTCCTGTTCGAGCTTGCAATCGAGCAAGTAGTGTGCAGGATATATGACACTACTAATGATAAGGAAATTTGATTTTTTTGTCTGCATAATTGTTTGTTAATATTCGTTTATTTTTGTAAGTAAAAAATATTTATGTTGTTTTACAGGCATGGGTGTACGAGCATCTACCTACTATTGGTTATCGAAAGCCAGTGTGCGATTATGAGCACTAGCAGCCGCTTGCTACTAGATGGAAGCCTACGAGGGACCAGGTAGTTGGTTGATGACTTATAGATGGATGATGTCATCTGGTCCTCATATTAAGGCACAGACAGGTGAGACCTCTCGAGCAGGCTACATTCTACTCTGGCTACATTAAGTGCGGGAGCGACATGCGCCCCTATCTTTCCGAGAGGGTTTTGAGGTAGTTCAGGTATGTGTAGGGAATTCCTTGATAGCCACCTCCTCGTCCTACCTATGTGCAATGTAATGATGTGTGGGAGGACTAGGATAAGCACTTGGTGGCCTTAGGTGAGGTTGTGCTAGTGCCAGCTGGGGCTGCATGGACTTGCATTGTAGAGTATTTGCCTTGGTTTTATTTACATTCCCATCCATATATGATTTCATCAGAGGAGGAGAGGCACCACACAACCCTATACATATCCCTCAACTCAGACAACAGCCCCATCATCAGCCCGATGGCTAGCAGTAGGATTACGTACCTGGTGGAGATAACTCATGTGAGGTAATACAAGTAATTTTTTCATTATTAATTTTTATAATTTTTATGAAAAAATATAACTAATTGTATTCCTCGTTTATATAAGCTCAATTCCAGATGATTGCAACAAATTTGGATAGATTGTTGCACCTGAAAGTGGTACCAGAGGGCATAGACAACCATGACCTCCTGCAGTAGACATTGATTGTCACACACGAAGGTGCAACAACTGGGTGCAACTCTCATGGACGGAGACAGAGGAGGAGGGGCTCTGGCTGTAGAGGCTATAGATTTGTGTGAACATTTGTATTTATTATTATTATTATTATTATTATTATTATTATTATTATTATTATTATTATTATTATTATTATGTATGTAACTTGTTATGTTGTACGTACACACTTTTTTTTTGTATGGACTTATATTTTATAGTTTATGTTGAGATGAAATTACATTTCTTTTCTTTATCAACTACTTAAACAACACACGCCTATTAATGTAACAAATAACGGCCTCTTCATAAATTTCATAAAACAAACAACAACAAGCAACATAATAGTAGTTATACGTAGATTTCATAAAACAAACAACAACAACCAACATAATAACACTAATACATGGATTTCATAAAATAAAAAACACTACTACAAAGATTTATCTTCATTAGAGCTAGTTGTCGCCATTGTTTCACGCATCAGAGCTAGGATCTCTTTGGCAGATCTTGGTTTATGCACCAGAGCAAGGATTTCTTCAAGAGATAGACCTAATGTAGCATATAACTCAATCGGTCCTTTGAAACAAAATTCCCAAAATATGAAAACCTTCTTTCCCACATCATTGTTGTCTTTAAGCTCCATACAGTCATACTCAACACAACCATCAGCTATATATATAGGTTGACAGTAATGAATGTCAAGTAACATTTTGATACCTCTGATGACATTTTTAACTGCTTTTCTTAAAGCAGCAATCGACATGTCCTCACTTATTTTAATGAATTTAGGACCATGAGGACATTTAAACAAAACCCCCTCAGAAGTTGGTATCATATCATCATCGTAATACACAATAGCAAGGAATCCATTCATCTTCTTAGAAAAATAGTAAATATGAACACATTGAAATGAGCTACCTCAAACCACTATTGTTGTTTTATATTAGAGGATGTACTGTTCACTCGTCAGTCAGTTATCACACTTTTTGTACTATGATGAAGAAAAAGTAACAATTAAGATTGCACCGACTAAATATACGGTTTGAATTGCATTGATTTTTATGAGGGGAATATTCACATGTCAGATCATCATTAATATGGTTGTCCTATGTGGCAAAAAAGAAACGGTCCTGGTTCACCCTAAAAAATAACGATGCACATCGCATCGATCCATATGCATTAATTGTTCACGTGTCAGTCAATAATTAACATATAAAATATTTAATATTCAATTTTTTTTAAAAAAAATAAGCTTCAAAATAAAAAATACAAAACAATTTATAAAATTAACACAATGAAATTATATTTTTGTTGTGTATCACACAACAAAAATATGATTCCGTTGTGTAATACATAATGGAATCATATTTTCATTATTTATTTCGAGGGTAAAAAAATAATTAAATGAAAATATGATTCCACTATATAAATTTCACAACAAAATTTTATTTCCGTCAAAAGGGTATTTTTGGAATAAAAAAAGTTTCCAAACATGTAAGGGTGCGAATAGCAAATGAGGGTGCGAATAGCAATTCTCATGTTCTTTAGGGGATTGCTTTTTGCAACTCTTCTGCCTATTCATAACCTCAAAACCCTTAAGTTTTTCTTAACTTATTTTTGTTCTAATTATGCCCCTGAGTAAGTTTCAATGTTTTGAAATTTAAATTTCAGAATTACATAAATTGAATTCCAAAATTTAATATTTGAAAGTAATTTTTTTCATAGTTCAAAATTTAAATTTGGAATTTAATATTTTTATGCATTTTTAAAAGGTTAAATTAAGTTGTAGGTCGCTAAACTATTTGACAATTTTTAATTAAGTTTTTGAACTATTTTTGCTATCCCTAAACTTGTATTTGTTTTTTAAGTAGGTCCTTGATGGGACCTAATTAAAAAATAAATGCAAGTTCAATGACTCAATTAAAAATGACAAATAATTTAGGGACTTAATTAAAAAATACAAAGTCTTTGCAAGCCAGTGTTTTTACCTTTGCAAATGTGAAAATATGTCCTGCAGAGGTGAAAATACTACTTGCATAGACTTGACAACTTTTCTTAGTTCATGAAGTAATCTTTTTTTCAATTAGGTTCCTGAACTTATAATTTTTTTTTAATTAAATCTCTAGTAGTTTAGGGACCCAATTAAAAAATTTAGATCATAAACCTAATTAAAAATTATCAAATAATTTAAGAACTACAAGCTAATTTAACCTTTTAAAAATAAATTTCTTGAAACACAAATTGAAAGAAGGGAAATATGTTTACGAAACACATTGAATGTCTCCACATTCCTGAGAACCAAATGGTACTTTATATCCGCCAACTTCTCAGCCTCAAAAAGCTGAAATGGTTCCTTTTGGCGACAAAGCTTGCACACATATTCAAGCATGGCATTGCTAGCTTGCACAAATAATGTGTTGAACTAGATCCCTTGATTTTTTGTGTGTAGATTATTTACTAAAGAATATTGCAAACTAATGTCACTGCACCTATTAATTAGAGCTATTGTGAACCCAAATGATTGACGCAGTAGTGTAAGGTCCCGCTGCGTTCACATGAGGGGGAACAATCTATTTAGCGGGAGAATAGAAACAATAATTATTTTATTTATTTTCATATTGAAAATAAAAATTTTGAAGATTGATAATTTGGGATGAATTTGGAAACAATCTTTATAATTTGATGATATCAATATTAAATTACGTTAATAAACACACATGTTGTATCTTTTTATTTGTAGACACATTTATCAAACCCTTCATACAAGCTTATGGCTATTCTCAGAGGTTCTTCCAACTGCAGTAATCGACTTTGCCACACGGTTCTGAGCCGTTCTTCAGAGCTGCAATATAAATTCTCCCCTTTATAACTTCTAAATAAAGTTACACACATTTTTTCCCAAAATTTTAATGATCTTATAAAAATGTAAAGTCCAACTTTAAACACTAAATTCAAAAGAAATATTATACAATGTACATAATACTCTGAAACTTATATATGAACTCAAAGTCCGCACTTTCTACTAACATGAAACCTACATTTCTTACAAAAAGCACTTTCAAGTAGATAAATGCCTAAAACTAACTCATACTTAAGGAAACCCCCACATGTTAAATTGAATAATAATAATAATAATAATAATAGTATCACACCAAGTTCATTCAAAGTTAATCATTTTATTCTTTGGTGCTCGTAAGGCTTGGTGTGACTTATGAGGTTATTTTACCCAATGTGGAACTCAGAGTGGTTTTCATGATCAAGTGGCCTACTTTGGAGTCAATTTTATCCAATTTTGGTTTCTAAGGTGTAGAGATGAATTGTAGCTTTTTCAGTAAGCTTTCCAATGACACAAACGACACCTCAAACGGACAAGTACAACTCAAAATATGACGTAGTTTTTCTAGGATTTTGAAACATTCTAATTATAAGCACTTAATCTAACACTCCTATTTTTTTTATACATGAGAATTGAAAAGCAAGAGCAGACAACAGAAGGAGCTAAGTCCTTAGGTGAGTGACACCCATTTTATTAGCTAGAAGGAGAAGATCCAACTGATTCAGGCAAGATGTCCAAACCTTGAACGTGTCATCATGAGAAGCACCATAGTTTGCTAGCTAATCTACGCAATCAGATAGAAGCACTTAATCTAACACTCCTTTAATACCAAATATAATAACTACAACACTAACATAATTGTATAACAATAACACTAAACATAATATAATATAATAAAGATAATAATAATAATCTAACATCCACACCAATATAATACCATTACAAACAACAACAACAACAATAACACAACAACAATAATAAAATACACAGGACACACACGCATAGAAAAGCACACACTATCATAATATAGGCACATGCTTAGGACAAAACCAATAATATACAAATAATAATAACAAGGATTTACAGAAAATATTATAGAAGGACCCTAATAAGGGTTCTCCTTAAAGTATATTCCTAGTACTTGAAACTTAGGGTGTTACACAGGTTGGCATGATAGCTCTAGTTGATGCTTTGGAGGTTGAGGCAATACAAATAATATGACTTGAAACGAGGACCAGTACCTGGTCATCTTTGAAGGGCGCTAGCTTAGTGCATGTTTGGATAAATGTTGGCAAAATTAATTTTAAATAGAATTGATTCTATAAAATTTATTTTGGTTAAAATTGATTTTGAAGTGTTGTGATTTATGTTTGGATGATTTTATTATAAAAACACATTAGGAGTAAAACTCCACATAAAAAATTTTATCTGCAGAAGCTACCTAAAGTTGCTTCAATGCAAAATTAATTATGGACTCAGAATCAATACTCTTCTTCAAAGTGAAATCAAATACGTAAAAGTTTATCTAAAATTAATTTTAAACTCGGAATCAATTATTTAACGTGAAACCAAACATATTTAGAATTGGTGGACATGCAAATAAGGCATGTAATTACTGGGGAGATAACATGATATAGAATATACTTTTTCGGTGGTGTAACTTTTGATTAGAGGGGACATCTTTTGTATTGTTTTGGTTGGGTTGGCCACACCTTGTGATCTGACCATTGTTTATCTTTTCTAAGAAAATTCGTTTACTTTTTCAAAAGTTAAAAAAAACATGAAACTTACATTTCTTACAAAGAGTTTAATGGTGATGCATTGACAATGTAAAATTGACAGTGTAAAATAGTTTTACATTATCATCAAATCAGTATTTGCATGAATTTTAAGGCAATTTTGTAAAAATCAACAAACTTATCATAAATGGTGATTTGTGATTGGATGACGGTGTAAAATTATTTTACACTGTCAGTGAATCACCCTTTTTCTCTCTTACAAAAAGCACTATCAACTATCAAACAGATAAATGCATAAAATTAATTTATAGTTAAAGAAACCTCATATATTAAACTAAATAATAACAACATCAAGACAAGTTCATTCAAAAAGCATATTATTGTAACTTGTTTGAAGTTCATCCAGTGGTGGTGGCAAGGCACAGGAACGGAACCAAAAAAATTGTTTAGGGAGGCAAAATTAATTTAACACATGATAAATAAAAAAATCAACAATAATTAATTTTTACTATTAATAATTGTGTAAATTTTAGTTTAATAAAAAAATATCATGTCTTATGAAAGTAAATATAACTATAAATCAAAATCATTGACTTGAAAAAAGAAGAAGAAAAAACTCTTTAAATTGCCATGCTTCAACTATAGTATAAGAATTAATTTACGATAAAGTATGTTATTGGTTTTTCAAAATATTTTGAAATGTTAGTTTTAGTCTCTATAAAACTTTAATACGTTTTTAGTCCATATATCTTCTAAAAGTGATGTGGTTTTGGTCCTTCACTAAGGACTAAAAATATTTTGAGTAAATGTAAGAACTAAAAAAATATTAAATTTTTATATATAGGAACTAAAGCTAACTTATTCGAAATATTTTTAGAGACAAAAAATATACTTTATTCATTAATTTATTATAGCTAAAATTAATTTATCTATAAGAAAAATAATATAATATAATATTTAAAAGAAAAAAGACTTGTAAACATCTTTGGTAAGAAAAGAAAAGCTCGTAAACATTACAAAAAAAACATGTTGCTTAATTTGTTTTGTTTTCCGCTTCCTAATACCTATGAAGACAAAAAAAGGAAACGAATCAAAACTGAAGTAAAAGAAAATAAAAAAATGTAATATTTGATGACACTTTTCTACTTGTGTTTAAATATTTTTAACAGATAAAACATATAATATATTTTAGGACAAAATATGTTTTTAGTCCCTGAAGTTTTCAAGGTTTTTGTTTTTAATCCCTAAACTAAATTTTGACTGGTCTTGATCCCCAAACTATTTTTTCGTTTGGTTTTTGGTCTATGCCGTCAAGTGTCTCTATTAATTGATGATGTGGCAGTTAATTTCTAATTATTTTAATATAATTGTGGCTGTTTATCTTTTCTGGCGGCTAAAAATCGCTATAAATTGCTTGGCAAATCATTTAAAATGTGTTTAACCATTTTCCAACGATTAAAAGCCGCTAGAAAGTGCTACACAACACAAATGAAACTTCTGTTCTTCCTAAACCAAATCCAGGAACAACTCAAATAAAGGCAAAGATAAACCAACTAACGTGCCATGTCAACAATTTCTATTAAAAAAATTGACAATACACTAACTGTGGATTAAAATTGCTAAATTTTCAAAACATGAGGGACCAAATTTGCAATAAATTTTTTTGAGAGACTAAAATTGCATATTCATGAAACTATAAGGACCAAAAGTGGATTTAAGCCAAAATTTTTATAGGGATCAATATTGGAAAATTGCAAACTTACATGGACTAAAAATGAAAAAATAAATTTATTGGGATTAAAATTGAAAAAACACAAACTTATAGAGACTAAATTCATATTTAAGCCATTATATTATATCAATATATTAGCATACGGATACATGTTCCGAATGTTATGTGAATCAGGGGGCGACGACCCCCGTTGGAACAAGTGTGTTTTGTCCTGTAGGACAGATCTAGAATTATATTTAAGGAGGGACAAAAAAAATTTCTTCTTCATTTATAATTATTTAAATATTTTTTAATGAATAATTATTTAATAAATAATGATTTTCATGAAATATTTATTAATTTTATACATAAATTTTTTATTTCAAACAATAAAAATAAGAAAACATAAAAAAAAATTGTCACAGAAGAATTTCTATTTAGAATGATAAAAATTTATATAATTTGTAGGATATTTATTATATTTAAATAAAAAAAAGGAGATGTAACAATTATTTTCTTTAAAATTTTGTTGACAGTGTAATACTTACTTATTATAGATATTTATTAGATTGTTGAAAAGTTTGTATGGGTATTTTATTTACTTATTTTATTCATTATTTTTAAATCCATTGAAATAGTAAACAAAAATACAGAGGTGCACAATATTACTAAAACTACACCAAGCATTACTATATTATATTTGTGCTTTAATCATCATGTAAATGAATTACTCATAGCTCAAACAGATTATCAACATAGATAAGCCATATTATGACCCATTAGCAAAGGCTATAAAATTTCTGCAGCCTAGATCCAGACCAATTGTATCACCCACCAATTGGAATACAATATGAAGCATACCAGAATTCTAGTATAAACATCAAATAATTGAATTCTCCATATACAGTAACTTGAAGACCCATCTTATATATTTACAAAAACACTTTGCAAGATAGATTCATCAGGCTGACTTGTCCAACCCACAAGATCCCCACATAGTTGATTAAGACCAATCAATAGGTCCATCAAACCAATCCTCCAAGTCACCATGTTGATTAGCCCAATTCATAGACTCACTAAGTTGATTAGTTGAATGTAGTGGCACATCAAATTGATGATTACTAAAATCTACCATCTCATTCTTATCACTAAGAGGCCTTAAATCTTCAACTACAGGTTGGCTTTGAGAGATGTATTGCAAGCAATTGAGTTGGCTTGGATGTGGGGAGGTAGCATTAGCCTCTTTCCTGAGCCATGTTTGGCACAAAACTAAAACAAGCATCACCTTGTTGCATGTTTCTCAACATGTTATCAATTCCATGATAACAAGCTCCATCAACCTGATTTATTGAATTTGTAAAATCCACCCTCCTGTTTTGCATGAAACTGAAGTTGGCTTCACTTTGATGCATGTTTTTCAACATGTTAATTCCATGATTACAAGCTTCACCACCCTGATTTATTGAATCTGTAAAATTCACCCTCCTATTGTTATCATTGAGGATGAATTGGCTTGGATGGGAGGAGGAAACAGTTGCCTGAGCCATGTTTTGTATGAAACTGAAATCACTTTGATGCATGTTTCTCAACATGTTAATTCCATGATTACTAGCACCATCACCCTGATTTATTGAATTTGTAAAATCCACCCTCCTGTTGTTTTTCATGAAACTGAAGTTGGCTTCACTCTGATGCTTGTTTTTCAACATGTTAATTATGTGATCACAACCTCTAACCTTAGCATCCACACGAGCAATGAAGGCCCTCAATTGCTCCTCTTCCATGTTTCTGAAATTGGGATCCCAAGTTGGATACTTGATGCTGGCAATCTGTTTTTGCACTTTGGAAATCTCAGCCTCAACCATGCTCTTCCTATTCTCAAAAAAGTCTTGAATACCAAAGGTCTCTTGAGGCCTCTCATTCTTTAATTGAACCTCATAATGCTTTTGAATGATGGAGTGTACCAATGTAGGGTCTTTAGGCCAAGTCACAGGTCCAACATCATCATTGCCATCATCATACACAATCAAACAGGCTTCAACTCCAAACTTGGTGGAAAATTCAGAGATTTTGTTAATTAGCCCTTTCTTTCTATGCATGTTGCACGACCCATTTTCTACAAAATAACAACATATATATACAAAAATTGTCAATTAGATCATAGAACTTAGTCTATAATCTATAATATCTATAATAAAACCAAGTAATAAACAACACAAGAATTCAACAATAGTAATTTTTGTTTTGTGTGAGAGAAATAGAAATTATACCTGGCAGAAGGAAGAAGAAACAGAGAGGAGAAAGTGAAAACCAAAAGCCTAAGCGAAAAAGAGTGAGAAAAAGAGAGTGAACGTTGGCCACTGTTTTGTTCTGTTAAGTTCTTTTTCCCGGCCCTGAGTGATGTATATATTTGTAACCTATTTTCCAAGAAATCAAACCGTTTGGTGATATAATTGATTGATAACAACATGTATAAGATTTTCTGTCTGTAAATTACAATGCAGATATGTCATTATAACCAATCAATTAATGTAAATTATTTGAATTTTAATAAGTACAAATTAATTTATAGTAGTTAGTTTAATCATGATTCATTGAAGAACAAATATATACGTTAGACTGAGTGTAACAAAATTTTGATTAAATTGTTTATCATTGATGTAATAGGTAACTAGTGCATCTACCCTTGCGATACACAGAAAAAATTATATGTAAGAGAATAATATTTTTATTATTTTAAAAAATAAATTTAAAACTTGAAAAGAATAATAAAGTAAATATATTTTTATAAAAATTAATATGATATTACACCGCAAATTTATTTTAGCTTCTCATGGTCAAGCAACCTCTAACTCTAAGTATACTTATTATCTCAATTTTTAGTTATTTTTTCAAACCCCCTCTTCACCAAATTTGCTTCTTGACAGTGTTAATAATAAAAACTATAATTTTATATATCATTTAACCTATGAAGTAATCAAGTTGGTTAAGTGGAAGACATAAGAAGAATAGTACAAAATATTCATGTTTGATGACTTTTATATATTTTTAAAATAATAATAGATAAAAGAATGAATAAATAAATTATCATTTAATTATTTTATCATACTAAATTTTACTATTCCTACTTTTTTTTTCGATCACATGAAAAAATTTATTCTGAGTAACACTTTTTATTTTCTCTTCAAAATCATATAAGAAAAAAAAGGATATGTTTGATTAATAAACATATTTTTATTAAATTTTTATTTTACTTTTAATATAAAAAATGTTATTTTAGTTATTTTCAAAATTAAAAATTAAAAGATTGAAATAATATATTTATTTATTTTATTTTCTACATTTGATATTTTATTTAAAAAAATTCTTCTATATAACAAATGAATGCATAATAATCAATAAACAAATACCAAGAGGGTTACGCATGTAGCCAAAACGAATACCCCTGGTACCTACCTGTCTTCGGTTCCCATGAATAAAAGAAAAAAATCAATAAATTAATGCATGAATTCAAATACTCAATATTGAAAAATTAAAACTCATTATCCTTCTCCCAATACCTATTAATAAAGATACACTTTTGGTCCCTAAATTTAAAAAAAAGTTTTATTTTTTATTTCTTAAATTAAAGTGTCTTTATTAGATCAAGTTGATCATTTCATTAGTTTTTCACTTTAATTTGGTCAACTTGATGTGACATGTGGTTAACTTTGAGAAATATCATTTTATGTGAACGTTTTTGATGTAAGGCAAAATTAATATTGTTAATATGAAAACTAATGAAAAAGATTGATTTGGTCCAATAGAGACACTAATTTAAAGGATTAGAATGAAAATTTTAAATTAATTAGGAGACCAAATTAAAACAAAAATAAGATGAGGACCAACAGTAGATTGGAGAATTATTTTGACAATATTTATATATAACAAACTCTAATAAATTTTTAAATGATGCTAGTGTAACTCTAATAAAATTACACCAAATCCAAACCATTTAATATAGTATGTTCTTATAGTTTAATATATATATATATATATATATATATATATATATATATATATATATATGTTAACTTTAATGTATTTTGTGATAATCAAGTAATTAACTTTAACATTTGATTTAATTGATTATTTGATAAATTTAACTTTCCACTTTAATGATTTATGAAAATTATTACCAATCTTTTTTTACAATTTTTTAATAATAAATAGTAAAAAATATAATATAATATTAATTTAAATATTTTATAATAATCAATTAATTATTTTTAAGCTTAAATTAACTAATTAAATCATTTGAATTAATTTATTGTTTCATTGATTTCTTTTGCAACAATTATTTACATAAATTATTAAAAGATTAATTTCTTTTTTTATAAATCTTTTCAGTTATAAATAGTTAAAATACGTATAAATAACTTGAGTCTTAGTTATACATGAGAGTGAAACATTCCCTCGAATCACAGTTCATTTAGACTCAACTTTTCGAAACATTTTTTTTGAGATTATATAAATAATTAGATTTTAGAAAAAATTATAAAAATTTATGAAATGTTTCAATCTCATGTATAAAAGTTAAAACCAAGTGATAACCAAGTGATGTGCTAATAATTCACAATAAGAATAATTTTATTGAAAATATATAAAACTGTTGAATGTTATTCTAGATAAGTGAAAATAATTCTACTTATGTATAATTAAGTTTGCTCATTTATCATTGAGAAATGAAAATTATAGTTTTTTTTAGAGAAAAATGAAAAATATAGTTAACAAATTATAGATACTAAATTGAAATTTTAACACCTAGATAGTTCACTCACCTATATAATAGGCAGGCACCGGTTAATCAAGCATATATTAAATATCAAATCAAAATAAATTTAACAATCCAATATTCAAGCATTTTGGCTGAAACAATGGTAGTGATGTATGATCATACCCAATTTCTCTTGGAGTAATTTGCTCTTTGACTTCTATGCATAAAGGTAATTAAAAGTTCTTTCTTTTGATTAATTAATTAGCTAAAATTCACATGTTATAAGTGATGGTTAGTTAAAATTTTCCCTTAATCATGGCTCAATTGCTATCATCAGTCATTTATTGGTTACATCAACATTGTCATTTGGAATTAAGATTAATTTCCATGCAATAAAGTATATTTTATTTCATATTTGGATATATAAAGTTTCAAATTTATTTTAATATTATATATCAACTTTTTAAAAATTTTCCAAAAAAATAATCTTATTTGAAAGATTAATAATTTTATGTTAAAGACCAATACTATGTATTATATAATTTTTTTTTTGTCTTAAATGGACTTTGAACTATTTAATTTGTATTGTGTTTGGTTTACAAATTTTTTTACCCAATTTAGGAGGTGTATTGGATTAGAATTTTAATAGACTATTTTGGCATAAAAAAATTATGTAGATTTTAAAAGACTTTAGCCTGGTCATCATTTTTCTTATACATAAAACTCCTAAATTTTACAATTTTTTACTCATATTCTTAGTTATTTGATTAAGTTGAACTGTTTTAAACCTTTCGTTGTTTAAAACTAACTAAAATATTAAATTTAACTCAAAAAAATATTTTTCCTCTTTAAGCCCTGAAATCACATCTTATTTTAATACTTTAAATTTTTATCAGTTTTTCATTAGATTAATAATTTCTATTTTTTTTTTACATCTCAAATCTCTAAATATTTGATAAGAAAATAATAATTTTAAAGTTTTAGTAAAAAAAGATTGACAACGTCATCATAACGGTTCATGGCATGGGCTTATTTATCAAATTATTAATTTTTTAAAAAAATTATATAACTTACATATTTTTCATTGATTTCTTTTATAAAAATTTGAAAAATCTTACATACTTTATTTTATAGTTTCAATAATTGTGCATATGAGTTTTATATTAATTATTTTACAATACATTTAAATTTTTATTAAATGCAGGTCTAAATCGAAGGCCTTATTTTGAGAATCCTAAAGATTCCACCATTTTATGATTTAGAGTTTTTATAATTAAATTAAAATTAAAAGCTAAATAAAAAAAAGAGTTAAGCAAATAGTTAGTAAGTCTCAAAAAATATAAAATACAACTTTTCTCCATATAAAGACATTTAATAATTAAAAACATTATTTAGAAATAATTTTTCAGAGTTTAATGTAAGAAAAGTTAATAATAAAAATTAAAATTTAAATAGAAAGAAGATTAATAAGATGTAATATCTTAAAATTCATTTCCACTGTTATTCACTTCTTTTCTTTATGATGAAAGCCTTTTAAAACAGTAATTATAAAATACAATTTAACATATTTTTATTATTAATATCTAGTATAATTATCCCCTGTGATGCATAGCCTTTATTATTAATATCTAGTAGAATTATCCACTGTGATACATAGCCTTAATTTTATCATTTTTTTAATAAATTTATCAAGCTTAAAATATTTCCAATTACGTTAATCAAATTTAAAAAATATGTCCATTCATACTAAATTTACATGCACGATGTTAATTTTTTTTATTCGTAGGAATCGAACACAGATACCGGAGAATTTACAACAATTCATGCACCTTGCTCAACCAACTGAGCTAGACCCCTCGGTATGCATGATGTTAATTTTATCATTCATTCATAAAATAATTACAAATTTAGTTTTCTCTATTCGTACAAAAGTTGTATAAGCAAAAATTTTAAAAAGAAAGGAATAACATAACAGAAGAGCTTATTCCAAAGAATATTATGTATATAATTTCAATATAATAAATATATTTTGGACATATAGATAAAATTAGGTATTATAATTCTTGTATCTATCATGTTTTAAGAATAATTATTTATTCTGTAAAAAAGAATAATTATTTATAATCTAATTTCAT
The DNA here is from genome assembly GCA_026413185.1 of Pueraria montana var. lobata. Taxonomy (NCBI): domain Eukaryota; kingdom Viridiplantae; phylum Streptophyta; class Magnoliopsida; order Fabales; family Fabaceae; genus Pueraria; species Pueraria montana. The sequence continues at coordinate 46,038,207 of CM048656.1, forward strand.
TTTATTTGATGATAAAAATTTTACACTAATAATTTGTGTAATACACCAAATCCAGTTGTAAATACCATCCCTGATGGATGCTTTGTTTAGGTAGTCTTGATTTTATATAGGATAGTTCGATGACGGGTTATTTAATATGAGGTTGAATATATATCCTTATATCATATTAGAAGAAAAGAAAGGAATATCCTTGTATTTTTAACAAAAAAATAATTTTATTTTTTAAAAATTCTTTCAATAAATTAAGTACCAATGAATTTTAAAGAAATCTAAACTAAATTATAATATAGCATAAGAGAAGTTCATAATCCAAAATTCTAAATATGCATCTATGTATCAAAGATCTTTAATGTTGACCATATGCCAATCACACTAAGAATTTGTAAATATTGAAAAGAATAACATAAGTTACAAAAGAAGAATATCAATACAAACACTTCTCTTTTCTTTCAAAAAATGACTTATCAAAATTGCACCAATAGGAAGCAACCTATATATATATATATATATATATATATATATATATATATATATATATATATTCACAAAATCCCTCTTTTTAAGAATTCAAACTTCACATGCTACAAAAATAGCAGCTTAGGGATCCATTAGAATGGAAGTGCTTAAAAATAGCATGAGTCAATAAAAGTTAGAGTAAGAATATGCAACTTTAAGCCTTTATACTATTATAATCTAAGAAACACCAACAATTAAGTAGAATACCTACATCACACTAACCATACAAAATGTAATAGATTTCACGACCAACAGTACGTAGTGAGTATTATTCAACTTGCAAGAAAAGGCTATTTCATCACACTAACACAAAAAGAGTTAAGTATGCAAAAAAAGAATACCTACTTCCATATGTGCATTGGAAATCATAAAAGAAATAGATAATATAAAAAAGATGATGAAACGTAACTTCGGCTAGAAGCGGTAAAAAGGTAAGCTTTATCCTAATTATATGTACAAATAAGTTTTCATTATTGTATACAAAATCACCTCAATCATTATAATCACACACACACACACACACACACACACACACACACACATATATATATATATATATATATATATATATTAAAAAAAAGAATATAACAGATACACATAATATATATATATATATATATATATATATATATATATATATATATATATTAAAAAAAAGAATATAACAGATACATAAGAAAATTAAGCATACCAATTTGTAGTAGCATAAAAAAAAAATTAGAAGTTAAAAATAATTATAAAAAGAAATTATAAAAAGAGAAGGAACAAAGCTATATGTGTATGGCTGTAAAAAAAAAAAAGAGCTATGTGTGTATATGGACCAAAAAAGGACTTTGCAACCTTCTATAGATTATATTCTAAATGATCCAAATTCAAGATTAAAAGTAAAATACAAAAATTTTTATTTTAAAGAAAATAATATTACAACAAATGTATAAAAAGATTTAAGAAGTAGAAAAAGAGAGAGAAATGTGTTCAATCATATAGAAAGCTAAATGTTCAAAGAATAGGAAAAAGAACAATACCATATTATAAGAAATTCAAAGAATAAGAAAAAGAACAATACCTTGTTATAAGAAGAAAAGAAGGACAAACATGCAAATGAAAAAAAAAAATATTAAAAAGAATCCAAACAAAGCGATGTTTTAGGGAAATTATTATTCAAATAAAATTTTCCGTTATTCAATTACCACAAAAAATCTTTGATTGAGCAAATTTCTCTTATCTTATAATCAATCTCTCTCTCTCCACCCAAATCTTTATTTAATTTAATTTAGACAAAGGTGTATTACCAAATTGTTATAAATACTAATCCAATAATCCTAACTACACCATTCAGTACACACCAAAGTAAAACTCCAAATTCTTTCACTTTGCTTTCTCGGTTCTAAGGTCACAACCTGTAAGCAATGGCCACATTCCCCACTGAGGAGAAGGTTTCCTTTCAATTCCCAGAAGGTCTTAGGGTCCTTGCAGTTGATGAAGACCCCACCATTCTTGAATTCATCAAGCAAATGAGTTTTAGATGCCACTATTGCAGTTAGTTACCTATACCATATTCAAATGTTACTATTTCTTATAGAAAGATTTGATCTTTTTTCTTGATGATTGTTTTTATGTTGCAGCTACCACATTCTCTGATGCCCCACTTGCTTTGAATTATGTTCGGGAGAAAAAAGATTGCATTGATGTGATACTCGTTGAAGTTCACATGCCAAGTATGGATGGCTATGAGTTCCTTCAGCATGTCACCAACGAAACTAATATTCCTGTTATAAGTATGTAAATAATTAAACTTTTCCTATAAATAAGTTTTTTGGACTTGTTTTGCTTATCATAGTGCAATATATATGCAGTGATGTCTCTTGATGATGCTACGAGTACTGTGATGAAGGCTATTAGAGGTGGAGCTTGTGACTATTGGACTAAGCCTTTAAGTGAGAACGAATTCAAGATTATCTGGAAGCATGTTGCTAGGAAACTCTGGAATGAATTTGTTGCTTCTTCTGTTCTTGATACAATAGTGAGGGGCCCAGAAAAGATCGGTTCGAATTTCAAAGATTCTGATTCCGATGAACCGGGCGATTCTTTTGCACCCCAAGCAAAGAAGCAACGTGTAATATGGTCACAAGAATTGCATCACCAATTTGTCAATGCGGTGATGCAAATTGGGCTTGATAGTATGATCAATTTCTTCACCATTTGTTTTTCTCTATTCATACAATGACTGGATTAATTTATTCCTTTGTTGGTATTGCAATACATGTATATATAAGGCATATAATTATATGATACTTATAATTAATTTTTCTCCCTTGATTGATTTTCAGAGGCACAGCCAAAGAGGATTCTTGCAGTGATGAATAATCCTGGTTTGACAAGAGAGCAAGTAGCTAGTCATTTGCAGGTTCATTTATATGTGCACATTTAAAATTTAGAATGATTCAGTATAATTTGCCATAGTCAATTAATTGAAATTTGAATGTAGCTGGTATAGTGGTATGTAGAAGCTTTAAGCTTAAATGAAATATAGGTGCCAACCTTGTTTTCTATCCAAATAGAGGCACTTGCATTTTGTGGTTCTAAACAGTAATTTTAATGTTGGTTCTTTTGTGCATGGATAATTAATATTATTGCCATTGTGATTGGCAGAAATATAGGCATGACCTGTTGAATACATCTAATGGAGTGACACTGCAACAGAATGAGAAGGCATTGCCAAACAGCATAGAATCCAGGGGCAGAGTAGATGCATATGAAATGTCAGACTTAACAGCTTTTGGTGATACTAACCATGTTCCCTATGCAGCTCTTCACCCTGAGGAGGTCGCAAGTAACTTGATGCCACATGAAGACCAAAGGCCTAACCATTCCCGTGAAGATCAAGAGTAGCAACCATTTTAATTCAGAATTTTTGATACTATATTGTAACTGAAAAATTATGAGAATTTGAATTGAGAGTTATCTGTATTTTGAGACCATTTTTTGGCAACTATTTTAACTAGCAATTGACCCGCGCGTTGCGCGGATTTATAAATAAATGTATATTACATAATTTGAAGAGATTGGAATTATTTTAAAAAAATTTCCTCTAGAAAAAGAATTTTTTTAAAAAATATTACATTAAATTATAAAATTAAATAATTATAAAATAATTGTGGAATAGGAAAATCATAAAGTTATAAGTAAAAAATATATTTTATAAGAAATTACAAGAAAAAAATGTCAGATTATTGTGGATGAGTTGATGGTAATTGCAATTAATGTATATCCTAAAAATTAAAGTATAACCTAAAATTAATGCTATAGGTAAGTGGATTTAAAAAAAATAGAAAATGATTTTTTTAAAGTGATTTATAGTTATAATTGCCCTTATCAAATATTAGATGGTGTTATATACGTTCAAATAATAAAATTTTAAATTAATTTTAAATTTACAAATCATTTACCATCAAATAATACTAATAAAATTATGCCTTTTTTTTTAAAGGAGGAATGGGGGTAGAGAGACGTGTGTAAAAAATAATTTTGTGGCAATTTAGTGAAATTAATTTTATTGAAAAAGTTATTATGGTATAAAAAAATAACACTTTTTAATAGTTCTTTTATTTAATTTTTTTATTTCACTATTTATCATAAATATTTAGATTGAGAATATTAAAATTAAGTATGAGTACAATTTTTTGTTTTATAAAATTTTAAAAATTGTTTATAATTTTAGAGTAAAAGATTTTAAGTGAATGACTTTGTATAGGTGTATTTTAGGTTGGTTTATATAAAGAAAAAATTTATTATAAACTTTTTTTTTGTGTGGAAAAAAACATATTGTTTAGGGGATTAATGTAGAATGATTGGAACATTGTTGATGTGAGTTTTTATATTTATAGAGTAGAAAATATCATAAAAATTTAGAAAACATCAAACATGATATATGAATATTTGTTTTTTTGGTGATAACATGATATATGATATAATGATATGTGAATGATGTGCAAAATTAAAAAAAAAATGTTTACATTTTCATCCAGTTCTATCAGTTACAATAAGTTTGAATATCTATGTTAAATTATGGTGTAAGAATATTGCATAGTTGAACTACTTGAACTTTAGTAAACCAATAGTCGTGATTTATGTTGAGGTCTTGAAGAAATTGATATTTCATTTTAATCTATTGGAGAGATTGTTTTAAACTTAGGTGTATTTTAAAAGTATAAAATGGAAATTTATTTTAAATTTAATAATTGATTTAAATTAATGTAAATATATGGTATCTTGATTTAAATTAATGTAAATATATGGTATCTGATGTTAAAATGATAATAATGAAATTGAAGTTTGAATTAAGTATTTTAATAACAAAAAGTAATTGTAACAGTTGTGTCATAAAAAATGTAATAAATGTATTAGAATTTGTATTCAATAAGTAATTGATAATTTGAAATTTAAATAAAACGTCATAATGATGTTATAATTTGCAATTAATACATATAAAATGTAATAACATTTTTTTGGTATTGAAAGGTGTGATAACGTTGTTACAATATGTAATCAATACCTAATAATTATAAATTATATTTAATTAGCAGTTATATATATATATATATATATATATATATATATATATATATATATATATATATATATATTGTAATTAAGAGACTTTATTTGATTAAAACTTCATTTATTGCAAAAATAATATATTCTGTAGGAGATTAATTGAGCATGAAAGTTAACGTATGTTTCCTAAAAAAAAAAATTATGCATTAAAGGGGGCAAAACGCCAAAAAAAAAAAAAAAGAATGAAATTACAAATCAAAAGCCATAGGAGAAAGAAACCCCAGCTCAATCCACTAATAAGGACAACGTACAATGGGGGGTAAATTAAAAGTCCTATAATAAGCTGCTAACCTAAGAGCATGCTTTGGTAGATTATCAGCAGAGAAATTGGCTTCTCTCAAGTCTCATCACATGTCACCACCGAATGGATATACCATGATGCTGGAACTCAAGGAGTTGGGATGTCATTTTCCTATTAAGATGCCTTGCATATTATATCTTCACATTAAATAAAAATAAAAAAAGGAGTCTGGACACAACCGTTAGAAATCAGATTGATAGCAAGAAGCGAATCTGATTCAACAATAATCCTATGGAAACCTCTAATTAATTTTTCATATATTATGGCCAATTGAATTAATATTATATTTTAAATGTAGGAGATATATAACGTCCAATTTTATACAAATTTGAATAATTATGCATAAATTACAATAAGTGAGCAGAATTAATGAAAAATAATGAGTAGCACAAACTATGCATAAGATTGTTTAAATTATAAATTAAATATTTCATGATTTTCTAATATAAAAAATTATGCACAATACGAATTGATATAGATAATTATAAATTATAAATTATAAATTAAATTATGCATAATATGAATTAATATCCAAAAAATAAATTAAAATAATTGATATTTAGTCATAATTTTTCTATGAAAATCTGTTGGTCAGATTTTCTTTTTCTAATGAGAAGTGCGGTTTAAAACATTAACAAAAAAAGATTATATATATAAAAAAAAAAGGATACCTGAGAAATAAACTAAATTTGCAAAAAAAAAAGACCACTTTTTAGCAGAGTGGAGAAAGAACACCAAGAATCTTAGTATGTCCTAAATAAGCAAAAATACTTGAAACCATTGCTGTGAGTTTGGATATCGGAGAGTGAAATGCTACTCTGATTCAAAGAACACAATAGACTTGCTCAGGCACGAGCTGCAACCTTGGCACCATTACAGTGATGAGCTTTCTTCTATTCGCCTTTTGTTGCAAAGAAAGTCACATTCTCAGGGAGCAGCAGCAAAGAAGACCTCTTTTTGCAAAAGCATTTCCAAATTATAGGTTAGAGAAAAAACTTATGAACAACAGAATGAGAGAAAGAATTGCGAGTGTCACCTTCAACTTCTGGTGAGAACTACGGCGTCAAATGAGAATTGCATTTTAGAGCATTCACCAGAGGGGAGAATTGCGCCTTTGGCAACTTAATTTAGGTCTAAATCAACAATGAGAGGGGTGGACTGTGTAAAGCTTTTAGTAGAGGAGATATATATTAGAAAGTAGAATTCCTCAGGCATTGACACATAGGCAAAGAGGCTGACGTGGCAAATAGTAGTACATCTACGTGTCAATGTATGGCATTGTGTCTCAGAATTTATATATTATAAATAGATTTAGAATTTGACTCAGAGATTCTCATATTACTTGTTGGTTGGGAGAGACTTAAGAGTACTATGCACTTTGTGGTGATTTTAGATTATCATATACTATGGATGATGCAGACTATAAGTGTCATAATTGTAGATGATTACTAGTCCCTAAAGCAAACTTAAAAATAAAAGTAAAAGTTGTTTGTTAGTTTTTTTTTTTTAAAACTTAAAAGCTACTTTTATGCTAAAAGTTGTTTGGTAAACAAAATTTAATAATTTAATTTTATTTAAAAATAGTTGTCTTATCCAATAAAAAAGTATATTTGTAAATAAAAATATTGTTTCAAATTAACTTAATTTCCGTAAAGATATTTTAATGATAATAAAAATAAACAAATACTAAAATAAAAATATTTAAAATTTTAAATTTTAAAAAGTAAGAAAATTATGCACGTTAAATGAATAGAACGAGATTCAAATGTTTTAGAAAAAGAAATTAATAAAAGAACGGGGAATTGAAGAGTGGTCATATAGAAAAACTCCGCATAAGTGAATAATAAGCTCCTTATAATTTCAAGAGCTTTTATGTATATGGTGTTTGGCCCAGCTTCTCCTTAATTAAAATTAAGCTAGGCCAAATACTACCCAAGTTGGTGTCGGTTAGTTGGAGCTTGTCTTCATGCTTTCCTAGTGAGTGCTTTCCCCTAACCTTCCCTTCACAAGCTATTGCCTCCTTTAGATGTTGGTTTATGCTTCTACTCTTCGCACTTATATTTTAATTTGATTGGACGGGTTGTGAATATCCCGAAGCATTATGTTTTATGTTATGAGAAGATAAATTGATTATGTTTGAATTGTAGATATCTTATCTTAGGATTTGATCGTGTTTGAATTGTAGATATCTTATCTTAGGAATTAAGAATCTTATCTTATGTCAGGAATTAGATATCTTATCTTAATTTAGGAGAATGATATGGAAATCAATAGATGTGAACAAAGTAATTAGGGACATGATTTTAATGTGTAAAATGAGTGAAGATGGCCGAATTAGACTTAGGTGTCTTCATAAGAAATATAGTTCTAAATGTTAGCTAACAAATGGCTTTAGAATAATTCAGTACAAATTGTCATAGTCAATTAATTGAAATTTGAATGTAGCTGGGATAGTGGTATGTAGAAGCTTTAAGCTCACATGAAATATAGGTGCCGACTGCCAAGCTTGTTTTCTATCTAAACAGAGGCACTTGCATTTTGTGGTTCTAAATAGTAATTAATGTTGGTTCTTTTATGCATGGATAATTAATATTATTGCCATTGTGATTGGCAGAAGTATAGGCATCAATTGTTGAATACATCTAATGGAGTGACACTACTGCAACAGAATGAGAAGGCATTGCCAAACAGCATAGAATCTAGGGGCAGGGTAGGTGCACATGGAAGGTTTGACTTAAATGCTTTTGGTGATACTAACCATGTTCCTATGCAGCTCTTCATCCTGAGGAGCTCACAAGTAATTTGATGCCACAAGAAGATGAATGGCCTAACCATTCCCATGAAGAACAAGAGTGGCGACCATTTTAATTCAGAATTTTTTATACTATAGTAACTGAAAAATTATGAGAATTTGACTTGAGAGTATCTGTATTTTGATACCATTTTTTGGCAATGATTTTAATTTGGAATTTGACTGAGAGATTCTCATATTACGTGTTGGTTGGGAGAGACTTTAGAGACTTGAGAGTACTGTACACTTCCATTATTTTTTAATCTAGTTTTTCTTTATTATTTTAGTTGCCAATATTTTTCCTAATACATATGTATAATTTTTTTTACCATGTTATTGGTAATAAGTATCCGCCGATACACTTTGTTGATGATTAATCTCCGTCGGAAAATCTGATTGGCTACCTTTGGTGGAGTCTCTCCTCTCAACCACTTTTTTCAATCCACAAGGCTCGAGTCCGAGACCTTACAGGGGATCGAGTCCAGTACCACTTGGAGCAACAATTTGGTGAGAGATATGTATAATAAGTGTGTATATAAATGGAGTTGAGTCAAGTCAATAATAAAGTTTAAACTTGAGTTAAAAAAGGGGTTAGAATGCATAGGAGAATTTCACGACTTAAATTACACAACTTTTGACTTCTTGGAAGCTAGCTTTCCAAGCTGAGTTAGCTAGAAAAGGAAATTTTTACTGCTCATAAACTCTTGTATTTTTCATGAATGACATGCATGTTTTAGAATAAGTCCACCCAATAGATTAACCCAATAGACTAAAGCTATATAACATGGTCCATGGACTTTGTTGCTTTAGTCACAACACTAGAAAGATTTATGCATAATAACATGGTCTAAGACTATCACCTGTCCATGATTACAACCGATCTTTATATGACATATGATAAAAAAATTGATAATACTTTATTACATGTCATGTGAAGATTGATTAGAACACTAAATAATTTTTTCTTAGGAAGGCCTTATATGATCTAAAACATGCTTCAAGAGATTGGTATACTTGAATTGATTACTAATTACTGTAGTTGGGTCTCAAAAGGAGCTAAAGCGAGCCTACTCTAAAATATTCAGAAAACATCTAATGATTTGTTGATTGCATCATTATATGCTGATGATTTGTCAATAACTGATAATAGTTCCATTATTTTAGAAGATTTTTCAAAGATGAGATGCAAAAGAATTTTGAGAACAAATTGGGAGAAATGTAGTATATTCTGGCATGGAAATACAACAAGAACAGGAAGGAATTTACATTTTCTTTTTTTGGTGAAACAGGAAGGAATTTACATATCAGAAGTTTGCAAACAAAATTTCATAAACTTCCCCCCCCCCCCCCCCCTTCAAAAGAGAAAAAATATTTGTAAAGTTTGAAATGATAAACTGTAAATCAGTCAACACCCCATTAATGTGTTAAATGATAAAGTGAGTTAGGATATAGGTTTGACAAAACTGATAAGAGACTTTGCAGAAACCAAATTGGATGTATTTGACAGCCTTAATTGTGTGTGCTTCCATTTGCTATCCAGATTCATGCATGCTTCTAGTTGGAAAGTGAGATGCATTACAAGCTACAAAGAGAGTTTTCAGATGAATCATAGACACTACTGGTCTTGAATTTTGTCCTCGAAAATAAATGAAATGAAGCTAGCAGCAGGGTTTATCCATAGTGATTAGTGATTGTTGGTGAGCTTGTAGAGACTTCTGCTTCAGTAAATATTCACAATAAAATCCAATTTCTCATGGTGAGACCAAGCACTTAAAATCAGGTATCATGTTAGAGAAGCACAGCAGAATATGCATATCAGATCAAGTTTTAGACATATTAGCCAAGGAATTGCCGGATGCTAAATTTGAGATGCCAATTAAGGTAGAGTTTGCAACATGTTTGTTAAGATATGATGCCATAAGCCCATAACTTAGGATGTGTTTGGATTACAGTTGCATTCAACTAAACCCACGTTAAACTCAATGCACTACTCACATAGTTTTTTCGTTTGTGCATTGGAATGTGTAATTTTCCCGTTCAACGTGAATAGAACGCCTATCCAAACACACTCTTACTTGAAGTTAGTATCTTTTTTGTAGTATTTAAATGACCATATTTTGTTCTTATCCAATCAAGTGAAATTATCAAGCTTGCATAAGGAAATAAGGTTAGGTACTAGTGGTGATGATGAGGAACAGTTTATCCCTACAGAGAGGATTTTGCTGAATGAGATTGAGGTGTTGTTGTTGGTAACTACAATTTTTAGGATCTGTTGATGTATTATTACATGAGGAAGCTAGTAGTTGAAGTAGCATTGTATTTATTGTATTTTGGAAGCATTTATTGGTACAATACATTACGTACACATTTCATTTCTATATGAAAAAAAAAATGATTTTTCACACCGCTTCACGTATACGTCTCTTTACAGCTTCGGAAGAGAGAGAAATAGTGAAAAAACAATAATTTAATTTAATTAAAATATACTTGTACCACCGAGCTTCAAAATGGAAGTTGTTTTAATTTATTCGGTGATCTCGAATTTGAGATTTAGATATAAAGTTGTATCAAATACTCAAAATATGAGAGTTACTGTCTATAATATAATTTATCCAATTAAAACAAAATTGTCTCGCATAGAGAATATTTGTAACTACGTACCAAAAAAAAAAATTAAACACACTTGTGGTGTAAATTTTTTTACATTTTAATTTTAATCATAAATTATTATGTATGATAAAATTATTAACTTTTGAAATAATTACTTTAAAAATCATATATAGATAAGTTTTAATTGATTAATAGTATAAAAATTATTATAATGACGGTATATGAAAATTAAATTCATAATAAATATAATAAACCATACAATAAGAGTGGAATAGTATATAACAAATATAAGATGAATATAAAAATGGAGATATATAAAAAAATTATTCTAAAATTAAGAATAATGTTCCTTTTACACACTTTTTTTACGGAACCCTCAATTAAATTTCGAATCATGATTTTTTCATGCAACAAAGCGATGTTTTAGGGAAATTATTATTCAAATAAAATTTTCCGTTATTCAATTACCACAAAAAATCTTTGATTGAGCAAGTTTCTCTTATCTTATAATCAATCTCTCTCTCTCCACCCAAATCTTTATTTAATTTAGACAAAGGTGTATTACCAAATTGTTATAAATACTAATCCAATAATCCTAACTACACCATTCAGTACACACCAAAGTAAAACTCCAAATTCTTTCACTTTGCTTTCTCGGTTCTAAGGTCACAACCTGTAAGCAATGGCCACATTCCCCACTGAGGAGAAGGTTTCCTTTCAATTCCCAGCAGGTCTTAGGGTCGTTGCAGTTGATGAAGACCCCACCAATCTTGAAGTCATTAAGCAAATTAGTATTAGATGCCACTATTGCAGTTAGTTACCTATACCATATTCAAATGTTACTATTTCTTATAGAAAGATTTGATCTTTTTTCTTGATGATTGTTTCTATGTTGCAGCTACCACATTCTCTGATGCCCCACTTGCTTTGAATTATGTTCGGGAGAAAAAAGATTGCATTGATGTGATACTCGTTGAAGTTCACATGCCAAATATGGATGGCTATGAGTTCCTTCAGCATGTCACCGACGAAACTAATGTTCCTGTTATAAGTATGTAAATAATTAAACTTTTCCTATAAATTAATTTTTATATAAGTTTTTTGAACTTGTTTTGCTTATCATAGTGCAATATATATGCAGTGATGTCTCTTGATAATTCTACGAGTACTGTGATGAAGGCTATTATAGGTGGAGCTTGTGACTATTGGACGAAGCCTTTGATTGAGAGCCAATTCAAGACCATGTGGGAGCATCTTGCTAGGAAACTCTGGAGGGAAAATAAGCTACCAAAAGAAGAGGATTCTGAATTTGTTGCTTCTTTTTCTGTTCTTGAAACAACAGTGAGGGGCCCAGAAAAGATCGGTTCGAATTTCAAAGATTCTGATTCCGATGAACCGGGTGATTCTTTAGCACCCTCAGCAAAGAAGCAACGTGTAATATGGTCACAAGAATTGCATCACCAATTTGTCAATGCGGTGATGCAAATTGGGCTTGATAGTATGATCAATTTCTTCACCATTTGTTTTTCTCTATTCATACAATGACTGGATTAATTTCTTCCTTTGTTGGTATTGCAATACATGTATATATAAGGCATATAATTATATGATACTTATAATTAATTTTTCTCCCTTGATTGATTTTCAGAGGCACAGCCAAAGAGGATTCTTGCAGTGATGAATAACCCTGGTTTGACAAGAGAGCAAGTAGCTAGTCATTTGCAGGTTCATTTATATGTGCACATTTAAAATTTAGAATGATTCAGTATAATTTGCCATAGTCAATTAATTGAAATTTGAATGTAGCTGGTATAGTGGTATGTAGAAGCTTTAAGCTTAAATGAAATATAGGTGCCAACCTTGTTTTCTACACAAATAGAGGCACTTGCATTTTGTGGTTCTAAACAGTAATTTTAATGTTCATGGATAATTAATTAATATTATTGCCATCGTGATTGGCAGAAATATAGGCATGAACTGCTGAATACATCTAATGGAGTGACACTGCAACAGAATGAGAAGGCATTGCCAAACAGCATAGAATCCAGGGGCAGAGTAGATGCATATGGAATGTTAGACTTAACAGCTTTTGGTGATACTAACCATGTTCCCTATGCAGCCCTTCACCCTGAGGAGGTCACAAGTAACTTGATGCCACATGAAGACCAAAGGCCTAACCATTCCCATGAAGATAAAGAGTAGCAACCATTTTAATTCAGTATTTTTGATATTATATTGTAACTGAAAAATTATGATAATTTGAATGCGAAAATGAGGGTGCGAATAGAAATTCTCATGTTCTTTAGGGGATTGCTTTTTGCAACCCCTTTGACAATTCATAACCTCAAAACCCTTAAGTTTTTCTTAACTTTTTTTTTGTTCTAATTATGCCCGAGTAAGCTTCAGTGTTTTGAAATTTAAATTTCAGAATTACATAAAAATTTAATTCCGAAATTTAATTTTTGAAAGTAATTTTTTTCATAGTTCAAAATTTAAATTTGGAAATTTAATATTTTTATGCATTTTTAAAAGGTTAAATTAAGTTGTAAGTCGCGAAACTATTTGCTTTTTAAGTAGGTCCTTGATGGGATCTAATTAAAAAATAAATGCAAGTTCAAGGACTTAATTAAAAAAAATATTTCAAGGATCTGTTTAAAAATGACAAATAATTTAGGGACTTAATTAAAAAATACAAAATCTTTGCAAGCCAGTATTTTTACCTTTGCAAATGTGAAAATATATCCTGCATAGGTGAAAATACTGCTTGCATAAACTTGATAATTTTTATTAGGTCATGTAGTAATCTTCTTTTCAATTATGTTCCTGAACTTATATTTATTTTTTAATTAAATCTCTAGTAGTCTAAGGACCCAATTAAAAAATATAGATCATAAACCTAATTAAAAATTATCAAATAATTTAAGAACTACAAGCTAATTTAAGCATTTAAAAATAAATTTCTTGAAACACAAATTGAAAGACGGGAAATATGTTTACGAAACACATTGAATGTCTCCACATTCCTGAGAACCACATGGTACTCTATAGTCTATATCCGCCAACTTCTCAGCCTCAAGAAGCTGAAATGGTTCCTTTTGGCGACAAAGCTTGCACACATAATCAAGCATGGCATTGCTAGCTTGCACACATAATCAAGCATGGCATTGCTGGCTTGCACAAATAATGTGTTGAGCTAGATCCCTTGTTTTTTTTTTTTTTAGATTATTTACTAAAGAATATTGCAAACTAATGTCATTGCACCTATTAATATTACAAATAAGAACTAAAAAAATATTAAATTTTTATAAAAGCTAACATTCGAAATATTTTTAGAGACAAAAAATATACTTTATTCATTAATTTATTATAGCTAAAATTAATTTATCTATCAAATTTCAAATAATAATATAAGAAAAATAATGTAATATAATATTTAAAAGAAAAATACTTGTAAACATCTTTGGTAAGAAAAAAAAAAGCTCGTAAACATTAAAAAAAAAAAACACGTTGCTTAATTTGTTTTGTTTTCAGCTTCCTAATATCTATGAAGACAAAAAAAAGGAAACAAATCAAAACTGAAGTAAAAGAAAATAAAAAAATGTAATATTTGATTACACTTTTCTACTTGTGTTGAATTATTTTTAACAGATAAAACATATAATATATTTTATGGCAAAATATGTTTTTAGTCCCTGAACTTTTCAAGGTTTTTGTTTTTAGTCCCTAAACTAAATTTTGATCGGTCTTGGTCCCCAAACTATTTTTCCGTTTGGTTTTTGGTCCCTGCCATCAAGTATCTCTGTTAACTGATGATGTGGCAGTTAATTTTTAATTATTTTAATATAATTGTGGCGGTTTATCTTTTCTAGCGGCTAAAAACCGCTAGAAATTGCTTGGCAAATCATTTAAAATGTGTCTAACTATTTTCTGCCGATTAAAAGCCGTCAGAAAGTGCTACACAACACAAGTGAAACTTCTGTTCTTCCTAAACCAAATCTAGGAACAACTCAAATAAAGGCAAAGCTAAACCAACTAACATGCCACATCAACAATTTCTATTAAAAAAATTGACAATACACTAACTGTGGATCAAAATTGCTAAATTTTCAAAACACGAGGGACCAAATTTGCAATAAATTCTTTTGAGGGACTAAAATTGCACATTCATGAAACTATAAGGACCAAAAGTGGATTTAAGCCAAATTTTTTACAGGGATCAAGATTGGAAAAGTGCAAACTTACATGGACTAAAAATGAAAAAATAAATTTATTGGGACTAAAATTGAAAAATCGCAAACTTATAGAAACTAAATTCATATTTAAGCCATTATATTATATCAATATATTAGCATATGGATGTTCCGAATGTTATGTGAATTAGGGGGCGACGATCCCCGTTGGAACAAGTGTGGTTCTGTCCTGCAGGACAGATCCAAAAATATATTTAAGGAGGGGCAAAAAAATTTTCTTCTTCATTTATAATTATTTAAATATTTTTTAATGAATAATTATTTAATAATAATGATTTTCATGAAATATTTATTAATTTTATACATAAATTTTTTATTTCAAACAATAAAAATAAGAAAACATAACAAAAAGTTATCACGGAAGAATTTCTATTTAGAATGATAAAAATTTATATAATTTGTAGGATATTTATTATTTTTAAATAAAAAAAAGGAGATGTAACAATTATTTTCTTTAAAATTTTGTTGACCGTGTAATACTTACTTATTATAGATATTTATTAGATTGTTGAGAAGTTTGTATGGGTATTTTATTTACTTATTTTATTCATTATTTTTAAATCCATTGAAATAGTAAACAAAAATAAAGAGGTGCACAATATTACTAAAACTACACCAAGCATTACTCATAGCTCAAACAGATTATCAACATAGTTAAGCCATATTATGACCCATTAGCAAAGGCTATAAAATTTCTGCAGCCTAGATCCAGACCAATTGTATCACCCACCAAATGGAATACAATATGAAGCATACCAGAATTCTAGTATAAACATCAAATAATTGAATTCTCCATATACAATAACTCAAAGACCCATCTTATATATTTACAAAAACACTTTGCAAGATAGATTTATCAGGTTGACTTGTCCAACCCACAAGATCACCACATATATAGTTGATTAAGACCAATCAATAGGTCCATCAAACCAATCCTCCAAGTCACCATGTTGATTAGCCCAGTTCATAGACTCACCAAGTTGATTAGTTGAATCTAGTGGCACATCAAATTGATGATTACTAAAATCTACTATCTCATTCTTATCACTAAGAGAACTTAAATCTTCAACTACAGGTTGGCTTTGAGAGATGTATTGCAAGCAATTGAGTTGGCTTGGATGTGAGGAGGTAGCATTAGCCCTTTCCTGAGCCATGTTTGGCACAAAACTAAAACAAGCATCACCTTGTTGCATGTTTCTCAACATGTTATCAATTCCATGATAACAAGCTCCATCAACCTGATATATTGAATTTGTAAAATCCACCCTCCTGTTTTGCATGAAACTGAAGTTGGCTTCACTTTGATGCATGTTTTTCAACATTTTAATTCCATGATTACAAGCTTCATCACCCTGATTTATTGAATCTGTAAAATTCACCCTCCTATTGTTATCATTGAGGATGAATTGGCTTGGATGGGAGGAGGAAACACTTGCCTGAGCCAATGAAACTGAAATTAGCATCACTTTGATGCATGTTTCTCAACATGTTAATTCCATGATTACTGGCACCATCACCCTGATTTATTGAATTTGTAAAATCCACCCTCCTGTTGTTTTTCATGAAACTGAAGTTGGCTTAACTCTGATGCTTGTTTTTCAACATGTTAATTCTGTGATCACAACCTCTAATCTTAGCATCCACATGAGCAATGAAGGCCCTCAATTGCTCCTCTTCCATGTTTCTGAAACTTGGATCCCAAGTTGGATACTTGATGCTGGCAATCTGTTTTTGCACTTTGGAAATCTGAGCCTCAACCATGCTCTTCCTATTCTCAAAAAAGTCTTGAATACCAAAGGTCTCTTGAGGCCTCTCATTCTTTAATTGAACCTCATAATGGTTTTGAATGATGGAGTGTACCAATGTAGGGTCTTTAGGCCAAGTCACAGGTCCAACATCACCATTGCCATCATCATACACAATCAAACAGGCTTCAACTCCAAACTTGGTGGAAAATTCAGAGATTTTGTTAATTAGCCCTTTCTTTCTATGCATGTTGCACGACCCATTTTCTACAAAATAACAACATATATATACAAAAATTGTCAATTAGATCATAGAACTTAGTCTATAATCTATAATATCTATAATAAAACCAAGTAATAAACAACACAAGAATTCAACAATAGTAATTTTTGTTTTGTGTGAGAGAAATAGAAATTATACCTGGCAGAAGGAAGAAGAAACAGAGAGGAGAAAGTGAAAACCAAAAGCCTAAGCGAAAAAGAGTGAGAAAAAGAGAGTGAACGTTGGCCACTGTTTTGTTCTGTTAAGTTCTTTTTCCCAGCCCTGAGTGATGTATATATTTGTAACCTATTTTCCAAGAAATCAAACCGTTTGGTGATATAATTGATTGATAACAACATGTATAAGATTTTCTGTCTGTAAATTACAATGCAGATATGTCATTATAACCAATCAATTAATGTAAATTATTTGAATTTTAATCAGTACAAATTAATTTATAGTAGTTAGTTTAATCATGATTCATTGAAGAACAAATATATACGTTAGACTGAGTGTAACAAAATTTTGATTAAATTGTTTATCATTGATGTAATAGGTAACTAGTGCATCTACCCGTGCGATACACAGAAAAAATTATATGTAAGAGAATAATATTTTTATTATTTTAAAAAATAAATTTAAAACTTGAAAAGAATAATAAAGTAAATATATTTTTATAAAAATTAATATGATATTACACCGCAAATTTATTTTAGCTTCTCATGGTCAAGCAACCTCTAACTCTAAGTATACTTATTATCTCAATTTTTAGTTATTTTTTCAAACCCCCTCTTCACCAAATTTGCTTCTTGACAGTGTTAATAATAAAAACTATAATTTTATATATCATTTAACCTATGAAGTAATCAAGTTGGTTAAGTGGAAGACATAAGAAGAATAGTACAAAATATTCATGTTTGATGACTTTTATATATTTTTAAAATAATAATAGATAAAAGAATGAATACATAAATTATCATTTAATTATTTTATCATACTAAATTTTACTATTCCTACTTTCTTTTTATTTCGATCACATGAAAAAATTTATTCTGAGTAACACTTTTTATTTTCTCTTCAAAATCATATAAGAAAAAAAAGGATATGTTTGATTAATAAACATATTTTTATTAAATTTTTATTTTACTTTTAATATAAAAAATGTTATTTTAGTTATTTTCAAAATTAAAAATTAAAAGATTGAAATAATATATTTCTTTATTTTATTTTCTACATTTGATATTTTATTTAAAAAAATTCTTATATATAACAAATGAATGCATAATAATCAATAAACAAATACCAAGGGGGTTACGCATGTAGCCAAAACAAATACCCCTGGTACCTACCTGTCTTCGGTTCCCATGAATAAAAGAAAAAAAATCAATAAATGAATGAATGAATTCAAATACTCAATATTGAAATAATTAAAACTCATTATCCTTCTCCCAATACCTATTAATAAAGATACACTTTTGGTCCCTAAATTTAAAAAAAAAGTTTTATTTTTTATTTCTTAAATTAAAGTGTCTTTATTAGATCAAGTTGATCATTTCATTAGTTTTCCACTTTAATTTGGTCAACTTGATGTGACATGTGGTTAACTTTGAAAAATATCATTTTATGTGAACGTTTTTGATGTAAGGCAAAATTAATATTGTTAATACGAAAACTAATGAAAAAGATTGATTTGGTCCAATAGAGACACTAATTTAAAGGATTAGAAGGAAAATTTTAAATTAATTAGGGGACCAAATTAAAACAAAAATAAGATGAGGACCAACAGTAGATTGGAGAATTATTTTGACAATATTTATATATAACAAACTCTAATAAATTTTTAAATGATGCTGGTGTAACTCTAATAAAATTACACCAAATCCAAACCATTTAATATAGTATGTTCTTATAGTTTAATATATATATATATATATATTTATATATATGTTAACTTTAATGTATTTTGTGATAATCAAGTAATTAACTTTAACATTTGATTTAATTGATTATTTGATAAATTTAACTTTCCACTTTAATGATTTATGAAAATTATTACCAATCTTTTTTTACAATTTTTTAATAATAAATAGTAAAAAATATAATATAATATAATATTAATTTAAAATATTTTATAATAATCAATTAATTATTTTTAAGCTTAAATTAACTAATTAAACCATTTGAATTAATTTATTGTTTCATTGATTTCTTTTGCAACAATTATTTACATAAATTATTAAAAGATTAATTTCTTTTTTTATAAATCTTTTCAGTTATAAATAGTTAAAATACGTATAAATAACTTGAGTCTTAATTATACATGAGAGTGAAACATTCCCTCGAATCACAGTTCACCAAAAAAAAGAGTCAACTTTTCGAAACATTTTTTTTGAGATTATATAAATAATTAGATTTTAGAAAAAAATTATAAAAAATATGAAATGTTTCAATCTCATGTATAAAAGTTAAAACCAAGTGATAACCAAGTGATGTGCTAATAATTCACAATAAGAATAATTTTATTGAAAATATATATAACTGTTGAATGTTATTCTAGATAAGTGAAAATAATTCTACTTATGTATAATTAAGTTTGCTCATTTATCATTGAGAAATGAAAATTATAGTTTTTTTTTAGAGAAAAATGAAAAATATAGTTAACAAATTATAGATACTAAATTGAAATTTTAACACCTAGATAGTTCACTCACCTATATAATAGGCAGGCACCGGTTAATCAAGCATATATTAAATATCAAATCAAAATAAATTTAACAATCCAATATTCAATCATTTTGGCTGAAAAAATGGTAGTGATGTATGATCATACCCAATTTCTCTTGGAGTAATTTTCTCTTTGACTTCTATGCATAAAGGTAATTAAAAGTTCTTTCTTTTGATTAATTAATTAGCTAAAATTCACATGTTATAAGTGATGGTTAGTTAAAATTTTCCCTTAATCATGGCTCAATTGCTATCATCAGTCATTTATTGGTTACATCAACATTGTCATTTGGAATTAAGATTAATTTCCATGCAATAAAGTATATTTTATTTCATATTTGGATATATAAAGTTTCAAATTTATTTTAATATTATATATCAACTTTGTAAAAATTTTCCAAAAAAATAATCTTATTTGAAAGATTAATAATTTTATGTTAAAGACCAATACTATGTATTATATAATTTTTTTTTTGTCTTAAATGGACTTTGATCTATTTAATTTGTATTGTGTTTGGTTTACAAATTTTTTTACCCAATTTAGGAGGTGTATTGGATTAGAATTTTAATAGACTATTTTGGCATAAAAAAATTATGTAGATTTTAAAAGACTTTAGCCTGGTCATCATTTTTTCTTATACATAAAACTCCTAAATTTTACAATTTTTTTACTCATATTCTTAGTTATTTGATTAAGTTTAACTGTTTTAAACCTTTCGTTGTTTAAAACTAACTAAAATATTAAATTTAACTCAAAAAAATATTTTTCCTCTTTAAGCCCTGAAATCACATCTTATTTTAATACTTTAAATTTTATCAGTTTATTCATTAGATTAATAATTTCTATTTTTTTTTACATCTCAAATCTCTAAATATTTGATAAGAAAATAATAATTTTAAAGTTTTAGTAAAAAAAGATTGACAACGTCATCATAACGGTTCATGGCATGGGCTTATTTATCAAATTATTAATTTTTTTAAAAAATTATATAACTTACATATTTTTCATTGATTTCTTTTATTAAAATTTGAAAAATCTTACATACTTTATTTTATAGTTTCAATAATTGTGCATATGAGTTTTATATTAATTATTTTACAATACATTTAAATTTTTATTAAATGCGGGTCTAAATTGAAGGCCTTATTTTGAGAATCCTAAAGATTCCACCATTTTATGATTTAGAGTTTTTTATAATTAAATTAAAATTAAAAGCTAAATAAAAAAAAGAGTTAAGCAAATAGTTAGTAAGTCTCAAAAAATATAAAATACAACTTTTTCTCCATATAAAGACATTTAATAATTAAAAACATTATTTAGAAATAATTTTTCAGAGTTTAATGTAAGAAAAAGTTAATAATAAAAATTAAAATTTAAATAGAAAGAAGATTAATAAGATGTAATATCTTAAAATTCATTTCCACTGTTATTCACTTCTTTTCTTTATGATGAAAGCCTTTTAAAACAGTAATTATAAAATACAATTTAACATATTTTTATTATTAATATCTAGTATAATTATCCCCTGTGATGCATAGCCTTTATTATTAATATCTAGTAGAATTATCCACTGTGATACATAGCCTTAATTTTATCATTTTTTTAATAAATTTATCAAGCTTAAAATATTTCCAATTACGTTAATCAAATTTAAAAAATATGTCCATTCATACTAAATTTACATGCATGATGTTAATTTTTTTTTTATTCGTAGGAATCGAACACAGATACCGAGGAATTTACAACAACTCACGCACCTTGCTCAACCAACTGAGCTAGACCCCCTCGGTATGCATGATGTTAATTTTATCATTCATTCATAAAATAATTACAAATTTAGTTTTCTCTATTCGTACAAAAGTTGTATAAGCAAAAATTTTAAAAAGAAAGGAATAACATAACAGAAGAGCTTATTCCAAAGAATATTATGTATATAATTTCAATATAATAAATATATTTTGGACATATAGATAAAATTAGGTATTATAATTCTTGTATCTATCATGTTTTAAGAATAATTATTTATTCTGTAAAAAAGAATAATTATTTATAATCTAATTTCATTTTATTTGATGATAAAAATTTTACACTAATAATTTGTGTAATACACCAAATCCGGTTGTAAATACCATCCCTTGATGGATGCTTTGTTTAGGTAGTCTTGATTTTATATAGGATAGTTTGATGACGGGTTATTTAATATGAGGTTGAATATATATCCTTATATCATATTAGAAGAAAAAAAAGGAATATCCTTGTATTTTTAACATAAAAATAATTTTATTTTTTAAAAATTCTTTCAATAAATTAAGTACCAAAGAATTTTAAAGAAATCTAAACTAAATTATAATATAGCATAAGAGAAGTTCATAATCCAAAATTCTAAATATGCATCTATGTATCAAAGATCTTTAATGTTGACCCTATGCCAATCACACTAAGAATTTGTAAATACTGAAAAGAATAACATAAGTTACAAAAGAAGAATATCAATACAAACACTTCTCTTTTCTTTCAAAAAATGACTTATCAAAACTGCACCAACAGGAAGCAACATATATATATATATATATATATATATATATATATATATATATATATATATATATATATATATGTTCACAAAATCCCTCTTTTTAAGAATTCAAACTTCACATGCTACAAAAATAGCAGCTTAGGGATCCATTAGAATGGAAGTGCTTAAAAATAGCATGAGTCAATAAAAGCTAGAGTAAGAATATGCAATTTTAAGCCTTTATACTATTATTATCTAAGAAACACCAACAATTAAGTAGAATACCTGCATCACACTAACCATACAAAATGTAATAGATTTCACGACCAACAAAACGTAGTGAGTATTATTCAACTTGCAAGAAAAGGCTATTTCATCACACTAACACAAAAAGAGTTAAGTATGCAAAAAAAGAATACCTACATCCATATGTGCATTGGAAATCATAAAAGAAATAGATAATATGAAAAAGATGATGAAACGTAACTTTGGCTAGAAGCGGTAAAAAGGTAAGCTTTATCCTAATTATATGTACAAATAAGTTTTCATTATTGTATACAAAATCACCTCAATCATTATAATCACACACACACAGAGACACACACACACCGCATGCGCACGCACACGCACACACACACACACACACACACACACACATATATATATATATATATATATATATATATATATATATTTTAAAAAAAAGAATATAACAGATACACATAAGAAAATTAAGCATACCAATTTGTAGTAGCATAAAAAAAAAGATTAGAAGTTAAAAATAATTATAAAAGAAATTATAAAAAGAGAAGGAACAAAGCTATATGTGTATGGCTGTAAAAAAAAAAAAAAGAGCTATATGTGTATATGGACCAAAAAAGGACTTTGCAACCTTCTATAGATTATATTCTAAATGATCCAAATTCAAGATTAAAAGTAAAATACAAAAAATTTTATTTTAAAGAAAATAATATTACAACAAATGTATAAAAAGATATAAGAAGTAGAAAAAGAGAGAGAAATGAGCTCAATCATATAGAAAGCTAAATGTTCAAAGAATAGGAAAAAGAACAATACCATATTATAAGAAATTCAAAGAATAAGAAAAAGAACAATACCTTGTTATAAGAAGAAAAGAAGGACAAACATGCAAATGGAAAAAAAAAATATTAAAAAGAATCCAAACAAATCCAGAGCATACCTTTTTTTTTTTTTTTTTTTTCTGGAACTATGCACATGCCACCATTTTTTATACAACATATCAAAAATGAAAATAACTTTCTATTAGCAATAAAAAATGAAAATAAGACATAAATCATTGGAAAATACTAAAGCAAAAAAGAAAATTAGATATAGATGGGGTTTTGAGGAACCAAGCACATGCCGCCATTTTCAGAGAAAAGAAAAAGAAGTAAAGAATAATACTGTATTAAAAAAACCTTTTTTTTTATACAAAAGCAATTTTTTTCAAAGAATATAAAATATTTTTTGAGATGAAGGAAAAGAACATACCTTTTTTTAGAACCAGCTACATGTTGGGATTTTTTGTATACAACGTACCAAAATGAAAAATAAGAAGAAAAAAAACCAAGCACAAACCATCATTTTTGGATAAGAAGAAAAAGAAATATATATACCATATTAAAAGTAGAAAAAGAAAGAAACTTTTTCATCTACAAATCAAATTTTTTAGAGAAGAAAAAAATGTCAGGAATGCATTTTATGATATACAAAACAATATTAGAAAAAGAATAATAAGAATTAGAAGAACAAATTGAGAGATACTTTTATTTTATACGAAACAATTTTTTCACAAAAGAAGAAAAAGATAGGGATTAACACAATTATATATGAAGCAATTTGACAAAAAAAGAAGTAAAAAAACGTACCTTTTTCACTATGGATGATATTGGAGAAATTCCCAAATGCTAGGTTTAGAAGAAGGAAGGTTATCTACTAAATTTAAAAGATGAGAGTAGTTTGATAGAAAGGTTAACAAAAGGCAACTTTTTTTTTTTTCATTTACCTAGGAATTGTCTCTGAAGCTATTCATCATATGAATATAGGTTGCTCTCATATATGAAGTTCAATAAATTGGATAAAAGGTTTGAAATTCAAAACACCATGATTATGTAAAATTTAAGTTGGTTTTAAATGCAAATGGGATAACAATTAAACTGACCCCACTAATTAAAGGTAAAATATATAAATGCTAATTAAATATTTAAATGTTTATCCACGTTAATTATTTGAATATAAAGCTTTCATACTAATTTTGTTTAGTATGTAAAATTCTCACCGTAATTAAATATTCAAATGCTAATCAAGTATATTTTAATTATTCATGATAATTAGGTAATTAAATATTGACTGTTTATTTTAAATTTTGAATTTTTTTAATTGTGTATTATAATTTAATCAAGCATTTGATTCATTCAAATCATTCAATATTATTTTAAATTTATACATTAATTAGTCTGTTAAAAAATGTCACCTTAATGATTAAAATTTGAATTAATGTGCGAAAGAATAATAAAGCACGTTACATTTTGAAAATTGTATTTTTTATACTTATTTAGATGCATTTGAAATTAACAGTTTATCCTTGAAAGTTTTGGGGGCAAAAATTGTAAATCTAATAAATTTTCTCTCTCTCCATCTGAATATTTTATTTATTTATTTTTTTATTGTATTTTTTTATTTTTTTGTACATGAGAGAAAAGAAAATTAAGAAAAAAGACAGAGAATTCGATGACAGTGAGAGAGATCATTATTTTGTAAGACTTAATTCATCAAGAGAATTTAAGAACCAAAGTATGTCACTATTATCAACAGTTTTTAATGAAAGGTAAGCACATATGAGAAATTTCACTCGATGCAAAAAAGCAGAAGAAAGGAATCAAATATGATATGTGCTAATGAACATGCAACAAAGCGATGTTTTAGGGAAATTATTATTCAAATAAAATTTTCCGTTATTCAATTACCACAAAAAATCTTTGATTGAGCAAATTTCTCTTATCTTATAATCAATCTCTCCCTCTCCACCCAAATCTTTATTTAATTTAGACAAAGGTGTATTACCAAATTGTTATAAATACTAATCCAATAATCCTAACTATACCATTCAGTACACACCAAAGTAAAACTCCAAATTCTTTCACTTTGCTTTCTCGGTTCTAAGGTCACAACCTGTAAGCAATGGCCACATTCCCCACTGAGGAGAAGGTTTCCTTTCAATTCCCAGAAGGTCTTAGGGTCCTTGCAGTTGATGAAGACCCCACCATTCTTGAATTCATTAAGCAAATGAGTTTTACATGCCACTATTGCAGTTAGTTACCTATACCATATTCAAATGTTACTATTTCTTATAGAAAGATTTGATCTTTTTTCTTGATGATTGTTTCTATGTTGCAGCTACCACATTCTCTGATGCCCCACTTGCTTTGAATTATGTTCGGGAGAAAAAAGATTGCATTGATGTGATACTCGTTGAAGTTCACATGCCAAATATGGATGGCTATGAGTTCCTTCAGCATGTCACCGACGAAACTAATGTTCCTGTTATAAGTATGTAAATAATTAAACTTTTCCTATAAATTAATTTTTATATAAGTTTTTTGAACTTGTTTTGCTTATCATAGTGCAATATATATGCAGTGATGTCTCTTGATAATTCTACGAGTACTGTGATGAAGGCTATTATAGGTGGAGCTTGTGACTATTGGACGAAGCCTTTGATTGAGAGCCAATTCAAGACCATGTGGGAGCATCTTGCTAGGAAACTCTGGAGGGAAAATAAGCTACCAAAAGAAGAGGATTCTGAATTTGTTGCTTCTTTTTCTGTTCTTGAAACAACAGTGAGGGGCCCAGAAAAGATCGGTTCGAATTTCAAAGATTCTGATTCCGATGAACCGGGTGATTCTTTAGCACCCTCAGCAAAGAAGCAACGTGTAATATGGTCACAAGAATTGCATCACCAATTTGTCAATGCGGTGATGCAAATTGGGCTTGATAGTATGATCAATTTCTTCACCATTTGTTTTTCTCTATTCATACAATGACTGGATTAATTTATTCCTTTGTTGGTATTGCAATACATGTATATATAAGGCATATAATTATATGATACTTATAATTAATTTTTCTCCCTTGATTGATTTTCAGAGGCACAGCCAAAGAGGATTCTTGCAGTGATGAATAACCCTGGTTTGACAAGAGAGCAAGTAGCTAGTCATTTGCAGGTTCATTTATATGTGCACATTTAAAATTTAGAATGATTCAGTATAATTTGCCAATAGTCAATTAATTGAAATTTGAATGTAGCTGGTATAGTGGTATGTAGAAGCTTTAAGCTTAAATGAAATATAGGTGCCAACCTTGTTTTCTATCCAAATAGAGGCACTTGCATTTTGTGGTTCTAAACAGTAATTTTAATGTTGGTTCTTTTGTGCATGGATAATTAATATTATTGCCATTGTGATTGGCAGAAATATAGGCATGACCTGTTGAATACATCTAATGGAGTGACACTGCAACAGAATGAGAAGGCATTGCCAAACAGCATAGAATCCAGGGGCAGAGATGGAATGTTAGACTTAACAGCTTTTGGTGATACTAACCATGTTCCCTATGCACCTCTTCACCCTGAGGAGGTCGCAAGTAACTTGATGCCACATGAAGACCAAAGGCCTAACCATTCCCGTGAAGATCAAGAGTAGCAACCATTTTAATTTAGAATTTGACTCAGAGATTCTCATATTACTTGTTGGTTGGGAGAGACTTAAGAGTACTATGCACTTTGTGGTGATTTTAGATTATCATATACTATGGATGATGCAGACTATAAGTGTCATAATTGTAGATGATTACTAGTCCCTAAAGCAAACTTAAAAATAAAAGTAAAAGTTGTTTGTTAGTTTTTTTTTTAAACTTAAAAGCTACTTTTATGCTAAAAGTTGTTTGGTAAACAAAATTTAATAATTTAATTTTATTTAAAAATAGTTATCTTATCCAATAAAAAAGTATATTTGTAAATAAAAATATTGTTTCAAATTAACTTAATTTCCGTAAAGATATTTTAATGATAATAAAAATAAACAAATACTAAAATAAAAATATTTAAAATTTTTAATTTTAAAAAGTAAGAAAATTATGCACGTTAAATGAATAGAACGAGATTCAAATGTTTTAGAAAAAGAAATTAATAAAAGGACGGGGAATTGAAGAGTGGTCATATAGAAAAACTCCGCATAAGTGAATAATAAGCTCCTTATAATTTCAAGAGCTTTTATGTATATGGTGTTTGGCCCTAGCTTCTCCTTTTAAGGAGAAGAAAAATTAAAATTAAGCTGGGCCAAATACTACCCAAGTTCGTGCCAGTTAGTTGGAGCTTGTCTTCATGCTTTCCTAGTGAGTGCTTTCTCCTAACCTTCCCTTCCCAAGCTATTGCCTCCTTTAGATGTTGGTTTATGCTTCTACTCTTCGCACTTATATTTTAATTTGATTGGACGGGTTGTGAATACCCCGAAGCATTATGTTTTATGTTATGAGAAGATAAATTGATTATGTTTGAATTGTAGATATCTTACCTTAGGATTTGATCGTGTTTGAATTGTAGATATCTTATCTTAGGATTTAAGAATCTTATCTTATGTCAGGAATTAGATATCTTATCTTAATTTAGGAGAATGATATGGAAATCAATAGATGTGAACAAAGTAATTAGGGACATGATTTTAATGTGTAAAATGAGTGAAGATGGCCGAATTAGACTTAGGTGTCTTCATAAGAAATATAGTTCTAAATGTTAGCTAACAAATGGCTTTAGAATAATTCAGTATAAATTGTCATAGTCAATTAATTGAAATTTGAATGTAGCTGGGATAGTGGTATGTAGAAGCTTTAAGCTCACATGAAATATAGGTGCCGACTGCCAAGCTTGTTTTCTATCTAAACAGAGGCACTTGCATTTGTGGTTCTAAATAGTAATTAATGTTGGTTCTTTTATGCATGGATAATTAATATTATTGCCATTGTGATTGGCAGAAGTATAGGCATCAATTGTTGAATACATCTAATGGAGTGACACTACTGCAACAGAATGAGAAGGCATTGCCAAACAGCATAGAATCTAGGGGCAGGGTAGGTGCACATGGAAGTTTGACTTAAATGCTTGGAAGGTGTTAGAATGCATAGGAGAATTTCACGACTTAAATTACACAACTTTTGACTTCTTGGAAGCTAGCTTTCCAAGCTGAGTTAGCCTAGAAAAGGAAATTTTTACTGCTCACAAACACTTGTATTTTTCATGAATGACATGCATGTTTTAGAATAAGTCCACCCAATAGATTAACCCAATAGACTAAAGCTATATAACATGGTCCATGGACTTTGTTGCTTAGTCACAACACTAGAAAGATTTATGCATAATAACATGGTCTGAGACTATCACCTGTCCATGATTACAACCGATCTTTATATGACATATGATAAAAAAATTTAGTTTATGAGAAAAAAATTGATAATACTTTATTACATGTCATGTGAAGATTGATTAGAACACTAAATAATTTTTTCTTAGGAAGGCCTTATATGATCTAAAACATGCTTCAAGAGATTGGTATACTTGAATTGATTACTAATTACTGTAGTTGGGTCTCAAAAGGAGCTAAAGCGAGCCTACTCTAAAATATTCAGAAAACATCTAATGATTTGTTGATTGCATCATTATATGCTGATGATTTGTCAATAACTGATAATAGTTCCATTATTTTAGAAGATTTTTCAAAGATGAGATGCAAAAGAATTTTGAGAACAAATTGGGAGAAATGTAGTATATTCTGGCATGGAAATACAACAAGAAACAGGAAGGAATTTACATTTTCTTTTTTTGGTGAAACAGGAAGGAATTTACATATCAGAAGTTTGCAAACAAAATTTCATAAACTTCCCACACCCCCCCCCCCCCCCCCCCCCCCCCCCCCCCCTTCAAAAGAGAAAAAATATTTGTAAAGTTTGAAATGATAAACTGTAAATCAGTCAACACCCCATTAATGTGTTAAATGATAAAGTGAGTTAGGATATAGGTTTATAGGTTTGACAAAACTGATAAGAGACTTTGCAGAAACCACATTGGATGTATTTGACAGCCTTAATTGTGTGTGCTTCCATTTGCTATCCAGATTCATGCATGCTTCTAGTTGGAAAGTGAGATGCATTACAAGCTACAAAGAGAGTTTTCAGATGAATCATAGACACTACTGGTCTTGAATTTTGTCCTCGAAAATAAATGAAATGAAGCTAGCAGCAGGGTTTATCCATAGTGATTAGTGATTGTTGGTGAGCTTGTAGAGACTTCTGCTTCAGTAAATATTCACCATAAAATCCAATTTCTCATGGTGAGACCAAGCACTTAAAATCAGGTATCATGTTAGAGAAGCACAGCAGAATATGCATATCAGATCAAGTTTTAGACATATTAACCAAGGAATTGCCGGATGCTAAATTTGAGATGCCAATTAAGGTAGAGTTTGCAACATGTTTGTTAAGATATGATGCCATAAGCCCATAACTTAGGATGTGTTTGGATTACAGTTGCATTCAACTAAACCCACGTTAAACTCAATGCACTACTCACATAGTTTTTTCGTTTGTGCATTGGAATGTGTAATTTTCCCGTTCAACGTGAATAGAACGCCTATCCAAACACACTCTTACTTGAAGTTAGTATCTTTTTTGTAGTATTTAAATTATCATATTTTGTTCTTATCCAATCAAGTGAAATTATCAAGCTTGCATAAGGAAATAAGGTTAGGTACTAGTGGTGATATTAATTGTTTATTGCTTGTTGGTTATATAAAATATAACATGCCTACTTTTTGTACCATGAATAGAAGTTAGAAGTTCACCTTCCCTTTTTCTCTTCTGCCGCAAAAGGCCAACATACTATGATGGAGGATAAAATATTTTACTTTATGACGTAACATTAATAACAACCTATAGTTCTGACAGATTAGTCTGCTTCTACGCAATTACCTTAGTCTAGGCAAAATGGTGTCGTATCTTATTCCCTGACAAAAAAATGTAACATAATTTTTGTACTGATTATATTTACACATTGGCCAGTCAGGTTCTCCAACGAAGATTAGTTATCAGCAAAGCTGGTGGATACCTCATAGCAATGTCATGGTGATCCAAAAAGAAAGAGAGCGACAGAGAAAAGAGAAAGGCAAAAAGAAAAATAAAATCTATTCCACATGACAGAACTGGTCTTTTGCTTTTTTATTGTTAGAAAAGTATATTATCAGATTCCATTAACAAAATTAACTGCAATGGGGAATGAAAGTAGCTTTGAAATATAATTAATCTACAGTATACAAATTTTTACAACAGACATTATATGGAAACTAAACACTGTCTATCTTATAACATGATATTGTCATCCTAATGAATCGCACAACAAATGAAAAGACTAAAAGCTTATGTTAAACCCAACATGGTATGGTATGATTTGGAAATAATCATGTCTCTTAAATATGTGATCAAAGGTTCTATTTTTAGATTCGTGTATATGGAAGGTGATTTGTTGAGAGAAGTCAATCCCTTAAATAGATTTAGTATATCGAGAATTAGTGTTTAATTCTCGATTAAGAGATACTCTGGGTTAAAAAAATAAAAAAAGAAATCTTACAAAAGGGGCAATAGGCAACATCTTGCATTTCTATATAAATTAAAAAGAAAACTAAGAACATTTAAAAAACAAAGAGAAAACAATACTTGGCTAGAAGCAGAACCCATTATTGAATGAGTTCCCAATCAAGACTACAATTAACTACAAACATCAAGCAATTTTTGCTTGAGCCAACTTCTTTTCAAGATACTTGAGTGATGATGGATTAATTTGAGTGAGCACATAGTTCCCATCAAAGAGATCACCAAAATGGCCCTGCCCCTCTTTGAACCTTCTCTTCACCTTAGCATACACAAGCATCACTTTTTTGAGCATCCAAACTCTTCTCCAACTTGGCACTTTCAGCCTGAACCTTCTCCTCAATGGCACCCCTCTAGGCCTGCACCACTTCCTTAGCCTTAGGATCACCCTCTCTCTTTCATAATCAGAACAAGCTTCGTGTCTTAGAATTTGGTAAGGAAGCTTGATGGCTCTAGAAGAAACCATTTCTATGGAAGACATGGTGGTGATGAGAGTGAAAAAAGCAATTGAAGACAATTGGAGTAATTGTAATTGTGACAAGGATGATGATGAGGAACAGTTTATCCCTACAGAGAGGATTTTGCTGAATGAGATTGAGGTGTTGTTGTTGGTAACTACAATTTTTAGGATCTGTTGATGTATTATTACATGAGGAAGCTAGTAGTTGAAGTAGCATTGTATTTATTGTATTTTGGAAGCATTTATTGGTACAATACATTACGTACACATTTCATTTCTATATGAAAAAAAAAATGATTTTTCACACCGCTTCACGTATACGTCTCTTTACAGCTTCGGAAGAGAGAGAAATAGTGAAAAAACAATAATTTAATTTAATTAAAATATACTTGTACCACCGAGCTTCAAAATGGAAGTTGTATTAATTTATCCGGTGATCTCGAATTTGAGATTTAGATATAAAGTTGCATCAAATACTCAAAATATGAGAGTTACTGTCTATAATAATTTATCCAATTAAAACAAAATTGTCTCGCATAGAAAATATTTGTAATTACATACCCAAAAAAAATAAAATTAAACACACTTGTAGTGTAAATTTTTTTACATTTTAATTTTAATCATAAATTATTATGTATGATAAAATTATTAACTTTTGAAATAATTACTTTAAAAATCATATATAGATAAGTTTTAATTGATTAATAGTATAAAAATTATTATAATGACGGTATATGAAAATTAAATTCATAATAAATATAATAAACCATACAATAAGAGTGGAATAGTATATAAATACAAATATAAGATGAATATAAAAATGGAGATATATAAAAAAATTATTCTAAAATTAAGAATAATGTTCATTTTACACACTTTTTTTACGGAACCCTCAATTAAATTTCGAATCATGATTTTTTCATGCTATTTTCTTTTGTGGTCTTTTTCTTTATACTTATTTACCACCATTTGTTCAAAAAGGTGTACCTTAAAATTAGCAATGGTTAAATGATGAATGATTAAGTGTGAAAAAGAATATTGACAAAAACATGCACATGAACAATTATTACCCTTAAATTTCTGTAATCAAGTTTGAAACTACAGTAAACTTTATGTAAATACTGATAAAAAAAAACTTAATGTAAATTATTCAAACTTCTACCACTAAGCGGATTTTAGTGGTTTTTTCTCTTCCTTTTACCATAAAAAATGAGATGCGGAAATATTGTAAAAAATATATATTACTTTTTTATTTCTCAAAAATATTTTTTTAGAAAATAATTATGTTAGAAACATGATCAAATATTAAATATAAACTCTTTTTCAGCTGATATTTTGTTGAAAAAAAAATTCCTTTCACTAGACCTAAAATTATTATTATTGAATACATATGTTACTCACATAACACAAGTTCTTCATGCAAGAATCAAGATGAGTAGAAAGTAAAATGATCTGTAATCGTTATTGTACCAGTGTAAATACTAAATAGTACCAACGATTCGTGGTATTAATTAATTGTATACTCACGCCTCCAACCTTTTTTTACCTGTTGTTGTACTGAAAATATTATTATCACCAACGATTTGGGGTATTAAATATGCTTCACTCTCCAACCTTACCTGCCAATTTTGATTCTTATCAACAGTACTGATACACACTAATATATAGTAGTACGAAATATATGTATTTAACACAATTTATCTGTAAAACACACACATACACACACACACACACACACAATTTATCTGTTAACAAGCTCATATGCATAATATATGTATATATTTTTTTTGGTATATAGAATATATGTATGTGATTGGTATAATAGAGGAGAGTCCTTAATGTTTCTGCTGAATACACGATAGAGAACTACCATATCATTTGATAAAAAAAATGTAAAATTATTTTATAAATCCCTGGATACTATTTGAGGATTTTCAAATAAAGTCTTTATAATTTAAAAATTTATAATAAAGTCTTTAAATTTGTAAATTATTTTAATTAGATTCTTGATCAAGACTATGTTAAGTATAAAAAATTAATTGAGAAATCTTAAATAGTTCAGGAATTGAATATTTCAATTAGAGACCTCATTCATGAATTATTTTCAAATATTTAATTAGCTTCCTATATTTGTTGGAATCTAATTAAAAAAATTCTTAGTGAAGGATTCAATAAAAAAATTATTTATAAGTTCAAAATCTTAATTACAAATTTTTAAAGTATAAAAAATATTTTAAAAATCCGAAATAATTCTAGGCATAATTTAATAAAAATAAATGTCTTGATTTGTGAAGGACCATGATTAATTGCCTTTTATATTGAAGCTGGGTTAATAAAACACAGCAGGCTTTTTTTTTTTTTTTTTTATGCTTAAACACAGCAGGCTTTGAATTCCTTTAAGTTGGCTATTTGTGTGAAATGTTTTTATTTTTTTGTACACCAAAAATAATGTTTTTTTTTCTTTTCATACTTTCCTAATTCCTATTTTTTTTTTTCAATTTGTAATTGTAGATGTCTGTCTCTAACATGGACAATAGCCGCATCGTTGCTGGATTTGGTAAAAGGTAACGTTAAATGCTCAAACATTTCTCTTTACACAGACAAATCAATACTTTTTTTTATCATGTTATAACTATAAAACATTTAATGACTTGATGATTTTTTTTTATTATTTTGTCAATAATTAATCTCTATCAAAAAATTAATCGATTACTTTTAATAAAATCTCCTTTTTTTAATCATATTATGTTCATTTACAAGACTCAAACCAATGTAATATTGCTAGACAAATCAAATTTTTACCATTTCTCCTCCCTTTTTTCTGTGTCTATCTTTGTTTCCATCATCAATGGCTTTTTCTAATTATTAGTGTAGTATGTGTAGGAATCGTCCATGTTTAAACTTTCCATTCGTAGAATTGTGATCGTAACGTTAACAAATCTAGCTGTACCATTTCAGCTTGGACTTTCACAATTTCAACCTCCGCAAAAAAAATCATGCTGAAGGTGGATTCTTTCTTCATATGTAAAGATGATTGGTGTATCAAGAAGACTTATTTTATTAATTTTTATATCTCAAAAGAAATTAGTCTCTGACTATTGGTTGAAGATATCCTTAATGCAAATAAAAAAATATTATGATTGGTGTATTTATTTATTATTTATTAATAAAGTCAATATTAGTTGATATTAAATAGTTTAATACAATATATTATTTTTCCAATTTATGTGATACAAGAATTAATTTATAATTTATAATTATTAGATACATTTAAATATTCATAAGTGCGGGATGAGATTTAACGTGGGTTCGTTATTTTTTTTAGCATTTACATATTTAATTTATACATTGTAACCAAATTCCTTTGCAACCTAGATGCACCATATTGTGTTTATTTTTTTTTAGATCACCATATTATTGGCGCAAAATATTAACTGACTTTGTCAATAATTAATCTTTGTCAAGACTAGTCACTTTTAGTAGAATCTCGCCTCTTAATCATTTTTTTTCTTTCATCCATAAAACTTAAATCCAATACCTCTTAAGGATCCAAGCTCATTTCCACTCAAACAAACAATATGTTGGTATATTTGTGATTAGGCTTAATTGCATTTTTTGTCCCCAACTCATCACTTCTCATGAATTTTGTCCCCAACTTTTTTTTCTCTCACATTTTGTCACGTTTTTCAAAATATTGAATT
Source organism: Pueraria montana var. lobata (assembly GCA_026413185.1). Taxonomy (NCBI): domain Eukaryota; kingdom Viridiplantae; phylum Streptophyta; class Magnoliopsida; order Fabales; family Fabaceae; genus Pueraria; species Pueraria montana. The sequence goes on from CM048656.1 coordinate 46,073,412, forward strand.
TTGTCCTTCAATCATATACCCGTTAAATTTCAAATGACACTAACACTTGTTGGCGATTTCGAACCACCACTAAACACATATTTTTAAAGTAGAGAAATGCTATTTCCTCCGAAGCCAATCTACCGAAACATTCTCCGACCAATTACAATCTGACGCATGTCACTGTAAAAAATTTATTCAATTTAACATTTTAAAAACTGACTCCTTCCAAAAGTACCCTTCCTGTGTGTCTCCCTCTTTCCAAACTATTGTTACCCCATCTTTTTCTGCCATCGACAGTGACCCAGGTCCTTGCTTGTTGCAGGGCCAAGTTTCGCACCACCAATGACAAGGAAAAGGCCACCAAATTGACCGAAATTCTTTGTAAACACATGTTTGGTGGAGTCCTTTGTAATATTAATTTAGTGTGTCGTAGGGGATAGCTATTTTTTTTTTCTTGTTTTGCTTGGCCATGGAGAATGACTCTGGTTAGATGTTGGCTATGCTTTTTGCGTTCATGAAAGCATATTACTATTGATGTAACTCAAATCTATTTGCGCTCATGTTTGGTTCTGCATCTTCTCCCCCGGACTCACGTATTTGACTTGAATTTTGAAAGCTACCAAGAGTAACTTTGGATCAGACGTGACTATACACACGTTCTTAAATTTTAACCAAACACACACTGCATCTCAATTTATGAATTTATTTGTATTTCAACTTATCTGGACTTTATTGAATTAGTATGTGTGATATGATATCAGTAGGATAACAAATAAAAGCCCCCCACACAATGCACAACCGAAGAATATGAGAGAGGTAACATGTTTGAGTAAAAAGTATGGCGGTACTTCCATGAATTAGTCGGTGCAACGAAGCTGGCATTTTGTTTTAGGCGGTGCAAACTATACTGTTTGTTGTCTTATGAGGTGTTTTAGAAGAGAAGATGAAAAGATAAGAGAGAGAGAAGAAAAAGAAAAAATGAGAAGTTAAGAGAGAGAGAAACCTGACTTCCCTGATGGAGAGAGAGTGAGTGAGCAGAAGACAATGAAGTAAAGGGGTAAGTTTGGAATAAAAAGAATTTTAAAAAATTAAATTTATGTAATTTTTTATCTTTAAAAAAGTTGACAGATGGTTAAATTTCACTGGATCGAAGGATGTTTCCGTGGATTAGTTTCGGAGGAAATAGCATTTCTCTTTTAAAGTAATTGCTTTTAACATAGTGACAATTTTTTAAATTGCCATTATTAATAAGTTTTTTCTTCTTTTTTCTGTTCTGTCTTTCCCTTCATAGTGACTCACACACTCTCATTCCTTTTCGCCATTCACTTCCTTCTCCACAACACAGACCATAGAATTCATTTTCAATGTCGCTTTAAAAAGGAAGGGGATCACTTACACTGAACCTTTGCTTACAGGGTGGAAGCCCTTGTGCACGTTGCAAGCATGTCTAAAAAAGAACATGCCTTGATTAGAATAGTTGACGGTGAACATATTTCGCCCCCAATTAAATTTTTTAAGGATATAAGGTTTCTTGAGCCAGTTTTGAACAAGTTGAAGGCAAAAAGGATTGAACCAGGGTTAAAATCGTACCAATTGAACCAAAGCATGGAGATTTCAAGAACTACTAAAGAGGCATTGTTGAGTCATAAGACGAATCAGGACCATCAATAATTTTGATTCAATGCAAACAAATATTAAGTTAAAAAGATTGCATCTTATAATGCCAACGGACGAAAACATTGCATCTACGTCTGTAAGATACAAATGATACGCAGATAGACACTTAAATCTGTAGGAACATTTAAAGGCATAGTAAATGCACTATCATTTTGTAATTTGTATTGCAGGGAATGTTCGTGGAACATCCTTCCTAGGATCTGTCAAAGTGCATAAAGGAAAACAGAAAGAATATTCAAAGAAGCAAAAGTTCCCCTCGCCTCAAAAAACGTGCTACAACTAGCAATGAGCACTTGTCTGAGCAAACGATGTGACCACTGCAGCAGAAGGATATGAAGTACCTCTCAAGGAAGATAAGCAGAATGCTTTATCAGCTCAAAGTGACTAGTTGGTGACAATCATTTAATGCTTGCATGCCCCAATGACCACTCTTCTTCAGACACTGGTTAGACGCATGCAAGAAGGCCGTTTAGAGACAACAGTTACTTCCTCAGCAAGTTTATACATAGCAGAAGTTTTGAAGTGCTAAGAACACCAAACTTAATTCAAATTTTGCGAGCATTCTTTCAAGCCTTCATTTTTTCTCTTGTAAATTTCACTAAGTTGTAAAAGTTCTCAAAACACCTTGAGTATCCTGAGAGAAAAAAAGACTGTGTTCTTAATCTTGTATATCCGTCTGTAAGACGCTATCCTAAAGTCTGCGTGCCCCAACCTTCAACAATGAATGAGGACATTAAACAAAACCCCCTTAGAAGTTGGTATCATACCACCATCATAATACACAATAGCAAGGAATCCCTCCATCTTCTTAGAAAAATAGTAAATATGAACACACTGAAATGAGCTACCTCAGACCACTATTGTTGTTTTATATTAGAGGATGTACTGTTAACTCGTCAGTCAATTATCACACTTTTTGTACTATGATGAAGAAAAAGTAATGATTAAGATTACACCGACTAAATACACGGTTTGGATTGCATTGATTTTTATGAGGGAAATATTCACATGTCAGATCATCATTAATATGGTTGTCCTATGTGGCAAAAAAGAAACGGTCCAGATTCACCCTAAAAAATAACGATGCACATCGCATCGATCCATATGCATTAACTGTTCACGTGTCAATCAATAATTAACATATAAAATATTTAATATTCAATTTTTTTTAAAAAAATAAGATTCAAAATAAAAAATACAAAAAATTTATAAAATTAACACAATGAAATTATATTTCTATTGTGTATCACACGACAGAAATATGATTCCGTTGTGTAATACATAATGGAATCATATTTTCGTTATTTATTTTGAGGGTAAAAAATAATTAAATGAAAATATGATTCCGCTATATAAATTTCACAACAAAATTATATTTCCGTCAAAAGGGTATTTTTGGAATAAAAAAAGTTTCCAACACATGTAAGAGTGCGAATAGCTAATGAGGGTGCAAATAGTAATTCTCATGTTCTTTAGGGGATTGCTTTTTTCAACCCTTTTGCCTGTTCATAACCTCAAAACCCTTAAGTTTTTCTTAACTTTTTTTTGTTCTAATTATGCCCCTGAGTAAGTTTCAGTGTTTTGAAATTTAAATTTCAGAATTACATAAAAATTGAATTCCAAAATTTAATTTTTGAAAGTAATTTTTTTCATAGTTCAAAATTTAAATTTGGAAATTTAATATTTTTATGAATTTTTAAAAGGTTAAATTAAGTAGTAGGTTGTTAAACTATTTGACAATTTTTAATTAAGTTTTTGAACTATTTTTGCCGTCCCTAAACTTGTATTTGTTTTTTAAGTAGATCCTTGATGGGACCTAATTAAAAAATAAATGCAAGTTCAAGGACTCAATTAAAAAAAAATAGTTCAAGGATCTGTTTAAAAATGACAAATAATTTAGGAACTTAATTAAAAAATACAAAGTCTTTGCAAGCCAGTATTTTTACCTTTGCAAAGGTGAAAATATGTCTTGCAAAGGTGAAAATACTGCTTGCATAGACTTGACAATTTTTATTAGGTCATGAAGTAATCTTTTTTTCAATTAGGTTCCTGAATTTATATTTATTTTTTAATTAAATATCTAGTAGTCCAGGGATCCAATTAAAAAATATAGATCATAAACTTAATTAAAAATTATCAAATAGTTTAAGAACTACAAGCTAATTTAAGCATTTAAAAATAAATTTCTTGAAACACAAATTGAAAGACGGGAAATATGTTTACGAAACACATTGAATGTCTCCACATTCCTGAGAACCACATGGTACTCTATAGTCTATATCCGCCAACTTCTCAGCCTCAAGAAGCTGAAATGGTTCCTTTTGGCGACAAAGCTTGCACACATAATCAAGCATGGCATTGCTAGCTTGCACAAATAATGTGTTGAGCTAGATCCCTTGTTTTTTTTTTTTTTTTTAGATTATTTACTAAAGAATATTGCAAACTAATGTCATTGCACCTATTAATTAGAGCTGTTGTGAAATAAATCAAGCTATGAAAAAGCACAAATTTAATTTAGCATATAAATCTTAAATTGATTCATTAATGATATCCAATTTTCTTGTAATATGCACAATACCCTTATCTAGAATACTCTATTTTATAAAGATATTTTATTCAGGGATAATAGAAACAACAATTATTTTATTTATTTGGATATTGAAAATAAAAATTTTGAAAATTGATAATTTGGGATGAATTTGGAAACAATCTTTATAATTTGATGATATCAATATTAAATTACGTTAATAAACACACATGTTGTATCTTTTTATTTTCAGACACATTTATCAAACCCTTCATACAAGCTTATGGCTATTCTCAGAGGTTCTTCCAACTGCAGTAATTGACTTTGCCACACGGTTCTGAGCCGTTCTTCAGAGCTGCAATATAAATTCTCCCCTTTATAACTTCTAAATAAAGTTACACACATTTTTTTCCCCAAAATTTTAATAATCTTATAAAAATGTAAAGTCCAACTTTAAACACTGAATTCAAAAGAAATATTATAAAATGTAGATAATACTCTAAAACTTATATATGAACTCAAAGTCTGCACTTTCTACCAACATGAAACCTACATTTATTACAAAAAGCACTTTCAAGTAGATAAATGCCTAAAACTAACTTACTTAAGGAAACCCCCACATGTTAAATTGAATAATAATAATAATAATAATAATAATAATAATAATAATAATAATAATAATAATATCACACCAAGTTCATTCAAAGTTAGTCATTTTATTCTTTGGTGCTCATAAAGCTTGGTGTGACTTGTGAGATTATTTTGCCCAATGTGGAACTTAGAGTGGTTTTCATGATCAAGTGGCCTACTTCAGAGTCAATTTTATTTAAGATAGAAGCCGATTTTGGTTTCTAAGATATAAGGATAAATTGTAGCTTTTTCAGTAAGCTTTCCAATGACATAAACGACACCTCAAACGGACTAGTACAACTCAAGATATGATGTAGTCTTTCTAAGGTTTTCAAGCATTCTAATTATAAGCAGTTAATGTAACACTCCTCCAACACCAAATATAATAACTACAACACTAAACATAATATAACACTTAGTGTTAGGATAAAGTATGTTATTGGTTTTTCAAAATATTTTGAAATGTTAGTTTTAGTCTCTATAAAACTTTAATACGTTTTTAGTCCATATATCTACCAAAAGTGATGTGGTTTTGATCCTTCACTAAGGACTAAAAACACGCTATTTTGAGTATATGTAAGAACTAAAAAAATATTAAATTTTTATAGGAACTAAAGCTAACATTCGAAATATTTTTAGAGACAAAAAATATACTTTATTCATTAATTTATTATAGCTAAAATTAATTTATCTATCAAATTTCAAATAATAATATAAGAAAAATAATATAATATAATATTTAAAAGAAAAATACTTGTAAACATCTTTGGTAAGAAAAAAAAAAGCTCGTAAACATTAAAAAAAAAACACGTTGCTTAATTTGTTTTGTTTTCAGCTTCCTAATATCTATGAAGACAAAAAAAAGGAAACGAATCAAAACTGAAGTAAAAGAAAATAAAAAAATGTAATATTTGATTACACTTTTCTACTTGTGTTGAAATATTTTTAACAGATAAAACATATAATATATTTTAGGGCAAAATATGTTTTTAGTCCCTGAACTTTTCAAGGTTTTTGTTTTTAGTCCCTAAACTAAATTTTGATTGGTCTTGGTCCCCAAACTATTTTTCTGTTTGGTTTTTGGTCCCTGCCATAAAGTGTCTCTGTTAACTGGCAGTTAATTTTTAATTATTTTAATATAATTGTGGCGGTTTATCTTTTCTAGCGGCTAAAAACCGCTAGAAATTGCTTGGCAAATCATTTAAAATGTGTCTAACTATTTTCTGACGATTAAAAGCCGTCAGAAAGTGCTACACAACACAAGTGAAACTTCTGTTCTTCCTAAACCAAATCTAAGAACAACTCAAATAAAGGCAAAGCTAAACCAACTAACATGCCACATCAACAATTTCTATTAAAAAAATTGACAATACACTAACTGTGAATCAAAATTGCTAAATTTTCAAAACACGAGGGACCAAATTTGCAATAAATTCTTTTGAGGGACTAAAATTGCACATTCATGAAACTATAAGGACCAAAAGTGGATTTAAGCCAAAATTTTTACAGGGATCAAGATTGGAAAAGTGCAAACTTACATGGACTAAAAATGAAAAAATAAATTTATTGGGACTAAAATTGAAAAATCGCAAACTTATAGAAACTAAATTCATATTTAAGCCATTATATTATATCAATATATTAGCATATGGATGTTCCGAATGTTATGTGAATTAGGGGGCGACGATCCCCGTTGGAACAAGTGTGGTTCTGTCCTGCAGGACAGATCCAAAAATATATTTAAGGAGGGGCAAAAAAATTTTCTTCTTCATTTATAATTATTTAAATATTTTTTAATGAATAATTATTTAATAATAATGATTTTCATGAAATATTTATTAATATTATACATAAATTTTTTATTTCAAACAATAAAAATAAGAAAACATAACAAAAAGTTATCACGGAAGAATTTCTATTTAGAATGATAAAAATTTATATAATTTGTAGGATATTTATTATTTTTAAATAAAAAAAAGGAGATGTAACAATTATTTTCTTTAAAATTTTGTTGACAGTGTAATACTTACTTATTATAGATATTTATTAGATTGTTGAAAAGTTTGTATGGGTATTTTATTTACTTATTTTATTCATTATTTTTAAATCCATTGAAATAGTAAACAAAAATACAGAGGTGCACAATATTACTAAAACTACACCAAGCATTACTATATTATATTTGTGCTTTAATCATCATGTAAATGAATTACTCATAGCTCAAACAGATTATCAACATAGATAAGCCATATTATGACCCATTAGCAAAGGCTATAAAATTTCTGTAGCCTAGATCCAGACCAATTGTATCACCCACCAAATGGAATACAATATGAAGCATACCAGAATTCTAGTATAAACATCAAATAATTGAATTCTCCATATACAGTAACTTGAAGACCCATCTTATATATTTACAAAAACACTTTGCAAGATAGATTCATCAGGCTGACTTGTCCAACCCACAAGATCACCGCATATATAGTTGATTAAGACCAATCAATAGGTCCATCAAACCAATCCTCCAAGTCACCATGTTGATTAGCCCAGTTCATAGACTCACCAAGTTGATTAGTTGAATCTAGTGGCACATCAAATTGATGATTACTAAAATCTACCATCTCATTCTTATCACTAAGAGAACTTAAATCTTCAACTACAGGTTGGCTTTGAGAGATGTATTGCAAGCAATTGAGTTGGCTTGGATGTGAGGAGGTAGCATTAGCCCTTTCCTGAGCCATGTTTGGCACAAAACTAAAACAAGCATCACCTTGTTGCATGTTTCTCAACATGTTATCAATTCCATGATAACAAGCTCCATCAACCTGATATATTGAATTTGTAAAATCCACCCTCCTGTTTTGCATGAAACTGAAGTTGGCTTCACTTTGATGCATGTTTTTCAACATTTTAATTCCATGATTACAAGCTTCATCACCCTGATTTATTGAATCTGTAAAATTCACCCTCCTATTGTTATCATTGAGGATGAATTGGCTTGGATGGGAGGAGGAAACACTTGCCTGAGCCATGTTTTGTATGAAACTGAAATTAGCATCACTTTGATGCATGTTTCTCAACATGTTAATTCCATGATTACTGGCACCATCACCCTGATTTATTGAATTTGTAAAATCCACCCTCCTGTTGTTTTTCATGAAACTGAAGTTGGCTTAACTCTGATGCTTGTTTTTCAACATGTTAATTCTGTGATCACAACCTCTAATCTTAGCATCCACATGAGCAATGAAGGCCCTCAATTGCTCCTCTTCCATGTTTCTGAAACTTGGATCCCAAGTTGGATACTTGATGCTGGCAATCTGTTTTTGCACTTTGGAAATCTCAGCCTCAACCATGCTCTTCCTATTCTCAAAAAAGTCTTGAATACCAAAGGTCTCTTGAGGCCTCTCATTCTTTAATTGAACCTCATAATGGTTTTGAATGATGGAGTGTACCAATGTAGGGTCTTTAGGCCAAGTCACAGGTCCAACATCACCATTGCCATCATCATACACAATCAAACAGGCTTCAACTCCAAACTTGGTGGAAAATTCAGAGATTTTGTTAATTAGCCCTTTCTTTCTCTGCATGTTGCACGACCCATTTTCTACAAAATAACAACATATATATACAAAAATTGTCAATTAGATCATAGAACTTAGTCTATAATCTATAATATCTATAATAAAACCAAGTAATAAACAACACAAGAATTCAACAATAGTAATTTTTGTTTTGTGTGAGAGAAATAGAAATTATACCTGGCAGAAGGAAGAAGAAACAGAGAGGAGAAAGTGAAAACCAAAAGCCTAAGCGAAAAAGAGTGAGAAAAAGAGAGTGAACGTTGGCCACTGTTTTGTTCTGTTAAGTTCTTTTTCCCAGCCCTGAGTGATGTATATATTTGTAACCTATTTTCCAAGAAATCAAACCGTTTGGTGATATAATTGATTGATAACAACATGTATAAGATTTTCTGTCTGTAAATTACAATGCAGATATGTCATTATAACCAATCAATTAATGTAAATTATTTGAATTTTAATCAGTACAAATTAATTTTTAGTAGTTAGTTTAATCATGATTCATTGAAGAACAAATATATACGTTAGACTGAGTGTAACAAAATTTTGATTAAATTGTTTATCATTGATGTAATAGGTAACTAGTGCATCTACCCGTGCGATACACAGAAAAAATTATATGTAAGAGAATAATATTTTTATTATTTTAAAAAATAAATTTAAAACTTGAAAAGAATAATAAAGTAAATATATTTTTATAAAAATTAATATGATATTACACCGCAAATTTATTTTAGCTTCTCATGGTCAAGCAACCTCTAACTCTAAGTATACTTATTATCTCAATTTTTAGTTATTTTTTCAAACCCCCTCTTCACCAAATTTGCTTCTTGACAATGTTAATAATAAAAACTATAATTTTATATATCATTTAACCTATGAAGTAATCAAGTTGGTTAAGTGGAAGACATAAGAAGAATATATTACAAAATATTCATGTTTGATGACTTTTATATATTTTTAAAATAATAATAGATAAAAGAATGAATACATAAATTATCATTTAATTATTTTATCATACTAAATTTTACTATTCCTACTTTCTTTTTATTTCGATCACATGAAAAAATTTATTCTGAGTAACACTTTTTATTTTCTCTTCAAAATCATATAAGAAAAAAAAGGATATGTTTGATTAATAAACATATTTTTATTAAATTTTTATTTTACTTTTAATATAAAAAATGTTATTTTAGTTATTTTCAAAATTAAAAATTAAAAGATTGAAATAATATATTTCTTTATTTTATTTTCTACATTTGATATTTTATTTAAAAAAATTCTTATATATAACAAATGAATGCATAATAATCAATAAACAAATACCAAGGGGGTTACGCATGTAGCCAAAACAAATACCCCTGGTACCTACCTGTCTTCGGTTCCCATGAATAAAAGAAAAAAAATCAATAAATGAATGAATGAATTCAAATACTCAATATTGAAATAATTAAAACTCATTATCCTTCTCCCAATACCTATTAATAAAGATACACTTTTGGTCCCTAAATTTAAAAAAAAAGTTTTATTTTTTATTTCTTAAATTAAAGTGTCTTTATTAGATCAAGTTGATCATTTCATTAGTTTTCCACTTTAATTTGGTCAACTTGATGTGACATGTGGTTAACTTTGAGAAATATCATTTTATGTGAACGTTTTTTATGTAAGGCAAAATTAATATTGTTAATACGAAAACTAATGAAAAAGATTGATTTGGTCCAATAGAGACACTAATTTAAAGGATTAGAAGGAAAATTTTAAATTAATTAGGGGACCAAATTAAAACAAAAATAAGATGAGGACCAACAGTAGATTGGAGAATTATTTTGACAATATTTATATATAACAAACTCTAATAAATTTTTAAATGATGCTGGTGTAACTCTAATAAAATTACACCAAATCCAAACCATTTAATATAGTATGTTCTTATAGTTTAATATATATATATATATATATATATATATTTATATATATGTTAACTTTAATGTATTTTGTGATAATCAAGTAATTAACTTTAACATTTGATTTAATTGATTATTTGATAAATTTAACTTTCCACTTTAATGATTTATGAAAATTATTACCAATCTTTTTTTACAATTTTTTAATAATAAATAGTAAAAAATATAATATAATATAATATTAATTTAAAATATTTTATAATAATCAATTAATTATTTTTAAGCTTAAATTAACTAATTAAACCATTTGAATTAATTTATTGTTTCATTGATTTCTTTTGCAACAATTATTTACATAAATTATTAAAAGATTAATTTCTTTTTTTATAAATCTTTTCAGTTATAAATAGTTAAAATACGTATAAATAACTTGAGTCTTAATTATACATGAGAGTGAAACATTCCCTCGAATCACAGTTCACCAAAAAAAAGAGTCAACTTTTCGAAACATTTTTTTTGAGATTATATAAATAATTAGATTTTAGAAAAAAATTATAAAAAATATGAAATGTTTCAATCTCATGTATAAAAGTTAAAACCAAGTGATAACCAAGTGATGTGCTAATAATTCACAATAAGAATAATTTTATTGAAAATATATATAACTGTTGAATGTTATTCTAGATAAGTGAAAATAATTCTACTTATGTATAATTAAGTTTGCTCATTTATCATTGAGAAATGAAAATTATAGTTTTTTTTAGAGAAAAATGAAAAATATAGTTAACAAATTATAGATACTAAATTGAAATTTTAACACCTAGATAGTTCACTCACCTATATAATAGGCAGGCACCGGTTAATCAAGCATATATTAAATATCAAATCAAAATAAATTTAACAATCCAATATTCAATCATTTTGGCTGAAAAAATGGTAGTGATGTATGATCATACCCAATTTCTCTTGGAGTAATTTTCTCTTTGACTTCTATGCATAAAGGTAATTAAAAGTTCTTTCTTTTGATTAATTAATTAGCTAAAATTCACATGTTATAAGTGATGGTTAGTTAAAATTTTCCCTTAATCATGGCTCAATTGCTATCATCAGTCATTTATTGGTTACATCAACATTGTCATTTGGAATTAAGATTAATTTCCATGCAATAAAGTATATTTTATTTCATATTTGGATATATAAAGTTTCAAATTTATTTTAATATTATATATCAACTTTGTAAAAATTTTCCAAAAAAATAATCTTATTTGAAAGATTAATAATTTTATGTTAAAGACCAATACTATGTATTATATAATTTTTTTTTGTCTTAAATGGACTTTGATCTATTTAATTTGTATTGTGTTTGGTTTACAAATTTTTTTACCCAATTTAGGAGGTGTATTGGATTAGAATTTTAATAGACTATTTTGGCATAAAAAAATTATGTAGATTTTAAAAGACTTTAGCCTGGTCATCATTTTTCTTATACATAAAACTCCTAAATTTTACAATTTTTTTACTCATATTCTTAGTTATTTGATTAAGTTTAACTGTTTTAAACCTTTCGTTGTTTAAAACTAACTAAAATATTAAATTTAACTCAAAAAAATATTTTTCCTCTTTAAGCCCTGAAATCACATCTTATTTTAATACTTTAAATTTTATCAGTTTTTCATTAGATTAATAATTTCTATTTTTTTTTTACATCTCAAATCTCTAAATATTTGATAAGAAAATAATAATTTTAAAGTTTTAGTAAAAAAAGATTGACAACGTCATCATAACGGTTCATGGCATGGGCTTATTTATCAAATTATTAATTTTTTTAAAAAATTATATAACTTACATATTTTTCATTGATTTCTTTTATTAAAATTTGAAAAATCTTACATACTTTATTTTATAGTTTCAATAATTGTGCATATGAGTTTTATATTAATTATTTTACAATACATTTAAATTTTTATTAAATGCGGGTCTAAATTGAAGGCCTTATTTTGAGAATCCTAAAGATTCCACCATTTTATGATTTAGAGTTTTTATAATTAAATTAAAATTAAAAGCTAAATAAAAAAAAGAGTTAAGCAAATAGTTAGTAAGTCTCAAAAAATATAAAATACAACTTTTCTCCATATAAAGACATTTAATAATTAAAAACATTATTTAGAAATAATTTTTCAGAGTTTAATGTAAGAAAAAGTTAATAATAAAAATTAAAATTTAAATAGAAAGAAGATTAATAAGATGTAATATCTTAAAATTCATTTCCACTGTTATTCACTTCTTTTCTTTATGATGAAAGCCTTTTAAAACAGTAATTATAAAATACAATTTAACATATTTTTATTATTAATATCTAGTATAATTATCCCCTGTGATGCATAGCCTTTATTATTAATATCTAGTAGAATTATCCACTGTGATACATAGCCTTAATTTTATCATTTTTTTAATAAATTTATCAAGCTTAAAATATTTCCAATTACGTTAATCAAATTTAAAAAATATGTCCATTCATACTAAATTTACATGCATGATGTTAATTTTTTTTTTATTCGTAGGAATCGAACACAGATACCGAGGAATTTACAACAACTCACGCACCTTGCTCAACCAACTGAGCTAGACCCCCTCGGTATGCATGATGTTAATTTTATCATTCATTCATAAAATAATTACAAATTTAGTTTTCTCTATTCGTACAAAAGTTGTATAAGCAAAAATTTTAAAAAGAAAGGAATAACATAACAGAAGAGCTTATTCCAAAGAATATTATGTATATAATTTCAATATAATAAATATATTTTGGACATATAGATAAAATTAGGTATTATAATTCTTGTATCTATCATGTTTTAAGAATAATTATTTATTCTGTAAAAAAGAATAATTATTTATAATCTAATTTCATTTTATTTGATGATAAAAATTTTACACTAATAATTTGTGTAATACACCAAATCCGGTTGTAAATACCATCCCTTGATGGATGCTTTGTTTAGGTAGTCTTGATTTTATATAGGATAGTTTGATGACGGGTTATTTAATATGAGGTTGAATATATATCCTTATATCATATTAGAAGAAAAAAAAGGAATATCCTTGTATTTTTAACATAAAAATAATTTTATTTTTTAAAAATTCTTTCAATAAATTAAGTACCAAAGAATTTTAAAGAAATCTAAACTAAATTATAATATAGCATAAGAGAAGTTCATAATCCAAAATTCTAAATATGCATCTATGTATCAAAGATCTTTAATGTTGACCCTATGCCAATCACACTAAGAATTTGTAAATACTGAAAAGAATAACATAAGTTACAAAAGAAGAATATCAATACAAACACTTCTCTTTTCTTTCAAAAAATGACTTATCAAAACTGCACCAACAGGAAGCAACATATATATATATATATATATATATATATATATATACAAAATCCCTCTTTTTAAGAATTCAAACTTCACATGCTACAAAAATAGCAGCTTAGGGATCCATTAGAATGGAAGTGCTTAAAAATAGCATGAGTCAATAAAAGCTAGAGTAAGAATATGCAACTTTAAGCCTTTATACTATTATTATCTAAGAAACACCAACAATTAAGTAGAATACATGCATCACACTAACCATACAAAATGTAATAGATTTCACGACCAACAAAACGTAGTGAGTATTATTCAACTTGCAAGAAAAGGCTATTTCATCACACTAACACAAAAAGAGTTAAGTATGCAAAAAAAGAATACCTACATCCATATGTGCATTGGAAATCATAAAAGAAATAGATAATATGAAAAAGATGATGAAACGTAACTTTGGCTAGAAGCGGTAAAAAGGTAAGCTTTATCCTAATTATATGTACAAATAAGTTTTCATTATTGTATACAAAATCACCTCAATCATTATAATCACACACACACAGAGACACACACACACGCATGCGCACGCACACGCACACACACACACACACACACACACACACACACACACATATATATATATATATATATATATATATATATATATATATATATTTTAAAAAAAAGAATATAACAGATACACATAAGAAAATTAAGCATACCAATTTGTAGTAGCATAAAAAAAAAGATTAGAAGTTAAAAATAATTATAAAAGAAATTATAAAAAGAGAAGGAACAAAGCTATATGTGTATGGCTGTAAAAAAAAAAAAAAGAGCTATATGTGTATATGGACCAAAAAAGGACTTTGCAACCTTCTATAGATTATATTCTAAATGATCCAAATTCAAGATTAAAAGTAAAATACAAAAAATTTTATTTTAAAGAAAATAATATTACAACAAATGTATAAAAAGATATAAGAAGTAGAAAAAGAGAGAGAAATGAGCTCAATCATATAGAAAGCTAAATGTTCAAAGAATAGGAAAAAGAACAATACCATATTATAAGAAATTCAAAGAATAAGAAAAAGAACAATACCTTGTTATAAGAAGAAAAGAAGGACAAACATGCAAATGGAAAAAAAATATATTAAAAAGAAACCAAACAAATCCAGAGCATACCTTTTTTTTTTTTTTTTTTTCTGGAACCATGCACATGCCACCATTTTTTATACAACATATCAAAAATGAAAATAACTTTCTATTAGCAATAAAAAATGAAAATAAGACATAAATCATTGGAAAATACTAAAGCAAAAAAGAAAATTAGATATAGATGGGGTTTTGAGGAACCAAGCACATGCCGCCATTTTCAGAGAAAAGAAAAAGAAGTAAAGAATAATACTGTATTAAAAAAACCTTTTTTTTTATACAAAAGCAATTTTTTTCAAAGAATATAAAATATTTTTTGAGATGAAGGAAAAGAACATACCTTTTTTTAGAACCAGCTACATGTTGCGATTTTTTGTATACAACGTACCAAAATGAAAAATAAGAAGAAAAAAAACCAAGCACAAACCATCATTTTTGGATAAGAAGAAAAAGAAATATATATACCATATTAAAAGTAGAAAAAGAAAGAAACTTTTTCATCTACAAATCAAATTTTTTAGAGAAGAAAAAAATGTCAGGAATGCATTTTATGATATACAAAACAATATTAGAAAAAGAATAATAAGAATTAGAAGAACAAATTGAGAGATACTTTTATTTTATACGAAACAATTTTTTCACAAAAGAAGAAAAAGATAGGGATTAACACAATTATATATGAAGCAATTTGACAAAAAAAGAAGTAAAAAAACGTACCTTTTTCACTATGGATGATATTGGAGAAATTCCCAAATGCTAGGTTTAGAAGAAGGAAGGTTATCTACTAAATTTAAAAGATGAGAGTAGTTTGATAGAAAGGTTAACAAAAGGCAACTTTTTTTTTTTTCATTTACCTAGGAATTGTCTCTGAAGCTATTCATCATATGAATATAGGTTGCTCTCATATATGAAGTTCAATAAATTGGATAAAAGGTTTGAAATTCAAAACACCATGATTATGTAAAATTTAAGTTGGTTTTAAATGCAAATGGGATAACAATTAAACTGACCCCACTAATTAAAGGTAAAATATATAAATGCTAATTAAATATTTAAATGTTTATCCACGTTAATTATTTGAATATAAAGCTTTCATACTAATTTTGTTTAGTATGTAAAATTCTCACCGTAATTAAATATTCAAATGCTAATCAAGTATATTTTAATTATTCATGATAATTAGGTAATTAAATATTGACTGTTTATTTTAAATTTTGAATTTTTTTAATTGTGTATTATAATTTAATCAAGCATTTGATTCATTCAAATCATTCAATATTATTTTAAATTTATACATTAATTAGTCTGTTAAAAAATGTCACCTTAATGATTAAAATTTGAATTAATGTGCGAAAGAATAATAAAGCACGTTACATTTTGAAAATTGTATTTTTTATACTTATTTAGATGCATTTGAAATTAACAGTTTATCCTTGAAAGTTTTGGGGGCAAAAATTGTAAATCTAATAAATTTTCTCTCTCTCCATCTGAATATTTTATTTATTTATTTTTTTATTGTATTTTTTTATTTTTTTGTACATGAGAGAAAAGAAAATTAAGAAAAAAGACAGAGAATTCGATGACAGTGAGAGAGATCATTATTTTGTAAGACTTAATTCATCAAGAGAATTCAAGAACCAAAGTATGTCACTATTATCAACAGTTTTTAATGAAAGGTAAGCACATATGAGAAATTTCACTCGATGCAAAAAAGCAGAAGAAAGGAGAATCAAATATGATATGTGCTAATGAACATGCAACAAAGCGATGTTTTAGGGAAATTATTATTCAAATAAAATTTTCCGTTATTCAATTACCACAAAAAATCTTTGATTGAGCAAATTTCTCTTATCTTATAATCAATCTCTCTCTCTCCACCCAAATCTTTATTTAATTTAGACAAAGGTGTATTACCAAATTGTTATAAATACTAATCCAATAATCCTAACTATACCATTCAGTACACACCAAAGTAAAACTCCAAATTCTTTCACTTTGCTTTCTCGGTTCTAAGGTCACAACCTGTAAGCAATGGCCACATTCCCCACTGAGGAGAAGGTTTCCTTTCAATTCCCAGAAGGTCTTAGGGTCCTTGCAGTTGATGAAGACCCCACCATTCTTGAATTCATTAAGCAAATGAGTTTTACATGCCACTATTGCAGTTAGTTACCTATACCATATTCAAATGTTACTATTTCTTATAGAAAGATTTGATCTTTTTTCTTGATGATTGTTTTTATG
The DNA here is from genome assembly GCA_026413185.1 of Pueraria montana var. lobata. NCBI lineage: Eukaryota > Viridiplantae > Streptophyta > Magnoliopsida > Fabales > Fabaceae > Pueraria > Pueraria montana. Next base: position 46,090,468 of record CM048656.1, read on the forward strand.
TTGCAGCTACCACATTCTCTGATGCCCCACTTGCTTTGAATTATGTTCGGGAGAAAAAAAATTGCATTGATGTGATACTCGTTGAAGTTCACATGCCAAATATGGATGGCTATGAGTTCCTTCAGCATGTCACCAACGAAACTAATATTCCTGTTATAAGTATGTAAATAATTAAACTTTTCCTATAAATTAATTTTTTGGACTTGTTTTGCTTATCATAGTGCAATATATATGCAGTGATGTCTCTTGATGATGCTACGAGTACTGTGATGAAGGCTATTAGAGGTGGAGCTTGTGACTATTGGACTAAGCCTTTAAGTGAGAACGAATTCAAGATTATCTGGAAGCATGTTGCTAGGAAACTCTGGAATGAATTTGTTGCTTCTTCTGTTCTTGATACAATAGTGAGGGGCCCAGAAAAGATCGGTTCGAATTTCAAAGATTCTGATTCCGATGAACCGGGCGATTCTTTTGCACCCCAAGCAAAGAAGCAACGTGTAATATGGTCACAAGAATTGCATCACCAATTTGTCAATGCTGTGATGCAAATTGGGCTTGATAGTATGATCAATTTCTTCACCATTTGTTTTTCTCTATTCATACAATGACTGGATTAATTTATTCCTTTGTTGGTATTGCAATACATGTATATATAAGGCATATAATTATATGATACTTATAATTAATTTTTCTCCCTTGATTGAATTTCAGAGGCACAGCCAAAGAGGATTCTTGCAGTGATGAATAACCCTGGTTTGACAAGAGAGCAAGTAGCTAGTCATTTGCAGGTTCATTTATATGTGCACATTTAAAATTTAGAATGATTCAGTATAATTTGCCATAGTCAATTAATTGAAATTTGAATGTAGCTGGTATAGTGGTATGTAGAAGCTTTAAGCTTAAATGAAATATAGGTGCCAACCTTGTTTTCTATCCAAATAGAGGCACTTGCATTTTGTGGTTCTAAACAGTAATTTTAATGTTGGTTCTTTTGTGCATGGATAATTAATATTATTGCCATTGTGATTGGCAGAAATATAGGCATGACCTGTTGAATACATCTAATGGAGTGACACTGCAACAGAATGAGAAGGCATTGCCAAACAGCATAGAATCCAGGGGCAGAGATGGAATGTTAGACTTAACAGCTTTTGGTGATACTAACCATGTTCCCTATGCACCTCTTCACCCTGAGGAGGTCGCAAGTAACTTGATGCCACATGAAGACCAAAGGCCTAACCATTCCCGTGAAGATCAAGAGTAGCAACCATTTTAATTCAGAATTTTTGATACTATATTGTAACTGAAAAATTATGAGAATTTGAATTGAGAGTTATCTGTATTTTGATACCATTTTTTGGCAACTATTTTAACTAGCAATTGACCCGCGCGTTGCGCGGATTTATAAATAAATGTATATTACATAATTTGAAGATATTAGAATTATTTTAAAAAAAATTCCTCTAGAAAAAGAATTTTTTTTAAAAATATTACATTAAATTATAAAATTAAATAATTATAAAATAATTGTGGAATTGGAAAATCATAAAGTTATAAGTAAAAAATATATTTTATAAGAAATTACAAGAAAAAAATGTCAGATTATTGTGGATGAGTTGATGGTAATTGCAATTAATGTATATCCTAAAAATTAAAGTATAACCTAAAATTAATGCTATAGGTAAGTGGATTTAAAAAAAATAGAAAATGATTTTTTTAAAGTGATTTATAGTTATAATTGCCCTTATCAAATATTAGATGGTGTTATATACGTTCAAATAATAAAATTTAAAATTAATTTTAAATTTACAAATCATTTACCATCAAATAATACTAATAAAATTATGCCTTTTTTTTAAAGGAGGAATGGGGGTAGAGAGACGTGTGTAAAAAATAATTTTGTGGCAATTTAGTGAAATTAATTTTATTGAAAAAGTTATTATGGTATAAAAAAATAACACTTTTTAATAGTTCTTCTATTTAATTTTTTTATTTCACTATTTATCATAAATATTTAGATTGAGAATATTAAAATTAAGTATGAGTACAATTTTTTGTTTTATAAAATTTTTAAAATTGTTTATAATTTTAGAGTAAAAGATTTTAAGTGAATGACTTTGTATAGGTATATTTTAGGTTGGTTTATATAAAGAAAAAATTTATTATAAACTTTTTTTTTTGTGTGGAAAAAAACATATTGTTTAGGGGATTAATGTAGAATGATAGGAACATTGTTGATGTGATTTTTTATATTTATAGAGTAGAAAATATCATAAAAATTTAGAAAACATTAAACATGATATATGAATATTTGTTTTTTTGGTGATAACATGATATATGATATAATGATATGTGAATGATGTGCAAAATTAAAAAAAAAATGTTTACATTTTCATCCAGTTCTATCAGTTACAATAAGTTTGAATATCTATGTTTATGGTGTAAGAATATTGCATAGTTGAACTACTTGAACTTTAGTAAACCAATAGTCGTGATTTATGTTGAGGTCTTGAAGAAATTGATATTTCATTTTAATCTATTGGAGAGATTGTTTTAAACTTAGGTGTATTTTAAAAGTATAAAATGGAAATTTATTTTAAATTTAATAATTGATTTAAATTAATGTAAATATATGGTATCTTGATTTAAATTAATGTAAATATATGGTATCTGATGTTAAAATGATAATAATGAAATTGAAGTTTGAATTAAGTATTTTAATAACAAAAAGTAATTGTAACAGTTGTGTCATAAAAAATGTAATAAATGTATTAGAATTTGTATTCAATAAGTAATTGATAATTTGAAATTTAAATAAAACGTCATAATGATGTTATAATTTGCAATTAATACATATAAAATGTAATAACATTTTTTTGGTATTGAAAGGTGTGATAACGTTGTTACAATATGTAATCAATACCTAATAATTATAAATTATATTTAATTAGCAGTTATATATATATATATTGTAATTAAGAGACTTTATTTGATTAAAACTTCATTTATTGCAAAAATAATATATTCTGTAGGAGATTAATTGAGCATGAAAGTTAACGTATGTTTCCTAAAAAAAAAAATTATGCATTGAAGGGGGCAAAACGCCAAAAAAAAAAAAAAAAAAAGAATGAAATTACAAATCAAAAGCCATAGGAGAAAGAAACCCCAGCTCAATCCACTAATAAGGACAACGTACAATGGGGGGTAAATTAAAAGTCCTATAATAAGCTGCTAACCTAAGAGCATGCTTTGGTAGATTATCAGCAGAGAAATTGGCTTCTCTCAAGTCTCATCACATGTCACCACCGAATGGATATACCATGATGCTGGAACTCAAGGAGTTGGGATGTCATTTTCTTATTAAGATGCCTTGCATATTATATCTTCACATTAAATAAAAATAAAAAAAGGAGTCTGGACACAACCGTTAGAAATCAGATTGATAGCAAGAAGCGAATCTGATTCAACAATAATCCTATGGAAACCTCTAATTAATTTTTCATATATTATGGCCAATTGAATTAATATTATATTTTAAATGTAGGAGATATATAACGTCCAATTTTATACAAATTTGAATAATTATGCATAAATTACAATAAGTGAGCAGAATTAATGAAAAATAATGAGTAGCACAAACTATGCATAAGATTGTTTAAATTATAAATTAAATATTTCATGATTTTCTAATATAAAAAATTATGCACAATACGAATTGATATAGATAATTATAAATTATAAATTAAATTATGCATAATATGAATTAATATCCAAAAAATAAATTAAAATAATTGATATTTAGTCATAATTTTTCTATGAAAATCTGTTGGTCAGATTTTCTTTTTCTAATGAGAAGTGCGGTTTAAAACATTAACAAAAAAAGATTATATATATAAAAAAAAAAGGATACCTGAGAAATAAACTAAATTTGCAAAAAAAAAGACCACTTTTTAGCAGAGTGGAGAAAGAACACCAAGAATCTTAGTATGTCCTAAATAAGCAAAAATACTTGAAACCATTGCTGTGAGTTTGGATATCGGAGAGTGAAATGCTACTCTGATTCAAAGAACACAATAGACTTGCTCAGGCACGAGCTGCAACCTTGGCACCATTACAGTGATGAGCTTTCTTCTATTCGCCTTTTGTTGCAAAGAAAGTCACATTCTCAGGGAGCAGCAGCAAAGAAGACCTCTTTTTGCAAAAGCATTTCCAAATTATAGGTTAGAGAAAAAACTTATGAACAACAGAATGAGAGAAAGAATTGCGAGTGTCACCTTCAACTTCTGGTGAGAACTACGGCGTCAAATGAGAATTGCATTTTAGAGCATTCACCAGAGGGGAGAATTGCGCCTTTGGCAACTTAATTTAGGTCTAAATCAACAATGAGAGGGGTGGACTGTGTAAAGCTTTTAGTAGAGGAGATATATATTAGAAAGTAGAATTCCTCAGGCATTGACACATAGGCAAAGAGGCTGACGTGGCAAATAGTAGTACATCTACGTGTCAATGTATGGCATTGTGTCTCAGAATTTATATATTATAAATAGATTTAGAATTTGACTCAGAGATTCTCATATTACTTGTTGGTTGGGAGAGACTTAAGAGTACTATGCACTTTGTGGTGATTTTAGATTATCATATACTATGGATGATGCAGACTATAAGTGTCATAATTGTAGATGATTACTAGTCCCTAAAGCAAACTTAAAAATAAAAGTAAAAGTTGTTTGTTAGTTTTTTTTTTTTAAACTTAAAAGCTACTTTTATGCTAAAAGTTGTTTGGTAAACAAAATTTAATAATTTTATTTTATTTAAAAATAGTTATCTTATCCAATAAAAAAGTATATTTGTAAATAAAAATATTGTTTCAAATTAACTTAATTTCCGTAAAGATATTTTAATGATAATAAAAATAAACAAATACTAAAATAAAAATATTTAAAATTTTTAATTTTAAAAAGTAAGAAAATTATGCACGTTAAATGAATAGAACGAGATTCAAATGTTTTAGAAAAAGAAATTAATAAAAGGACGGGGAATTGAAGAGTGGTCATATAGAAAAACTCCGCATAAGTGAATAATAAGCTCCTTATAATTTCAAGAGCTTTTATGTATATGGTGTTTGGCCCAGCTTCTCCTTTTAAGGAGAAGAAAAATTAAAATTAAGCTGGGCCAATACTACCCAAGTTGGTGCCGGTTAGTTGGAGCTTGTCTTCATGCTTTCCTAGTGAGTGCTTTCCCCTAACCTTCCCTTCACAAGCTATTCCCTCCTTTAGATGTTGGTTTATGCTTCTACTCTTCGCACTTATATTTTAATTTGATTGGACGGGTTGTGAATATTCCGAAGCATTATGTTTTATGTTATGAGAAGATAAATTGATTATGTTTGAATTGTAGATATCTTATCTTAGGATTTGATCGTGTTTGAATTGTAGATATCTTATCTTAGGAATTAAGAATCTTATCTTATGTCAGGAATTAGATATCTTATCTTAATTTAGGAGAATGATATGGAAATCAATAGATGTGAACAAAGTAATTAGGGACATGATTTTAATGTGTAAAATGAGTGAAGATGGCCGAATTAGACTTAGGTGTCTTCATAAGAAATATAGTTCTAAATGTTAGCTAACAAATGGCTTTAGAATAATTCAGTACAAATTGTCATAGTCAATTAATTGAAATTTGAATGTAGCTGGGATAGTGGTATGTAGAAGCTTTAAGCTCACATGAAATATAGGTGCCGACTGCCAAGCTTGTTTTCTATCTAAACAGAGGCACTTGCATTTTGTGGTTCTAAATAGTAATTAATGTTGGTTCTTTTATGCATGGATAATTAATATTATTGCCATTGTGATTGGCAGAAGTATAGGCATCAATTGTTGAATACATCTAATGGAGTGACACTACTGCAACAGAATGAGAAGGCATTGCCAAACAGCATAGAATCTTGGGGCAGGGTAGGTGCACATGGAAGGTTTGACTTAAATGCTTTTGGTGATACTAACCATGTTCCTATGCAGCTCTTCATCCTGAGGAGCTCACAAGTAATTTGATGCCACAAGAAGATGAATGGCCTAACCATTCCCATGAAGAACAAGAGTGGCGACCATTTTAATTCAGAATTTTTTATACTATAGTAACTGAAAAATTATGAGAATTTGACTTGAGAGTATCTGTATTTTGATACCATTTTTTGGCAATGATTTTAATTTGGAATTTGACTGAGAGATTCTCATATTACGTGTTGGTTGGGAGAGACTTTAGAGACTTGAGAGTACTGTACACTTCCATTATTTTTTAATATAGTTTTTCTTTATTATTTTAGTTGCCAATATTTTTCCTAATACATATGTATAATTTTTTTTACCATGTTATTGGTAATAAGTATCCGCCGATACACTTTGTTGATGATTAATCTCCGTCGGAAAATCTGATTGGCTACCTTTGGTGGAGTCTCTCCTCTCAACCACTTTTTTCAATCCACAAGGCTCGAGTCCGAGACCTTACAGGGGATCGAGTCCAGTACCACTTGGAGCAACAATTTGGTGAGAGATATGTATAATAAGTGTGTATATAAATGGAGTTGAGTCAAGTCAATAATAAAGTTTAAACTTGAGTTAAAAAAGGGGGTTAGAATGCATAGGAGAATTTCACGACTTAAATTACACAACTTTTGACTTCTTGGAAGCTAGCTTTCCAAGCTGAGTTAGCTAGAAAAGGAAATTTTTACTGCTCATAAACTCTTGTATTTTTCATGAATGACATGCATGTTTTAGAATAAGTCCACCCAATAGATTAACCCAATAGACTAAAGCTATATAACATGGTCCATGGACTTTGTTGCTTTAGTCACAACACTAGAAAGATTTATGCATAATAACATGGTCTAAGACTATCACCTGTCCATGATTACAACCGATCTTTATATGACATATGATAAAAAAATTTAGTTTATGAGAAAAAAATTGATAATACTTTATTACATGTCATGTGAAGATTGATTAGAACACTAAATAATTTTTTCTTAGGAAGGCCTTATATGATCTAAAACATGCTTCAAGAGATTGGTATACTTGAATTGATTACTAATTACTGTAGTTGGGTCTCAAAAAGGAGCTCAAGCGAGCCTACTCTAAAATATTCAGAAAACATCTAATGATTTGTTGATTGCATCATTATATGCTGATGATTTGTCAATAACTGATAATAGTTCCATTATTTTAGAAGATTTTTCAAAGATGAGATGCAAAAGAATTTTGAGAACAAATTGGGAGAAATGTAGTATATTCTGGCATGGAAATACAACAAGAACAGGAAGGAATTTACATTTTCTTTTTTTTGGTGAAACAGGAAGGAATTTACATATCAGAAGTTTGCAAACAAAATTTCATAAACTTCCCACAGCCCCCCCCCCCCCCCCCCCCCTTTCAAAAGAGAAAAAATATTTGTAAAGTTTGAAATGATAAACTGTAAATCAGTCAACACCCCATTAATGTGTTAAATGATAAAGTGAGTTAGGATATAGGTTTGACAAAACTGATAAGAGACTTTGCAGAAACCAAATTGGATGTATTTGACAGCCTTAATTGTGTGTGCTTCCATTTGCTATCCAGATTCATGCATGCTTCTAGTTGGAAAGTGAGATGCATTACAAGCTACAAAGAGAGTTTTCAGATGAATCATAGACACTACTGGTCTTGAATTTTGTCCTCGAAAATAAATGAAATGAAGCTAGCAGCAGGGTTTATCCATAGTGATTAGTGATTGTTGGTAAGCTTGTAGAGACTTCTGCTTCAGTAAATATTCACCATAAAATCCAATTTCTCATGGTGAGACCAAGCACTTAAAATCAGGTATCATGTTAGAGAAGCACAGCAGAATATGCATATCAGATCAAGTTTTAGACATATTAGCCAAGGAATTGCCGGATGCTAAATTTGAGATGCCAATTAAGGTAGAGTTTGCAACATGTTTGTTAAGATATGATGCCATAAGCCCATAACTTAGGATGTGTTTGGATTACAGTTGCATTCAACTAAACCCACGTTAAACTCAATGCACTACTCACATAGTTTTTTCGTTTGTGCATTGGAATGTGTAATTTTCCCGTTCAACGTGAATAGAACGCCTATCCAAACACACTCTTACTTGAAGTTAGTATCTTTTTTGTAGTATTTAAATGATCATATTTTGTTCTTATCCAATCAAGTGAAATTATCAAGCTTGCATAAGGAAATAAGGTTAGGTACTAGTGGTGATGATGAGGAACAGTTTATCCCTACAGAGAGGATTTTGCTGAATGAGATTGAGGTGTTGTTGTTGGTAACTACAATTTTTAGGATCTGTTGATGTATTATTACATGAGGAAGCTAGTAGTTGAAGTAGCATTGTATTTATTGTATTTTGGAAGCATTTATTGGTACAATACATTACGTACACATTTCATTTCTATATGAAAAAAAAAATGATTTTTCACACCGCTTCACGTATACGTCTCTTTACAGCTTCGGAAGAGAGAGAAATAGTGAAAAAACAATAATTTAATTTAATTAAAATATACTTGTACCACCGAGCTTCAAAATGGAAGTTGTTTTAATTTATTCGGTGATCTCGAATTTGAGATTTAGATATAAAGTTGTATCAAATACTCAAAATATGAGAGTTACTGTCTATAATATAATTTATCCAATTAAAACAAAATTGTCTCGCATAGAGAATATTTGTAACTACGTACCAAAAAAAAAAATTAAACACACTTGTAGTGTAAATTTTTTTACATTTTAATTTTAATCATAAATTATTATGTATGATAAAATTATTAACTTTTGAAATAATTACTTTAAAAATCATATATAGATAAGTTTTAATTGATTAATAGTATAAAAATTATTATAATGACGGTATATGAAAATTAAATTCATAATAAATATAATAAACCATACAATAAGAGTGGAATAGTATATAAATACAAATATAAGATGAATATAAAAATGGAGATATATAAAAAAATTATTCTAAAATTAAGAATAATGTTCCTTTTATACACTTTTTTTACGGAACCCTCAATTAAATTTCGAATCATGATTTTTTCATGCAACAAAGCGATGTTTTAGGGAAATTATTATTCAAATAAAATTTTCCGTTATTCAATTACCACAAAAAATCTTTGATTGAGCAAATTTCTCTTATCTTATAATCAATCTCTCTCTCTCCACCCAAATCTTTATTTAATTTAGACAAAGGTGTATTACCAAATTGTTATAAATACTAATCCAATAATCCTAACTACACCATTCAGTACACACCAAAGTAAAACTCCAAATTCTTTCACTTTGCTTTCTCGGTTCTAAGGTCACAACCTGTAAGCAATGGCCACATTCCCCACTGAGGAGAAGGTTTCCTTTCAATTCCCAGCAGGTCTTAGGGTCGTTGCAGTTGATGAAGACCCCATCAATCTTGAAGTCATTAAGCAAATTAGTATTAGATGCCACTATTGCAGTTAGTTACCTATACCATATTCAAATGTTACTATTTCTTATAGAAAGATTTGATCTTTTTTCTTGATGATTGTTTCTATGTTGCAGCTACCACATTCTCTGATGCCCCACTTGCTTTGAATTATGTTCGGGAGAAAAAAGATTGCATTGATGTGATACTCGTTGAAGTTCACATGCCAAATATGGATGGCTATGAGTTCCTTCAGCATGTCACCGACGAAACTAATGTTCCTGTTATAAGTATGTAAATAATTAAACTTTTCCTATAAATTAATTTTTATATAAGTTTTTTGAACTTGTTTTGCTTATCATAGTGCAATATATATGCAGTGATGTCTCTTGATAATTCTACGAGTACTGTGATGAAGGCTATTATAGGTGGAGCTTGTGACTATTGGACGAAGCCTTTGATTGAGAGCCAATTCAAGACCATGTGGGAGCATCTTGCTAGGAAACTCTGGAGGGAAAATAAGCTACCAAAAGAAGAGGATTCTGAATTTGTTGCTTCTTTTTCTGTTCTTGAAACAACAGTGAGGGGCCCAGAAAAGATCGGTTCGAATTTCAAAGATTCTGATTCCGATGAACCGGGTGATTCTTTAGCACCCTCAGCAAAGAAGCAACGTGTAATATGGTCACAAGAATTGCATCACCAATTTGTCAATGCGGTGATGCAAATTGGGCTTGATAGTATGATCAATTTCTTCACCATTTGTTTTTCTCTATTCATACAATGACTGGATTAATTTCTTCCTTTGTTGGTATTGCAATACATGTATATATAAGGCATATAATTATATGATACTTATAATTAATTTTTCTCCCTTGATTGATTTTCAGAGGCACAGCCAAAGAGGATTCTTGCAGTGATGAATAACCCTGGTTTGACAAGAGAGCAAGTAGCTAGTCATTTGCAGGTTCATTTATATGTGCACATTTAAAATTTAGAATGATTCAGTATAATTTGCCATAGTCAATTAATTGAAATTTGAATGTAGCTGGTATAGTGGTATGTAGAAGCTTTAAGCTTAAATGAAATATAGGTGCCAACCTTGTTTTCTACACAAATAGAGGCACTTGCATTTTGTGGTTCTAAACAGTAATTTTAATGTTCATGGATAATTAATTAATATTATTGCCATCGTGATTGGCAGAAATATAGGCATGAACTGCTGAATACATCTAATGGAGTGACACTGCAACAGAATGAGAAGGCATTGCCAAACAGCATAGAATCCAGGGGCAGAGTAGATGCATATGGAATGTTAGACTTAACAGCTTTTGGTGATACTAACCATGTTCCCTATGCAGCCCTTCACCCTGAGGAGGTCACAAGTAACTTGATGCCACATGAAGACCAAAGGCCTAACCATTCCCATGAAGATAAAGAGTAGCAACCATTTTAATTCAGTATTTTTGATATTATATTGTAACTGAAAAATTATGATAATTTGAATGCGAAAATGAGGGTGCGAATAGAAATTCTCATGTTCTTTAGGGGATTGCTTTTTGCAACCCCTTTGACAATTCATAACCTCAAAACCCTTAAGTTTTTCTTAACTTTTTTTTTGTTCTAATTATGCCCGAGTAAGCTTCAGTGTTTTGAAATTTAAATTTCAGAATTACATAAAAATTTAATTCCAAAATTTAATTTTTGAAAGTAATTTTTTTCATAGTTCAAAATTTAAATTTGGAAATTTAATATTTTTATGCATTTTTAAAAGGTTAAATTAAGTTGTAAGTCGCGAAACTATTTGCTTTTTAAGTAGGTCCTTGATGGGATCTAATTAAAAAATAAATGCAAGTTCAAGGACTTAATTAAAAAAAATATTTCAAGGATCTGTTTAAAAATGACAAATAATTTAGGGACTTAATTAAAAAAATACAAAATCTTTGCAAGCCAGTATTTTTACCTTTGCAAATGTGAAAATATATCCTGCATAGGTGAAAATACTGCTTGCATAAACTTGATAATTTTTATTAGGTCATGTAGTAATCTTCTTTTCAATTATATTCCTGAACTTATATTTATTTTTTAATTAAATCTCTAGTAGTCTAAGGACCCAATTAAAAAATATAGATCATAAACCTAATTAAAAATTATCAAATAATTTAAGAACTACAAGCTAATTTAAGCATTTAAAAATAAATTTCTTGAAACACAAATTGAAAGACGGGAAATATGTTTACGAAACACATTGAATGTCTCCACATTCCTGAGAACCACATGGTACTCTATAGTCTATATCCGCCAACTTCTCAGCCTCAAGAAGCTGAAATGGTTCCTTTTGGCGACAAAGCTTGCACACATAATCAAGCATGGCATTGCTGGCTTGCACAAATAATGTGTTGAGCTAGATCCCTTGTTTTTTTTTTTTTAGATATTTACTAAAGAATATTGCAAACTAATGTCATTGCACCTATTAATATTACAAATAAGAACTAAAAAAATATTAAATTTTTATAAAAGCTAACATTCGAAATATTTTTAGAGACAAAAAATATACTTTATTCATTAATTTATTATAGCTAAAATTAATTTATCTATCAAATTTCAAATAATAATATAAGAAAAATAATATAATATAATATTTAAAAGAAAAATACTTGTAAACATCTTTGGTAAGAAAAAAAAAAGCTCGTAAACATTAAAAAAAAAAAAACACGTTGCTTAATTTGTTTTGTTTTCAGCTTCCTAATATCTATGAAGACAAAAAAAAGGAAACGAATCAAAACTGAAGTAAAAGAAAAATAAAAAAATGTAATATTTGATTACACTTTTCTACTTGTGTTGAATTATTTTTAACAGATAAAACATATAATATATTTTAGGGCAAAATATGTTTTTAGTCCCTGAACTTTTCAAGGTTTTTGTTTTTTAGTCCCTAAACTAAATTTTGATCGGTCTTGGTCCCCAAACTATTTTTCCGTTTGGTTTTTGGTCCCTGCCATCAAGTGTCTCTGTTAACTGATGATGTGGCAGTTAATTTTTAATTATTTTAATATAATTGTGGCGGTTTATCTTTTCTAGCGGCTAAAAACCGCTAGAAATTGCTTGGCAAATCATTTAAAATGTGTCTAACTATTTTCTGACGATTAAAAGCCGCCAGAAAGTGCTACACAACACAAGTGAAACTTCTGTTCTTCCTAAACCAAATCTAGGAACAACTCAAATAAAGGCAAAGCTAAACCAACTAACATGCCACATCAACAATTTCTATTAAAAAAATTGACAATACACTAACTGTGGATCAAAATTGCTAAATTTTCAAAACACGAGGGACCAAATTTGCAATAAATTCTTTTGAGGGACTAAAATTGCACATTCATGAAACTATAAGGACCAAAAGTGGATTTAAGCCAAATTTTTTACAGGGATCGAGATTGGAAAAGTGCAAACTTACATGGACTAAAAATGAAAAAATAAATTTATTGGGACTAAAATTGAAAAATCGCAAACTTATAGAAACTAAATTCATATTTAAGCCATTATATTATATCAATATATTAGCATATGGATGTTCCGAATGTTATGTGAATTAGGGGGCGACGATCCCCGTTGGAACAAGTGTGGTTCTGTCCTGCAGGACAGATCCAAAAATATATTTAAGGAGGGGCAAAAAAATTTTCTTCTTCATTTATAATTATTTAAATATTTTTTAATGAATAATTATTTAATAATAATGATTTTCATGAAATATTTATTAATTTTATACATAAATTTTTTATTTCAAACAATAAAAATAAGAAAACATAACAAAAAGTTATCACGGAAGAATTTCTATTTAGAATGATAAAAATTTATATAATTTGTAGGATATTTATTATTTTTAAATAAAAAAAAGGAGATGTAACAATTATTTTCTTTAAAATTTTGTTGACCGTGTAATACTTACTTATTATAGATATTTATTAGATTGTTGAGAAGTTTGTATGGGTATTTTATTTACTTATTTTATTCATTATTTTTAAATCCATTGAAATAGTAAACAAAAATAAAGAGGTGCACAATATTACTAAAACTACACCAAGCATTACTCATAGCTCAAACAGATTATCAACATAGTTAAGCCATATTATGACCCATTAGCAAAGGCTATAAAATTTCTGCAGCCTAGATCCAGACCAATTGTATCACCCACCAAATGGAATACAATATGAAGCATACCAGAATTCTAGTATAAACATCAAATAATTGAATTCTCCATATACAATAACTCAAAGACCCATCTTATATATTTACAAAAACACTTTGCAAGATAGATTTATCAGGTTGACTTGTCCAACCCACAAGATCACCACATATATAGTTGATTAAGACCAATCAATAGGTCCATCAAACCAATCCTCCAAGTCACCATGTTGATTAGCCCAGTTCATAGACTCACCAAGTTGATTAGTTGAATCTAGTGGCACATCAAATTGATGATTACTAAAATCTACTATCTCATTCTTATCACTAAGAGAACTTAAATCTTCAACTACAGGTTGGCTTTGAGAGATGTATTGCAAGCAATTGAGTTGGCTTGGATGTGAGGAGGTAGCATTAGCCCTTTCCTGAGCCATGTTTGGCACAAAACTAAAACAAGCATCACCTTGTTGCATGTTTCTAAACATGTTATCAATTCCATGATAACAAGCTCCATCAACCTGATATATTGAATTTGTAAAATCCACCCTCCTGTTTTGCATGAAACTGAAGTTGGCTTCACTTTGATGCATGTTTTTCAACATTTTAATTCCATGATTACAAGCTTCATCACCCTGATTTATTGAATCTGTAAAATTCACCCTCCTATTGTTATCATTGAGGATGAATTGGCTTGGATGGGAGGAGGAAACACTTGCCTGAGCCATGTTTTGTATGAAACTGAAATTAGCATCACTTTGATGCATGTTTCTCAACATGTTAATTCCATGATTACTGGCACCATCACCCTGATTTATTGAATTTGTAAAATCCACCCTCCTGTTGTTTTTCATGAAACTGAAGTTGGCTTAACTCTGATGCTTGTTTTTCAACATGTTAATTCTGTGATCACAACCTCTAATCTTAGCATCCACATGAGCAATGAAGGCCCTCAATTGCTCCTCTTCCATGTTTCTGAAACTTGGATCCCAAGTTGGATACTTGATGCTGGCAATCTGTTTTTGCACTTTGGAAATCTGAGCCTCAACCATGCTCTTCCTATTCTCAAAAAAGTCTTGAATACCAAAGGTCTCTTGAGGCCTCTCATTCTTTAATTGAACCTCATAATGGTTTTGAATGATGGAGTGTACCAATGTAGGGTCTTTAGGCCAAGTCACAGGTCCAACATCACCATTGCCATCATCATACACAATCAAACAGGCTTCAACTCCAAACTTGGTGGAAAATTCAGAGATTTTGTTAATTAGCCCTTTCTTTCTATGCATGTTGCACGACCCATTTTCTACAAAATAACAACATATATATACAAAAATTGTCAATTAGATCATAGAACTTAGTCTATAATCTATAATATCTATAATAAAACCAAGTAATAAACAACACAAGAATTCAACAATAGTAATTTTTGTTTTGTGTGAGAGAAATAGAAATTATACCTGGCAGAAGGAAGAAGAAACAGAGAGGAGAAAGTGAAAACCAAAAGCCTAAGCGAAAAAGAGTGAGAAAAAGAGAGTGAACGTTGGCCACTGTTTTGTTCTGTTAAGTTCTTTTTCCCAGCCCTGAGTGATGTATATATTTGTAACCTATTTTCCAAGAAATCAAACCGTTTGGTGATATAATTGATTGATAACAACATGTATAAGATTTTCTGTCTGTAAATTACAATGCAGATATGTCATTATAACCAATCAATTAATGTAAATTATTTGAATTTTAATCAGTACAAATTAATTTTTAGTAGTTAGTTTAATCATGATTCATTGAAGAACAAATATATACGTTAGACTGAGTGTAACAAAATTTTGATTAAATTGTTTATCATTGATGTAATAGGTAACTAGTGCATCTACCCGTGCGATGCACAGAAAAAATTATATGTAAGAGAATAATATTTTTATTATTTTAAAAAATAAATTTAAAACTTGAAAAGAATAATAAAGTAAATATATTTTTATAAAAATTAATATGATATTACAACGCAAATTTATTTTAACTTCTCATGGTCAAGCAACCTCTAACTCTAAGTATACTTATTATCTCAATTTTTAGTTATTTTTTCAAACCCCCTCTTCACCAAATTTGCTTCTTGACAATGTTAATAATAAAAACTATAATTTTATATATCATTTAACCTATGAAGTAATCAAGTTGGTTAAGTGGAAGACATAAGAAGAATATATTACAAAATATTCATGTTTGATGACTTTTATATATTTTTAAAATAATAATAGATAAAAGAATGAATACATAAATTATCATTTAATTATTTTATCATACTAAATTTTACTATTCCTACTTTCTTTTTATTTCGATCACATGAAAAAATTTATTCTGAGTAACACTTTTTATTTTCTCTTCAAAATCATATAAGAAAAAAAAGGATATGTCTGATTAATAAACATATTTTTATTAAATTTTTATTTTACTTTTAATATAAAAAATGTTATTTTAGTTATTTTCAAAATTAAAAATTAAAAGATTGAAATAATATATTTCTTTATTTTATTTTCTACATTTGATATTTTATTTAAAAAAATTCTTATATATAACAAATGAATGCATAATAATCAATAAACAAATACCAAGGGGGTTACGCATGTAGCCAAAACAAATACCCCTGGTACCTACCTGTCTTCGGTTCCCATGAATAAAAGAAAAAAAATCAATAAATGAATGAATGAATTCAAATACTCAATATTGAAATAATTAAAACTCATTATCCTTCTCCCAATACCTATTAATAAAGATACACTTTTGGTCCCTAAATTTAAAAAAAAAGTTTTATTTTTTATTTCTTAAATTAAAGTGTCTTTATTAGATCAAGTTGATCATTTCATTAGTTTTCCACTTTAATTTGGTCAACTTGATGTGACATGTGGTTAACTTTGAGAAATATCATTTTATGTGAACGTTTTTTATGTAAGGCAAAATTAATATTGTTAATACGAAAACTAATGAAAAAGATTGATTTGGTCCAATAGAGACACTAATTTAAAGGATTAGAAGGAAAATTTTAAATTAATTAGGGGACCAAATTAAAACAAAAATAAGATGAGGACCAACAGTAGATTGGAGAATTATTTTGACAATATTTATATATAACAAACTCTAATAAATTTTTAAATGATGCTGGTGTAACTCTAATAAAATTACACCAAATCCAAACCATTTAATATAGTATGTTCTTATAGTTTAATATATATATATATATATATATATATATATATATATATATATATATATATTTATATATATGTTAACTTTAATGTATTTTGTGATAATCAAGTAATTAACTTTAACATTTGATTTAATTGATTATTTGATAAATTTAACTTTCCACTTTAATGATTTATGAAAATTATTACCAATCTTTTTTTACAATTTTTTAATAATAAATAGTAAAAAATATAATATAATATAATATTAATTTAAAATATTTTATAATAATCAATTAATTATTTTTAAGCTTAAATTAACTAATTAAACCATTTGAATTAATTTATTGTTTCATTGATTTCTTTTGCAACAATTATTTACATAAATTATTAAAAGATTAATTTCTTTTTTTATAAATCTTTTCAGTTATAAATAGTTAAAATACGTATAAATAACTTGAGTCTTAATTATACATGAGAGTGAAACATTCCCTCGAATCACAGTTCACCAAAAAAAAGAGTCAACTTTTCGAAACATTTTTTTTGAGATTATATAAATAATTAGATTTTAGAAAAAAATTATAAAAAATATGAAATGTTTCAATCTCATGTATAAAAGTTAAAACCAAGTGATAACCAAGTGATGTGCTAATAATTCACAATAAGAATAATTTTATTGAAAATATATATAACTGTTGAATGTTATTCTAGATAAGTGAAAATAATTCTACTTATGTATAATTAAGTTTGCTCATTTATCATTGAGAAATGAAAATTATAGTTTTTTTTAGAGAAAAATGAAAAATATAGTTAACAAATTATAGATACTAAATTGAAATTTTAACACCTAGATAGTTCACTCACCTATATAATAGGCAGGCACCGGTTAATCAAGCATATATTAAATATCAAATCAAAATAAATTTAACAATCCAATATTCAATCATTTTGGCTGAAAAAATGGTAGTGATGTATGATCATACCCAATTTCTCTTGGAGTAATTTTCTCTTTGACTTCTATGCATAAAGGCAATTAAAAGTTCTTTCTTTTGATTAATTAATTAGCTAAAATTCACATGTTATAAGTGATGGTTAGTTAAAATTTTCCCTTAATCATGGCTCAATTGCTATCATCAGTCATTTATTGGTTACATCAACATTGTCATTTGGAATTAAGATTAATTTCCATGCAATAAAGTATATTTTATTTCATATTTGGATATATAAAGTTTCAAATTTATTTTAATATTATATATCAACTTTTTAAAAATTTTCCAAAAAAATAATCTTATTTGAAAGATTAATAATTTTATGTTAAAGACCAATACTATGTATTATATAATTTTTTTTTTGTCTTAAATGGACTTTGATCTATTTAATTTGTATTGTGTTTGGTTTACAAATTTTTTTACCCAATTTAGGAGGTGTATTGGATTAGAATTTTAATAGACTATTTTGGCATAAAAAAATTATGTAGATTTTAAAAGACTTTAGCCTGGTCATCATTTTTCTTATACATAAAACTCCTAAATTTTACAATTTTTTACTCATATTCTTAGTTATTTGATTAAGTTGAACTGTTTTAAACCTTTCGTTGTTTAAAACTAACTAAAATATTAAATTTAACTCAAAAAAATATTTTTCCTCTTTAAGCCCTGAAATCACATCTTATTTTAATACTTTAAATTTTTATCAGTTTTTCATTAGATTAATAATTTCTATTTTTTTTTACATCTCAAATCTCTAAATATTTGATAAGAAAATAATAATTTTAAAGTTTTAGTAAAAAAAGATTGACAACGTCATCATAACGGTTCATGGCATGGGCTTATTTATCAAATTATTAATTTTTAAAAAAAATTATATAACTTACATATTTTTCATTGATTTCTTTTATTAAAATTTGAAAAATCTTACATACTTTATTTTATAGTTTCAATAATTGTGCATATGAGTTTTATATTAATTATTTTACAATACATTTAAATTTTTATTAAATGCAGGTCTAAATTGAAGTCCTTATTTTGAGAACCTAAAGATTCCACCATTTTATGATTTAGAGTTTTTATAATTAAATTAAAATTAAAAGCTAAATAAAAAAAAGAGTTAAGCAAATAGTTAGTAAGTCTCAAAAAATATAAAATACAACTTTTCTCCATATAAAGACATTTAATAATTAAAAACATTATTTAGAAATAATTTTTCAGAGTTTAATGTAAGAAAAGTTAATAATAAAAATTAAAATTTAAATAGAAAGAAGATTAATAAGATGTAATATCTTAAAATTCATTTCCACTGTTATTCACTTCTTTTCTTTATGATGAAAGCCTTTTAAAACAGTAATTATAAAATACAATTTAACATATTTTTATTATTAATATCTAGTATAATTATCCCCTGTGATGCATAGCCTTTATTATTAATATCTAGTAGAATTATCCACTGTGATACATAGCCTTAATTTTATCATTTTTTTAATAAATTTATCAAGCTTAAAATATTTCCAATTACGTTAATCAAATTTAAAAAATATGTCCATTCATACTAAATTTACATGCACGATGTTAATTTTTTTTATTCGTAGGAATCGAACACAGATACCGGAGAATTTACAACAACTCACGCACCTTGCTCAACCAACTGAGCTAGACCCCCTCGGTATGCATGATGTTAATTTTATCATTCATTCATAAAATAATTACAAATTTAGTTTTCTCTATTCGTACCAAAGTTGTATAAGCAAAAATTTTAAAAAGAAAGGAATAACATAACAGAAGAGCTTATTCCAAAGAATATTATGTATATAATTTCAATATAATAAATATATTTTGGACATATAGATAAAATTAGGTATTATAATTCTTGTATCTATCATGTTTTAAGAATAATTATTTATTCTGTAAAAAAGAATAATTATTTATAATCTAATTTCATTTTATTTGATGATAAAAATTTTACACTAATAATTTGTGTAATACACCAAATCCAGTTGTAAATACCATCCCTGATGGATGCTTTGTTTAGGTAGTCTTGATTTTATATAGGATAGTTCGATGACGGGTTATTTAATATGAGGTTGAATATATATCCTTATATCATATTAGAAGAAAAAAAAGGAATATCCTTGTATTTTTAACATAAAAATAATTTTATTTTTTAAAAATTCTTTCAATAAATTAAGTACCAAAGAATTTTAAAGAAATCTAAACTAAATTATAATATAGCATAAGAGAAGTTCATAATCCAAAATTCTAAATATGCATCTATGTATCAAAGATCTTTAATGTTGACCCTATGCCAATCACACTAAGAATTTGTAAATACTGAAAAGAATAACATAAGTTACAAAAGAAGAATATCAATACAAACACTTCTCTTTTCTTTCAAAAAATGACTTATCAAAACTGCACCAACAGGAAGCAACATATATATATATATATATATATATATATATATATATATATATATATATTCACAAAATCCCTCTTTTTAAGAATTCAAACTTCACATGCTACAAAAATAGCAGCTTAGGGATCCATTAGAATGGAAGTGCTTAAAAATAGCATGAGTCAATAAAAGCTAGAGTAAGAATATGCAACTTTAAGCCTTTATACTATTATTATCTAAGAAACACCAACAATTAAGTAGAATACCTACATCACACTAACCATACAAAATGTAATAGATTTCACGACCAACAGAACGTAGTGAGTATTATTCAACTTGCAAGAAAAGGCTATTTCATCACACTAACACAAAAAGAGTTAAGTATGCAAAAAAAGAATACCTACATCCATATGTGCATTGGAAATCATAAAAGAAATAGATAACATGAAAAAGACGATGAAACGTAACTTCGGCTAGAAGCGGTAAAAAGGTAAGCTTTATCCTAATTATATGTACAAATAAGTTTTCATTATTGTATACAAAATCACCTCAATCATTATAATCACACACACACACACACACACACATATATATATATATATATATATATATATATATATATATTAAAAAAAAGAATATAACAGATACACATAAGAAAATTAAGCATACCAATTTGTAGTAGCATAAAAAAAAAATTAGAAGTTAAAAATAATTATAAAAAGAAATTATAAAAAGAGAAGGAACAAAGCTATATGTGTATGGCTGTAAAAAAAAAAAAAGAGCTATGTGTGTATATGGACCAAAAAAGGACTTTGCAACCTTCTATAGATTATATTCTAAATGATCCAAATTCAAGATTAAAAGTAAAATACAAAAATTTTTATTTTAAAGAAAATAATATTACAACAAATGTATAAAAAGATATAAGAAGTAGAAAAAGAGAGAGAAATGTGTTCAATCAGCTAAATGTTCAAAGAATAGGAAAAAGAACAATACCATATCATAAGAAATTCAAAGAATAAGAAAAAGAACAATACCTTGTTATAAGAAGAAAAGAAGGACAAACATGCAAATGAAAAAAAAAATATTAAAAAGAATCCAAACAAAGCGATGTTTTAGGGAAATTATTATTCAAATAAAATTTTCCGTTATTCAATTACCACAAAAAATCTTTGATTGAGCAAATTTCTCTTATCTTATAATCAATCTCTCTCTCTCCACCCAAATCTTTATTTAATTTAATTTAGACAAAGGTGTATTACCAAATTGTTATAAATACTAATCCAATAATCCTAACTACACCATTCAGTACACACCAAAGTAAAACTCCAAATTCTTTCACTTTGCTTTCTCGGTTCTAAGGTCACAACCTGTAAGCAATGGCCACATTCCCCACTGAGGAGAAGGTTTCCTTTCAATTCCCAGAAGGTCTTAGGGTCCTTGCAGTTGATGAAGACCCCACCATTCTTGAATTCATCAAGCAAATGAGTTTTAGATGCCACTATTGCAGTTAGTTACCTATACCATATTCAAATGTTACTATTTCTTATAGAAAGATTTGATCTTTTTTCTTGATGAGTGTTTTTATGTTGCAGCTACCACATTCTCTGATGCCCCACTTGCTTTGAATTATGTTCGGGAGAAAAAAGATTGCATTGATGTGATACTCGTTGAAGTTCACATGCCAAGTATGGATGGCTATGAGTTCCTTCAGCATGTCACCAACGAAACTAATATTCCTGTTATAAGTATGTAAATAATTAAACTTTTCCTATAAATAAGTTTTTTGGACTTGTTTTGCTTATCATAGTGCAATATATATGCAGTGATGTCTCTTGATGATGCTACGAGTACTGTGATGAAGGCTATTAGAGGTGGAGCTTGTGACTATTGGACTAAGCCTTTAAGTGAGAACGAATTCAAGATTATCTGGAAGCATGTTGCTAGGAAACTCTGGAATGAATTTGTTGCTTCTTCTGTTCTTGATACAATAGTGAGGGGCCCAGAAAAGATCGGTTCGAATTTCAAAGATTCTGATTCCGATGAACCGGGCGATTCTTTTGCACCCCAAGCAAAGAAGCAACGTGTAATATGGTCACAAGAATTGCATCACCAATTTGTCAATGCTGTGATGCAAATTGGGCTTGATAGTATGATCAATTTCTTCACCATTTGTTTTTCTCTATTCATACAATGACTGGATTAATTTATTCCTTTGTTGGTATTGCAATACATGTATATATAAGGCATATAATTATATGATACTTATAATTAATTTTTCTCCCTTGATTGAATTTCAGAGGCACAGCCAAAGAGGATTCTTGCAGTGATGAATAACCCTGGTTTGACAAGAGAGCAAGTAGCTAGTCATTTGCAGGTTCATTTATATGTGCACATTTAAAATTTAGAATGATTCAGTATAATTTGCCATAGTCAATTAATTGAAATTTGAATGTAGCTGGTATAGTGGTATGTAGAAGCTTTAAGCTTAAATGAAATATAGGTGCCAACCTTGTTTTCTATCCAAATAGAGGCACTTGCATTTTGTGGTTCTAAACAGTAATTTTAATGTTGGTTCTTTTGTGCATGGATAATTAATATTATTGCCATTGTGATTGGCAGAAATATAGGCATGACCTGTTGAATACATCTAATGGAGTGACACTGCAACAGAATGAGAAGGCATTGCCAAACAGCATAGAATCCAGGGGCAGAGATGGAATGTTAGACTTAACAGCTTTTGGTGATACTAACCATGTTCCCTATGCAGCTCTTCACCCTGAGGAGGTCGCAAGTAACTTGATGCCACATGAAGACCAAAGGCCTAACCATTCCCGTGAAGATCAAGAGTAGCAACCATTTTAATTTAGAATTTGACTCAGAGATTCTCATATTACTTGTTGGTTGGGAGAGACTTAAGAGTACTATGCACTTTGTGGTGATTTTAGATTATCATATACTATGGATGATGCAGACTATAAGTGTCATAATTGTAGATGATTACTAGTCCCTAAAGCAAACTTAAAAATAAAAGTAAAAGTTGTTTGTTAGTTTTTTTTTTTAAACTTAAAAGCTACTTTTATGCTAAAAGTTGTTTGGTAAACAAAATTTAATAATTTTATTTTATTTAAAAATAGTTATCTTATCCAATAAAAAAGTATATTTGTAAATAAATATATTGTTTCAAATTAACTTAATTTCCGTAAAGATATTTTAATGATAATAAAAATAAACAAATACTAAAATAAAAATATTTAAAATTTTTAATTTTAAAAAGTAAGAAAATTATGCACGTTAAATGAATAGAACGAGATTCAAATGTTTTAGAAAAAGAAATTAATAAAAGGACGGGGAATTGAAGAGTGGTCATATAGAAAAACTCCGCATAAGTGAATAATAAGCTCCTTATAATTTCAAGAGCTTTTATGTATATGGTGTTTGGCCCTAGCTTCTCCTTTTAAGGAGAAGAAAAATTAAAATTAAGCTGGGCCAAATACTACCCAAGTTCGTGCCAGTTAGTTGGAGCTTGTCTTCATGCTTTCCTAGTGAGTGCTTTCTCCTAACCTTTCCTTCCCAAGCTATTGCCTCCTTTAGATGTTGGTTTATGCTTCTACTCTTCGCACTTATATTTTAATTTGATTGGACGGGTTGTGAATACCCCGAAGCATTATGTTTTATGTTATGAGAAGATAAATTGATTATGTTTGAATTGTAGATATCTTATCTTAGGATTTGATCGTGTTTGAATTGTAGATATCTTATCTTAGGATTTAAGAATCTTATCTTATGTCAGGAATTAGATATCTTATCTTAATTTAGGAGAATGATATGGAAATCAATAGATGTGAACAAAGTAATTAGGGACATGATTTTAATGTGTAAAATGAGTGAAGATGGCCGAATTAGACTTAGGTGTCTTCATAAGAAATATAGTTCTAAATGTTAGCTAACAAATGGCTTTAGAATAATTCAGTATAAATTGTCATAGTCAATTAATTGAAATTTGAATGTAGCTGGGATAGTGGTATGTAGAAGCTTTAAGCTCACATGAAATATAGGTGCCGACTGCCAAGCTTGTTTTCTATCTAAACAGAGGCACTTGCATTTTGTGGTTCTAAATAGTAATTAATGTTGGTTCTTTTATGCATGGATAATTAATATTATTGCCATTGTGATTGGCAGAAGTATAGGCATCAATTGTTGAATACATCTAATGGAGTGACACTACTGCAACAGAATGAGAAGGCATTGCCAAACAGCATAGAATCTAGGGGCAGGGTAGGTGCACATGGAAGGTTTGACTTAAATGCTTGGAAGGTGTTAGAATGCATAGGAGAATTTCACGACTTAAATTACACAACTTTTGACTTCTTGGAAGCTAGCTTTCCAAGCTGAGTTAGCTAGAAAAGGAAATTTTTACTGCTCACAAACACTTGTATTTTTCATGAATGACATGCATGTTTTAGAATAAGTCCACCCAATAGATTAACCCAATAGACTAAAGCTATATAACATGGTCCATGGACTTTGTTGCTTAGTCACAACACTAGAAAGATTTATGCATAATAACATGGTCTGAGACTATCACCTGTCCATGATTACAACCGATCTTTATATGACATATGATAAAAAAATTTAGTTTATGAGAAAAAAAATTGATAATACTTTATTACATGTCATGTGAAGATTGATTAGAACCAAGGTTTTAAATTGCGGTCACGGTCACGATCGCGGTCGCATTAAGGTTTTCACGATTACGGGTACTGCGGATTCTGCGATGCGGATTACGGTTGTAACGGCGTGAATGATTCACAATTTTATAAAAAAATATATTAAAATGTTTTATATTATTATATAGTCTATAATAATCTATAAGTAGTATTTTTTTCATCACTATGAGATATCAAAGTAAAAATATAATTAAAAAATACTACTAAAATAAGATTAAATTAGTTGTTACTAAATTACTAATATATTTAACAAATAATACATGTTTTACACTTAATTACTTATTGCAAATCACACATATCATTGGAGGTAAAATAAATGCATAAGTAAGAAGAAAAATAAATAACTCTAACTATGAATCTATAAATATTATTCCACACACATCTTTCTTCGTTCATTTCCTAATCTCACGTCTCCCTCCACCCATTTTCAAATGAATTTGAAATTTCATTTCTCACACTTTCCAATTTTTTTCCCACCAGGTTCCACTCCCACTTTTTCAATTAATCCCAAATTTAAAATTTAATTTTCAACCCCACTTCCCACCACGTCCCTCACGGCCCAACCCCTTCATTTGTCTTCACTCAAAACAACGGACACGGATTCACTGCAGTCACAGTAGTGACTGCATCAAATCTCAACCATGAAAATTAAATTACATATATTAAATTAAATACTAAAATATAATGCAAAAAAAAACTAAACCATTGGATGTTGACTGCAGGATCCTGCAGTTATTTTTTTACTGCAGAGGATCCTGATCCACAACACACGAGTCAGTCAGAGATAAAGCCTCTTCCTCTTCCTTCTTCAGTTCTTCCTTCTCCCTTCTCCCTCTTCTTTCAATATCCTTTTTCTTTTCTTAGGCTCTCACCGTCTTACATTTCTGTTTTATTCCTCTCTCACAAAATAATGAAATCGGAAAGGGAGAAGATCAAAACACCACAAAGTCTTATTACCAAACCTGAGTGAAGATCGAAAATTGGAACAGAAGCTCGGAATCGAAGATGGTGTGAGCGTGGCAGAAGCAAGACGCAAACGAACTTACGATGGTGGCCGCGCCGGAGTCCCGTTACGTTCTGTTGCGTCTCCGTTTGCGTTTGTTGCGGCCGCAACACCGTTACGTCGCGTCCGTTACACGCGATTTTCGATAGTTCCGCAATATCGGCGCGTAACGGTAACGGTGTGGTCCGATACCGATATGATGCGGCCGATATTTCCGATTCAGAGCGATTTTTAAAACCTTGATTAGAACACTAAATAATTTTTTCTTACGAAGGCCTTATATGATCTAAAACATGCTTCAAGAGATTGGTATACTTGAATTGATTACTAATTACTGTAGTTGGGTCTCAAAAGGAGCTAAAGCGAGCCTACTCTAAAATATTCAGAAAACATCTAATGATTTGTTGATTGCATCATTATATGCTGATGATTTGTCAATAACTGATAATAGTTCCATTATTTTAGAAGATTTTTCAAAGATGAGATGCAAAAGAATTTTGAGAACAAATTGGGAGAAATGTAGTATATTCTGGCATGGAAATACAACAAGAACAGGAAGGAATTTACATTTTCTTTTTTTGGTGAAACAGGAAGGAATTTACATATCAGAAGTTTGCAAACAAAATTTCATAAACTTCCCACCCCCCCCCCCCCCCCCCCCCCCCCCTTCAAAAGAGAAAAAATATTTGTAAAGTTTGAAATGATAAACTGTAAATCAGTCAACACCCCATTAATGTGTTAAATGATAAAGTGAGTTAGGATATAGGTTTGACAAAACTGATAAGAGACTTTGCAGAAACCAAATTGGATGTATTTGACAGCCTTAATTGTGTGTGCTTCCATTTGCTATCCAGATTCATGCATGCTTCTAGTTGGAAAGTGAGATGCATTACAAGCTACAAAGAGAGTTTTCAGATGAATCATAGACACTACTGGTCTTGAATTTTGTCCTCGAAAATAAATGAAATGAAGCTAGCAGCAGGGTTTATCCATAGTGATTAGTGATTGTTGGTGAGCTTGTAGAGACTTCTGCTTCAGTAAATATTCACCATAAAATCCAATTTCTCATGGTGAGACCAAGCACTTAAAATCAGGTATCATGTTAGAGAAGCACAGCAGAATATGCATATCAGATCAAGTTTTAGACATATTAGCCAAGGAATTGCCGGATGCTAAATTTGAGATGCCAATTAAGGTAGAGTTTGCAACATGTTTGTTAAGATATGATGCCATAAGCCCATAACTTAGGATGTCTTTGGATTATAGTTGCATTCAACTAAACCCACGTTAAACTCAATGCACTACTCACATAGTTTTTCCTTTTGTGCATTGGAATGTGTAATTTTCCCGTTCAACGTGAATAGAACGCCTATCCAAACACACTCTTACTTGAAGTTAGAATCTTTTTTGTAGTATTTAAATGATCATATTTTGTTCTTATCCAATCAAGTGAAATTATCAAGCTTGGATAAGGAAATAAGGTTAGGTACTAGTGGTGATATTACTTGTTTATTGCTTGTTGGTTATATAAAATATAACATGCCTACTTTTTGTACCATGAATAGAAGTTAGAAGTTCACCTTCCCTTTTTCTCTTCTGCCGCAAAAGGCCAACATACTATGATGGAGGATAAAATATTTTACTTTATGACGTAACATTGATAACAACCTATAGTTCTGACAGATTAGTCTGCTTCTACGCAATTACCTTAGTCTAGGCAAAATGGTGTCCTATCTTATTCCCTGACAGAAAAATGTAACATAATTTTTGTACTGATTATATTTACACATTGGCCAGTCAGGTTCTCCAGCGAAAATTAGTTATCAGCAAAGCTGGTGAATACCTCACAGTAATGTCATGGTGATCCAAAAAGAAAGAGAGCGACAGAGAAAAGAGAAAGGAAAAAAGAAAAAAATCTATTCCACATGACAGAACTGGTCTTTTGCTTTTTTATTGTTAGAAAAGTATATTATCAGATTCCATTAACAAAATTAACTGCAATGGGGAATGAAAGTAGCTTTGAAATATAATTAATCTACAGTATACAAATTTTTATAACAGACATTATATGGAAACTAAACACTGTCTATCTTATAACATGATATTGTCATCCTAATGAATCGCACAACAAATGAAAAGATTAAAAGCTTATGTTAAACCCAACATGGTATGGTATGATTTGGAAATAACCATGTCTCTTAAATATGTGATCAAAGGTTCTATTTTTAGATTCGTGTATATGGAAGGTGATTTGTTGAGAGAAGTCAATCCCTTAAATAGATTTAGTACATTGAGAATTAGTGTTTAATTCTCGATTAAGAGATACTCTGGGTTAAAAAAATAAAAAAAGAAATCTTACAAAAGGGGCAATAGGCAACATCTTGCATTTCTATATAAATTAAAAAGAAAACTAAGAACATTTAAAAAACAAAGAAAACAATACTTGGCTAGAAGCAGAACCCATTATTGAATAAGTTCACACCCAATCAAGACTACAATCAACTACAGACATCAAGCAATTTTTGCTTGAGCCAACTTCTTTTCAAGATACTTGAGTGATGATGGATTGATTTGAGTGAGCACATAGTTCCCAGCAAAGAGATCACCAAAATGGCCCTGCCCCTCTTTGAACCTTCTCTTCACCTTAGCATACACAAGCATCACTTTTTTGAGCATCCAAACTCTTCTCCAACTTGGCACTTTCAGCCTGAACCTTCTCCTCAATGGCACCCCTCTAGGCCTGCACCACTTCCTTGGCCTTAGGATCACCCTCTCTCTTTCATCATCAAAACAAGCTTCATCATGTCTTAGAATTTGGTAAGGAAGCTTGATGGCTCTAGAAGAAACCATTTCTATGGAAGACATGTTGGTGATGAGAGTGAAAAAAGCAATTGAAGACAAATTGGAGTAATTGTAAATTGTGACAAGGATGATGAAGAGGAACAGTTTATCCCTACAGAGAGGATTTTGCTGAATGAGATTGAGGTGTTGTTGTTGGTAACTACAATTTTTAGGATCTGTTGATGTATTATTACATGAGGAAGCTAGTAGTTGAAGTAGCATTGTATTTATTGTATTTTGGAAGCATTTATTGGTACAATACATTACGTACACATTTCATTTCTATATGAAAAAAAAAATGATTTTTCACACCGCTTCACGTATATACGTCTCTTTACAGCTTCAGAAGAAAGAGAAATAGTGAAAAAACAAAACGGAAACAATAATTTAATTTAATTAAAATATACTTGTACCACCGAGCTTCAAAATGGAAGTTGTTTTAATTTATTTAGTGATATCGAATTTGAGACTTAGATATAAAGTTCCATCAAATACTCAAAATATGAGAGTTACTGTCTATAATAATTTATCCAACTAAAACAAAATTGTCTCGCATAGAGAATATTTGCAACTATGTACCAAAAAAAAAAAAAAAATTAAACACACTTGTAGTGTAAATATTTTTACATTTTAATTTTAACCATAAATTATTATGTATGATAAAATTATTTACTTTTGAAATAATTACTTTAAAAAATCATATATAGATAAGTTTTAATTGATTAATAGTATAAAAATTATTATAATGACGGTATATGAAAATTAAATTCATAATAAATATAATAAACCATACAATAAGAGTGGAATAGTATATAAATACAAATATAAGATGAATATAAAAATGGAGATATATAAAAAAATTATTCTAAAATTAAGAATAATGTTCCTTTTACACACTTTTTTTACGGAACCCTCAATTAAATTTCGAATCATGATTTTTTCATTCTATTTTCTTTTGTGGTCTTTTTCTTTATACTTATTTACCACCATTTGTTCAAAAAGGTGTACCTTAAAATTAGCAATGGTTAAATGATGAATGATTAAGTGTGAAAAAGAATATTGACAAAAACATGCACATGAACAATTAATTACCCTTAAATTTCTGTAATCCAGTTTGAAACTACAGTAAACTTTATGTAAATACTGATAAAAAAAAAACTTAATGTAAATTATTCAAACTTCTACCACTAAGCGGATTTTAGTGGTTTTTTCTCTTCCTTTTACCATAAAAAATGAGATGCGGAAATATTGTAAAAAATATATATTACTTTTTTATTTCTCAAAAATATTTTTTTAGAAAATAATTATGTTAGAAACATGATCAAATATTAAATATAAACATCTTTTTCAGCTGATATTTTGTTAAAAAAAAAAAAAATCCTTTCACTAGACCTAAAATTATTATTATTGAATACATATGTTACTCACATAACACGAGTTCTTCATGCAAGAATCAAGATGAGTAGAAAGTAAAATGATCTGTAATCGTTATTGTACCAGTGTAAATACTAAATAGTACCAACGATTCGTGGTATTAATTAATTGTATACTCACGCCTCCAACCTTTTTTTACCTGTTGTTGTACTGAAAATATTATTATCACCAACGATTTGGGGTATTAAATATGCTTCACTCTCCAACCTTACCTGCCAATTTTAATTCCTGTCAACAGTACTGATACACAGTAATATATAGTAGTACGAAATATATGTATTTAACACAATTTATCTGTAAAACACACACACACACACAATTTATCTGTTAACAAGCTCATATGCATAATATATGTATATGATTTTTTTTGGTATATAGAATATATGTATATGATTGGTATAATAGAGGAGAGTGCTTAATGTTTCTGCTGAATACACGATAGAGAACTACCATATCATTTGATAAAAAAAATGTAAAATTAGTTTATAAATCCCTGGATACTATTTGAGGATTTTCAAATAAAGTCTTTATAATTTAAAAATTTATAATAAAGTCTTTAAATTTGTAAATTATTTTAATTAGATTCTTGATCAAGACTATGTTAAGTATAAAAAATTAATTGAGAAATCTTAAATAGTTCAGGAATCTATTGAATATTTCAATTAGAGACCCAATTCATGAATTATTTTCAAATATTTAATTAGGTTCCTATATTTGTTGGAATCTAATTAAAAAAATTCTTAGTGAAGGATTCAATAAAAAATTATTTATAAGTTCAAAATCTTAATTACAAATTTTTAAAGTATAAAAAATATTTTAAAAATCCGAAATAATTCTAGGCATAATTTAATAAAAATAAATGTCTTGATTTGTGAAGGACCATGATTAATTGCCTTTTATATTGAAGCTGGGTTAATAAAACACAGCAGGCTTTGAATTCCTTTAAGTTGGCTATTTGTGTGAAATGTTTTTATTTTTTTGTACACCAAAAATAATGTTTTTTTTTTTTCTTTTCATACTTTCCTAATTCCTATTTTTTTTTTTTTCAATTTGTAATTGTAGATGTCTGTCTCTAACATGGACAATAGCCGCATCGTTGCTGGATTTGGTAAAAGGTAACGTTAAATGCTCAAACATTTCTCTTTACACAGACAAATCAATACTTTTTTTTTTATCATGTTATAACTATAAAACATTTAATGACTTGATGATTTTTTTTTTATTATTTTGTCAATAATTAATCTCTATCAAAAAATTTAATCGATTACTTTTAATAAAATCTCCTTTTTTTAATCATATTATGTTCATTTACAAGACTCAAACCAATGTAATATTGCTAGACAAATCAAATTTTTACCATTTCTCCTCCCTTTTTTCTGTGTCTATCTTTGTTTCCATCATCAATGGCTTTTTCTAATTATTAGTGTAGTATGTGTAGGAATCGTCCATGTTTAAACTTTCCATTCGTAGAATTGTGATCGTAACGTTAACAAATCTAGCTGTACCATTTCAACTTGGATTTTCACAATTTCAACCTCCGCAAAAAAAAAAAAAAAAAAAAAAATCATGCTGAAGGTGGATTCTTTCTTCATATGTAAAGATGATTGGTGTATCAAGAAGACTTATTTTATTAATTTTTATATCTCAAAAGAAATTAGTCTCTGACTATTGATTGAAGATATCCTTAATGCAAATAAAAAAATATTATGATTGGTGTATTTATTTATTATTTATTAATAAAGTCAATATTAGTTGATATTAAATAGTTTAATACAATATATTATTTTTCCAATTTATGTGATACAAGAATTAATTTATAATTATTAGATACATTTAAATATTCATAAGTGCTGGATGAGATTTAACGTGGGTTCGTTATTTTTTTTAGCATTTACATATTTAATTTATACATTGTAACCAAATTCCTTTGCAACCTAGATGCACCATATTGTGTTTATTTTTTTTTAGATCACCATATTATTGGCGCAAAATATTCACTAACTTTGTCAATAATTAATCTTTGTCAAGGCTAGTCACTTTTAGTAGGATCTCTCCTCTCAATCATTTTTTTTTCTTTTGTCCATAAAGCTTAAATCCAAGACCTCTTAAGGATCCAAGCTCAGTTCTACTCAAACAAACAACATGGTGGTATATTTGTGATTAGGCTTAATTGCATTTTTTGTCCCCAACTCATCACTTCTCATGAATTTTGTCCCCAACTTTTTTTTTCACACATTTTGTCACGTTTTTCAAAATGTATTGAATTTTGTCCTTCCATCATATATTCGTTAAATCCCAAATGACACTAACACTTCTTGGCGATTTCAAACCACCACTAAACACATATTTTTAAAAGTAATTGCTTTTAACATAGTGACAATTTTTAAAATTGCCATTATTAATAAGTTTTTTCTTCTTTTTTCTTTTCCGTCTTTCCCTTCATAGTGACTCACACACTCTCATTCCTTTTCACCATTCACTTCCTTCTCCACAACACAGACCATAGAATTCATTTTCAATGTCGCTTTAAAAAGGGAGGGGATCACTTACACTGAACCTTTGCTTACAGGGTGGAAGCCCTTATGCATGTTGTAAGCATGTCTAAAAAAGAACATGCCTTGATTAGAATAGTTGACGGTGAACATATTTCGCCCCCAATTAAGAATTTTAAGCATATAAGGTTTCTTGAACTAGTTTTGAACAAGTTGAAGGCAAAAAGGATTGAACTAGGGTTAAAATCGTACCAATTGAACCAAAGCATGGAGATTTCAAGAACTACTAAGGAGGCATTGTTGAGTTATAAGACGAATCAGGACCCTCAATAATTTTGATTCAATGCAAACAAATATTAAGTTAAAAAGATTATGTCTTATAATGCCAATAGACGAAAATGTTGCATTTGCGTCTGTAAGATACAGATGATACGCAGACAGACGCTTAAATCTGTAGGAACATTTAAAGGCATAGTAAATGCACTGTCATTTTGTAATCTGTATTGCAGGGAATGTTCATGGAACATCTTTCCTAGGATCTGTCAAAGTGCATAAAGGGAAACAGAAAGAAGAGTCAAAGAAGCAAAAGGTCCCCTTGCCTAAAAAAAAGCGCTACAACTAGCAATGAGTACTTGTCTGAGCAAGCGATGTGACCACTACAACAGAAGGATATGGAGTACCTCTCAAGGAAGATAAGCAGAATACTTTATCAGCTCAAAGTGACTAGTTGGTGACAAACATTTAATGCTTGCATTAAATGCCTTAACGGCCACTCTCTTTCAGACGCTGGTCAGACGCATGCAAGAAGGCCGTTTAGAGACAACAGTTACTTCCTCAGCAAGTCTATATATAGCAAAAGTTTTGAAGTGCTAAGAACATTGAACTTAATTCAAATTTTGCGAGCATTCTTTCAAGCCTTCATTCTTTCTCTTGTAAATTTCGCTAAGTTGTAAAAGCTCTCAAAACTCCTTGAGTATCCTGAGAGAAAAAAAGACTATGTTCTTAATCTTGTATATCTGTCTGTAAGACGCTATCCTAAAGTCTATGTGCCCCAACCTTCAACAAATCTACTGATTTGTTGTAGAGTCAAAAGTGGCTTGGTAAGAAAAAATACTTGGATTTTTAGCTTGGAGAGGCTAGTGTAAAAACTACTTGGGTTGAGCCAGAAGTGGCAGTGAACTATACGTGTAACTTGTGAAAGTTAGTGAAACTTGGTGGTTTGCCATGAACTTGACGTAGTCTCGAGGTGAGACGAACTAGTATAAATTTATGTGTTTTCTTTCCTGCTCTATCTCTCTCTTAATTGCTTAGACTGACTCTGTCTTGTGATTTAATTTTGTTTTTTACAAGGTTTTGTCTGTTATCTTGTATAACATTGTCTGTTAACTCTTTTCATTAAACTCCTATCTAAACCTGTTATAGACGATTGGCTTGTTTAATAAAAGTTTGCGAAATTTTTTTTTATGAATCACAATTCAACCCCCCTTCTTGTGATTTTCGTCTTTACAAGTGTTTTGTCCATGTAATGTAATGGCACATCTCGAATGATTGAAGTGATCAATTCTTGGGCCTTCAATTAACGCTCCCCAAACACTTGCCACACTGTCAACCATGTGCACGATGCTGAATTCGACAAAGTTGATGACACTGGTGGAGAATAAGAGGTTGTTGGATTTAAATGTTAATGCCAAACTGTCAAGGGACTAGAACCAGTGTGAGACCACGGGTTAGATGAAGTCAGTAAGGAATGAGGAATATATTAGGTATGCGACTAATTATATGTGTTCAGTAATTGAGTCATTGGTGATGCTGGTGACAATGGTGGCAAAGGTCCATTGATAGAGGAAGTTGTTGTAGTCAAAGGATGTGAATGGGACGTCTTTTAAGTTGAAGAAGTGCTTTTTGATGAAGTTGTTAGAGGGGGTGAACAAAAGTGAAGGTGAAGCTGAAGAGGTAGAAAAGGTTGTCAGCAGTAAGGGTGTAAGTGGGTTGCACTCAACCCACAAACTCGCCCAATACAATGCAGGTTGGGTTAGTTTATTTTTTTTTTTAGTGCACCAAATTAGATTTGGGTTGGGTAATGGGTTCATGAGTTTCAAACTCGATGAACCTGACTACATAATAATAATAATAATAATAATAATAATAATAATAATAATAATTGTCTAATTCTATGTGTCGTATGTGAGATTGTGAGTTACAAAATTAATAACATTTTTTACCTCAACTTTTTACTTTGTGGTGAATTTTGCCTTCAACAAATTATTCTAATGATTTTTACCCTCCACTTTTAAAAATCTTGCAAATTTTGCCTTTCGTCATATATCTATTAAATTTCAAACAACACTTACACTTTCTGGCAGTTTTTAACTACCAATAAATGCATGTATTTAAAATAATTGTTTTTAACATAATGGCAGCTAAAAGTAGCAGCCACTATTATTAAGTTTTATTTTTTTTTCTTTTTCCTCTCTCGGTGACCGTCTTTCTTCATCTGCAAGTTGTTATTGTTGGTGTCGAAGGAATGTTGGAGGTTGTTGGTGCTAAAATCCCTCTTTCTATAAATTTGCTCACAGAAGAATGAGCAACCACATTAAGCAATATTGTTAGTTAAGTGATATATATTGAACTTAAGACAACAATGGGATTGAAGGGCACATAGATGGAACTGTCCCTAGTGTTGCTGATTGCATTAGCAAGGATAGGAACTGCAACATATGACCACACCTTGCTTGGCAGCCCAAACACTTGTGGAGATGTTTCAATTCCATATCCCTTTGGCATAAGCTTATCAAATGTCACTGGAGAGAATTTTTTCCTGAAGGAAACATTGAATCTCACTTGCACAAAGTCTATTTTATATACAGGTAATGTCGAAAAAGGAAGACGGTCATCTAGACAAGAAAAAGCAAAAAAAAAAAAAAAAATAGTGACAGTTTGTAGTTGCCACTACATTAAAAGCACACTTATTTAAATGTGTGTTTAGTAGCAGTTAAAAACTGCTAGAAAGTGTTAGCGCCATTTGGAATTTAACATAGATATGACGGAAGAAAAAATTTGCAAGATTTAAAAAAGTGGGGTAAAATACGCCAGAGTAATTTGTTGGAGGACAAATTCGCAAAAAAAAAAATTAGGAGTAAAAAGTGAAATTAAACCAAAAAATAAAAATAATACTAATTGTCTGATTTTATGTTTTATGAATACTAACCGTGAGTTGTAAAACAATTTTATGTTTTATGAAAACTAATTATGAGTTGTAAAACAGTTTTATAATTACTATTTTATGATAACTATTTTGACTTTTCAATATTTTGAGAACTATTGTTTGTATGTGTGCAATAAATACTGTCACTGGCTTATATCGAAGCAATACTGATTTTGAAGTATTTTGGGTTAAAAAAGCTAAATAAGTGGCAATTTTTTTTTAATTATATAACCCAATGACCCAACTCAAGGGTTGGGTTGCTAAACAAAAGGTGAATCCAACCAAACCAAATCCAATTAAATTTAGTTGGATTGGGTTGAAAATTAGACTAAATTCAACCTAACTCAGACCACTTACACCCCTAACTGGTGACGACATCGAGGATCAAGGGATGTGCAAAGTTGAACAAGTTGAAAGCAAAGAGGATTCTACAAAGTTGAAAGCCAGTTTTGGAGAAGGAAGGAGGTGAATGGTGAAGAAGGAAAGGAGTATAAGTCAATACGAATGGAGATAGGAAAAGTAAAAAGACAATAAAATTTATTAATAGTGGTAGTTAAAAATTGTCACTATGTTAAAAGTAATTATTTTAAAAATGGCCGTTTAATGGAATTCAAAACTGTCCAAAAGTGTTTCCTTGTTTGGGATTTTAACAAAGATATTATAGAAGGACAAAATTTGAGACATTTTGAAAAGTTTGGACAAAATGTGTGAAAAAAAAGTTGGGAGCAAAAATTGCGAGAAAGTGGTAAGTTGGGGGAAATAAGTGCAATTAAGCCTCCCACTTAAGCCAGTTGAGACTACTATAGGTAGAAAAACTCTCCAAATATTTAACTTAAACTGCATATTCAAAACAACTGCATACCAATTGATCCATGTACTTGAAAGTATAAATTATTTGAGTTTGATACGTTAAGTGAACTGGTTTCTTAATTTAATCAAAATAAATAAATTCAACCTTATAGTTAAATTTAATAATTTATATGGATTAAGTCCAAACCTTGTGACTTTGAATTAATAATTCGCATATAACTTGTGTCACTTAGATTATTATAATTTGTTTATTAAATTTATTAGAAAATCATAATTTTGTTTATTATCATTTTATGTATATACCATTCACCTAATGCCAATTTTAAGATTTATATTTTAAATGTATGATTATAAATTTTCTTTTAAAATATTCACTATTTTTAGTATATATATAGAGAGAGAGAATATGTTTTTTTTTTATCATGTTATTGGTACGGAGTATACACCGGTTTTGCTGATGACTAATCTCCTATCGAGGAACATGACTAGTCACCTATGTAAAAAAAAAAAAAAATGAAACTTGCATTGTCAAACTAACTAAACGGCATTGATGGTCATTAAAAAAAGTCTCCAACAACTCTAACTTGTCTACCTGCTAAAGCACACCAGTGTTGATGTGGAAGAGCATGTTAACTATATTAAAGGACACTCATATTTATCGCAGTTGAGTATGATAACCGTAATAGTTGTTGATATTTTGTTCTTTTTTCTATTCTTGCCCGAGCATAAAACACTTCATGTATGTTTGGATTAAAGTTTGCAAATTTATGTTTAGATTAAACTTAAGTTTACAAATTGAGTTTGCAAAAGTATCTCAAGTCTTACTTTTTCAAATTTAAGTTTGCAGATAAAATTTTACTTTTAAACATATTTTTGAAGGATAATCAAACATGATTCCAAATTGATTTTACTTTCAAACATATTTTTGGACCCTCCCACCAGAAATCCAAACATGCTCTTAGTCACTCTTCTCGCAAAAAAAATCTTATTCTACGCATATTTAGGCTCTCAAATTCAAACTCATTTTTAAGAATAAAATAAAAGTTTTTCAAATTTCTTTCTTTTCTTATTGCGACACTAGATGTGACAAGTTCAACCTCTAAAGATAACTTGAGTTACTACAATATCCAGAAGTTTTTATTAGGAATTCTAGATGTGTTGATTCTTTTATAACGTCGTCAATCATAAATAAATAATTTTTTAATTATATCAAACATTTTTTTATTAGAAATTTTGTACTCTTTTATTGTTAGAGTCAATCACCAATTTAGTTTCTGAAGTTGTAATGATCGATCAAATTGATCCCCTAAAATTAATAGAGTGACAAAATGGTTCTTGAAATTGTATATTATCAATCAATTTAGTCATTGAAATTGTAATGAAAAGTCAAATCAATCCCTGAAACAAATAAAATGGCATAATAGTCCTTAAAATTATAAATTTAAATTATCAATCAATTTAGTTCCTGAAATTATAAATTATCAATTAATTTAGTAACTGAAATTTTAATTATCAGTCAAATTGGTCCTTAAAATTTAAAAAGTTTAATTGCACTTTTTGTCCTAGTTTTAAAATTTTGAAAATTTTGCAAATTATGCCTCTTAAGTTTTTTTTCTTGCACATTCTGACCCTAAACTTATACAATTTTGCAAATATTATTCTAACATTAGTTGATTATCCAAAAATGGTAAAAAGTATATTAAACATGAGATTTGAACCAATGACTTCTTTTTTCTCCATTGCCATCAAACCCACTAAGTCATTTGATTTATTTAATTTAAAGAAAAATATATATTATATATACCATTATTTTATTTGTTAATTTCATTTTTAATTCCTGAAGTGTATGTTTATATTTATTGTATGAAAAATAGTAAAAGTTAAGACAATAAATTTATTGTTAAATATTTTCATTTTAATTATATAAATTTATTTATTAAATGTATAAAAATATTTATTAGTTAAATAATGCAATATCTTATAAATTTATTTAATAAATATTTTTATTTATGAACAATTACCCTGTAAATAAAAGGGTGGAAGATGTATAAATAATTTATAAATAATAAATAATTTTATATAGTTGAATAAATAAGTTTGTATAATTAAAATAAAATTATTTAATAAATAAGTTTATCATCTTAACTTTTAATATTTTTTTATAAAAATATAAATATACATTTGGGGGGCAAAAGTGTAATTAATAAATGTGCTAATGGTATATATAATATAGTTTTTCATATATATATATATATATATATATATATATATATATATATATATATATATATATATAATATAAGTTAAAGGTTCAAAACTTACCTCTAACTTTTTTACCATTTTCGAAATGCTTGATTGTGGTTCAGAGACAATGCGTGTAATTTTGAAAGTAGAGGTAAAATTTGTTCAATTAAACCTTTTTTAATTTTAAGAACTAATTTGATCGACCATTATAATTTTAGGGATTAAATTGATTGATAATTTATAATTTTAAAGACCATTTTGCTATTTTATTTATTTTAAGGATCAATTTGACTGTTTATTACAATTTTAGAGACTAAAAAGTTTTGCACATGCTTCATAAAAGCTCCTCCAAATAATTTTTCTAAAAAATAAGTTACATAGGTTTTTAAGAGCTTATATAAAAAGTGTTTGACCCAACTTCTCCTTTTATAAATACTTATTTATAAAGTTAAAATTATAAAAAAAAAATTGTTAAATTTCTGAAGATTTATTGTTTCAATAAAACTTTTATAATACTGTAATACATGACCATATTTTTTATTTTGTTAATTTATTTCACAATTTATTTAAAAGTATTATTAAAGAAATGAATATTAGAAATTAGTTTTAATGTATATTTATTATGTTTTTTAATCAGATGTATATTTATTCTGTAACAAGATGCAATGTTATTAAATATAATGTTTTGATTTATATTTGATAAAAGCAAATAAAATAAAAAAATAATTTTTAAATACACTTGATTTGTATTAAAATTATACATTATACGTATGGATAAAATCTTTTTTATATGTAATTTTGTCAAGAATTAACTCATTTTATTAAAAGTTAAAATATTATTAAATTAGGATATTAAACTAAATAATGAGGAAATAAATAATAAATTTACTATTTTAAAATTTATTTATCTTTACAAATAGATAAAATATATATCAAGATGGTAATGTGCTAATAGAGCAAAACATAGGGTGGTAAGTCAAATCCTATAACAAGGAGTAAAGTGTTTTGAGGTAATGGCAGGAACTTAAAGTATAATTCACAATTGTTTTAAAAAAAACTTCCACTCATAATTAAAATTGTATTTCTTATAATCTGTACTAAAAATTGTAAATAAATAAACAAGTTATGTTTCTGCTTTGTAAAATTGGAAAAACAAATAAACATGTAATTCTAATACACGTACTCAATAAGATTATTAAAATTGGAATTTGAAAGTCGTCTTTTTAATTTAGAGAAAAAGGATTATGCATTCACAGTGTAAAATAATTTTACACCATCATCCAGTCACAACTCACCATGTATGATAAGTTTGTTGACTTTTATAAAATTATCTTAAAAGTCATACCAATGGTGATTTATGATTGAATGACCGTGTAAAACTTTTTTACACCGTCGGTATATCACTATTAAACTCTTTAATTTATTGGCTAAATCCCAAATCCAATTTATTCGGCTGACTAATATTGCCGATGAGCCACATTTGTTGACAAGCTGAATTATTTATCATGTTTGGTGTGTAATACATTATATAGTACCTAATAAATTTATTTGGAGAAATTCCTCAACTCATTGAATTAATTGAAATAGCATGACTCAACCAAAGACTAGAGGGGTTTAGGAATTCGTACTGCAAAGGAAGCTAATACAGCTTTGTTGGGGAAGCATGTTTGGTTAACTATCTATGAGCCTCATAAGTTGAGGAATTAGCAGTATGGTGTTGAATGAAAATGTCCCTGATATGGTGATTTGGGATGCATCTTCGGATGGTTTTTATTCAGCTAAATCAGCATACTGATGGCTCACAAGAACTCGTGCTGTGGTTAATAATTTTAGTTGCTAAACCAAAATGGAGTTTACCAACCCAAAGAAGTTCTTCTTGTGGCGAAAATTCATGTGATGGTAATTTATGTAGGAAAAGAGTAAGCTTGGTTTGATCTGAAAGTGCTTGTTAGACCAGATGAACCTGGTCAATGTGGAAAATCCAATCCAAACCGATCAGTTTAATTTATGTCAATAGGTTTGACTCAAACCAAAACTATTCAAAACCGATAACCATTGGCTCAAGTGTCGGATTTCAAGAACCCACAGGTCCAAGAAAGATTGCTTGACTTGTGGTTCTCCCTGTTGTGTTCGTATAACTTAGGATTTGTGATTTATGATAAGAATTAGTTAATTACATGTGCTTAAATATTGGTTTTTCTTTTGCCAATTTACTCTGTATACTAAAATGGTTGAACTAACATTTTTCTTTATGTTTGGACAACCCAAGAAACAAAACCAAACAAACTTGTGTTCTTCTTCATATTAGTTCTATAGGGGTTTGAAGAAAGTTTTTTACAAAATAAAACCAATTAATTTAATTGGTTTGGATATTTTTTTTATTGTACCATTTTTCATCAATAGAAACAGAGCTGATCTAACGTTGTATACAACCAGAGTAGATAAAAAAAAATCAAAGAATTTTTAGCTTACATCACAAAATAATTCACAACGAAAGACGCCGCCTAGTAAAGCTTAATTCTGGTGCTAATGGGGCTTCTACAGATGGGACACGACTGAAGATCTTGTCCACATTCACAACATGTCTGTCATGTAACATAAACAAAGATGTCATAAGCACTCCCTTATTTGATTTTTCCTTAAAAAATATGGGAAGAAATTGAAAATATTGTTTTACCTGATGCCCACATCCGAAGGCCATGTCTTTTGAATTGGTCAGACATATGGGGCAAAGCTGCACAAGACCAATTCAATTTGTTAATTGCACAGTATGACAATAATAATCTTAATAAATTCATAACACAACCATTTCAAGTCCAGTCCCTATATTGGACATATAAAATGCAAAGCAGGCAACTAAATAATAAAATTATGCAACTACAACCTGGATTCATGACAAGTACCATTTCAGTCACTAGACACAGAACAATGCAAGCATGAAAATGTGCAACAAAATTAAGCAGGTAATTGATGCCATTAATCTCTCCCTATTAGATCAGGTAGATGCTGTAACATAAGTAATCTAATTTCTCAACTAAGGCATGCAAAGATAATGCCAAACAAAAGCTAGATTGGAACAAGGAAAAAGTAACAATAATGTATATTCACGTAATTTCAAGTAATGCCCTATTACATTTGTATTTGCTCCAAAAAAGACCTGATAAAGAACATGACACATATTTGTATCCGAATTCAGAAGAACTTTGTAGGGGTTGTACCTGATTGTCATATGTGGAACTTGGGGCAGGAGGAGCTGTGCCAACTAAGTCGCTGTTGTCATAATAAGAAGGGGCACTCTGCTCAAAGCTAGCAGCATGAGAAGGTTTTGAACTGCTAAAAGATGTAGAACCATAAGGCTTTGGGGCGTCAAAGGATGCTGAACCATAAGGTTTTGAGGCGCCAAAAGATGCTGAACCATATGACGGTGTTGGGAGGGCAAC
This sequence comes from Pueraria montana var. lobata, assembly GCA_026413185.1. NCBI lineage: Eukaryota > Viridiplantae > Streptophyta > Magnoliopsida > Fabales > Fabaceae > Pueraria > Pueraria montana. The sequence continues at coordinate 46,132,856 of CM048656.1, forward strand.
TCTCTGAGGAGCATTGGCGTTTCGACTACTATTTAATAGTAATAAACACAAAGAGCAACCAAAATTGTCAGAAATTGAACTGAAGTCTTTTTTTAGGAAAAAATAAATAAAAGGTAAAGAACAAAAAATTTACCCCAAGAAATTAAGCTCTATTGCTGCCTTATACTGAGAAGGAATTTCCATCAGTGCTGCAAGTGCAAATGCTGCCTCTTTTCGAGAAGGAGGAATGTTCTTTGACATAATTTCTGTGAAATTCACAAACTAAAGAAACCCACAATAATTCAGTCAATCAATTCCCACTAATTAGAACATTTTAATATGTATTAATCAACATTATGTTTGCTCCTCATCAATTACCTGAAAATTATCAAAGGCCCGAGCTGGGATATTGTCATCAAACTCCTTCATCATGTCCCAAGGACCATCTCCAACACCAACCAATATGATTGATAGGGGGAATTTACTGTGACAAAGCAGGTAAATAAGAAAAGATATTTGAACAGATAAAACATTGTTGAATAAAACCTACAGGATAATCACCTGGCCTCAACAATGGCATCCATAGTCTTCTGCTCCTGTGGACTTAGCCTCCCATGTTCAGTGTCAATACTTCTTGTTACCTACAGCAAATATCAATGCAGGTGGGCTTACACTAAGCAAAGTACCATTATAGCAATTGAAAGTCAGACAAGGTGACAAACTACTTTAAGTTGCATTGTAGCAACCAAGACTTTAAATACATGAAATTACACAAAGAGTGGAGTTTCATGTATGACAAATATACATTTCCTGTCCATTTAAAGTCTGATGTTTTGAAAGTAAATTAAGTAAAGAAAATACCAGTCCCAACTCCCAACAAAATTAAGAGGGACATGAAGCAAAGTTATCTGCACAAGTATTAATTGTTAAAAAATTTGGTTGTTTTTTTGGACTCTTAGTCCCAACTACTTTTGTCTCTGAAATAATAGAAGTGGAAATGAAGGAGAAAGCAGGATACAATTCAGTTTTGCAAACCAAGTCATTTCCTGAGCTAAATCCAGAAAATTGAAAATATGAAAGGTAAATGGAGACATGGTCACATAGATCAGAAAAATTGCTTAATTGAAGACAACTCTATGCATTATGGATATAGAATAGAATACCTGGCCATCTGCAATTATTACCAAAACATGGTACTGGCCTCCACTCTGCTCAACGATTGTCATGGCCATTTCAACGATTGGTGCAAATGATGTAGGACCTGACAAAAACAATTAGTCCAAATTAGCTCAACATTATAATAGTAGACAGGAATAAGTAGAATTTGCAAAAGAAGAACTAGTCAACTAGTAGAAATATAACCTGCAAGTCGAATATTAGGAACAATTTCCCTATACCGACCCAACACCTCTTCAAATCCATTGCAAACTCGTTCATCTGGATAGAAACTGAAGACATCTTTATCATGTGTTGATGCTGCCATGATATCACAGTAATGCCCATTACCACATTTAAACAACAAACAGAACTTCTATAAAATAATAAGTTGTGAGAACTTTGAGAAAGATACCATCCCCAAATCCAAAACAAGGAATCAAGTTATCCTCATCGAATGCAGCCAAGGTTTTCCCAATAATTGATATTGCTTGTTCATAGGGATTTGGACCATTCCCAATGTGATGCAAACTCTTTCTGTTATATGAATGCCTTCCTGAAAGTAGCATCAAGTTCAGCATATATTTCATAACAACACACTGCATAAATTGCAATTTTATCTAAAAAATTAAATGTATATGAATAATGCATAACCTGTCCACTCATTGCTCTTAGTGAAATCAATACCAAGAATAAGATTTGAAGACTCAAGGCCTGCATGTGCAAGAGCCTCAGTCACCTGTAATGAAATATAAGTGACAAATGTGAGAATGTAAGAATTAAAATGACCACAAAGCATCAATAACTTTCCTAAAATATAAAGATGAACAAGGACCATCAGTGACAGAAATATGCAAATTGCATGACAATATTATGATCAGCTAAGTCATGCCTGATCACATGAAGACACACTTAAAAGTATTCATATACTCATATGTATAGCTCTAAATTCATCAGAAAAATGTAAACATGCAGAGTCTTTGTCTTTCACTTCAGTGAATTCAATTTTACATAGTTAAATTAAATGGCGAAAAATAGAAGCAAGATGAGCTGGCAGCCAATCACCGATAATTTTAGGAGCTAGCACAAGGTGGACTACTTTAAAATTTCCTGTCCTGAGTCTTGAGATCATAATGAATCTTTCTCAAGAAAAGATCGTCGCCCTCAAAATTCAATATAACATTCAATTGCAATTGAACTGTCATTATGACTATTATTTTCTTTTAAACTCCTAACGTTGCATTCTTGGGAATGTTAATTTATAAATAAGTGGAAATAAAATTTCCCCACTTTCACAGGTGACAATAAAACTTTCCTGTGATAATTAATATTAAAATTACTAAAATTTTCCGTGGTAATTAACCATAAACAAATTATTCCAAAGAAAATTGAATAATAAATTAATAACCAGACATATGTTATAAATTTTCCCAAGAATCTTATTCCTAACAATCTCATTCTCAAGAAATTAATTTAGTTTGAAAATGAAAGATTCCCAATACCAAATGCCACCAAAATGACAAAATACTCTTTTTATAAATAAAAAGAAAAAAAGTAAACATTTTGGATAAAAATAACACTACACAAAACAAAGCCAAATGAAAAAAAGCATTTCAATTCCCAGACAGATAAAAATAACCATGGCTTAATCCCATGACAACATCTCTTACCTCATCAATGGAATTGTAGTTATCTGCGATTCTCGAGTATTTCCTGTCTAACCGCTTCTCATTTCTGTGGCTGGCCACTCTGCCACTAGCATGAGGGTGAGGTTCATAGCCATAGTTTTGTGGCGGTTGCGGAGGGGCATAATACTGCTGCTGTGTAGGATAAGAAGGCTGTTGCGGCTCATAGGCGTAACCCCCCTGACCATAACCCGTGTGGGGGTCAGGATATGGACCCCAAGAAGATGCAGAGGAACTTGAACGCGCGGATGAATTCTGCCTCCAATTATTATCCTCCTTAGAATTGTTACCCCCCATCAACTCAATTCTCTAAAACACCAAAACAATAACAATAAATAATAACAAAAACTCCTAAACCCACTGTTCTCCTCAACAAAACTCAGCAGAAAACAATCCAAAATAAAAAAACCCAACAAACAACAAGAACTTCAAAGCCAATTCCAGATGCTATAGTATATAGCGTGTTTGCAAACCTGTTGAAAAGTAAGAAATCACGTCTGGGACGTGAAAGCTATAACTAGTATTGTCTTACAAGACGTCAACAACCACGTCTGAGATGTCTGGGATGTAAAAGCTGTAACTATTAGCTTCTTACTAGACGTCGAAAATCACGTCTGAGATGTCTGGGATGTAAAAGCTATAACTATTAGCTTCTTATTAGATGTGAAAAGACACGTCAGGGGTTGTCTGGAACGTGAAACCAAACACGCTAATAATAAATAATAGTAGCAAAGATTCCTAACCCCACTTTCTCCTTAACAAAACTGAGAAGAACACAATCCAAATTTCAAATTCCAAAACCCAAGAAACAGTATAAGAACTCCAAAGCCAATTCCAGGCGCTATAAATGTAGACAAAGAACTCTTCTGGAACGTTGACTACTTGAATCTTCAAATTTCGCAGCAAATGCTCAATTTAAGAGACAAAGACCAATTCATAAAACCACCATCACCGACTCAAAAGGAACACAGCCTTATTAAGTAAGCCTGTACCCGCCGCCATGTGTCTTCAAACACATTCAACACACGGCATCTCGATTTGGTACCCAAACGCATTAACAATAATAATAATAATAATGATGATGATGATGACATGACAAAAAATGTCGTTGAACGGTAAATGGAAACTGAAAATTAAAAAATTGCCGAAACTATCAACTCAATTTCTACACGAACTCTCGTCTACGTGCATATCAATTAACACGCTCAATGGCCACAAGGGATTGCGAAAATAATCTGACACTGCTGCTAAGTCGTGAATTTATCCTCAACAAGAAAGATAGGGTGTAAATTGTAATTTGCGAAAAGCGTTGATATAACGAAACGAAACGACAATGATGAAGAAGAAGAAGAAGAAGAAGAGTGAAGTTTGAGTGGAGATACCTGGATCTGGACGGCAATGGAACATGGCGTTCGGAATATTCTGGAATCGGTGTTGGAGTTTAATTAATAGCGCGATTGATTGATTGAGAGAGAGAGAGAGAAAGAGGATCAAATAATAATCGACTCTTGTGGAGGCCAAAAGTGGATACTGCAGACACACACTTTCTCTCTCTTTTGTTTTTTAATTTTTATTTTTTATTTTTTAATTCTTGTTTTCTAGCGTTGAAGATGAACGTTGCAGAAGATGATGCACATGGAGTAGACGTGTAAATATAGTTTAACTTGTTGCAGTTAAAAATTAAAATTAATGAATGTGGCTGTATTAATTTATTATTAAGTATTAGCATGTAGTTATTGTTAATTATTTTTAAAGCACGGTTAATTAATATTAAATTATTTTTATCCGTAGGAATTGAATTAAGATACCATGATAATTCACGCACATTGTTTAAGCAATAAGCTGTCTAGTTCAGGTAATTGAAAAGAATGCATGAATTATTATAAACTTCTAATACTAGTTTTTAATTTCTATGAATAAAAAAATTTGTTTAAATAACAAAGTTAGATCCTCTTAATAATTAATACTATTAAATATAACAGTAATTTCGTGATATTATTAATTATTTGTCATATAAAATTAATTATTATTTAACATTTTAATAACTTCTTCAAATACTTATAATTATATACTATTTTCCTTGTTTCTATTAAAAGTATTCGAAGAAGTTATTAAAATGTTCAAACAATAATAATGTAATTTGCTATAATAGTTAATAATAACTATTATTATTAGAATAAATTACATTGAATTTTTTTTTCTTGTTTAATGTTTACGATAACTTCTTTTATAAGAGTGTATGATATAATATTTTTTAAACAACTAGGGAGTTAGTGTAATATATAATGAAGTATTAGTGTAATATTTTTTAAATATTAAGGAGTTAGTGTAGGAATAAAAAAAATAGTGGTATTGCATCTAACTCAAAAAATGAATAAAAGTCCAATTTAGTCCCTACATTTGTATCTTATTATCATTTTAGTCTCTGAAACTATCAAAAAATCAAATAAGTTCCTAAATTTTTTTGGAATTTCATTTAAGTCCCTGAAATTAGTCATTTTTCTCATTTTAGTCTCTAGTCTAGGGATTAAGTGATAATAATAACATATGTTTACGTACCAAAATGAGAAAAGATGTTAATTTTAGAGACTAAAATGAAACTCTAAAAATTTTCAGGAATTTATTTGAGTTTTTCTTAGTTTCAAGGACTAAAATGATAATAAGATACAAATTCAGGGACTAAATTGACAATTTATTCTTCAAAAAATCTTAGAAGATGCAAATGCAATTTGTTTTTATTATTATTATTTACATGATATTTTTATAATATTACTTGAGTTAATTTAAATATATTTACTCTTATTCAATTACATATTATTATTTATAATAAATTGTTGACATTTATAATAATTAATAAATATCTTATGAATTACCAGAGAAAAAGAGACACTTTGTACTTTTCTATATTTTTAAAAAAATAAATAAAAGAAAAAAGAGATATAATGAATGTTAAATAATAGTGGGTGAATTGCATAGGTAATTCTAAGGGTAAAATAGTGAGAGAAAACTAGTAGTTTACAAAAGTAGTTATAGAGAAAAAATATGTCGCAAAAATGTATGCATCAAAATCTTATATCCTCTTTATATATAATAAATATAATTATAAATATCTAACATAATTTTTAATTAATTGATGATGTAAAAATTTTATACTCATAATACATGAAAATTAAAATTGTATTAATTTTTTTTATCACATTTCTTATTTTATTACATAATTTGTTTATTCTTTCTCCCTTTTCATATAAAATATTGTAATATGAACAACTAATATATCTTTAATAATAATAATAATAATGTGAAATTTAATATTTATTATTTCTTTTTATTTCTTTCTAATCACGTCATATAATTTATTATTTTCTACACAACTATACTTCTTTCTTTCTCTTTCTTAGATGTCAAATAAATATCACTCATAAAAAAAGATGTCAAATAAATATTAAGTGTCCGTTTATTATTTTTTGACTTTTTTTAAAATTAATGGGTATCCGTCACCTAATTCCGTTTTTTATGCTAAAGAACATATAAAACCATAGATAAGTGATGGAAAGTAAGAGTAAATATTTTTTTCTTCAAAAAAGAAAGTAAGAGTAAATATGTTTACTGAGAATGTAAATATTTTTTATTTTGTAATTTAATCACAATTGGCATGTATAATACGTTTGTTTCCTTATATAATAATTATGTTAAGAATTATATTTATCATGATTTTTAATTAATTGATACTGTAAAACGTTTTACACTAATAATACATAAAATTAAACTCGTTAAATAAAACATATTTAATTATTTTATGTAATGTTGTAGATTCAGTTTTCATATATGAAAAAAATATATACTAGAAAAAAAATGTTTGCATACGGTAATGATCTGTTTGGTATGGCAAGAAAAGTGAGGAAGTTAAAAAAAAATGAAATTTAATTAAATGAAAATTTTGATTTTTTTTTTTTTGTAAATCTATATTTCCTCTTCTATACTTTCCCCTCTACAGAATAAAAGAAAATAATTATTATTTGTATTTTCTTTTATTTCTGTTTTCTTTTCCTCCTTTCTTTCTCTATTTCTTCCATCACTTAATTGTTTTAATATTAATCATTTATGATAAAATCTAAATATCAATATTTATTTATTTTTATTCTCATATAGAAAAAGTCTTTTCACTAGATACATCGCCTATATATTTATCTATTTATCTATCTATCTATCTATTACTTTCTACACAATCAAATTAGAAAAAACTTAGATAAAATAAAAAAAATTCTATTTACTTTCCTATTAATCAATTTAAAAAATCATCTTACTTTATATTCTTTCGTTTCTTTTTCTTTCTTTTCATTTTTTTTAAACCAAATATACTCAAATGTTCTCAACTTTTACCCACTAAAAAAATATATTTAATTTAGAAAAAAAAAACATGGAATAATTCACGTGTCATGATTGTAACTAAAGGGATCATTAAAGTCTTGATTGAATTCTTAAAGATAACTTATGATTGATTGTAAGGAAAGGGATTAGTCCCACTCAAGTCTTTATTCAAACTTTTTTTTTTAAAAGAGAACTTTACGTGTAACTTTTGTTGGTTCTTCAAGTAATACTAACTCATCTGAAGAATATTTTTTCAAAATAAAAACAGAAATGTGTCTGAATTTTTTCTACTTTTCGCAGTTTATTTTATATGAATTAATTTTAATTAAGACATACTTAGACGTTAAATATAAACATTACTTCTATCGAAATTTAAACTGTGAATTCTTTTTCAAATCATTTTAAGGAGGCGTTTGTTTCACGGATAACTTTTTTAGTCCCGGGAATACAGAGGTGGAAAAAATTATCCCACGTTTGTTATGAAGTAATAAAATAATTAATTCCAAGTATATTTTTTCCCGGGAAAGTCGTAATCCCACCTTTCAACCAATATTTAATCCCGGCAGAAGAGGTAGGAAAAATTTATTCCCGTGGGATAAAACCCGTCTTCATGACTAAAAATTCAAATATACCCTTTTCCACATTCCATAAAAAAAACATCTTTAACAGAATAAAGACATTTTAGTAATTACAATATATATTCCCAGGAAAAAATAACTTAATCAAGCACATGTTTTAATTATTCCTAGGAATATAAAAAATATTCCCAACCAATTTTAATAGTTAACCAAACACATTTTTAAAATAATACTTGAAAATAACATTCCCATGTTATATTCCCAGGACTAAAAAAATTATCCGTGAAACAAACGTTACCTAAGTAAATATGTTTTGTATGGTTGTCCAATCACAAATTAACATGTATAATAAATTTAGCGAAGATTCGGTCAAGTTTTTTAGCGAAAATTAATCATCAATAAAGTTAATAATACTTTTATATCAATGTTATGATAACCAAAAATCATAAGGTTGAATTATTTTAAAAGTAATTTTAAATAAGGTTTAATTATTATTTTGGTCCTCTAATATGTTTTTTTAGGTTCAATTTAGTTCTATAAAAAAAAATGTTTAATTTAATCCTCTCATTATTTAAAGGTTCAATTAGATTTTGTGTTTTTTTTTTACATGGTTCAATTAGATACTTTACTTTTAAAATGTTGGATTAGGTCCTTTACTTTTGAAAGGTTTGATAGGTTCAATTTGCTCTAAATTTTCTTCTATATGCTTCGAAAATTTAAAAAATAAGATCAAAATTGATTTTAAATAGGACCAAATTTTTTGGTATATACACTCTTTTTTTTGGTATATAAATATGACCAAATTGAATCCATTTTTTTCTTTAAAGATCTAATTGAACATTTTAAAAGTAAAAGACCTAATTGAATATTTTTAAAAATTATAATACCTTATTAAACCTTTTAATAATAAGGACCAAATTAAATCTAAAAATTAAGGTAGAGGATAAAAAAAATTAAACCTTTAAATAAATACTTTTTTTTTTTTTGCGTTTACTTTTATAAGTAATTTTGCTTTTAAAAGGACTTTGTCTAATACTATTTTGACATTGCAAAACGATTGGGTTTAGTGGATAGGCACGAATCATGCGTGACAGAGTGGAAAGCAAAATGGTGATGATTGTCACGAGGTTCTTGCCAATTGTTGCTTGCACAAAAAGGGTGGTGGTTGTAGGTCACTTTCCCGCAAAACCCGCACACATATAAAATATACATAGGGTTTACTTTGTTTTTAGTTTGGGTAAATGACTATTTTGATTTTTAAATATGTAAATTGGTAATAATTTAGTCTTTAAAAGAACGAAAATTTTGATTTAGTTTTTAAATATGTAAAAAGTGTAACAATTATGTCATGTTGTTAAGTTTCGTGGAATCATTTTGTTATTAAATTATAATATTTAAGGACTAATTTAACATTAACAGGACGTAATTGTCGCATTTTTTATATATTAAGAGATTAAATCATAATTTTCATTCTTTTAGGGATTAAATTGTCCCGATTTATACATTCAGAGGCCACAATGATTATTTACCCTTTTAGTTATTAATTTTTTAGGATTTTTTTAATTTTTTATTTTTTTTACTGGTTAACGTCTCTTAATTTTTTTTCATCCTTATTAAAAGTAAAGACAAAAAAAAAAAAAGTTAAGAGACGGTAACGCAAGTGAAGATGGAAAAAAGTTAAGAAATATTGATAATCAAATAAAAAGTTTAAAAATTAAAAACAAAAATCTTAGAAAATTTAGAGACTAAAAAAATATATGTATACACAAGTTATTTTATTAACAAGTAAGAACACTTATTTTATAAAGATAATATTTATAAAATTAATATGACAATATTTGTAATTATATATGAATGTATGATCTTACTATAATAACAGTTTTTCATAAAATATTATAGCAACTACAATTAAATATGTTAGTAAACGACGTTTTGGAATAAACGACATGAACGACAAACATACTTAGAATTAGAACTTAGATAATTTACAAAGACTTGTTGTTACAAGAATGTGAAGGAGCATCAACAACCAACTGATAGTTTCCATGATATTAGGAGCATAGTTGTAACCATAATTTAAATTTACTTATCTGTTTGTTACATCTACAGTTATCTGTTGATTTGCAACTATCTGTTTGTTACATTTGTTACAACTACAGCTATATATACTGCATTATTCACCATTTTAAATAAATCAGAAATATACACTTTACTTTCTATATGGTATCAGTTTAAAGCCTTCTGCTTAACAAGCTTCATCTGATCCAATGGATTCATCCTCATCCACCGATCCAAAAGATCTAGTGGAATTCAATACCACTACTCAGCTTCCCATAAAACTCAATTCTACCAATTACCCGCATGATATCGCCAAATCCACTCTCTCCTTGTAGCTCGTGATCTTGACGCCTATGTTACTGGCGCAACCCCTTGTCTTGCTGCCAAAGTCACCATCGAACATGGCGAGTCTCCCAATCCAGCCTTCAATTTCTGGATTCGTCAGGACAAATACCTCTACATTGCACTACTAGGTTCATGCGACACTGAAGCTCGTGCAGTTATGTCTACTGCACCAACATCCCGTGGTGCTTGGCTAGCCTTAGAACGTGCCTTTGCCACCCGTTCTCGTTCACGCATAATGTCACTTAAAGAATGATTGAACTCCATCACCAAGGGATCATCTACTGTTGCAGCGTATATGCAAAGTATTCGTTCAATTACTGAGGAATTATCCCTCATTGGACATCCAATTGATGACATTGACCTTGTCATCCATGCTCTCAATGGACTTGATCCATCTTTCCGTGAGTTCACATCGTCAATCTGCACTCGTGACTCACCAATATCTTTTGATGAGCTCTTCATAAAATTGATTGACTACGAGATGTACCTCAAACGTGATGAACTCTTAAATCATCACCCCTCTATCACTGCCAATTTTGCTAACAGAGGTCGGTCGCAGCATTCCAACAAGGGCCGCAATCAACATAATTCTTCTAGCTCCTCAAATCATTCTGGTAGAAGACAACAATCCACCATTGTTTGTCAGCTATGTTCCAAAAGGGGCCACTCTGCTCAAACCTGTTACAAGTTTACAAGGAGCAACAAAAAGTCATCCCAGCCTACTGCATATGCGAGTAATGCCAATGTTCCACCGCCTGAATGGCTTTTTGACTCTGGTGCCTCACACCATATCACAAATGATTTGAGCAATCTCTCATTGAAGGCTGACTACAATGGTAATGAACAACTTCATGTTGCCAATGGTATGTCTCTTCCTATAACACATGTCGGTTCTACATCCCTTAATCAATCCACCCATCCTCTCACTTTATCCAATGTTTTGTATGCCCCAGGAGTCACCCAAAATCTAATTTCTGTCTCTCAACTTTGCAATACTAACAATGTTTCCATTGAATTTTTTCCCTCTTTCTTTAAGGTAAAGGATCTGAGCACGGTGGCGAGTCTTCTTCAAGGTCCGAATGATGGAAATGTCTACAAACTCCCATCCACACCATCTCATCCTTATGTCTACTCAACCATGTCCACCTCCTCTCAGTGTTGGCATAACAGACTTGGTCATCCATATCCTCGTGTCCTACAACATGTTCTTCATTCAAATAACATTCTTGTCAAAGGATCATCCAATAAATGCACTCATTGTATGGCTAATAAGAGCCACAAATTACCTTTCAATGAGTCATCTTTGTCTAGTTCTAGTCCATTAGAAATTGTGTTTTTAGATGTTTGGGGACCTTCACCTTTTGTTTCAATAGATGATTTTCTTTATTATGTCATTTTTATTGACCATTTCTCTAAGTATGTGTGGTTATTTCCTATGAAACTTAAATCAGATGTGGCTACAATATTTCCAATTTTTAAAAGAATTGCTGAAAATCAATTCAATTGCAAAGTCAAGAATTTTTATTCTGACAATGGTGGAGAATTTATAAAACTCAAATCCTTTTTTCAAGAACATGGGATAACACATCTCACAACTCCACCACATACACCATAACATAATGGTCTTTGTGAACGGAAACACCGTCATCTGCTTGAAACAACAAGATGTCTACTCCATCAAGCCTATCTTCCACCATCCTTTTGGTCATTTGCTGCCCAAACAACAGCATATCTAATAAATCGTCTTCCAACACATACTTTGGATATGAACTCACCCTTTGTCACTTTGTTTAATAAACAACCAAATTATACAAAGTTAAGATCCTTCGGTTCTTTATGTTTTCCTTGGCTCAAACCATACACATCACACAAACTCCAACCAAGATCTGAGCCTTGTGTATTTCTCGGGTTTAGTTTGAGTCAGAGTGCATATATTTGTTACAATATCAAAACCAAAAAGCTGTATCATTCGAGACATGTTCAGTTCCTTGAGGATGTTTTCCCATTTTCTCAACCAACTTCTTCTGATTCCCTCACTGTCTCCAATTCAAATTCAAATGCCAACACTCCATTCGGTTGTTACTTTCCTTTAACAACCACTCGTCCATTCCCAAATAAATCTTGGGCCACACCCACAATCACTCAACCACCTGAGCCACAATCCATCTCAAATATCTCTCAGCCTATCCCACAAATCACTCAACCTCCAAATCCAAATGACACCGATTCCATTATTCCTGCCCAATAAATTCCAACCTTATCTCAAGTCCCTCCATCTAATTCGGACTCACATTCCACAAGGCTCCTTGCTCATGATTCACTTCTGCCTACAACCTCTCATCATCCAATGCAAACTCGTTCAAAAAGTGGAATTCATAAACCTAAACGAGTTAATCTTGTCACCAAATATCCTCTTCCAAATCCCATTGAACCAATATGTGTTTCACAGGCTATTAAATCAACTGAATGGCAACAAGCAATGACAGATGAATTTATGGCCCTAATGCGCAATGGTACTTGGACCCTAGTCCCTCCTCAACCTCACTTCAATGTGATTGGCAATAAATGGGTGTTTAGGTTGAAAAGGAATCCCGATGGTTCCATCTCATGCTACAAAGCAAGATTAGTAGCGAAAGGTTTCCACCAAAGACCTGGTCTTGATTTTCAGGACACTTTCAACCCTGTTGTTAAGCCTCAAACTATCAAATTAGTGCTATGTTTGGCCCTTGCAAATAGTTGGTCTCTTTCCCAAATGGATGTTAACAACGTTTTTCTTCATGGCACTATCAGTGAAGATGTCTACATGACCCAACCTGTTGGTTTCATCCACTCTTCCTTTCCCAATTATGTTTGCAAGCTTAACAAGGCTTTATACGGGCTCAAACAAGCACCACGTGCTTGGTTCCATGCACTAAGTGATTTTTTGCTGCACTGCGGGTTCAAGAATGCTAAATCTGATGCATCATTATTCATTTACAAATCAGGTTCTATTGTTGCATACTTCTTAATTTATGTAGATGACATATTACTCACAGGGAATGATTCCAATTTTCTTCGTAAGTTCAAAACCTCTCTTGCAAAGAAATTCTCCCTTAAAGATCTCGGGCAACCCAGTCACTTTCTAGGTGTTGAAATCATTCCAACTCAATCTGGGCTCTTCCTCACTCAGCACCACTACATCAGGGACCTTCTACAGAGAGCCAACATAGCTGACTCTAAGCCTGTCTATACTCCAATGGCAATAACTTTTTGCTCATCTGCTATACCAGACTCAACAACATGTGACAACACCCTTTTTCGCAGCATTGTTGGCTCCTTGCACTATCTCTCCATCACTAGACCTAATGTGGCTTTCTCTGTTAATAAACTGGCCCAACAAATGCAATCTCCCACTGCCGTTCATATGCAGGCACTAAAGAGGATACTTCGGTACCTCAAATCAACCATCACCCATGGACTTCATCTCAAACGGTCTTCCAATCAATCACTAACTGCCTTTTGTGATGCAAATTGGGCTGGTGATACTTTGGACAAAAAATCCACTGGTGCTTATCTAATTTATTTTGGCCCTAATGCGATATCCTGGTCATCTAAGAAGCAACCCACTGTTTCTAGATCATCCACAGAAGCTGAATATCGGACAATTGCCACCACCACTTTAGAAGTACTATGGTTACAGCAACTACTTCAGGAACTTGGAGTTCCAATGTCAGCTCCTACAATCTATTCAGACAACATTGGGGCCACCTATTTATGTGCCAATCCGGTCTTCCATTCTCGCATGAAGCATATAGCTATAGATTATCACTTTGTTCGTGATTTAGTTGCAGAAAAGAAGCTTAATATTTTGCATGTTCCCACCAGTCACCAGCTGGCTGATTTACTCACCAAACCTCTCTCCTCAACCAGACACCATTTTCTCAAAGACAAGATTGGAGTTATTGAAGATACCTCCATCTTGTGGGGCGTGTGAAGGAGCATCAACAACCAACTGATAGTTTCCATGATATTAGGAGCATAGTTGTAACCATAATTTAAATTTACTTATCTGTTTGTTACATCTGCAGTTATCTGTTGATTTGCAGCTATCTGTTTGTTACGTTTATTACAGCTACAACTATATATACTGCACCTTGTATTCACCATTTTAAATAAATCAGAAATATACACTTTACTTTCTATAGAATGTACTTGATAGTTGGACGTATTTGATACTTCGTCACCATTAAAATGCATTATTATGTATGTGCATGACACTGTTATGCTCTTGAATTGTTGGATACCAAACTATGGTTATATGCACACCAGTGGCAGATCTACATTATAGCCAGGGGTGTGTTTGCACCCCTCATTTTTAAAAAATTACATATAAATATAGTGAATGTATATAATTTGCCCCCTCTAATTTTGTATATTTAAACCCCCTGTCCTTAATTTTTCACTCTTTCATAATAATAATTATTAATTTTTATTTCTTAAATGAATTATCCCCCCTAACTTAGGGTCCTAGATCCGCCATTGATGCACACCATGATTATTTCTTAGATTGGTGATATGGTTAATATTGTTGAATATTTACTTCTTGCACCATATCCTATTCATGCTTGAGATTTCATATAAATGGTGAGAAACGACCCTTGTGATAGTTAGACTCTACGAAATTAATCCAAGAGTGAGAGTACCTTAGAGAGCCTTGAGGACTTGGATTAGCCAAGTTGAACGGAAGGTACGATTGAATTTGGTGTGGGAAGCTATGGTTTGGTACGCCGTGAGTTGAGATGTGTGACCTGAGCAGAGATCTAAGGGTTGAAAGGCATTGAATGTGTGGCGTCCCAATGGGTAGGTCGCCCCCCCCCCCCCCCCCCCCATTTTGGGACTGATCGTGCCAGCTCATAACATCCTGATAAGTACAGAGACAACTTATGATGGAGCGGAGGGTATATCTCTTGCAGGGGTTTTATCCAATTAGCTATGTCTAACGAGATTATACTATGGACATGGATATTGATGATTGATAGTCGATATTGGTGTCAGGGTACCAAGTGGATTCCAGGCTGCACAAGTATGAGACTGTGACAACGGTAGAGATATACTTACTCCCCATCGTTTCTTGAAGGATGATTTGTGATCAGTGGTTGATCAACTGAGAGTATGGATCTATACAGTAATGATGTGAAGAAGATGACGATGACGTAATGAGACTTGGTATATTATAAGGTTTCCTATTTGCCTTAGTCCTTATGTATAGATATATGTTTGTTGCATGTTTATGTGCTGGAGTGAGAAACGATCTCAACTCTTTTCATGGGGTGATATCGAAAGAATACGACCTCACCCCATTCCCTTTTTGTCTGTTACGCATACATGGACCTAACAACGTGGAATTTGGAAGTAACGTTCAACACAACTGGGCAATGGTTCTACAATGATAACAAGCGCATATCATTATTGAGGGGACCTGGCCATCCATAATTTATTGTCAACCGACTTACCTATTGTGACAACAGAACTCACCTTTCCCGCCGATTTATTCTTCGCACCTGAAGAGGATCCACCTGCTATGAATACTAGAATCTGTGAAGAGTACGCCTGTCCAACACCATCGCCTCTCATACCTGGGGGTGATGAGTGGCATCCTATCGAGTTTGATGATGAGAGAAAGGGGTAGGCATGTGTCATAGGTTACTGCTCTGTTGGGGTTCAGGTGTTTAGTAATCTCAGACTATAGTTGCTTTATGTTGTGTATCAAATTTCAGTTGTATTGTCGTCCAGTTATTTTTAGTTGTATTTGGATTCCAGTTGTACTTGAATGGAACATCTTTGATTAATGATTATGCTATGTTTCCTTTCATTATGGTGATTATATTTCTGCTTTTATTTGTTGAAGTTTTAAACGCACTTGGATTTTCATAAATAAATTAAGAGTTTTATTAAAAATAAATATTAAGCGATCCATGTGTGTTTTGGATCAATGTAACGAGGGACATTACAGTGCACATGTGTGTGTAAACTTTTGTCACTCTTAATCATTAATAACTTGGCTAAATGTCACTTTTGTTCCTTTATCTTATCCGGTTTGGTATCTCATTTTTAAAAAAGTTCACTTTGATCATTTATCTTATTTAAAATGTTCAAAATAGTTCGTACCGTCACATAAGTGTGACGTCCGTTAACAAAGAAAATGAAATTAGGTGATGTGACACGAAACATCGTTGAGTAGGTTCAAATTGGTTTATCAACTTTTTAAATAGATTCAAAATAATCATTCAACTATTTAAATATATACAACTTCAACACATGATGCTGAAAAATATGAAAGACCATGATTTTATTTATTCCTAAAGCAATAACGTGAACTAATATTTATCACACTGCTAGGAGATATGGAAATAATGCAGCTAATACGAAGCATGCTTGTATCAATCCAGATATTATTTGGATTAAAGAAACCCGATTATGTATTGAAACTGCTAGCTGTGTGTCCTTGGACATTATTATAATCCAGAACTTTATGAATGAAATTAATTACTATCCCTTTTCGTAAAATAAATAAATAAATAAATCCAAAACTCGACCCTCTCTTGGCATCACCCTCTCCATTTCACAATCTCAATATTCCATTTCATAAACCTTCAAATCACCCATAGTTAGTGGACCCTCCTCATTATGATATCACGTTGTCACATTTGCATTTTTCTTTTTCCTCCACGACGGCTGCATGTTGTTTTGGGCGTCTCGTTCCTGCATGCACCACGAAAGCCGTCTCCTTGTTTTTGTCCATCTTGTACTTGTATGTTTTGTTGGTTTTTGTGGTTTCGCATGGTACACCGATATTACTAAAATAATGTATATAAGTGTGATTATTTCATGAATTATTTTTGAAATTGAGTTAGACTTAAACTCAAATTATAAGATGATATCAAAATTTATCCTAACAATCATTGTTGGGTGTATCAGACCAGTCATTATTGAATGTTTAATCCTACTAACTTCATGTTCGAAATATCCAATTCTTTTGTGTCACACACAGTGTTTTAGAGATCTTTTGTGAACTAGTAATATGACCAAAGAAGAGAAAAAAAAAATAGGGACAAAATAATAAATGTGATGAGAAAAGTAGATAAATATAAAAAAAAAAAGAATAAAAATAATATCTATACCATTATATAAAGAGAATACAACTTTTGTTAACAACTTTTGGCCTTTACTTTTAGTGGATCTATTTTACCCTTCAAAAGTTACACTACAAAATAAATTCAACTATTTGTAGACATTTTTGTGTCCCTATAACTATCTTCACAAATCACTCACTATTATATAACCTCCATTATTTCTCTTTATTTTTTTTATTTTTAAAAAATATAGCAAAACAATGAGGCACAAAGTGTCTCTATTCCCCAGGTGAAAGAGAAAATAAATGTATGTTTATAATAACTCAAATTTACCGCATTGTCCACATATTCGAGGGTATATGTTGGTGTAAAATGAAGCCTGACGTTTATCTCATCAATAGCAAAATATTTTGAGAGGGTATATGTGTTGGTTTAAAGCTTTTTAGACACTAACTTTCATACACTGTAAGTCAAGAATTAGAAGTCAAACTGAAGGATGGTGAATGGTTGAAGGTTGATGCTTCATCCTCCTTGATCGTCGTCATGGCCAAGCGAGCGATGCATTCCAAGTGAGTCACATGTCATCAATCATATAGTTAATATTCATATTCAATTAGATTTTAAACCCTTGCAAAAGCTTGTACGGATTTGTTTAAATTATATATTTTTTATATTTATATTTAGTTTTTTTAACATATATTTACATAAATAAAATTATTAATTGCTAAAATATTTAGTAGCATATTACATATAATTACATTAAAACTGAAAAAGGTGATTAATTAAATTTTTAACTGAACATATGTTGTCTTTAAAAATATTTAACCTATTGAAATTTATTATGATTTATTATTTGTCTAATTAATAATAGTCATGCAATAACTACTAAATGTGTAAATTAAAAAAGAATGTAAATATGATAAATATGAATATATAATTATTTTAATTTGAGTTTTTTTGGATATTATATTAACATGTACTTGATTTTTATCTTTTTCTATTGAATAATTTTGAAATGTATTTATTGTATATATTAAATTTTATATTAAATTTGTTGACATAGTGTGTTTTTTTTATTAAAAATATATAGTTGTTAATTATTTTAAAATGATATTTGTAATCATTTTGAAGATGTTAATTTTAATTATATAATATTGTTGAAGTTTTGAATTGGTTAACCTCACCGCAACATAAATTTAAACACTATTATTATTATTATTATTATTATTATTATTATTATTATTATTCACACAATAATTATATTATTGTTACTTGTTAATTTTTAAATTTATTTATCAATAAGGAATATTATTTTATTTTTAATATAAGTAGGCTTTTCATTCTCAAACTCTATTATTATTATTATTATTATTATTATTATTATTGTTGTTGTTGTTGTTGTTGTTGTTGTTGTTGTTGTTGTTGTTGTTGTTGTTGTTGTTGATGATGATGATGATGATGATGATGATGATGTTGTTGTGATATTTAATGTTTTTATTTTGAACTAATTATATTTATCTACATTTATCATTTTTATTATGATAATTGACTATTTTGAATGTTAAAAGAAAAAATCATCATCATCATTCAAAAAATTATTAAAGTAAAAATAACCATTGATCAAGAAAATTAATAAAGTAAAAATTATTAAAGGTGAGGATGATCCCTCCATCCTTGGTTGAATGTTCTGGAGTAGGGTCATATTCTGCACTATTCCCACTGGCATAATTCACCTCCTCCATAGCTTGAGCAAGTGCATTACTCACAGGGCATTCTCCTCTATGGGTTTCCCCACACTTATCACAAGTAAGGGCGGAGGAGCTACAGTCAAAAGTTGTACCTGTGCTTTCATCACAGTCTCCATCTGCTTAGACAACTTCTCCAGCTTCTGGTCAATGCCTGAACTAGATGCTCCGGCTTCCACTTGGTTCACTGCCCTATTTATGATTCGCCTATCTGCAGTGTTGGTATAGGTGTTTGAGGTCAAGGCGTCTATGATTCTTGTAGCCTCAGTGGGTGACTTATTCATCAGAGAGCCCCCACAAGAAGCATCAGGGTTGTCCTGAGTGGCTGGACACACATCCATAGAATATCTGAATGACCCTCTACTGGCTAAAACCATGGTGAAGGCAGCTCTGGAGTAGCTCCTGAAATCTCTTCCATGCCTCTGACATTTGTATCCATAAACTTAATATCAAAAACACCTTTTTGAACATAATCACGAATGAAATGATATCTGATTTCAATATGCTTTGCCTTATAATGTTGAATGGGATTTTTAGATAATTTGATTGCACTAGTGTTGTCACAATATACAGGTATATTATTTTCAAAACTAGGGTAATCTTCTAATTGATATTTTACCCATAGTAACTGTGAGCAGCAACTGGTAGTAGACACATAATCAGCTTCTACAGTTGATAGAGTAATTGAGTTCAGCTTCTTGCTTACCCATAAGATGAGACAGGGTCCAATAAAGTGGCATCCTCCACTTGTGCTTTTTCGTTCAACTCTATCTCCTGCATAGTCTGCATCGCAGTATCCTATTAACCTGAAATCTTGATTTTTCTTATAGAATAGACTGAGGTTAGTGGTGCCCACTAGATAACGTAAGATCCTTTTAACAGCTTTGAGATGTGACTCTCTAGGATCAGACTGAAATCTAGCGCATAAACAGACGCTATGCATGATATCAGGTCTACTGGCTATAAGATAAAGAAGTGGGCCAATCATACCTCTGTAGATCGTTTGATCTACTGGTTTACCTGATTCGTCTTTGCTCAAGGGATTGGAAGCATGCATTGGTGTCTTCATAGGTTTAGCATCTTCCATTTTGAACTTCTTAAGAAGTTCCCTTGTATATTTCTGCTGATGAATATATATTCCCTTGTTATCTTGTTTGATCTGAAGTCCTAAGAAAAACTTAAGTTCTCCCATCATACTCATTTCAAACTCACTCTTCATCAGATCAGAAAAATCTTCACACGGAGATTCATTAGTAGCTCCAAAGATAATATCATCAACATAAATTTGAACTATAATGAAATCTTTGACAACTTCTCTTTTGAAAAGAGTAGTGTCTACTTTGCCTCTCATAAAACCATTTTCTATGAGAAAAGAGCTCAGTCTGTCATACTAAGCAGGAGGTGTTTGCTTCAGACCATACAGAGCCTTTTTGAGTTTAAAAACATGATCTGTAAGAGTGGAATCTTCGAAACTGGGTGGTTATTTAACATAAACTTTCTCTTCAATAAAACCGTTTAAAAACGCACTCTTAACGTCCATATGAAAAAGCTTAATATTTTTAGGAGTAGCAAACGCATGCATGATTCTTATAGCTTTTAATCTTACTACAAGAGCAAAGGTTTCAGTGAATTCTATACCTTCCTGTTGGTTATAACCTTAAGCTACTAACCTAGCTTTGTTTCTTACCACTTTTCCTTGCTCATCTAGTTTGTTTCTGAAGACCCATTTTGTTCCAATGTTGCTTTTATTCTTTGGCTTGGGAACTAGGGTCCAGACGTCGTTTCTGGTAAATTGGTTCAATTCTTCTTCCATGGCTAAGATCCAGTCATCATCTGTCAGAGCTTCGTCTATTATTTTTGGCTGTATTTCTGAGATGAAAGCATAGGATGCTTGATCTCGGAAGGATGATCTGGTCTTTACGCCTTCTTTTTTATCTCATATGATCTACTCTTTGGATGATAAGTTACAAATTTCCAATCCTTCGTCTGTGGTTGAGAGTCAGACGCTCCTTCAATCTGAGGAAGAATTTCCTTAGGAGGTTGAACTTCTTCTAACTTTGGAGTTACAGACGGACCAATCTGCATATCTGCAAAATCATCCTCAAGGTCTGATAGATTCTTCTACAACTAAGGTTCTTGTATTAAAAACTCTGTAAGCCTTAGATGTATCAGAATATCCTAGGAAGACACCCTTATCCACCTTAGAATCAAATTTTCCCAATTAAGCTTTATTGTTTAAGATGTAGCACTCACATTCGAAAGGATGAAAGTAAGCAATGTTGGGTCTTCTTCCTCTCCATAGTTCATAAGGAGTCTTTTCAATCATATGTCTGATCAATACTCTGTTTTGAACATAACAAGCAGTATTTACAGCCTCTGCCTAGAAGTGTTTAGGTAGAGACTTTTCACAGAGCATGGTTCTAGCCATCTCCTTCAAAGTTCGATTTTTCCTTTCAGCTACCCCATTTTGTTGAGGTATTCTTGGTGAAGAGAAGTTGTGGAAAATCCCATTCTTTTCGCAAAAAGATTTGAACTCAGCATTTTCAAATTCAGTTCCATGATCACTTCTGATGCTAGAGATGCAAAAAACTTTTTCATTTTGAACTCTTTTACAGAATATTTCAAAGACCTTGAAAGACTCATGTTTATGGCCTAAGAAGTATACCCATGTGTATTTTGAATAGTCATCAACGATAACTAAGCCATAATTCTTTTCGCCCAGACTCAACGTTCTAGTAGGACCAAATAAATCCATATGCAAGAGTTGTAACAGTTTGGAGGTGGAAACAACATTTTTAGATTTAAAAGATGTTTTAATTTGTTTCCCCTTTTGACATGCTTCACAGAGAAGATGGGTTTTCCAAGAAATCTCAAGCAATCCTCTTACTAAACCCTTTTTCGAAATGTGTTTCAGATTCACATGCCCAAGTTTTTTTGTGCCAAATCCATCTTTCATCCTCTCTAGACAGTAGACACGTTACCTTCTGCTTGCTAAGATCTATAAAATCAATTTCATACAGATTGTTGTGTCGTCTGGCAGAAAAGACAGACTTGCCATCATCTGTTTTGACTATACATATGTGCTTGTTGAAGGAGACGATATAACCATTGTCGCACAATTGACTTATGCTCAGTAGGTTATACCTCAGACCTTCAACATATAGGACATTATCTATGGAGGTTAGGGAGGACATACCAACTTTACCTACACCTGTGATGCGTCCTTTTCCCAAGCCTCCAAAGGCAACTGCTCCGCCTTCAACTGGCTTTAGGTCTAGGAACGTAGACCTTTCTCCTGTCATGTGTCGTGAGCAGCCACTGTCCAGCTAACAGCTCAAACCCTTGCCTTTTCCTACCAAGGATATCTAAAATAGGAATAATTTGAGACTTTGGTACCCAAATCTTCTTGGGTCCAGTAGCATTAGTGCCCTTAGACATCTGCTTCTTCTTGTGTATGCATCTGAACTTGGAGTGTCCAGACTTTCCATAGAAGTCACATTTGTCTGTATCAGACTGAGTAGAAGCATATGCATCTTTTTCTATGCCTAAACCAGATTTATCATGAGGATGTTGGTGATATTTTAAAACCATAGTGAGAGTGTTAGAGCTTTCTAGAAAATTTCCAAAATCCTTAGTTAAACAGGCTACTTCCTCCCTTAGTTTTTCAACTATGGATGAATCGTCTGTTTGACTTGAGGTACTAGTTTGACTTAGGCTCTCTTCAAGAATCTTGACTTTTCTTCCAGTTTTGTATTTGATTTCTTCAACAATTCTATTTCACAAACAAACTGTTTGAGTTTTTGCTTAAATTTTTTACATTGCTGAGAGATCATATGACAATTCTGAAGTAAAACGTCATAAGGCATCTCTTCTTCATCGTTTGATGAAGAACTAGATGAACTTTCAGATTCAGAACAAATTTGTACCTCAACTTTTTCTTCTGTTTCTGCCATCAGATAGATATTTGCTTGTTCATTGTCTGAGCTGTTGCTTTGCTCACTGTCTGAGTCGTCCCATATGGCCATCAGACTCTTATTCTTTTTCTTGCTACCATAGAACTTCTTTTTCTTTAGCCTTGGACATTCAGACTTCACGTGTCCAGGCTTTTTGCACTCGAAGCAGATGATCTCCTGACTATCCTCCTTATCTCTCTTCTTGAATCTGGAATCCTTTTTCCTGGAGGACTGTCTGAACTTGTTTTTCTTTTTTAGCATCTGCTTAAACTTTCCTACCATGAGGACAGCCTCATCGTTTGTAGATCCTGCAGAGCTTTCGTCTGATTTGTTTTTGTAAGGAGAGTGGTTGTTGGGGCATTTAATGTTAGCATTAAATGCTTGTTACCAACTAGTCATTCTGAGCTGATAAAGCATTATGATTATCTTTCTTGAGATATACTACATGTCCTTTTGTTGCAGTGGTCACATCGCTTGCTCAGACAAGTACTCATTGCTAACTGTAGCGCGTCTTTTGAGGCGAGGGGAACTTCTGATACTTTGACTCTTCTTTATGTTTCCCTTTGTGCACTTCGACAGATCCTAGGAGGATGTTCTATGAACATTCCCTATAATACAGATTATAAAATGACAGTGCATTTACTATGCCTTTAAATGCTTCTTCAGACTTAAGCATCTGTCTGCATATCATCTATATTTTACAGAAGCAGATGCAACGTTTTCGTCTGTTGGCATTTAAGACGCAATCCTTTTACTTAATATTTGTTTTGCATTAAATCAAAATGATTGAGGGTCCTGATTCGTCTTATGACTCAACAATAGTGTTCAATTATTCTTTTCAAAAGAAAGAGAATCAGAGCAGAAAGATTGATGTGAGAACAATTATAATAAAGAAGCCTAGGATTGTGATTTTGCATGTACCCATTTCCCCCCAATTCTAATCTCAATAAAATCCCTAAATGTGTTACTTGCCAGTGACATCTTAAATCCATTAATTAACAATTGGTCATAGTTAATAACATTATTTCCCTAATTTAATTCCCAATTGATCATAGGTGAATTAACTTTGGGCAAACGATGATTCTCGGAGAGGTTGATTAACAGGGTTAATCTACTGGAAATTCGTACAATAAGTTTGATCATGCAAATTATACGAATCCAATCACTTCACAGTTCAATTAATCGCAAGCAATTGATCATATAGAAGAGATTAATTTATGTTTAGACTTATCAGTTCTAAGAAGCAATAAAAGCAGTGAAGAGATACAAATAACTAAGTAACATCGAGGATTTATTAAAATCAGAACCGGGATAGAAAGGTACATCTACATCACAATCTGGGGCTAAGAGAAACTAGCCACTCATGTTCATGATTAAGCTAGAAAACTCAAAAGAAGACATAAAGATAACAAAAGGGAGGAAATTTTACCGTGATGATCGCCAATAGTGCTCTCTACGTCCTCCCGTAGTTCAGAGTCTCTCACAGGACCTCTTTCTCACTCAGAACCCTCAGTTTTCAAAATAGAACAAAAGATAAAAAATAAAAAGGGCTTCTCAGCCCTTATTTATAATAATTTAAAATTCAAATGAGCTGTTAGTGCAACTTACCATGGCCCTGGTAAAATGACCACGACCGTGGTCCTTGCATGGTCTTCAAGGTCCAATTTTGTTATGTAACCAGCATGGCATGGCCATTTTACCATGGCCATGGTCCTTGCGTTACTTCAGTTCTAGCCTTTTTTTTTCCTTGGTCTTCCAAACAGTGGCCTTTTTTGCTCCAAAGAGTGCAATTTTTACCTCTTTTCTTCATGAAGCCTCTTGAGTATCTGTCTTACATTAACTAACACCAAACAGTGAGTTTTGCCAATGAAATATATTTAAAATGTATAAAAATGACATCTAAACGCACATTAAAATACAATCAAAATCTGATTTATTAGTGGCAATTAACAATATGCATGTGGATGACACGGGCTGGGTAGCTGGCAGTGTACATGTAAATGACAAGTGACAGTCTAGTCACTGTCAATTTAGTCCCTAACTGGATGACAAGTTTTAGTTATAATATATTTTTTTTTAAATTAAAACTATTTTTATCAAACCAGAACCAATTATGGAAAATCAATTATGAATTAGTTATATATAATATCCACTTGTCATATATAGTTATTAAAACAAGGGTCCTAGCGAGACGTTTGGTTGGGTTTTGTTTTAATGGAACAATTGTAAAGATGGCTTCTATGGTAAAGATTAGGGGTGTTTATGAACGAATCCAATCTAATCAAAATCGAAAACACCAATTGAAAAAATCGAAAATCGAAAATTGAAAAAATCAAAATTTTATATTGGATTGGATCGAATTTCGGATTTGATTTTGAAATCCAATATAAACCGAAGTTAAATTAGATATACAATTTTATTTATAAATTTATGATATTACTCATGTTTACATTTTTATTTCTTATATATTTATAAAATTATCACATAATTTATATTTATTTGTGAAAAATCTATTTAATTGAAGATAATTTTTTAGTAACCATTTGATTAGCGGTACATAACTATAATTATTAAGTTATATAAATTTACTTTTAATAGTATACATTTGAAGAGTTATATATACTACTATTAATTGTTTATTGACTTATAAGTGAGATATTTAATATTTTAAATTATCTTTTATTATGTTTACTACATATATTACCATTTATTTAATACTTTCTCCAAAGAAAAATAAAAATAAGACTAAAACTGAAAACTAATCAAATCCAAACCGCTTTAAATTGGATTAGATTAGACCGGATTAAAATTTTTAATTAAACCGATTAGATTATTAAGTAATGAAACGGAAGTTATTGGATGAGATGATTTTTCTCATAAAAATCAATCCAATCCAATCCACAAACATCCCTAGTAAAGATGGCTTTCAGAAGCTAAATTTTGGAAGGGTAAATTCTTTTAACATTTCTTAATTTAATATTTTAAATTTCTTAGACTTTCATAATTTAGTTTCTATAATGTTTTTTTTTTTTGAGAACTTCTATAATGTATTTAATACATTTCAAAAGTTTAAATTCTAAAACATCTACATATTTCCAAAAATATGTTTCAGAAATTAGTTTCTGAAAAAGATATTTTTATAAAGAAAATACAAAAACTCAAAGAGATGTGTGAAGAGAAAATACAAGGGCGCAAATAAAAATGCCCTACAATGAGTTCTTCGTTTGTCAGATGCTTGATCTGTGGGAGATATGGCTTCACATTTCCTCCAGAAGCCACTACTGTTATGCCGTTGGCAACTACATGGAAGGACCCTATGGATATACTGCTTTGAAAATATTCTGGGAGATCATTTGAACCCAAAGACATCCAAATCACATTAACGCTGTCACTTATGGCAGCCTCAAAAGAAGCCAAAATGTCAGCATCAAAATTTCTATTCAATTTTGTTTATATATGTATGATTGAATGAGGATGTAATTTTTTTTTCTTTTCACTTTTGGTACATATACTATTTACTCAATATTATTGGAAAATCAGAATTATTACTCCATGAAAGATAAAACGAAAGAGAATTTAATTAAAATGTATTAAGAGTATAAAGGGAATTTGCCATTTACATATTCAAAAAATACTTATTTATTATGAATTTTAATTATAATATAATTTATACATTAAAATTATTTATTTATTATAATTTTTAATTATATAAAAATAAACATTTATCATATATATGATGTACAAAATAAAATATTAGTCAATTATTAAACAATCACATAGATATCAAATATATTATGGGTAAAATATATATATATTTTTAGCCTTTTTAATTTTTCAAATTCGATTTTATTTCTCTAATTTTTTTATCCTATTTTTGTTCCTCTAATTTGGAAATACTTCACTTTTAGTTCTTAAAGTGATTATAATTAATATTTAATGGCGATTATATACAGCCACAAAAATGTACTTTGAGGACAAAAATAGAGTATTTTCGAATTAGAGAGATGGAAATATGACAAAAAATTTTGGAAGAGTAAAACTGAATTTGGAAAATTTTAAAGACACTGAAAACATATTTTATCCAATATATATTTATAATATAAAAATTGATATAATAAATTGTGGATAGGTAAACATTAGTATATTTATTTAATTAAAAGTTAACTTTTTTGACAAATGAAATTAAAAGTAAACTTAAATTTACAACTATAGGTCATTAATACATGATTGAAATTATGTATAACCTCTCTCTTTTTTCCACCCACCGCATAACCTATTTCTAATATACTACCTTTTATATACAGGTTGGGTTGTCTTTATATTTGGGGGTTTGCATCTTTCCAATTTCCAAACAAGACGTTTCATAGGTATTTATGGATAATGGTCCCCTGTCCAATGACGTTTCAAAGTATCTTTGGATAACCATCCCCTGTCCAAATAAGACATTTCATAGGTGTCAATATATGATATTATGGTCCCCTGTCCAATTTCTGTTTAATATTTAGATACATTTTTTTTTTTTTTGTGAATTAGTATTTAGATACATAATCCACTAGAGACTACCAAGTTACGTATCCAGAAATTTAATGGTGTAGGAGCAAAACACACACACACACACACACACACACACACACACACATATATATATAGTTAATTTGTTAATAAGATTATGTAATTAAAAATATGTCTATACATAGAAATCGTTGTAGAGAGTATTTGAGAAGTTTTATTACTCATTTAGAAAGTTACTAGTGCGTGTATCCCGTGCAATACTCGGGTAAATTTTTTAGTGAGAGACAAAGAAATTTTTTTAATTTATATGTAACAATATATAATCAAATTTATATATCTAATTTAAAAATATTTGATATATGAATTATATTTTAAGAAATTATTTATTTTACAATTATTAATTTAACTTTAACTATTTCTAGTTTCAAAATGTATTTACAATAATTTAAAAGTTTAAAATTTCAAGAAGTCAGTTATAACAAATTTTAAATAATTATAGTAAATATGAATTTAATTATCTAAAATAATTATATGAATGCTTAATAATTTTTGCAGAAAAACGTTTTAATTTTGTACTGAGTTTAGCTCATTCTTTTTCATTTAGCTATGTCAAATTTTTTTCAACATTCTTAACTTGTGATTTAGTATCTTTTCACCTCCATCTATATCTCTATCTATTTTTATACTGGTTGGGTATTCGGCGGGGTGCATAACCGAATACCCTTTAGCCTATGGTGCAAACGAAAAACATAAGCAAGGGTAGTGTTCAAATATTCGGCCTGCCGGATACCCGAACAGTACCTACTGTTTGAGTATTCGGTAGGATGCATAGCCGAATATCCTTTACTTTGTTGTGCAAACGTAAAAGTGCATGTGTAAACGCTATTCGGGTATTCGGCCTATTGAATAGCCGAACAGTGTCTAGTTAATAAACTATTAAACTTTTTAGACGGAGTTGGGCAATGGGGCTAAACCTAATAGCCGAATACTATACAAAGTATCAGGTTGTCATAACCTAAATGCTAGATAAAGTATCAGACCATTCGGTTGGCCTAGTAGTCTAATACTTGGCAATGTATTAGGGATAAATCCACTAAAATAATTAAGACATAAAGAGGTAACTAATAAATATTGATTAATGAATAATTACATATCATTAAGAGAAATGACCAGAGGGAGAAAGCCCATGGATCCAAGGCTCAATAAAGTGAGTATAAATATGGAACATTCCTCGAGGTACGGTAACTAGATTCTCTCATTTATTACCCTCATTAAATGCTCTGAGCTGAAAGCTGACTTGAGCGTTGGAATGCCTTTTACAGGTACCCATCCCCTCTTCTCATTTTGGGGGATTCGGACATTTGGAGGAGATCTTGGACAAGAAGCATCTCAAGGATGAAGTTACCTTGGTACCCTCAGGCAGGAACATTTTGGCGCCCACCATGGGGCCCTAGGTAAAACTTTTTCCTACGGTCCTGCAAGGATATGGTTACTACTCGGAGTCAAACGAATAGGGATATACTAGGCACGTCTGTACATGCTACTCAACAGGTCACACAGTAACAGGCCGACATGGATCAGGTGCATACAGAGGACCAAACCAACATGTCCTCTGAGTTAAGACAATTACGAGCTGAGTTTCCTGACATGCATCGGCAGCACGCATACCAGATTTTGGAACTTCGTAAAGAGAATGCAGAGCTGAAAAGTTTAAATCGAACATGGAAACCTGAAGATCAGGCACCCACTCACCAGCGTGAGGGAGAGTCAATGGCTAACTTCAGCATACAGGGGGAGACGCATCGTCTCTCAGCCTTTACGACCACCACCCAGCCATGTCGGCATCCTTTTGTTTCCGGCATCATGGAAACACCTCTGCCTCCAACGTGGGAAAGCCTCAGCCTAGACAGATATGATGGTACCACTGATCCGGATGACACACATAGATGTGTACGTGACTCAAGTCAGCCTCTACACTAATGACGATGTTATCCTACGTAGGGTTTTCCCCACATCCCTGAAGGGGCAAGCCCTTAATTGGTTTACCTAGCTTCCACCTAATTCTATTGACAGCTTCGAAACACTTGCTGCTAGATTCGACATCCAATTCACAACAAGTCGATCCCATTATTTGACCTCAGTTGCACTTGTTAACATACGCCAGGAGAAGAAGGAACCTCTTCGAACCTTCATGGAAAGATTTGGCAAAGTCGCTTTGAACATTCGTAACTTGGACCCGGCAGTAGTCATGCATCACCTGGTCACAGGCCTTAGGCCCCTGGAGCTTTCGTCAACAGCCTCTTTAAGAAGCCTGCGCTTGACATGGATGATCTTCGGCAGAGGGTGGCAAAATACATGTAGATGGAGGATTTAGCCAAATACCGTAATCAAGTTCGAACGGAGGCAATTACTACGAAGAAGGAGCAGGATAAGGACAATCACGGGAAAGGAAAGGATAAGTTTCCAAAAGACCGAGAGTATCGTGGCCCTCGATACATAAGCTATACCCCGCTCAATGCTAGCATCTCCCGGGTGCTCGAGCAAGCCCTCGCAACTGAGATACTGGCTATGCCAAAGAGGGCCAATACTCCCCCTAGGGCTGACTTTTCCAAACAATGTCGATACCATCACAACAGGGGCCATTCGATCGAAGAATGTGCAGTACTAAAAGACAAAATTGAAGACCTCATCAATAAAGGACATTTGAAAAATTTCGTCCAAAAGCCCTAAGCAAACCGATCCCAAACATACTCGAAGTAAAAGGAAGACGACAGATCATACAAAGGGATCGCGATAATGACAGAGGTCAAGATCGAAAGATAGAAAGGCATCGGAGTCGGTCCAAGGAACGACAACATGATAAGCAATATGAGCAACCAAGGAGAATCATCAATACTATATATATATATGTAATATAATGTACATCATCATATCATAAAAGTATAAGATATGGCTTTACAAAACTTAAATATACATGTACATACAATACCAAAATAATCCTCTTGTAGAGGACATTTACAACAACCTAAGTATTTATACATATGTCCTAAGCTGGTCCCCAAACTATATACATATATATGAGAACATATCCAAAAAGAGGGATCTCATCCCATCTTTCACATCTACATCCGCTTCAGTCACGAACGGTCTGAGAACTTGCAACATCACCACTATTTGCTCCTGTGCCAACCACACGATCATTGTAGTAATACAACACAAATACAAACACAAAATGCAAGGGTAAGCTTATTTATAAAAAGAACATAGATATACAAGAAGGATAGGATTTACTTAAAGGAAAACTAAAATGAATCAACAATAATAAATCCATCACATCGTTCAATAACACGTACATCAATCTCATATACAATTTCATTATGTAATGTCATGCTGACTCGACTCCATGGAAATTTCTACAACTTTTGGGCGATCCCTCGTAGGCCCCATCCCCTACCATGATCTCACTCTCTGACCATTCAGGGAGTCCTTTGAGCTGACCCTGTGGAGGAAGTGTGATTTTAATCAAAATAGACAAGTGTGGGTATTGGCTTACCTCTGTAAGGTTTGCAAAACCTTCCATTTATAGGAATTCGCCCACTTGTCTATTCGATAGGCCCACCGTTAGCCACCACGAAAACCTCCGGCACTAGGTTGAGAGCCTACCTAGCACCCTCAACTTACGTGCCTACCCATATGCAATGTCTTGTAACAAGCCAAACGACTTTGATTGCCACAAGTTTCCTCTATGTTATAAATTCACCATTTTTCTCAAATCATGCTTATGAACCCATCCAGCAGTTCAATAAGCTCAAGTAAGGTATTCTCACACCCTGAATCCTTACTTACAACACAACACCAACTTTAAACAAATGTGAATTTCCTAACATAGTTCTAGAACTTTTGTGGACATCTCCATCACACCCATACCATAGAAATAATTCAATTTAAAATAAATTTGGAAGCCATTTTATAGTGTAGAAAATGAATGCTCGCTTAAGCGCCACTTTACTCTCGCTTAAGCTAGAATTTTAGGAATTAATTGTTCACTTCCAGGGTTCCTCGCTTAAGCTAGGATTTTTCTCGCTTAAGTGCGGCCTCGCTTAAGCTAGGATTTCTGGCGCTTAAGCTAGAACAGCTTCCTGACCAAAAATGTCCTCTGTCCCCTGTCTCGCTTAAGCGAGAACCACTCGTCACTTAAGCGACACAGGGTTGCAGGACCTCGAAAACATGCTTAAAACTCTTCAATGGCTACCAAATTCATTCCATATCAAATTTTACATCAAACATAACATAGATATATCATTCCACACTAAAAAACAACATTCCGAACATAGAATTTACAAATAAAGCATTCAATCGTATTAAAGCTTCCCTTACCTAAAATTCTTGACTCAAAACCTTGAAGAAGAAGCTAGGGAGGAGACTTGGTGATTCTAGAATGATCTCTACTCAATTTTGGCTATGAAATCAACTAGAGGAAACCTAAATCAATCCCAAATTGAGCTTCAATCAAATTTTGACCCACCAACCAAGATTCTACATGAAACCCATTTCTCATGTTCTTGGTAGGAGTTAAGAAAGAAACTAAGAGATCAAGAATAGAGAGCAATTGAACTTACCAACTTGAAATCAACTAAGGAAGCTCTAGAGAACAAGAAATCAACCTTCATGATGGTGTAGAAATTCAACCAACTCAAGAGGAAGAGAGACTTAGAGAGGAAGGAAGATAAGAATGAATGAAATGGAAGAAACATGAAGATGTGCATGTTTAAGCTTTGAGATTAATTTGAAATTTTGCTATTTGCCCCCACCCTTCCTCTAAGGACACCCACTTCTCTTATTTTTCTTTCCTACAACTCACGGAACTCACGTAAAAGTCCCAAAAATCTCACAACACACACCCTAAGTCCAACACCTCATGAAAATCTAACAATAACACTATGGCACAAAACAAAACATAAAACTTAAGTTAATTATTATATCAATTAACATAATTTAAATTTAGTTTGCCCTTTCATTATTAATCAAACACTTAAACATACAATTAGGAAAATCACAATGTTACATCAAGATTGCAAACTGTGTTGTGAGGAAAACTCTCATAGACCAAGGGAGTTCGGCTGATATCCTATACCGGAACACTTTCAAGCAACTCGACATACCGGAAGGTAAGTTGATGCCTTATGATGAACCATTAGTCGGTTTCTCAAGAGAACGAGTGAACACCAGGGGATGTTTAGAACTGAGTACAAAGTTTGGGTACGGTGAAAAAGAACACAGAGTTATCAAAGTCTGATACATTGTGGTTCATGCCAACACCTCCTACAACATACTGCTCGGGCGACCATTGTTGAATGCCCTGGGAGCCATAGTGTTTTACTCCACACCTGGCTATGAGGTTTCCCTTCGACAATGGAACATTTTTAACCGTACACATGGACCAAAAAGCAGCCAGGGAATGCTAATTAGCAAGCCTAAAAGTTACTCAGTTAAGGGAGGAAAGTTACAAAGCGGTAAACATGGTTTCTGCCCTTGAACCTACCGCTTCCGAGGGTCTAGACCTCGACCCCCAAATAGAACATGACCAAAGGGTCGAACCAAATGAAGAAACTCATGCCTACCAAATTGGCAAAAACCAGGGGCAGGTTACGTATCTCGGTGGACAGCTATCCCCAAGTGACCGACAACAAGTTGCAAAAGTAGTTCATAGTAATTCGGACCTATTTGCCTGGGCAACATTGAACATGCCAGGCATCGATCCAAATTTTCACAGCCACACGTTCCTCAGTTTCTTGGATGCATATTCAAGATATAACCAGATCCGAATGCATCCTCAGGATGAAGACAAAATCGCTTTTATAACAGAATCCGCCAACTATTGTTACCGAGTCATGCATTTCGGCTTAAAGAATGCAGGAGCAACCTACCAAAGGCTGATGGATAAAGTTTTCCGAAGACAGTTAGGAAAGAACTTAGAAGTCTACATCGATGACATGGTGGTCAAGTTTTTGAGCATCACTGCCCACGTCAGGGACCTAGAAGAAATCTTTGGTGAGCTTAAAAAGCACAACATGCATCTAAATCCGGAGAAGTGTGTCTTCGGGGTGCAGGAGGGAAAGTTCCTTGGTTTCATGCTAACATGCAGAGGTATCAAAGCTAACCCAGATAAGTGTCAGCACTTCATAAACATGAGAAGTCCAAAGACTCCTAAGGAAGTCCAAAGACTGACAGGAAGAATCGCTTCCTTGTCTCGATTCTTGCCAAGGATAGCGGAGAAGGCAAGGCCTATTATGAATTTGTTAAAGAAAGTAAAAAACTTCTCATAGGACCCGCAATATGAAGAGGCCTTTCAAAGTCTGAAGCAAACCCTCTCTGCTCCATAAATACTCAGAAAACTTGATCCCCAAAAGGAATTGATACCTCTCGGTCTCCCAAGAAGTGATAAGTGCGGTGCTGGTACAAGAACATAATGACGGCCAAGCACCAGTATACTTTGCCAGCCAGGTACTCCAAGAAGCCGAAACACGATATCAGCTAATAGAGAAAGTCGCCTTGGCATTGGTCAATGCTGCGAGAAGGTTGAGGCAATATTTTCAAAGTCACCAACTGGTTGTCAGGACCGATTGCCCTGTAGCCAAGGTTTTGAAAAAGCTAGAACTAGCAGGGCGTATGATGGCTTGGTCAGTCAAACTCTCGGAGTTCGACGTAAGATATGAACCTAGAGGACCAATAAAGGCACAATGCTTAGCTGATTTTGTTAATGAATTACACCCTCCCGGACTCTTTGAAAACGAATGGTGGACTTTACATGTTGATGGTTGTTCCTGCCCGAGGGTAGCAGGGTAACTTCCTCCTTGAGATGCTTCTTGTCCGAGATCTCCTCCAAATGTTTGAATCCCCCAAAATGAGAAGATGGGGTGGGTACCTGTAAAAGGCACTCCAACACTCAAGTCAGCTTTCAGCTCAGAGCATTTAATGAGGGTAATAAATGAGAGAATCTAGTTACCGTACCTCGACAATTGTTCCATATTTATACTCACTTTATTAGGCCTTGGATCCATGAACTTTCTACCTCTGGTCATTTCTCTTAATGATCTGTAATTATTCATTAATCAGGATTTATTAGTTACCTCTTTATGTCTTAATTATTTTAGTGGATTTATCCCTAATACATTGCCAGGTATTAGACTACTAGGCCAACCGAATGGTTTGATACTTTATCTAGCATTTAGGTTATGACAACCTGATACTTTGTATAGTATTCGGCTATTAGGTTTAGCCTCATAGCCCAACTCTGTCTAAAAAGTTTAACAGTTTATTAACTAGACATTGTTCAGCTATTCGGCAGGCCGAATACCCGAATAGTGTTTACACATGTACTTTTACGTTTGCCCAACAAAGTAAAGGATATTCGACTATGCATCCTGCCGAATACTCAAAAGGTAGGTACTGTTCGGGTATCCGGTAGGCCGAATATCCGAACACTACCCTTGCTTATGTTTTTCGTTTGCACTAAAGGCTAAAGGGTATTCGATTATGCACCCTGTCGAATACCTAACCAGTATAACAGTTCCTCCAACCATCAGGGAAGTGGTGCAGGTATAATTCTGGAAGGACTGAACCAGCTTGTACTTGAACAATCCTTAAGGTTCGGATTCAAAACCTCTAACAACCAAGCCGAATACGAAGCTTTACTGGAAGGACTTCAGTTAGCCAGTGAGGTAGGTGCCGGAAAGGTCTTATGCTAGAGTGATTCAAAAGTTGCAGCCGAACAGATCAACAAAACCTACCAAGTCAAAGACTCGCAGCTTCTAAAGTATTACCACACTTTCATGAGATTAGAAGAAGACTTCGAAGAAGTTCAAGTGAAGCACCTTGTCCGAGAAC
This sequence comes from Pueraria montana var. lobata, assembly GCA_026413185.1. NCBI lineage: Eukaryota > Viridiplantae > Streptophyta > Magnoliopsida > Fabales > Fabaceae > Pueraria > Pueraria montana. The sequence continues at coordinate 46,168,233 of CM048656.1, forward strand.
ACAATGACAGGGTCGACCAGTTAGCTAAGTTTGCTAGTACCCAAAAACTAAGGCATCTCATAACTTTCTTCCAACAAGTGCTGCTCGACCCCGGCATAATTTCTACAGAGCACATGCAAGTCTCCACTACTGATGAGGATTGGATGGCCGAGATCCGACAATTTTTTAAACACAACTTTCTTCCAGAAGACAAGGTAAAAGCCAAGAAGTTGAGGGTCAACATCGCTAGGTATACCCTGGTGGCAGGAGAATTATATAGAAGGGGATTCTCTACTCCATTGCTAAAATGCTTGGATAAAGTCCAAGCCGAATATGTCATAAGGGAGTTGCATGAAGGAATTTGTGGCATGCACTCTAGGGGAAGAACAATGGTCGTTCGTGGAATTCGAGTAGGATATTACTGGCCGACCTTGAAGACAAAATTTTCCAAATATGTCAAAAAATGCACCCAATGCCAAAAACATGGAAATCTTATCCATCAATCGGCCGATGAGTTACATGCTATCTCATCTCCCTGGCCTTTTGCTACTTGGGGAATGGATATACTGGGACCTTTCCTTTAGCTAAAGGGCAATGCAAGTTCTTGCTCGTAGCTGTGGATTACTTCACAAAATGGGTTGAAACTGAACCATTGGCAACCATATCGGCACAGAACGTGCAAAAGTTCCTTTGGAAAAATATTATCACACGTTTTGGCATCCCACACATTATCATAACAGATAACGGCCTACAGTTCAGGAACAAGAAGCTGAACGACTTCATGGGAGGTTTGGGGATCAAACATAAAGTAACCTCAGTTGAACACCCTCAGACCAATGGACAAGCTGAAGCAGCCAACAAAGTTGTTTTGGGAGAGCTAAAGAAAAGGTTGGGAGCAACAAAAGGAGCATGGGCCAAAGAGTTACCCGAGGTTCTGTGGGCATATCGATGCACCCCTCAATCAACAACGAAAGAAACACCTTTCAGGATGGTGTATGGGACTGATGCTATGTTCCCAGTAGAGGTGGGGGAGCCTACTTTTCCGAGACAAAACTTTGAGGCCTTGAAAAATGAAAATTCCATGAGGATTGAGCTGGATCTCATTGAGGAGGTGTGAGACTGAGCGCAAGTAATAACCGAAGCATGCAAGCAAAGAATGGTTAGAAGATTTAATTCAAAGCTAAAGCCAAGAGAATTCAAAGAAGGAGACTTAGTGTTGAGAGTTCAAGGAGAGGCAAGAAGAAATACCCGCGAGGGGAAGTTGGCAGCTAATTAGGATGGACCATTCAGGGTTCGGCAAAACCTTAGCAATGGAGCATACAAATTAGAAGAGTTATAGGGGAAAGTGATACCAAGAACATGGAACTCGACTCACCTTAAGCATTATTATAGTTGAGAATGTAAATAGGTGGTGTACTCTTTTTCCTTACTCGGCTTTTTATCCCTATGAGAACGTGAAAGGGTTTTTACCGAGAAGGTTTTAACGAGACACACCTACAAAATTATCAATAAAATACAACTTTCGATTCATCTGTGTTTACTTGCTAGTTATGATTATGCAACACCATTCGATCTTCACCAGAAATGGTTTCCTTTCCGAGTACTCCTACTCGGCCATGGACGCACCATTCAGTCTTCACCAAAAATGGTTTCCCTCCAGAGTACTCCTACTCGGCCAAGGATGCACCATTCGATTTTCACCATAAATGGCTTCCCTCCCAAGTAATCCTACTCGGCTAAAGATGCACCATTCAATCTTCATCAAAAATGATTTCCTTCCTGAACACTCTTATTCGACAAAAGGTATACCATTTTTAACAAACATACAGTTCGGCCTAAAATGAAAAGCTGTTTAAGATTACAAGGTGTTATTCAATGTAGCACATCAAACAATTTTGACTATATATTTTAATTTTTCCTACACCTTTTTTATCACGATCGCACAAAGTAATCGACTATCGAATGAATTAGGGCAGATTAAAATAATTTAACAAATATTACTTTAAGTATAAAATGAAACAGAAGTTGTCGAAGAGCAGAAACCCGAAATTTATTAATTAAAGAAAGAGGATTACAATTTTTTTTTTCAAAGGCTCTAACGGCTGAAGATACATCAAATTTAACTAAGCAGGAGGCCCCTGATTCTCAACATCTTCGGCATTCCCCTCTTGATCTTCTCCGTTCTCTTCCACATCACCCTGAGTGTATTCGTCTCACCATCCGGAATTGACTGCTGGAAAGGATTCTCAAGAACCGCATCCTCAAGAATATCATCAAGAGGTAATAGTCGGCCTTCATAAACATCCTTATCCATGCCAAAAACCGAACGGCTGGGGATGTCAAAATTATATAGAGTTTGCCGAACAACATGTTGAAATCCAGCCTCGTGCTCGGCAAAAATCTTATCCTGAGCAGTCGCCGTCACTTTCTCCTTAGTCGCCCTCTCGGCATCCCTTTCCTTTTCTACTTGAGATAATAAAAGTTTCAAATCTTCAATTTGATCAGCTTGGAGCTTCGCGTCCTTCTCGGCCCGAACCCCTTTATCTTCCATTTCTTTTAACAAAGTAGACAGTTGAGAAACCTGCTCCTTTAGCCGAGCATTGTCATCAGTGAGAACAATGTTAACATCCAGAGCTTGATGATTGGAAGAATGAGCATCCTTCAACTCTCTCTTCAACTTTTCGGCCTCCCTCACAGGATTCATAAACATATGCTGAGCTATGGCTGAAGCCCTAGCCTGAAACTCACAAAAACCTGACTAGTTAGAGGCGGCATTGGCTTGCTTTAAGATGTTCCTCCTGATCTCAGAAATATCATTCAGACTAATCATCTTGCGAGGATGAAAGTCATTAGCAAAAAAGCCCTTGGCAGCCATGGCGTGGGCGGTTGCAGCAAATCCTGAACCTGAAAAGTTTTTTGTTTTAACTTTTTTGAGTGATCGGCATCCTCCTCAGGGGATTGATGGTGACCATGATGACACTTCTTATGCTTGTCCTGACCTTTTTTATCTATAGGGGCAGATGGCACAGCATCTTCCGGAGGATCCCTTGGCCCAGGTTGTTTGACCACGAGAGGAATAGTCGCTACACGAGAAGGATTGCCACATGCATTACCCCTATTCTTTCTTGCTTAGTCGAAGGAAAGCACATCACCATCAGCTTCAGCCATAATGCCTACAATCCACCAAAAAACACTTAGTCAAATTTAAAGAAGAAATGGAGCATACAATAAAAGAACCGAAGACTCACCAATTCTATAACAACATTAAGAGACTTAAACAAAGCCACAAGATGTTTGGCCGGAAGCCTTCGAGGAAGGGATTCAAGAAATTCCAGGTCCTCGTGTTCCTGCTCGGTCATCATAGACTTAGGGAATTCATCATAACGTCAAGGGGTCCTCTCCCAATAAAAAGGAAACAAGGCTTTATTGTTAAATCATAGAAATGGTTTCTCCCCTTAATTGGATCAATAAAAACTTTGAAGTAACCAGTCTTAAAGTTTTTATATGAGGTGGTGAAGGATCTAACCAAGGGTCTTTTAGGTTTTCGGATCAAAGAGACCCACGACCCATCTTTTGGCTGAGTACAAAAATAATACAAGAACAAACTTACATAAGGCTTTATAAAGCATAAGGTACATAAAGCCCGAAATGCTTGGATGGCAGCCCACCCGTTCAGATGAAGTTGGGTGGGGGCAACATTTAGGACATGAAGTACCCCCATAGTGAAATCATCAAAAGGTAAAGTTACATGCAGATCGTGGAAAAGGCAATCATACATAAAGAAAAAATCCCTTGTTCTGGCCCCTTTTCCTAAAAAAACAAAATCTGGGTTAGGGTGTGTTAGACAACGTTGAAGGGATACGGGCCGAAACTCATCATCCTCTATAGTACACATTGTAAGATAATTTGCAAGATTAATAACACTAGCCTTAGTGTCATAACGAGAATAATAGGAGCCGACGACACCATCTACCCACGTATAACCCTTAAGGGTAATATTCCATCTTTTCCCTTACAACCCTAGAACGACGCTTAACGACCCCTTCGAGTACATGACTCGATGAAACTTCAGCGATCGAAGCATGCTTCGACGTTTCGGCTACTTCCTCCTCATTAAAGGATGAAGGCGAAGACTCTATATCAGAACTAGTAGGTGGATCAGATAGATGCGACGATGACCAAGGACCCGATCCCTCAAATTCCCCCGAAGAACTATCACTATATGAACTCATACCGACTCTACACAAAGCGAGTGATTCGTACCTGACAACGAATACGAGTAAATTCGAAGAGATGCAAATACTATTCGGCCGAGAGCAAAAAATATTTTTGAAGATAAAATGAGATGTGAAGACAACTTCTTCACATCCTATTTATAGGGACATGCCCTATTAAGGCCCACAGCCTGCAATGTTCTCAACCGTCAGATATACCACGATCTAACTGTTCAAAACGAAAAAAAGCTTCTATTTTGGCACCCCAACGGTTGTTTTTCTCATTATGACAGGAAGGTGAAAAGACAACCCCTCAACCCCCACTCTTTTCAGAACCAACTTTTAAAACCTCTTCGTCTCAACTGTTCCTCGAGGCTGGGGGGCATGCATACTGGTTGGGTATTCGGCGGGGTGCATAATCGAATACCCTTTAGCTTGTGGTGCAAACGAAAAACATAAGCGAGGGTAGTGTTCGGATATTCGGCCTGCCGAATACCCGAATAGTACCTACCGTTTAAGTATTCGGTAGGATGCATAGCCGAATATCCTTTACTTTGTTGTGCAAACGTAAAAGTACATGTGTAAACACTATTCGGGTATTCGACCTACCGAATAGCCGAACATTGTCTAGTTAATAAACTGTTAAACTATTTAGACGAAGTTAGGCTATGGGGCTAAACCTAATAGCCGAATACTATACAAAGTATCAGGTTGTCATAACCTAAATGCTAGATAAAGTATTAGACCATTCGGTTGGCCTAGTAGTCTAATACTTGGCAATGTATTAGGGATAAATCCACTAAAATAATTAAGACATAAATAGGTAACTAATAAATCCTGATTAATGAATAATTACATATCATTAAGAGAAATGACTAGAGGGAGAAAGCCCATGGATCCAGGACCCAATAAAGTGAGTATAAATATGGAACAATCCTCGAGGTACGGTAACTAGATTCTCTCATTTATTACCGTCATTAAATGCTATGAGCTGAAAGCTGACTTGAGCGTTGGAGTGCCTTTTACAGGTACCCACCCCTTCTCATTTTGGGGGATTTGGACATTTGGAGGAGATCTCAGACCAGAAGCATCTCAAGGAGGAAGTTACCCTGCTACCCTTGGGCAAGAACAATTTTCTTTGCTTGACTCCTCGAACTCTGACTTTAATGACGCCTCCATACTTTTGAAGAATTGTTTTTTTGTGTTCCAAACTCATGACCTTCACTTTGATACAAACAAGAACCATACAAAATTAGAAAAAAAGAATTAAAACAAAAATTTAAAGAATAGAACAAATAGAAGAAGCAAGATTACCTTCTTTGCATTTATCTTTCTCGAACCTTGAATGCCTATAGGGGGAATTTCAAAACTCTTTCATGATTGTTTTAAATCAATAAAAAAATATATGTAGAAGTAATAACAATATAGAGAAAAAGAGTTAGTTAGTTTTTGGCAAGCATTAAAATCAAACCCTTCACTCTCTGATACATTCAAGAACCATACAAAAAAAAAGAGTTTAAAAAAAGTATAAATAACAGAAAAAAAATAGGAGAAATAAAGATTACCGTTGCCTTTATCTTTCCTGAACCACCAATTTTGGAGGAGGAATTTCATCTCTTTCATGATTGACATATTTTTGTAACCTCATCATTATATATCATTTTATAGGAATCATTACCGTTGCCTCCCGAGGTGGATTTCCAATTTATGCATGACTGTACTTGACCAAGAACAGTCGTGCTTTGTTTTCGAATTGGAGCCTTGTTTCTCTCGCATGGGAGAAGCAAGCACAACCATGCTTCTTTTTCGAAAGCAGAGCCTTCAATTTGATGCACGGTCGTGCATATTTATGCACGACCGTGCTCTGGAGCATATTTTTGGATCTTTTTTAGGCTTTTTCTCTTTTTCTTGGGCTCATGTCCAACCGCACCAAAATAACACTTTTTTAGATAAAAACCATAACTTAAAGTGCTAAAAATAGCTAAATGGTGCGAGAAACCTCATTAATAATCACAAACAAAATGGGGTTTATCAGTAGCAATCTATATCATTTCCACAATTTGGATGTGCATAAATAAGGTGCATTTTGATAATATTGTTGTCAGCTTAGACATGGCTAAAAAACTTATTTCTACAGCTGTGAATTTGGTGGGGAATTTTTGTTCATGCACTATGCGATCTTCTATGGTTGATTTTAATATCTTAAAAACATAGTTTTAAAACCTAGCTCGAACTAGACGGTCAGATTGAGAACTAGACCCATTACTGGTTCAAGCCCACTATTGGATTGGACATGCTGTTGATTTGGTGTTGGATCGATATAAACTTGACCCGGGCGAACCAAATTTTTATATTCAATGCATTTTGCTACTTTTTTAAAACTGCTACTTTCTTAAAGGTTTTAGCTTGAGTGTGATTCTCTCCTTGTCATCAAAGCTTTTTAATTCTCCTAACCTAGTTCCTTAGCGTCTTAGAAATAAATGGTTGAATTGTATAGAAATAACTTATAAGATAAATTTTAGCTATTCTCATATTTTTAGAGAAGGGAATACATGTGCTGACAAACTTGCTTCTCATGGCATATCCATGTACATGGTTTTACATGGTGGGATTTAGTTCCTAGTTTTATTCGGGAAGAAGTCTTCTATAATAGATACTCTTTACCTTTCTTTTGGTTTAGGTGATTGGTCTTGGGTTAGGTTTATGCCCCCCCAAGTTTTGTATCCGATTTTTTCTCTTTTAATAATATTTAGTGTGCTGTAGATGATGGATAAAGCCTGGGGTGCCAACCTAATTGGGATTGCAAGCTTTATTGTGATGACTTAGCATGCCTCTTTTTTGCTAAAAAAAAGGTTTAAATTTTTAAAAGAGAATGAATTAAAAATATTGTATTAAAATTGAAACAAATTTAGGTTTTAGTCAGCATTAATTCGATATCAGTGGTCTTAATATTTTTTTTTTCTTAAATTGAAGTTTGTGAAAGAAATACCAACAAATTAAAGAAATTAATGTCTTTTAAGAAGTATTAAACTATATTAAAAATTATTATTATTTTAGTTCATGTAATGTTTAAAGAATATTATTAATAATACTTGCAAATATTGTCATTATTAAGAATTTTTTTTAAAAATTAGATTAAGTTTGAGATTAATGATGTTGCAAGATAGTGACTAAATGAATTATCATAGAGTGAAATGTTGAAGTTGTTTGATTATTAAACTTTAATTAACAAATTTGCATATCAAAATGTTAGAAAAATAAAATAAAAATCATTAAATTATATTAAAATATGACTCAAATATAAAATTTGTCTAAGGCCTCAAAACTTCTAGACACAACACACATAAAATTAACCATTAATGTTTTTTTTATAATAATTACTTTGATATTTTTTTAGTGTATAATGGTGACAATGTATTTAAACTTTTTTTTTTTTTACTGCAAACAATGTATTTAAACTTAGGACTTCATAAAAATTATTCAAATCAATATTCACCAAAAAAAATAAAAAATTCAAATCACTCACCACTAAGTTGACCTAAATGTATGAATCATCATGTGACATTTGAGCTAAAGTTACTAATCAAGCCCACATGTATTTGTCTCTAATTAACAAAAATAATGATAAATCATTTAATATATTCAATGCTCTACATAATTAATACAAACAAAACAAATAACTAACCAGGATAATATGAATATTATTTATGAAAATGATGTGTTAATTAGGTATACCTAAAAAATATGCCAGTAACAAATTCTCCACAACATTAGCAAAGACAAAAGGTGGGTAATGCTCTTTTACCGTATGTGTTGGGTGTTGTTTGATCTCAAGTATAGATGAATGTGTTAAGTGTATGATATGCAAGGATCATAGATATACACACGAAAAGTATTGGAGATGAACAATTTTGCGAAAGAGGCAACGTCATTGAATCTCAACATTAAGGACAAGCATACGCTCCAATCTAATGGCTTCAAAGCTCCATCATCCCCAAAGCAACCTTTTTTTATTGGTAACAAATGACATTTATCTTTCTTATTTTTTTTTTTTTTTTTTAAATTTCGCTAAATTTTTGTTTTTTCACAAAATGAATTTTTTTTAGGTGTTGCTGGTGGAACTGCATCTGGAAAAACAACTGTATGTAACATGATAAATACTCAACTTCGTGATCAACGCGTTGTCCTCATTACTCAAGTAAATAACTATAATATGTATTCTCTATATTGATAGGATTAGTGTTTTTCTTTGTCTTGTATTTTGTTGAATGGAAGTAAACAAGATTATTGGTTAATTTTTAATATTTTTTTCTTTTGGTTTTTGGATAAACTAATGGTTTGATTCTGTATACTTTTCTTGCCTATTTGTAATCATAATGGTATTGGTTTTTCTAAGTTTAGAATTTTTCTATAATTCATTTGCACATGATTTTATAGGACTCATTTTATCACTCATTGAGTGAGAAGATGCTACAGGAAGTTAATGAGTACAACTTTGATCATCCTGGTGAGTACATAATGAATCATGTCGATCCAATTTTGTGTAGCATATGGAATTCAAAATTTGATGTAGAATTAGTTTGAAAATTTAATCCAATATAAGAACAATTGACCCTTCTTGATTTTTCAGATGCCTTTGATATGAAGCTTTTGCTTTCAACAATGGAGAAATTAAAATGTGGACAACCTGTTACCATACCAAATTATGATTTCAACACCCATAAAAGAATTGAAGCTGCACGTCAGGTACTAGTCTGAATTTCGGAAATAAAAATATTACATGAGATTTTGGAAGAGATTGAAGCCATCTGGATGGATTTTAGTTAAGGTGTTGATGTCATACTTTTCAATCAAGTATTTTATATTGTTGTGCTTATAATTGTCAATTGCCTTATTGCTACAACATTAATGTGTAATTTTATTTCTTAGCGAGATTGCTATTAAAAGTAATCAAGCTAATAAAATAACTTGATTATTATACATCATAATATATATGTCATTTACATTATTTATTAAAACCTAATCTATTTGGATGCACTCAATTGATAGGTTCACCCTGGAGATATCATAGTTTTAGAAGGGATATTAGTTCTTCACGATTCTGGTGTCCGTAATCTTTTGAACATGAAGATCTTTGTTGATGAAGGTTAGTTATTTCTAATTCCTCACTTATCCATACATACAATAATTGAAAAGGAAAACAATTAGCATATTCATATCATTTGAAAGGATGTATAATTGATCCTAAGCACTTTAATAGTATCACAAACACTCTTGCCAAAACCTTAATAAATATGGTGATAGTTTCTTTGGCTAGCACAAAAGAACATGTTGAGGATTGAAAAATTCATTTTGGATCTCTCTTGATCCTTTATTGGTTTATAAAATTTAAAAATCTTGTAGCATTATAAATTTAGATAAAGGACGTTTCAAAATCACACACACACACACACACACACACATTATCTTGGTTTAAATTTCTATATAGAATGAAATTATCGTGAGTTTGTGAATTGAATGTCTTTCAGCATCTCTAATTTATTTATTTTCCCCCTTTTATATTTCATGACCCTTTAGACCATTCAATCAATGAGCATTATATTTCGGACTAGTAATACAAATACATGGTTAAAAAGGTTACTATTGTTTAAGCAATGCAGATTCTGACGTGCGCCTTGCACGAAGAATGCAACGTCTTGCTATTGAGCGTGGGAGGAATATTGAGAATGCTCTAGACCAAGTTAGTAAACTTACACCTTGTTATCTATATTCATTTGTATCATTATATCCATTTGAATTCTCTGTTCTAGTTGCATATTTTGTAACATTTTGAAGGAAAAACCTACATGCAGATTGAATTAAGTGATATTATTTATTTCTCAAAGAAAAAGAAATAATAATAATGTTATTTCTTACTAAATAAATCATTTCATGATGTTATTTTTGCTTGGTGAATGCCTAATAGGAATTAAGGTTATATTTTTCTAGCAATATGGTTAAGTCCAAATGCTTTGTTGCTATAGTTTCCATCTAATGAAGGTAACTGAGATCTAAAAGATCTAAGGTAGCTGCATTATTCATTTGGACTATAAAATAAAGCATTTGTACAATGTGATATGCCTACTATAATGACCTCCTTCTTCACTTGCATTTTATTGGTAAACCCATCAAATATGCCAAAGCAAATAATTATATGAGAGAAAACAGTACTAGGAAGAAAGAATTTATACTTTTTTCTTTACTTTTGAGATTAGTTACTGATTTTATATATCATTTGTTTGTATGGAATTGGATCCTATATTTGTGAAGGGTGAATAAAGTTAAATTAGAAATACAAAAATATACCAATATAAAATGTAGAAGGTATAACCTACATTAAGGGAGCGTTTGTTAGGGGTGAAATTTTTAGTTTTATGAGAATCTTAAATTGAGAATCTTGATTTCCCGTGTTTGTTATCTATTTTAAGAAATAACATTCTCAGGAAAGAATGTTTTTCTGAGACAGTCTTTTTTGTTAAGTTTTCTACAAGATTGTTCCCACGAAGAGATGAGAATCTAACTTTCTCAAGTTACAAAACATTTTTTACTATGATAAAAATACCACGTTACTTTTATTAAATTATTTAATATGATAAATAATTAAAATAATTGGTAAAATACCATATTACTCTTTGATTTCCAAGAAACTTATATAAATATTTCCAAGTATATTTATGACCAACCAAACAGATTTTATTCATTTCTAGGAATTATGGTTTCCAAGAATCATGATTATTGGACATGAAAAAACTTTTCTTATACCAAATGTCATAGTTTTAAAATCCGGCTCGGACCAGCCGGTCCAACCGGTTCGATCGGGACCCACGGACCTATTACCGGTTCGAGCACATATTTGGATCGGTCATGTTAATAGCTCGGTCAAATCCAGTAAAAACCGAATTAAACCGGTATTCACTCGATCCGGGCGAACCGAAGTTTTATATTCTGCTACTTTTTTTAATTTTTTGAACGTCGTGCTGCTGCCAGCAGCTTTTTCCTTCTACCTGTGCCATGTCTCGAACGTGCTGCGTAGCTTTTCCCTACGTAACTTTGAGCAGCTTTTTCCTATGCAACCTCCCTTCACACGTTACTTTTTTTCTTCCTATTCCCTATGTAACTTTGTTTTTCACTACACAGTTAATTACATGGTATAATAGTATTTTAATGTATATACTATTAATACAGTAGAGTACTGATACATTAAATACTATTACCCTTCTGATTTGATCTAAACATTTTTTTTTTTTATATCTAAACACATTTCAATAAAGTAAAGTTAGGCCACTTGTATAATTGCCATTAATACGGTGGAGTACTGATACCAATGACACCTTAAAAAATTAATGAGAACAAGAAAGTACCCATTGACTTGTTTGTATTAACTGCGACTGACAAGAGTAGCATAAAAATAGATAATTCACCTGTTAGAAAGCCAAAGTGCAGGCTTAAGTGATATATATACTTATAATTTTACCATTATATATATATATATATATATATATATATATATATAATGGTAGGGTATGAAAATTTTAAATATTTTAATAGAGATTGAATCATGCAGTTTAATTAGTGACCCAGTAGTTCGACAATTGATACCCAATTCCTTGACCGGATCAACCACCCGTTCGATTTTTAAAACTATGTCAAATGCCCCCTAATTGAACATTAGTTTTATTGATTCTTGTTGCCTTTTCTTTTAAGCATATACCTTATTCAAAGTTGTTTTATTTAAAAATGTTTAGAGTCCTTCTTGACTAATTACAAAATAATTGTTCAGTATTCCAGGTTTGTAAAGCCAAGTTTTGAAGACTTCGTATTGCCAACTAAAAAGTATGCTGATATTATCATCCCAAGTGGAGGAGATAATGATGTTGCCATTGACTTAATAGTACAAAACATACGTATGAAGCTTGGCCAACATGATTTGTGTAAAATATATCCCAATATTTTTGTTATATTTTCAACATTTCAGGTAAAGTTTTCATAGTTCTATTTTATCTTATATAGAAATGGAAAGTATATAAAGCTTAGGATAATTATGAGGATGAAGAATCTAAACTACCTTATGTGTGTTTACTCAGATAAAGGGAATGCATACTCTTATCCGTGATGTTAAGACAACAAAGCATGACTTTGTCTTCTATTCAGATCGTCTTATTAGACTGGTATACAAGTTTGTGTAAATAAAATTGTTAAAAATGATCATGAATGTGAAGAATGACGACATTGTGTGAAATTTTAAGGTTGTCGAGCATGGATTGGGTCACCTTCCTTTTTCTGAAAAGCAAGTGACAACACCAACAGGTAATTGAGTTATAACATTTTTTGGAGTAAAAGAAATCTCTTTTTTTGTGCAATTGAATAAGAATCACCACATTAATGTGGGTCATTTCTCTTATTTTAATTACATTTAAAATGTTATAGTTGATGTGGTACATATTCAATAGTACATTATGAAAAAAAATTCTTAATCTTGAATCAATTTCTTTATTCATAAACTACTTTACACTAGTAACTTGATCATTTCATTAATACACATAAGTATTCTTACACCGTATGGTAGTAGGGGCCTACCTTTACAATCACTCCGAACCTACATTACTTTGATGTAGAGTAATGTTTCTTTTATGAATTTATATTTATACACTCCTTATATACTTTAGTCATTAGAAAACATTATGATGTTGTGCAAAAAGGAAAAGGAAAAGAAAAAGGATTTTTTATTCATGTGTTAAAATTGTTTATTTATTTTCACTAGTATGTCTACTTATAATAATATACTTTCTAATATTATCAATAAAAAGGTGAAGTGTTAGTTTGTCCTCTGGCTGCAGGATCTGTATACTCTGGTGTTATTTTCTGTAGTAGGTTGTGCGGTGTATCAGTCATTAGAAGGTACACAATTTTAATGTTTTGGAATAAAAGATTTTTCATAATATAATAACGTAATTTAATTACATAGATATTGTAATAAAGATTTCTTTAATTTTAGTTTAGAACTTAATTTTATCAAGTAGGACTTCTTGCCCTGAAGTGTCAAACGTCAAAGCATAATGCCCATTCAGGCATCAAAATTTATAATGTTAGCCTCATAAGTGAAAATAACCATTTGTATCCACAAATGTATCCTATTTTTTTACTCAAAATTTTGAAAATTCATTAAGTCATAAATAAACCCTTTGTAAATATACATTAGCTATGATTTTTGCTCAATACTAGAAATGCATACTGCACATATGGCCTTATGATAAACCTTTGATTCAACACTTTTCTCCTTTAATTTTTAGGTGTCCAAAGCATATTAAACTTGTTTATTAACATTTGTTTTTATTGAATTACTCTTCCCTTCTACTTTAACATCAGTGGAGAAAGCATGGAAAATGCATTAAGAGCATGTTGTAAGGGAATCAAAATTGGTAAAATCCTTATTCATGGGCATGGCACAGATGGTCGACAGGTTAGTGGAGGCCAAACATTATTCCACTTGCATTTTCCTATTCTTTTGCACTTAGCTTGGTGTGATTATCTCGTAATCTTACACAAATGTGAAAAAGATAAATACAAAACATGAAAAAATTTAACGAATCAATTGTTTTATTCTATCTATTGATACTTTTTTTTTCCAGAGATGTTGGAAACTTCAGTTTGAGACCACTTTTTCTAAAATATAAACGTTGGATGCATTTTTTGTGTTTAATGATTTTGAACATTGTCATGAATGTTGATTTTGTTTCTTTGGAGTTGACAATGAATCAGAGTAGGTAGATTTTTCTATTCTTATATGTGACATATTGACTTTAATAGAAAGACGATACTATCATGTTTACTTTTGTATCAAATATGATATTCAATACTATTAGTATCTTAGTCTGTGCATTGCACAAAATAAATGTTTATTTTATATAACTAATTTTATATTAAATAAACGTTTTTAAGTATATAAATTATATTATAATTAGAATTCATAATATATAAATATTTTTAAACATATAAATTATATTTTAGATTTATAGTAAATCATTTATATTTTGATACAATGTTATTTTTAATTATTGATAATTCTATTAAAAAATATTGAAATTCAAGTTAAAATTAAAAATACTAAAAATGATAGATTGAAAGAGATAGAAGATTAAAAAAAATCTAAAAAATCACTCTAGTCAAGAAAAAATAGCTAAAAATGCTCTTGTTGAAGAATGACAGCTACACTATCGTTCAAAATAACTATTCTAGTTTTTATATATATAAAGGAATTATGTTTCAGAGTTTGACCTTAATGCCTAGTCTTATTATGTTTGATAATGGATCAGTAAATGTTCAATGATCCTAAATTACTGTTAGATTGATAGACAATGAAGTATTTAGCCTGTTACCTTATATAGTCTTAGGAAAATTTTCATGAGACTGTATATTTTTAAGAGATGAATTGTCACTTTATGATCCCTATATATTTAAAGTGAACTCGTTAGCATATACCATTCCTATTCATCTAATTATTTTGTTTGTTGTCAACTAAAACTATAAGGTTGAATTGTTTTTTTTTTTTTTCTCAACACAATATGATGCAGTTAATCTATGAGAAGCTACCGAAAGACATTGCAAGTCGTCATGTGTTGCTACTCGATCCAGTTTTGGCCACAGGTTTTACAAACTATGTTGCACAACTCTTCATTTTCCTGTAATTTGCAAGCGCACTTCAAAATAGTTAACTTGCTCTGTATTTGTCTTAGACATTTTGCAAACACAGTATTTCTAGCTAAAATTTGCAATTTCTTTCTTTTTGGACGATGTTTAGGGTGCACCAGCTTATTAAGTGGTTTATGGTTCACCACTTTTATTAGTCATTGGATTCATCTGATCTCATGACAATATCATACATCTTCCCACACAGGATCCCCTCGCCCCTTTCCCTTTTCTCTCGTGTCTCCTCACCTCTAACTTCGGAAGTCTGTCGTGCCTCATGATGATTTTGTTGGGTTTTATGTCGGCGACATCGAGCTTTATTGGAGGCTTCGCAGAGTCAGAGGAGACGTAACAGAGAAGGGGCCGCCGGAGGTGACCGCGACAATGAGCTTCATTGGAGGAGGTGCGACGGCTCCTGGAGTCGAAGGAGAGGAGACACGACAGAGAAGGGGAAATGGGAGGGGATCCTGTGTGGGAAGATGTATGGTATTTTCTTGAGATTAGATGAATCCAATAATAGATAAAAGTGGTGCATCATTAACCACCTAATAAGCTAGTGCACTCTGGACATTGTCTTCTTTTTGATATACCACATTTTGATTTTGACACCTACAAATTTGTTTTACTATCTCCTTCCCATTTCTTTTGGGGAGCATTTGTTTCACGAATTATTTCTTTAATTCTGAGAATATTTTTTTTCGGGAATATAACAATGGAATGTTATTCCCAGGTATTTTAAAGAAATGTATGATATATTCGGTAATAATTATTTTATTATCTCATAATAAACGTGGGAATAAATTTTCTCAATTCCATATTCTTGAAAATAAACAAATAATCCGTGAAACAAACGCCTCATTGATGTTTTAGCTTTTTATTTTTTTTCCAAAACAATTGATGTTTTAGAATTCCAAAGTCCAATTAATGCTTTCTTTCTCTCAAATATACCCTTATTTAATATCCATTACTAGTGGTGTAGGCATCAAAGATTAAGGTATTAAATATGGACATTTTAGTCCAAATATAACAACTTTTAGTTCCATTAAATATTTCTTAATTCATGTGCTATAACCTTTAACATCAAAAGAAATGGGAAAGAGGTAGTATTTAGTTGTCATCTCTGTAATTTTCTGACATTTTCCTTTTGGTCCCTTTTGTTTCGTTTAAAAAATAAAGATAATGTAGTTGATGGTGATGATGTCATTAATTACAACATCACCAATTGATAATATCATCGAATGCCACATTATCAAATGATGATGTAATCATTTGATGATGTCATCAAGTGTCACATCACCAAGTGATGATATCATCAAAAGTATCATGTCATTAAAAACTAAAAAGGAAAAAAATGACATATTAGTAGGGACTAAAAATGAAAAAAAATTACAAGGACTAGAAACAAAAAGTAACATATTTGTAGGGTCGAGAAAGATATTTAAGCATTAAACTAAATATTTACCTCCATATACTCTTCGTCACCACACACTCAATACTCTCACACGCTTAACACCCTCATGTTTATGAAATTTTCCAGCTGTCAAATCTCTCTCACTCAACAATTTTAGTGGTGAATGTTGAACCAAGATTTCTCAACTTTCTTTCATTTGAACCACCGTAGAAATCATGGCATCAAGTTTACTGGACCAATAATATATTTAAGCCTTAAATAAATGATAGAATTTTACTAATTATATTAACTTTTAAAACATTAATTCTCATTCAATTAAAAGATTTATTGTTTTATGTTGATTTTCTATGTTATACTATAGTCATATCCATGTCTTATGTGTATTGTATCTGTATCCTGTGTTGTAGTGTTGCTTACTAATTTCCCTGCATTGTCTAATATTTATAATTATCAGGAAACTCTGCAGTCAAAGCTATCTCTCTGCTTCTCAACAAAGGTGTACCAGAATCTAACATTATATTTCTAAATTTAGTAGCAGTGAGTAACTTTGATTTGTTGTTTCTTTATCTTTACCTGTGTTTATGCATTTTGGATATATATTCCTTGCACCATTACTAACAAAATTGCATGATGCAGGCACCACAAGGAATAAATGCAGTTTGTGAGAGATTTCCAATGATGAAACTTGTGACATCAGAGATTGATGCATCACTGAATGAGAATTCTCATGTGATCCCTGGCTTGGGAGAGTTTGGCGATCGTTATTTTGCCACTGATGATTAATTAGCACAATAAGCAAATCCATAGCTGAGTCACATCTTAGCCAACCTTGCTTCTATAGTTTCATGATAAAGCTATCACTTGATAGAATCTATATGAACATCTAGAACTATATATGAATAAAACTATGAAAACATAAGTTACTCATGTGAGATATAAACATTAAAACATGTACAGAATCTCTATAGCAATGCAATATCTTATATTAATTAAACAAATTGATAAACTTCTTTTGCATCATTGACAAATTTTATTCGGAGTTGTATAAGGTCATGGAAAGAAAGTAGGTTCTATAAAATGGCCCCCAAATTGAAATATCTTAATAAAGAATATCCTAACACTTCACAGCTAATAAAAAGAGGTTACTAATATGGCAGTTTTCTTAACTTCTCGTAGTGCTAAAACATTATTATTTATGCATTTACAATAACACCATGATGGTTTGTTAATCTTATAGTTATAGTTACAATGGTCCATATACAATTCAAGCTTTGAAACAAGATACAATCAATACCTTTTATGCAAGATAGGGCCACCATTATTGACACACAAAAAAGCAATTACTTTGCAGAGACCACATTCTCACTTTCTGTAAACACTGCCAACCTTATTATGTGTCCTTGCCAATGTGCAGTAAGCAAGTAACATTTCTATTAATGCATAAAACAACCAAACAAATGTCCTTCCAACAGATATTTAACCATGGACAGCCATAAGTTTAGAAAAATACTTAACATACACTCATTTTTTCTTCCATTTCACTTTTACCTAATTTTTCTTCCTATCTCTCTTCATTTCTTATCACATCATTTGTTACGTGTGTGTTGGAATTGACAGTGAGTTGAACTTACCATGATTTTTAGAAGCAACAAGTAGCTCCTTTTGTGATAAACTCACCATGATTTTATCAAATTATTACTTCCAAAAATCATGATTTAACTCACCACCAATCTTATTTCTCTCTTTTATTTTTTATTTTTCTCTTTATATATCTCTTCTCTCCACCCTTACACTCCACAAAATGGGATATACTTTTACAATCACTCACAAGTTTATTTAGTCTCCACAAAAACTTGCTAATTGGATAAATTGATGTAAAAGAATAGTATCAGGAGTGGTAATCATGAAACGATTGGTAATTGGTTAGGTAGAATGAAATTAGCCACCTTCTAGAGAAAAGTAGAGAAGGGATTGCGTGGGTTAAGGGCTGAGAAAACAACTACGACCAACATTAATTAAGACACAAAATGGTGCTACCATGCTAGGAAAAATATCCTCTCTAATAAATGGAGAGGTGCAATAGTAGAGAAAAAGACTCATGGATTTTGTGAGACTCGTCTTTATTCATTTACTGAAGAGAAGCCGGACCCACTATGCTAGGTTGTGAGCATGTGCTCAAGAGCAAGTGGAAGAGGCCATAAGCCCATCAAGAAAAGAAAAATAGAGTGTAAAAGTATGTCACATCAAACTCGACACGTACAATATATTTTTATTTTTAGTGTTTCTAGTTGAGAAAAGGTAAAGAATTACAAGATTTGAATTTAAACTTTTGACATTGTATTATCATCAAACTCAATTTCAGATATAAAATAAAGTATATAAACTACAATACTGTTTTTTTTTTCAAAGTGAAAAAAAAAACTTAAGACCCATTTGGATGATTGCTAATTTTTTATTTTTGAGTTTTCAAATATAATTTTCAAAACAAAACACTTTAATATTTATTTTTAAAGCTAAACCAAAAGAATTTATGAATTTGGTTTAGTTTTAAAAAATACTCTCTTCCTATATGTATGGTCCCGCTGCCGCTGCCGCTGCTGCTGCCGCTGCCGCCATCGCTGCCAGTACTACAACTACCACCACCATCATCACCGTCACTGTCACCATATTGCTACTGTCGCCGCCACCACCACCACCAATGGCATTGCCGGCACCGTTACCATTACAAAAAAAATCCTTAAATTAATTTTAAAACTTTTAAAATGAGTTTATTTTAATTTAAAAATTAAAGAAAAACTAAAACTAAATATTAAAACTAAGAACTTGTGGGGCTTATAAAACGACATGTGCGAGATTTTTAATTGCCTCAGAAGTGGGAACTGAGGAAAGGATAGCCAATTGATTGTGGCAATTAGGTATAATCACTACACCGCAGTCTCAGCTACAAAAATTAATTTTGTTTGACAGAATTAGTCATCAACTTCAAAGGGTACCGTTTAATGTGTCAGAAATATTTCAAATTAGAGTTTTAAAACTTAGCACCCAACCAATTAGAGTGGTTGGTGTATAAAAGCATACTTGAATGCTACTGGTGAAAAGTGAATACGAATTCATCTCCATTTCACATTTGGTATATATTTTTTCAACTTATGAACAATGCTAAATGGTACAATTATTTTGGCATTCAAATTTCTCTTTTATGCATGTCGTCAATAACAATTAAAACTGTATCTCCCCATGTATGCACGACTCGTACGTACACACAAAGAGAGGAATTATTTTGTACCATAAATAGCATTAATATCAATTTTCAAACTTTGAAATAATTTGTTTGAATAATTTTTGTAAGATTATTAACTTATAATTAATAGCTTTGTATATACGTAGCATGATCAGAAATATTTGGATTCTACTGTCCCCCATAGCCATTGAAATAATTGTTATAGTCTTGTGTAGCCAGGTATGCTTCGTGTTGTTATCTATTCTTGTTTTTGAGAGTGATTTGGAAAACTTCCAGTTATGACACTGCTATTAGAACTTGTATTCTTTTTTTTTTTTTTAATTTATATCCGTAGGAATTAAAGACAGATATTAGAGGATTTACAACAAATCACACACCTTATTCAATCAACTGAGCTAGATCCCTTAGTAGAACTTGTATTCCTTTTTTCTTTAAGATAAGCCAAAGACATATTAACTGAAATAAAATGGTTACTCCAAGTTTCCAACGCATTTAAAAACAAGGACTTGTGCTTTTCTAGCAACATTATTTTATTATAGGTGCCATAGGATTAGTACACCAATAAGCAAACAAAAACTTTAGCCTATAATAAAGATGTGCAGAAAATCACAATCGAGGCCAAAAATCTTAATGAGATCCATCAACTCAATAATATGGAAAGTCTCAATTCTAAAGATAATGCCATTTCTTAAAAGCCAAACATACCATATTACTTTTATTTTAAATAATAATCATAATATTTCAGAAAAAAAAATTCAGCACTTCATATTTATCGATAGAATTAAGTCTCTCACTGATTAATAATAATCCAATACATAAGACTTATATAAGACTACAAGTGGTTAATTTAACTATCTGCATCTGAGTTTCATTAAGGTAAAGTCTTGAGTAAAATTAATGATTAAAAGCTATATATTACAAAACAAGTAACGTGGAAGTAACCTTAGCATCTTTCCTTTCTACTTTGCATTTCAACTAATCCAACCTATCGCATTTATGTTTGTGATCATAGTGCCAACATTTTCGGAAGCAGAACATGAAACATTCAACTTCAATTAAAGAGCACCATAAAGTGACCTCCTAAGCCAGTAAGATGTGCATAAAATCTCAGGAAAAAGGTTTGTTATATAAAGGCTTGAATCCCTCATAATTCTCCATCCACACCATAAAAACTACTTCTCAATTGAGTCAACACACCAACCCCACATCCAAAGCTTCATTTCAATATGCCATCCTTGTCAAGTTTTGCTCCTTTGGCCATTCTAAGTTTAGTTGTAGTAATTGGTGTCATTGTCTCTGGGGCTGAAGCTAGGCCAAGGGCATTCTTTGTATTTGGAGATTCACTTGTTGATAATGGAAATAACAATTACTTGGCTACCACGGCACGTGCCGATGCCCCTCCTTATGGGATTGATTATGCTCCAAGTCATAGACCAACTGGCCGTTTCTCCAATGGCTACAACATCCCTGATCTTATCAGTTAAGTTCACATATCACTTGCCACATTTTGAACCTTTTTTTTTGGTTCAACATTCATCTTTTTAAGCTTCATTTTTCATCATGCACATTTGAAGCTTTGAAACCTTTTTGGTCATGTAGCTTTGCATATATATAACAATTAACTTAACATAGACTCATAAAGTGTATATATGTCTAACTAAGTGAATTGTTTCAGGTCAGCGACTTGGTGCTGAGGCTACATTGCCATACTTGAGTCCAGAATTGAGAGGAGATAAGCTCCTTGTTGGTGCCAATTTCGCTTCAGCTGGAATTGGAATCCTTAATGACACTGGAATTCAGTTTGTAAGTTCATTAATGCATGTCACGCCCACAACCTTAAGTATCAGCAATTCAGCAAAAAATAAACATAACCCAAGTTAAATTCTAAAAAAATGAAAACAATTATGAAATTTAAGTCTAATTCTACATAAGGATTGTACATGGAAATGATTGCATGCAACTTTTGCAGATAAACGTAATCAGAATGTACAGACAGCTACAATATTTTCAAGAGTACCAAAACCGAGTGAGTGCTTTAATTGGAGCTTCACAAGCCAAGAGCTTAGTGAATCAAGCACTAGTCCTCATCACTGTAGGAGGCAATGATTTTGTAAACAACTACTTCTTGGTGCCTAATTCAGCAAGGTCCCAACAGTACCCACTACCTGCATATGTCAAGTATCTTATCTCTGAGTACCAAAAGCTTTTGCAGGTAACATCCTATTGATTAAACAAAAGGGTTAATACTTAATGTCTTATGATCACTCTTTCTCATAGTCATAAATATATATATTGCAGAAACTGTATGATTTGGGAGCACGCAGAGTTCTTGTGACAGGCACAGGACCCTTGGGTTGTGTTCCTTCAGAATTGGCCCAACGTGGTAGAAATGGACAATGTGCTGCTGAACTTCAACGAGCTGCAGAGTTGTTTAACCCACAACTCGAACAAATGTTACTACAACTCAACAGGAAAATTGGAAAGGACGTTTTTATTGCTGCCAACACAGGAAAAATGCACAACAACTTCGTTTCTAACCCCCAACAATTTGGTACTACTCACTACTAACTAATTATTTTTCATGTCATCTAGCTAGTTTCTCTCACTCATGGTTTTGAATTGTGAAAAATCATATGTTTCAGTTCTTGTCTACAAAAAATCAATGAATTAGTGAACAAATTTAGTGATGATTTTTTTTTTTGACTAACTATGAAGTTACAAAAATTTCAGTGATATTTTCTTTTAAAATTACATATAAATTATTTTCATTACTAATTTTAATTTTTCTTTTAAGTTCAAAAGTATCACCTCATTGAAAAAAATTAACAATAAGAAGAAATAATATTACTTTTTCATTAATGACGTGTCATTAGATGAAAATGGAGACATGAGATAGAAATAGGTGATTTGAATCATGAGATTTGATCTGATTTCTCTTACTAGTGGTCATAAACAAATTAATTAGAGTTTAATGGTTATGTATTGACAGTATAAAATAGTTTTACAATGTCATCCAGTTACAAATCACCATTTGTATGACTAATATGTTGTGATTGAAGTAAAACTATTTTATAATGCGGGTATATAATTTTTTTCTCAATTAATTATGGAGCAGATTGACATTTATGTTCTTGCTTTGTGCAGGGTTTGTCACATCAAAAGTAGCTTGTTGTGGGCAAGGACCATACAATGGTCTTGGGCTGTGCACACCACTCTCCAACCTCTGCCCCAATAGAGACCAATATGCATTTTGGGATGCATTCCATCCATCTGAAAAGGCCAACAGGCTCATTGCGGAGGAAATTATGTCAGGCTCTAAAACCTACATGAACCCAATGAACCTCAGCACCATCTTAGCTTTGGATGCTATTACCACATGAAGATACCAATGAATTTATGCACTTTGTAATGGCCTCGCTTCTTTTAATATTGTAATTGTGATTTTAATTTCGTATTTCTCAATACCTAATTGGGGAATTAGAAAGTTGGAGGAAGGCAGAAACTTCCCTTTTGCATAAAATTACAATGGAGAATATATATATATATAAATGGTGGGAAGTACTAAGTCATTCCTGAGTCTCAATATTAAAAAAATGTTATTTCTACCCTTTGATTTTTTATATTTTCTTTTTTATATACCCACGATCTCTTATGATAAAACTACTATCTTAACCTGTGCATTAAATGTTTATTTTATACAACTAAAATTTATAATAAAAAAAATATTTTTAGATATATAAATTATATCAATCATTATCAATTATCAATCAATCAATCAATTATCATCAATTGTCAATTATATTAAATAAAAGAAGGTTTTGCCACGTAGGTTGATGCCATGTGGCAATACCATATTGATTCTTTTCCTGCTGAAATGAAGACGATTTTATTTTTATGATAATTTTACATTTTAAATTGTTTAATTCATATTAATTGATAACACTAATTTAAATTCATAATCATATTCAAATTTGAATGTGATCAATATTTTAAGATATTTATGATTTTAAATTTTAAATTGTTTAATTCATATTAATTGATAATACTAATTTAAATTCAAATTCATATTCAAAATTATAACAAACTAGATAGTATCCGTGTTACTCACGGGTTTATTGAGGAGTGAATAAATTTTTTTTATGTGTAAAGTATGTTGACAATGTTGTTAATTTGTTATATTACTTAAAAAATCTAAAACTAATTCAAATTTTTGCAATAAGGAACTTATTCATTAATGAAAATAATAAAAGATAATTAGATGTGTTTATTTTATAATACAAATCATTTAAAAAAATTATAATACAACTATAAATTTAAATGTCACAATGTCACTTTCTTGAAGTAAAAAATTTTCTATATACAAACAAATAAAACTATATAACAAAAATAAGATGAAAATAATAAGAAAATTAATTTTAACTAAAAGAACTCACATATTGTTCCATTAAAATATTTTTTTATGGAGTTCATTAATTTAACATCCTGTAAAAATATTAGAAACAAAATTAAGCGAATGAATGAAATAATATAAATTTAAAAAACATATTTAAATGATTACATATAAGCACAATGTCATATATAGCATTCATTTATATTAAATTTGATGTGATATTGTAATTTTATGTTTGGGAGAGACATTTTCTAATATTTTGAAAGACAAATTATAATTAAACTTAAAAATTAAAAATAGCAATTAAATATAATTTTTTATTAACAACAATTTAACATTTTCATTATAATTTTATTAAAATTTATTTGAAAAACTATTGTCTTTTCATGTATTAAATAATATAAATAAATTATCAAATACTTATTTATTTTTTTAAAAGATACATGTGAAAAAAAGACAATTGAGAATCACATATATGTATATAAATATTTCAAAAATATATTAACATAGTTCTGAATATTGATATATATTAAAATAATTTTATTTATTGACATATATCTTATATTATTTTAATTTATATTAATGTATAGTTTAAAAGGTATTATCCTTATAAATATATTTTACATTTGTATACAACTTAGATATATACATAGTTTTAATAAGAAATATTAATAATAAAATATTTTATATTGCATCTTATAATTATTAGTTTTTTTTTAAAATATGTTTCCATTGTAATGATAAAAAATATCAATTTTACTTGAGTTTTTACTTATACTTTTTCATATAAAGACAACAAAGTGGTAGTGAAGACCACAAATGATTTTGGTATCAATTTTTTGGTTTCATGTTTTATGTGAGATCTCTATATGCTTTGATTGTCTTTATTTCTTAAAAATAATTTAATTGACCCTTGATTTATGAGTTTTATATGTGTGTTTGCACACGCACATAAGTTAACATTTTTTAAATGAAAATTCATTTTTCTTTTGAATGATATCATGTAACCTAATTTGGTTATATAAATTAGATATTTTTTCTTCCAAATCTTGGTTCATTAATGTTTTTTATGTTTATTAACAATTGCTGAGAAATTTATTTTTGTAATGTATTTAAAATTGAATAAATTAATATCAGTAAAATTTAAAATTATTTTAATTAAAATATTAAATTATATATTATACAGGTTGTGAAAAATTCAAAATATAATTTTAAATTTTCGTTATTTAAATCTGGAAAGAAAATTATAAATATATTAAATGTCTTACAAATATTAATATTGTAATTGTGCTAATCAATAATTAATTAACTGATTAATGATACTAAAATTAGGAATGAAAAAAATGGAGGAAAAATTGTCACTAGAATACATAGAAAAGTAAAACAATATAATTAAATTAAATAAGATAGAGTATTAAAACCTATCAATTGACTTCTTACTACAATATATCATCATTTCTCCATGTTCCTGAAAATATATAAAATAACCAATGTTATTTCAATGTAAAAAGATGAAAATAATAAAACCGATAGGTTTTTACAATACTCTAAAGTAGTCATCATCGATGTTTTGTAACGAAGAATATTAGTTACTCCTATATTTATATTGTTTAAATTACCAATTATATAATTAATTATGTTATGAAAACAGCATAAATTTTGCAAAATTCTTAGTTTGAATTCGATTTTTTCTACCCAAAATTGAATTCGAATTTATATTAGTACTATCAATTAATTTGAATCATATCATATAATATATATATTTGTGTTATTAATTTGAATGTTCAAATTATAAAAATCATCATGATCGCAAGTACCTTAATTACCTAAATTATTACAATTATATATTTTCATTTTAAATGTCACCAGAATGTGACACGTGGACAACCAGTCTTAGTCAGCAACTGTGTTTTATATAATATATAGATATAGAATAGATAGATAGATAGATATATTAAAATAAAGAAATCGTGCAATTAGATTTTTTTATCTCATAATTTTATAATGCAATTATAATTGATAATTTAAAAAATATCTATATATACATTTGTGGATGATAATAAAACTTGAACATTATTAATATTTTAAAATATTTATGATTTGAAATTTTAAATTGTTTAATTCATATTAATTGATAACACTAATTTAAATTCAAATTTTCATTTTAAAATATAAAATATTATTACAAATATTAAGCACAAATGTCTAAACCATTCAATTCTAATTTCAATTCAATTTGCACTAACTTTGTCGAATTATACAGTGTTTTCCAATTTTGACTCTATTGCAAGTATTAACGTCCAAAACGAGCGAAAGGCATGGAGATTACAAGTTAGAGTTCTTCGTCTTTGGAAAGTCCAAAACTTCAAACAACCACATCTAAAGGATTTTATTGAAATGATCATCATGGATGACAAGGTATCTATTAAATATTTTTTTATTTATGTACTTATTTTATTCATAACTACTAATTTTCTTTTATGCAGCTTGACAAAATTTAGTGTACCATTTGGAGTAATTTTGTCAACAAATTTGAGACATTGTTAAGGGAGGGGACGTGCTGCGACATTAGAAATTTAACCGTGACCATAAACAATTATAAATACAAGGCCACGAATCATCCGTATAGGATATATGTTAAAACAAGTGACCTTTGTGAAGCAATCGACCTTTGTGAAGTCGATTGCTGATTCTTCTATCCCATTTTTCGGACTTACCTTTATACCTTATACGGATATTTTTGAAGCAAGTTCAGAGGATGCATGTTTAGTCAATAATATTATTCATTTAATTTTTTAATATTAATTAGCAATCTTTGATTTTTTTAAAAATTTTATATTATTCATTTTATTTGTAGATGTTATTGTAATGGATGCTACTAAGGTAGAGCTGATTGAGTTCAAGCATGATGAAAAAAGTGCTTCTTAAATTGTTGTCGAATTAGACAATGTTGGGTGAGTTCTTTGTTGTTACAATTTTTTTTATATTTAAAAAGTATAATTTTTAACCTTTATGTAATTCATATTATTATAAATGATGTTTCGTTCCATTTGTAGAGAAGCAGAAAAATTGAGATGCACTCTATGGGAGGATTATGCAAATCAGCTACTAAAGTATATTGATGAAAATCACAATACACCTGTAGTGTTGATTTTGCAAATAGGAAAAAATGAAATTATTCAAAGGTAATTCTTTATTTAAGATATTTTATAAAATATTTTATTCTGTTATGGTCACAGTATTATTTATAATTTATGTTATCTTAAAATATAATTTATTATTGTATTGTTGAATTAGGTTTATAATGGATCTGGATATGGAAATTTTTTTTAAAGTACAGTAGTAGGACCCTACCCATTGTCATCCCTAACTATGACATGATTTTACACTTTTAGGGACTAAGTTTTTTTGCTAACATAATATTAAATATTTGGCTTAAATATGATTTTAGTCCCTCAATTTTGGGATACTTTTGATTTTGGTTACCCAATTAAAAATCAACTCTTTTTAGTGTCTCAATTTCGCGGAAAGTTGTTTTTAGTCTCTCAACTTCACTTTGGGGGACTAAAAAATGACTAAAAATATGCTATTTTTAATCCATCAGATTTACTTTGGGGGACTTAAGTAAAAAAAAAAAACTTTGGGACTAAAAACAACATTTCGCAAATTAGAAGGATTAAAAGAACAATTTTTAATTGGGAGACCAAAACCAAAAGTACCCCAAATTTGAGGGACTAAAAACATATTTCATTAAGCCAAAATATTTTATATTATTTATTTTTATTAAAATTATGTATATATTTAAGTTGTATACAAATGCAAATATATTTATAAAGATAATAATTTTTAAAAACAAACATTTATATATATATCATTAATATATATATATATATATATATATATATATATATATTAAAATGATATAAGACATATATAAATATAAAATTATTTTAATATATATCAATGTTCATAATTATTTTATATATATTTTATATATTAAATACATATTTGCTAACATATATTTGTATAAAATTTAAAAATAATTAAGAAATACACAAAAATACAATAATATAAAAATGTAGATTATATATTTAACACTCATGCAGGACACATGTTTTTAAGCTAGTTATAATTAAAATATGTAATTAATAAATATATTTGTACTTATAAATTGTATTTTAGATTAATGATAAATAATTTATATTGTGAAATATTATTATTTTTAATTATTGATAATTTCTTTTAAAAAATATTGAAATTCAAGTTAGAACTAAAGATATATTTTGAAAGGTAAAACTAAAGATATTAAAAATGATAGATTGAAAAAAAGATAAAATGTTAATTTAAATAATTCAGTTGATATTAAAAACATAAAAGAATATATCAGATACATATCAAGAGTGTATTTGAATTTTGAAATTAGTTTATGATATTCAGTTACATTTAAATTGTTCGGTTGATATTAAAAGTAGAAGAAGATATACTAGACACATGTTAAGAGAGTGAAGTACAACACTTCATGAGAGATGAGAGAGTGAATGTGAGAGAGTGGGGAGAATGGAGCAATGAAAACAAATATAGACTTATACGTTTATATATAAGGAGATGTGAAAGGGAAATACTCACTCATTTTATTTTATTTTTCTACAAAAAAGATTTAAAATAGTAATATATGGACAAATTTTAGTATAGAAATTGAATAACTTCGATGATATTAAAACAACATACAATTGAAACTGTGATAATGATCGCTGCTTCCCCATAATAGGAATTGAGACTTGATTTTCATTCCTGTAATCACCACTATGATTGCCGCCACCACCGCCACTATGACCATTGTCACGCGCCATCACCACCATGACTGTCACTATCTCCGCCGCCATGACCATCGTCGCTGTCATTGCTACCGCCAGGTCATGGCCGCAGTAGGTGGTGGCAGTCATGGTGGTGATGGTGATGGGTTAACGATAATCTTGAAGAAGAGTAATGTGATAATTGAGATATTTTAGGAAGTGATAATTGAGATATTTTATAGATTTGATTTTTGTTTGGTGAATCTTTTAGAGATTTTATAGTTATATTAGACTTTAATTTGAATTTTTAAATATATAATCTCAACTGTTTATTATTTTTAATCTTTATCTGATGATTGTTATTAGTTGTTCTCATGTTCTCATATAAAAAGTGTTCTTACAAGAGTCGTACTCTATAATATATATATATATATATATATATATATATATATATATATATCATAAACAAGTAATTACAATTAATTTGCTAAAATAAAAAATACATTCAATTAATTAACTTCTACATAAAACAATGAATTGATAAGGCTTCTTATATGTTTATTTATATATATATATAAAAAGACAAGTCTTTCCTATTCCAAACCAAACAAAAAGGTATACATGGGATTAGTATTATGCATTGGCTAAAATATGTTTTTCATTCCTATAAAATTGGAAATTTTCATTTTTTGATCCTATAAAATTTTTAAGTATGTTTTTAGTCTTCCAAAAATTGAAATATACTTCCTTTTGGCTCAGAGCTAGGTTGGTTAATAACCATGCCCACGTGGTTTTCTTTCCCAATTTCTTCCTCGTCACCTCCATCTTCTCGGTTGTCTCTCCGGCACCAGTATTAGATCTGTTTGGGTCAAATGGGTGGAAAAAAGGGACCTTGATGTTACGAAATCGTCGATGTGGATGACAGTTAAGTGGATGATGAAAATTGAAATGCCCAACCTGAAATGATGTAAGATTGACAATTTTGAGAATGCGATTCAGAAGAAGCGTAGGGTGAACAATTTTTACTCGCTAGGAGAGCCATGGGATGCTGAATATTTCAACAGCAGTTCTGGTTCTTCGAGCAACGAAGAATCGTATTGGGGTGGCAGTGGTGAGGTTTATTCCAATTTGAATTCAATTTCGTTTAATCAGAAAACAACGAAGGAGGCGCATTGGTCTCCATTGCTGCGGTCCTCGCATGGCAGCATCCAAAAGCACGTGGGCAATGGCGACATTGGAAGCGTCTACTTGGTCGAGTTGAAGTGTTCTTTATGCATCGCTCAATTCTGCACGCTAGTCTTGCCTCCTCGCCGAGTTTTTCCCCGGTGACGACCTCCACGTCCTTCGCCAGTGCAAACCTAAGAAGTGCTTCCACCATGTCATTGTTAGGTCTCTGTGCCCTTTCATTACTTTAAGTCTCCGACGCTGATATTAGATTTGTTTGGGTTAGACAGGTGGAAAAAAAGGGACCTTGATGGCATGGACAGGGTCCTCGACAGCAGAGAGACTGTCGAGGAAGATGGAGGTGGCGAGGAAGAAATTAGGGAAGCAAACCACGTAGGTATGGTTATTAATGAACCTAGTTCCGAGCTAAACGGTTGTATATTTTAATTTTAGGAGAACTAAAACCATACTAAAAATTTTATAGGACAAAAAATGAACATTTTCAATTTTATAGGGACGAAAAATATATTTTAGCCTTTTGCGTTTTATGCGTATACTTTTATTTGTTTTAAGATAAATTAAATTTAGTTACAATATTATAAGTATTTTTGGTGTTCTTCTTCAAACAATATCATCAATAATTCATCTCTGCATTCCTATTCCAAACCTCGATAACTAAAATTGATAAGAATTATTTAAATTAAATATCAGTTTTAATAAGAAAAGGCCACTAACCATAAGTAATTGTTCCAAGTAAACTTTGCATGTACCCTTAATGATAAGCTTTGTCCACTTTTTTCGTAACTTCTTTCCAAGTTTGTCAGGAAGATCAACTATAAGTAAATTGCCATTTCTAGTTAAGTCCTCGCTAAGCACATAGGTTCCTTTGATTCAACTAAAACTAACATAGCTTAATTACCCCATCTAGCAGGCCTACACACTATCATGTACCCAACCGGGTCATTAAACATGCCTCCCATAAGAATTCACATCATACATCTCATGGTTACATTTTCTATTTTATTAATTCAATTTGTATTAATATTGCTATAATCTTTCACTTAACTTTCATCATCAAAGACATCCTTTTTATCTGACCTCGTATTTATATACCCCTCCAGTTCGACGAGTGGAATTCTGACATGGCTAGACCTAAATAGGTCCTTCCGTTACTACAGGGCATCTTTTAATCTTAAGTGTCTTCTCACAAGAGGTCTATCATTTCCACACATACAAGCTTAGGTAGATGCAACAATCACATGAATGCAACACCTATGGCTACACAACTTCATCAGAAGGCAACAAGGTACAAAGAGGAAACCAAGCAATAACAAGTATTCAAAGATCATACATAGAAGGCAATGATATAAACATGCATAAGCTTCACACAAAACCTCACATATAGCTTCAAACCCTATTATAGAGGTTTCATGCTTAGCCTAGGGTGTTTCCACACTTAGCCTGGCACCCCTGGAACAAAAATCCCACTTTGTACTTCTCAGGCTAAGCCTCACAATTCCTAGGCTTAGCCTCAAGTCCCCTGGAGCTAAAACTCTAATATGTGCTTCTCAGGTTAAGCCTCGGAAATCCCAAGCGTAGCCTCAAGTCCCCTAGAGCCAAAAATCACATTATGGAGGTCTCATATTAAGCATGGAGATTCTCACGCTTAGCCTGGGGTCTTAGGCTAAGCCTAAGCAAATCTCACGCTTAGCTTGGCACCCTTTGAACCAAAGTTGCATTTTGGAGGTCTTATGCTAAGCATGGAGGTTCTCACGCTTAGCCTGAGGTCTTAGGCTAAGCCTCAAAATTTTCACATTTAGCCTGGCGCTGCATATTGCAACTTCATGAATTCTTGTGAATTTACCTCTTATAGCCATCCATGGCCTCCTAAATGCAACCCAAGCATGCCATTCACTCATATAACACTTCTATTACAAAACCCAGCCCTTAAACAACCTCTCAATCTTTCCCAAACTCACAAAATCCATCAAAATCTACAACTAGGGATAAAAGGGGGAAAATGGGAAAACATACAAATCAAGGGGGTAAAGATGGACAAGGGAGAAGCACTCACCTTCGGGAACACGTAGAGATGAGCTCTGGGCACTAGGTCTTCAGATCTCTTCTCTTCCTTCCTTTTCCTCTTCTTCTCCTCCTTCTCTTTCTTTATTTCTCTCTCTAACTTTCCCTTTCCTCACCTATATATATGAAACCGTAAGGGCACATGTGTGTTGGGCTTGGTGGGCCTCAGCCCACGTTGGGACTTGGCCCTCTATCTGGATTCTATTATCTTACTATTGTCAACTCCTAATAAAAGGTAATTGTTATGAATAATGCCTAAGGTTATCCTTTAACCATTAAATATAAAGGATATTCCATAAAAGAGGCCTCTTTATTATTTATCACTAATGTCCATAAATTGGGGGTGTTACAAGTTAATACATACTAGGTCTAATGCCGCCTCAAATTTATCACCGAATTATAAAATATATATATATGAAAATTAATTAATTAAGGGCCTAAGACAATCGCTTCAATGTCCTTGTAATTGTGACGACTCTGGTTGCATCTTTAATGGACAATTGCTTTGATGGACAATTATTTATAGGGGAATTGTTATAAATCCATAAGGCTAGAGGAGAAAGATGAGCTACATGTGATATGCCATGAGCCAACTTATTCGATCAATTGACTTTTACCAATTAGCCCTTTCTTTTTGAAAACTCATTTTTGCTTCATGCAACCTCTTGCTTTGCAACCCTAATCATGACCCCTTTCCTTCCTCTAAGGCTATTTGAATTGGTGGTAAAGGGTGAAATGGAGTGAAAGGAAAATTGTTCCATTGTTTGGTTTGTAAAAATAGGAATGAAACATGATGAAAGAAGATGAATTATGATCCATTCCATTGCTTAACTCCAATTTTATTTCTCCCAAATTTGGGGTGCATTTGATGAACAAAGTTTTTAGATTATAAAATTACTATTTTATCTTTACAAATTTTAACCTAATCATTAGCCTTTTAATGATATTTAAAATAAGGATAATGTGGGAATTAAAAAATTATCTCATTCCATTTTGTCATTTTTCCAAACAATGGATTGAAATCTTTGTTCTATTCCATTATAAAATATCCAAACAATGCAATGACATTTTTTTCAATTCCATTCCAATACATCATATTCCTTTATATTCCGATCCATTCCATTCCATTCCATTCTCTATTACCAATACAAAGATAACCTAACTTTCTTTGCACTCCCTTTACTTTTCCCTATCATTGTTAGCTTTCTCCACCCTATTTTTGTCACCAACCTCCCCTAACAAATTGGTAAAGATTGAATTAAAGTCGGATAAAATTTTTACATTTTAGAAATTGATTTTGAAATTTATTAAATGCATTCCAAAAATAAATTAAAGGTTTAATTATACTTTTGGTTCCTATAATTTACTCACTTTTTATCTGGGTTTTTATTTTTTATTTTTCAAACTATCTTTGAAATATGTTTCTTATTGTTAGAAGTTATTGATGTGGCTAATAGTGTTGACGTCAACAAGTGTCATGTCAGTGAAAGTGTTGTGTCCACAATGCCACATCATAAAAATGCCATGTTAGCATGGACCAAAAACAAAAAAAAAAATATAAGGACTAAATTTTTTTTATAGCTAGGACTAAAAACAAAAAGAATATAATTTATAGAAACTAAAAGAAAAGAATAACATATTTGCAAGGACAAAAAAAATTATTAAATTAAATATTATGATAAAAAATGATTAGGTTAGGCTTATTAAGCAAAACTTTATTCGGCTCAATCTATTTTCACCCTTGTTTGCACCCCTTTTTTCTTTCCAACTCCCCTCTCCTTTCCTCCTCAAAGTTCCATCCATTCCTTCTAAACCAATTGGTTAAAAAAACTCCATCTCTCTCGGCTTCATAAAGATGATAAATGGCAGTGTGTATCTTATTGTGCAACTGAACCACACACAACACCATCTGGAAATGGAACAAATTCCCAACAAAAATTCAAATTGGAAATCTTCTCCTTGCTGCCACCACCGTGGCTCAACATTGTGGTTCTGTGAAATGTGTCATGGTGGGTGTTGTTTCGGTCTCACTTTTAACTGCCATAAGTATTGCATCATGTTATTGATTGTTGTAATGTAGATATGTGATGATCTCTAATACTAAAGTGTGGCGTGATGAAGTGAAATATGTCTTGACATTATAATATTTTTGGGAGGTAGTCATAAGTGATAGTGTGATGGTGGTTTAAGGGTGGCACCATGGGTCAATTCTATAATGGGAATTTGCAGAAACACTGAATCATGGTTCCACAATCATAGAGCCTTCAAACATGTTAGGCCATGTAAGTAGGTTTTCAAGCTAGGTTAGGCCTTTAAACAAGTCAAACCAGGAGTTAAAAATTAGCTTGTAACAGATAAACAAACCAAAATCAAATTATGTAATTATGAAGTTGTTTAAGCTCAGGCCTACCAAAGCCTCACTTGTTCTCACCCCTAAATGCTTATTTCATGTTAATGTTTTTGATAGGTCTATTTCTTTTAGTCTATGTAATTTTTTTTGTTTTTATAAATTATGTTTTTTGTTTTTAGTCTCTGCCAATATGACACTTTTTATGACGTTGGCACGTTCCACTGCTAATGTGACACTTTAGCTAACATGACCCTTTATGATGCCATATTTGTTGATGTAGCACTTGCTAACATTAACAACTATTAGACACATCAATAACTTTTAACGGCAAGGAGTAACATAAAAAAAAATATTTCAGGAGTGTTTTGATTTTTTTTACAAGGACTAAAATATAAAAAAAAAAGTGAGTAAATTATTAGGCAAACATATATTTAAATTGAAACTAAATTCTAGATGGCTTAAATATGTTTTAGATCCCTAATAAATTAGCAAATTTTGTTCTGGGCCCCTAATAAATTTTTTTAATGCGTTGGATCCTTGATATATTAAAAAATTTGTTTTAAGTCCCTGCCGTCAGTTAAGTGATGACGTATTTGTTAAAATTTTAAAATGCAATTTCTAGCGATTCAAAAATTGCCAATATTTATTTAAAATTTTAAGTTACAGTTTTTGGCGGTTAAAAATCGTTAGAATCAATAAAAACAAAACAAAAAAGGAATAGATATGGACAACAATTTTTAACTCTATTTTTATTTAGGTTTAAATATCTTTTAGGTCCCTAATAAATTAACGATTTTTTCTCTGGGTCCCAATTAAAATTTTCCGTTGTTTTGAGTCCCTGATATATTAAAAGTTTTCCTTTGGGTCCCTGCCATCAGTTAAGTGATGACGTGTCCGTTAATTCTTAATTATTTAATGGGTTTTCATTTTCTAGCTGCTAAAAATCATCATAAATTGCTTCTTTAATGTAAAAAATAAATTAAATTTACGCAATCCCTACACCAAACTAGAAAACAAAAAGCTAGATTCAATCCAAGAACACAACAACAACCATAGATGAACAACCTAGATCTAAAACCCAGATCTGAATCCCACATCAACAACAACCCAGATTTGAAATGCACATCAACAAAACTTAGATCTGAAACCTAGATTTCTCAAATCTAGCAGTGCACACCACCACCACCACCACCACCAGCGGCGCCCAACCAAGGGTGGTCGACGATGCCACACAAACCTCGCGTGTAGAAGAGAAGAAGCCTCGCGATGACTAGAGAGTAAGAAACCCATATTTGAAGCTTGTGTTTCGAGCCTACGCGGTGTGACCTTCCCATAGCCTTGTTTGCATGCACGTGGTATGTAATTGGTACATTCTCAAATCTGAAGGAGATTCCACATTTGCAACCAACAAGTGCGTCCGTGGCTGAGTACGATGCTTCTTGGAGGTGTTCGAAGCGGCGACAAGTTGTAGACAAAGGATACACAACGGCGAGCAAAGGCTGTGGCGAGGTCGACGAGGGTGTGATTCGAGCATGGTTGAAGAGAATCTGGGTTCATGAGAGTGATAAGGATGAAGAGGAACCAAACTCAGCATTGCCTTGGGGTGTTGTAGGAGGTTTCAGAAATGAGCCTAAAAACGTAAACACAAAACGGTGTCATTACATGGTTGCCAACCCAGATCTAATTTTTTTTCCCATTATTTTGGCGGTTTTAAAACCACCAGAAATTGTAATTTAATTTTCTAAATGAATACTGGTGGTTTTTGAGCCGCCATAAATTGCATTTTAGAATTTTTAACTGACACATCATCACTTAATTGACGACAGGGACTCAAAGGAAAACTTATAATATAACAAGGACTCAAGACAATAGAAAAATTTAATAGGGACCCAAAATAAAATTTGCTAATTTATCAGAGACCTAAAAGATATTTAAGCCTTTTATTTAAATTAAAGAAAAAATTAGATATAAATTTTAATATTTGATATGTAAAAGGTGCATAAATGATGAATTCAGACTGAAGGCTTTGGTGAGGACAAAGGGCACTAATTCTTTTGAAATTCTTAATAATCATAAAAAACAATTTTATGATAAACGCGATACGTGCACCCTAGTCGAAAGTGATGCCATTGGCGTGGATGCTATCTCCACCTTCTCACCTCTCACCCTCCGCACTCTCCTTCCTTGACCACAAGCTCCACACGCAACGCGCCCTCGCTGAGGCTCCCACCATCATCGCTGAGGTCTAGATCCTCAATTTCTAGATCTGTAACCACTAGTTGGATTTGATAGAGCGTTTCCAGATCTGCGGCCATGAGTTGGATTTGAAAGAGCGCATCCAGATCCGTTGTGCAAAATCAAAGAACATTGTGGAGATGGGAGGAATTGAAAGCGTTTCCAGATCTACAGTTTTCAAATATGAGATTTCAAATCCAAGGCACCCATGTTTATTTTGCTTTACAAGTGATTGAGATCTGTGATCCATTTTGTTTTCTTTACAACTGATTGTGATCTTGAAATTTGATGCTTCAATTGATTCTTGTAAAAGATCAAGAAAAATTTTGTGTTCGATGTAAAATTGAAATTGCAGTGACAACGGGGAAGACAAAATCCAGATGTGTTTTTTTTAATAATTCTGGCGGTTCTAACACCGTTAGAAATTGTAATTTAATTTTTTAAATGAATACTGGCAATTTTTGAGCCGTTAGAAATTGTATTTTAAAAATTTTAACGGACACGTTATCACTTCACTGACAGCAGGAACCAAAAACAAAATTTTTAATAGGGATCCAAAGCAACAAAAAAAATTATCAAGGATCCAAAACAAAATTTACTAATTTATCAAGAACTTAAAGCATATTTAAGCCTAAAAATTACATTGATTAGACCATCAATCCTATGCCTGAACTTGGGGTTTAAGGTTTTTTTTTTTTTTTTTAACTTTATTAATAGCTATCACTAGGGTGAAATCACTAAACATACAATGGACAAGTGAGGATTATTTTCATAGATTCTAAAATGGGGGCTAAAATGATATTCACTTAAAAACAGGTAGAAAACCTAGACAAAATAAAAATAAAAATTATTAGTTTGCATCTATTGATATTCACGACCACAATTGAATTCACTAAATAAATGTAACATTTTACTATAAGTGTTATTGACCCATTTAAATGAGACATTTGAATTTGAGTCTCGAAAAAAAGGAAAATGAAAATTGCATACAATCTTGAAGGTAAAAAATTAAAAGGATAACCATTAAAAAATAAATAAATAAGTAAATTAATTTTCTCACATTTATTTTTATTTAAAAAATAAGTAAAAAAATATTATTAAGTTGAATGATAATACTAGTTGTAAAATAGATTTTGAAGATGTTTTTAAATGATAAGTTTATTTTCAAATTTAACTTATTTAAAGTAAGAAAAAACATGTGTAAAGGAAAAATTAAAGATATACCCAATGTTAATTTAACCAAGTTATATTTAAAATTACTTTAATTCAATCTAAAGACAACGGAATAAAGCCTTGCATTCTTAATTTTACTTATCTCTTCAGGTTATATAAATATTAAATTTATTAATGATTTTTGTTTACTATTATCTTTCAAATTAACATTCAAAGAATAAAAATTAACTTTTTTCATTAAAAACATTATATTTAATATTTTACCAATAAATCTCATAGTTATTTCAATAAATGCTTTTTAACAAGAAGGGTTTATCAAATATAATAAACTAGTAATGGTATTATTGACATGAAACATAGGGAAATGCATTAACGTGATGCCATCATTTGATACTAAAGATTTTAAATTTCTTTTTTAACGTCTTATATATTTGTCAATTTTATATTCAATATTATGCATTAAAAAATAATTTATTTAAATATAATATATTTATTTGATTATAAATAATAAAGAAATGACTAATAAGTTGATAGAGTAAAAAGTAAAAAGTTCATTGGAAAATGTTAAAAAAATATTTATTAATTTATTTCTTTGTAATAAAATATTTTATTCTTAGTTCTTTAATTAATCTTCAAAGACCAAGTTAAATATTATTTGGTTTCACATAACTATTCCTTTTCGTAGATAATTATTTCAAACCATCATTTTTTTCATCTTTATCTCTTTTATCCCTATAATATCATTTTTTATACTAATTATAATTTTTAATTATAATAAATTTTATATATTCAAAATATTTATTTATTATAAATTTTAATTCTATAAAATAAATATTTAATCTATACAACCTGTGAGTTAAAATACTAGTTATATTAATTTCATGACAATTATTTGTAGTAATGAGTTACCCACTTTGTTAATTTATGAATAATATCAAATGTGTGTAATAGATAAATATTTAATTTCCAAAATTTAAAACAGTAAATATCTGAAATCTTTAACATATCAAATGTTTATTCATATTTAATGTTTTTTTTTATTGAGATCAAACATATTTTTTCTAAGCTCAAAGTCAAACAATTAATATTTGAAGAATTTTGATCAAACCTTGTCCATTAATCGCACCTTAGATGCACCTGCAACCACCTACCCCTCAATCCTATTTAATCACACTTTGAAACTCAACTCTACACACAATCACTCACACATTGGCTCTTGTTTTATCTGCATTGTTTATCGTTCTTGGCATCTTTTGTTTGTTTCACTCGCGTTCCAACATTTTACATGGAGTTCAAATATCGTGCTGGCCAAAACCAAAAGACACCTTCACCAACACCACGCCCTCTTCACACTACAAGGTAACACTCATTACAAGACCCATTTTTTTGCTGTTTAAAAAAAAAAACTTTTCTCACATGATTTCATTTCCAGGGTGTGAGTTTGCACAAGGTTGTTTTTCCTAGAAATGCTCTGATGCCCACAGTTTTCCCAATGCCAATATTGTCGATCAATGCCGACAAAGCATTCTAACGAGAGCTAGAGAAAGAGGAAATCAGGAGAGAGATAATGGCCAACGAGATGGCATTGGCCCGGTGGCGACAGATGGAGGAGGAAGTCCGGATGGAAATGGCATCAGAGAGAGCCTTAGGAATACCAATGCAAAGACCAGAGGGGATCTTGGTTCCACAAGGAGTGCTCAAGTCTTTTAATCATAGAATGGGTGATAACATTACCATGTTTGGTGGGCCACAATCACAGTTAGCCCACCAAGTTAATAGCAGACAGTCCCAATCCAGCAAGGATTGAGTTATCATACCGGTTAGTGTATAGTTTTATGTTTAATATACCTTCTTTTCAGTCTTTGTCTTTGTCTTCATTTTCATTTATTTTATCCTCCCACTACTTTAATTTAGTGGCCAGCGTTTGGATTGTGAAAAAGCGGCTGATTTTTTTATTTTATATTTTAAGAATTTTGTAAAAGTTAAAAAACAAAGCTTCATCGGTCTCTTGTTTAAAGCTTTATTTTTTAACTTTTACAAAATTCTTAAAATATCAGAGAAGTTGTGAGTGATGCAAGCAATCCAAGTCGAAAGTCGACAATGAGTTCAAATATGCAAGTGATGTTGAAAGTTGCAAAGAGAGAAAAATTGTTCCTATTTCAATAGACTAAATGACTAGATTGTGACATATAACAATCTCTTAGGAGTTAGGAGTGGGGAGAGTAGTGTAATTTGAACATATCTCAAGAATGAAGCGATGTGTAAGGACTTGCTTGATTGTGTTTTTATTTTTTTTTATTTGTAAAATAATTTTGAAGAACATTTTTTCCATAAGAAAGTATTAATTTATTTTTAAAACTTGTTTGATAAGTATTAAATTGAAAACAATTTTGGAGCTGAGAAAGTAGAAAAACTTATTTGGTAAATTTATTTTGAGAATATATTTTCATATTTCCTAGTTTGTAGGTTTCCTTGTTTTCAAAATTTAAAAAGCGAAAGTGAAAACATAAACAAACTCTAACTGTTTCCATTTTTTAGTTTACTTAAAAAAGGGCATTTACTATGTAAGTAATCCATCATTCCATCCCGTGTAAGGCTCTAGCCGATTTTGAAGAATAAATGGATAGTAGGAATTAGAGCCCAATTTTGTTAATAATAGAATAAGGGTATGTTAGGATAATTTTTTCAATAAATATGTGTAAGAAAACTGTAACACCCTTAATTCGGGGTTTATATGAATATACATCGATTAATTATTTAATTCATAATATGCGAGTTAATTATTTGATCTTGTGAACAACTCTTAATTTGAAAAGAACTCACACAGGTAAAATTTGCGAAAAATTTAAAACTTTTAATTCACGACTTGAGACTTTACTTTGATTAAGAAAGGGCTTAATTCCAAATCAAGAAAACCATAATTCATTCCTTCATAGAAATTATGTTCACTACGTTTATATCATCTCGTACGTAGTTATTAAATTAGAAGTGTCATTTTCAAAAATGGATAACGTCAAAGAAAATAATTTCATGCGTCATTTAGTATCATCATACATGTACAAATAACTGAAAGGACCTCTGTGGTCACAAATATATATATATATATATATATATATATATATATATATATATATATATAGTAAAATGTGTCAAGTGAGTGTAAAATGTAAGCGTATCAGCGGGCGAATAAGTGAAATATATAGCTCAAGCAACAAGTAAGGTATAAATGTGTGAGAGATAATTGAATACATACAAAATATCTGAAACCTAGATATACCCGATCAAATACACAAAAAGAGGGAAAATCCTAGGATTTCAGAGCAGTTATCTACCCAACCTATAGTTAGCTATACCCCAAAAAGATAGTATCACTGTCAGAGGGCTCCCTAGCAAGAAACCTGGGAGGAGCATACAGAAGCAACCTCCATGGGATCCCTACTAGGATCCTCCTCAGGAGAGTCAGTGTCCTCCTCAACAGCAAACTCCACAAGCATCTCTGGGTCTTCCTCAGGCTCATTGTCCTCCTCTAGAAGTCCCTCGTCCATCTCTACTGGCTCCTCCTCTACGTCCTCATCCTCCTCCGATGTCTGGTCGTCCAAGCCCACTATGGGTAGTACCAACCTCCGTGCGCTCGTCCCAGCCAAGGTCAATGGGCCAATTCCCAGCGGGAACGTACGCACCACAAGTAGCACCGACTGGGAGGATACCGGAACAGAGAGTGTAGCCTCGGAATCCATGTCGAAGAAGTTGTAACACCCTGAAAAATTTCAACTCAGTTATATAAGTATATACGTATATATTTATATATTTCTTTGTAAGTAACTCTCTGGAATTAATTTTCTACAATTAATTCTCTGTAGTTACTTTCCTGTGTTTTTGTTTGTAAGTTGCTATAGAATTCTGTGTGATTGAATTATCTATGTTGTTTATTTATTTGTACAGTGTAATAAGTACTTAATGATCAAGTACGTATATTGTCTGTGTATGCTTATCTGTTATGCCTGCTAGTAATTAATTGAGCTGAGATTAATTACTAGTAGTAAAATATTTAAAATATCTATTGCTATGTACTAATTAATTTATTGGTTGCAAATTGGTTGTAATTATTTTAATTATATTAAATTCTAGTAACTTGCACACCAAGTTACCTCTTATAAAATTTATTTGTAAATAATTTCTTTACAGAGAAAATTTTATTTGAGCAACTAGAAAAGTTTTTATTACTAGAAGTTTTATAAAATTAATTAGATGTTTGAAATTAAGTTTTAAAATTTTAAAACATATCTCTTTATGATTACACAATGTAAAATTTCACTGTGTAAACTAAACTGAGTAACTAAATTCTCTAACTTCAATTACATGACACCTAATCCCATACACTTAACCTAAGCTTGACACCTAGACTACCCACCCACCTAAACCCCACGGACATAACACACACTAACCAACACAATTAGCAAAAATTAGAAGAAGCAAAAATCCTCTCATCTCTCTCTTTTCTTCTCTTGGCCGAGAGCTAGAGGAAGGCAAGGGAGGCCATTGAAGAGCTTGGTGGTTGCATGCAAAGCTTGGATCATCACCAACACATCCTCTAGTTCTCATTTCCACTTTCACCTCTTCTCCTTTTCGGTTGAATTTCAACACTAGGTAAGGGGAACTCTCTTGTGGATTCTTTACTTTCTTTTTCTGTTGAGAATATGGTTAAGGGCTGGGGGCCTTAACCATAGCATCCATGCATGCCTCCATTGATAAGAATTGTGATGTGTTTGAATTGTTTGTTGAATTGAAATTGGATGGGTAGTGTTGAATTCTCTTTGGCAGTAGTTGTGAGCCTTTGCATGTGGGGAGTAAATTCATTTTCACCTTGTAATTGGAATGAAAATGGCCCTGGAAACAAGTGAGATCATGTACCATTTTCTTAAAATGGTTTTGATCAAGTTTTCTTTAAGAAATGTTAACTAAAAATTCGTTGGCAGTGACTGTATTTTCGTTTAGCATGGAACAACCCTCACTGTTTTGCCATTTTTGAAAGATCTAACCATTGGTTTTTCTTGAAATTTGCTTTGAATGAAAATACACACAAAATTCAACAACTTTTTAATGTTTTGGGGTTTCACTGGAACAGGGCTCGATTTTTGTTAAAATTCTGCCTGTGTACTTAATGTTTTTGAAAAGTAATTAAACCTTTAAAAACTAGACACAATAAGCTTTTTAACCATGTATATTACAAAAATTACCAAGCACAATTTCTAAATTAATTTTTTTCAAAAAGAAACAGAACAAGGATTTAGGACCCTATTTTGAGTCAAAATTGTGGGCTATTAGGAATATTTTACTGGGAACAATAGAAAATGAATTTAGAAGTAAGAAATACCTATTTAGAAAGATCAAGATGTTAGCTTTAAACTTTAAAAGGTTTCATTCAATTTAGCTTTGGGAAGTGGGAGAAATTTATATTTCTTTGAGCTATGTTCAGTGAGCACTCAAAATCCAGGGCTGCTGACTTAGAAAATTTTTATAAAATTTTCTAGATGTTGTTTTTATAAGTGGGATACCTTTCTGTAAACTAGATTTCAAGAGCTTCGATTTCATATAAAAAATTTTCAATTCCGAGGTCATCTGCTACAATCAGTGAGAGCTCACATTCAGTATTGCCAAAGAGAAATCTGCCTTTTTAGTCAATTTTATTACCATATGTGTATTTGAATTGTGACAATTATAATTATTAATTGTGATTTTGTAAGGCAGTGGATATGTAATATCCATTG
The DNA here is from genome assembly GCA_026413185.1 of Pueraria montana var. lobata. Classification (NCBI taxonomy): domain Eukaryota; kingdom Viridiplantae; phylum Streptophyta; class Magnoliopsida; order Fabales; family Fabaceae; genus Pueraria; species Pueraria montana. The sequence continues at coordinate 46,211,758 of CM048656.1, forward strand.
ACCTATTCTGTTTTGGGTGTAAGTCCCAGAGATGTGAATCTTAGGTACTTAATATTTGAAAGTGTGGTTTTGTGTGCTTTTATGATACAGTCCTTTGGATTGTAGGTTGAACTTTGTGATAAAATTGTTTGACTGTGTGATGTGTTCATAAGACTTGGGCATGAGTACATGTGAGGACTAGAACTATGTTCTAGTGTTTTTGGCTAGACTACCATGTAACAGATAAATGAAACTTGAACAGTGAGCACAATTAATTAGGCTAAAAGATTTATTTTATTTTTTTTAAATAGAAATTAATTAACGAACTCTTTATTTTATGCATTGGATATAGAAAGAATTTAGGACCTTTGGGTGGAGGAATCAACGGTAAGTTATTAATTATTAAAAATTATAGAAATTGATGAGAGGGTGAGGCACAAATAAAACTTAACAAGATTTGGTTACGTGTTATGAATCATGTTGATTTCTGAGAGTCGTGCAATGGAACTGCGTGTGCGCGGCGATTCGTGGGAACTGCAAGATGAAAAAAGAGTCACGTGGAATGTTCCAGCTGTGAGAATAACAAAGAGAGGGGTGGAGTTTGAAAGGCGTGTCACGATGTAATGTGACGGTCATCCATAGAAAGGTGATGGAGGCAAATGTCCTCGTACATATGATTTTGAGTAGAGATGGGGTCTCAGGCTCGGCTTCTATTCGACCGTCCAGTACCATGTGCAGCGGAACCCCACTGGGATGAGAAAGAATAGTCCTTGTGAGGAGAGTTGTGAAGGAGTCAATCCTTTGAGTATTGGATGATCATAGTTGGTACGTGGGAGATGATCGTAAGGCATTGTGACCTTGGAGGTGAACTGAGTTATGACGATAGATCACATAGCTGACTCGGCCATCCTGACAAAAATACGAGACATCATCGGTTGGTGAGAGCCCACCATAGTACCATGGTGAGAGGTGTACTCCCAACAGTCATCCAACTCAATTTTATAAGACTACTGAGTTCTGGGAGTTCCAGTGGCAGCTGGCCAGTAAGAAATGATTTACAAAATTAGTGAAAGGAAACGATTAGGACTGCGAGTGTGAACATTAGAAAACCGCATGGCGATGGTGGACAAGATTTTGTTTGTGACTTGTAAAGTTGTTGTTTGTGTGCTGCTTGATGAAGCAGAGAGTTTACCCTTTTGTTTATTTTCTTTTAGGGGCAGATGGTAGCGGAGGACTCAACTCTCAATTGGAGGATTGAGAGCATATTTGGGAGATGGATAATAGTTGTGGTCCAGGGTGTAGATCACATCTTGGGCTACATCCGGTTTGCACGTACGTCAACGTATGACCCTTGGGGCTTAGGATCTCTGCACAGAGTGGGAGTTAGAAGATGACTGCTCCGAGTCCTAGGACTTTCTTTTCTTTGCCATGTATTTCATTGGGGTGGACCTAGGTACTCAGATTTCTTTTGTTATGTGTATATGTCAGTCATCATGTTATATAACTATGTTCTAGTTTTCCCATACTTTGCCTTTTTACGTGTTTACTGTTATGCTCCAGAGGTACATTATGTTAAACACTTTCAGATATGCATATGTTATATTTCAGCTATAATTATCAATTGTATTTACTTATTTCTACTCCTTTGAAAACTTAAAATCTCTCTTTTACAATCAAAATAACGCCACAACCTTTTCTGCCAAATTATATTAACGCATTATAAGTATTAAAACGAAGCGCAACTTTCGAAATTAAAATTGAGAAAAAAGATTTATTTTTTATTTAAAAAAAAATATCCATAAAATCCCAATCAAGTTTTCTTAATTTCACCAGATTTTCATAGGTAAATTAATAAAAGTGCGTTATGAAATAATTAATTGAATTAAACCTCGAATATTTCCATAATAGAAATTAGGGTGTTACAGAAGTCGTCCCCGTATGAAGAAGGTGATGAAGATGAAGAGGATGATGAAGAGTCTGACAGCTCTACAATCTCCACTGAGGTAGCACGCTGATAGTAGGGCGGCATAGGCTGAGTCCACCATAAGTAGAAGTCAAAAGTCCGGGGTGCTGTATACGGGTCGCCCACCCTCGCTGTGTGCAGATGCATATGATCGATAAAGTGATCTTCATCCATCAGCGGGTCATGCGTCCAACGACCCTCGAGAGTGCTAATCCAGAAGCAAATCGTGGGAAACTGCCACGCCATAAGTACCTGCAAAATGGTGAGCATGGGAGTGAATTCTCTACCTCCTTGGTTGCCACAAACAAATGGACTTACAGTCCCAAACAACCTATACGACCACTGCGTATGGTTCCCTAGCAATGACACTCATGATGATCCTATCACGAATATCTATCTCACAATATTTATTCCTATGGGCCCCACTACCATTAAACCTCCCAGGTTTTAATGGTCTTACGCAAATTATGTGGATGAATATTGGGAGAACACGACGTAGGTGGTACAAATGGCACGTCGCTCTCACCAACCTTGGCTATAGCCTCGCTCTAGTCGGGAATGCCAAGTCGGTAGTGTGAGTCCCCCATACTAATCGGGCTTTTCGCCTTAGTCAGGGTCGTCACAACTTGACACCATTTCCCCCATGACTCCTTTGAGTCGAACGAACTATTTCCCAGTGTACCAACTGTGAGCCATCCACTCCTTACAACGATTCCTCACACGTTTTCCATGTCGCGAGATGTATTCCACTTGACAATCGGTTTCAATGGTACTGCCAAGAGGATGTTAAAGGACCTTCCCTATCTAGCATGAAGTAAAGCCCAATCTCTGATTAATAATATTGTCTCTCTAACTCCATCTTGTCTTTGCGATCGATGCCCTCTTTACATCATCCACTTCCCTGAAGCATGCGCCGTCCCGTGCAAGGTGAATAACACGAACGTCCATCGTTCTTCTTCACACAACAAGAGGGGAAGGATCCCATCCCTCCTAATCTCTCAGTGTCATGAACAATATGACCTTTCAAAGTGGATATATCCGCTTGCACACACATGGGTGCCTCGGGCACTCCAACTCATCTATCCTACTCATGCACAAGCAAAACCAACATGCATTGCCGAGGGACAATGTCCCTCGGACTCAGATCACAATAAGCAATATATCCACAGGAAATATCTAACAATTCATATCAACGCCGGAGGTCACATCCTCTCAATCTTAACAGTAATTGGTCACGCTCATTTACAACATACTAATACATATATAATTCAACAACCAAGTGCCGAAGGTCACGCCCTCTCGGTCTTTGCTAATAATTTCACAACGAGAATACATTAATACACTTATACAATTTAATTTCATCACACTTTATAAACTTTTGGGCGAAACCCGCAGCCACCACAACATCCCAATTTTCAAGTATCATAACTTTTTATTTTAGGTTCCAAATGTTCACAATTTTAGTCACAACTCCTATGTACATGTTAACTATCATATTCCACCACAAAATACTTATTTTAGGCTTTTAAAGCTTAAATTTTAAGTGGTTAGACACCCAGCCCGAAATGAGTTCAAAAATTCAAGAAAAAGGGTTTAAAACTTCAAAATTTAATTCCCATTGATGTAGAAATCGGATTTTGCCGAACGAAATATGCATTCCTAGGTTTTAGGATGTAAGAAACCCGTTTTTATGGTCTAAAAGAGTATATTCCAACTCTAAAAATTATTAATTTCAAAACAGTGGCAAAATCCAACGAAAACGGCACGAAACTTAAAAATAAATTTTCCGTTGCTATAGAAATCGGTTTTCGACGAAATTTATATGCAGCCCTAGGTTTTAAAGCATGAGAAAGCTAATTTTGATGTCTATTCCAGCCAATTCCAGTTCCATAATTACAGATTTTCGAAACAGATACAGAACAATGTAAAAAGGGCTTTAAACTCAAAAATAAATTTCTCGTTGTTATAGAAATCGGTTTTTAAAGAGATTTATATGTAACCATAGGTTTTAAAGCATGAGAAAGCTAATTTTGAGGTCCATTACAGCCAATTTCAGCTCCATAATTACATATTTTCGAAACAGAGGAACAGTGCCCAAAAATCCACAATTTCACCAAACAAAATTTTTCTAAAGATTCACAATCCATTTCCAAACATTCCACATATACACTTCTATATTTTAGGGCATAGAAAGACCATTTTTAGTACCACAAATAGTCCAGAACAGCCACACCACTTGTCTCACAAAACAGAACAAGAATATTTAAATAAATGGCTCAAAACTTAATAAATTCATAACAAATAGCTCAAGTGCTCAAAAATAACATACTTTATATGTAACCCTAGGTTTTTGGACCCAAGGAACTCATTTTTGAGGTCAAAAACATAAAAAAGTACACCCATTTTTCCAGACCGCAAAACAGCAACGAAAAATCACACTTTACATACATGACACAAGTTCAAACTCACATATATTTGCAAACAAACTTGACCCATCATAATAAGATCCAACACAAACAATTTTAGGTCAAAGAGAATAGAAAATCCCTCCCATACCTTGGTTTCCTAAGCTCAAGTGCTCAAAACAAAATTTCCAACCACCCAAAGCTAGAGCTTGGTGAGCTCTACAACATATAAAAAATGCAAAGAAAAAGGGAAGATAATTAGTGGGGGGAAAAGCTAGAGAGAAGGGGAGAAAAATATAGAGGGAATGGGAGACTCTCACCACAAGAGAGATTGAAATTTCTCTCTCTCCCTTGGCTGTCCAAGGCTGGCTGCTGCACTTGTGGGGGAAGGGGTCCCTCTTAGCTTATATAGGGGACCCCAAAACCCTAACGATAGGTCCCACAAAAATAAAAATAAAAAGATTTTTCTAAACCTAATTGTGTTTAAGTGGTTAGCTGATATGGGTTTCAATTCTTTTAGCTCTAAAATATTCTTAAAATGTAGCGTTTAATTTTCCAAAGATAATGCCTTTGGAATCACTCAATTTGGACTTACAATGAATTTTCTAGGTCCAAAATACTAAATAATTTGCTACAATTAATAATTAATTCATTTTAATTATTTTTGCTGAACTTAGATAATTTTCATGCTTAATTATAATTATTAGAGTTTTATCTAAGTCCAAAATAATTTTTCAAGCTTAAAAACACATAATTACGAAAATGTCATTAATGAGAATATTCCTTCTTTTGACCAGCTTTGACCAGATTTGGCTTTTGGTCAAATCAATGTTAAAACTTGATTTTATTAATTATTTTCACTTCATTAATGAAGATTTAATGTCGCATTCATTTAGTTGCTAACTAATTCTTTTTAGGCTTTAATTAAACAAAACACACTCTATTTTAATTAAATGAATTGCACACTATTTTGTTTAATTACCTTAATTAAATTTTCTAAATCCCCAATTACTTTAGAACAATTAATTTTACTAATTAAATTTATTCTAGACCTATTAGTAAGTTAATTATGCTCTTAAAAGTCTAATTTTAGATTCTAGACACAAGTTCTACTTAATTACAACAATGTCATTAATGAGTTGACCAAAACCCTTCCCATTGACTTTGACTAAAGTGAGTCTATCTTTGACTTTTCAAATTTTGAATTTTCCTCCACTAATCATGTAATGTCTCTACTTTTTTTTTTTTTGGTGAATATGTAATGTCTCTACTTAATCCTTATTAAGTAATGCTTATTTTAATTATTTCCATTATTTTTCTCAATTACTCAATTAATCACTAATTTAGAGGTTAATTTCCTATTTAATCCTAAGCTCGAAAATTTGGGGTGTTACAAAAACATCCTATTTGTTTGGCTAATCACTACCTAGCAATACATTTTCTTCATGGTATACTTGCATTATTATAACTTTACTGCCAATGGAACCATGTTGTGCAATCACAATATGCATATCTTATTGATACATCCAAAATCAATATATTAGATGTTGAAGCTCTTAATTGGCTGACAACAGTGACAAGCATATATTATTTTCTTTATCCCATTGCAGGCTAAGCCAGATGCTGATCATTATGGGAGAAAGCGCAAAGCGATGACACCTCCTACCTTCGATGACAATAAGCATTCTCCACGTAATTTACAGAAGACACCCGGGCAGGTCTTGAGTTGCGCCTTATGCTAGGTTGCTGCCACAAGTGAGAAAGCGTTGAATGACCATCTTCAAGGAAAAAGGCACAAGGCTAAATTAAGGCGCAACCCTAAGAACTCACAAAATATTAATTGACCATATCCAAAATATGTGTTGTTTTATTGATTTGATTTGTATGAGGAAACTTTCACATGTCAGTTGAAATATTATCTCACATCAATTATTTAAATTATTAGATTCATGATTCATCCTTAATTTTTTATTTTATTTTCTATCGTATTTTATTTTAAATATAAAAATTAATTAGATCTTCGAAAACAAATTGTTTGTATTGTGCAATAGTAATTAATAAGTTAAAAAACTATCATACTCTTATACATTATTGATATCTAACACTAAATTCTCAATAGTTTTATTTCATAATCCCTAATTTAAATTTGTCAATGTTAAAAATGTAAAATATGTACACAATTGTTCGGAAACCAGCATATATGCCGTGCAAGCCATGCGTTGCTTGAATTCATAAAATGTGGTTAACAATGTCATTTCATAAAATGTGTTGTTTTAACTTTAGATTGATTGAAACATTATTTCACAATAATTATTTAAATTACTACCTTATCTAACACATAATTTATATTTCTCTCATTTATTATATTTTAAAAATCGTAGTCTACAAGATATACAATCAACCATCCGCAATGGACAACAATAATTAATAACTAAAAATGTTATATTTTACAATTTGTGATTGAAATAAATTGAATTACTTTTAACTGTAGATAATTCCTAATAATATTGTTTTGAACGAAAGTATGATTAAAACTTTTTATCGAAATATTTAAAAGCAATGTTTATTTTTTGCAAGGCACGACTCACTACACTAGTGCTGGGTAAATAACAAAGCCAGAGAGGTGCTGTAAATTTAAAATTTATAATACAATGGATTCCTCTTGCCCTTTGGTTTGACTAGCAGCAAGTAGAATTTAAAAATATAAATTGAAACAAAAAATTGTATAATTAATTTGAAGTAATAAATAAAAATAATTTAGATTAGGAAACAAGAATAAATTTAAAAAATTTAAAAATAATAATAATTTTAGAGTACAACTATTTACAATTTGAGCAAAAAATAATAAAATAATTTTAAAAAAATTAAAAAAGTAATGACTTTAAGAGAAAAGATATTTCCATTATCCAAGCAATTAATAAGAGACCATTATATGAACAAATCATTAAGAATTATATATAGATTCGACTGTGGCTCTATGCAGGGGCAGAACTACGTACACAAAAGATTAAGCTAGCCTGTGGCCTGAGACAACTCACTCCTTTACTAATATTTTCGTAAAAATTATCCTAGTACAATTTATATTCTTCTAATAATTATCTTAAGAAACCAATCTAAATTGATAAATGTTGTGCTGCAGGTAAAATCTTTCTATACTTTATCTATATATTGTAATTTTAATTAAACTGGTTTACGTGGATTGGTAAAAAAACATAAGAGTATGTATTGAAGGCCATTGTTTGTGTTCTGCTTACTTGATATTTGACATAAAATATTTAACTATTCACCCTTTGAGTTACCCGAACTTGAATATGTTAATAAGTAAGGTCTTATCTTCACTATTTTGGACCAATTGTTTTAAGTCAATTTTTTTTTTATCAGTATGTTATAAGTCAGTTAAGTCTCTAGTCTCGACTTCTATTATTTTAATTACTTAATTACATTTTAACTTAACTTACTAGATAATTTTTTAATGTTATTTTTTATGTTTATGTGTTTGAAAAAAAAAATCTACAGTTGAACTATTGAAAAGAAATGTTTTATTATTTTTGTATGTCTTTTTTCTTTCCCATCAAAAGTAGTTATATTTATTTTTATGAAATATATCATATTTTATTTTTATTAAACTAAAATTTAAATAATATTAATTTTTTTATCTTGTGAAAAAAATTTTGCTCCCCGAATTATTTTTCCTAGTTCCGACCTTGGCTCTATGGGTCCTGAATTTTACTTTCTTCATTTAGTACATGACAGCTAAGGAAAAACATCTTCTCTATTTCAGAATTCTTTCATCCAAAACAATATTAATAGAAGAAATGGGGGAAAATATGAAAAGGATCTTGACCCAACCATTAAAAATTAAGCAGTGTTTCTTATTAATTTTTTAACACTACATTTTTTAATTGTTTATATGTCATTTTTTTTTACATTTATTTTTTATTTATATATTTATAATCTTTCATACTTTTTCTATTTCATATTTTTACTTCGATAATTTCACTCGCATGTGTGACATTGACTTTTGTCATATTTAAAATATTTTGTTTTCCATAAATTGGCATGCTAAGACATCATGACATTTACTGCAATTGCAACTAGGCTAACACCACAATCAATGTCAATCACACCAATAATTTATTTAAAAGTAAAAATAAAAGGAGTACAAAAGATTGGGGGCATGTACCTAACCTAAAGCAATCATCTGAACAAAAAAGAAGAAGAAGAAAGAAATGCCAAACTGTATATATTACAGAAGAAGTCTTCCGTAATGAAAGTAGGGATTTAATCCCACCAAACTAAATCCTGTACAAAAGTATCAAAATGAGGCAAGCTTATCTGCACAAGTATTGTCTCTCCTAAATATATGTGAACATCTAAAATTAAAAGTACGAGTTATATATATACAGTTTAATCATCTATTCCTAAGTTTCCAAGGCACCAAGTTTGGATTTGATATAAAATATTTTAAATATTACAGTACTATAAGAATATTTAAACTTATATTTAAAATGTTATTTTAATGTAATGTGTTTTAATATTTTAAATGTATAATATTTATAATATTATAGTAGTAATAAAAATAGTTACGCATTTATTTTAAATATGTTATTGTAATATAATATTTCTTAACTTATTTGTGCTTCATTTTTTGTTTTATAATGTGTTTAATCAATTGTGCTTTTCGTTCTTAAGTTTTATGTCCAATAAATATTAACAATTTATACATATTTCTTAATTACACTCGTTGTCTGTTTCTTTTTTGTTTTTTTTTGTAGAAACATAAAAGTAATATATTTTTTATCTTAATTTTATTATCATTGATATAATTCATTACTACCTATATGATTTTTTTAGTACAATGTTGTCTACTTCATCTTATGTACACGAGCGCGCGCGCACACACACACACACACACACACACACACATATATATATATATATATATATATATATATATATATATATCTGTAAAAATATATAAATATTTTAATAATTCTTTTATATTTTTAGAGGATTCTTAATTTATCATCATACAATATACAAATCTAGAATTGCACGCAATTCGTATCAATAAAAAAAAACTTTGAATTTTAAATAAAAATTAGGTTTAAATATTAAATATGTTTTAGATCCTTGATAAATTAACAAATTTTATTCTGGGTTCCTAATAAATTTTTTTGTTGCATTGGATCCTTGATATATTAAAAATTTTGTTTTAAGTCCCTGTCGTCAGTTAAGTGATGACATATTTATTAAAATTTTTAAAATTCAATTTCTGGATGCTCAAAAATCGCCAATATTTATTTAGAATTTTAAATTACAATTTCTGGAATCAATAATAAAAAAAAAAACAGATCTGAATAACAATTTTAAACTCTATTTTTATTTAAATTAATGAAAAATTAGATATAAATTTTAATATTTGATATGTAAAAGGTACATAAATGATGGATACAAACTGAAGGCTTTGGTGAGGAAAGGGCACTAATTATTTTGAAATTCTTAATGATCATAAAAAACAATTTTATGATCAATGTGGTACGTGCGACCTAGTCAAAAGTGGTGTCGTTGGCGTGGACGCTTTCTCCACCCTCTCACCCTCCACACTGTCCTTCCTCGACCACAGGCAAAATCAAAGTACATTTTGGGGATGGGAGGAATTGAAAGCGTTTCCAGATCTACGGTTTTCAGATCTGAGATTTCAAATCCAAGGCACTCATGTTTATTTTGCTTTACAAGTGGCTCCAATCTATGATTCATTTTTTTTTTCTTTACAACTGATTGAGATCTTGAAATTTGATGCTTTAATTAATTCTTGTAAAAGATCAAGAAAATTTTTGTGTTGGATCTGAAATTGAAACTACAGTGACGAAGGAAAAGACAAAATCCAGATGTGTTTTTTTTTTTTTATTATTTTGAATAAATTTGGCGGGTTTAAAACCGCTAAAAACTGTAATTTAACTAGTGTTTTAATCCGTATGTTATACGGGCTTATTAAAATTTTCACTACCTTATTTATATAATAAATAGAAAGAAATTTAAAAAAAAATAAAGAATTATATAGCACAAAGAAATTTTAAAAAATAATTATAAAAGAAATTAGAAACTATAAAAAAAAAAAAGATAAGGGAAGATGTAACAATGTAACTTTAATTTTTTTAATATTAACCTTGAAAATTGAAAAGTAAATTGAATTAAGGATTTAGAATTATTGACTAAAGAGAGAAATATTCGGAATTAAAAAATAGAGTTAGAAAATCCGATGAAAGAAATATTTTAAAAAAAATATATTAGAGAGTATAAAATTTGAAAAAAAAAATTATATAGTACATCAAAAGAAATTTTGAAAAATAGATAATTATAAAAGAAATTAGAAACTATAATTTTTTTAAAAGAAAAAAAGGGAAGATGTAATGATGTAACTTTAATTTTTTTAATATTAAATTTGAAAATTGAAAAGTAAATTGAATCAAGGATTTGGAATTATTAATGAAAGAGAGAAATCTTTTGAATTAAAAAATAGAGTTAGAAAATCAGATAAAAGAAATATTAAAAAAAAGCCCAAAAGATTAGAGAGTATAAAATTTGAAAATATATATATATATATATATATATATAGCACATTGAAAGAAATTTTGAAAAAGAGAGAAATTTTCGGAATTAAAAAATTGAGTTAGAAAATCAGATAAAAGAAATATTTAAAAAAAAGCCCAAAAGATTAGAGAGTATAAAATTTGAAAAAAAAAATTATATAGCACATCGAAAGAAATTTTGAAAAAGAGATAATTATAAAAGAAATTAGAAACTATAATTTTTTTTAAAGAAAAAAAAAAGGGAAGATGTAACTTTAATTTTTTAAATTAGCTTTGAAAATTGAAAAGTAAATTGAATTAAGGATTTAAAATTATTTATGAAAGAGAGAAATATTCAGAATTAAAAAATAGAGTTAAAAAAACTGATAAAAAATATATAAAAAAAGATAGCATCAAATAAAGAAGTGAATGAATGTAGTTATAGAAATATTGTGAATACGGGGTAGTTACAAAAATTGATAAGAGAAATTTTAGGAGGAAAAATAGAAGAACCAGATGCATGTTAGGAGAGTGAACTACACCACTCCATGAGAGGAGAGTATTCGAATAAGAGTGAATGTGAGAGAGAGTGGGGAGAGTGAAGTAAGGAGAGGAGAGAATCTCTTGGTCATTTATATATATAAGAGATTTTTTTAAATGAATACTGGCGATTTTTGAGCCATTAGAAATCATATTTTAAAAATATTAATGGATACACCATCATCACTTAACTGACAGCGGGGATCCAAAACAAAATTTTTAATATATTAGGGATCCAAAGCAACAATTTTTTTTATAAAAGACCCAAAACAAAATTCGCTAATTTATCAAGGATTTAAAACATATTTAAGTCATTCTAGAATCTATTAAATATATTTTGAAAATGAATTTTAGAAAATCTTGGGGGGGGGGGGGGTAATTTTAGTTCGTAGGATCCAATCAGTGTTGTGAAAACTGGACCGGTCATCAATCCGTTCAAAGCACTAGGTTGATGGGTCAGTGGTCGAACCGATGGGTCACTAATTGACCCGATTTGACCTGGTATATATTAGAAAATTAAAAAAACATATATCTAACAAAATGTGACAAATCCATAATTTATATTCTAAAATTAAAATCAATCATGATCAAACTAAAAAATTTACATAATCATTTATTACTATAAATTATTTTGTTGGATATTATCATTAAATTACTAAGAAAACTCTTGTTATTTTTCACGGCTAAGTATAAAAGTTGTCGGAGGACCATGAGCAAGTATGTTAAAAATGAATAAAACACATAAATATTAAATCATATCAAGATTAAAATAATAATAATTAGCTATTATATATTATTGTCAATATCAAAATAATATTATAGGACCATATTATTATATACTATTAAGTAATTAACTATTAACAATTTAATTAAAATGTTATAGGAGTATATTATTATATTATATTATATACTATTTAGAAAACAACTTTTGTTATGGTTTCAAATTTTAAATGGTACTATAAAAAGAATTCCAAATAACAACATTGTAAACAAAAAAAAAAAAAAAAACTCAAACTAAACCGGATCAACCGGGTCCAGGTCACCGGTTTTGGCCAAAACCAGTCAGGCCAAAACCGGGTTGATCCGGATCAAATCAGGTCGATGATATATCCGATCTGATAGCTAAATCGGACCGGACAGGACACCGATTCCCGGTCGAACTGGTCTGACTAGCCGGTCCAGTCCGGTTTTTACAACTATGGATCCAATATCTTCATAGTTTTATTCAAATCTAACAACTATATTTTTTCAACTATACATAAAACTAAGTAATGACAACTTTCGAATTCTTTCTTCCTCGTTAACTAGCTACTCTTTATTTTCGCTGTTCATAGCTTTATTCAAATCTAACAACTATATTTTTTCAGCTATACATAAAACTAAGTTAGTAATGACAACTTTCGAATTCTTTCTTCAATTCCGCGTTAGCTACTCTTTATTTTCGCTGTCTATTTTGACTTCAATATAACGCTTAAAAATATTAAAGGAACTTCATTGCCAAAGGGGTTTGAGAAGTTAATTAAAATACGTGTAAAGATTTTCTATATTGTCATTTAATTTTAAATTATAATAAATAATATGATTGTTGACTTTAATAATAATTATCCTAAAAATCATATATAAGATAATTTCTAATTAATTGATATTATAAAAATATTTACATTAACATAAGATAATTGAAGCGGCCTTGTGAACATAATGTTGAATCACATGTATGTTACATCGATTTTTTTTTTTTTTTTTAAATAGCAAGGGAAATTTTAATGAACAAGAAGCTATAAATTTCAGGTCAAATTGCCTTTAAGCATTATGGAAGCAACAGTACTATCTTCCATTTCTAGTTGCATCTCAAATCTCAATAAATCCAACCTATCGCATTTATATTTTTGACAAATGCCACCGGTTTTAGAGGAACACAAAACCTTCAATTATAGAGCACTAAAGCGCCCTCCTAAACTGGTGAGACCTGTATCAAATAGTGCGACAAAGTTCATTATATAAAGACTTGAATCCTTGGAATTAGCATACAACCCCACATCCACATCTTAAAAACTAGCTAGCTAGTCTCAGTTCAGTAATTAGCACACAACCCCACATCCAAAGGTTCATTTCAATATGGCAATCTTTTCAAGTTTTGCTCCTTTGACCTTTCTTAGTTTAGTTTTATTTGTGGTTGGAGTCATTGTCTCTGGGGCTGAAGCTAGGCCAAGGGCATTCTTTGTGTTTGGAGATTCACTTGTTGATAGTGGAAATAACAATTACTTGGCTACCACGGCACGTGCTGATGCCCCTCCTTATGGAATTGATTATGCTCCAAGCCATAGACCAACTGGCCGTTTTTCCAATGGCTACAACATTCCTGATCTTATCAGTTAAGTTCACATATCTATTGCCACATTTTCAACCCTTTTTTTGCTTCAACATACAACTTTTTAAGTTTTGTTTTCACCATGCACCTATGAATTTTTTACCCTTTTTGTTGATGTAGCTTTGTCCATAATAATCAACTAAACACATAAAGAGTATGTCTAACTAAGTGGGTTGTTTTCAGGTCAGAGACTTGGTGCAGAGTCTACATTGCCATACTTGAGTCCAGAATTGAGAGGAGATAAGCTCCTTGTTGGTGCCAATTTCGCTTCAGCCGGAATTGGAATACTTAATGACACTGGAATTCAGTTTGTAAGTTCATTAATTACTTGCTAGTTACTTATCATGTTATGTTCAAAACCATAAGCATCACAATATATACATAACCTCATCAAATGAATTCTAGCTAAAATCATAAAAAGCGATTGTAAAATTTAAAGCTAATTACTTAAAAGGATTGCTTTGCACTTAAAAATGATCGTGTGCAACTTTTGCAGGTAAACGTAATCAGAATGTATAGACAGCTAGAGTATTTTAAAGAGTACCAGAACCGAGTGAGTGCTCTAATTGGAGCTACAGAGGCTAAGAATTTGGTGAAACAAGCACTAGTGCTCATCACTGTAGGAGGCAATGATTTTGTAAACAACTACTTCTTGGTGCCCAATTCAGCAAGGTCCCAACAGTACCCACTACCTGCATATGTCAAGTATCTCATCTCTGAGTACCAAAAGCTTTTGCAGGTAACACCCTATTGATTAATCAAAAGGATTAACACTCAATATCTTGTGATCACTATTTCTCTCATAGTCGTTATATATATGTTGCAGAGGCTATATGATCTTGGAGCTCGTAGAGTTCTGGTGACAGGCACAGGACCCTTGGGTTGTGTTCCATCAGAATTGGCCCAACGTGGCAGAAATGGACAATGTGCTCCTGATCTACAACAAGCTGCAGCATTGTTTAACCCACAACTCGAACAAATGTTACTACAACTCAACCGGAAAATTGGAAGTGACGTTTTCATTGCTGCAAACACAGGAAAAGCCCACAACGACTTCGTTTCTAACCCCCAACAATTTGGTACTACACACTACTTACTAATTAATTTTCATGTCATCTAACTCTGTATCCTCCTAGTCAAGGTTTTAGATTGTGGTTGCAACTGTGTCACAACCATTGCCATTTGATGTGGGCTAATTGTGGTTGATGCAATTTGCAATCGCAATGTGGTTGCTATAGCCTATAGTCATTGGAACTGAAAATTTTGTGATCACACCACATTTAAAACCTTGTTCTAACTAGAGCAGTCTAAAAGAAACAATTAAGCATTAACATTTGTGGTGTTGTTGCTTTGTGCAGGGTTTGTTACATCAAAAGTAGCTTGTTGTGGGCAAGGACCCTACAATGGTCTTGGGTTGTGCACAGCACTCTCCAACCTTTGCCCCAACAGAGAGCAGTATGCATTTTGGGATGCATTCCATCCATCTGAAAAGGCCAACAAACTCATTGTGGAGGAAATTATGTCAGGTTCTAAAGCCTACATGAACCCAATGAACCTTAGCACCATCCTAGCTTTGGATGCTATTACAACATGAAGATATATACCAATAAGCCTATGCACTTTGTAATGGCCTCACATGCTAGTTTCATTACGTCCCTCGCTACCTTTTGTTATTGTACTTGCGATTTAGTTTCATATTCCTAAATATCTAATTGGGGAATTAGAAAATTAGAGGAAGGCAAAAACTTCCTTTGCCTAAAATTACAATGGAGAACTGGTGGGAAGTACTAAGTACTTCCTGAATCTCAATATTAAAAAATATATTATTTACCCTTTGAATTTTTATATATTTTTTATATACCCATGATCTTTTTATGATAAAAAGTGAAAGGGAGAAAACTCACTCCTTTTTATCTTTCTACAAAATGATATAAAGTACAAATACATAGATAAATTTCAATACAGCATTATTGAATAATTTTTGAATTATCATATTATTGGTGTGAAATATATATAATTTTTTTTATGACTAATTTCTGTCAGAGAACCTAACTGATCATCTATAGCAAAATTTCTCTTTTTAACCACATTTTTTTCATCTATCAAAGACCTTACTTAAAACATCATTGAATAGCTTTGCTAGCAAAACATAAAAGTAATGAGTGGATAGCTAATGTACAATATACGTGGCTAAGTGTAATTTGGTCTTGACGCTAGAATGTTTTGGGTGGTAGTCATAGGTGACAATGTGATGATAGTTTAAGAATCACACCACAAATCAACTTTATGGTGGAAATTTGTAGAAACAAAGATTCATGGTGCCATAATCAGAGTCTTCAAACACATGAGACCACGTAAGTAGGCTTTTAGGCTAAACCAGTCATTTAAACAAGTCAAACCAGACCTTAAAAATTAGCCTGGAACATTTAAACAGGCCAAGCTCAAATTCTGTAATAATGAACCTGGTCAGGCTCAAGCCTACTAAAGTATCATCTGTCTACCTCTAAAAGAATATTTCATATTAACATTTTTAGATAAGTTTATTTCTTTTAGTTCCTGTAAATTATATATATAATGTGACATTTTTTTATTCTATGACACTTTTAATGATGTTGTATTGCTGATGTGGCACTTTAGCTATCGTGGCACTTTATAACATCATATTTGATAATGTGACACTTGCTAATGTTAGCAACCATTAGCCACATTAGCAACTTCTAATGACAAGAACCATAGTTTTAAAAATCAAACCGATGATTGAACCGGTCGAGATACTGATCAGTGATCAAACCAGTGGGTCACTAATTAAATCGCATGAACTGGTTATAAGTAACATAAAATTTATAATACGTATATATATTATTTTAGGTGCATTAATAACAACAAATTGAGATAGCTTAGTGGTAAGTTGTGCATTCCGCGCCTTCAAGAGTCCAGGATCCAATCCAATCAAATTGAAAATCGAATGGATCGAAAATTGAAAAAAACCAAAATTTTTTATTGGATTGGATTGGATTTTGGATTTGATTTTGAAATTCAATCCAAACCGAAGTTATATATACATATACATTTTTATTCATAAATTTATGATACTACTCATGTTTATATTTTTATTTCTTATATATTTATAAAATTATCACATAACTTATATTTATTTGTGAAACATCTATTTAATTGAAGATATTTTTTTTAGTAACTATTTGATTAAAGATACATAAGTATAATTATTAAGTTATATAAATTTACTTTTAATAGTATATATTTGAAGAGTTATACTATTATTAGTTGTTTATTGACTTATAAAGAAGATATTTAATATTTTAAATTATATTTTATTATATATATTATCATTTATTTAATACTTTCTCTAAAGAAAAATATAAACAAGACTAAAATCGAAAACCGATCCAATCTAAACCGATTTAAATTGGATCGGATTTAATTTTTTTATCAAACCGATTGGATGATTAATTAAGAAAACCAAAGTGATTGGATTGAATGATTTTTCTCTTCAAAACCGATCCAATCCAATCTGCAAACACCCATAGGGTCGAGTCATGAATTGACGAATTGATGGTTTAACTGAAAAACTGGCCGGGTCGCACCGGGTCACGCTGGGCTAAATGCATGGCCGATCTGATATATAACCCAACTCGGCCATACCTCCGATTCGTGGTCAAACCGGTTGACCGGCCAGGTCGGTCCGGGTTTTAAAACTATGACAAGAACTAACGTGAAAAGGAAATCATATTTTAGGGACTTTTTTTTTAATTTCTTATACAAAGACAAATAAAATAGAAAGTAAATTATAGAGATAAAAATATATTTAAATTAATTTCCATAATATATTAAATATATTGTGAAAATTAAATTTTAGAAAATTTAAAAATTATTGAAAATTTATTTCGAAAATTAATTTCATAAAAATCTTCAAATTCTTAAAAATACTTTCTAGAAAAGTATTTTAGTTAATTGTAGGATCCAATATTTGCAAGTATTTATTGAAATCCAACAACTATATGTTTTGCAACTATACATAAAACCTTGGCTTTTGCTATTTTCACTTCTCTTTATTACTAATATACTTTCTTTTTAATTTTTTTCCCAAAATTTCCTATAAAATGCACTTCCCTTTGCACTTACACTCCTCATTTGGGAATTGTCTTTTAAGTCAGTCGGATTCCAAATATTTGTCAATAAATCATAACAATCCTTTCTTCTTTGCACAACCACATGAATCTCTCAATTCAACAACACCCTAATATTTTTTTGTATTCACGTGTGGTTGCAATTTCAAAGTGTTCTAATTTTGATGTGCACTCAAATCAAGAAAACCATTGAACCCACACACCCAAGTATGTTTGCTTTTGGAAATATATTCAAATATGCTTTTCCGAATTGGCTCTATTTGTCTAAGCACTAGTGACCATGACTTCGTGTGCACATTCACCATACATAACATCATCAAATTTTCTCTTTCTCGCAAAGATAATAAATTATTTTACTCTAACCCAGACCCTTTCTTCAGATCACATTGAAAGGCACAATCGGATAGGGAAGGGGAAAAATAGAACTAATTCCACAAATTTCACAGCATAATCCAAATTTAAAACACAATGAGAAAGGAGACACAACACAAATACCAGTTGTCACTGCATCAAGGACCACCACATAGCAGGAAACCATTTTCGAGCAAGGAAAATTTCTTTTTCACAACAAGCGCAGATACATACAAGATCAAAGTTGAGACTTGAAGCCTTAGAGTTAGAACTTCCTCCCCCACCTCTATATTCCAAAAATTATAAGTTGTTGATAGTAGAACAACAAAAGTATAAAATCATTCTTTCACGGAGAGAGATCCATGGAGAGAGAAATGAAAGGGAGTGTATTTTTTAGAATTTTAGAAAGAAATTTTAAAAAGGGAAGTGTATTAGTAATTAGGGGGTGTGGAAATAGCACAAGCCTCAAACCTTTTATGAAAGGGTCTAACTTAGGGCTTGTTCGAGGTAGTTGCGAGATTTTTGTTTTTGGTTTTCCAATGCAATTTTCAACAAAATACGTTAAGTAAAAATGGAGCTGAAATGATTTTTAACTCAAATTCAAAACACTTTTATATTATTTTCAAAACCAAGAAAAAAAGTTTTTGTAAATTTGGTTTTTAGTTTTAAAAAACACTCTCATTACCACCACCACCACCACCATTCCACCATCGTCGCTGCTACTGCCACCACCACCACAACCACCAGCACCATTCCACCACCACCACTGCTGCCATCGCCACCATTCCATCGTCGCCACTGCCGCCGCCACCATCACCACCATCTCCATCATTGTCACCACCACTGTCGTTGCCCCTAAGCCATCACCACCTCCACCACCGCCGTCACCATCACCACCATCGCCTCCACCACCATCACCACCACCACCGCCACCGACACCACTATCATCACCTCCTCCACCATTGTCACCACCACCACCATCGTCGTTGCCGCCACAGGTTTAATTATTTTTATGTGTTGATATTTTTTTATATTGCATTATTTTATAGTGGGGTGAGATAAGATAAAACGGTTGACTCATTTATCCATCTTTAATTTACAATAACTTTTAAAAACTAAAAACAAAAAAGAACTGAAACTAAAAACTCAACTAAAACTGGTTTTGATTCTTAAAAATTTCAAAACTAAAAATGGAAAACCACCCTGAATGGGATCTTAGTTAATTGAGCGCATGAGTTGTTATAAACCTACTTAAGTTTAATCCTTATGAAAAAAATAAAATAAAAAACCATTTTTTCATATTAATTATGTGAACTTTCGAATTCTTTCTTCCTCGTTAGTTACATTTATTTTTTCCGTCTATTTTACATTAACAGATTTATAAGACAATTTTACTTTATTTCAATATAACGTTTAAAATTATTGAAAGAAGTTAAAATACACTTTTATATTGTAAATTTTTTTCCTGTCATTTAATTATACTCCCCCGGTCCTTTATATAAGAAATAAAAATGTGTTCTTTTTTTGTCCTAATTATAAGAAACATATACTCACTTTAAGATGTATTAATTGCTAGTTTTCTTTTTTTCCCTTTATCTTGTGAAATTCATTAATAATACACCTACTTATTTCTCATGCATTTATTGGTCTATTAACAATACAAGTTACATTTATTGGTGGAGGTGCAGTGTCATTAATGTAACCACTACTTAAACCAATTAATTTATGGAATAAAATTAAAATTTATGACATTATTATTATAACTAACTAATTAAACTATTTTTATTGGTCTTGACGATTTAGTTATTTGTTTCTTATATAAAGAATCGGAGTCAGTACATCATAATGAATGGTATGGTTTCTGATTTTGTAGTAATTATTTTAAAACTCATATATAAGATGATTTTTATTCGTTGATACTATAAAATTTACATTAGTCGTGTACGAAAATCAAACTCAAGGTTTAATTAAAAATTTTGCAACTCAAAAAATTCAGAAGATCAATAATTTTTTATCGGTTTCGATAAAGGGTCTTAATTTTTCTTTTACATTAATAGGTTTATAAGATAATTGAGACAGCCGTGTGAAGATAATGTTGTTTACATGTATATTACATTGAAATACTCAAAACTTTGAAGTTAAAAAGCACTAAGTACACAGGAAATACACACATCGGCAACGAAATATTGAATTAGAGAGCATCTCCAATACAGTTACTTAAAGTTAAGTAATGTTGTTTAACAATTTTTTTTTATTGGAACAGATGAGAGTTGCTTAGGTAAGTGGCTTAATTGATTTGTACCAATAAAATAATCATTTTCTCAATCAAAAAAATTAATGTGACTCAAGTTAAATACTCATTCTAGTAACTTTAGCTTTGAAATAAATTTTTATCTAAATTTTTTAAATCTATATAGTATTGTAGACTCACAAATTTAAAATAAATAACCCGTTTAAGTAATCATGTTGATGCTTTTAACAAGGAAAATTTTAATGAACAAGAAGCTATATATTTTAGGTCAAATTGCTTTTAAGTTTTGTGCATGTAACATTACTATCCTCCATTTCGTGTCGCATCTCAATAAATCCAACCTATCTGCATTTATATTTTTGACAAATGCCACCGATTTTAGAAGAACATAAAACCTTCAATTATAGAGCACTAAAGCGACCTCCTAAACTAGTAAGACCTGTATCAAGTTCTGCGACAAAGTTCATTATATAAAGACATGAAGTAGGAAATCCTCCATCCACATCTCAAAATTAGCTAGTCCTCAATTTGGTGAACACACTAACCCCACATCCAAAGGTTCATTTCAATATGGCAGCCTTGTCAAGTTTTGCTCCTTTGACCATTCTTAGTTTAGTCTTATTAGTGGTTGGAGTCATTGTCTCTGGGGCTGAAGCTAGGCCAAGAGCATTCTTTGTGTTTGGAGATTCACTAGTTGATAGTGGAAATAACAATTACTTGGCTACCACTGCACGTGCTGATGCCCCTCCTTATGGGATTGATTACCCTCCAAGTCATAGACCAACTGGCCGTTTCTCCAATGGCTACAACATTCCTGATCTTATCAGTTCAGTTTACATATCTCTTCCCACATTTTTTTTGCTTCAATATTCATCTTTTTAAAAATATCATTTTTATCATGCACATTTGAAGTTTTGAACTCTTTTTAGTCATGTAGCTTTGCATATAATAATAAACTAAACTTAGACACTTCAAGTGTATGTCTAACAAATTGGGTTGTTTCAGGTCAGAGACTTGGTGCAGAGTCTACATTGCCATACTTGAGTCCAGAATTAAGAGGAGATAAGCTCCTTGTTGGTGCCAATTTCGCTTCAGCTGGAATTGGAATCCTTAATGACACTGGAATTCAGTTTGTAAGTTCCTTAAGTATCAGAATATATAAGCATAACCCAAGATGAATTCTAAAATAATAAAAACAATTGTAAATTTTAATTAAGGCTAATTTTGAGGATTGCACTTAAAATTGGTTGTATGCAACATTTGCAGGTAAATGTAATCAGAATGTATAGACAGCTACAGTATTTTAAAGAGTACCAAAACCGAGTGAAGGCTTTAATTGGAGCTTCACAGGCTAAGAGCTTAGTGAATAAAGCACTAGTCCTCATCAGTGTAGGTGGCAATGATTTTGTAAACAACTGCTTCTTGGTGCCCAATTCAGCAAGGTCCCAACAGTACCCACTACCTGCATATGTCAAGTATCTCATCTCTGAGTACCAAAAGCATTTGCAGGTAACACCCTATTGATTAATCAAAAGGGTTAATACTTAATATCTTGTGATCCCTCTTTCTTATAGTCATAAATATATATATTGCAGAAACTGTATGATTTGGGAGCTAGGAGAGTTCTTGTGATAGGCACAGGACCCTTGGGTTGTGTACCTTCAGAATTGGCCCAACGTGGCAGAAATGGACAATGTGCTCCTGAACTACAACAAGCTGCAGCATTGTTTAACCCACAACTCGAACAAATGTTACTACGACTCAACAGGAAAATTGGAAAGGACGTTTTTATTGCTGCCAACACAGGGAAAACGCACAACGACTTCGTTTCTAACCCCCAACAATTTGGTTCTACACACTACTAGTACTAACTAACTAATCTTCTTGTCATCTAACTCTGTATCCTCTTAGTCAAGGTTTTAGATGGTGGTTGCAGGTGTGTCACAACCATTGCCATTTCATTTGATGTGGGCTAATTGTGGTTGACACAATTGGCAATGCAACCAGAATTTTGTGACCACGTCCACTCCATAATTTAAAACATTGCTCTAACTAGTGCAGTCATAAAGAATCAAGTACTAACATTTGTGTTATTGTTGCTTTGTGTAGGATTTATTACATCACAAGTAGCTTGTTGTGGGCAAGGACCCTACAATGGTCTTGGACTATGCACAACACTCTCCAATCTTTGCCCCAATAGAGAGCAATATGCATTTTGGGATGCATTCCATCCATCTGAAAAGGCCAACAAACTTATTGTGGAGGAAATGTAACATCCCTAATTTACGGACCTTAGAAATAAATAATAAAGAGATATCTTTATGAAATAGTTTTTATATTTAATGGTTTAAGGGTACCCTTATAGTTACCTTATAACATAAATAAGATAATAGGACCCTAATGGGGAGCCAAGGCCCAAGGTGGGCCAAGGCCAACTAAGCCATGCACACACCCCACGGTTTAAATAGAAGAGGAGAGGGAGAGTTAGAGAGAGAAAGTGAAAGAAAGAAAGAGAGTTAGAGAGAAGGAGGAGAAGAATGAAGAAGAAGAAGAGAAGAGGAGCGGAGTAGAGATCCGAGACCCAGTGCCTCAGAGCTCAGATCCGAGACCCTACAGTGTGAGTGCTTCCACTTCACCCTTCTATGATCTATTGTCTGTGCTTTGAATCCCTTTCCTCTCTTCTCCCCTTATTAGCTCTTAGTTAGGATTTTGATGGGTTTGATGAGTTGAGCTTAATTGGGGAGTGTTTAAGCCTGTTTGAGGGCTGGGTTTTGATGTAAACATGTTTTGGACTCGATCCCACATGTTTGGAAGAGGTTGGGAGGCCATGGATGGCCATGGGAGCAGAAATGCGAAGGTTTGCGGTTCTGCAGAGTCGCAGACTCTCGCTTAAGCGAGCTATGTTTTTGGCTTAAGCGAGGAGTCACCTGGAAGTGGCGCTTAAGCGCAGATATCTGGCGCTTAAGCGAGACCCTGGCGCTTAAGTGCAGAGTTCTGGCGCTTAAGTGAGGCACTCTGTCGCTTAAGCACGAGACTACAGGGAGTAGGATTGTCAATCTAGCTTAAGCGAGATCAGGCTCTAGCTTAAGCGTAGGTATGATAAGAGGGCAGTTTAGGAACCTTTTTCAAGGGGACCTTTGGAAGAATATAAGGGCTATAGATATATGGTTCCTTCCCAAGCTTTTACCTATGTTCATGTATGATTGTTTGATGCTATGTGGTGTTGATTGTTGATGATAATGGTAGTGGCATTTATGTGGTTGTGCCTTATGCTTAGGATTGATTGTATGTAACGATAAACCCTTTTAATAAAAGACACCTAAAATACTTAAGACTATGCCTATGCCTCTTAGTAAAAAGGTGGGGAGTTTCCCCTAAGTTTCAGAAAAGGATTTTAAGCAAAGTTTATACTTTCATGAAAGGCTTTTAGTAAAAGATATCCCCTCAGTGACATAGGGTGGAACCTTCCCCGATACCAGTCATGTTCGAGAGCCGCACGCTCTGTGTACAACAGTGTGCAAAGGGCTAAGGATCCTCTATGTCACCAAGGAGTGATGAGTTTCAGAAAGGTTATGAAAAGGATTCTTTATGAAAAGGTTTTATGAAAGAGTTTTCAAAGGAAAGTTATGATCCCAATAAAGGGGATAAGTCATGTTGAAGGGTTAAGAGGCCCCCTTAGTGGTGAGCGAAGGGACCGTCACCCAGACATCCATGGGAGAAAACCAACCTTCTTCACAGGGAGAAGGGATTTTTCATAGAGAAGAACAAGTCAGTTAGGAGACTTTTCCTTATAACGGAGTTGACAGTCCACCTACTTGGACCAGTTGGGTTTAATTAAAGGTTGTAGCAAGAGGGACGCCTCTTGATGGCTAAGAGCTCAGCCAATTGAGGTAATGACGAAACTCAAGTTATAACTTAAATGAAAGAATAATACCAACCACACAGTTGTAGAAACAATCTATGATATGTTGATGTGCTTGATGTATGTATGTTCTATGTTTAGAACATGAGAGGAGTCATGAGCCTAGTTGTTAGGTGAGTGATGTAAGATAAGTCTAGGCATTAGATGAGGACGTGTGTAGCTAAATACTACCCTTAGAGGTAGGAAGGGGTTACAGTTAAACCCTAGAAAGCTAATGTAAGCTACCTAGAGAGGTATGTAAGATGTTATGCCTCATAGAGAGAGGTGATGTAAGCCTAAGTTGGGCAACGCAGAGAAAGGAAAGGTTACACATGTTCCCATCCAATGTTATCAAAAAGTGAGACCCTAGTGTGTGGTCAAGAGCAACAAAATAAAGTTTAGGTGCTTTAGTGCACTAGTGGCTCTAGATTTGGCATAAGAGGCCAACTCTATGTGCCTCAGCAAGGGTCAAGGTATGATCCTAAGAAACAGTAACGTAGAGGTGATGAGGTAAAAGCTGTGAGTGCGAGTATCAAGAAAAGAAATGAGAAGTCATGAGAGTTAAGCAAGAGGTCTCTAGAATAGAGAGTCAGCCTAGAGTCCTCAGAGCACTCACTGAGACATTATGTCTCATCCTTTTAGTTTCCATGTTTTTACAGGTTAGCAGGTGGACACCTTGTGAGAGGAGCTCGGAGCATGGAGCTGCTTTCCAGGAGGAAGATGTTATTAGTCTAGTTTTATATAATTCTCAAGGTTTGGGAATTTAGTTTATGTTTTATGTATCCTGCTTATGCCTTGTACGACGCATAAGTGCCAATAACTTTGTGCTAGATACATTTCATGTAATATAAGTTTAAGTTTTAGTTTCTGCATAGTAAATTCTGATATTCTTATATGTTAATTTCTATTAATTTAGCAATATAAGGAGACAAAGGTAATATCCCTCTAGGGTGTTACAGAGGAAATTATGTCAGGTTCTAAAGCCTACATGAACCCAATGAACCTTAGCACCATCCTAGATTTGGACGCAAACACATGAAGATAAACAACCCAATAATCCTAGAACTTGTATTGCCTTGCATGCTAGTTCATGACATCTTTCTTTCTACTTTTTTTTAGTATATTAATTGTAATTGTGATTATCATATTCCTCTTTACAAGCGAGGAACAAAATTATAGGAAGAAAACAATACATGAGTTGTTGGTCAGAGAAACAAGTTAAAAAAATACTCGTGTTGAACTTTAAGAAACTTATGCTAAATGACAAAATAGGTGTTAAAAAAAAAACTAAATACAAAATAAGTGTAGAAAAGAAAAGAAAAAGTATTTACCTGTTAGGATTGATTTTGCCACGTGCATAGGAGGAGGCGCCATCTCACTTGACATCTCCTAATTTTTTTTTGTCATGACATAGAAGACGACATCTTAATTACCATCACCTGTATTCGCAAATTATCATTCTGCACAGTACTTTTGCAGAACAGGAGGCGCCACCTCGTTTTGCTCCTTGGGTGGGCATCATGTGATATCCTGCCTCCAATGCTAACCTTTTTATGCCATTATTAAAACTCCGGTGGCTTTTAGGGTGGGGGATTGAAGCAAATCTTCCACTGTGGGAAACAATTTTAAACTGTCAGATAGCCAACTCGGCAGCTTCTAGGGTGGGGGATTGAAGCAAATCCCCCGCTGTGGGAAACAATTTTAAACCATTAGATATAAGTTTTTTTCAAGATACGTGCAAGATTAATGTAGGCATGCCTACACTGAAACAAATTAAAAAAAATAGAATACACTAGTAGTCTAAGCAAAGCTCTTCTTCGTGGCAATACTGCTGCTGCTATCACACGCGCCCCACATGTCATCCGCTACTATTTCATTTTCACACAAGGGTCACTGTACTTTTAACGCAAATAGTCCCACCTCCACCTTTTTATATTTTTCTTTCTTCGTTAATAAATTTTAAATGACCATATTTTTCCTTTTGTTATTTAAGAGACATGTGAAATTGACTCGTTAATAATTAATAAAGTTAAACATGAAGATAATAGTGTATTAATACAATAAATTATATATATATTTGGTTAAAATAATATATTTTAATTTGTAGCAAGTTGCTACTTAATTGTGAAATAATCTGTGTAAAAGGATTACAACATAATAAGAACGTGTTCACAGCCCCTGTCATCTTACAATCATAAGAATGTGTACTTATTTTAGTAAACCATCAATGCAGAACCTCCCAAGTTAGTCAAAACATCCCTCTATCTACTTCAACAGAAAAGGAGGCACCATATCACATGGCGCCACCCAAGGAGCAAACTGACGTGGTGCCTCCTGTTATGCAAAATTACTATGCGCACTGATAATTTACACGTACAGGTGATGGTAATTAGGATGATGCCTTCAACATCATGACAAAAAAAAAAAAAAAAATCAGGAAACGCCAATTGAAATGACGCCTCTTCCTACTTACATGGCAAAAACAAGTCATGTACGTAAATAGTTTTTTTTCCACACTTATTTTGTAAATAGTTTTTTTTTTTTTAAATTCAGGTTTTGTCTTTTAGCTAGAAACTTAAGTTAAAAAATACTTGTAACCATCTTATTTGTTAGTAGAAATCTTGGTGGTATATAAAAAATAATGTTTCTCTCTCTCTCTCTCTCTCTCTCTCTCTATATATATATATATATATGGGAGGGGATCCACTTACTTTAAGAGTAAGTTTAAAGAATTACTAATAATCTGAACCCTTTATTTTATTTTATTTTATTTTATTTTATTTTATATTAACGGCTCAGATTAAGTTCTTAAAATGTTACTTAATGAAGCACGTGACTTTGTTTTCCACCTCCTGACCTTTGCCTTCCCATTCTTAGTGGACTTTCCATCTTCTCATTCTGTAACAATTCTCCGTAATTAGGAAGCTCTTCAAGCTTTGCAACGGTGACAGGTACACTCCCTTCATACTGTACCAGAAAAAGTAACTTGTTTGCATTTTTTCTTTCCAATTCTCTGTCTCATGCAAACAGTCCCACTCACTCCTTTTATTGCGTTATTTCTTTGACACGAATGAACCACTTGTTGTCTGCCGCTAATGTCACCCAGTTCGCTACACTATTGTCACCACCCCAATCGAAGACGCCACCACCTAGTTCTCTAAGAATAGAGAGCCACAACCCAAATTGTTGTCATCCATAATCAACCTTGTTCATGCTCTGTTCTAATAAACGTTCTGTAGCCATATTTTGTAGTTAGCACTTGTACATAATTTAGTATTTTATAATTTTAACTAAATGTTGGAACCATATCTTAATTACCCTGTTGATCATGCTTTATTAAAATATTCCAACTCACAAAGTTCATGCTTAATATGATATGAATATGACACACTCTGTTTATTTCTATTTCTTTTTAAATAATTTATAACATGAAAATTTTATTTTTTTTGCAAATTCTTATTATTGAAATAGTTTAGCTTTGTGCAGAACCTATCTTGTTCAATGACAACATATACTTTTGATAGTTGTGCAAGACAAGAAATTGAAGCCATCGATGTCATGCCTACGAATACATGGACTTCCTTTGAAGAGGTTATGCCACTAGATTCTCCAAATGTTGGTGAAGAATTGAATATTGAACCTTGTGTTGGGATGGAGTTTGAGTCTATTGAAAAGGTTAGAAAATTTTATACTTCATTTGCTAAGAAGAATGGTTTTGGAATACGTGTTCGATCAAGTAAACCAAAGATAGTAGTTTTGGTATGTTGTAGTGAAGGTCAACACAAAGTAAAAAGTTGTGTGAATGGAGAAATTCAAGATAACATTTGTCAGAGGAAAAGAAAGTGCTCAACTCTTCGAAAAGGTTGTGAGGCTTCGCTTACTATTTCAAGAGGCGACATAGAAAGCAATTGGGTTATTAAATCATTCAACAATGATCATAATCATGTAATGCTTAGCCCCAAAAGTGTGTGCTATATGAGGTGTCATAAGAAGATGAGTGCTGCTGCAAAAATTCTGGTGGAAAATTTGAGGAAGAAGGATTACCTACAGGAAAGGTCGCTGCTATTTTGAACAATGGTGAGTCATCTTTCTCTAATAGAGATTGCTAGAATCATATCAGAAATCTTCGAAGGAAGAATTTAGATGTTGGAGATGCCGAAGCTGTTTTAAATTATTGTAAGCAAAAACATGTTGAAAATCCTAATTTTTTTCTATGCAATCCAATGTGATGATAAGTCTCGGATGGTAAATTTCTTTTGGGTGGATGCTAGATCAAGAGTAGCTTACCAACAATTTGGAGATGTTATAACTTTTGATACTACATATAAAACCAATAAATATAGTTTGTCGTTTGCCCTATTTACTGGATTGAATAATCATTATCAGTCAATTATGTTTGGTTGTGCCTTATTACAAGATGAGTCAGAGAATTCTTTTACATGGTTGTTTCAGACTTGGCTAGAGGCAATGGGTGGAGAAAAACTTGTATCTATCTTAACTTATCAAGATTTAGCAATTGGAGCTGCTATTGCAAAAGTATTTCCAGAAACGTGTCATCGCCTTTGCTTGTGGCATATTAAGAAGAAGTTCCTTGAGAAGTTAGCTTACATATATCATAAAAGATCTATTTTCAAGTGTGACCTTAAAAGATGCATTCGAGACTCACCTAGTATTCAAATATTTGAAGAAGAATGGGACCACTTAATGATTGAGTATAATTTGGAAGGAAATGAATGGCTTCAAGGGCTATACAGGATTAGAGAATCATGGGTACCTATTTACAATAGGAATACATTTTTTGCTAGGATGAATACTACTTAGAGAAGTGAGAGTATTAATGCTTTTTTTATTCTTTTGTACATGCAACAACAACCCTCCAAGAATTTGTGGTGAAGTTTGAAAAGGCGTTTGATAGCCGGTTGGAGGCAGAAAGAAGGGGAGATTATGAATCTAGGCACAAATCTCGTATTTTGAGTATTGGGTCCAAACTTGAGCACCATGCTGCATCTGTTTTTACGAGGAATGTTTTTGGAAAATTTCAAGATGAGCTTGGGAAGATAAACCAATTTACTAAGCAAAAGATAAATAGAGAGGGGCCTAGTTATGTCTACTGAGTGTCTAGTTGTTATGATGCTCGAGATAAGTTTACTATTGATGTAGATTTGGACTCAAAGATTGCTAAATGTGACTGCCAACTTTATGAGTTTATGGGGATATTATGCAGACATATACTGATGATATTTCAAGCAAAAAGGATTGTTGAAATTCCTAATCATTTTGTTTTGCAACGTTGGACTAAGGATGCTAACAAAGGTCTTGAAGTCGGTTATACTGAAGATAACTTTGCTGGTTTGTCCACTACACCCATGATTTTAAGAAGGATGCATGCACAACAACAAGCAAACAATATTAGTTGATCTTGCTGAAGAATCAGAGGAGATATTTAAGTTCATTATTTTACAATTTGCACAGACTCATAAGTCAGCAATTATGATACAAACAAATTTTAATGTTGCTGACAACATGCCTCTTTTAGAGTCAAATCTCACAAATGGGAACCAACATTGCACTTTGGAGCAAGTGAGTGAAGCACCACATTTGATTCTTGGAGACCCACACATATCACAAACAAAAGGGAGAAAAAAAGATGGGGAAAAGTGACTCAAAATGGTAGATTTAAGAGTGGGCTTGAAATATCACTTAATAAGTCGTTAGTCAAAAGGAAAACATGCCATGAATGTGAAGAACATGGTCACAACTTGAAATATCCTCATTTGCTTAAGTGTTTTAAAAGTAACTAAATACTT
Organism: Pueraria montana var. lobata; assembly: GCA_026413185.1. Taxonomy (NCBI): domain Eukaryota; kingdom Viridiplantae; phylum Streptophyta; class Magnoliopsida; order Fabales; family Fabaceae; genus Pueraria; species Pueraria montana. Next base: position 46,242,043 of record CM048656.1, read on the forward strand.
AATACGTTTCAAGTTTTTCTAGAGTTTAAAAAGTAATAAACAACTTTGTCTTATAAAAAGCTTTTTTATATATCGTTCTTTGAAATAGTCTTGGAAAAATATTTGATAAGAACTAATAACAAATTATCTATATATTTTAGGGACTCAAATGAAAAAAATAGATATATTAGAAGGCTTAAAACAAAATAACAATGACCAAAAACAAAATTTTTGTTTTATTAGGGACTCAACGCAAAAAAAAAATTAGGGACTCAAAACAAAATTTGCTTATTTATCAAGGACTCGAAACATATTTAAGCCTTAAAATTAATATATACAAAGAGTTATTGATTAGAGTAACTCTTCCAAGAGTTATCGTGTGTGTGTGTGTGTGTCATGGGGCGTGAACACTTAGGTGCAAATTTTATACTTACACCACTTAATAATTTGTTTTTAGAAATGGTATGCAAAGGCATCACAATAGATATTGACATCCCAACTAAGTTGGCTCCTCAAGCTCTATCCATTATCTACAACATACCTAGATTTTTTTTCAAAAAGGAAAAAGAAAACAAGAGAGCATGAGGCGTCATGAACCAAAACCCATGAGAAAGGGAAACAATCAAGAAAATCTGTACATAGGAAGGGCTATCCTATTACGGCGAAATCCCTCCAAACAAAATGAAGGAATGGTATCCCACCATGTGTAAGATTTATGAGAGATGCCATAAGCTACAAGGTTGTCAGTGCAAACATTTCCTTCTTTATAGATGTGAGAAACCTTGGATTGCATTTGAGAAGTAAATTGGATACAATTTTTCTATTTGTTCAAAATCTACTAAGGAACCAAATTGATGTTTGTGAAAGCTTGCACCACTAAACTAGAATCCGTTTCTAGCCAAAATTGTCTCCATCCCTTGGAAGCAGCTATTGTAAGCATTAAAGGAGAGATAGAAAACATGACTCCCTAATTATGGAACTTCCAAGCACTCAAGAAGACTATCCAAGGAAGTTTTGATGTGAATTTTGATGAAGATAAAGCCAACAACTAAAGCATTCTCTCAACACACGTCAACTTAAAGCCAAAAAAAAAAGCTAACAAGTCAAGGTTCAAGACTTAAGATTGAAAAACAAAAGTTTTGTGTCCTAGGTATGTCTTGTAAACTCCTCAAGTATCACTAAGACAAACATTAATGATCCATCTATGGCTTTAATAATCAATCTAGGTCAATAGCAAACCAACTAAATAAAGGTTTTCACAAGAAATTGGGCTAGGAACCTTGAAAACTCGAAATTGGGCCAACTAGCCTGAAAGATTCAACTTTGGAATCTCAGACTCAAAGGCTTGACAGCCCAAACTCAAGTCCAAACGAGTCTGGCTTGGTAGACTCGAGTCCTATAAGTCTGTGAGCCCAAATTTGATGATTTTGTGTTGTTTTTCAAAAGAGAACATTCCATAGTTAAACATAGCTTTTGAATTACGATATTGGAGAGTATCTTATGCCAAAATCAAGTAACTTCTTAAAATATGAGAAGCTTTTCAATTTGGGATTAAATCTAATATTTGAATTACAAATCTAAAAAGTATCTTTGCCCAAAACCAAGCAGCTTCTTAAAATAAAGATATAAGGGATATTTTTGAACTAAATCTATCTTCTAAAAAGCTTAAGTCCATATCTCTTAGACACTATAAATAGGAGCCCTTGCCTAGAAAGCATAGTGCACAAGACACAAACTAGAAAAACTTAACAAGAGTTTAGTATTTAAGCCTAGAAAAAAATTAGGGAAGCTAGGTGCCTATAGCTTGGATCATTAGTGTGTCTAAAGTGAGAAAGAGAGAGTGTTAGAGTTCTTAAGTGGATTGTTATTTCCACTATTAAGAGACTGAGAGTGATTGTTAGCAAGTTGTTACTTGATGCCTTGAGGGTCTTGTTTGAGAAGAAGGGAATGTCCCTTAGAGGTTGTCACAGGTGGTGGCATAATAATTAGCTCGTTGCTTCTTTGTCAGATTCACTAGGGTGTGTGATCCCTAAGGGCTGGGTCTAGGGTTCATAGAAGGGTGTCCCCTAGAGGTTGTCAATGTGTAGACATAATTAGCTCAATGTTTGTAATTTGCTGACTCAGGTGCGAAGTGTAGGGTTTAGAAAAGGGTGTTCCTCAGATGTTGTCAATGTGTAGACATAATAAGTTTGGTCTCTGTAATTGCTATTCTTAGTGGAAAATCTCAAGTTATGGCTTGAGTACTGAATGTAGGTTGCTAGTATAAAAATCACCGGTGAACTCTCTTCTAACCCTTATTCTTTTTATATAGTCTTTATCGCTTTGATCAATTGCTTTATTAGTTTATATGCGATATATGTGAGGTTAGGATTTAGGATAATTATTATCTTTCTCACTGAATGAAATATAATTAAATATAATTGAAGATAACTAGTTCCTTTGGCACATTAGAGGTTGGGTGCAAAACGATTTTAAAAGAACTCAATTCACCTCCTCTTGTGTTACTAAGGCCACTTGGTTAACAAAACCATCATGCCTCGTTCAAGGCTATATCTAAATTTGCTTTAATTGGTGTGGCAAGGGTAGATGCTAACAAACAGGGATGGTGAGATTTAATTTTGGAGCATGAGTTTGAATTGAAAATTTTTTCTTCAGATTTTGAAATTCTTCCATAGAAGGGTACACGTTGTTAGACAGGTTTCTAGTAAGAGTTATAGCACTAGAGGCTAGCACACTGGCTTGGTGAAGAGAGATGTTTCTGTTTTGAAATCTCATATGATTGAGATAATGCAATATCACCCAAATAATAAGGTGAAAATTATATGAAAAGTGTGTCCCATGAGCAATTGAAAAATCTAATATACATGGTCATTTTTGTTACTCATCAGACTTACTTTTCATGCTATTTTCACCACGATTATGACGTTTTTTGTTTTGAACATCGGCTGGTTTCAATAGTTTTCATGTAGGTGAATCTAGTGGGAGAAGCTTCACGTCATAAATTATTAAAAAAAATCAAAATCGTACCCTAAAATAGAAAATGGTCAGTGTTTCGAAAGGAATAAATGTACTATAAAAGACAATACTTTGAGGGACATTTTACAACTTTTAATAATAAATAAGTAATCAAATTGCAATCAAAATAAAATATGGGGAAATCTTTTTTACAGTTGTGGTGTTACATGCATAGGTGCTACATGCATACTTATTTGATCGATTGACATCTACCCATTTTAATTCGTACGATCCAATATTTTCATATCTTTATTGAAATCCCAACTACATATTTTTTCAACTATCCATAAGACTATTTATTCAAATTAATAATGCCTACTTTCGGATACTTTCTTCCTCGTTAATTAATCATTATATTTGCCGTCAATATTGATTTCAATATAAGATTTAAAAATTAATATTAAAAACTTTATTGCCAGATAACTTTAAGAATTCAATTATAATACATCAATAATGTAATAATTTCACACTGTTTTCTAATAATAAATTATCATGAATGAAATAATTTTTAGTTTTTGTAATAATTACTTACAAGTTTTTGTCAATAGTTGATAGTATTAAAATCTTACAAGTTATATTTAGATTGCTTTCTAACTAACTGTTAATATTAAAAAATTTACATTCACAATGTATAAAAATTAAACTCGACATTTAATTAAAAATCTTGCAACTCAAAAAATTTAAATAGATCAATAAATTTTTATTGGTTTCAATAAAGGATTTCAATTTTCTTTTACATTAACATGTCTATAAGGTGACATTTGTTTCAAGGTATCAAATTCCAGAATCACATTCTCAGGAATATTATGATTAAAAATGTTATTCTTTGGTATATTTAAAAATGTGTTTGGTTTAATTTTAATGTTCTTGGAAATATCTTTTAAAATTTAAAATAATTTAAATAAAAAATAAATAAAAAGGAAATTAATGGTATTTTAGTAAATAATTTCTCTTATTCCCATGGGAATATCACATTCCTATCCCTCCTCACGGAATAAAAGTGTAAGAAAATATGGTAAAAATAGAAGTTATAACACTCCTAGGAATAAATATAATACTCGGGAATAATTTTTCAAAGCTTGTAACAATCATGAAAATGTAACATTCACATGTTTATATTTCCGAAAATCAACTTTTAATCCGTGAAACAAACAAACTCTAAGAAAATTGAGACGGCCATATGAACATGATATTGTTTACATGTATATTACATTAAAATAATAAATTAAACGTTGGAGCTTAATCAAAAGTTTGAAGTTAAAAAATAGAGTAAATTACAACAACACCTCTTGAGGTTTCATGTAATTACACAAATACCCCCTGCTTTTTTAACCATTACTTTTGCCTCCCTTGTAGGGGGTGTGTTAGTGTAAGGTTTGAGGGGGTGTCAGTATAATTTTTTCAAACATATAAGGAGGTGTTAGTGTAATATTTTCAAACTTAAAGGGGAGTTACTGTAGGAAAACCAAAAAGGGTGGGATTATGTATAATTTGATAAAAACTCAGGAGGTGTTGTTGTAATTGTAATTTACTCTAAAAAATACCCAGTACAGGAAATACGCACAACGGCAACAGAATATTGAATTAACAAGGAAAATTTTAATGAACAAGAAGCTGTATATTTCAGGTCAAATTGATTTTAAGTATTGTGGGAAGTACCATTGTTATCTTCCATTTCTGGTTGCATTTCAATAAACCCAACCTATCGCATTTACGTATTTGATAAATGCCACCGGTTTTAGAAGAACCTAAAACCTTCTATTATAGAGCACTAAAGCGACCTCCTAAACTAGTAAGATCTGTATCATTATATAAAGACTTCAATCCTAGGAAATCCTCCATCCACATCTAAAAATTAGCTAGTCCTCAATTTAGTAAACACACCACATTTAAAGGTTCCTTTCAATATGGCAATCTTGTCAAGTTTTGCTCCTTTGACCATTCTTAGTTTAGTCTTATTAGTGGTTGGAGTCATTGTCTCTGGGGCTGAAGCTAGGCCAAGGGCTTTCTTTGTATTTGGAGATTCACTTGTTGATAGTGGAAATAATAATTACTTGGCTACCACTGCACGTGCTGATGCCCCTCCTTATGGGATTGATTATCCTCCAAGTCATAGACCAACTGGTCGTTTCTCCAATGGCTACAACATTCCTGATCTTATCAGTTCAGTTTACATATCTCTTCCCACTTTTTTCTTTTATTCAATATTCATCTTTTAAGTTTCATTTTTATCATGCACATTTGAAGTTTTGAACCCTTTTTTGTCATATAGGTAGTTTAGTTTATAATAAATAAAGTAAACATAGACACATAAAGTGTATATCTAACTAATTGCGTTGTTTCAGGTCAGCGACTTGGTGCAGAGTCTACATTGCCATACTTGAGTCCAGAATTAAGAGGAAACAAGCTCTTAGTTGGTGCCAATTTTGCTTCAGCTGGAATTGGAATCCTTAATGACACTGGAATTCAGTTTGTAAGTTCCTTAAGCATCAGAATATATAAGCATAACCCAAGATGAATTCTAAAGTAATAAAAACAATTGTAAATTTTAAGGATAATAATTTTGAGGATTGCATTTAAAATTGATTGGATGCGATGCAACTTTTGCAGGTAAATGTAATCAGAATGTATAGACAGCTACAGTATTTTAAAGAGTACCAAAACCGAGTGAAGGCTTTAATTGGGGCTTCACAGGCTAAGAGCTTAGTGAATAAAGCACTAGTGCTCATCACTGTAGGAGGCAATGATTTTGTAAACAACTACTTCTTGGTGCCCAATTCAGCAAGGTCCCAACAGTACCCACTACCTGCATATGTCAAGTATCTCATCTCTGAGTACCAAAAGCTTTTGCAGGTAACACCCTATTGATTAATCAAAAGGGTTAATACTTAATATCTTGTGATCCCTCTTTCTTATAGTCATAAATATATATATTGCAGAAACTGTATGATTTGGGAGCTCGCAGAGTTCTTGTGACAGGCACAGGACCCTTGGGTTGTGTACCTTCAGAATTGGCACAACGTGGCAGAAATGGACAATGTGCTCCTGAACTACAACAAGCTGCAGCATTGTTTAACCCACAACTCGAACAAATGTTACTAAAACTCAACAGGAAAATTGGAAAGGACGTTTTCATTGCTGCAAACACAGGAAAAACGCACAACGACTTCGTTTCTAACCCCCAACAATTTGGTACAACACACTTCTAACTAATTAATTTTCACCTCATCTAGCCAGTTTTTCCTGCTCGAAGGTTTTAAATTATGGTTACAATCAATGTTTTAAAAAGCGAGCCGCACAATTTAACATCAAAGTTTTTGGAGTCTCAGCTACTACAACGTACAACAATTGCACATGGGCACATCAATAACATTTGTTTGCAATTTTTCACAACATCAAAGATTATGAAAAAATTGCAATCACGACCACAATTTTAAACATTGTTCACAATTGCTGTCTCCTTTGTCCTTTTAAGTGCAAAATATCACCTCATTGAAAATATTAATAATGGGGTGAAATAATATTACTTTTTAAACTAACATTAAGCACTAATTACATTTGTGTTATTGTTGCTTTGTGTAGGATTTATTACATCACAAGTAGCTTGTTGTGGGCAAGGACCCTACAATGGTCTTGGACTATGCACAGCACTCTCCAACCTCTGCCCCAACAGAGAGCAGTATGCATTTTGGGATGCATTCCATCCATCTGAAAAGGCCAACAGACTCATTGTGAAGGAAATTATGTCAGGTTCTAAAGCCTACATGAACCCAATGAACCTTAGTACCATCCTAGCTTTGGACGCAAACACATGAAGATAAACAAATCCAATAATCCTAGAACTTGTGTTGGCCTTGCATGCTAGTTCATGACATCTTTCTTTCTACTTTTTATTAGTATATTAATTGTAATTGTGATTATCATATTCCTCTTCATAAGTGAGGAACAAAATTATAGGAAGAAAAGAATACATGGGTTGTTGGTTAGAGAAACAAGTTAAAAAAATACTCGTGTTGAACTTTAAGAAACTTACGCTAAATGACAAAATAGGTGTTAAAAAAAAACTAAATACAAAATAAGTATATATATATATACACAGCAGGATTGTTTTTGTCACATGGATAAGTGAATGTGTCATCTCAATTAGTGCTTTCTGATTTTTTTTTTGTCATGACATAGAAGACGCCGTCTTAATTACAATCACCTTTATCTGCAAATTATCATTCCATACAGTACTTTTGCAGAACAGGAGGCGTCACCTCGATTTGCTCCTTGGGTGGGCATCATGTGATATATCCTGCTTCCAATGCTAACCTTTTTATGCCATTATTAAAACTCCAGTGGCTTCTAGGGTGGGGGATTGAAGCAAATCTTCCGCTGTGAGAAACAATTTTAAACCGTCACATAGCCAACTCGGCAGCTTCTAGGGTGGGGGATTGAAGCAAATCCCCCACTGTGGGAAACAATTTTAAACCGTCAAATATAAGCTTTTTTCAAGATACGTGCAGGATTAATGTAGGCATGCCTACACTGAAACAAATTAAAAAAAATAGAATACACCAATGGAGTCTAGGCAAAGCTCTTCTTCTTCGCGGCAACACTGTTGCTGCTATCACACGCGCCCCACGTGTCATCCGCTACTATTTCATTTTCACACAAGGGTCACTGTACTTTTAAGGCAAACTAGCTAGTTATCCGTGCATTTGTATGGGTCGCATTGATTTTTATGTATTTTTTTAGATGATTTACATATATCACAACTTGCTTAGGTTTGTGACTTATGGTTAAAAGAGATCTTGCTAAAGTTTGACCTATGAGAAGAAAATGGACTAAGTTAAAAAGAATAATATTTTTGTCTAAATATTTCAATCAATTTTTCATTAAGGATTTATAACGATATTATATATCATAACTTGTAAGCATGTTAAAAATATATTTAATAAATATATTTAATAAATTTATTATAATATATTTATTATATATTTTATGTAACAAAAGTTAATATTATTATAAAAATATTAATCAAGAAAATTTTCGTAACTAAAACTATTAACCATAGAGTCAAAATATTATTTTGTAATAAATGTATTAACTAATTAAATTTAAATTAATTTTTAGTGTAAATAGGTTAACCTCATAAAATAAATATTATTCAACAAAATATTTATTTATGAAATTATTTAAAATTATTTTATACGATTTCTAAGTAAAAATGATTTTATAGGATTTAATAGTAAAAGAAAAATTGTTGAGTCTTAAGTATGCAATTGTGTTAAATACCCAGATAAATAATTTTTTCACCCATAATGGTCTTATCTAACTCAAGCAAGATTGTCTCCCATGAATAATACATGTGGACTCTAACTTAAAAAAAATAAAAAAGTATTTATTTTATGAAATTATTGATTAAGTAATTTAAAATATTTTTTTGTAACAAAAAAACATTTAATAAATTAATATATATATATATATATATATATATATATATATATATAACATTATTACACAGATATGAATAAACAAATTTTTCGTATATATTAAACATAGAGTCAAAATATTATTTTTTAATAAATATATTAACTACTTAGATTTAATTATTTTTTGGTACAAAAATTTCAACCTAAAAAATAAATATTATTCAACAAAATATTTATTTATGAAATTATTTAAAATTATATTATATAATTACTAAATAAAAATGATTTTATATGATTTAAAAGTAAAAAAAGAAAATGTTGAGCCTTAGGTATGAAATTGTGTTAAATACTCAAAGAAATAGATTAGTCTCACATAATGGTTCTACCTAACTCGGACAAGATTGTCTCACATGAATGATATTTGTAGTCTCTACCATTAAAAAATTAAAACTAATTCAATTTATGATATTATTAATGAAGTAATTTAATATTTTCTAATGAAAATATATTTAATAAATTAATTTTAATATATTTATTATATATATATATAAATAAATATATTTAATATTATTATATACATATGAATCAACAACATTTTCATATACAAAGTTAGTAAACACAGAGTAAAAATATTATTTTATAATAAATACGCAGATTCAAAATATTATAATAATATTAATCAAGAAAATTTTCGTATATGAAGTTATTAAACATAGAGTCAAAATATTATTTTGTAATAAATATGTTAACTGATTAGATTTAAATTAGTTTTTAATATAAACAATTTAACTTCATAAAATAAATATTATTTAAAAAAATATTTATTTATGAAATTATTTAAAGTTATTTTATACGATTTCTAAGTAAGAATGATTTTATAGGATTGAAGAGTAAAACAAAAATTGTTGAGTCTTGAACATGCAATTGTGCTAAATACCCAAAGAAATAAATTTGTCACCCATAATGGTTTTACCTAACTCGAGCAGGATTGTCTCCCGTGAATAATATATGCAGACTCTAACATAAAAAAAATAAAAAATATTTAATTTATGATATTATTGATAAAGTAATTTAAAAGAATTTTTTGAGTCCACGTGCCGTTAGGTATGCCGTTATGTCAAATATTTGGAGAAAGATTTGTCACCCCATAATGGTCGTACCTAACTCGAGTATGATTGTCTCCCGTGAATGATAATTGTCCTCTGCCTTAAAAAAATTAACACTAACTCAATTTATTTATGATATTATTGATAAAGTAATTTAAAACTATTTTGTAATAAAAATATATTTAATAAGTTTATTTTTATATTTTTACTATATATTTATGTATAAAAATTTAACATTATTATATAAAGACTAATCAACAAATTTTTTGTATATGAAGTTATTAAACATAGAGTCAAAATATAAATATTTATATTTAAAATATTATAAACAAATAAATTTATGTATCATTTAATATAAAAAGAAAGAAAGAAGCATAAAAAGAAAAAAAAACTAAAAAGAATAAAAGAAAAAGAAGAAAGAAAAAAATAACGTAAAAGGAAAAAAAAGAAATGAAAAGTAAAAGGAAAGAATAAAACGTAAAATGAAAAAAAAATAAAAAAACATAAAAAGAAAAAAAAAATACGTTTAAAGAAAAAAACTGAAAAAGAAGAAAGAAAAAAAATTGAGTAGGATAAATAATAAAAGAATTTATTTTCCTATATAAAATAGATATATAATAGAATAGAAAAATAAAAAACAAAAAAAATTAAAAAGAAAAAAGCTAAAAAGAAAGACAAAAAGAAAGAGAGAGAGCTTTTGGAGGGAAATTTTTTTCCCAAATGATGACATGCGTCACCCTAAAGGTTCTCTTTTCTATTAGAGAAATAGATGGTCTCACCTCCACCTTTTTATATTTTTCTTTCTTCGTTAATAAATTTTAAATGACCATATTTTTCCTTTTGTTATTTAAGAGACATGTAAGATTGACTCGTTAATAATATTAATAAAGTTAAACATGAAGATAATAGTGTATTAATACAATAAATTTTATATATATTTGGTTAAAATAATATATTTTAATCTGTAGCAAGTTGCTACTTAATTGTGAAATAATCCGTGTAAAAGGATTACAGCATAATAAGAACGTGTTCACTGCCCGTCATCTTACAATCATAAGAACGTGTACTGATTTTAGTAAACCATCAACGCATAACCTCCCAAGTTAGTCAAAACATCCCTCTATCTACTTCAACAGAAAAGGAGGCACCATATCACATGGTGCCATCCAAGGAGCTAAACGAGGTGGCACCTCCTGTTATACAAAATTACTGTGTGCACTGATAATTTACACGTACATGTGATGGTAATTAGTATGATGCCTTTTACATCACGACAAAAAAAATAATCATGAGGCCCAACTGAAATGACGGCTCTTCCTACTTACGTGGTAAAAATAACTCCTATACGTAAATAGTTTTTTTTTTCCACACTTATTTTGTAAATAGTTTTTTTTTTTAAATTCAGGTTTTGTCTTTTAGCCAAAAACTTAAGTTAAAAAATACATGTAACCGTCCTATTTGTTAGTAGAAATCTTGGTGGTATATAAAAAATAGTGTTTCTCTCTCTCCCTCTCTCTCTTTATATATATATATATATATATATATATATAAGAGACTCCACTTACTCCAAGAGTAAGTATAAGAGACTTACTTTTCATCCTCACCATTCATTTTCTTGAAATCTAATGGTTAAGATTAGTTACTTATTACAACCATTAGATTTCAAGAAAATAGATGGTGAGGATGAAGAGTAAGTCTCTCATACTTACTCTTGGAGTAAGTGGATCCTCTCTCTCTCTCTCTCTATCTATCTATCTATCTATCTATCTATCTATCTATCTATATATATATATATATATATCCTTCATTCTTATATAACTTGCTTAAGTGTTTTAAAAGTAACTAAATACTTAATATGTTTCAAGTTTTTCTCGAGTTTAAAAAGTAATAAACAACTTTGTCTTATAAAAAGCTTTTTTATATATCGTTCAGTGAAATAGTCTTAGAAAAATATTTGATAAGAATTAATAACAAATGATCTATATATTTTAGGGACTCAAATGAAAAAATAGATATATTAGAAGGACTAAAACAAAATAATAATGACCAAAAACAAAATTTTTATTTTATTAGGGACTCAACACAAAAAAAGTATTAGGGACTCAAAACAAAATTCGCTAATTTATCAAGGACTCAACATATTTAAGCCTTAAAATTAATATATACAAAGAGTTATTGATTAGAGTAACTCTTCCAAGAGTTACTCGTGTGTGTGTGTGTGTGTGTGATGGGGCATGATCACTTAGGTGCAAATTTTATACTTACACCAATTAATAATTTTTTTTAGAAATGGTATACAAAGGCATCACAATAGATATTGACATCCCAACTAAGTTGACACCTCAAGCTCTATCCATTATTTGCAACATACCTAGATTTTTTTTCAAAAAGGCAAAAGAAAACAAGAGAGCATGGGGCTTTATGAACCAAAATCCATGAGAAAGGGAAATAGTCAAGAAAATATGTACATAGGAAGGCCTATCCTATTACGGTGAAATCCCTCTAAACAAAACGAAGGAATGGTATCCCACCATGTGTAAGATTTATGAGAGATGTCATAAGCTACAAGGCTGCTAGTGCAAACATTTCCTTCCTTATAGATGTGAGAAACCTTGAATTGCATTTGAGAAGTAAGTTGGATACAATTTTTCTATTTGTTCAAAATCCGCTAAGGAACCAAGTTGATGTTTGTGAAAGCTTGCACCACTAAACTAGAATCCGTCTCTAGCCAAAATTGTCTCCATCCCTTGGAAGCAGCTATTGTAGGAATTAAAGGATAGATAGAAAACATGACTCCCTAATTGTGGAACTTCCAAGCACTCAAGAAGACTATCCAAGGAAGTTTTGATGATGAATTTTGATGAAGATAAAGCCAACAACTAAAGCATTCTCTCAACACAAGTCAACTCAAAGCCAAAAAAAAAAAAAAAAACTAAGAAGTCAAGGTTCAAGACTAAAGATTGAAAAACAAAAGTTTTGTGTCCTAGGTATGTCTTGTAAACTCCTCAAGTATCACTAAGACAAACATTAATGATCAATCTAGGGCTTTGATAATCAATCTAGGTCAATAGCAAACCAAATAAATAAAGGTTTTCACAAGAAATTGGGCTAGGAACCTTGAAAACTCAAAATTTGGGCCAACTAGGCTGAAAGACTCAACTTTGGAATCTCAGACTCAAAGGCTAGACAGCCTAGACTCAAGTCCAACGAGTCTGGCTTGGCAGACTCGAGTCCTACGAGTCTGTGAGCCCAAATTTGATGATTTTGTGTTGTTTTTCAAAAGAGAACATTCCATAATTAAACATAGCTTTTGAATTACGAAATTGGAGAGTATCTTATGCCAAAATCAAGTAACTTCTTAAAATATGAGAAGCTTTTCAATTTGGGATTAAATCTAATATTTGAATTACAAATCTAAAAAGTATCTTTGCCCAAAACCAAGCAGCTTCTTAAAATAAAGATATAAGGGATATTTTTGAACTAAATCTATCTTCTAAAAAGCTCAAGTCCATATCTCTTAGACATATAAATAGGAGCCTCTGCATAGAAAGCGTAGTGCACCAGACACAAACTAGAAAAGCTTAACAAGAGTTTAGTATTTAAGCCTAGCAAAAAATTAGGGAAGCTAGGTGCCTATAGCTTGGATCATTAGTGTGTCTGAAGTGAGAAAGAGAGAGTGTTAGAGTTCTTAAGTGAATTGTTATTTCCACGATTGAGAGTGATTGTTAGCAAGTTGTTACTTGAGGCCTTGAGAGTCTTGTTTGAGAAGAAGGGAATGTCCCTTAGAGGTTGTCACGGGTGGTGGCATAATTAGCTCATTGCTTCTTTGTCAAATTCACTAGGGTGTGTGATCCCTAAGGGCTGGGTCTAGGATTCATAGAAGGGTGTCCCTTAGAGGTTGTCAATGTGTAGACATAATTAGCTCAATCTTTGTAATTCGTTGACTCAGGTGCCAAGTGTATGGTTTAGGGAAGGGTGTTCCTCAGATGTTGTCAATGTGTAGACATAATAAGCTCGGTCTCTGTAATTGCTATTCTTAGTGGAAAATCTCAAGTTATGGCTTGAGTACTGAATGTAGGTTGCTAGTATAAAAATCATTGGTACACTCTCTTCTAACCCTTATTCTTTTTATATTGTCTTTATCGCTTTGATAAATTGCTTTATTAGTTTATATGCGATATATGCGAGGTTAGGATTTAGGATAATTATTATCTTTCTCACTGAATCTAATATAATTAAATATATTTGAAGATAACTAGTTCCTTTGGCATTAGAGGTTGGGTGCGAAACAATTTTAAAAGAACTCAATTCACCTCCTCTTGAGTTACTGAGGCCACTTGGTTAACAAAACCATCATGCCTCGTTCAAGTTTCTCCAAGAGAGAGGATGAGATCCTAATGTATTTGGAGAAACTACCTAAAGAAGTAACATTGTTGTCTTGAAAAAGGCCTCCACATGCTAAATGGTATGGGTCTCCTCTCAAGGCTCTATCTAAATTTGCTTTACTCTGTGTGGCGGGGGCAGATGTTAACAAACAGGGATGATGAGATTTAATTTTGGAGCATGAATTTGAATTGAAAAAATTTTCTTCAGATTTCGAAAATCTTCCACAGAAGGGTACATGTTGTTAGACAGGTTTCTAGTAAGAGTTATAGCTCTAGAGGCTAGCACAATGGCTTAGTGAAGAGAGATGTTTCTGTTTTGAAATCTCAGTTGATTGAGATAATGCAATATCACCCAAATAACAAGGTGAAAATTACATGAAAAGTGTGTCCCATGAACAATTGAAAAATTGAAAAATCTAATATACATGATCATTTTTGTTACTCATCAGACTTACTTTTCATGTGATTTTCACCATGTTATGACGTTTTTTTGTTTTGAACATCGGTTGGTTTCAATAGTTTTCATCTAGTTGGAGAAGTTTCACGTCATAAATTATTTAAAAAATTCAAAATCATACCCTAAAATCGAAAATGGTCAGTGTTTCGAAAAGAATAAATGTATTATAAAAGACAATACTTGAGGGACATTTTACAACTTTTAATAATAAATAAGTAATCAAATTGCAATCAAAATAAAATTTAGGGAAATCTTTTTTACAGTAGTGGTGTTACATGCATAGGTGCTACATGCATACTTATTTGATCGATTGACATCTACCCATTTTAATTCGTACGATCCAATATTTTCATATCTTTATTGAAATCCCAACTATATTTTTTTTTCAACTGTACATAAGACTATTTATTCAAATTAATAATGCCTACTTTCGGATACTTTCTTCCTCGTTAGTTACTCATTATATTTGCCGTCAATATTGATTTCAATATAAGATTTAAAAATTAATTTTAAAAACCTAATTGCCAGATAACTTTAAGAATTCAATTGTAATACATCAATAATGTAATAATTTTACACTGTTTTCTAATAATAAATTATCATGAATGAAAAAAATTTTAGTTTTTGTAACAGTTACTTACAAGTTTTATCAATAGTTGATAGTATTAAAATCTTACAAGTTATATTTAGATTGCTTTCTAACTAACTGATAATATTAAAAATTTTACATTAACAATGTATACAAATTAAACTCGACGTTTAATTAAAAATCTTGCAACTCAAAAAATTAAAAAAGATCAATAAATTTTTATTGGTTTCGATAAATGATTTCAATTTTCTTTTCTACATTAACATGTCTATAATGGGACATTTGTTTTAGAGTATCAAATTTCAGGAATCACGTTCCCAGGAATATTATGATTAGAAATGTTATTCTTGGATATATTTAAAAATGTGTTTGGTTACATTTTAGTGTTCTTGGAAATATCTTTTAAAATTTAAAATAAAAAATAAATAAAAAGGAAATTAATGGTATTTTAGGAAATATATTCTATTATTCCCATGGAAATATCACATTCCTATCCCTCTTCACGGAATAAAAGTGTGAAAAAGTATGGTAAAAATAGAAGTTATAAAACTCCTGGAAATCAATAATACTCGGGAATAATTTTTCAAAGCCTGTAGCAATCATGAAAATGTAACATTCACATGTTTACATTTCCGAAAATCAACTTTTAATCCATGAAACAAACAAACTCTAAGAAAATTGAGATGACCATGTGAACATAACACTACCTCCGGTCCTAATTATAAGCAACATAGGACAAATCATCAATACCAAGAAAAGTAATTATTATAACTTTTTTAATTAATTCTGCCATAAATTCAATTTTTATTCCAAAAACACCATTTGTTTTAAGTCATAGAGCATAGGGAATAAAATAAACAATAAAATAAGGGTATAAAAGAAATTTATTTTAAAAACTAGTAATTGTTACTTATAATTAGGACCAAATAAAAAGTAAATTTGTTGCTTATACTTAGAACCAGAGATAGTATTGTTTACATGTATAATTAATTAAACGTTTGAGCTTAATTAAAAGTTTGAAGTTAAAAAATACCCAATACAGGAAATATGCGCAACGGCAACCGAATATTGAATTAACAAGGAAAATTTTAATGAAAAAGAAGCTTTATATTTCAGGTCAAATTGCTTTTTAAGTATTGTTGGAAGTACCATTGTTATCTTCCATTTCTTGTTGCATTTCAATAAATCCAACCTATCGCATTTATGTATTTGACAAATGCCACCGGTTTTAGAAGAACCTAAAACCTATTATAGAGCACTAAAGCGACCTCCTAAACTAGTAAGATCTGTATCATTATATAAAGACTTGAATCCTAGGAAATCCTCCATCCGCATCTCAAAATTAGCTAGTCCTCAATTTAGTAAACACACCACATTTAAAGATTCCTTTCAATATGGCAATCTTGTCAAGTTTTGCTCCTTTGACCATTCTTAGTTTAGTTTTATTAGTGGTTGGAGTCGGTGTCTCTGGGGCTGAAGCTAGGCCAAGGGCTTTCTTTGTGTTTGGAGATTCACTAGTTGATAGTGGAAATAACAATTACTTGGCTACCACGGCACGTGCTGATGCCCCTCCTTATGGGATTGATTACCCTCCAAGTCATAGACCAACTGGCCGTTTCTCCAATGGCTACAACATTCCTGATCTTATCAGTTCAGTTTACATATCTCTTCCCACATTTTTTTATTCAATGTTCATCTTTTTAAGTTTCATTTTTATCATGCACATTTGAAGTTTTGAACCGTTTTTGTTCATATAGGTAGTTTAGTATATAGTCTATAATAATAAAGTAAACATAGACACATAAAGTGTATGTCTAAGAAATTGGGTTGTTTCAGGTCAGAGACTCGGTGCAGAGTCTACATTGCCATACTTGAGCCCAGAATTAAGAGGAAATAAGCTCCTTGTTGGTGCCAATTTTGCTTCAGCTGGAATTGGAATACTTAATGACACTGGAATTCAGTTTGTAAATTCATTAATTACTTGCTATTTATTTCCCATTTTAAGTCCAAAACCTTAACAATCAGAATATATAAACATAACCAAAAGTTGTTGGAACAAGTGATTCAGCATTTGGGTCCCTTAACCAAGGTCTGGGGTTTGATCCCCGGCTTGGCATGGAGTCACAACTGAAAGTACTACTTTATCCCAAAATGGGTTGACCCAATGGGAGGAGGAATAGTTGAGTGCAAAATAAGAAGTTTCAGATATCTTCTGGTTAAAAAAAAAAAAAGAATATATAAACATAACCCAAGATGAATTCTAAAATAATAAAAACAATTGTAAATCTTAATTAAGGCTAATTTTGAGCATTGCACTTAAAATTGATTGTATGCAACTTTCGCAGGTAAATGTAATCAGAATGTATAGACAGCTACAATATTTTAAAGAGTACCAAAACCGAGTGAAGGCTTTAATTGGAGCTTCACAGGCTAAGAGCTTAGTGAATAAAGCACTAGTGCACATCACTGTAGGTGGCAATGATTTTGTAAACAACTACTTCTTGGTGCCCAATTCAGCAAGGTCCCAACAGTACCCACTACCTGCATATGTCAAGTATCTCATCTCTGAGTACCAAAAGCATTTGCAGGTAACACCCTATTGATTAATCAAAAGGGTTAATACTTAATATCTTGTGATCCCTCTTTCTTATAGTCATAAATATATATATTGCAGAAACTGTATGATTTGGGAGCTCGGAGAGTTCTTGTGACAGGCACAGGACCCTTGGGTTGTGTACCTTCAGAATTGGCCCAACGTGGCAGAAATGGACAATGTGCTCCTGAACTACAACAAGCTGCAGCATTGTTTAACCCACAACTCGAACAAATGTTACTAAAACTCAACAGGAAAATTGGAAAGGACGTTTTTATTGCTGCAAACACAGGAAAAACGCACAACGACTTCGTTTCTAACCCCCAACAATTTGGTACAACACACTGCTAACTAATTAATTTTCACCTCCTCTAGCCAGTTTTTCCTGCTCAAAGGTTTTAAATGATAGTCACAATCAATGTTTTAAAAAGTGAGCCGCACAATTGCAATTCTGACCATAACATCAATGTTTTTGGAGTGTCAGCTACCACAACGTACAACAGTTGCACATGGGCACATCAATAACATTTGTTTGCAATTTTTCACAACATCAAAGATTATGAAAATACTGCTATCACGATCACAATTTAAAACATTGTTCACAATTGTTGTCTCCTTTGTCCTTTTAAGTGCAAAATATCACCTCATTGAAAATATTAATAATGGGGTGAAATAGTATTACTTTTTAAACTAACATTAAGCACTAAATACATTTGTGTTATTGTTGCTTTGTGTAGGATTTATTACATCACAAGTAGCTTGTTGTGGGCAAGGACCCTACAATGGTCTTGGACTATGCACAGCACTCTCCAACCTCTGCCCCAACAGAGAGCAGTATGCATTTTGGGATGCATTCCATCCATCTGAAAAGGCCAACAGACTCATTGTGAAGGAAATTATGTCAGGTTCTAAAGCCTACATGAACCCAATGAACCTTAGCACCATCCTAGCTTTGGACGCAAACACATGAAGATAACACAATAATCCTAGAACTTCTGTTGGCCTTCCATGCTAGTTCTTGACATCTTTCTTTCTAATTTTTTTTAGTATATTAATTAATTGTAATTGTGATTATCATATTCCTCTTTATAAGTGAGGAACAAAATTATAGGAAGAAAACAATACTTGAGTTGTTGGTTAGAGAAACAAGTTAAAAAAATACTTGTGTTGAACTTTAAGAAACTTAAGTTAAAAAATACTTGTAACCGTCTTATTTGTTAGTAGAAATCTTGGTGGTATATAACAAATAGTGTTTTTGTCTCTCTCTCTGTATCCTTCATTTCTTATATAACTTGCTTAAGTGTTTTAAAAGTAACTAAATACTTAATACGTTTCAAGTTTTTCTCGAGTTTAAAAATTAATAAACAACTTAGAAAAATATTTCATATGTGAAATAGCTTTTTTATATAAAAAGCTTCTTTATATATCATTATGTGCAAGTGAAATAGTCTTAGAAAAATATTTGATAAGGATTAATAACAATGATCTATATATTTTAATACTACATCTGGTCTTAATTATAAGCAACAAATTGATTTTTTCTTTGGTCCTAATTATAAGCAACAATCACTAATTTTTAAAGTAAATTTCTTTTGTACCCTTACTTTATTGTTTACTCTATTCCCTATGCACTATGACAACCACTTAAAGCAAAGGGTGTTCTTGGAATAAAAATTGAGTTTATAGCAGAATTAATTGAAAAAAGCTGTAATAATTATTTTTCTTGGTATTGATGATTTGTCCTATGTTGCTTATAATTAGGACCAGAGATAGTATTTGATAAGGACTAATAACAAATGATCTATATATTTTAGGGACTCAAATGAAAAAAAAAAGGATATATTAGAAGGATTAAAACAAAATAACAAGGATCAAAAACAAAATTTTTGTTTTGTTAGGGACTCAACACAAAAAAAAATATTAGGGACACAAAATAAAATTCGCTAATTTATCAAGGACACAAAACTTATTTAAGCCTTAAAATTAATATATATAAAGAGTTATTGATTAGAGTAACTCTACCAAGAGTTACTCATGTGTGTGTGTGTGTGTGGCAAAGGCATCACAATAGATATTGACATCCCAACTAAATTGGCACCTCAAGCTCTATCCATTATTTGCAACATACCTAGATTTTTTTTCAAAAAGGCAAAAAAGAAAACAAGAGAGCCTGGGGCATCATGAACCAAAACCCATGAGAAAGGGAAGCAATCAAGAAAATTTGTACATAGGAAGGCCTATCCTATTACGGTGAAATCCCTCTGAACAAAACGAAGGAATGGTGTCCCACCATGTGTAAGATTTGTGAGAGATGCCATAAGCTACAAGGTTGTTAGTGCAAACATTTCCTTCCTTATAGATGTGAGAAACCTTGAATTGCATTTGAGAAGTAAGTTGGGTACAATTTTTCTATTTGTTCAAAATCTGCTAAGGAACCAAGTTGATGTTTGTGAAAGCTTGCACCACTAAACTAGAATCCGTTTCTAGCCAAAATTATCTCCATCCCTTGGAAGCAGCTATTGTAAGCATTAAAGGAGAGATAGAAAACATGACTCCCAAATTGTGGAACTTCTAAGCACTCAAGAAGACTATCCAAGGAAGTTTTGATGATGAATTTTGATGAAGATAAAGCCAACAACTAAAGCATTCTCTCAACACAAGTCAACTCAAAGCCAAGAAAACAAAAAAAGCTAACAAGTCAAGGTTCAAGACTTAAGATTGAAAAACAAAAGTTTTGTGCCCTAAGTATGTTTTGTAAACTCCTCAAGTATCACTAAGACAAGCATTAATGATCCTTCTAGAGCTTTAATATTCAATCTAGGTCAATAGCAAACCAACTAAATAAAGGTTTTCACAAGAAATTGGGCTAGGAACCTTGAAAACTCGAAATTGGGCCAACTGGACTGAAAGACTCAATTTTGGAATCTCAAACTCAAAGGCTAGACAGCCCAGACTCAAGTCCAACGAGTTTGGCTTGACAGACTTGAGTCCTACGAGTCTGTGAGTCCAAATTTGATGATTTTGTGTTGTTTTTCAAAATAGAACAGTCCATAATTAAACATAGATTTTGAATTACAAAATTGGAGAGGATCTTATGCCAAAATCAAGTAACTTCTTAAAATATGAGAAGCTTTTCAATTCGGGATTAAATCTAATATTTGAATTACAAATCTAAAAAGTATCTTTGCCTAAAACCAAGCAACTTCTTAAAATAAAGATATAAGGGATATTTTTGAACTAAATCTATCTTCTAAAAAGCCCAAGTCCATATCTCTTAGACACTATAAATAGGAGCCTCTGCCTAGAAAGCAAAGTGCACCAGACACAAACTAGAAAAGCTTAACAAGAGTTTAGTATTTAAGCCTAGAAAAAAAATTAGGGAAGCTAGGTGCCTATAGTTTGGATCATTAGTGTGTGTCTAAAGTGAGAAAGAGAGTGTTAGAGTTCTTAAGTGAATTGTTATTTCCACTATTGAGACTGATTGTGAAAACCCAATTTTGTTCGGGTAAATACAGATAAATATAAAAAGAATGAATGAAAAATAACATAATGAAATTGGCAAAAAATCAATTTAAATTTTCCCCTCTTAAATTCAAAATCTAATTTTGTTTAATTTGCAATTCAATTCCAAAAAGAAAAATGAAGAAAAAAAAAGAAAAGAAAATGTCAAAGAGGGAAAGAAATAAAAAATACAAAAAAAAGAAAACAAATATTGAAAAACAAAAAAAAAATGGATGTAAAATAAAAAGATCCCATTGATGATTTGGATCTCTCCTTTCTAAGTGCATGTTTGGGTCTGCGTTTGGAGACCTCAAACCTAGGTTTGCAAAAACAACTCCTTTGATTCTTTTGGACTTAACTTACATTTGAGGGGCACTCACCAATTTTCAAAACATGCATTAAGTGTGATAACAACTTTTCATTTTAGACAACAAAGCTTTGCTATTTTCTTGTTAGCATGACTTTTGAAGCCTTAGAAGGAGAGTCTTTAGCTTGCCCTTTTCTTGTAAAGTACCGTAAGCCTATACTGAACCTATACTACAACCGCAGTTACAATAAGTCAAATAATGAGCAAGCTTTTCAGCACCAAAAGTGGATCTGATCTCCATAGTCAAATTTTCCCACTTGCATACACACAAGGTCACTTATTCATATACCAGGCACATCTACAAGGCAGAGGAGGCTTCTTGGAGGGGGGGACCTTTCATCACCTTCCACTCTTGTTTCTTGGGAACACAATACCATTTTTCATTGAAAAAAGTTTCATAGACACCCTAAGTGCTATGAAACACCTAGGGAGAAAGAGAAAAAATAGAGAAAAATATAGGTATTATAGGATTTATGATATGATAGAAAGAGAGAGATAGAGAGAAATGAGAGATATTGATAAATGTTTAAAATAAATTCGTTCTATCAACCCTCCTCACCATCACAGCACCGCACACACTGTTCTCACCCTTACATCAACATTCATTCACTCACATTTTTTCTCACACATTTAATTAGCCTTTCCCACTCTCACTAGAACACACACACGTCCCAGCAACCTCTCATTCACAACAAAAATTACTCTCTTACTCTCAAGTCTCACCATCACCGCACCCACCACTCTCTCAAGCTCTCAACACTCATCTCCCTTAAAAGCTCACAAACACTCTCAACTCACTGGTCTCTCTGAATCCTTGAACCACACTCTTCACCCTCATATTCTGGACACACATTTCCTCACCCCGAGAGCGCTACTATCCTCCCTCACATTTTTCTTTACACTACACAAAACCATCCCTGGCTGTCTCCTTTCCTTCTTTTCTTTGAAGTTTGAATCATCCACTTGAATCTCTCCAACCATCACCCTCTTCTAAAAAAAAAACATGCCATCACTAACTTTTGATCCTCCTTAAAATCATTCCCCTGGCACCATCAGATCTCTGGTGACAAAGCATTAAAACTCTTGGAACCAAATATCCACACACGTCACTGTGACAAAGCTCACTCATCTACTACAGCACCATGCTGAACTTCCATGCCAGCACCAACCAAGATCGTGCAGCATCACTGCAACCATTCATGAGGACTTTCTGTGTGTGCAATATAGATGCATTGATTTTGTTTTATTGTCTTTTTGTTACGTTGAATGTTAGGAAGATTAGGTGAGTATGTTTTCGTTATTAGGAAGTTATGGTGTAGGCTTTTTTACTTCTAAAAGAAAATAGCAAAAACAATAGAAACTAAAAATCTGAATGATTAAAAAATAAATAATCAAAATCCAAAATGTTATAATTGTTGCTATAAGAATTCTGTTCAAACATAACTCTAGCAATAAAAATACGTGATAAACATTTTCTAATAATATAAAGGTTTAATAATAATTACTTTGGATGCATTTCTAATTTAATTATTGCAAAAGCCATTAAAAGTTAATGATAACCACTTTAGATGTACCTCCAATTTAGTTGTTACAAAAGCTATAAAAGTTTAGTGATAACCACTTTGGATTAGGCATGACAAATAATTCTGAACCCGCGAGTACCGCCCCGAACCCGCTCCGACTTTGACAGGTAATACCGTTTTGACCAGGTATGGGTAAGGGTACAGGTATTACCCGAATTTTTAAACAGGGATGGGTATTAAACTATACCCATTCCCGTACCCGCCACCATTACATGTTTTTTTATATAATTCTTTTGTCACAATATATATATATATACATACATAGTATATATATTAAAGATTTTATTGTTATAATATTTAAAAATATAAATTAATTAGCTTAATAATTAATTAATTTAAATTATAATAATAGTTAAATAACAAATTTAAAATTATACATTTAACTAAAAATATAATTTAATTCTTAATTTTTTGCCTTTAATTCCTTTGTTATTCATTATTTTTTATATATTGTTTGAATTAATATAATTAATAACTTAATATATAATTTATTTAAAAATATATAAGTAAATTAAAATTATAAAAAATAGTGTAACGGGTTAGCCGCGGGTATACCCGAACCCAATAAAACCCGACAAGGATGAGGATGTGTATTAAAATTTTAAATCCGCATCTTTTATACCCGAACCCGTACTCACCCCGCCTTATGCGTGGACGGGGACGGGGAGAGCCAAACCCATCGCCGACCCGCCCCGTTGCCATCCCTACTTTGGATGCACTTCTAATTTGGTTATTGCGAAAACCATTAAAAGTTAATGATAATCACTTTGGATGCACTTTAGATTTGATTATCATGAAAACTTTTAAAATAAAAAAATTTAAAAGATAAAAACGATAGAAAATATCCAACACACAAATATTTTCTATAAAAGAACTACATAACTCTGAATTCTCCATTCCACCTGGAGATATGTAGGAGTAGGTGATAACTATTGTCGAGCTAAAAAGATAAAAAAAATATAAATTTAAAAGATAACAAAAAATATAATAATAATCTTCTTTTTAATAATAATACTTTTCTTTTTTAATAATAAAAATTCTCTAGTTAAAAATAACAATAAATAAAATATCCAAAAATATTCTTGTTTCATTTTGAGGGGTAAAGTAAATAATTTTAAAGTTATTTGAATTTGCACATTTAATTAGAGGTAACTGTCTTAGGATGAACGTCATAAGGTGCTACCACCTTCCATACGCGAAATCGACTCCTGAATCCAAAATCTGGTTTCGAGACCATTTTTTCTTTTCGTAGTTTTCCTTAATAAACTATGGTAGCAACTCCTCTGATTTTTTACTTTTTTTGTCGTCCCGCCGTGACCCAAGTTGTGACAGTAATTGTTAGCAAGTTGTTACTTGAGACCTTAGGTCTTGTTTGAGAAGAAAGGAATGTCCCTCAGAGGTTGTCACAGGTGGTGGCATAATTAGCTCGTTGCTTCTTTATCAGATTCACTAGAGTGTGTGATTCCTAAGGGCAAGGTCTAAGGTTCATAAAAAGGTGTCCCTTTGAGGTTGTCAATGTGTAGACATAATTAGCTCAATCTTTGTAATTCGCATAGGTGCCAAGTGTAGGGTGTAGGGAAAGGTGTTCCTTAAATGTTGTCAATGTGTAGCCATAATAAGTTCGGTCTCTGTAATTGCTATTCTTAGCGGAAAATCTCAAGTTATGGCTTGAGTACTTAATGTAGATTGCTAGTATAAAAATCACTTGTGCACTCTCTTCTAACCCTTACTCTTTTATATTATCTTTATTGCTTTGATAAATTGCTTTATTAGTTTATATGCGATATATGCAAGGTTAGGATTTAGGATAATTATTATCTTTCTCATTGAATCAAATATAATTAAATATATTTGAAGATAACTAGTTCCTCTGGCATTAGAGGTTGGGTGCGAAATGATTTTAAAAGAACTCAATTCACCCTCTTTTGAGTTACTGAGGCCACTTGGTTAACAAAACCATCGTGCCTCCTTCAAGTTTCTCCAAGAGAGAGGATGAGATCCTAATGTATTTGGAGAAACTACCTAAAGAAGCACCATTCATGTCTCGAAAAAGGCCTCCACATACTAAATGGTTTGGGTCTCCTCTCAAGGCTCTATCTAAATTTCCTTTAATCGGTGTGGTAGGGGTAGACGCTAACAAACAGGGATGATGAGATTTAATTTTGGAGCATGAGTTTGAATTGAAAAAAATTTCTTCAGATTTTGAAATTCTTCCATAGAAGGGTACATGTTGTTAGACATATTTCTAGTAAGAGTTATAGCACTAGATGTAACACTGTGATTTTTCGTAATGTGTGATAACTGATTTAATTAAAATGTAAGAGAAATTAAATTTAAATTATGTTACGTAATGAGTTAATTAATAAATGGAATGAATTGTTATGTGTTGTTGGATGTTTAGTGAGTTTCAATGATTTTTAGATCTTATATACTTACTTCTATGTGAATTTTTGTAAAGAAGATTTGCATAAATATAGTCCAAAAATCATCGGACAGTGTAGAAAAATACACCGAGATAAGTGATAGATGTATGAAAAAGGAATTAAATTTAAATCGTGTTATTTAATGCACTATATAAATAAAATAGATTGTTTTGTTTATGTGATTATTATGTGTTTAACAATTTTCGTGATAATTTAAGCTTTACTTGAGTTTTTGTTATAGAAAAAGGGGGTGTGAAGTTAGAAAAAACATGGGTACGAATAGCAAAAGTCAAAATTTTATTTTCTAATTTCCTCTCCCTTTCCGTCATTTTCCCTCATTTCTTCCTTCTCATCTGCTTCTTCCTTCTCCCTTCGCTCTCCCTTCTCTGTTTGCTTCTTCCTTCTCTCCTGGGTTGAAGTTTAACTTGTCTCCTTCTTCTATAGAGTTTCTTGGATTTCCATCTAATTGGTTCCACCTAGTTGGTTCCATAGCAAAAGTTAAGGAAATTTCAAGAATTTTGGGTAAGGGAAGCTCACCTTTTTCTTGTTTTCTGATGTTTCGAGATGTGTTGAAATGGTTGTTGTGCTTTGTGTTGCTAGTTTGATGTTGAGATAGGTGATTTTGAGAATTTGGTGTTTGATTTGTTGATATTGATGGTTTTAGATGTGCTTTGATGATTAAGAATGTCCTATGTCTAAGTAAAATTCATTGTGGTAACGTTCACATAGTGTGGAATGAAGTTAGGTATAATAAAAGTAGAGTTCTTATGTGAAAAATTCGTATTTCTAGCTTCCTTGAATCATTCAATCGATTATATTGTTCTATAATCGATTAAAATGAGCCTCGGGTTGAGTTTTGGTTTAGCATGCGCAAATAATCGATTATGTGCCTTGTTAATCGATTATTTTAAGTTATCGGGGTTGGTTCTTTGCTCCAGGGACTAAAATAATCGATTATTAGAGTTTATAATCGATTATATTAAGTTCCAAGGGCCGAGATGTTGATCCTGGTGCGCAAATAATCGATTATATTGTCTGATAATCGATTACTTATATCAGCAAAAGTCCATTGGTACATTTCTGCTAGATTTAATTGATTATAGTGAGACATAATCGATTAAATGGATCAAAAGTAGAATTTCAAGTAAGAATTAGGAAAATTGATCTTAATGAAAGTTGTATCCCTAGATGTTAGCTAACTAATGGGTTTGGTTTAATTCAAAAATAATCTCTACAACTCTAGATATGCTCAAATTAGTGAACAAAGGTCAAGTAGTCGAGAATAAGTAGAAGTTGCATATAGATCGTAATTTTAAGCATAGTATACTTCCAAACCAGGTTTCAGGGTAAACATAAAAGTTGTAGATAATCTTCTTAGCTTTGAAATGAGAAGAGAATCAACTTAATTGAATTACTATAACTCTAGATATCGTATTTTCAACCTACATAGGTCATAGATGCAAAATAGAACTATGTTGTTGTTGATTATATTGAGGATTTTTGCTATAACTATGTTGTATGAACTCTTTGAGATGGTTGAGCCATGATGGTGTTGTTTATTGATGTTTATTGATGAACTAAGTTTTGAGTTTATGAACTGAGTTTTGTGTAACATTTTCAGTTATTATGTATATATTTGTTTGGTAAGTTTATCCTTGCAATGTTTGCACGTGTGGTTCATGCCTGTGATGATCTCGGGCATCATGTTTGGGGTGAGTAGATATCTTTCTAGGTGGACTCCTCTTGGAGGCGTGGTAGATGGAGCGAGCATGAGATTCAAGTTGTGTCCTCTATTTTATTTGTTTAGTCTTTTGTATAGAATGGACCAGCATAGGGCTTTTATGTGATTACATTGTAAGAGAAGTATGTACATGTGGTTTATGTTTTAAGTTTTGTAAAGCCATGATATGATGATCTACATTATGTGTAGGAAAGTAGATACATATGTGTGTGTTAAGTAGAGAAAATTTTCTAGGTAGTTTTATATGATTATATTTAACATAATGTTTTAGTATAACAAATTTGTAACAAAGATGGGTCGTTACACTAGAGGCTTGCACAATGGCTTGGTGAAGATAGATGTTTCTGTTTTGAAATATCAGTTGATTGAGATAACGCAATATCACCCAAATAATAAGGTAAAATTACATGAAAAGTGTATCCCATGAGCAATTGAAAAATCTAATATACATGGCCATTTTGGTTACTCAAAAGACTTACTTTTCATGCAATTTTCACCATGATTATGACATTTTTTTTGTTTCGAACATCGGTTAGTTTCAATAGTTTTCATGTAAGTGAATCTACTGGGAGAAGTTTCATGTCTTAAATTATTAAAAAAATTCAAAATCGTACCCTAAAATTGAAAATGGTCAGTGTTTCGAAAAGAATAATCATACTGTAAAAGACAATACTTAAGGGAAATTTTACAACTTTTAATAATAAATAAGTAATCAAATTGCAATCAAAATAAGATTAAGAACCAAACGAGTAATTTAGGGAAATTTTTTTACAGTAGTGGTGCTACATGCATACTTATTTGATCGGTTGACATCTACCCATTTTAATTCGTACGATCCAATATTTCATATCTTTATTGAAATCCCAACTATATATTTTTTTCAACTATACATAAGACTATTTATTCAAATTAATAATGCCTACTTTCGGATACATTCTTCCTCGTTAGTTACTCATTATTTACTTCCTCGTTAGTTACTCATTATATTTGCCGTCAATATTGATTTCAATATAAGATTTAAAAATTAATATTAAAAACTTAATTGCCAGATAACTTTTTTTTTTTGAAGTAAATTGCCTGATAACTTTAAGAATTCAATTATAATACATCAATAATGTAATAATTTTACACTGTTTTCTAATAATAAATTATCATGAATGAAATAATTTTAAGTATTGTGGGAAGTACCATTGTTATCTTCCATTTCTTGTTGCATTTCAATAAATCCAACCTATCGCATTTATGTATTTGACAAATGCCACCGGTTTTAGAAGAACCTAAAACCTTCTATTATAGAGCACTAAAGCGACCTCCTAAACTAGTAAGATCTGTATCATTATATAAAGACTTGAATCCTAGGAAATCCTCCATCCACATCACAAAATTAGCTAGTCCTCAATTTAGTAAACACACCACATTTAAAGGTTCCTTTCAATATGGCAATCTTGTCAAGTTTTGCTCCTTTGACCATTCTTAGTTTAGTCTTATTAGTGGTTGGAGTCATTGTCTCTGGGGCTGAAGCTAGGCCAAGGGCTTTCTTTGTATTTGGAGATTCACTTGTTGATAGTGGAAATAATAATTACTTGGCTACCACTGCACGTGCTGATGCCCCTCCTTATGGGATTGATTATCCTCCAAGTCATAGACCAACTGGTCGTTTCTCCAATGGCTACAACATTCCTGATCTTATCAGTTCAGTTTACATATATCTCTTCCCACATTTTTTTTGCTTCAATATTCATCTTTTTAAGTTTCATTTTTATCATGCACATTTGAAGTTAATTTTGAACCCTTTTTGGTCATATAGGTAGTTTAGTCTATAATAATAAACATAGACACATAAAGTGTATATCTAACTAATTGGGTTGTTTCAGGTCAGCGACTTGGTGCAGAGTCTACATTGCCATACTTGAGTCCAGAATTAAGAGGAGATAAGCTCCTTGTTGGTGCCAATTTTGCTTCAGCTGGAATTGGAATCCTTAATGACACTGGAATTCAGTTTGTAAGTTCCTTAAGCATCAGAATATATAAGCATAACCCAAGATGAATTCTAAAGTAATAAAAACAATTGTAAATTTTAAGGATAATAATTTTGAGGAATGCATTTAAAATTGATTGGATGCAACTTTTGCAGGTAAATGTAATCAGAATGTATAGACAGCTACAGTATTTTAAAGAGCACCAAAACCGAGTGAAGGCTTTAATTGGGGCTTCACAGGCTAAGAGCTTAGTGAATAAAGCACTAGTGCTCATCACTGTAGGTGGCAATGATTTTGTAAACAACTACTTCTTGGTGCCCAATTCAGCAAGGTCCCAACAGTACCCACTACCTGCATATGTCAAGTATCTCATCTCTGAGTACAAAAAGCATTTGCAGGTAACACCCTATTGATAAATCAAAAGGGTTAATACTCAATATCTTGTGATCACTATTTCTCTCATAGTCATTCTATATATATGTTGCAGAGGCTATATGATTTGGGAGCTCGTAGAGTTCTTGTGACAGGCACGGGACCCTTGGGTTGTGTACCTTCAGAATTGGCCCAACGTGGCAGAAATGGACAATGTGCTCCTGAACTACAACAAGCTGCAGCATTGTTTAACCCACAACTCGAACAAATGTTACTAAAACTCAACAGGAAAATTGGAAAGGACGTTTTTATTGCTGCCAACACAGGAAAAACGCACAACGACTTCGTTTCTAACCCCCAACAATTTGGTACAACACACTTCTAACTAATTAATTTTCACCACATCTAGCCAGTTTTTCCTGCTCAAAGGTTTTAAATTATGGTCACAATCAATGTTTTAAAAAGCAAGCCGCAATTGCAATTCTGACCATAACATCAAAGTTTTTGGAGTCTCAGCTACCACAACGTACAACAACTGCCCATGGGCACATCAGTAACATTTGTTTGCAATTCTTCACAATATCAAAGATTGTGAAAAACTGCGATCATGATCACAATTTAAAACACTGTTCCCAAATGTTGTCTCCTCTGTCCTTTTAAGTGCAAAATATCACCTCATTGAAAATATTAATAATGGGGTGAAATAATATTACTTTTTAAACTAACATTAAGCACTGATTACATTTGTGTTATTGTTGCTTTGTGTAGGATTTATTACATCACAAGTAGCTTGTTGTGGGCAAGGACCCTACAATGGTCTTGGACTATGCACAGCACTCTCCAACCTCTGCCCCAGCAGAGAGCAGTATGCATTTTGGGATGCATTCCATCCATCTGAAAAGGCCAACAGACTCATTGTGAAGGAAATTATGTCAGGTTCTAAAGCCTACATGAACCCAATGAACCTTAGCACCATCCTAGCTTTGGACGCAAACACATGAAGTTAAACAAACCCAATGACATCTCTTGTATTGGACGCACAATCCTAGAACTTGTATTGGCCTTCCATGCTAGTTCATGACATCTCTCTCACTTTTTTTAGTATATTAATTGTAATTGTGATTATCATGTTCCTCTATAAAAGTGAGGAACAAAATTATAGGAAGAAAAAAACTTCCATTTACCAAAAGCAACAATGGAGGATATAAATGCAACATTCATTCCAAAGGCCACAACATGTACACTTTCCCCTCTTCCCCCTTCTGAAGCGCAACCTTTTGGCAGTTATATGAAAATACAGTACTAATTAATTTATGAATCTTATATTAAAACAAAAAATGTTATTTCTACACTTATGTTTTCTTTTATACCTATCTTTTATGTTAAAAAGTAAAATTAGATAGAAAAACTTATTATCTTACTTTTGTTCTCAAGAAAACAAAAGAAAGAAATATAGGAATTCAAGTATATAATAACTTTATAGATATTAAAAAAAAGGGTAAAATATGTTTTCGGTCCATATACTTTCACTCAAAATTGGTTTTAGTTCCTATACTTTCAAATTAACCATTTTGATCCTCAAACTTTGAAAAACATGTGGATTTAGTCCCTCTGCTTTATTGATGTTATTGATGTTAAGCTATAAAGCACTGATACTTCAATTTGCTTCACGTATTCGTATCCGATACGTATCTGTTACCTATACTCTTAGATACTTCACCGATACGTATCAATGAAGTATCCTAATCTATGAAGCACCGATAACTCAATTTGCTTCATGTATCCCATACCGTTACACTTTGGATACTTCACCGATACATGTATCTATGAAGTATCCAAGCTTTTAAAACATTTTATGAAAATCCAATACAACTACATGAATATGTCTAATATAGAAACACTGTCCCTTAATGAACCAAAACTGGAAATTGTTCTCTTTATGTGAATGATTTCAAGAAAGGATGAGATTGATAGTATTGTTCCTATATGTAATTAATAGAAAATAATTTATGATGACAATGATTTATAATTTTATTTTTAGTAATGTCAAAGAAGTATGTTTTTAATTAAGATTTGCATAATTACAATTATATATTTACCATGTTTTATGAATTTTTATATATTTCTAAATATTTATCTTACACGTATCGTATCCTATATATTTTTAAAATAATCATATCGCCGTATCGGATACGTATCGTATCCGATACATGTATCATATTTGTGCATCATATATGTTAAGGGACTAAATTCACATATTTTTCAAAGTCCGATGACTAAAATAGCCATTTTGAAAGTACAAGGATTAAAATCATTTTTTAATAAAAATATATGAACTAAAAACATATTTTACTCTAAAAAAATGTATCCGTGCAATTCATTGAGTGGATAGCTCAAGTACAATTCAGGGATATTGTTGGTTATTGAAAAATGTAAGATGCTAAGAATAAGAACATTGCGTATATTTTCTGAATTGCTGAAGGCTCGTTTTATTTAATGATAAACATCTGAGTTTATACAGAAAAAGACTGAAAATATGCAGAAAAATAACTGCCTACTTGATAGACATAAACTACATTGGAAATGACTAAAAATCTACTACATGCAGAGCACATTAGAAAATCCTATCAAATAGCATAAAAAATAGTCATGGGTCCTGAAAATGGCTAAATGGTCTACCTGCTATTATATTATTTTGGTTTGATAAAGAGGTTCGTGAGTACTTGAAGAAAATTAAGATGAAACAAACAAAATAAAAATTTTCCAGCAAGAGGTATGGGAAACGCTAAATTATCACAAGAGTTTCATTAGCACAACAAGTATAGAAAAATTTAACTATTCACTTGTCATATTGTTATGCCCTGCTTAAGCATTCAACCACATTCAATAAGTTTCTATAATCATAATTTATAAACAACAAAAAAAGCATAAATGCAGAAACTAGAGTCTAACCTTATACTGAAACTAAAATATGGTTTCAATTCCTCGGTCAATAAGCCCACAAATGCAACAAACATAACCAAGATCATCTTTTAAAACAAAAGAATGATCACAATTGTCATCTTCTTTCACTTGTTTAACTTGTAGGATCGATCTACGATCCTACGAGGTAAATCGTGATTTTAACAACAGTGGATACAGGCAGCAAGTTGGGTCTTTGGCATGGAACAACCACATACTCACAACTGGAGGGAGGATGGACAGTAGAATTGTGTCAACAACAATGTAAGAATAGAAATGCTAGCAACACACTCTTTATCACACTCTCCATAACTGGTTAAAATATATTGGATCTCATGCATATTGTTAAAACCTTATATATTTGACAAGTGAGAAAGTGCAAGTGCACCCCTCATTTAAAAATGAATCATATGCAAAAAATATTTGACAGAAAATTACAAGTAAAATCTTATAAATATTTGAAGCACTGGGATCAGTTTTTATAATCTGTCCGCACTAGCTGAAGGCCCTGGCTGCGCCACTGATTGCACAAATGACGCGGCCGAGCCATGCGCGGAACAAGACGAAGCCAAAGTAGAATGCAAGCACGTGAAACATAACGAAGAGAGCCGTGGCTACTGACAAGATCTTCATTGTGATTTCATTCTTTAAAGGGACTCCACTTAGGAGTAGGAATGCCACACAAAAGGATGAATACATAGACATGGCGATGGAGGTAGAATAGAATTTATACTCATCTTGTTTATCAATGAATAACGCTGGCACCACATGAAATTTGTCTGAAGGCACAGTTGCTTGCACAAAGCCACCCGGAGGGTTCGTTAACACCAACAAGGCCATGCCTGCAAACATGAAAGCCACCACACCCATGCAGTTTCTCTTTCGTTCAAGTCCTACACACTTACGTTGTAAGAAATTCACCAAATCCATAATTTCACAAGCAAAGCTAGCTTCAGCTCCTCCTCCTTGCTACGTTGATTTGATCGATTCACTTCAAATTCACGAAAGTAAGTTGAATAAATAAGAAATGTTCGATCAAGACAATGAAGATTCAGTGGTGAAGAGAAAGATAAGGAAATAACATAGTAAGTAAAGAGAATGAGTCAAAGAGATTTTATAGGAAAACAACTAAGAGGAGAAAAAAAGAGAAAAATCTTGTTATGCAGTTAGGGATTGACAATTGTATCTTAACACTGTAAATAGCTTGTATATCTGAGAACACCCAGTTTTGTCCGGGTAAACACACATAAATACAAAAAAAAAAATAGAAAAACTAAAAATGACAAAAAAAAAAAAAGCAAAAAAAACAACTTAAATTTGCTTTCTAAAAATATGAAGAAAAATAAACAAAATGCCAAAATTAGAGAAAATAGAAAATACAAAAAAATAAAGAAAACAAATAATGAAAAAACTCAAAAAAAAAAAAAAAAGAATACTGTAAATATTGTTGATATTTTGATATCTGTTCAAAAAAAAAAAATTTAGGTGTGAAATACAATCTTGTAGGCTTAAGCTATGTTCGGCAAACCTAGCTGAAAAGCTAGCTGGAAGCTGAAAAGCTAGCTGAAAGCTGAAAAAACTAACTGGTAGTTGGAAGCTGAAAGGTGGTAGCTGAAAGCTGTTAAGCTAACTTATTAAATCATAAGTGTTCGGTAAAAATACCTATTGAAGTAGCTGGAAAATGTAAAATGACAAAAATAGACCTATTTATATGATATTTTTATATAATTTTAATTTTATTTTATGGATAAAAATATATTTTGAGGTGTTATAATTTTAATTTTTTAATTAATTTTAAAGTCTTGTAATTATTTATTTATAGGCAAATTATTTTTATTATATTTTTAGTGTCAATTGTTACATTTTTTCATATTAAGTATTCTACTATTAATCTTATATTATATCTTTAAATATTTTTAATCAAGTTTAAAATAAAATAAAATAAAATACACTTAAGTATATATTATATACTTTTATTATGTTAATTAGCATATAGTTAAAATAAATTGTCTATTATAAAGTTATTCAAAAAATAAAAAATTAAAAAAATCAACATTTATCATTGTCAATTTTGTGAAATATAATGTTGAAATAATAAATTAAATATTATAAATAGTACAATGGTTAAAATAAATAGTGTAATATAAAAAATGTAAAATAATATAACAAATATAAAATAAAATAAATAAATAATAAAATCTTGTTTTATTTAAAAAGGGTCATAAGAAAGTTTAATAAATAGTTTATGGATAAAAAAGGAATAAAATATAAAAAGCTAGAAGCTAACATTTTAAAAAACGTTACTCCATGCAGCGTTTCAAAAAATGCTAGAAGCTACTGAAAAAAACTTGTTTACGGAACAATCAAACTAGCTTTTCAGTTAGTAAAAAAAATTAGAAGCTAGCTGAAATGGCTTGTCGAACATAGCTTTAAAAAGAAACCATAAGCCTATACTACACCTATATTACAATTGCAATTACAATAAGATATATTATATAAAGATCTTTACTATATATTAAGATATTAATTTTATATATATATATATATATATATATATATATATATATATCTTTATTTGAGTCCTTAATTATAATATTTTGTTCATTTTGTATTAGTTTCTTTGAAAAATATTTGATAGAGACTCAACAAATTATTTACATATTTTAGAGACAAAAAAAATAGATATATTAGAAGAACTAAAACAAAATAACAAGAACCAAAAATAAAATTTTTGTTTTATTAGGAACTCAATGCAAAGAAAAAATTTATTAAGAACCCAAAATAAAATTCGTTAATTTATCATAAATCTAAATCATATTTAAGACTATAACTTTTAAATTATTTTATATAGAAACAAACAATACTATCACATATGGGAGAAATTATTCCCTAGTACACTGACGTTCGAATTACTTAACCATTTCAATCACCGAGCATTACACACAAAGGCAGATCTACACATAGTAAGAGTGTGCAAGTGCACTCCTCATTTAAAAATAAGAATCATAAGTTAAAAAAAAATACAGAAAATTACAAATATAATCTTATATTTTTGTATTTTATTTCCTCTACTTTTATATATTTGAACAGTTTTTATAATCTGTTCCCACTAGCTTAGGATCCTGGATACGCCACTAGTTACAGAGAGAAGTAGGCCTAGCCATGCACCAAGATGTAGCCGAAGTGGACTGCAAGAATGAGAAATATAGCAAAGAGAGCCCTGGCTATTGACAAGATCTTCATTGTGATTCCACGCTTTAGAGGGACTCCACTTAGGAGTAAGAGAGTCACAACAAGGGATGCACAGAGAGACATGGCTGCAGAGGCTGAGAAAAGTTTATACTCATGTGGTTTACAAATTGAAAATGCTGGCACCAAATCAAATGTGGTGTCTGAATGCCCACATACTTTCATCATGCCACCTGGAGGGTTCAATATTAACATGTTGAAGACAAAGTATGAACACATAATAGCCTGCAAAACCATGCAGAATCGATCTTTCATTTGTTCAGGTTTTTCATCCCTATGTTTTAAGAACTGCTTCACAGATTCCATTATTCCACAAGCAAAGTTTCAGTGCTTTCTTCCTTTCTATGTGACTTGATTCACTTCAAAATATGACAAAAGAAAAAATTAAAATGTTAGTTGAATAAATAAATAATGTTTGATCAAGATGATCAAGACAAGATTTTTGCCCAAAATTTTTGTAGCTGAAATATAAAATTTAGAACCCTTCAAATCAAAGTGTCTAACTGTCTATATGGATGGTTTTCTTAGAACATAAGAGGTTAACATTATTTGTACATCCCAATTCGTTTGGATGAAATTTTAAATATTTTGGTGTTCTTTTGGAAGTTAGGCTACTATATATGCACTGTGAATCTTTAACCTGTAATAAGATAGACGTTAGACAATATCATATACACCAAAGTCACATAATTCGTTCAATTTCCTTAGAACCGCGAATTGGTTCGTGCATACCAATTTGCGGTTCGTTTTCTTACCGGGTCGCAATAATTCGTGGTTGAATTCGTTGAGAAGACGAATCATAAAATAGGTTGCAGTTCGAGAAATTTCAGATAACTATTAACAGGGAAGCAAATCGATTGAAGAATCGGAAAGGAGAAATAACGGAAACGAATAAAAGAATGATTTGCAAAAACATAAAATAGGAAAAGAAAGATGAGAAAAGAGACCTACCGTGAAAATAGGTAAAGAAAAAGTGAAGATCAGAGAAGTTACGAGATGGGAAAAGGGGAAGAATGAAGATGAAAGGTTTTTAGTTTTTCTAAATAAATAAATTACAGTTGGTTAGAGTTGGTTAGAATTAGATCCCCTACAATGACTGGTGACAATTAAACTGCATGACATCATGCAGTTTTAGATCTACGGTTATGATTTGGACAGTTGAAAATATAACTTCACAAGATTTCAATCCGTGTTGGGTGGTCTTTCCAGAGGTGGCGGTTGGGTTTCCAAAACTATTTATTTATTTGTATAAATTACTGTGCTGTAAGTGAATTTACCTTTTTTCTCCAAGACTTTTTTCTTGAAAAAAGTTTATTTGTTGATAATATAAATAATAATATTATAATAAAATTATACCTTTAATAAATAGAAAATTATAAAACATATTATAAATTTAAATAACGTACTAGGTATACTCCCCACGTACCAATTCTTCATAAGATCACGTACCGCGTACCCGTATCACATACCAAACGTATTACGAATTATGTGACTATGATATACACACCAAAACATGAACAATGTGTTTGGATTCACCTCATAAGACACTATTCTCAAAATTTCACGTCAAATCAAAGAAAAATGCAAAAGCTACATATATGGGTATGGCTTATTGCCTTGCTATTTTACAAAATGAGAACTAAATAAAGCCTCCATGGCAATGGCAATTTGCCTCGCACACAAACATACAACAGAACATACATAAATGCTCTAACTGAAAAACTAGAAGAAAATAAATAACAAGGATACAACAAATAGAAGAATATATATCAAGGAGTAACAAAACAAAAATTAAGAATGACTATACATAAATGTACTCCCTCCTATGATCTGGCTTCATCAGAGTGACCAAGTGGTCATCTGAACTCTTAAGTTACACATAATGATTCCAAGACCCTTTTAGTTAAGCTCCTCAGGTTTTCAATATGTATTGCTATATATTACATCCTTTCCACAATTTTATGCAGTAAGTCAGTCTTCATGGCAGGAACAACTTCCTAGTTTCAACGGAAGAACGACCAACATATATATTTCATCTCCCAAGCCTTACGCATCATCCAAATGCAACATCTTCCTGCCAAAATATATAATTATTTGTAGAATTATGAACACAATTCAATAAAGCAGATAGGCTATTTACCAGTGCAATAATCAATATGAATGTAAACAAAACATTAATATTTTTAATAGCTTTCAGGGCTGTAGTGTACCTTCTGTATGAACTTTTGGGGAAAAAAGAATTAATGAGCTATTGTGAATGCCAGAGGTGTAACTGTAAATACAGTCAAGCACATTGAACAAAAAGAGGCAATATCATATCAATTTTTGGAGATTTGTCACATATCAATTCTCTCTCTCTCTCTCTCTTTCTATTCTGTGTGTGTATGGTAGTTTCAATTTTAACACTCGCTATTAATTTTTCAATCAATGGTTTACATTATACATTTTAAACCCACCATTTGTGAGGAGCCAAATTTTTTTTTCTTACTATAAAGATATTTTTTTACGAGTAATGATAAACATCCTACCGAGTTTGTATACCCAACATCCACCCAAACATGTAAGTAATTACATATAAAAATATGGTTAATTTTATTTTACAAGTGTTTTTTTTTTATGAGTATTTTACAAGTGTTTAATTACACACACACACACACACACACACACACACACACACACACACACACATATATATATATATATATATATATATATATATATATATATATATATATATATATATAGTTAACACGTTTTCATTTCGAGGGATAGAACTCCATAAATTTGTAGTGAGTTTTGGAACAGGCCAATGACTTGTCATATTTTTTATAAACAATGTATAAGGATCATATTCATATCTACGAAATTTACTCAAAAAAAAAAATTCATATCTACGAATTTTACGTGAGCTATCCATTCAATGAATTAATTACATGATATGCTTTTTTTTAATATCAATAGTTATTTCATACTTGAATTCGTCTATTTATTTATTTATTTTTTAGGGAAAAAAATGAGATTATGAGTTTTTGTCTCTAATTTTACTTTTTATCATAGAAGATAGGTACAAAAAAAAAAATATAGAAGGTCAAGTGTAGAAATAACATTTTTGTTTTAATATAAGATTCATAAATTAATTAGTAGTATATTTTCATATAACTGCCAAGGTTGCAATTCAGAAAGGGCGAAAAGGGACAGTGTAACATGTTGCTTCTGGAATGAATGTAGCATTTATTATATCCTCCATTGTTACGTTTTGGTAAATGGAAGTTATTTTCTTTCTTCCCATAATTTTGTTCCTCACTTATAAAGAGGAATTTGATAATCACAATTAAAATTAATAATTAATATACTAAAAAAGTAGAAAGAGTGATGTCATCTACTAGCATGGTTGGCCAATACAAGTTCTACTATTATTGGGTTCGTTTATCTTCATGTGGTAATAGCATCCAAAGCTAGGATGGTGCTAAGGTTCATTGGGTTCATGTAGGCTTTAGAACCTGACATAATTTCCTCCACAATGAGTCTGTTGGCCTTTTCAGATGGATGGAATGCATCCCAAAATGCATACTGCTCTCTGTTGGGGCAGAGGTTGGAGAGTGCTGTGCATAGTCCAAGACCATTGTAGGGTCCTTGCCCACAACAAGCTACTTGTGATGTAATAAATCCTACACAAAGCAACAATAACACAAATGTAATTAGTGCTTAATGTTAGTTTAAAAAGTAATATTATTTCACCCCATTATTAATATTTTCAATGAGGTGATATTTTGCACTTAAAAGGACAAAGGAGACAACAATTGTGAACAATGTTTAAAATTGTGGTCGTGACCGCAGTTTTTTCATAATCTTTGATGTTGTGAAAAATTGCAAACAAATGTTATTGATGTGCCCATGTGCAATTGTTGTACGCTGTGGTAGCTGAGACTCCAAAAACTTTGATGTTAAATTGTGCGGCTCGCTTTTTAAAACATTGGTTGTGACCATAAATAATTCAACACCTTTGAGTGGGAAAAATTGGCTAGAAGATGACGTGAAAATTAATTAGTTAGCAGTGTGTAGTACCAAATTGTTGGGGGTTAGAAACGAAGTCGTTGTGCGTTTTTCCTGTGTTGGCAGCAATAAAAACGTCCTTTCCAATTTTCCTGTTGAGTTTTAGTAACATTTGTTCGAGTTGTGGGTTAAACAATGCTGCAGCTTGTTGTAGTTCAGGAGCACATTGTCCATTTCTGCCACGTTGGGCCAATTCTGAAGGAACACAACCCAAGGGTCCCGTGCCTGTCACAAGAACTCTGCGAGCTCCCAAATCATACAGTTTCTGCAATATATATATTTATGAATATCAAAAAGAGGGATCACAAGGCATTAAGTGTTAATCCTTTTGATTAATGAATAGGGTGTTACCTGCAAAAGCTTTTGGTACTCAGAGATGAGATACTTGACATATGCAGGTAGTGGGTACTGTTGGGACCTTGCTGAATTGGGCACCAAGAAGTAGTTGTTTACAAAATCATTGCCACCTACAGTGATGAGCACTAGTGCTTTATTCACTATGCTCTTAGCCTGTGAAGCCCCAATTAAAGCCTTCACTCGGTTTTGGTACTCTTTAAAATACTGTAGCTGTCTATACATTCTGATTACATTTACCTGCAAAAGTTGCATACAATCAATTTTAAATGCAATCCTCAAAATTATTAGCCTTAAAATTTACAATTGTTTTTATAATTTTAGAATTCATCTTGGGTTATGTTTATATATTCTGATGCTTAAGGTTTTGGACAAGAAATGGGAAATAACTGGCAAGTAATTAATGAACATACAAACTGAATTCCAGTGTCATTAAGGATTCCAATTCCAGCTGAAGCGAAATTGGCACCAACTAAGAGCTTGTTTCCTCTTAATTCTGGACTCAAGTATGGCAATGTAGACTCTGCACCAAGTCGCTGACCTGAAACAACCCAATTAGTTAGATATACACTTTATGTGTCTATGTTTATTATTATAGACTAAACTACCTATATGACCAAAAAGGGTTCAAAATTAACTTCAAATGTGCATGATAAAAATGAAACTTAAAAAGATGAATATTGAATAAAAGAAAAATGTGGGAAGAGATATGTAAACTGAACTGATAAGATCAGGAATGTTGTAGCCATTGGAGAAACGACCAGTTGGTCTATGACTTGGAGGGTAATCAATCCCATAAGGAGGGGCATCAGCACGTGCCGTGGTAGCCAAGTAATTGTTATTTCCACTATCAACAAGTGAATCTCCAAACACAAAGAATGCCCTTGGCCTAGCTTCAGCCCCAGAGACAATGACTCCAACCACTAATAAAACTAAACTAAGAATGGTCAAAGGAGCAAAACTTGACAAGGCTGCCATATTTTGGATGTGGGGTTGGTGGTGTGTTTACTAAATTGAGGACTAACTAATTTTGAGATGTGGATGGAGGATTTCCTAGGATTCAAGTCTTTATATAAGGAACTTTGTTGCACCATTTGATACAGATCTTACTAGTTTAGGAGGTCGCTTTATTGCTCTATAATAATTGAAAGTTTTATGATATTCTAAAACCGGTTGCATTTTTCAAAAACATAAATGCAATAGGTTGGATTTATTGAGATGCAACTAGAAATGGAAGATAGTATTGATACTTCCACAATACTTAAATGCAATTTGACCTGAAATATATAGTAGCTTCTGATGCAGGAACTATCAGATGGAGTTTTTTAGTTTTTTATGTGTGAAGAGATATATTTGTAAAGGAATGAGATATAATGATATATTGTATAGAGGAGCTTCATTGATATTTTATTCATCTTCATTACAAGTTTTTATGGAAAACTTGCAAACCCTTTCTTCATATGACCCCCCTCTCATAAAGAGTGGTCAGGTGGGTAATTCTTCTAATATCAAGAGCATCTATTTATAGACTAAGCGCCTTAATCTTAAAAGAGAAAATA
This sequence comes from Pueraria montana var. lobata, assembly GCA_026413185.1. Classification (NCBI taxonomy): domain Eukaryota; kingdom Viridiplantae; phylum Streptophyta; class Magnoliopsida; order Fabales; family Fabaceae; genus Pueraria; species Pueraria montana. Next base: position 46,283,726 of record CM048656.1, read on the forward strand.
AATCCCTAATTTAAAGATAATATCTCTAAATCTAAACATCCTAGAGATAAGATAATATCTTTTTAAATCTAAATAATATCCTAAAGATTTGAAACAAATAACAAATTCTTAAAAAATAAACTAAATTATTCTTTTCTAAACTAAAGATATCAAGCATATTCGATTCCCTCAATATGCAAAATTCTCAGTCACGCATCGCGAGCGGGATTAGTCTCTGACCCAGTGGGTTGGAGGACACCCACTCGTGATCTCTGACCCAGGACAATATATATATATATATATATATATATATATATATATATATATATATATATATATATATATATATATATATATATATATATATATATCAGGCATATTCTCAACGGCTTATTCATCAAAATTTTCCTTGTTAATCAATACTACATTCCCTTGCCAATGCGCGTATTGAGTGTTTTTTAACTTCAAACTTTTGATTAAGCTCCAACATTTAATTAATTATTTCAGGGTTAATTAAGTTTTTAATATCTCAAGTTTTTCAGATTCTAATTTTTAGTCTCTCAAATCTTTTTGACAACTTTTAGTCATCTATTAATTTTCCGACAGCATTTTTAGTTCCTCTAATGTTTTTTTCCCATTTTTAGTCTATCGTTTATTTTTATTGTTCAAAATTAGTTCCAAATATAAAATAAAGGAGACACTAAAAATGGGCAAAACAGAGACTAGTTTTGGGTAAAAAAAAAATAAACAATGAACTAAAAATAAGGGAAAAGTTTTAAAGGGACTAAAATTGCTGACGAAAAATTAACAGAAGACTAAAAGTTGTTAAAAAAATTTAAGAACTAAAAATTAAAATCTAAAAAAGTTGAGGCACTATTACATTACTGATGTATTATAAATTTATAATTAAATTCTTAAAATTTTCTGGCAATTAAGTTATTAATATTAATTTTTAAATGTTATATTGAAATCAAAATTGACGGCAATAATGAGTAACTAACGAGGAAGCAAGTATTCGAAAGTAGGCATTATTAATTTGAATAAATAGTCTTATGTATAGTTGGAAAAAAAATATAGTTGGAGTTTCAATAAAGATATGAAAATATTGGATCGTACGAACTAAAATGGGTAAATGTCAATCGATCAAATAAGTATGCATGTAGCACCGGAAACAGAGATGATAATGGGTAGAATTTAGATAAGGTATTATAGTATTCCTTTTTATACCTGTATTTTAAACAAATATCCATACTTGCTTTTATATTTTACGTGGATAGTAATTTTAATTGTCATTCTCATATCCATTGAGTATTTATATATCCATATCCGTTCCCGTTATCTATTATAAAGTTAATAAACAAATAAAAATATTAATTAAAAAATTATTACAACTAAATTGATAATTCACTCTGAAATCATCAAAACATAATTTTAAAAGTATCCAAACATAATATTAAAAAATCCAAACATAACTTAAATGTGTGTCTCCCTTTTCATTTACATCTATCATTGAAATTTAGGTCCATTTATGCTTTGATATGGCTTATGCTAAATTTTATATATGCATGTGTGTAAGTTTTATATACTAAATTTTATATACTATATTTTATATTATTAACAAAAAAAATATACTATATTTTATATAATTAGTAGTTGTGTTTTATATACTAAATTTTATGTATGTAGTTGATTTAATTATTAAAGAACCAAAAAGTTATAATGACTAATTGATTAAGATTAATTTTTAGCTACAGAGAATCAAGACAAAGGGGTAGAGCTCATGAATAAAGAAAAGAAGTTAGTGTACTACTCGGACTCGGCACTCCACCGAGTAGTCGAGCTGGCCGAGTAGAAACTATCACTCGGACTCGGATGATAATAACGGAAAGAATAGATCTTACTATATGATAAGATATAGAAAGATCAGGTCATAAGATAAAGATAGAAGATAGAATTATCTATATCTTCATTACGAGATTTGAGGAGATTTGATAGGAAAATAACCCTATCAAATCTATCTCTTTACACCCTATAAAATCAGAATAACTCATCCCAATCGAGGTACGAATTTCTAATCCCAATTTGTGATACCTGTCTTTCCTCTGCGCCTCTAACTTGAGCGTCGGAGTGTCTTCGCAGGTACACCCCCCACCAGTCACGGAGGCAATCCCGGCGGAGCCACCGCACCGAAAGACTTACCAAAATCTGGTAAGAACATTTGGCGCCCACCGTGGGGCTCGGTGAAACTATTCCCAGCCACACCAATCGCAACAAGATTAATCCAATGACGACAACCCAGAACAAAACAGCGAACCATGAAAAGCGACCACAGGAGGGGGAAACCCAAATCCTGGGCGTACCACCTCCAGGGGATACCCAGGGAGGTAACCCCAACAACGTGGCGCCCTTCCCGCATCAGATGCTTGAGAATCACCCGCTGATCCAAGCCCTGCAAAGGGAAGTTAACATGCTGAAACAGAGCAACGCTAAGGAGATAGAAGACCTCCGCAGGGAGAACGCTATCCTCCGAGAGCAATATCAAAAACTGCGAGAAGACCGGAACGGACTTTCGACAGCCCACGCCGCTATCAACGGGTTCTCGACAGCCCACGCCGCTACCAACGGACTATCGGCGGCTCATACAACCACTAACAGACACCCTGACCGAGGAAGACACCACTTGGAGCGAGGCAGACCGAGCAACAACTCAATTAGAGTCCAGACCCGCCTCAGGATCGCAAGCGCCCCCAAGACGGAGTACGATACCTGAGACAACGAGGCGACACCCGTTTGTAGATGGAATCATGGAGACTCCACTACCGGCTGGGTGGAAGCCGTTATCCATGGACAGATACGATGGGCTGACCGACCCCGATGAGCACATCGACGTATTCGTCACACAGGTGAACCTGTACACAAACGACAACGCCATCATATGTCGAGTTTTCCCAACAACCTTGAAGGGAGCAGCGTTGAACTGGTACACACGACTCCCTCCCCACTCAATCGACTCTTTTGCCACATTAGTCACTCGTTTCGGCGCTCAATACGCTACGAGTCGACCCCACCATCTGACGGCAGTAGCACTGGCCAATATACGACAAGAAGACAACGAATCTCTCAGGGATTTCATGGAAAGATTCGCCGAGATCTCCGTCAAGATCCGAGACTTGAATCCACAAGTGGCATTGACCGCCATGCTCATGGCGCTAAAATCCGGACCCTTTTCGGACAGCCTCTGCAGGAAACCGCCACACGACATGGACGAGCTCTGAGCTAGAGCAGCAGGATATATTCAGATGGAAGAAATGACCAAGTTCAGGGAACGGGTCAGGGGCGAATCCTATAAAAAACAAGAACAAGAGAAACCAGGAGCAAACCGAGAGCGGAGTAGCAAACCTAGAAGCGACAGACCGCCCCGTGCAAGGTTTGCCCATTATACCCCTCTAACTGATAGCAAAGCACGAGTCTTGGAAGAAGCCTGCAGCGCCGAGCTGATAAGCCTCCCTACTCAAAACAGCTCCCCAGAAAAAGCAGATAGGTCCAAATTTTGCAGATACCATAGAGTACATGGACACACTACAGAGGAGTGCACCACCCTGAAGGATAAGATTGAAAAACTTATCCAACAAGACAAATTGCGACGCTTCGTCCGAGACGACAGCCGAAAGCCCGTGCGAGAACGAACCCGAGATAGGGAAGACGATCACGATAGAAAAACCCGACTCACGGAAGAGCCCCGCCAGGAACAGCAAACCAAACCTCCCGAAGCTCGACTCCGAGGCATTATCAACACAATAGCAGGAGGATTCGCTGGAGGTGGAAGTTCGAGTTCGGCAAGGAAGAGACACCTGCGTAGCCTTCGATCAATCAACTCGGCTTCAACAAACCCCAGAGTACACAAGAAAATGCCACCTATAACTTTCACAGACGCAGACTTCGAAGGTATAGAGCCCAATCATGATGACCAGATGGTGGTCAAAGTTGACGTCGCAAACTGGTTGGTATGCAAAGTCCTAGTCGACCAAGGCAGCTCGGTGGATATCCTGTACTGGTCCACCTTCCAACAGCTAGACATCCCTGAAAATAAGGTACAACCATACACCGAACAGTTAGTCGGATTTGCAGGCGAAAAGGTTGATACCAGAGGCTATATTGACCTCCTCACAACTTTTGGAGATGAGATGGGATCCAAGACCATCACGGTCAGGTACCTCCTAGTCAACGCCCTCACTTCATACAATATTCTTATAGGCAGGCCAGCACTCAACAAATTAGGGGCAATAATTTCAACTCCACATCTGGCAATGAAATTCCCAAATTCAGAAGGAAAGATAGTAACAGTCAAGGCTGATCAGGAGGCAGTCCGCGAGTGCTACTTAGAAAGCCTAAAGATAGCCAGCGGCAAAAAGGTCCCCGAACTGACGATAAAACACGTAGCATGCACTTCTCTCGCAACGCCAATAGAGGAGACCGACCTAGATCCCAGGGACACCGAGCCGAGAGCAGAGCCCACAGAACAGGTAAAATCCTTCCAAATAGGAAGAGAATCAAGGCAATGCACGAAACTCGAGACTCAGCTAGAAAGCGAGACCGAAGAAGCAATTGCCAAGGTCCTGTTAGACAACGCTGACTTGTTTGCATGGTCAGCCTCCGACATGCCCGGAATAGACCCAAGCTTCCATTGCCACAAACTTGCCATCTACCCAGAGGCCAAACCGATCTCCCAAAAGAAGAGGAAACTCGGGGCTGAAAGAGGAAAAGCGGTAAAAGAAGAAACTGAAAAACTACTCGGCGCCGGCTTCATCAGGGAAGTTCAATACACGACATGGCTCGCAAATGTGGTGATGGTAAAGAAGGCGAATGGGAGATGGAGAATGTGTACTGACTACACAGACCTTAACAAAGCATGTCCAATAGACTCATACCCTTTGCCAAGCATAGACAAGTTAGTAGATGGAGCAGCCGGCTATCCGATCCTGAGCTTTCTGGATGCATACTCCGGGTACAACCAGATACCAATGTACCCACCGGATGAGGAAAAAACGGCGTTCATAACTGACACGGCCAATTACTGTTACACGGTAATGCCATTTGGACTGAAGAACGCAGGAGCAACATACCAGCGTCTAATGGACAAGATCTTTACAAAACAACTCGGCAGAAACCTGGAAGTCTACATCGACGACATGGTGGGTAAAAGCAGAGAACCAAAATCACATCCAGGAGACCTGACCGAAATTTTCGACGAGATCAGAAAACATAATATGAGGCTAAACCCTGAGAAATGCGTATTCGGGGTGCATGGCGGAAAATTTTTAGGATTCATGCTCACCCACAGGGGCATAGAAGCCAACCCGGAAAAATGTGCGGCTATCATAGGCATGAGAAGTCCGGGTAACATAAAAGAAGTACAACGGCTAACTGGAAGACTGGCGTCCCTGTCCCATTTCTTGCCAAAAGCAGCAGAAATAGCCAGACCCTTTTTTCAACTACTCAAGAAACAACAAGACTTTGGATGGGATGAAAAGTGTGAAGAAAACTTCCTAAAGATAAAAACACTACTTTCATCACCACCAATTCTAACAAGACCTGAACCCGGCAAGGACTTAATATTATACTTAGCCGTCTCGGGAGACGCAATCAGTTCGGTCATCATCCAGGAAGAAAATCAGACGCAAAAACCAGTCTACTACATAAGCCGAGTATTGAAAGATGTCGAAACCAGATATCAAAAGATAGAAAAGCTAGCGCTAGCCCTAGTCACCTCAGCACGACAGCTACGTCCATACTTTCAAAGCCACCCAATAGTGGTACGAACAGACCACCCAATACGGCAGATACTGAGGAAACCAGAGCTAGCCGGACGAATGATTGCATGGTCGGTAGAATTATCCGAGTTCGACATCAAGTACGAACCGAGAGGACCTATCAAAGCACAGTGCCTAGCCGACTTTATTGCTGAGCTAGCACCAGTAGCGGAAGCACCCCTCCCATTCTGGACCCTTTATGTAGATGGCTCCTCGAATGAAAAAGGTAGCGGAGCAGGAGTCATAATTGAAAGCCCTGAAGGAATTATCCTGGAACAATCACACAGATTCGACTTCAACGCATCCAACAACCAAGCCGAGTATGAAGCCCTGCTAGCAGGACTAAAACTCGCCAAGGAAGTGGGAGCGAAACACCTCAGATGCTGGAGCGATTCAAAACTAGTCACGGGGCAAATGAATGGATCCTATCAAACAAAGGACCCCCAGATGACAAGATATTACCACTTGGCCTCCCAGTTGAAGAACGAATTCATCAGTTTCGAGCTCGACCACATTTTGAGAGAACAAAATGAAAGAGCCGACCTGCTATCAAAGTTGGCAAGCACGAAGAAGAAAGGCCAGCACCGAACTGTCATACAGGAAACAATATCCGCTCCGAGCATCGAGAAAATTGTCTCTAACATCAACTCGGCTGACAGAGAATGGATGACCGAGATATGGAACTTCTTGAAGAAAGGAACCCTCCCAGAAAGCCGGGAAGAAGCTAAAAAGATCAAAAGAAGGGCCAGCTACTATGTCATAGAAGGAGAAGACCTTTATAGGAGAGGCTTCACTGCACCACTGCTGAAATGTATCACGAAGGCTCAGGCCGAATATGTGGTAAATGAGATGCACAAAGGAATATGTGGAATGCACTCAGGAGGAAAAGCTATGACCTCCCGAACTCTAAGAGCCGGATATTACTGGCCAACGATGCGCCGCGACTGCGCCGAGTACGTCAAAAAATGTGAAGAATGCCAAAAATATGGCAATTTATCCCATCTACCAGTAGAGGAATTGCACAATATCACAGCACCATGGCCCTTCGCCCTATGAGGAGTTGACATATTAGGCCCTTTTCCACTCGCTAAAGGACAAGTGAAGTTCCTCCTCGTCGGAATTGATTACTTCACAAAGTGGATCGAGGCCGAACCCTTGGCGACTATCACCGCCCACAATGTGCAAAAATTCATATGGAAAAATATCATATGCCGTTTCGGCATCCCCCACTCGGTGATTTCCGACAACGGTAGACAGTTCACCGAAAAGAATCTCGAAGAGTTTTTCAAAAACCTAGGGATTCGGCACCGAGTGACCTCAGTGGAACATCCGCAAACCAACGGACAAACCGAAGCCGCAAATAAAGTGATACTTGGAGAACTGAAGAAGCGAGTAGGAGACGCTAAAGGAAGTTGGGCAGAAGAACTTCCCGCAATCTTATGGGTATATCGTTGCACACCGCAGTCTACAACAGAGGAAACCCCTTTCAGACTCTCATACGGATCAGACGCCATGATACCGGTAGAAGTCAGAGAACCCTCCCTACGAAGAACAAATTTCGTCCAGGAAAACAACGATCAATCACTTAGGCATGCACTCGACATGACCGAAGAGACGCTCAACGAGGTCCAAGTCAGAATAGAGGCCTGTAAAAGAAGAGCCGAGAGGAGGTATAACACCAAGGTCAAACCAAGAAACTTTGAAGCTGGAGACCTGGTTTGGAGAAAATGCGGGGAAGCCAGAAAAGCTACGGGAGAGGGTAAATTGGCAGCCAACTGGGAAGGCCCTTTCAGAATAACCGAGTCGCTGGGAAATGGAGCTTACCGATTGGAGCACCCATCCGGCAAAACCATCCCCCGAACTTGGAACGCGACACACCTAAAGTTTTACTACAGTTAGAAAAATTGTAAGTGGTGATGTACTCTTTTTCCTACTTTGACATTTTTTCCCAAGAGGTTTTTTGTCAAAGAGGTTTTAACGAGGCACACCCAATTCCTCTCATTAATGAAACTCTTTTCTTCAAGTTATCTATTTAGAGTTAGATTTAACCGAGTAGACCTTTACAAGGATACAAAGAGCGAGTTAGATTTAACCGTGTAGACCTTCACAAGGATACAAAGAGCGAGTTAGATTTAACCGTGTAGACCTTTACAAGGATACAAAAAGCGAGTTAGACCTAACCGAGTAAAGGATACAAAAGGCGAGTTACAATTAACCGCGTAGACCTTTAATACAAAAAAGCGAGTTAGACCTAACCGAGTAAAGGATACAAAAGGCTTGTTACAATTAACCGCGTAGACCTTTAATACAAAAAAGCGAATTAGCGAAAAATCGCAAAAAAAAGACCACACGAATAACAAAGAAAAATCATTAACGTCCTATTCGAAAGGCCGGGCGCGAGCTTTGTATATAGATTTCATTAAGTACCCTATTCGATAGGCCAGGTACGAGCCTTACAAAGAAAAAGAAAAATACAAACACTAAAAAGGAGCATCTCCCCCCTCCTGAGTGGAACAACCCGGAGCATCCTCACCAAGTGCAGACTCCTCAACCAATTCTCCCTCTTTATTGACATCCTTATCAACGTCAAAAAGAGAAGTATCGGCATCCTTGAAAAAATAACGAACTTGGCGAAGTGCCTTGCTGAACCCGGCCTCATGGGTCTTCACAATCTTGTCCAAGGCCTCACCCAGATCGGCTTTCAGCTTAGCCTCGGACTCGGCAGCCTTAGTTTTCGCTTGAGCAAGCTCGAAAACGAGCCTATCCACCTCAGCTCGCAACTCCCGAGCCGAGTTCTCGGACGTAGTTAAGGAAAGTTTTAAGTCCTCCTCACGACTCTCAACTTCCCTCAACTTAGCCTCCACTCCCTCCTGAGACCGTCGAGATTCTTCAGCGGATTGGAGAAGAGTCTCGTTAGCCCGGGTAGCCTCCAACAGGGCCTGCTCGGCTCTTGCAGCAGTCTCCTTCACCATAGCTAATTCCCGATGGCCGTGGTCGAACTCCTCGGCCCAATACTGAGCAATAGCCCATAACCGAGCTTGGAAGCGACAAACAGCCTCCATAGAAAGCATCGGCCCAGCATCCCTTAACATATTCCGATCAGCTTGACCGAGATTGTCGGCAGAGATGAGGGCCCCGGGGTTGAAGTCCTTTCCCCAAAGCGAGGTCCGACCATCTTTCATAGAAAGGAAGGCCGGATGCCTTTCAACAGCAGACCCCGAAGCCTCAGCATCGGGTGGACTCATTTTCGACTTCTTCGAGGGGCCATCCCCTCCTTGAACAACTTCTCGCTGATCCCTCTTCAAAGGAGGAGGAGGAAGAGGAGGAGGAGGAGGAACAGGCGCAGCGACTCGAACCGCCTCAGCAACGGGCTCTTTACCCTTCAATTTCTCCAACCTTTGCTTTTTGGCTGTTTTATAATCAAATTTCCCCATCACAGCTGCAAAAAAGACAAAACATCAGTAAAAAGCAAAGTAGAAGAAAAACCGAGTAAATAAAAGGTACTCACCGTCCCAATCCTCTCTCGGAGTCCGAGAAGTAGGAATTCCCACAACTGTTTTACAGGACAGGGAACGCGGTAATTTACACAGCGTAATCATGTCATGCTGATCCTCAGGAGACATGTCTACGACCTGCCAAGAAAGTCGTTTGTTCGGGGAGCGGGTCCAATAGAGAGGGAACCTCGGCTTCCCACGGCCATCAAAGAATTCGACCTCTCCTTCCGGACTTGGTCGGACACGAAAGAAACTACTCTTGAAATTTTTCCAAGAGGAGGTATAAGGACTAAGGATTGACCGACCAGGAAGCCCAGTCAAGGAGACCCAACCCCCCTTTTGACTCTCTTTTACTTTATAATGATACAAAAACTTAGGAGCAGTAGGAGTTATAAAGAATTTACTACAGAGCACCCGGAAAGCCTGGAGAGAAGACCAGGAGTTCGGGTGCAACTGCGTGGGAGCAACATTCAGTGCCCGAAGAACGTCAGCCTCGAACTGGTCAAACGGCACTATAATACTGAGAACCGAGAACAAGGCTTCATATACAAAAGTAAATTGTGGTTGGCGCGAGTCAACAGACATAAAAACTCGGTCATCGGGCCCACAAGGTTCGGCATGGACCATACCCGGGCTTTCCGAATGACACAAGTCAATAGTCTCAAGAAGGGCAGACAAAGCTTCCTCGGTCTGATACCGAGAAGCATATGCACCTACCTCCCCAGCCACCCAAGAATAGCCGGAAGTAGTAACAGGAGGATATACCTTTCTACCCCTAGAATCAATAGGCTGGGGAACAGAAGGAAATAGAAGACGAGCACGCCGAGTCTCAAGAGGACGAACCTCAGTGGCCTCGGAATCCTCTAGAACCACCACCCCCCAACAGGAACAACCAAAGGTGCTTGTGCAGGGTCGACGGATGGACGAACCACCTCGACACCCGCGGCGGCAACGTTTGCCGCTGACGCACCATCGCTAACTTCATCAGAATTAGGATGGTGCGAAGGAGAACCACCATCGGAACCCTCTCCGATGGGGTGAACCTCCGGCGCAAGCATACGACCCCCGCCGGAACGCCCAGAATCCCCGAAAAAAGAAGACATTATAGAACCTCAGAAAAGAAATGGAAAGGAGAAGGGCGTACCTGAACAAAGAACAAAGAAAAACCTAGAAGGAGGACAAAATGGCAGAAGAGAGACAAAGCTTGCAGGAAGACAAAACACACAGAAATAAGAGTGAACGCCAACGTCAACAGTACTCCCTTATATAGAACCCCAAACGTCGCGAATACGAAAGGGCGAAACGGTCCGAACCGTTGGATCAAGACCATTCACTAGGCCAATCAACGGCTAGGAAGGCTTGAGACCTTTGGGAATCCCTAGACCGTTTCAAAATTCAAAAAGTAATCACTGACGCCGCCCTTGGGAACCGTTACGACGTCAATATGTCTGAAACGACATCTTCACCAAATGACGTGACGCTTCGAGAACCAAACTCGTCTCGGCCAAATAAAATCTGCAATTGGTATAACATTACTTAAGCTCCTACATTACTTCGGAGCTTGGGGGGCATGTGTACTACTCGGACTCGGCACTCCACCGAGTAGTCGAGCTGGCCGAGTAGAAACTATCACTCGGACTCGGATGATAATAACGGAAAGAATAGATCTTACTATATGATAAGATATAGAAAGATCAGGTCATAAGATAAAGATAGAAGATAGAATTATCTATATCTTCATTACAAGATTTGAGGAGATTTGATAGGAAAATAACCCTATCAAATCTATCTCTTTACACTCTATAAAATCAGAACAACCCATCCCAATCGAGGTACGAATTTCTAATCCCAATTTGTGATACCTGTCTTTCCTCTGCGCCTCTAACTTGAGCGTCGGAGTGTCTTCGCAGGTACACCCCCCACCAGTCACGGAGGCAATCCCGGCGGAGCCACCGCACCGAAAGACTTACCAAAATCTGGTAAGAACAGTTAGTATTATGTGTTACTTATTAAATTAATAATTAGCAATATATATATATATATATATATATATATATATATATATATATATATATATATATATATATATATATATAATGTGTGGGGGCAGGACGGGGTGGGTATTATACCGCACCCATCCGATTAAAATTTGCGGATAGATACCTGTCCCAGACCCATCCTTAATAAGCGGGTATTTACCTACCAATTTATGGATATTTTTGCGGGTACCCATAGGGTTTGAATACACTTTTCATCCCTAACCACTAATGGAAAAAAGATTTCCCTAAATTACTCCCTTGGTTCCTTAATTTTATTTTGGTTGCAATTTGATTACTTATTTATTAAAAGTTATAAAATAGTCCCTTAAGTAATGTCTTTTATAACATGTTTATTTTTTTTTTAAACACTAATTATTTTTTATTTTGAGGCATGATTTTGAATTGTTTTTATTAATTCAAGATGTGAAACTTTTTCCATTAGATTCACCTACATGAAAACTATGGAAATCAACTAATGTTCGAAACAAAAAGAGCTAAACTTTTGTTTTCAATCTTCAGTCTCGAACCTTGACTTCTTAGCTTTTTCTTCTATTTTTGGCTTTGACTTGACTTGTATTGAGAATGCTTTAGTTATTGGCTTTGTCTTCATCAAAACTTCCTTGGATAGTCTTCTTGAGTGCTTGAAAATTCTACAATTAGGAAGTCACTTTTTCGTCTCACTTTTAATGCTTACAATAGCTGCTTCCAAGGGATGGATGGAGACAATTTTGGCTAGAAACAGATTCTAGTTTAGTGGTTCAAGCTTTCACAAGCATCAACTTGGTTCCTTAGCAAATTTTGAACAAATAGAAAAATTGTATCCAACCTACTTCTCAAATGCAATTTAGGGTTTCTTGCATCTACAAGGAAGGAAATGTTTGCACTGTCAGCCTTGCAGCTTATGGCATCTTTCATCAATCTTACACATGGTGGGACACCATTCCTCCATTTTGCTCAAAGGGATTTCACCAAAACAGGATAGGCCTTTTTATGTACAAATTTTATTGACTATTTCCCTTTCTCATGGGTTTTGGTACATGTCCCCTCATGTTTCTCTTGTTTTCTTTTTTGCCTTTTAGAATAAAATCTATGTAAGTTGCATATGCTGGTTAGAGCTTGAGGTTGGGATGTCACACACACACACACGCACACAAAATACTCTTTATTATTATTATTATTATTACACACAAACAAGATTTCAACACATCATCTTGTATATATTTGAAAAATCATATAAAATTAAAATATATTATTATTTAAAGTTTTGAAAATTTAATTAAATAAATATTATTCAAATGTTTTTGAGAATTATAAAATAAATTTAAAGATAATAAATATTTATGAATACTATATTGTAATAAAAAGTTATATAAATTATTTAAGATTTTTTCTTATAACATTTTTTAAATATTCATCACGTGTGTATTGTAATAAGAAATTACAATAATTATTCATACTTTTTAAAGACATTTTATTATTCAAATATTTTGTTAGAATTTATAAGAATAAGATTAGACATAATAAAAATTATGAATATACTATTGTAATAAAATATTATATCAATTATTTAAGATATTTTATAATAATATTTTTAAATATTCATCACGTATATATACGTGTGTGTTTCATTGTTATTTTCTTTTTTATGAATTTTTCATTATATTAATTATGTCATTAATTTGTTAGTTAATTTCTATTTAATTTTTACAATTACGAAAATGAAATAATGTATAAAAGTCAAAATAGAATATTAAAGATATTTTATATATTATTTTAGAATTTAAAAAAGGAATCATGTATACAATTTTAATATATACATATACATATATATATATATATATATATATATATATACATATATATATATATATATATACATATATATATAACAAAATTTAATTTTAAAAAATATTATGTAATTCTAATAAAGAGGAAATATTGTTGTAACCCCGTGTAAACACAAGGAGAGATTGAATTGTGTTTATAAACTATTTTCCCAAATGTTTTTTCTAAGACTATTTCACTTACATATATAGGACGATATAAAAAAATTAAAAAAAACTTTTTATAAGACAAATTAAGTTGTTTGATTACATTATTATGTAATTCTAATAAAGAGGAAATATTGTTGTAACCCCGTGTAAACACAAGGAGAGATTGAATTGTGTTTATAAACTATTTTCCCAAATGTTTTTTCTAAGACTATTTCACTTACATATATAGGACGATATAAAAAAATTAAAAAAAATTAAAAAAAAAAACTTTTTATAAGACAAATTAAGTTGTTTGATTACTTTTTAAACTCGAGAAAAACTTGAAAGGCATTAAGTATTTAGTTACTTTTAAAATACTTGGATATAGAGAGACAAACACAAGATTTTTATATGGATTTGCCTTTAATTTAAGGCTATTCTTAGTATACTATTAAGATTTCCACTAACAAATAAGATGGTTATAAGTATTCTTTAACTTAAGTCTCTTAGCTCAACTCAAGTATTTTTAACTTGTTTTTCTAATCAACAAGTCAAGTATTGTTTTCTTCCTATAATTTTGTTCCCCGCTTATAAAGAGGAACATGATAATCACAATTACAAATTAATATACTAAAAACGTAGAAAGAGAGATGTCATGAACTAGCATGGAAGGCCAATACAAGTTCTAGGATTATTGGGTTTGTTTATCTTCATGTGTTTGCGTCCAAAGCTAGGATGGTGCTAAGGTTCATTGGGTTCATGTAGGCTTTAGAACCTGACATAATTTCCTCCACAATGAGTCTGTTGGCCTTTTCCGATGGATGGAATGCATCCCAAAATGCGTACTTGTCTCTGTTGGGGCAAAGGTTAGAGAGTGCTGTGCACAACCCAAGACCATTGTAGGGTCCTTGTCCGCAACAAGCTACTTTTGATGTAACAAACCCTACACAAAGCAACAATAACACAAATGTTTAATGCTCTAGTTAGAACAAGGTTTTAAATTATGGAGGTGGTGTGGTCACAAAATTTTCAGTTCCAATGACTATAGCAACCACAATTAAGCCTACATCAAATGGCAATGGTTGTGACTCAACTGCAACCATAACCTAAAACCTTGACTAAGAGGATACAGAGTTAGTTAGTACTAGTAGTGTGTAGTACCAAATTGTTGGGGGTTAGAAACGAAGTCGTTGTGGGCTTTTCCTGTGTTTGCAGCAATGAAAACGTCACTTCCAATTTTCCTGTTGAGTTGTAGTAACATTTGTTCGAGTTGTGGGTTAAACAATGCTGCAGCTTCTTGTAGATCAGGAGCACATTGTCCATTTCTGCCACGTTGGGCCAATTCTGATGGAACACAACCCAAGGGTCCCGTGCCTGTCACTAGAACTCTACGAGCTCCCAAATCATACAGCCTCTGCAATTTATATATTTATAACTATGAGAAACAAGGATCATAAGAAATTAAGTATTAACCCTTTCGTTTAATGAATAGGGTGTTACCTGCAAAAGCTTTTGGTACTCAGAGATGAGATACTTGACATATGCAGGTAGTGGGTACTGTTGGGACCTTGCTGAATTGGGCACCAAGAAGTAGTTGTTTACAAAATCATTGCCTCCTACAGTGATGAGCACTAGTGCTTGTTTCACCAAATTCTTAGCCTCTGAAGCTCCAATTAGAGCACTCACTCGGTTCTGGTACTCTTTAAAATACTCTAGCTGTCTATACATTCTGATTACGTTTACCTGCAAAAGTTGCACACAATCATTTTTAAGTGCAAAGCAATCCTTTTAAGTAATTAACTTTAAATTTTACAATTGCTTTTGATGATTTTAGCTAGAATTCATTTGATGAGGTTATGTTTATATATTGTAATGCTCAAGGTTTTGAACATAACATGATAAGTAACTAGCAAGTAATTAATGAACTTACAAACTGAATTCCAGTGTCGTTAAGTATTCCAATTCCAGCTGAAGCGAAATTGGCACCAACAAGGAGCTTATCTCCTCTCAATTCTGGACTCAAGTATGGCAATGTAGACTCTGCACCAAGTCTCTGACCTGAAAACAACCCACTTAGTTAGACATACTCTTTATGTGTTTAGTTGATTATTATGGACAAAGCTACATCAACAAAAAGGGTAAAAAATTCATAGGTGCATGGTGAAAATAAAACTTAAAAAGTTGTATGTTGAAGCAAAAAAAGGGTTGAAAATGTGGCAATAGATATGTGAACTTAACTGATAAGATCAGGAATGTTGTAGCCATTGGAAAAACGGCCAGTTGGTCTATGGCTTGGAGCATAATCAATTCCATAAGGAGGGGCATCAGCACGTGCAGTGGTAGCCAAGTAATTGTTATTTCCACTATCAACAAGTGAATCTCCAAACACAAAGAATGCCCTTGGCCTAGCTTCAGCCCCAGAGACAATGACTCCAACCACTAATAAAACTAAACTAAGAATGGTCAAAGGAGCAAAACTTGAAAAGATTGCCATATTGAAATGAACCTTTGGATGTGGGGTTGTGTGCTAATTACTGAACTGAGACTAGCTAGCTAGTTTTAAGATGTGGATGTGGGGTTGTGTGCTAATTCCAAGGATTCAAGTGTTTATATAATGAACCTTTTCGCATGATTTGGTAGAGGTCTCACCAGTTTATGAGGGCGCTTTAGTGCTCTATAATTGAAGGTTTTGTGTTTCTCTAAAACCGGTGGCATTTGTCAAAAACATAAATGCGATAGGTTGGAATCATTGAGAGATGCAACTAGAAATGGAAGATAGTACAGTTGCTTCCATAATGCTTAAAGGCAATTTGACCTGAAATTTATAGCTTCTTGTTCATTAAAATTTCCCTTGTTAATTCAATATTACATTGCCGACGTACTTCCTGTACTGTTTTTTAACTTCAAACTTTTGATTAAGTACCAATATTTAATTATTTCGATGTAATATATACATATAAGAGAAATGTTAGGAATATATTCTCTAACGTACTCTTTTCAATACATTCTTTTTTATTGGTTAAAATTTATTAGAAATGACAAAATTTTGTGGATTCTACATCATACTTAATGTTTCTCTATATCATAATTTTAAATACTAGAGAAAATGTGTTTAAAGGAGTGTGTTAGAGAGTGTCTTTCTAGCACTTCTTGTGCATGTAAACTATATTATGTTCACAAGGTCGTCTCAATTATCTTATAGACCTGTTAATTTATAAGAAAATTGAGACCCTTTATCGAAACCAATTAAAAATTATTGATCCTTTTAATTTTTTGAGTTGCAAGATTTTTAATTAAACGTTAAGTTTAATTTTCATACGTTTTCACTGTAAAGATTTTAATAGTATCAATTAGTTAGAAAGCAAATCTAAATATAATTTATAAAGTAATTATTACAAAAACTAAAAATTAAGTCGTTCATGAGTTTTTTTGCATTATTGATGCATTATAATTAAATTCTTAAAGTTTTAAGGCAATTAAGTTTTTTATTATTAATTTCTAAATGTTATATTGAAATCAAAATTGACGGCAAAAATAAAGAGTAACTATAACGAGGAAGAAAGAATTCGAAAGTAAGTATTATTAATTTGAATAAATAGTCTTTATGTATAGTTGGAAAAAAAAATACAGTTGGGGTTTCAATGAAGATATGAAAATATTAGATCGTACGAACTAAAATGGATAAATATCAATCGATCAAATAAGTTTGCATCTGCATGTAGTGGCGGAGCCTAGACTAAAAATTTGCTAAAAATTTGGGGGAGGCAAAATAAAATTTAGGGAAAAATATAGTTTTAGTCTTTGTATTTTGTAAAATTCTTAGTTTTAATTTCTGTACTTCATTATTAAACATTTTGGTCCATGAAATTTTAAAAATCAATGTTTTTAGTCCCTCAAGACATACGCGTAGGAAACGGTGTTAATAATGTTTGTCCTAAAGTACTAAAACACTTATTTTTAAAAGTTCAGAACCAAAATGTTTGATGTTGAAGTACAATAACTAAAATCAAGAATTTTATAAAATATAGGAACTAAAAACATATTTTTCCTTAAAATTTAATACATAAATTACATATGTAATATTATATTATTATTATATACCTAAAATTTAAGTTGCAGTGTAAGTCAAAGTTAATAAAAAATAATATTAAAGTAAATTATATTAAAAATAATATGTTATATTCTATAATAAATTATTTTGTTTCAGATTTTGATCAATTTACACATTATGGATTAATAATATGATGTACATATGCTTTTTTTTTTAAAGAAAATGAAAACCGATGTAATGCAGACTTTGATCTCGCAGAACTGTGAGAAAATAATTTGATCAATTTACACATTATGGATTAAAAAAAAGAGTACTTATGCACACATATAATATATTTTAACACCTATAAAAATAACTTTGATCTCACACTCATCCTATTAGAGAACACAAACATGCTAGTAACCTTCAAAGCCGGTTGCACCGTGAGTGGAGAGAACATGGTGCGGACGCGTACCTTTATAAATAGGCAAAGTAACCTAGGTGCCCATAATCTACTGCTAGTTCTACAGCCCCCAACAAAACATCCCTTATATTTTTTTCCTTATTGTAAACTCTTTATATTTTATTATATAATATATGTATATATGTAAACATCCCTTCTGAGCTCCGCCACTGTCTGCATGTGGCATCACTACTATAAAAAAAAGATTTTTAAAGGCATATCTTTATAATTATAAAAGTAGCTGACATGGACAATATTGTAATTTTATGTTTTCCGCTTTTTTTAAGGCTAGATAGGTAATTACCTTATAATGAATCAATTAATATAAATACAAATCTTTATATAAATATTATTTATTTAAATAAATAATGATAATTAATATTTTAGCTCCATTTTAATCATAGCATGCATCAATATATGAAGCTTAATTTCAGTCATCATTTAATATGAATTGTAATTATCACAAATTTTATTTTATTTATAATTATGATTCAAATAGGTAATTATTAAATATTTAAATATTACTAATTAACATAGATGACAAATAAAAATAAAATACAGCTAACTAAAATATATTAAAATGTTTATACAAGTAATATAATTAGAATAATGTTTATAATTATAAAAGTAGCTGGCATGGGCAACACTGTAATTTTATATTTCCCGCTTTTTTTAAGGCTAGATAGGTAATTACCTTATACATTTTAATGAATCAATTAATATAGATACAAATCTTTATATAAATATTATTTATTTAAATAAATAATGATAATTAATATTTTGGCTCCATTTTAATCATAACATGCATCAATTTATGAAGCTTAATTTCAGTCATCATTTAATATGAATTGTAATTATAATAAATTTTATTTTATTTATAATTATGATTCAAATAGGTAATTATTAAATATTTAAATATTACTAATTAATGTAGATGACAAATAAAAATAAAATGCAGCTAATTATTAAAATATTTTTACAAATAATATAATTAGAATAAATGTCAAAATCCTAACAAATAATTTCGTATTTTACTATGATTGACATTTTAATAAATTAATGAAATAATTAAATTAAAAAATTTGGACCTAGATGGTTGTCCTAACAGGAAAAACCTTTATTGAGATTTTTAAATTTAAATTGTCATATACTATCAAAGGAATAACATTTATTAAGATTTTTGAAATATAATTATCAATGACTGAAATACTCATATAACTTAATAAAAGGAATCAACTTAATTAAGACATTTAAAGTTGATATTGGTAATTGGTAACATTAAAAATTTCAATTAAATTTTAAATTTTGAAATTGAATCTTATCTTATATTAAATATTTTAAAATTCACCATTAAATATTATCATGCAAAATTAATACAATCTTAATTTAAAAATTAAGACAATTTTAATTTAATAAAATAATTAATTTACACAAATTTGGACCAAGATGGCTGACCTAACAAGAAAAACATTTATTAAGATTTTTGAATTTAAATTGTCATATACTATCAGAGCAATAACATTTATTAAGATTTTTGAAATATAATTAACAATTATTAAGATGGCAATTATTATTACTCAATTTAAAATTAGGAATTTTTGTTTTAATTTGCTAAAAATTTAAATGTGATTGACATTTATTGCTAAAAATTATATATATATATATATATATATATATATATATATATATATATATATATATATATATATATATACGTGAATTTAATAATTGCACCAGTTTACATAAGGAATTTTTCTGAATGTGAGGTATAATAGTGTGATATATGAAGTTTGAAACATTTTATTGAATCAATTAATATAAATACAAATCTTTATATAAATATTATTTATTTAGAAAATTTAATGATAATTAATTTTGGCTCCATTTTATTCATAACATGCATCAATGTGAAGCTTAATTTCAGTCATCAATTAATATGAATTATAATTATAATAAATTTTATTATATTTATTATGATTCAAATTTATTTATAATTTAATTTTGGTACTGAATTTTAATTATTAGTATTCTTAATTTTATAATTAAAATTATTTGAATCAAAATAATTAGTAAATGAATATTACCTTTTTTAGTGTTAATATATTAATTTTAATATTAGTTATGAAATTCTGTATACAATCAAGTACGAAATAAAATAATCTTTTTTATATATAAAAGTAATAGTGTTGGAGTCTCAAAAAAGAAATAATTTCTTGCTTAAAATAGGAGCATTTTTTGTATTTTTTTGTTGGGATCTCAAAAGAAAATATTTTTCCACCTAAAACAGGAGCGTATTTGTATTTTTTATGTCAATTTGTCAATTACATTAAAAAAAAACATTCTCTATTAACTGAAGATACACAAAATTCAAAGAAATGTTTAATGCAAATAAATTAGTTTTGGTATAAAAATAATGTTTACATTTATAACACATGGGATGAATATTTTTAATAAAAGTATGAAGAGAAATTTAAACTTAACTTATTATATATAACATAAGGGATGAACTTTTTTTAGCAAAACAAGTAGGAAAATTAACACTAAATTCATGAGATAAACTTTTTTACTACACATTTTTAATCAAAATTAAAATTTGTTTTACATAATTAATATATATTTAAGTACATAACAAAAATAAATTAAATCACCATAATAACTATAATTTTCTCCACGCAAAATTAGTGTCTAAAATTAATTTTTAAGCAAATATTTATTCTTTTTTTATTTATTATCTTCACACTTAAATAAACTATTTGTGATTTTCTTCTACCTAGACAAATTTTAAGTTTCTTTTATACATTGATATGTACATGTCAATATTTTAAAATGTTCAATATTATTTTCTCTATGCAAAATTAGTGTCAAAAATTAATCTTTAAGCAAATAATTATTTATTTTTTATTTATTATGTTCTCAATTAAGTAAATTATTCAACATTTTCTTCTAGTCGGATAAATTTTAATTTCCTTTTATAATTTGATATATATATATATATATATATATATATATATGCCAAAATATTCAAATAAAAGTTATATAGAAAATTTAACATGAAGGGATTAATTGGTGTTTTTTTTTCATAAAAGCAAGTAGAAAATTTACACTTAATTAATGTGAATGAACAATTTACCAGAAATCACATTAATATCTAAATTATTATGGTGAAATTATATTATTTTATTGTTGTCTCTTACCTGATTTAAATAATTTATTGAATATTTTATTTTATGAACATAGAAAGTATGACAAAATATAACAAATAGTGATGAATATTTTTCATGAAAAGTATGAACAAAAATTTAGACTTAACTTATAATATAAAATATGTAAAATATAACACACGAGAATGAACATTCGTTATAAAAATAAATAGGAAAATTTAAACTGAATTCATGGGGTAAACTTTTTTACTAAAGATTTTTTTCAATCAAAATTAAATTTTCTTTTACATAATTAATATATATTTAATCACATATCAAAAATCAAATTAAATAAAATATAATTACTAATATTTTCTCCATGCAAAATTAGTATCTAAAATTAATCTTAAGCAAATAATTATTCATTTTTTATTTATTATCTTCTTACTTGAATAAATTATTCATGTTTTTCTTTTACTTGGACAAATTTTAATTTTCTTTTATACATTATTTGTATATGTCATATGAAAATAAAAATTATATATAAGATATAACACATAAGGATGAATATTTTTTCTTATAAAAGCACGTAGAAATTTTTATTTAATTCACGGGGATGAACAATTTACCTAAAGTTATCTTAATATTTAAATTATTAAGGTGAATTTTTTTTATTATATTAATTTAAATTTTAATATATTTTTTATGGTTGTTTCTTTACTTATTTAAATAATTTTTTTGAATGTTTTATTTTATGAACATAGAAAGTATGAAAAATTATAACAAACGGGCTGAATATTTTTTATGAAAGTATCAAAATAATTTTACATTTAACTTACCATATAAAATATAACACACATGATTGAATATTATTTTATAAAAACAAGTAGAAAAAATTACACTGAATTCACAAGGATAAACTTTTTTACTAAAGATTTTTGTCTAATCAAAGTTAAAATTTCTTTTTCACAATTAATATATATTTAATTATATAACAAAAATCAAATTAAGTCAACATAATCAATATTATTTTCTCAACACAAAATTGGTGTCTAAAATTAATTTTTATGCAAATAATTATTCATTTATTTATTTTCTTCTCACTTAAATAAATTATTCATGATTTTTTTCTACTTGGATAAATTTTAATTTTCTTCTAGACATTGATATGTATGTGCCAATATATTAAAATAAAAATTATATATAAAATATATCACATAGTGATGTTTTTTTTATATATAAAAGCAAGTAGAAATTTTCACTTAATTTACGGGATGAACAATTTACCTGAAGCCACATTAATATATAAATTATTATGGTGTAATTATATTTTTTTGTTATAATAAGTTTAATTTGAATGTATTTTTTTATGGCTGTCTCTTTCCTAATTTAAATAATTTATTGAATATTTTATTTTACAAACATGAAAAAGTATAAAAAAATATATAACAAATGAGAATGAATATTTTTTATTAAAATATGAAGAAAAAATATAGCAAATTACATTACATATAATACAAAATCTAAATAAAAGTTTTTTAATTATCCTGTTTACCCCGTGCAATGCATGGGTCAAAAAATCTAGTGTTAATCTAATAAGAGAAAAAGGATTATGCGCTGACAGTGTAAAATAATTTTACACTGTCATCCAATTACATCACACCATGTATGGTAAGTTTGTTGACTTTTACAAAACTAGAGTCAGTAACCCGTACCATGCACGGGATAAAATATTATTTTTAAATATTTTTATAAAATATTTTAAATAGAAATATTTTCTGAAATTTGTATTAGGAATTATTTATAATTTTTTATTTATTTTAATCAAGGATTGTTAAGTATAACATTTTTAGTTATTAATTATTGTTGTCCATTATAAATATATAGTTGATTATATATGTGGTAGACAATGATTTTTAAAATACAATAAATGAGATAAATTAATAACAATAAATTATGTGTTAGGTAGGGTAGTAATTTAAATAATTATTGTGAAATAATACTTCTAGTAATTTAATATGAGTTTAATGGTGATGCATTGGCAGTATAAAATAATTTTACACTATCATCCAATCATAAATCACTATTTAAATTACTTTTAAGATAATTTTGTAAAAGTCGACACACTTACCATAAATGGTGGATTGTGATTAGATGACAGTGTAAAATAATTTTACACTGTCAATGCATGACCCTTTTTTCTCATTTAATATTGCTTTAAATATTGAGATTGAGATATTCATGTTATATTTGTGGTAAGAGAATTAATATTAAAAGAATTTGCTGATATATATTTTTTTTTATGAATAAGAATTTGCTGATATAAATCTATTTCACACACCTCTTTAATTATTGATTAATTTCACATTAACCACCTCCAAAAAAAAATTCCATATTAACTATAGTAAAAGAATATGCTAATATTTTCTTCAAATACAACAATATAATATTACAATCATGCTAACCATAGACAGAACGTCAATTTTGGGTAAATTTAAAAAAAAATCAATTTTTTATTTAAAATTTTATTTATCAAGAAAGGTCAATAAAAGATTTTGGTCCATTTTCATTTAAACAAATAAAGGGAAAAAGTGTTATTACTCTCTATACTTTGAGTCAAATGTGGTCAAGATGAGGGACTTGTATTTTATAGGTTTAAATACATTTTTAGTCATTGCAATTTAACGTTTTTTTGCTTTTCGTCCTTGTCAAATTTTTGTTTGGTTTTAGTCCTTGCAAATTATATTTGTTTTATTTTTCATCCTTAAAGCGGTTTAGATAGCGCTTTTTCACTGTTCAAAGAGTTTTTTTCATTGTTCAGAGCGCTATCTAAACCGTTTTAAGGACAAAAAACAAAGCAAACATAATTTGCAATGACTAAAACCAATTTTTTTTTGCAAGGACAAAAAGCAAAAAAATGCTGAATTGCAAGGAATAAAAAAATATTTAAGCCTATTTTATATTGATGAATTTGATCTTCAAACATTAAAAAACATGAAGAATTTTTAGAGGTGAGGGACTAAAGACACATATTTTTTAATGTTTGACGAATAAATTCATCCATATAAAAATATATAGGGATCTTCACCACATTTGACAAAAAATATAAAGCCTAAAAACATATTTTTTTTCATAAATGAATATTGCATATTTAGGTCAAAATAATGTTGATTTTAAATTAATCCTCCATTTTAATTTTTAGTTCATCAAAATGCTATTAAATTATCTTGAATTGACAACATGTGCAATAAAAAAAAAACATGTCCTAAATAATTTATTTATGAAAATTATTTAACATGAAATTTATTTTTAGAAATAATTTCATTTAAATGTTAAGTAGTCATATTGATGTGAAATTTATTTTAAAAATAAATTAATAAAATTTTGATGGACAAAATTCAAAAAATAAAATCATAACATGATTTAAATTGGTTTTTATTTTGGAAAATAATTCAATTGCAGTTTACTGGACCAAATGTACGGAAATAATTTCTTATCACATTTATTTTGATCCATGAAAATGTAATTAAAATATTGCCCTAAATTTTTAACATGAATTATTATTCTAAAAAATTATTTACAAAAATTATGACATGTATTTTTTTAGAAAAAAATTATATTTAAATATAATGAGATTAAATAAAAAATTATGACATGAATTTTATTTATAAAAATTTAAAAATAGCATTTTGATGGAAAAATTAAAATTCAAAAAAATAATTTGGTATAGAAATAATAAAAAATCATAACATGATTCAAATTGGATTTTATTTTGGACAATAATTCAATTGCAGTTTAATGGACAAAATGTACGGAAATAATTTCTTATCACATTTATTTTGATCCATGAAACTGTAATTAAAATATTGCCCTAAATAATATCCATTTTTAACATGAATTACTATTCTAAAAAATTGTTAGGTTCTAAGACCTTGGACGATGTCCAACCCCTCGAATTTCGATTTTGATGATAATAACTAAAGGATAAATTTTGAAGTATCTAATGATCTAGTTTGAGTGTTATAGGATTTACGTCGTCCAATTCCACAACGGTATTGTATCTCTCAAACCTGGACTTTATGTTTTAATAAAGAAAGCGTCCAGATGTGTTTTATAAGAATCCTACAGGCAGCGTCCAATGCTCCTGTGAGAGCAAGCGTCCAACGCTTGAATAACACTCTCTGTAGTTTCTATCTTAAAAATACTTTTTCAATGTTGACTCAATATAAGGCAACGATCACTCTCTCATATTTTAACATGCCATTCTATTTGATTTTTTCGAATAGTACTGAACAGGAAAAGAAGAAGCTTCTCTCTGCAGAAAAAGTACAAGTAGGAGAGGCGCTACAAGTACGGCTGTCACTTCCATCACTTCACCCTAAGTCAAAACGTGACAACGGTCATATGCTACAGAAAGAATCGCTCTTGGAAAAGGAACAGATCCCTCAACAGATACCTTCAACAAGCTTCCTATATATAGAAGAATGAGCTCACATATCAGACTGACGGAAAATTGATAAAGAGCTGAATCTCTACCAAAACGACTGGACGATCTTAAGCAAAAAGAGCATTCATCTTAGCTTTGCTAAGCGAGACTGTATATTCATACTTACTGTAATATCCTCTCAGTGAGAGTTAAGTTTTACTTACAATCTCAAACAATTCTGTTTGCAAAGCCAGGAGTGGCTTAGTGTTAAAGAATACTTGGGTTTTGTGTTCAATCTTAAGGGGAGATTAAGGGTGTGCCAGAAGTGGCCTAGAGAATACTTGTAGCCAGAAGTGGCAAGGTTAGAATACTTGAGAGTAATCAGATCTTGATTAGTAGAACCCTTCAAAAGTTTTTGAAGGAGAACTGGACGTAGCTCAGTTGAGTGAACCAGTATAAAACTAAGTGTTCTATTCTCTCGCTTTATAGCTTACTTGCATTTCTCTTAAACTATCTCTTCAACATACTACGAAAGGGTTTCTATACACATTTTATCTAAGTTTATCTATTACTTGTATTCTAACGAAAATGAAGAAGAGTAGTTTCTTTGGACTGCTGTCTTTTAATCTGCTGGACGATAGCTTGTTTCTTTGTTTTACTAAGTTCTTGTAAAACGTAAAGATACACTATCTTCACATTAGTAAACGTTTTCTAAAGAAATTTTAAATACACTATTCAACCCCCCTTCTAGTGTATTTCTCTATATTTCAGTTGGCATCAGAGCTCGACCTCTTGGGTTGAGTACTTAGCAGTACAGAGGAAAGATCCTGAGAAAGATGGAAAATGAAGGACAAGCTGTGAACAGACCACCACTCTTCAAGGGCGTCAAATATGATTACTGGAAACAAAGAATGATAGCATTCTTTGAATCTAGCCATATTGACATGTGGGAAGTTGTGGAGATGGGTGATTATATTCCACTTGATGCAAGCCTCAACGAAATCCCAAAGGCTAGATGGACGGAAGAGCAAAAACAAAGATTTTATCTCAACTCCAGAGCCAGAAACATCATCATGTGTGCACTAAGCGAACAAGAATACAACAAGGTGCACAGTCTCAAAAGCGCAAAACAAATGTGGGACACTCTTGCATTAACATATGAGGGTTCCACTCAGGTAAAACGTAACAAACTCAGTCTCCTTACTTGTCAATATGAGTTGTTTAGTATGGAAGAAAACGAGGACATACAAAGTATGTTTGGACGGTTTCAAACCATATTAAATGAACTTAGAGCACATGGTAAAGATTACAATAACTATGAACATATTGACAAAATTCTAAGAAGTTTGCCTAGGAAATGGAGACCACAGGTTACAGCCTTGAGAACAAAAAAGGAACTGGACGACATGTCCCTAGAAGAACTCGTGGGAACCCTCAAGGTGCATGAACTAGAACTGCATCAAGATAGTGATGGTAAGAAAAATAAGTCTCTGGCGCTCAGCGTCCAGAAGCCAAGGAAAGCATCATCGTCCAAAGCCATGCAAGCTGAAACATCATCAGACGAACAATATGAAGATGATGACTCAGACGAGAATGATGAACTATCCTTTATATCCAAAAGGATACATGCTATGTGGAAGAAGAAAGGTGGATCCAGATGGAGAAATCTAAAGAGGAAAAACTTCAAAGAAAAGAAGGAGAAGAGTCCAATTATATGCTACGAATGCAAAAAGCCAGGACACTTCAAATCAGAATGCCCAGATCTCGACAAAAGCAAGGACAAGAAGAAGAAATTCTTCAGCAAAGGAAAGGGCAAGAAAGTTCTGATGTCCACATGGGAAGACCTGGACGATGACTCATCATCGGACGAGGGAGAAGAAGAGGAAGCACACATATGTCTGATGGCAGACACCTTAACTTATTCTTCTGAACCAGAAGAAGAAGATGAGGTAGATTTTAATGACATAGATTCAATTCAAGAAGCTTATCATGAACTATTTTCAAACTCTTCTATTTTGTCAAAGGCCTATAGAACTTTAAAGAAATCATCCAAATCACTTTCAAAAGAAAAAGAAGCTTTAGAAGAAAATGTTAGACAACTGGAAAGTGAAAAGGAGGATTTACATAAAAAGTTTACAGAGCTCTCAAGGTAAAATGAAACTACAAATATGGAGAGGCGAACTCTCTGGAATGATGCTGCTCAAGCCTATAAATCCTATAAGGATTCAAGGGATAGAGAAAGAAATCTTTCCAAAGAGATTCAAAATCTCAACGCAGAAAACAAAAGGCTAGTTGAGAAGCTTCTGAAAGTTGAAGCAGATACTTCCTTAAGAGGTCAACCACATGATGTTGTAGAACTTCATGAAGAAATTGACAGCCTAAAGAAGGATCTGTCAAACTTTGTCAAGGGCTCTGACAACCTCAAAAAACTTTTAAAATATGAAGGTTGTAAAAGACCAAATGACAGGTCAGGACATGGATATAAGGGAAAGAAATATATTCATGATGAGGAAACAGATGTTTGCTACTTCTGTGGGAAACCTGGACATATAACGTCCAAATGCAGACACCTTCCTAAGAAGGGAGCATTCAATGCCCTTCGAGCTAACAAAAAAGGACCCAAGTCAATCTGGGTACCTAAGGATAAAATTGTTCCTGTTGCAGACATGCTTAACAGCAGGAAAGAAACTCCAATCATGGTACCTGGACAGTGGGTGCTCACATCACATGACGGGAGAAAGGTGTATGTTCCAAAGCCTCCTACCCAAGACTGGTCGGACAGTCACTTTTGGAGGGAATCAGAAAGGGATGATAGCTGGCGTAGAGCTGGACAAATCATTTGCAGATCTCAGATTGGATGATGCAAGTAAGTCATCAGATTCGTCCAACCATGATGTCTCAGTTGTAGAATCAAATGCACTACTGGACCGTCCAGTCGCAAAACAAAGAGAACCAACTGGACGTAATTGGCAAATGAAGAAACATCATCCACAGGAGCAAATCATTGGGGATCCAAAAGACAGGGTCAAAACTAGATCTTCACTTCAACGACAGCAAGGTCACGCAGCATTCATATCTCAAATAGAACCTAAGACTATGGACGATGCCTTAGAAGATGAAGGCTGGGTCAAAGCAATGCAAGAAGAACTTGACCAATTTCAAAAGAACAATGTCTGGAAGCTAGTAGAACTCCCCAACGACAAATAAGCTGTAGGAGCAAAGTGGGTGTTCAGAAACAAGCTGGACGAAGCAGGTAATGTTGTGAGAAACAAAGCAAGGTTAGTAGCAAAAGGTTACTCACAATAAGAAGGTATAGATTATACTGAAACTTATGCTCCCGTTGCACGTCTGGAGGCAATCCGCATTTTACTGTCATTTGCAACTCATAGCAATATGAAGTTATATCAAATGGACGTAAAAAGTGCATTCCTCAATGGACTCATAAAGGAAGAAGTCTATGTGGAACAACCCCCAGGATTTGAAAGTGATGCTTTTCCAAACCATGTTTTTAAACTTAACAAAGCATTATATGGGTTGAAACAAGCCCCTAGAGCTTGGTATGAAAAACTCAGCACATTTCTGTCAGAAAATGGTTTTTCAAGAGGAAAAGTAGACACTACGTTATTCGCAAAGACTACTCTTCTGATTTTATTATTGCACAAATATATGTTGATGATATCATATTTGGTGCCACTAATGAATCTCTCTGTGAAGATTTTGCCAAATTAATGCAAACAGAGTTCGAGATGAGCATGATGGGTGAGCTGAAATTCTTCCTTGGATTCCAAATCAAACAAACTAAAAAGGGAATATATATACACCAGACTAAGTATGTCAAAGAGCTGCTAAGGAAGTACAAGTTGGACGATGCAAAACCAATGAAAACTCCTATGCATCCAACAACAGTACTCGGACTGGACGACAACTCAAAGAAACTAGATAATACTCTATACAGAGGTATGATAGGATCACTCCTATACCTCACAGCGTCCAGACCTGACACCATGTTTAGCGTATGCTTATGTGGCAGATTTCAATCTGACCCAAGGGAAGTTCACTTAACTGCTGTTAAAAGAATCTTTCGATATCTTGCTGGAACCACTAACCTTGGGTTATATTTCAAAAGGCAGAAAGATTTCAGGCTAATAGGATATTGTGATGCTGATTATGCTGGAGATCGAATTGAAAGAAAAAGCACCAGTGGAGGGTGTCACTTCATCGGTGGTAATCTAGTCTCCTGAACATGCAAGAAGCAAGGAACTATTGCTCTGTCCACTGCTGAAGCAGAGTATATTTCAGCTGCAAAATACTGTTCTCAAATCTTATGGATCAAACATCAACTTGAGGACTACAATATATATGAGAGTAACATTCCTATCTTCTGTGATAGTAAAGCTGCCATAAATCTTTCAAAAAATCTCATATTGCATTCAAGGGCCAAACATATAGAGATTAAACATCACTTTATAAGAGACCATGTTCAAAAGGGTACTGTGGAATTACACTTTGTAACCACAGATAATCAGCTTGCTGATATATTCACCAAATCCCTTACTGAAGACAAGTTAATCCTTCTGAGGGACAAACTTGGCATGGACTCTGTAAAGGAATGATTAACATCTACATGATGCGTCCAATAAAACCTTAACGTCCAAAGGACATGTCGTCCAAGGAACACTAGAGTCATGCACATGCATTACATATATTTCACTTAAGTCCAATATATGGACGATGTCTTTTTTATCTTAGTCTTTTCCTTTGATTCAAATTATCAAAACGGATCATTTTTAAGAATAAGTATGAGCTAATACTCTATGCTGAGTCACCAAAATGCCAGTAACCGTACACAATTACCCACATCCTTAGCACGTCTCATCATGGCGGGTTTAATGGCGTCAGTTACTTTTCAAATATTCAAAAAAAAAAAACCCCAAAACCGCTTCATATCCTCCAAACAAAGCCCAAATATACACTTATCAAATCCTCACAGAAAAACACCACCATATCAATCTTCTCTGAAAAAATATCATCACCCTAAACACTCTCTCTCTCTCTCAGAAACCCCAAAACCCTCTCAGAAAACCTAAAAATCCAAACTTTACAAGCATGGCAATCTCTACAAACTCAAGCAACTCAGAACTCGACGTCCTCACCTACCCTGAAACCACAGTTGTGTGCCAAGGAGCTGCTACAATGCACATTGAGCACTTCTTCGACATCGAAGAGCTTGAGAAGCTGGGACTGAACCTGAACGAGAGCCTTCTGAAGTGTGGAATCAGAGGCTACTTCAATGAAAACCAGAAAATATTCCCTGAGTTGATCAGAATGTTCTGGAGGAATGCCAAGTTCCAGAGCTCAAGGGAGCTCGTGGCCACGATTCTTGGACGAGAAGTGACTCTATCCATCGAGGCCATAGCAAAGGTAACTGGTTGCATTAGGGAGCAGAACCAGTACAGAACAAACTGGGCCAAGCAGTACGGCAATCACGTTGCGACTGTGCTTTGCAAGACCAAAACCCCCAAGTCAATAAAGATTGAATAGAAGAATCTATGTGAGGAAGCAAAAATCTGGCAGCAGGTGTGCAACAAGAGTATCCTGCACAAAGCTGGGTCTAAGGACTCAGTCACAGACTTACACAAGTTTGTGATATTCCATCTTATGGAAGGCATTCCCTTCAATCTCCCTCACATCATCTACATCAATATCGTGAGGATGATGAAGTCTATGGGTGGGAATGATGACATTTTCTACGCCGCCCTAATGAACAAGATCTTCTGGGATCAGAAGGTTTATCAACGCTTCTTTGATGAATTGGATGAAGAAGCCCACAAAGCTATTGTGAAGAAAGGGCCAATGGTAGCAACACAACAGTTGTTTGGTGAGTCCAACATAAAACCTATGAAGATCAAGCTAACAGCCAAGGTCTTAAGGGACCTGGACGAGGACACCATCAACAAGCAACGTCATGAACAGAGCAAGATCATCTCCAATGATGAAGAAGAAGAGATTGATCTTCTGGGTATTGGTAGAAAGATCAAAAGGCTGATGGAAGAACAGGAGGGCAGAAAGATCACACGCCAAATGTCTCAGATGCATGAGGAAGACGCTGAAAAGGAGAGAAGAACCAAGAAAAGGCATGCTGAGACATCTGCTGCTCAGTCACCAGCAGGGAAGCGTCCAAGGACTGATACGTCCAAACCTGTTCAAGATGAGAGGCGTCCAAAGGCAGCACCAGTAAAGGTTGCCCCAGAAAAGCAAAAGGTACGAAAGCTTCAATTACTGGACGACTCTGATGATGATGACCAGATCCCAATTGGTCAGATCATGAAGGAGACAGAGGGTCCTCAGCAAAAGAAGCAGAAGGCACAACCTGCTAAAACACTTCCTTTTCTTGCTAATGTGCCACGACGAGTAAAGACTCAGGCAACAAGGCCAAAGAGAATTGCAGTGCTACCATCTTCCTCTCAAGACACCGACAACATATCCACCAGCACCCTACTACCAACAACACCCAGTGCTCCTTCCACATCAGCAAGCCAGCAACCACCTCTTCGCTTGGACCTGTCCAAGTTTGTGCGTCCAAGAGATGCATGGAGGGATACATGGTCCCCATGGACTATACCCCCAAGCAGAAAACCAAAGAAGAGAAAGACAGAGAACGCTTCCCGGTTGCATTCCTCACACGCAATGACCATAATTTCTGTAAAGAAGGTGATGTGATCCAGAGGCCTCTGCAAAAGCCTCTGAAGCGGCATTTTACTACTGCCTCAGCACCAGAGTGGACGAGGTATGTTTGCACTGAATCTTTGTCAGCTGCTTATTATGCTATGCCAAAAGGAACGATCATCAGCAACCCTCTGCCCAATTGGATGAGAGAAGTGTACCCACACTTAGTACGCATGCCTCATCCTTACATTTGTCCAACTGGAACTCAGCAGAGAGTGCGTCCAGCAGCAGAAAATCTGCAGAAGCCAGAGGTGGAAGTTGCCTCTCGATTCACCAAGACGGTTGCGGAGCAGAAAGGGAAGGCTTCAAGGAAAAAGAAGGCACCGTCCAAGAAGTCCTCTGCTAACAAAGATATTGAGCTGGCTGCAGAATTGCAGTTGGCCATTAAAGAAAGTCTGGACCCGTCAATAACGAAGCAGCGTTCAGATGCAGGGTGGGTCAAGGATGTTCAAATCTGGACTCCAATCACAAAGTTCCTGCTTCTACCAGCTGGAACTCCAGTGCTAAACTTCCAGCCAGGCGACTATGATGAACTTGGAAAACTTCTGCAACAAATGTACATACCAAACCAAGCCATCGCCTACCCACCAAACCTGCACATAAGCCGCACCACAGAAATAAAGTTTGTACCAGACAGAGTATGTCCTAGACTACCTGTATATGATGCTGGTCGCAAGAAAGGCTTCAAGTTCTACGGCATTGAGATGCCCAGCAGGGAAGAGAAAGTTGAAACCCTGCAAAAATCCTCTCACACCTGCGGTCATTTATTTGATAAGACTAGTAAGCTTACGCGTTCACTTGGAACCTTTGATTCCATTACCTTTTGGCGCCAGATCTTATGGAACGATTCCCAGCAAGCCTCATCCTCAGGCAGCTCCAAGGATGACTTTGTTCATCCCCCTCATGGTATAGAAGTGTTGCGTCCAGTCAAGACTCACCACTTCTCAGACACCTTTGCCTGCTTTCTGAAAGACTCAGATGATTATCTGGAGTTAATAAAGACTTTGCCAAAAATTAGAAGCACCAAAGTGTTTGACCTTCGAACACTGGATCGCACAGAGTTTGTGGAGGAACTCCAAACTCTGCATGAGGAGTACTAAGAAGAAGAAGCCACAGCAGCAGAACAAGCTCGTCTAGAGCAGCTGGCTCTTGAGGAAGCTGAGACCGCAACCATAGAAAAGGAAGATACGGTTGCTAAGTCAAAAGCTACACAGGCAGAACTGGATGAAGCATCTGCCAAAGTAACAAAGGTGCTAGCTCATCTTGACCTGGACTCATCTGTACCAGTGGACGTAGAACACTTTGTCACGTCTCATGAAGAACCTACCGTCCAATCTGAGAAGTCCGAGGATGATAGAGAGCTCGTTGTTGAAGCCTCCAAGCCAATGGAAGTCTCTGCAGCACAGCCTATTGCTGAAGATATCACCAGCTTCCCCATTGTTGATGCATCTACTGAAGCACATTCGGGCACACATCAACTGGTTCCCACTGGATCTTCAAGTCCAAGGGGCATCAATCCCTTGCGATTTGCTGAACCACAAGGAGTCTCAGAAGATCGTGTTCACGAGATAGTGCAACAGGCTCTAAGGCAACAACAGCTGGAGACCGAAGCCGCTTTTCAAGCTTTTCAGCAAAGACAACAGGCGGAGGCTGATCAACATCGTCTGATGCTGCAAAATGCAATCACTGAGCAGTTCATAAGTCTCTCCCAGACGCTTGTGAACCAGATTCAAAATACAGCAGCCACCTTACTGGGACAAGTTGCTCATGCAGTTCCACCAGTCCAACCACAACCTCCACAACCAGCACCACCAGAACAACCTCCACCACCACCACATGAACCACCTCCACAGCCATAAGGTGACCATGATGGCCAAATTTTTTTTCTTTCCATCTTTCAAACCTTTTTGTTAATGACAAAGGGGGAGAAATTGGAATTTTGATGAGAGTAATAGCTAAACAATCTGTATTCAAAATTTTTTTTTGACATATATATTGGCTCCTTTATCAAAACATGAGGTGTTTATTTTCATAAATTCCGCATCCATATCATTGATATGGTTTTCACTCTGATATCTGTTATACATGATTTATACTTGCCTTTATATTTATCTGTTATCAGATGCATAAGAAATGTTGAACTCAGGGGGAGTACTTCATTTCACTTTTATACTCTGGCATAACATAATCATCTCTGACTTGATACATTGTATTCTTATATGATTATGTGTCTGTTAACATCAAAATTTACCATTATTTGTCATCATCAAAAAGGGGGAGATTGTTAGGTTCTAAGACCTTGGACGATGTCCAACCCCTCGAATTTCGGTTTTGATGATAATAACTAAAGGATAAATTTTGAAGTATCTAATGATCTAGTTTGAGTGTTATAGGATTTACGTCGTCCAATTCCACAACGGTATTGTATCTCTCAAACCTGGACTTTATGTTTTAATAAAGAAAGCGTCCATATGTGTTTTATAAGAATCCTACAGGCAGCGTCCAATGCTCCTGTGAGAGCAAGCGTCCAACGCTTGAATAACACTCTCTGTAGTTTCTATCTTAAAAATACTTTTTCAATGTTGACTCAATATAAGGCAACGATCACTCTCTCATATTTTAACATGCCATTCTATTTGATTTTTCGAATAGTACTGAACAGGAAAAGAAGAAGCTTCTCTCTGCAGAAAAAGTACAAGTAGGAGAGGCGCTACAAGTACGGCTGTCACTTCCATCACTTCACCCTAAGTCAAAACGTGACAACGGTCATATGCTACAGAAAGAATCGCTCTTGGAAAAGGAACAGATCCCTCAACGGATACCTTCAACAAGCTTCCTATATATAGAAGAATGAGCTCACAAATCAGACTGACGGAAAATTGATAAAGAGCTGAATCTCTACCAAAACGACTGGACGATCTTAAGCAAAAAGAGCATTCATCTTAGCTTTGCTAAGCGAGACTGTATATTCATACTTACTGTAATATCCTCTCAGTGAGAGTTAAGTTTTACTTACAATCTCAAACAATTCTGTTTGGAAAGCCAGGAGTGGCTTAGTGTTAAAGAATACTTGGGTTTTGTGTTCAATCTCAAGGGGAGATTAAGGGTGTGCCAGAAGTGGCCTAGAGAATACTTGTAGCCAGAAGTGGCAAGGTTAGAATACTTGAGAGTAATCAGATCTTGATTGGTAGAACCCTTCAAAAGTTTTTGAAGGAGAACCGGACGTAGCTCAGTTGAGTGAACCAGTATAAAACTAAGTGTTCTATTCTCTCGCTTTCTAGCTTACTTGCATTTCTCTTAAACTATCTCTTCAACATACTACGAAAGGGTTTCTATACACATTTTATCTAAGTTTATCTATTACGTGTATTCTAACGAAAAGGAAGAAGAGTAGTTTCTTTGGACTGCTGTCTTTTAATCTGCTGGACGATAGCTTGTTTCTTTGTTTTACTAAGTTCTTGTAAAACGTAAAGATACACTATCTTCACATTAGTAAAAGTTTTCTAAAGAAATTTTAAATACACTATTCAACCCCCCTTCTAGTGTATTTCTCTATATTTCAAAAATTATTTACAAAAATTATGACATCCATTTTTTTAGAAAAAAATTATATTTAAATATAATGAAATTAAATAAAAAATTATGACATGAATTTTATTTATAAAAATTTAAAAATAACATTATGATGGAAAAAATAAAATTCAAAAAATAATTTAATATAGAAATAAAAAATTCCAAGTAATAGTTTAAATGAATTTAAACAAAAATAAATTATTTTTTCCTTCAATTTTACTCAAAATTAACATTCCTATCCATCGATTATATAACTCCCAAAGCTATCAGTAATTCTATTTAACGTAAATTTTGGTTTCATGGAACAATATTTATTTACAAAGATAAAATTCATTTTTTAGCTAGTGCATGAAATTGCAATTAAATTATTATCCTAAATAAAATTCATTTTTAATTCTATTGTGATCAAAATTTAATTATATTTATATAATAAAATGAAAAAACTTTACTATTTTAATTTTAATTTTTTTCTTCACTCGTATGTATAAATAAATTGCCAAGAGTAAAATTTTATATATTCTTTGGCTACTTGCAGTGTACCATGCCATTAACATTTTATGTAGGAGAAAGATTAAATATTAGTGAATTAGCATGTGTCACTACATTTTATGATCTATTTCTTCATGGCATGTCACTTTCTATTTGTTCTACGCCATGAATAGTTTAGGGTTAAAATGCTTAGTCCATAGGGACATTTCAAATGACCACATTTTTTTTATACAGTGAAGAAAGATAAACAAAGGAACAAATTACAAAATAAATTACCACATATGTATGTATATTTCATTTGCAATCTAACTGCCTCTCAGAAGCTCTCCATTTTGCCAATAGGTCTGCCATGATGTTTGCTTCTCAAGCCACTATAGAAAATGTGACATCTGCCATGATTCCATATGCCATGATGTTGCGTATTAGATTGTTATGGGCATGCCAAACTACCCTCTCATCCACAACTTCTTGAACACTCTGTCAAATTATAACATTTGATTGCATTTTATAACCTTTAAGAATACTCTCAAATTACCACATTTAATTACATTTTATAACCTTTGACAATAATACTTTTATTATACTTAGTAATTATACACAGTGTTTTAAGAACCGGACCGGTCATCGAACCGGTCGAGGTACTGGGTTAATGGGTCATTGGTCGAACCGGTGGGTCACTGGCCGGACCGGTTTGACTCGATATATATTAAAAAATTAAAAAAATATAATATAGCTAACATAATTTAATCATTTAACACTTCAAATTTTAAATTATTGTCATTATAAAGTACCTAATATTCCAAATAAGAAATAACAACCAATAATCATGACAATACAAGTCCATAAATAAGTTTCATACACAAAAAAAATAAAAAATAAATTGAAACACATCATTTCAGCACTTTTTTTTTCAAAAAAAAAAAAAATCATATCACAACCCGGTTCAACCCGGTTCAACCCGAGTCATCGGTTTTTTGCAAAAATCGGCCGGTTTGACCCGGGTCGTACCGGGTCAGATGCATATCCGGTCCTATTGTCGAACCGAACCGGTTATACCACCGGGTTCCGGTCGGACCGGTCCGGTCCGGATTTTAAAACATTGATTATACATAACTTCCCTTATTTTAGCAATTACAATTACTATTGCGGTAACAAAAAATTATTACACTATAATAAAGGTAAAAAAAATGTGTAATAGTTACCTTTATTAAAAATCACTAAAAAAGAAATTTCAAATTGCATCATAACTTCATAAGTAGCTATTTAAATCGATCATAACAGTATTTATAATTCTAAATTTATTTATTTATGATTTTTTAAATGTAAAAAAAGCATTATTTTTATTATTAAAATATGTATTCGTACTTTTTACTAAATTTAATAATACTAAATTGCTTTATAATTTAAAATATCATATCCATTCTTTTGTTTAAAATAATATATGGAAAAAAAATTCAAATCGCATTATAATAAATGTAAGAAAACTGATTTTTTAATTGATATACTTATAATTTTGTAAATCTATAATATTGATGATTCCATTTTATTTCAAAAATTAAGGATTAGTCAAGTGATTTTTTGAAGATACTTATAAATTATTTAATTTTAATTTTGGATATTAATTAAAAATGATTTTGAATTAATGAGACTTGAATGTATTTGAATTTGAATCTGATTCGTAACTGAACCAAACAATTCCGAAGCATGAACTGATGACACGTGTCATCCAATGCTTGAGAAGCAACCTTATTTCGTCACGTGTTTTCCGAAGCTATTTTTGAATTCGTAAATTTTATATATATTGATATTGATATTGAATATATATTGATATTGATATTGATGGTATTGATATTGATATTGATATTGATTTGTAAATCTATAATATTGATGATTCCTTTTTTAATTTCAAAAATTAAGGATTAGTCAAGTGATTTCTTGAAGATACTTATAGATTATTTAATTTTAATTTTGGATATTAATTAAAAATGATTTTGAATTAATTTTTTCCTAACAAATTAATGAGACTTGAATATATTTAAATTTGAATTTGGTTCGTAACCGAACCAAACAATTATGAAGCATGAAATGATGACACATGTCATCTAATGCTTGAGAAGCAATATTGTTTTGCCATGTGTTTTCCGAAGTTATTTTTGGATTCGTAAATTTTATATATATCAATATTGATTATCTTAAAAGTCATATCAACGATGATTTGTGATTGAATGACAGTGTAAAATTATTTTACACTATTGTGCATCACCATTAAACTCATCTAATAAACTGTTCTGCACCCAAAAAAAAAATCTAATAAACTGTTAATATAGTACTATCACTAATATAGCTTACACTGTTTACTGATCAAAAGATTACACCATTTTATTAACGGTTTAAAATTGTTAACAAAGATGCATTTCATTATTGGTTTTTCATAAAAAAAAAAAAATAATAATAAAAAATAAAAAAAAAAACTGTTAACAAAGTTGAATGAAAAAAATTATTTTTCATATATATATATATATATGGGTTTGCTAATATACACACTCTTGTTTTTTAGTTGGAGTGTATTGGTAACTTGCACCAAAAAATTTGGACAAAAAATCCATTAGTTAATTGATTGTAGGGATAATATAATTCAAATTTTGTTTCTTTGGCTATTGTTAGTTTAGTTATAGTAGTTGGTTTTATAATTTTTAGAGCTGATGTCAGGCCCATGGTTAATTAAGAGCATTTTTTTTTTTGGGTATTTTGGAGATTTACTTCTTTGTGTGTGTGTGTGAATATTTGGAGATTTACTTGTTGATACAGTGGAAATTACAGTTACTTGGCTACCACTGTACGTGCGTGCTGATACCCCTCCTTATGGAATTGGCAATCCTCCAATTCATAGACGAAATGGTTGTTTCATCAATGGCTGAAACATTTCTAATCTTATCAGTTAAGTTTACGAATTTCTTGCCACATCTTGAAAGCTTTTCAATGTCAGCATGCATGCACATTGTAACCATTTTTGTTCATGTATATAGAATTCCATCAAACATAGAAGAGGGGTTATAGACCAAATTAAGGATCACTTCTGTGTGTCTTTTGCAAATGTAATATTATTTTTTTTAGGCAAAAACTGGCTTGCACATGCGTTACATGTAGCATACCAAGAATACATTAAAAAGAAAAGAAGGTACAAAAGCATGGGGATATAGCCAAAACCCACGAAGAGAAAAGAGAAACAAAGAAAATAGAAAAGCTATCTGAGACTAAAGCTAGGAAGACCTAGCTTTTTCAAAAGAACTCCTCACTGCTGAAAGTGAGGATAAAATCCCATAAAAAACTAGTAAAAGAGTTCTATGAGAGGCGAAAATTTCAAGTTAACTCTATGTAATAAAACCGATGCAGAGAAGTAACTCTAGTCACAGATATATGTGCAGCAAAGAGGCGAAAAAAGCTGAGACAAAACTGGATGTTAACTTCACCATGTTGCTTGGAGACAATAATGATTTCTCATCACATAATCACCAAAAGTTAAGAGCTATGTTGTTAAATATCATAAAATTTTGAGATTCATCTAAACCCAAAAAACAGAGGGGATTTGAGGACCAGCCTAGTGTTGTGCGCCTGCCCTTGAGTTAGCTCTAACCACCTTATGTTTAGAGACTTGGTTAGTTCCTTTTTTCAACATTTGTTTTTGGGATTTAGGGAGGACCATGGTGAAGTTAACATCTTGATTGAGATCTTGAGAAGGTCTATCAAAGGGTATGTCTTCTTCAGTCTCATCATCTTCAACATCTCCCCAGAACTTAGAAAAAATGTGCATGTCATGTAGAACCCAAGGATTCATTGAACCATTCAAGCCATCCGCATCTTGAGTAGGAGAGACGTGATCTACTTCTTCTAAAGGTGTTTGATGTCGAACCTACAAAACATCAGCAACACCATTTTCACAAACAGATGGTGTGCTCGCATGAGCCTCTATCTTATTGAGATATATCTTTAGGTGACACTCTTGGAAATTTTCAGAAACCACTCCGCTTGGCTCCTGTTCAGAATTTTCAGCATTTGAAATCTCTGGAGGAATAATAGCTATTTGGTTCTTTGCTTGAGCATGAGAGACTTGCTTATCATTGTTGTCAATGATTAGTGTTGGATTAACATCCTTCTAAGAATCAATAATAATAGTTTGTGCTTTATCTGTAAGAGTGTTGTCAGAGTTGTCATTGGTGTCTCAAGCCATGTCCAAATGATCCTTGGGATTCGATGGAATTGTAGCATGTGTCATGTACAACTTCGGCCTCATTCATATTTTCTTCAATGTGTGCGGACTTATGACAAGCATGTTATGTGCTAGTTTGGTTCAAGTCAACATCAATGTGCACTTGTTTAGAGTTTTTTTTTTTTTTTTTCTGGAAAGGCTTGTCAAGCTTTGGTTTGTTCACCGGTTGTTGTTCTTTTTTTCCTGCATTGCTCTAGTGAATGCCCAATCGAGCCACCAAAGTTGCAAAAGAGAAGCAATTTCTCATATTCAAGAGAAACGGAAAAGCAAAAGATTCCCTTTCAACAAGAATTTCAGTAAGCAGTTTTTTTGCCAAATCTATATCCACCAAGACTCTGGCCAAGTGTTCGAAAGATATGTTCTTGGTGGCGTCATCTAAGGCAATCGGAGTACCTACCCTAGCTGCAATCTCAAAGAGAGTTTTGGGCGTCCAATTAATATTCCATCAGAAGGTTGTAAAAGCGTATCCAACATTGGACATGAGTTTGTCTCATACTCGGATTGAAGTCAACACTCCACTGAGAGAGTCGAAGAAGACCCGGTTGTTGATTCCAAGTTCCAATCGTCCAAATGCTTATGAGATCATCCACTGAGGCAAAGTTGAGTTCAAAAAAACCCTTACCAAGTGGTATTAATTTCCACTGAGCATAAACTAGGTTCTAGAGGTTTGAGAGTTTTTCCCTTAAATCATTCACTTTAATCAGACTTGAACCCTTGGGAAAAATCAGTCTACCATGTAAGTTGTTTTTGCAACTTAGGAGGCCTTGTTGGTATTCATCTTCAGATATCCTGATGGAGACTGCACCCCCTTTGATACTTGGCTTCGGGAACTGGCAAAGGGGAAAGTTGAAAGATTTCAAAA
Organism: Pueraria montana var. lobata; assembly: GCA_026413185.1. Taxonomy (NCBI): domain Eukaryota; kingdom Viridiplantae; phylum Streptophyta; class Magnoliopsida; order Fabales; family Fabaceae; genus Pueraria; species Pueraria montana. Next base: position 46,324,997 of record CM048656.1, read on the forward strand.
GAGTCTAGGCAAAAGATTTAGGCTTTGTGGTTGAAGGAATGGCTTTGGGAACTTCCCTAACAGGAGAAAAACCTTGATTGAGAAAAGGCCAAGGGCAAAAGATTGCCCCAGCCTCCATGAGAGCCTTCTGGGAGTCAAGAGTTGTTCGTCCAAATAAAAACCCAAACTTTAATTGAAAAATGAATAAAAAAAATACCCTTTTTTTTTTTTGGAGTGTAGAATGTTTGTTTTATATCCTCGGTGAATCACAATCCTGAGTGGTCTAATTGGTGCTTTGCAAGCTAAAAGTCTAGTGAATCAAGCACCAATTCTTATCATGGGATGTCAATGACTTTCTAAACTACTGCTTGGTACCTCATTCTGCAAGATCTTGCCATTATATCTACTACCACAATATGTCAAGTTTCTCATCTTAGGGCAAAAGAAACTTCTTGTTAAATCTAAAGCCTTACTAAGCAACTTTACTAATGAAGTTGTTTCATGACATATTATAAATCACATGTCATGATTTTTATAAATAAGCAATACTCTAGAGTTTAATCCTTGTGGCCCCATTAACTTTTAATGAAAAAAAGACAAATTTCAACATATTCTTAGAGATACAATATAATATATAAAAAAACTTATTTAAATATGTTTTATAAATTCCCAAAATTATGATGTATTTTAACTTTAGCCTTTATTTACATTTTATTTATTTTTATGCCTTATATTTAATAAAATAGTATTTCTAAGTTAGTGATTAAGTAAATTTTACTTGCACACATGTTTAAAGTGCATTCATGGAAGTACCAACACTCACCCAAATTTAAAGGCATTACATTAGAGAAATCACTTTTTTTTCTTTTTTTTTCAAAATTTTAATGATGTGTCATTTTTCATTAGGACAAAACTTATATATAGTTCTTTAGGTATTTTTATACTATTCTCTAATTAGAGTTTCACATCGACAGTCTTCATAATCTTTTAATATAAACCTTTATTATATGGATTACTGAGGTGAAATTTCAATTTTGATTGGAGATTAGCACAAACAATACTTATACAATTGAACATAACTTTTGTCCTTTTCATTATTGGTTGTGTCTAGTAACTACACATCGAACACGTGTCTACCAAGTTTTATTTTAATTGTCATGCATGTGATCAAGAATTGAATCCTGACCAACATGCTTACGAGAAGATCTAATTATTTTCCATACTTAAGAATGAAAATGTTACGTGAAAGTAAAATTTGAAATAAACTAAACCAACTTAAAATCACTAGGAAAAAATTACAAGTCTCTTAGTTGTTCTTACCTTTGTATTCATGATTAATTTTATATTGTAATCTATAATCTAAAATATAAGGCATGTGTCACTACTACAAAAATAACATTTTACATCGTCGGATTTGCATCAATTATTTAACAACCGATGTAGAAAAAAATGCAGTAGTATTTTTGTAAATAAGTTAAAAGTTTTTACATTGATTATAATTTAACCGATGTAAAAAACACTTTTTACCTAAATTAAAATTACAACCCATGTAAAAAGAGTATTTTTACATTGGTTATATTTTTAAGCAATGTGAAAAGTTGTGACTTTTCAAATTTCAAACTACGTCGAGCACACCTCACTAAACTTCACACAAAAAGCACACACCTCCACTAAATTTCACTTTTCAAAACCCTCAAATAGCACAAACAATCTCCAAAGAAAACCTCATCACCAATCCTCTTCCGATTCTTGAGATGTTGGAACAACACTCCAAAGCTTAAATGAAAAAGGCGAGCAAGACAAGAAGGGTTTCGCCAACTTAAACAGCAAAGGGATATAGCTCATTAGACGACATCGTTGTCGGCATGGTCGTGACTGAGAGCGAGGCAGAGTTCTTGTGACAACATGGAGATTCATGCGCGGCGGGTTTGACGCACTAGTAACATTTCATGCATTTCACATTTTGTTCTAATGTTGAGTTTGGCATTTGATGGTTTCTATTATGCATGGTTTTGGTTGTCGTAGATTTAGGGCTTTCTCTCTTAGTTTGTGCTTAACAGCATCAAAATCCTTTCACAGAGGCTTTAGGCATTGCATGGAGATGGCCAGTGAGCAATTTTGTTTCCATGCTGCTTGTCCTAGGATATGGGTTAAAGCAATGAAAAGATCTAGTTTGTAGTGGGTACGAGGGGTGAAGGAGTAATAGTGGGCAATGTCGCAGCAGAGCTCGAGTGCATATTCGAGAATAGAGATTTAAGCTTTTTTTTGTTTATTTGAATTGCAACTTCTGACATTTTTTGCTACATAACCAATGTAAAAAGTCTCACTTTTTACATGGACAAGATCTACATCGGTTCTACAATCGATGTAGAATCCTTAAAATGACAATGTAAATAGCTAGAGGGTCCCTGCATCGATATTAATAATTTTTTTTATATTTTTTAAATATTTATATAAAATATCATTAACATATATTTATATATAATTGAAAAATAATTAAAAATAAATATTAAAATTTATAATAATATACAAGTTTTGTAAATTGTAAACTTACCCCTTATATAAGTAATGAGCTATTACACTAATTTTAATATAAATAAAGAGATTAATCAATTTTATTAATCTACACAATATATATATATATATATATATATATATATATATATATATATATATAGGGGACGTATCATATGAGAATGGTCATCTTATGTGAGAATGAGAATGGTCAATCTCAACCGTTAGATTAAAATGGAAGGCCTAGATTAAAAGTATTTTAAATTCAAATTAAAACCTCATATAACTATAAAATCTCTAAAAGATTCACTAAACAGAAAATCAAATCTCTAAAAGATTTTAATTATCACATCTTAAAATATTTTAAACACATCATCACCATCATGATCACCACCACCGTCATGACTGTGGTCGACGGCAGTGTTGGCAGCGACAACAACAGCGATGACGGTCATGTTGTTGGCGGCGATTGTGGTCATGGTGGCAGTCACGGTGCCGGCCATGATGGTGGTGATGGTGATCATGATAATTGTTTTAAGATGTGATAAATTAGATCTTTTAGATATTTGATTTTCTGTTTGGTGAATCTTTTATAGATTTTATAGTTATATGAGGTTTTAATTTGAATTTAAAATACTTTTAATCTAGGCCTTCCATTTTAATCTAACGGTTGAGATTGGTCATTCTCATTCTCACATAAGATGACCATTCTCATATGATACGTCCCATATATATATATATATAAGGGTCGTATCATAAAAGAATGACCTTATGTGAGAATGAAAATGACTAATCTCAACTGTTTGGTTAAAATGGAAAGCCTAGATTAAAATATTTAAAATTCAAATTAAAACCCTATGTAACCATCAAATTTCTAATAGATTCAGCAAACACAATCAAATCTCTAAAATATTTAAATTATCATCAACCCATAGGGTTGACACAGTGGTGGTAAGGTCTCGCTGCGTTCACATGTGGGGAACGATCTATTTAGGATTTAGCAGGAGAACCCGTGTTCGATTCCCTCCATGTACAAAATTTCCTTGAGCCAGCGGCAGCCACGCACTGCGAGCAAAATTAGTCTCTGACCCAATGGATTAGGGGGACACCCATGGTCTCTAACCTAGGACCAAAAAAAACTCATCATCACCACCATGACAATCATCGCCACCGCCATGAACGCCATCGCAACCACCACCATGACATGCCATGACTATCGCCACCATTACCATCGTTGTTGCCACCACTGCAACCACCACCATGACCGTCGCCATTGTTGTCACTACCGCCACTGTCATGATTGTCATCGCCACTACCATCATCATTGTCACTGTCGCCACCACCGTAATAGTCATGGTGGTGGCAGGGGTGACGATTATGGCGGTGGTGATGATGTGTTAACACCATGATCATTGCCATCATCGAGATCACTATCATTGGTCATGATGGTGGTGGTGGTGGCGACAACAACGACAATGGCTACAACAATCATAATGGTGGTTGCAGCAGTCATGGTGATGTGTTAAAAGAGAGTAGGAATATTTATGTGTGCGCCCATTTGTGTGCGTGTGTGTGTGTCTCTGTGTTGTGCGTGTGTGTGTGGGCGTGTGCCTGTGCATGGGCGCACATGCATGTGCATGTGTGTGTGTGTATGTGTGTGAGAGAGAGAAAGAGAGAAGAGGGATCAAATGATACGGTGTAACTTACACCAACTATTACATCATTCAATAATTTTTAATTGAATAATTTTATCTCAAAATCGACTGTTGAATTGAAAGTTCCTTTCATGTTGATCATATCTACCAAATTTCATAGTAATAAAAAATTATTTGATACCTCATTCATATATATAAAAATTGACGTAATATATATTTTTCAAAATATATTAAAATATGAATCATATGATCACCATCTTATTATTGATATTCAATTTTCATAAAATCTGACACAAATAATCAAGGTAATATATAATTATAATTCAATAGTTAGATAGATCAAATTGACATCTTATATAAAATTATTAAATGATGTAAAGGTTTTTGTAAGTTACACGTATATATATTCCTACAGTCCTACTTTCTTCTTTTTCAAATCTGAGATCTGTTATTGAAAGAAAGAACGATAGTACAATTTGCGAAAATATAGCACACGTATGTGTCCTCTATTGTTGGCATGTTAGAACCATACCAAGAAGAAGCAAACGGACTCATTACTATGCTCAATTTCCAAATATCTTCTTCACACCACCCACATAGATAGACGTTACTTCAAATGACACTTTTTCTAAACACTGATCTAAAGTTCTATCTGTGCCTTTACATGAGCTTCTTTCATTTCCACAAAATAATTCTTCGCCCACTTCAACCATTAAAGCAACATTAAATTGACAATTTAATTAGAAAGAGAAAACAGAAGAAACAACCGACAGTGATGTAGAAGCTCCACCATCGCATTTGACAAAGTTTTTGCCTCCAGACAATTTAGTTGAGAAACGTACGTGTCAAGGTAGTGTCCAGGTTCAAACTCCTAATTAAATTGCACTCCCTTTCTCTTCTCTATCCCCTTCATCTAAATTAACTTTTTTTTTTTTTTACAATGGTCGTAGTGAGATTAGAATTTTTTTTTTTTGAAAGGCAATAGTAAGATTAGAACTTATGACCTTATATATTTTATCCCAACCTTCCACCATTTCTTCATCAAAATCAACTTCGATTGTTTGCAATTATAGATTGCCCTCGGTGCTTGATGCACGAACGGTTGATATCATAATTATTTAAATATCAACGTGTTGTATTTGTTTCATCGTTTTATTATACAAAAAAAATAGTTTTAAAGATAAAGATTCGTGAAAAATAATTAGAGAGAAAAACTTTATAGCCCTCCACTGATCTTTTTCTTTATTGATGACTAATCACTTTTAGTAGAATCCTAACTCAAAATCTTGTTTAAGAGATCCGAACTTAATTCTAGACGAATAACATGTTGTAATTTGTAGACATTTGAATGATTTAATTAAAAACTTCATATTTTAAATTTTAAATGTACAGAAATAACTATATATATATATATATATATATATATATATATATATATATATATATATAGTTTAAAAAGATTTTATCTAAGAATTTACCATTCCCATAATACATTTATGATCTTGTTTAGATAATTTTTTTAATAAATACTTATAGAAGAAAATAAGAATGCAAAACGAATTAATTTTTTCTTATAAATTAAAATTAACTTATACACTTCAACTTTTATATAAGTTTTCTTATCTAAGTTCTCAAAAAAAAATTGAGATGTATAAGTTGATTTTAAGATAAGGAAAAAATTCTATTATTTTTATTTTTATTTTTTCTCCCATAAGTTTTGTTGATAAGTTTACTTAAACAAGTTTATATCTTGTTTGGTTAGGGAAAAAAGTGGATGAATAAAAAAGAAAATGAGAGAAATAAGAAAAATTTATATTTTGAATCATTTAGTTAAAAGACAAAAAAATATTAAATTGATCTCATATATAAGAATTTGATTTTTGACTGGGTTTGATTTTTTTTTTCTTATTTAGATCTAGGATTCTAATTTGGGGTTTTTGATCTAGGTTTGATTTTTTTTTCTTATTAAGATATTGGATTCTGATTTAGGGATTTGCTTATTTAAATTTGGGTTTGTTTTTTGTTTTTTTTTTCCCTTATTTCGATCTGGTTGATTTTCATCTTTTTCCTTATTTAGATCTAGTTGATTTTTATCTTTATTTTGCTTATGTGGATCTGGGTTTGATCTTCGTATTTTTTGTTTTTTCAAACCAAAGCGTAAGGTTGAGGCTCTTGTACCAGAGGGAGAGCATGAAGTTAAGGTTTATCAGGATGCCCTTGATGTGGAATGTCGTCATTAACACTGCATGCATGTTGATGCTAAGTGAGGAAATGGTGGCAGTCGTTACTTTAAAGGACGGAAAGTAGGGTGTGGAGATGATTCATAGAACCACCATGATCAGAATGATAAGGGTAATGCTGCTTACTGTGGCGGAAAGGTGGAGGAGGTCATCACGACAGTTACAGTTTGTCTTCAACATGAGGGGGTTGGTAACAATTGATGACCATGACAAGAAGACTGAAGATTTGAAGAAGTTTATGTTTCAATTTAGTTTTGTTGATGTCATAAAATTGTAAAGAAAAGTTGTAATAATTTAGGAACTATGCTTGCTTACTTTTTTATTTGTTGCATGATTGTGTGTGTATGTGCATGCATTGGGTAAAAATTCTTTGATGATTAGGCTTACCAAAGAACCCAGCTTGAAAGTAAAATTGAAGTTGTAAATAACTTATTAGGTTTGAATCAGTGTGAAAAAGCTTTTAAAAAATTAAAGGTTTAATAACGAAGAACAAAATAATTGATTATTAGAACGATATAATCGATTATCTTGAGTATCTGCTTTTCAGAATTTACAAAAGGTGCACAAATAATCGATTATATGCTTAAGATAATAAATTATTTCAACCCTGAGAAAATTTCTAATTCGCAAATAATTGAATATCATGCAAAAAAATCAATTATCTTGTTTAAGTTCATGCCCAACAAGCTTTATGATCAACTGAATCGATTATCCCAAGAAATAATCAATTATTCCTTTTTTAGGCTATTATAAACAAACATTTGAACTCATTTTGAAGAAGACTCTCTATTGTGACTCATTGTGTACTTCGTTTAGAGAGAATAGAGAGTTATTATCATGTCACCTTGAAAATTCAAAACCTTGAAACAAGATTTCTTTACTTAAAGAATCAATGACTCTTTCAAAGGAGTGCTAAGGGAGTCATCATTGAAGAAATATGATAAGTTCTTATAAATTTTGATATTCATCACTCTCAGGTGATATCTTTCCTTATATATCTTATTGGTTTTCAATGTTTGATCTTTGAGTGGGGTGCTCAAAGGGATTATGCAATAGGGTTCTACATAGTTTTGGGTAGTTCTTGTAGGGTTCAAGAACTAGAAGCATTTGTAGTGTGCAACTTGTGGTGTTTGTTTATAGACATTGAATTGTTTAGTGAAAACTCAAACTAAGGTTGTTTGAGTAATTAGATGTAGATCACACAAGTGATTGAATCAATATAAAAATTATTTGTGCAATCTTTTTCATCCTTTTATCTTTGCATCTACCTTCTTTGTTTTTCTTTCTAATCTTTTGATCACTAGTGTTTTCTAATTCAATTTGAAATTGATGTAAGGTTAGCAAGCCAATTAAAATAGTATCTCACAAACCACTTGATTCCAAGATAACTTTCATTTATGGACTGGAAAGTTTTTCAAATTCTAAAAGGTTTCTTAAAATTTTTGGTGATCCAATTTACCCCTTCTCTTGGATCCAACCATTACATTCAACAATAATGACGATGAGGAGTTTGCCATGAGATTGTGTTGTAGATATTTGAAAGGGAAAGGAAAGCATTATTTATTCGTAATATTTATTTTAAGATTCATTCATGACTCGACGAAAGGACTTTACACGAAAAAGACATATTGAAAAGAGTAAAGTATTTCTTCAATGCCCTTTCTCCTAGCTGGTGGTCCATTTATTTTGTACACAAAAAAGAGAAGCTATATTCATTTTGTGTTATAATGTTGCAATGAACATATGTAAACGTACAAGCTATGATGAATGAGCTTCCTAGTTTTGAAAATTGAAATGACACAAGAAAGAAAGACTTGGATGATAGGTTTGTCATCACTATTTGATCTGGATTTGATTTTCATTTTTTTTTTCTTATTAAGATACTGGATTCTAATTTGGAAATTTGCTTATTTAATAAATTTGGGTTTGATTTTCATTTTTTTTTCCTTATTTGAATCTAGTTGATTTTTTTTTTTTGGCTTATGTAGATCTACGTTTGATCTTCATTTTTTTTTCATGACATTTCAGGTAGTTTTAAAAATGCGACAAATTGTATTTTAAAATTTAAATTAAAAATCAAATTTTGACGATCAAAAACCACCACAATTGTGAATCCATAATTTCTTATGTAACACACACTAATGTTGTTTATGGAGAGGGAATAAAAAGAACAATTTTCGAAATTCAAGGAGTAAAAAAAACAAATTTAAATTTGGAAGACAAAAAACAACAGTGACCCAAATTTGAGGGAAAAAAACATATTTAAGTCAAACTCCAAAATACCCCATTGCTTCCACGTGTAAGGAAATAAGGTTTTTTTTTTTCATTGACTGAATAAAATAATTTTTATATTACTACAATATTTATAAGCATAATTAATAAAAAAATGTTATGTTAAATTAATTGAATTACAAAAAAATAATTTTATTTAATTGTATTTATAAGAGTAAATTACACTAACTACCTCTAAGGTTTTGTGAAATTACACAAATATTCTTTGTTTTTTTTTTACCATTACAATAACCTCCCTTATAGGAGTATTAGTATAATATATAAAAGATGTAAGTATAATGTTTTCAAATATTAAGAAGTGCTAGTATAACATATAAAGAATGTTAGTATAATGTCTTTAAACATAAAAGATGTTAGTATAATAATAGGAAAAATATAATATTATGTGTAATTTAAAAAAAAAACTCAGATAATGTGAGTTTAATTTGCTCTATTTATAAACTAATACTGCAATCGCCTAAATAATATTGTTACGGACATTACTACATCCTACGATGTGTGTATACTATAAGGAGAAAAGAGAGATGGAAACGGCAGAAAATAATAATAATAATAGATATACTGAGTAATATAATAAAAAATAAAACAAGTATAAAACCTGAAATATAAGAAAAATAAGCTGGTTTGCTTGTAAAATAACACTGGTGCTAAGTAGAATAAGGTTAGAAACATTCTTACACTTGTCACTATTGACTTATTGATTCTAATCAAACACCGGAGATAAAATTTTATAACGCCGATGAGAAATGAACATATAAGAAAATAAAATAAGAAAATGAAATAAATTAAGGTTTTTATAAATTAAATTTAATTTATGTATTATAATTTTTAGAGAAATTTCTATGCATTATTAATGTATTATACTATCAAATAATCAAAAATCATCATTTATATCATTTTTAAGTAATTATTATAAAAAAAATATCAAGTTTTTCATACATAATGACTTATGATTAGATAACAATATACAAACTCTTTATATTATCAATACATAAACCATTTATTCTAGTGAAATTAGTACGAAAGTTTATATGAAAATTAAAGTATATATGTTAATTTTAATTTATGAAAAAATATATTATTTTTCATTCCTAACTTTTTTTCTTCTCTTATAAGTACTTATAAAAAAAAAATCTAATCATAACTTGTATAAGTAAAATTTTACAATATCAACCAATTAGATATTTAACATGGAATCATGTTATATAAACATTTTCTTTTTGGTACTTAAGAATATACCTCGATCGATAATTGGAAACTAATTCTCTTTAAGATGTAAAGATAATCAAAATAGATTTTGCACTTTTGTCTTTCTCAACAAAATTTTCTCTGTTTACATGACAAAAAAATTGAACCTCTAATAACATGCTTAGAAATTTCTAACTATCTACCTACCAATTGGACCTTGTTGGTTGTTTAAATTGATCTGCAGATCCCCATACTTTTATCAAATTTTTAATTAGGTCTTTGAACTTTTTTTTTTCTTTTAATTGGACCCTTGAACTTTTTTTTTTCAATTGGATCCCGGTCTAATTGTCGTTATGAAAAATTAACCACAGACACCTAATTCTAATTAGAGGTGCACACAGTGAACTGGTGCCTTTGGAGTATATTGTAAATACAACTGAGTCAATTAAGAGATTTTTGCAAAGTTTCAGTCATGTCAGTCAATGACAGAAGGTAAAATTTACAAGTTTTTTTAAAAATTTGGATGTAAAATATGTCAAATTAATTTATTAGAGGTAAAATTTGTCAAAAAGTAAAAAAGTTTGGGATAAAAAGTGTAATTAAGCCTAAAAGTTATTACACTAATATGTTTTGTTTTTTATCCGAGTTTGATCCTTGGTACGTGCGTACAGGGGCGAACCCAGCCCTTGAGGTGAGGGGGGGCCAAAAACTTATAATTCATCTAATATATATAATTTTATATAAAATATTTGTAATTGTATATTTTAAAGCATTAATTATATTAATAATATATCATTATAATGGCATTTTGAGAAACAAGAACTCTTTCAATTATATATAATATTCAGATAAAATTTCTTTACAAAAAGATATTGATTTTATAATTTAAAAAGTTTGGAGATAAAAATTGATTGGATAATAACTAAAATTTGATAAAATATAATATTTAAATAAAATTTCTTAAAAAAAGATAAGATTGCTATTGATTTTATAGTTTAAAAAAAAAGTAAAGAGATAAAAACAATTATATAATAACTAAAATTAATAAAATATAATCTCCATATAAGATTTCTTAAAAAAAAAAAAAGATAAAATTATTATTGATTCTATAATTTTAAAAAAACCAGGGATAAAAACTGATACGCTGGTGCTCCTCCATTATGATTTTACAATTATATAATAATAAATAATAATAAAACAAGACCAATTTAGAATCATGTTTACACAGTTACACGTGCCTAACAACTTTATTGATAAGTTTAACGTTGGTAGCCATTTGGAACTTATGTTGAAACTTTCGTAAAAGCTGATCTATTGAAATTAGAATTTGGCAAAAAGTTACACTGCTCAACGTCGGTTCGCCTCTGCATGCGTATGAAAAAATATTTGTTGGGAGAGGTCAGTCTCTTAAATGAATCTCAGTAGTTTAAGAGACTAGTTCTTGGCTCTCAATCAAGTGATATCCTAAGTCAATGTTTTAAGAATCGGACCGGCCATCTAACCGGCAAAGGTACTAGGTTAATAGGTCACTGGTCAGATTGGTGGGTCACTGGTCGGATCAATTTGACTCGATATATATTAAAAATTAAAAAAATATAATATAGCTAACATAATTTAATCATTCAACACTCCAAATTTAAAATCATTGTCATTATAAAGTACTTAATATACCAAATAAGAAATAACAACCAATGTTTATGACAATACAAATCCATAAATAAGTTCCATACATAAACAAAATTAAAAAAAAATTGAAACAATGTTGTTTCAGAATTTTTTTATAAAAAAATTTTGCACCACAACCTGGTTCAACCAAAGACGTTGGGTTACCAGTTTTTTAAAAAAATTGGGGTCAGTTCAACCTGGGTCGTACCAGGTCAGATACATTTTCGGTTCTTTCATCAAATCAAACTGGTTAAGTCAATGGGTTCCGATCGGACCGGCCGATCCAGTCCGGTTCTTAAAACACTGCCCTGGGTTCACCAAAAATATTATGTAAAAGTAAACTTCATAAAATAGAATAAATGATTCATTTAGGCTTAAATAACTTTAGTCCATCTATTTTGTCAAACTCGCAATTTTAGTCTCCTATTTTAAAATAGAGACATTTGGTCTCTCTATTTTAAAAAATCCGCAATTTTGATTCAATCATCAATTTTGCTTATATTTATTTCTTCTATTTCTTACATTTTAATTAATTAAATCGTTTCTTAAGGATATGACCAAAACAAATATGTAGGCAAAATTAAGGATATGATCATATTTATGAATTTTATATAATATAAAGTCCAAATATTCCTATTTTAAAATGGAGAAATTCAAAGTGCAAATTAAACAAGATATAGGTAACAAAATTATATTTAAACCTTTATATTATTATAAAAGTATTTAAACAATAAGGTACTAATCAGTCTAATCTTATTTAATTTAAGAATTTAAATATCCCACCCAACATCATAACTACGTAGTATTTTTTATTTTTTTTTCATCGTTCCTTGGTTTCTCCTCCATGAAATCAAAATGAAACCACTCTCACTCTAACTTCTCTCTCTCTATACCAATCTCATCCAAATGCCTACTACTCTTCAGAGTTTCAAGCTCCTCGCCACACGCTGCGCCACCAACACCGCCACCCAGAGCCCCACCGCGAGCCCCGTCCTCCGCCGCCGCCGCCGCCGCAAGACCCTCCGCATGCTCCTCCACGACCCGCCGGAAACCGCCGACGAAGAAGTCAGAGTCCGCTCCAAGCTCAAGGATTTGCTCCTCTCCTCGCCGCCGCCGCCGCCGCCGATCAAGAAACGCCAGGAGCAGGAGGGGCTGCTCCCCGCCGCCGCCGCCGGCCTCAGGTTCCGACTCCGGCCAGGCTCCGGCTTACGGCGCGGCGGCGCCGCCGCACTCCGGCATCGACTGATGAGAAGAGCTTGGCGACCTGTGCTCCTATCCATCCCTGAGTAGTTACTGTTACTTATTTACTGTTGTGAAATTATTAAGAGTTCTTAAGAACTTATGGTTTTGTTTATTAATTATTAATTATTATTCTTAGGGTGAAATTAATATATTATCACATTTATTTTTTATTTTTACTTTTCTCTAGTGCATGTATGTGTAATTATTTTTTTAATTAATGTTGCCATCGCTACGCTGTTGGTTGTCGTTGTAATACTGTGAAATTGAGTGAACGGCGGTGGCCTTTGCGTGATTCTCGTATTTAGTAATTAAAAATATTAATTATTTATTTATAATTATAACTTATAACTATTTGCCAATCTATGAGTGAGAACGAAATATATATATATATATATATATATATATATATATATATATATATATATTTGGTTGATTATATTTGTTTTAATCCAATTGTTAATTTTTATAGTATTTTGAATCATACAAAAGTATAATAACAAGTGTAAATTTTTTGAACGATTTTCGGACATTTGTTATTTGTTTGATTTCTGTGAAGTATTTTTAAAATGTTAGATAAAGATAAAAATTATAAGGAAGAGATAGAGATAAATATATACAGTATACGAAAAAAGAGATAAATATATACAGAATTCTAAAAACAAAAAAGTAAGGTTTTTGATACAATAATTTTAGTATAACATTTAGTGCTTTTTTATTTTTATTTTTCTGAAATGTTTTTGAAATGTGTATATATGGAAAGAAGTAAAAACTAACTGAGAAATTGAAATAAATGTATACAATGTCGTGTTAGAAAATAATAGTTGGCGGAAATTAAATTAAAAATTATGATATATGTGTGTGTGTCCGTTCGTAGCAATTAGTAGTTTTCTTTCCCTCTCTATATATTTATACAAATTACTTTTTATGTTTTTTTGTATACATATATCATAAAAGTATACTCTTAAATCAAATAGAATAATATTTATCTTTTTATTGTTTCATTTTTGTGTTCAGTAAATATATATTTTCCTAGTTTTTCAAACTGTAAACAGTTTTATTAAACTATGAAAAAATATAAACGTTCAACCTATTTTAAGGTAGATTTGAGGCACCAAAGGGGTCTAGCTCAGTTAATTGAGCATGTACGTGAGTGTTATAAACCCTTTAGTACTGTATTTGATTCCTACAAATAAAAAAAAGGTAGATTTGAGGCGAAAGAAGAGAAAGACAAGAACAAAAAAGAAAAGGCGGATAGGAACTGTATTAAATATAATAAGTGATATAATGAAAAATTAAGAGAAAAATGAAATAAAAATAAAATGAAAGAGTGTAATGTGTAAACCAATTATGATATCCGCTCCTTCCCTCCTCCGTTTTTTCTCTCTCTCTTTATAATGATACATTAGAAAGATACATGGATTCGTACATTTTAGTATCGACACTCAACTTAGTTATGCCAAACATTATTCGTACGTTAGATTCGCAACTGTCCACGCAGAACTCTCACTTCATGTGTGGCCACCATTGGCCAGAAAATTAATAGGAAAGAACGAAAGCTAAACAAAAATGAAAAGAGTTGGATAAAGAAGAAGATATGTAAAATGACATTATTCATAAGCATTATTTGTATCCGTAAATTAACGTTCAAACACTACTATGATACGGCACATGTGCGAAACTCAATTCAATACACATTTTGGATTCTAATTTTGAAATTAGGCTAACTCATAAGTGGCTACACTTTTCTTTTCTTTTTTTTCTCTTTTATATATATTTATATATACACACACGCACACACAAACATGGGTTTCAAAAATCATGATGTAGAGCATAATGTTGGCATGCAATGATGCTAGCTTGCTGTAGAAATGTAACGGGCATGAGTAGATCGAACAGGCCTGCTTATTATCATTGTGTTTAATTATATTTTTAAAAAATTAAATCGCCAATTTATCATTGTTTTTATTTATTGCATGAGGACAAGGCAAAGTTTGCCATTTGTGGAAAATGACAATCTTAAACGGGCCAAAATTTTAAACCAAACATGTGTTTCAACAACCTTATTTTATAATTTTTTTAGAAAATGAAAAAAAAAAAAACAATGGGTAAAGTAAACAGACTCTTAGTGGGGTATTACCACAATGTTAAGTAGTTTTTGTTTGTATTGTGATTGTAGGTCGCCTCAAAGTTTGCACTTTTGATTTTTGGGCTTTGGGAAATAAGATTAATCAAACAAGGCCCACCAAATGCATTAATATCTGATAATTTTATATATAATAAGTAAAATAATTTTATTTATATTTATGAAGTATTGTCAGCTGGATTACTCAATTGCTAAGAGAGGTACATGGATATTGTAAGTTTGTAAAATCGTTTTTGCTTTCAAGTCTACAACTTCACTTAATGGAATGGGTTAAGAGGAATATATTTCGATTATTTCCATTCTCGGGTAGTTAATTTTTTTTTATTTTTTTTATATCTCGGGTAGTTAATTCAAACAACGGGAAATGACTACATAACAAAATGAGTGTGATTTTGAAATTTACTACATTTGCCCAAAGCAAGACGTTTCTCGCATCAGAAATTTTGATGTTATAGTCTATTATAGTTCAAATTAAAAAGAGTAAATTACTTTGAGATTTGTTTTTATTATACTCGATACTCCTGTATTTTTTTACATTATTTTGAGTTCCTAAGGAGGTTAATGTAACATTTTTTTACGTCTGAGAAGGAGTCGGTGTAACAAAAGTCCAAAAATTAAGATATTTTTTTGTAGGGTTCAAAAACAGAAAGGTATCAAATGTAATAAGGATAAATTTTAAGGAAGTATGTGAAATTTACTCAATTAAAAATATGGGTCAAAGAAAGTGTTGTAATGTGAAGGGTCAGCTCAAAAGGAGAGTGTGGACAGAAACTAAATGTGTACCAAACATAAAAATTGTATAGTCCAAAATATTCAAATTAAATAAAAATTAATTTCTCTGTGATTATATACACTTTATTTTATTTTTATTTGTCCGGTGTGAGACTTCAATTTTCCAACCGTAAGAATGATCACATTAGCTTATACAAATTTTATGCTCGTGCTAATAGAAATGCTTTTTTATACACGCGATTGCAATAGTCTCAGTTGAGTCATAGAAATGCTTTTTATCCAAGTATAGCAAAAATGGTGTGTAGCCTAATTGATTCTCACAAAAAAAAAAAAAAGTTACCAGCTAATCGATTTTTGAAAATGTTTAATTCAGTCTATTATTTCCTTAGACTGAGCTAAACCTCTCTTCCTGGATCAACGTTCAGTTACTTTTGACCAATGTTTTCAAAATTGAACACGTTATTGAATCATTAAAGAGATTTATGATCTTAAATTTGATATACACGCATAAAAAATAAAGTAAATAATATTTTTCTTGAGATTAATATATATATATATATATATATATATATATATATATATATATATATTATTTTTTTGACGTTTACAATAATCTTTCTTGTAGAGGTATATTGTGTAATATTTTTTCAAATAATATAAGTTGGGTTAATGAAATGTATAAAAGATATTAATGTAATGTTTTTCAAACAATTAATCTAAAAAAGAGGAATATTGAAAAAAAAATTGATAAAATCTCATAGTATCAATATAATTTACTCTAAAAAAATAATGTACGTATTTCAAATGTATAACTAGAATCACGTCGAGTATGTTTTTGACATAGATATATAACTTAATTAATCTCGTACGATCTTTTTTACCTAAAACTTTGATAAAATCTATAACAGATGAATACTCAGCTTGTTTAGGGATGGCAATTAGCCAATTAGATTCGCATCCATATGTAGAAACTATCTATGATGAAAAGGAATTATACATATAAATTTTAGTTTGAGCGAGTATTTATTCCCAAAATTATTATAGGAATGGGTGTGGAAACTCACCCGGCCCATATTTCATATCTCCCCAAATATTATTTAATATATTAAATAATAAATTTGAGTTGAGATAATGAATTTGACCTTGGATATATATAAGCATTCATAAAATATAGGTATTGATACTAAAATTGTTATCAACACTAGTATGAGTTTGGCACCTTCAATTTTTTTTAATACATAATTAGTCTCTCAAAAAGTAAATATGTAATAATTTAGTCCCTAAAAAATTATTAGTAACTCAAATGGATTCTTGAAAATATTAACTAAATTGGAAGAAAAATTAAAATGTTCTACATTTGTAACTTTACAAGACTATTTGTTGATTTTTTTTCTCTTCAAAGACTAAATTAGGTTAATTAAATAATAGTTTTATAAAATGAGTTTAATGGTGATGCACTGACGGTGTAAAATAGTTTTACATTGTCATTCAATTACAAATCTAGGTTGTGATTGGATGACAGTGTAAGTGCGCGACCCTTTTTCTCTTATAAAATAATGTTCCGATCTAAAACTTATTCACTTTGAATGGTTGTTACTTGTTACACGTTACCAAACCATCAAAGCATTCACTTCATTTTGTTTCTTGTTACACGTTACTAAACTACCACTTTATTTATTGTGGATATATATTATTTTATTGTGGACATTATGTTTGACACGGACAATTTTTGCACCAATGTTTCAGCTGACATGTTAAAATTAAAAAGAAAAAGAAAAAGAAAAGAAAAGAATAATTTGGTTATGGGATCGACTAGAGTGGATGGTAAAATCATACTAATGAAAATGTAGTAATTGGATTAGTAGCATTCGCTTGCAGCTAATAACCACAGTTTATTCATACAAGTTGTTTTGCCTATAGAATCATGACAATGGAAAAGGAACAAAATAAATAAAATTGATGAACAAACCAGATTGTATAGTAGCTTTCTACACACGATGACATGCTTCAAAGGCCATCAAATAATTTAAATAAGGTTTTGTTAATTATCGTCCTTAAGACAATAGTTAATAAATATATTAAAATAAAAATATTTTATTAACAATTATAATAAAATATATATTAATAACATTTTACCTTTATGTTGTTCGTCTGAGTAGAATTAGACTTGGTTCCCTTATGTCTCGCATTATAGGTCACATGTATTTTCAATGAGAGATAATACTACTTGAACTAGGTAAGACCACTGTGAATGACAAAATTCTCTTTCTGAGTATTTAACGTAGTTGTATACGTAAGATTCAAACTCGAGACTATTAATTAAGTTGAAAAAATCTCGGTCACATTTAATAACATTAAATATCATACCTTTAAGAAAAAACCAGTTTTTTAGTTTTTGACTATTGCAGTAAGAGCAATAATTAGAAAAAAAAAAAACGATTTAAATATTAATTTTGCAACAATGCGTGCCCTATTTTTGTTTCTCCACTTTCAGATTCAAGCTTTGCACCTCACTTCATGAGGATCAAAACTGGTAATTCCGTGTGCACGATTTGTCCTAAATTCTTAACCAATGCTTCACAAACCAGATTGGGTTTCTTGACTTGAGGTTTTCAGGGAAAGTATACTATATTAATAATTATCTCTCTTTTCATGGCTAAAATTCTCTGCTAAATTCCACAGATAGTAAATAAACATATTTTTCCTTTATTCCTGTTTTAAAGGGAAAAAGAACAAAAAAACAAAAGAGTCCAAGTTGTTAAAAGCTAACAAGAGAATTAAAATATTAGAAGTGTTCCTAATGTGACAAAGTGCAATAGTGCACAATTAATGTAATAATTTAAATTAAGGGACCACATGCACGGGCTTTATTATTGCGATGTACTTGGGAGCTGGCACCATTTACCACCCATTTATGATAGGCCTCAATTATTGTCTTATTTTGTATTTTATTTGTAAAAACTTCCTATTTTGCTTTTGGTTACCCACGGATTACAACTATTTTATGTAATAATTAAATTAAATTATGTAGTCACTGAGTTCTCAAGAAACTTCTGATGCCACATTGCTATAGGTACTTTCTTTAACCAAACAAACACTTCATAATACTGAAAAGTCAACACTGCCTTTGAAGAATGGAATTCTAATGCTGATTCTCTGTCATAAAAAAGCTCGATCAGAAACATGATGCTGTAATTTTTGTGAGGAGCCTTTTGTTTTGCAGCTTTATCTGTCCTCTAATCTGATAAGACTCTTTGGCATCATCCCCTTTTTTGCAACATAATGTTCTCCAAGTGGAGAAAATAAAATTATAGATGGGAGGCATCAAAATTAGAAATATTAGTTTTTATAACTTTTTAATTATTAAAATTAAATCTTTTAACTTAAAATGTTATCCAATAATTAATATAATATAATACATTTATGTTGTGACATTAATTTATATAAATTCATATATATATATATATATATATATATATATATATATAATGCTATTTAAATAATAAAATTATTCCTTTACATTTTATACATTTTATTTCATTTAAATATTTTATATATTTTTCTTTGTCAATCTATATTGATCTTGGAGGAAATTATGGTTAGAATGTGATTTTTGTTGGTGGTGCAAGCTTTCAAAGATGTTGATTTGGTTCCTTGGAAGTTTCGGAATAGGTGGATTAACTGTATAGAAATTACAAAGAATATGTCATTTTTAGTAGACCATATTTATAGAGAAGGAAATACTTGTGCAAATTTGTTAGCTTCCCATGCGACATCAGTTACAGGTTTTTGATGGTGGAACTTTATCCCCAATTTTGTTGTCAATGAGTTCAGCAGAAATAGGATGGGTCTTCCTAGCTATAGGTTTAAATAGCTTTTGCAACATGGGTTTGGTTTATGCCCCCAATGATTTTGTACATGCTCTTTTCCTTTTATGTTAATGTTAATTCTTGGTGTGCAGCAGGTTGGCAGTTGTGCTGGTGGTGCCAATATAGTTGGGATCACGTCCACAGTTGTTAAGTGACTGCTTGCCATTTTTTTTTCTAAAAAAAAAAGTAATATGTTACATTTTCACAATATTTTATTAATTATCAGATAAAATATAAGAGACTTATTTTTTTAATAATTAGAAATTATAAAAGCTAATGCAAGCAATTAAGATTGAAAAAGACTAAAAATTTTTTGTTAAAAAAAAAGACTAATATGATACATAGACTAACATAAGAGGCCTAAAAATACAATTAAACCTTTGTTTTTATGGTTTCAAATGATCACACATAAATTTGTACAATTTTTTTATGAAATGGAATGAAACTATTAAGAGGAAGAGAAACTAAAAACCAAGAGTTAGATGAAAAGTGAAATTCGCTCAACTTGAAACCAAAAGCTCTTACGAGTTCTCTTTATATACAAGCTAACTGCAGATTGTTTGCAACTAACTTGCTGACATAACTAGCCAGAGTTAAATTAGTTAACCACTAACTCTACAATTAATTCCATTCATGCCCTTTAACATCCCCAAAAGTTAAGGCTGAAATATATGAATCAGTCCTAGCTTGAGAAAAAAGATTTTGGAAGTGACTTAGGAAAAGGGCCATAGTGAAAATATTTATTGTCTTATGAGTGTTTGTTAAAGGTGATAGCTTCATGAGTCTATTTTGAAACTTACCACGCACAACATGACAATCTATGTTTAAGTACTCGGTACTTTCCTAGAATACTAGGTTAGTTACTATATGCAATGCACCATAGTCATTATGCAAAAATGACATTTCACGTGTTTTTATATTGAATGTTAAAATGATAAAAAAAAATATTGAATGTTAAACAACTAATGTAAAAAATAGTGTTCATTGATATGTTTGCAATTTAAAGAAAAAAATTTATATCAATTCAAGGATAATCAATATAAAAGAACATTTTAAGTCAATTCTAATTGAATCGATGTAAAGAAGCTATTTTACATCGGCTCAAATTAAAACCGATGTAAAATGGCTTTTTAAACCTAAATGAAATCCCACTTTGTCTTTGTCTTCCTCGCTTTATAATCCTTACGAACCACTACTGCCACTGTCTGAGCCTTCTGCTACCATCACGAACCACCGCTGCAACCCTTGCAAACCTTAAACTGGTATGTTGTTTAGTTACCAAAATAACAATATATCAATAATTAAAAAATAACAATATATTACAACACAAATTATTTATCATAAATCTAAAATATAATTTATATATATTCAAAATTATCTATTTGTTATAAATTTTAATTATAATATAATTTACATATTTAGAAATATTTATTTATTATAAATTTTAGTTATATAAAAAAACATTATTCCATACAATGCACAAACTAAAATACTAGTGTGTGTGTGTGTGTGTGTGTGTGTGTGTGTGTATATATATATATATATATATATATAATTTATCTCCTTTTTATTTTATTTAATTTCTTCTTTTGTTCTCCCGTTTCCTCCTCGATTTTTTTTTTTTTTTTATTTCTTCTTTCCATGATTACAAACACTCCTTACAATTTTAATTTTTTTTTTTTTACAATGGTCACACTGAGGTTCAAACTTATGATCTCATGCATTTTATTTCAATCCCCAACCACTAGGCTGACCCTAGTGGATAATTTTAGTTTAAGTTAACAGAGTAATTAATTGAACTTATATTTAAATCAACAATAAATAGTTAATACATGGACAATATAAAAGCTTTTATATTATCATTTAATTATAGATTATCATATATAATAAATTTATTCATTTTTACAATAAGTACTTTAAAAATCATATTTATCATCATTTTATTGTTTAATTAACCATTAAAAAAATACTCATTACCAAAATAATTTTTATTATTTCACAGTACAATAATATATAAAAATTAAACTATTAAACTAATTTAATTGACCAATGCATTTGCATCCACGAAGCAATGAGGTTGAATTGAAATCACCTGCTCCCATTCAACTCTTTTCCATCTTCCCCAATTAAAAAATAACACGTTATATAAAAATTAGACATTAGAATTTCACCCATTTAAATAGTTTGTAACACGTACGGTTACACTCAACCTCTTCCCTATGATGTCTCTCTCCTTTCTCCATCATTGTCAATGTCAGTTTGCAATCCCAAACTGTTGTTCTTCTATCCCAACTTGTTTGTTTTTTTGTTCTTCCTATCCAAACATCAATGTCTTATTTATTATCATCTTGTTTCTTGTTGTAGCTTATTGCGTTTCCAAATTATACGTCCTATTCCAGCTTCTTCTTCCTTTTTTTTTTTTCTATTTTGTTTTCTAATTTGACAATTGAGTGTCTAGGTAACATAAGGTGTCAAGGATACGAATCTAGGGACTCATTTGTAGTAGTCTATGGATTCTCAGATAAATTCCTATACTATTTTGATTTGCCTTATTATTCATTTTTAACAATTTGCTAGAACTCTTCTAACAAAAATGGTGTTAACTAGGGGTAGTGGAAGAGAGAGATTTGTGAGGGGAAAGGGAGACAATCAATGGGTAGTATGGAGAATATTTATGAAATATGGGACTAAATTATGGTGTCAAAGAGAAATTAAATTAGAAAGAGGAAAAAATACATGTATTTTTAAATTGATGTGACACAATTTAATTGGGGAGACAAGAATAGGGATATGGAAAGGAGACAGGTACTGATTTTCAAACGGAAACAACGAAAGTGAAACTTAACCCATGCAGGAAGCATCATCTATAATGCTTTAAAATCATTGGTCAGCAATACAAAATTTTCCTTCCTTCGGGTCAAGGAAAGTAAGAAAACTCTATTAACTACATCTTAAATGATATGATTTTCTTGCAGTTAAAAAAAATGATTTGATTTACTTATAAGTTACATTGATCATTTAGGACTTCGGATACAATGGACATTTGCACTGACTAAGGGTAATGCATTGGTTGGCAATCTTATATTGATTTTAACTGCATGCCTTCGCATGATGAAGAATTATAATGGTATTATACAATTACAAGGTAATCTAGATTAGCTTAATCACGAAGAATAAACTATAATTATTTAATTCACTTCTCCTAATTATCTGCATGTGTGCTTCAACTTCTTCGTTCTAGAGCTCTTACGGGCAAAAGTGTGAACACTTTGTTATTAACAAGCAATGGTTGTTTGGTTTGATGGAAAAGGGAAGGAAAGATTGTGGATGAAAACAAAACATCACAATTTTCAATCTTTTTATTGTTTGGTAGTTTCAAAAGAGAGGAAAGAAAGAAATTAACAATCCCACATAAAAAAATCTTTCCTTTCAATTCGGGAAGAAAAGAGAGAATAGAAAGTGTGTAAATATATAGGACAAAATTACTCTTAATTGTGTACCACATCTCTTTATTATTTTTGGGACATTTATGTCATTTCACATGCATGTCTTTTTCCTTTCTTTCACTTTCTCTCCTACCAAATAACTTAAAAAATCATCTTACTTTCTATTCCTTTTCTTTCATTTTTCTTTACTTTTGCGTTCTTTTCTTCATTTTTTTCCCTCAACCAAACATACCATAAGTGAAAGGGCACTCTCAACCAGGGAGAGTGAGAGCGCATGTGGGATCCATAAGACTTAGTTTTGAATTTCATTTTTTGTGTCATTTGCAACAATTTCACCTTTGTTTATAGTAAAATGATTATTTATTTTTCTATTTATTGTAGATTTTAACTGAGAAATCTAGAAGGAATATAAAAATTCTCATTCCCATCATTATGATCAAGATTTTATACCCTAATTAATCATAATTTTTAATAATTACTCCGAGCTGAGACTCGAAGAATTATAAAAATGATTATTACGTCCTGATTTATCAATATTTATGGTTGACATGGGGAAAAGTCTCAAATGGGTATAACTTGACTATTTGAGCTTAAAATCATGTTCCATATATTTAAATGTAGCTCTGTTATTTTTTCTTGAATTTTTTGAAACTTCAAAGAAAAATCAATATGTCCTAGATTGTCTACTAAGAAGCTAGCTAATATTGATTCAGCTTTAAAACTTGATGAAACTGACAAAATCAATTCATTTTTAAATTAAACATATAAAAATATAATTTTCATAAAGATTAGAAATTTATTGAGCTAAAATGAAATTAATATTAATTTTAGCCCAAAAATACCTAAATAATTAGCAAAAATTCAAAATTAATTATAAAAATTAATTTTAATTCAAAATAATGATAGATGTAAAATAAGGTCTCCACCAAGTTTCAAATAAAATTGAATTTATTTGCTCAAAAAGTTAAAAATTAAAGTTTTTAACATGTAAATGGATATTGATCAACCCGAGAAGTTGAGGGATCTCTATACAGAGACCCGGATGAATGGAGATCTATGCATAGACCCCCCTCCCCCCCCCCCCCCCCCCTTCAACTGAGCCATTACACGTCCCCCTCCCTATCTCATTTTACCACATGCCAAAATTTATATTATATAATATGATGCACCAAGTACGTGGATAGTGCACTAGCCTGGCCTATTTAAACTATATATAGTTTTAAAACTTGGACTAGACCGACCAGTCTAACAGTTTAGTCGAGAATTGGACCTTTTACCAGTCTAGCATGTATCCAGATCAAACATGTAATTGGCCAATGCTGATGTCATCACACCAGTCTTAAATTGGTTAAAACTTATTACTCGACTCATCTGATTAAGTTGTCCATAAAAGCTTAACTACTAATCCATTGCATTTATTTGATAAATGTGTTGCAAATATATATATATATATATATATATATATATATAGGTGTTAAATGAACGGTAGTAACCTTGCTTAACTTGTGCTCCAACAGTAGTAACCTTGCTTATTGCTTCCTTATTGAAGCTACACTTCAAGTCTTCAACACACATTTATAATTAAAAAGAAAAGTTGGCAGCAAGCCTCCAAAATGACAAGGCTCCATACATTAATACTACCAAAGGAATAATTAAAAACTGACCACAATAATATTAATTAACAAGTTCCATAAAGTACTACAAATTCATAATTTTAGTCTTCAAAAACAAGAAAAGTAAACAATGCAGAAAGTAAACAAGTTCAGTCACGACTCACAATTACTAAACAAGTTCCATAAAGTACTACAGATTCATAAATTCATAAACAAGTAACAAGTTCAACAATAATTCAACAAATATCTCCAACAACAAATTAAGATGTTGGGATTTCTCCTTGATCATTTTGTTCTGTAAACAACGGTATATCCACCACTTCTTTGACATCTATAATTCATAATACAAAACTAAAGTAAATAACTAAAATTAAATTCAAATTTCAATTTTTGAAAACAAAAGAAGAATTACAACATATTACTAATTTAATATTACCAGATGATCCAACTTCTGAATAACCATACAACCAATTGCGAGTACAAGTGAGGGCTTGCACAGTTTCAGGAAGTAGAGAATTTCTATACTTATGCAAGATGCGACCTCCAATACTAAATGAAGATTCTGAAGCCACTGTTGTGATTGGAATACTTAAAACATCACAAGCCATAAGTGCAAGTTGAGGGAATCGAAGCTTATTCAACCTCCAATATTGGAGGACATCAATGTCATTACCAACAATGCATTCTTCTTTCAAGTATATGTCAAGTTTAGACTTGCCATCATTTGAAGTCTTTTGTCTTATTTCTTGATGGTATGCCTAAAATTAAACAATCACAATACAACTAAATTAGAGACATTAATTGAAAACTAAATATAATGTAATGAATAGAAATTAGTGAATTACTCAAACTTACATTAAGAATGGATGACGAGAAATTTCCACTTGACATCGGAGGATGAGATTGAGTGTCTCTTGATGAACTAGGTAGAGATGAGTTTGATGCATTGGCTTGGCTTACATATTCAACAAAGAGTTTATACAAACCCCTCTTCACTTTTTCCACCTTCTCTTCATAATCATTTGGATAAAGCCTCTTACAACAAAAGGTTATAAAATTCAACTTTGCCTTGGGGTCAAGAACACATCCAAATGCAAGAGTGACACTATATTCACTCCAATATTGATCAAATTTCTCCTTCATCCTTGCTGTCATTTCTTTGATTACCTCATCTTCACTAATCAAATTTTCATTCAATCCCATCTCTATAATTGCAACTTGCATGAAATATAAGTTAGAGGTGGGGTAATGTGACCCAGAGAAAAAGTTAGTAATATCATAAAATGGGGCTAAGAATTCACAGATTTTCTCTGCTCTTTCCCACTCTTCATTGGTTAGGCAGAAATTGTAATTTCTATCACTATATCCCAAACTAGTCAATGCATGACGATACCTAATAGCACTTTCAAGCATCAAGTACGTAGCATTCCATCTAGTTGCCATATCCAACCTCAAGCCACTACCTACATCAGCCAAGTGCACTTGTTCAACACATTTTTGGAAATCCTTCATCCTTGACTCCGAGGCCCTCACATACTTGACACTTTGTCTAATTTTCCACAAAGCTTCAGCACCTGCAACCTTCAAACCTTGTTGAACTATCAAATTCAAGAAATGTGCACAACACCTTACATGAAAATAATCACCTTTACATAACAATGCATTTTTCAAATTAAGCCTCTCTTTCAAAATTCTTACCAAGGTGTCATTAGAAGAGGCATTATCCAATGTGATAGAAAATATTTTTGCTTCTATCCCTCAATCCTTAAGCTCTCGAAGTATTTTTTATGATAATTCTAACCCAGTATGTGAAGTATCCAAGTGACAAAATGAAATCAGTTTACTATTTAACTTCCAATTTTCATCAACATAATGTGTCGTCACCGTCATATAGCCTTGAGTAGTTACAGCTGTCCATACATCAGAAGTTAAACATATTCTACCAGGAATAGAAGCTAATGCACTCTTTAGCTTTGCCTTTTCAGTTAAAAACACTTTCATGCAATCAGATGTTGTAGTGTTTCTACTAATGGGTTTAAAATCAGGATTCAACAACTTATTCACTGCCCAAACCCCCTCATACTCAGCATAGCTAAATGGAAGATCATGCTTGATAATACATTTAGCAAGTGCATCTCGATAAGCCTTAGAATCAAATTTTCACTGCTTCAAAAATGTAGCTTTGTTATCCAACATGACCCTCACATCTTGGTACTTAGGAAAACCCCCACATTTGATAATATGACGCCTTAAATGGTTGGTACCAGAAATAGCTTTACATGTATACAGTTTCACACAACCCTTACATTTACATTTCTCCACCCCATCAATTAGGCCAAACTTTTCAAAATAATTCCATACCTCACTGGATCAAGGCTTAGTTTTCTTAGCCTGTACACTATATGGGTCATCATTAGCATCCCTACCCTTACTCTTATTCCCAGCAGTAGTGGTACTATAATTAACATAAGGGTTGCTATTTGGGGTAGGCTATCTGTTTTCAGGTGCAATTTCCATTTTATCAAACTCATCCTCCATATTTTCTAAATTTTCAAACAAAATACATGTCTACAATATAAAAAATTAACAAGATTCACTCATTAATTTAACAAAAAATAGAATAGAATTAAGAAGGAACCTAATAACAGTCCAATATTTAATAGAACAAGAAGTGATAACAAGATTTTCAGTCAATAAAAAAGATTCATTCATTACAATAACCAAAAAATAGAATTGAATAAAAAAAAGGAACCCAATAACAGTCCAATATTTAACAAAACAAGAAGTGATAACAGGATTTTTGATACCCGAAAAGTTAGAAGCAAAGGTGGAAGATAGGATTCAAGAGCCAACTGCGATGTCCTTTGCAAATTGCAAGACCTCCAACCACCGTTGTTTTTTCCCTTTTAGTTCCTGCAGAGTAAAATTAAAATATCAAAAAACCAAACTATGTTAATAAGGAAATAAAGGAAAACAACACTCCTCAAAAGGAAATAAAAAAAATAACAAAATTAAACTTACCAAAACGCACTCCTCAAATCAAACTGAGAACAGTTTCTTCGATTTCTTCTCTACTCTTTCGCTGCTCGGCTTGCGCCATCGCGTGGAGGAAGCAAGTTGTAGCATCGTCGCCTGGCGGAAGCAAGGTGTTATGCTATTGCATGGAGGAAGCAAGCTTTGTTGCATCATCGCACCCTCGCAGTGCCTTTGGAAAAATTAGGGTTGGTCACTTAACTTGGTTGTGTTTGAGTGTTTGTGCCTCTGTGGGTGTAGGACACATTATCATGGGCCACAGACACAATCCATTTACGGAAGGCCCAATTAGAGGAGGTGTAGTGCGTGTTGTTAGTGTATTGTGTAGTGTCAAGTGTGTAGTGCATTATATATTATTTATTTATTTATTTTTATTACATCAGTTTCTCGGGCCAGCCCGTGGCTTGCGGGCTAGCCCGGCCTTAGGCCATTTGGCCTATCGGGCCAGGCCAAAAAGGCCTGATTCTATTTAGGTTGTCATTTTTAAATCCTAGCCTGGCCTAATATATGGGCTAGCCGGGCCGGCCCGTTCGGGCCAGGCCCAAATTGAAAACTATATATAATATAAACTGGTCCATGCAATTCAATTATCAACCCATTGGTTCAATCAGTGACCCACTACCTAGTACCTCAACTGGTTTAATGACCGGTCCAAATTTTAAAACACTAATTTAAACTGGCCCAACAAGCAAGAGCTCTCCCTCCTTATTTCTCCTCTAGTCTGGTCGAGAGTCACACAACACACACACACACTTCATTTCCTTGCTTCTTTCTCACAAAACACAACCACCTTTAACCTTCACCTGAAACTTCCATTTAAGCATCATCATGGAAGCTTTGAAGCTTGTTCTTCTCTTCCTCTTCTCTCCTCAATCTCGTGCTACTTAGGTATAAGGGGGAGTGTGATTTTGAAATTAAGTTTTAATCTTGTCATTTGGTGTGCTATGAAGCAAAGAATGAGTGGTATGACGTAAAAAATTGATTTTTACTTGATTTTATGATGTGGCTTTTGTGAAGATAAAATAGGGCAACAAAGCTTTTGTTTTAATTAACTTCATGTTGTCTTAATCCTTAACAAAACCACAAATCAAACTAAGACATGGGAGATGATAAAAGTAGAAACTTTATGTTGTTTTTCCCTAACCTAGTTTTATTTTTATTTTAAGAAAAAAGAGAGGAGGTCATTTTGACAAAGTTAGAAGGTTCACTTCATTTAATATCAATGGATATAAATTTCGAACATTGGCACGAAACAAGTTTTTACAAACTCAAAATAGTGGAGTTTTTGGTATGTTTGGAACAAGGAGTTACTCTAGCAATAATGATGCCCAAATGAGGTTTGGAGGGGTGCCTTATTATGGAAGATTGATATACATCATTAAGCTTCACTATAATAGCTTCACAATACCTATGTTTAAATGTGAATGGGCTAATACCACAAACCCAAGAGGCATGAAGACAAACAAGTTGGATTTTGTCTTTATTAACTTTTCAAGACTAATACATACTAGAGAACATGAAGATGATGAACCATACATTAAAGCTTCAGAAGCTCAAATGGTTTATTATGTGGACAATGAGAAGGAATAAGGTTGGAGCATACCAATTCATTTGAGGTTAAGAGACTTGTACAACATGGGTGAAGATGATGAAGTTATGGCGTCCATTGAGGCATACCCATCACAAAATTTGGAACAAATTTTCTCTGATGAAGCAACTCATATACAATTAACAAGAAAGGCCATAGATGATGATCCTGAAAGCTCAACTGTTAATGATGATTTTAATTATCATGACCAAGATATGGTTTTATGATCGTCATTCTTGAAATTGTGAAAATGTTCAAAAATTTAAAATTTAAGTGTATGCTAACTTTTAAATGATTTTTACAACTTTCTTTCTTTTTTATTATCATTTTTTTATCGGCATCTAAGCTTACTTTGAACACTTACTCTTACTTGTATCTAGTTCTAAATAAAACATAGAAATTGCATGTCAACTACGCATTGAATTTATTTTCGTCTGAGTTCTTTGTGATTAAAAAGACCAAACATGGTTGAACTCTAAACCATCTATTGATTTCTCTATCTTGTACATCATTGTAAACTGATACACACATTAAGTCATGTGTATTTGGCTAACCCATGCATGAAATTGAATGTAGTTTTGAAACATTGATGCTTAATCATTTTCTGCTTGCTTTCAGCTAGTTAGATTGTGTACATAATAAAAACAAAAGCTAAACTTGAGAAATGATTATATATATGATGTAAGGAATTGATTTTTAGTGTATTTATAGTTGGTGCAGGAGGTCAAAGAATTGCCAAATTTCTAGAGATTACAAATAGAAAGGAATTACTACTTGGAGTAAAAGCTTGAACTCTTTTTTATGTTGTAGATTTTACCTGAAATTTATCATATTTCTCAATTGTTTATCCATTCCTAACATCTTTAAGCATAAATTCTTTTAAGTAATTATTCCCATATGTAATTTCTAACTTTTGCTACTGTTTTAAGTTCCCAAATATGTAGATTACCTGATGGTATGCTTGTTTCTAACCATTTTACTCTCTTTCCAGACTTGAAATTTCCTTTGTAATTGATTTCACAAAGTTTTGAATGTACTACTGGTATCCTTTTTTTGCCTAAAATAAAATTGTTCCAATTCAAACCAACTAAGCAACTTGTTTTTTGAACTATTTAGCTTCTTTGATTGTAGGAAAAGCAATTGAGGTTTCTAAATTTATATCACAGATATGGGTAGTACAAGACAAGTTACTTCTAGGTCTAGATCCACATCAAATCCCCAAAATGCATCTTCTATTGGATCCTATAGTGAGCCTATAGCTAATATTGAATCCTCTCAAGAAGATGTACAAGTTGAACTTGTTGTGGTTAAAAATCCATCTGAAAATCCACTTGTGGCTGAAAATCCACCTGTTGTTTGGGGAAGAACTTCTTCATATTGGACTATGGAATTTATTGGTAAGTGTAATCTAATTTTTGTTTCTCATACATCTTTTTACTTGTTATATGTTGCGTTAATAGTAAATTATTTTTACTTTGTTAGATAGGGAAGGTCATATTATGCAAAGAAATTTAAGGGCGCAACATGTGTTTGCATCTACCAATAGTCCAACAAAAGTAATGACAAGGTGGAATATACACAATCAGCTAGTAAGAGATTCTTCTAGTTTGTTAGCAGGATTTTTAGGCCAAGTTGCATCCAACTTTGGCAACTTTCCCATATTGTATGAGAATTGGATACAAGTTCTAGAAGAATACAAAAATAATGTTTATGTTAACACAATACATGTATAGTTTAAAGTTAAATGAATATGTTTGATTTATTGTTTGTATTTATTATCTAGCAAGATATTTTATTATGTTGTCTTGAAGGCAAATTTTGTTGTCAATGATGGAAAACACAAAGAACATAACTTCTAGAGCCTTGAAAAGAAATGGAAGGACAAATTTTGTAGGTTGTTTGATAAATATCACAATTGGGAACTTTCTGTGGAGGAAAATATTCAGAATCACCCACACATATTAACCAAGACCATTGGGCTATTTTTGTGTGTTACAGACAGAGTGCTAAAACATTTGTAATCATGATACATTGAACTTTTTCTTACTTTGATTAATATTCATATTAACTCTTCATCTCTTTATTGATGCAGGATATTGCAAACAAAAATGCAGCATATTGTGCAAAGTGATCCCCCACGTACTAGGCTCCAAAACACTTGCAAGGAAAAGGGATAAGTTGGTAATGTTCACTAAATCTAGTTCCTATTTCAAAAAATAATATGATAATTTAATAATATCTATACTTATTATATGATGCCTACTTTTAAGAATCACTACATGGTCGGGAATTTACTAGAGTAGAAATGTATCAAATTTCTCATAAAAAGCCTGATAGAACCTTTGTTAATGAAGAGGCTAGAGAATTACATGTAAGGGGAATGTATTATTTGTACTTCATTGTTATTGGTGGCCTACTGGCCTTTTAAATGGTTGTGTATTTAATGTTATATACAAGAAAAATTACAAAATGAAATGCAAAATTGTTCTGAAAATGAGACTTTTGTCAAAGTTCTTGGAAAAGAACATCCCGGATATGTATGTGGTATGGGACTTGGAGTAAGGTCATCTCAAATCATTGGATCTACTTCTCATCTTGCGACATCGACAACTTCCTTCGAGTCTAATGCAAAGATGGAACAAATGCAAGCTGAAATTAAAGCGCTTAAGGCATAAGTGGCACAAGTTGATGTCTTAAAAGAACATATTACATTCCTTATGCATAATGTTAGAGGAAATGAGCTAAAGTAAATAATATTAAATATGTTTTTTAAATTTTTGTATGCACTTCTAATGATGCTAAAGTAGTTCATTTTAAATTAATTCATCATAGAATGGTGGCTTTTCTTATTTCCTGCCTTGAACCAAACTGGTTTTTCAATTCAATTTTTAAAAATTGAACTTCTACTAAATTTAAATGCCTAAACTGAATCGAATCAGATTTTCAATTCAATAATGATTGCTTACATGATCTAGCCAAAAAACATGTTTAGGTCCTGCACTTCCATTTCTAAGTTTTAACACAAAAAAGCTCAGAATGTGGAGCAAAAACAGTGATGTGTTTCTAGCCCAGATTACAATTTTTGTAGTGGACCAATGTTTCCTTGAGGATTTCTACATAATATGTTTAGAAATATAGTATATACATTCCGAGTGAGATAATTGAATTTTTTTGGCAATCATTCATGTTGAAATTCATGTTGTAAAGGGAAATGTTAATACCTTTTTTGTACTATTCCTAGTATTTCGTCTTTGTCTATCTCAGGTATGTAGGATTATATTTGGTATGACTCTGGTAGCTGTATAAAATTATTGATTATGTATGAGAATTATGGTGCATTGCTAATGGGAATTCTAAGTAATTTGTTATACCATTTAAAAGATATTCCTTGACTCTTATAAAGCATGCTCCTCATTATCCCATTTTTGAAGTTCTAATACTCACAAGGTGGTCCTGATGTGCATGAAAATGACACCTGGGTATACACACTCTATTGGGTATGAGTGGTAGTATCCTTGCTAAAACTTATTACAAAAAAAATTAAACTTAATTAATTACATAGTCCCAATGTTTTTTTATTTAATCAAGATAGTTATTATAAGAAAATATGTTAGTTAATCATTATAATAACACTTTTTAATTCAAAACAATATCGGAGGCAAGTCAATGAAACCCTGTTATAGTCATAGGCAGTTTAGAATAAAAAGTTGCAAGAATTTTTTGAGGGGCTAAGTATCCAACACAGGGTGACGTCGGTCGAGCACCCCCAGTCCAACGGACAAGCCAAAATGACCAACAAAGCCGTCTTAGGGGAGCTGAAGAAAAGGTTAGGAGATGCGAAAGGAGGATGGCCGAAGAGTTATTGGAGGTTTTATGGGGGTATCATTGTGCCCCCCAATCATCAACCAATGAAACACCTTTTCCTTTGACATATAGAGTGGACGCCATGCTTCCAGTGGAGGTCAGAGAGCCTTCACTACGCCGAACACTCTTCAACGAGAAAGGAAATGATGACTCACTTAGAAGAGAACTAGACTTAGCTGAAGAAACAAGAGATATGGCAAGTGTAAGAATGGAAGTTGAAAAGCAAAGAGCTTCAAGAAGATATAATTCAAGATTGAAACCTACGGACTTCAAGGTTGGGGATCTAGTATGTAGAGTTCAGAGTGATGCAAGGAAAGAATCTAAAGAAGGAAAGTTTTCGGCTAATTGGGCAGGACCATTCCATATTACTCAGAGCTTGAACAATGGAGCATATAAGCTAGAGCACTTGTCAGGAGAGGCAGTTCCTAGGACTTGGAACAATACTCACCTGAAGTTTTATTATAGCAAATATGTAATTTCAAAGGTGATGTACTATTTTTCCTACCTTGGTCTTTTCTCCTAATAAGAAAGTGAAAAGGTTTTGGCCAAGGAGGTTTTAACGAGGCACACCTTCACATCAATAAAGATTTATATTCTCATCAAACTATGTTTTATAACTACTTCCTATTTTCGCATAAAAGAAATAAATGCCCTATCGAGGCCACATCCCTCGGTGTAGTGTGTATAAATTAAATAGATGCCCTACCGAGACCATATCCCTCGGTGCAGTTTTGCATAAATTAAAAAGATTCCCTACCAAGGCCTCATTCCTCGGTGCAATGTGCAAATAATCAAATAAATACCCTATCCAGGCCTCATTCCTCGGTGCAGTGTGCAAATAGTCAAATAAATGTCCTATTGAGGTTATACCTCTCGGTGCAGTGTGCAAAAAGAAAGAAAAAAATGCCCTACTGAGGCTCCATCCCTCGATGCAATGTGCAAATAATCAAATAAATGCCCTACCGAGGCCTCATCCTTTGGTGCAGTGTGCAAATAGTCAAATAAATGCCCTGCTGAGGTTATACCCCTCGGTGTAGTGTGCAAAAAAATTGAAAAAGTGCCCTACTAAGGTCATACCCCTCAATGCAATGAGCCAAAATTGAATAAGTTCCCTATGATGGCCCTACCCCTCAGAGAGTATCCATAAATTAGATAAGTGGTAGGGATCCATACCTTGGTTAATAATCAAAGCAGGGACCTGTGCCAAAAAAAAAAAAAAAGCTCAGTCGTTAGTATGTGCTCGAACTGACATCCATGGCTCAGCTTTTGGAGAACCTCCAAGTCGAGAATGATGTCTTGTTTATGAACAAGAATAATATTAGTATTCAATGATGAAAGAACTACACTTTGGTCTTTAGCGATGCTGACATTGACAAGCTTCTTGGCCTCGACTCATGTTATAATACGCAACCAAGTCTATGATTACCAATTTTGTATATGCACCAAACCAAGACACATGTCTCGGCCCTTATAGCTTAGCCTTATGTCTCAACCAAAAAGGTTATGGCCTAAGTAAAACCTCAAAGCAAAGTCCTATCTCTCGGACACACACACACACACACACACATATATATATATACACACACACACACACACATAAAGACCCTCGATCAAGGAAATAATTAGCAAACAAGAATCGAATCCTATGGATCCGTTTGTAAACAACTTCAGACGGGACCACACGTCTTGGACTTAAAAAGCCAATAGTGGCAAACACATGTCTCGGCTTTGGGAGAAATGCTAAACTAAGACCTATGCTTTAGTCCCACGAGACTATTTCTCGGCCCAGATCAACACCTATGTCTCGGCACTTGGAACTAAGGAACCATATCTTGGTCCTTGACGAACATGGTTCTTAGCCATATCCAATTTCAAAATACCAAGATCTCAACATTTTATCATAATTTTGAGTCCTATAGGTCTCGGCAGATAACACATCAAGACATGAGACCTGCATCTCAACACTTATAAGCAATGTCTCGATCCTCAACAAACTTAGCCCTATGTCTCGACCAACAATATAAAGAATTCAAGGCCATGTCTCGATCCTGTCAGGGGTATTAAAACTGGGACATGTGCTCGGTCATATGTGTGTTTGTTATTAAATTGAGACATATGCCTCGGTCACTCAAATTGGTAAGTATAGGCCAAAGATGACATATAGATCTCAGCTCTTAATTATGATACCCATATATTGGTAGTCATATATTGGCCATTGCCACATAACCAGACATACTACTCAGTTATGAACGATCTACAAATCTTATGATTTCATAAGCCACAATATCTGAGACCTATATCTTGGTTCCAGCAACATATACGTCGAAGACCATGTCTTGGTCTAACTTATAATCAAAGGACCCCATCGATAAGGCCAAATAGCTCGGTCCTCATCAATAATTATGCACCTTGGTGCCTATGTCTCGGCCTCACTTTTGAAGACAAATAACTCAGCCCTTATCAATAATTGTGAAGCTCGATACCTATGTATTGGCCTCACCGAGATCCATATCTCATGACGCTGGTACCTAAGTTTCAATCTCGAACAATCCTATCAATGCCTATAGCCATGATGTTTGTCTCGATCTAAAGTTATAGTGACAACCAATTCATATGTCTCGGCATTGGTTGAATTACCAACATTAGCTTATATGACCTGTTGAGAGTCGATCCCTGTGACTCGGATTCATCCCAATTATAACTTAGGCATATGATATAATGCAAGGGTCTCAATCGTTAATACTCAAAACCGAATCCCTTCCCCAACTAAAGTATAATTGTATTTTCTTCTCATGAACTTAGTATCAAAATGGCATGCAAAGGCAGTTCTTAGAAATATTGTTCAAACAAAAGATGTATAAGAAAAGGATACTTTAATAGAAAGAAGGCCGAAGTCATTACATGAGGTACCAAATACAAAAGCTTTAACATAAAGAGATTTCACAAAACAAGATGACGCTTCACTAAGAACACACTAGTCACATTCGACCGAGGCCGATACATCATACCAAAATAAACATCCATTAGTAACAAAGACATTCAACAGCTGGCCACAATCCTAGACTTCTCGATCAACCACAACTTGTTCTTCCTCTTGATCCTCTTCGTTTGTCTCTTCCGATGCTACTGCACCTGTCATAGTAGGAGTTGAAGGAACCTCAGATGGTTCGGCCACTTCATTCATGATTTGCGTAGGAATAGTGGTAGGGGCATCATAAGCACCATGAAGAATCTCTGCAAGAGGCCTCAGCTTGCCATTATAAACATCTTTGTCAATGTCTAACTAAGAAGCTTTTGAGAAACCAAAGAACATAGCTTGTCTCATGGTCTTGTCAAAACCTTTAGTATGTTGCTTAATGACACTTACCTTAACCAAAGAAACCAAGTATTCCGCCTTAACTTTGGTGGACCTTTCAACATCCCTACTATGCTCCATTTCTGTCAAATCTTTCTTCGAGCACTCCACTTCAATAAGTGCAAGAGTGGCGGAGTCTTCAGCCTCTCCTTAACCTTACACTCTTACCCTATTTCCTTATCTTCAAGTAACTTCACTAGATCCAAAAACATCTCAACCTTAGTGTTCAACTCGATATTGGTATTAGTTGTGCTATAAAGAGTCTCATTCAAATCCGCAAGCTGCTTCTTCAGATTTTCAATCTCCACGGCCTGAGAAGTGAGTTTGACCCGTTCGGCACCCCAAAACTGGCCAATTGACCAAGCCCGAGCCATCAAGTCAGAAAAACCTGTTAATCCATGCTCTACATCAAAACTCTTAATCATTTCTTTGGTGGCTGAAGACATGGCATCTACAATTATGACTACCGATGGGTTGAATCCTTGGCCAAAATCACCAAGGAAGGGAGAGGTGTTCGACGGTGGTGGAGGATGACCGATCACGATGAGGCTGCGAGACCCGCCACCTACCTCGGTCCCAACATTGCTAAAATCTAAGGTCTATTGACCCAGCCTCTAATTTCGTTGATCCCCATCAACCTCACTTACTTCATTGGCCCTCTTCTTTGACTTATTCTTCATATGCCTCTTCTTCTTCTAAGGAGAGGGTGGGTTAGTGACCGGTAACAAACCTATGTCAATGATGCCAGCAGCTACCTCTTTCTCATGTTCCTTCAGTTGATGCAACCTTATGTTCTGGTAATCAAAGGGGTCATTCATTTGTGCAAAGATACCTGCAAAGCAATAATAATTATTATGAAGACATCAAACAAAGGAAGAATCAACATAAGACTAAAGACTAACCCTCTAGATCCACAAGGGGATGTGGGGATTGGTATAAAGCAATTATCTTTTTATTAGGAATGGATCTGGGGAGCCGGTTCAAAAAAGCCAAATTCCTTTTCTCTCGTTTAATTAACAGATCAATAGGAAACTCGTCATACTGTCTAGGTGCCCTCGTCCAACTTAAGGGAAATCGAGACCTCCCATCATCATAAAAAATATACTTTCTTCCGTTATCACCAGTCAATATCTTAAAAAATCCAATCTTGAATTTTTTAAAGGAAGTAGTATATGGCATTAATAAAGGAGCACTCAACCTACTAATAAGCGACACCCATTTGGCCTCCTTCTTGGGACAAGTGCAATAGTTATAAAGAAACAACCTAGGAGTAGGCCTAATTGAAAAAGACTTACATAACATCTTGAAAGCTTGGATGAGGGCCCAACTATTAGGATGTAGCTGAGTTGGTGCAACATTAAGAACACGAAGGACTGCAATAGTAAACTCATCAAAAGGAATTCGAACATGCAATTGTGTAAAGAGCACGTCATACACATAGAAGAAAGTGTATTCCTCGGAGTGTGGCTCCATGAACACCTGCTCTGTTTTCTCACACTTCTCAACAAAGAACAAATCATTCCCCTTGACATTGCATAATTTAGCACAGCCCAAGAAAGATATCAAAATTGACCCCCATTGGAATTTTGAATAGTAACCTCAAGTCTTATCCCTCCCCCACATATACTCAACTGGACGCATGCCAACCTTCGAATGATTCGACAATGCAACTTTAGAGGAGCTAGACACCCTCTCAGCATTGGCGTTGTTGTCCAACTTCATCTCAGCCTCGGCAATAACGCCTAGTATGAGCCCATATTTAGGCAAAGGTGTCGCAGTCTTGGATCTTGATCTCGGCGGACTACTTGAAGGTGCCTGGTCTTCAGACGAAACAGAACCTGACCCATAACTCGTCTCGACCTCGGACGCTGAAGACCTTGGCTCACTGTCGGTTGAGTGGAAGACCCTTCTATGAATCATGTCCGGTACCATTGATATTCAGAGATGCCATACCTCTCAGTCTTGTAGTTTCTGAATCCCCAAATCCAATATCACAAACTCAAATCCTTAAATTAAATTTAAGCATGTACCTAGCACGGCTCGACTCAGACTCAACGGAAGCATGAGGGCCTCGTGCTTGGTTCTCGGACCCAAACGAGTCGCTCTTGGTTCAGGTACTCGGTTCTCAGATAGGAACAATAATCGGACATGTGTGGAATAGAAGTACTTCACCACAACATTTATAGACAATGGGCCCAAATCATCCTGTATCTCTTATCGGTAGATTAAATAAGATCAACGGTTATAAGAATAAATACTGTTTACTTTCCGGATCCCCTCATTGACTAATAAATGCTGAGTTGAAAAGACCCCCACCTTATTCTCGGCAAAAGACTTAGAAAATCCCTTCCAGACCCTTTTTTTCTTAGAAGGAAAGCTTTTTTTTGGAGAAAATATTGGACCAAATCCCCTTTAGGAATTTGCCACACGTTCCTCTCGAAAAGTTATATGAAATAGATATATAATTTGTTGAAATCAGACATATGAGTCAAAAGTTATGCCCTTTTAAAGTTTTAAGATTATTGGTGTACAAGTGTTGATACCACCCCTTGGCACCCCCAGGAAACAGTAGCCTAGGTACCCCTTAGGCACCCCCTAGGTGTGCAAGTGCTGAGACCACCCCTCAGCACCCCCTAGGTTCGCAAGTGCCGAAGAATATCCTTCAGTGGCACTAACTTGACTATTTGTTATTATTATAAACCCTTTTCATTCTTATTCGAATTTAAGGCTTGGGGGGAATGTGTACCCCCCGGCCTAGTGATGCATATCCCTCACCCATTATCGGCCCACTAAAACTATACCACTAAATAAGAAGGAACTTGGTATTAGATAATAAGTACCGTTGAAATATAAGATTAAACATAAACCATATGATAATGGAAGATTAACATTATGATAATATCAAGGTAAGACTCATGGATCTTAAAGCCCAATAATATGTGTATATAAATGGTGAGAATCTCGAGGTAAAGTTCTGTTCATTCTCATTTATTACTCTCATTTACCATATTTGGGAGTCTGCTGACTTGAGCATTGAAATGTCTTTGCAGGTATCCACTCCCTCCGGCACATAACGAAAATGGTTGAAAATGACATAGACGGACACACGAAGCTTATTGCTACAGGAGAAAATTACCATCATACCCTTGTACAAGTACACATAACATTAACTTAGTCACAAAACCATAATAATAATTATTGTTGTAATATAATAATTTAAAAACTACATTTTTAATTATACAAAATAATCATAAACACTGATGTATCTATAACTCAGAAATTAAATTCACCAACATGTGGGCACCAAGGGTTCACGCCCAACATGCATCAAATCACCATTTCTACTTTTTATTTTCAATTTTCAAACATATTCATGGCATTCTCTTATCATGTTTAACATAAACTTACAACATGTTTAATCCAATTTTGGCATTATAACATCATGAAAAGGTGTTTATAAAAGTTGGACAGCATATGGACAAGATAACACGCAAAAGCATCTTCATTCAAGATCAAGACATCATATAAGCATGCAAATAAATAGAATGAGAGAATCTTGGGGACCAAGATTCATCTCTTCCCACCATAGAAAAGGGAGCAAATCTTTCTTCCTCTCCTAGCTTCTCTAAGGTCTTTCCAAAGCTCATCTCAAGCTCTCAAGCTCACTTAGGACCTCTTACGAATGTAGTGTAGAATGCAAGTGTGAGTTGAAGGCTTAGGATATGGCTCTATTTATAGGAGAAGTAGAAGGTTCTAGCACCTTGTGGCTACAACTTAGGTGAGTGGCAAAGGGAGCCAATGGGGGTAGTGTTGCTTGTCTTACATGTTCATAGGCTAGGATAGATGACCTATTGAGTATGTAAGTATAGAACATGATGTTGTTGGGCATGCTTGTTCAGATTTTTCATCCTCTCCCTCTTTCCTTGCAAACGCTGAACACATACACACACACACCTCACATGTTCATTTTTTTTGTTTGCAACTTGGTTTGGGCCAAGATAAGGTACTTTTGGATGGGTTTATGTACGAATTGGGCCCAAAATGCAAGCTTACTGTTTTAAGGTTATGTTTTTAAGCTTGGGCCCAACTATTTTAGACAACCCACAAATTTTGCTAAACATAGCCTTTATTTTACTAATTGAGGCCCGACTCATAAGTATCCTATTATTACTGCTTACAACATCCGCCTTTTGGCCATATACAACCCCACATGTAACATCTTGTTTTTTTTGTTATTAAGGCCCAATTAATCTTTAATTTAATTCAAACAAGTTCAAACAACATATAAACATATTAGATAGTCACTTTTAACATTTAATCTATTAAAACATCAACTATAAAATATCACAAACAAATCACAAGCAATTAAATAAATTCAAAGCAATAAAAACATCAAAGATAAATACTCATAAAGTATCAAACGAAATTAACCGTAATTACTTATGCTTTAACTCCTCCATATCAAACAAAATAATTTTTAAGAAACTATCATTATTTCGATTTTATTAAAACTACCGAAATAATTAAATTTCTTAAAATACATCAATCAACATAGAAGATAAATTTCTATAAGGTGAAAATTGGATTGTTACAACCTTGGCTAAGGTCTAAAGGGCGATGGCACGAGTGTGGGAGTCCCAATGGGTAGACTTACAACCTAGCATGGGATGAACAATGCCAACTTGTACACCTTGATAGCGCCAAGCAATCCCTAATAAGTGGAGGGTATACCTCTTATAGAGAAGGTCCCCACGATGAATTATGGCCATGAAGGAATTGATTTTTTTGACACTCTTGGAGAAATGTTTGTACCATGTGGAATTAAAGGCATATTGACTCCCCATTACTTCCCAAAGGTTGAAAAATGATTATTGGATGATCAATGGGGGTATGGATCCATATGTTGAGAAATGTTATTCTAGAAGAACATAGAATAAGCCCTAGGTTCCTTGTTTATTCTTACTATATACATGTGTGTTTTGTTTGTGTGTTGGAGTGTGAAAGAGACTCTACACTCTTCATAGAAGTGATTTGAGGAACCAAACACCTCACTCCTTGCTTCTTCTATGTATATGTATGTATGTATGTATGTGTATGTATGATACAACATTGAAGCTACTGGAGAATGATGACGAAGGGAAAAATAGATATCAAGGCTATTGGAAGTGATCCATACTAAGTGAGTATGATATATATAGTCAGTAGTTCTGGTTTAGAGTCTTTTGTCTTGTATGAAGAAGAATAGTCCTTCATGTCTTATAATCTTGATATTCTGACTATGTATAATCATATTGATAATGATAACAATGATGTATGTTGAATATGTGATTGTTGATTCACTAAAAGTGATTTAATTGGCTTATATACATTCTGTTAATAATACGGTTTAAATAGAAAGACAAAAATGTTTATTCACAGTTTCTTTATAAAAGTAAATAAATTCAATTAATTCAATAAATATTGAGAATAGAATCGATATAACTTGGAATGTTACAACTTCTTTGTCACTATCTCTTGAGCTTGACATTGGAACCCTAAGATGCAAAGGAAGAAGAAAACTACATTGAAGCCTTATCACCATCTCATTAATTGAGGAAGAAAACCGAACACAAAAGGAAACCTACACAAAATCAATCCTTACAATCAATCGATGATGAAATCCCAGCCGATCAAGCTCCCTAAGCAAGCTGCAAGCCTGCAATGTATTCCACGAATTACCAACCAAAGATGAAGCTGAACCTTAATCCAAAAAATTAAAAACTCATATATATATATATATATATATATATATATATATATATATATATATATATATAACTTTTGAATTAATAAAATTCAAATATAATTATCACTAACCTTAGATTATGTCTAAATTAATAGTATACAATATAAGAAAATAAAGACTACACAAGCAAGACTTTACCAATCGGAAGATACTTTGGTTCGTTACCTTGATTAGGTTGTGGTACCCAGATTCATGTTTATGATCTAATGCAATTTATTAACAAGATAAAAGACTTTTTCCGCAAAGTGAGAATATGCTGCTATAATAAAAGTTTCAGGTGGTTAATAGAAATCATGTCTCAAGAATATGGTAAGCAAAGAGTATATACTATGGGCCTCTTTGGGTTAACTTATCCAAAAGCATTTCTAGAAGAAGAAAATAAGAAGAAAAAAAAAAGAAATGGATTTCTCCAAAAAATAAAATTAACTTCTCCATAAGCTAATTTGTAAAAAGTTTCACATCTTTTAGAAAAGCTATATGAGAGAGCTTCTACAAGTTAATTTATAAAAAATCTCACATCTTTTAATTTTAGCTTATGAAGAAGTTCATTTCATGTTTTTCTTCTTATTTTCTTCTTATAGAAGTGCTTCTGGATAAGCTCAGCTAAACATACCCTATTTCTTTTTTTCTTTTTCCGCCATCACGATTGCTCATTTATGGATTTAGATTCATACATAGAGAATAAAGTTCAAATGACAATTACAAATTATTAATTAAGAGAATGATTTTAACAATTTTTTTTTTTTGACGTAGAATGATTTTAACAAGTTAAAAGTTTTTCATTAATGTATTAATATATAATAACTTTCAACAAATAATAACTATTTTTTAAAATATACCTTATATTTAGAGATTTGTTTCTTTCGAATAGTTGAATATTTGTGAGGTATTTGATATACTATTTTATTTTTAATTAATATTTCTTATTATAATTATAAAATCATTACTTTGTTTCCCTTTTTATTTTTAGATTTTCTTAAAAATAATGAAAAATAACACTTTTACTTATAAACAAATTATTTTGATTATTTTTCATTAATAAAATAATAGAATAGAAATAAATGATAGTCTTAAAATTATAATAAATTATCTCTGAAAATAAAAAGATAACTAAACACTTTCCTCTCTCTTTTTTTTTTTTCTTTTACTAATGTGACCACACTAAGTTTACCTTTTATTGAAAAAAAAAAGTTTACCTTTTATTAAAAAGATAAAAGGAAACGCCACTTTTAAAATATCATTTTCAAACAAAAGTAATTCTTCTTAATTTTTTTTACAAAATAATTTATTTTAACATTAATTTTTTAAAATTAATCAAACTAAAATCTAAAATAAATATACTGTAAATAATTTACAAAGATCCTAATTTTTTTTTGGTAATGACAAACATCCTAAATTAGTTTTTCTGTTAGAATTAATTTGTTTAGCAAGAAACATAATTAGTTAAAGAGATTAATTTTAATAATGATTTTTACACTATTAACCGATTAAACATGTACTTTAGCTATAACTTATAAAATAATTACTATTACATAAGATAATAATTTTTAATTATTATATAATAATTAATTATCAGTCTATTTTAGCTATTTTCTTATCAAAAGAATATGTAATTAGTCATAAATACAAACAGCCTTTTTGAGAGATCAAGTGTTAACTCTTTCAGCTGTCTCCACATTCCTTGGCTCAGCCGAAAACACCTCACATGCTTACATGACATACACTTCTTTCTTTTTCTCATTTCCTCCACCATTATCCAATAACACATCATCTGCACCAACTCTGGGTCCATGCACTCAACTATGGTGAGTCCCACAATTCTATTACTACAAAGATTTTCATATATTTTGAGAGTGTCATATTTCACTTTTATTAGAAACAGTAAATGAAAAATCTATGATCATATGTTATTAAATTAGAGAAAAAAAATTGATGGAAATATTGATCTCATGATATATGAATATTTTTATCTATTAAATAAACAGAATAGCTCAGTTGGTTGAATATTAAACCTCTTAATATTGTCTTTGATTCCTACAGATAAAAAAAAAACAGAAATATCTACTACGCGGTTAGGAAATTCACACATTCAGTTAATTGCAGCTGTTAAATATAAATTGGACTATTCATAATTTATCTTGATAAATCTTAACTTAAAATATGTATTTAAAATATGAATAGTCGATATTCATCTAACGATTCCAATGATCGTGTAAATGTGGGGGAATCCATTCTCCTCCATCAAATATGAATATTGCTCGACAAAAATCATAAACAATGGGCCATAATTCCTTACTGCCTCACTCACGAATATTTAATTGTCTCTTTAAAATGGTTTTTCCTAAATTATCAACCTCAACTTCATGTCTTCTCTTTATTTGGCGGTTTTGGCAAGTACTATTTTCCCCTTTTTTATAAATCATTTAACGTGACATCCTTCTTCTTTTAATGAACAATATCATCATATAAATAAACTCTTTTCTCTCACATCTTGCATATCTTATAGTTTCATAATCTATCTAAAATTAACAATTCTTTTAATATTGAAACAAATTTTTAAAGCCCTAAGGTTAAAACCCAATTATAATGACTTTTCTATCCCCCCCTCCCAATTAATATGTATTTTTAGAAGAAAAAAAATGGTTTATTTGAAAGTTTGAGGCTGTTTTGAGAATGGAAAATTTTATGGTGCGACATTTGAGAGAGA
This sequence comes from Pueraria montana var. lobata, assembly GCA_026413185.1. Taxonomy (NCBI): domain Eukaryota; kingdom Viridiplantae; phylum Streptophyta; class Magnoliopsida; order Fabales; family Fabaceae; genus Pueraria; species Pueraria montana. The sequence goes on from CM048656.1 coordinate 46,369,907, forward strand.
TGTCACTAAAGAGCACGTGGACATGTCTATTTTCACATGCTGAGACTGATTAATTTGTGAAGATAGCACAACCATGTTCAATAATATTTTAAATTTTGATTTTATTTTGACAATAAAATAAAATTACTTTTAAAATCCAAATACAAATATATTTTAATAGTTTATATATTTTGCACATAATATTAAATCATGCTTTGAAAAATTGATTGTTTATTTTAAATATTTACTCAAATAACAAAGTTTGGTAGCAACTATGCCACGGCCCACGGAGTATTATCTAAGTCCCTATCGCGTAGCTTCTTTCTTCTCTTCAATATCGTTTAGTTTTAAAATAAGTGAATGGAATTAAATTTATATGTTTTTATGCTATTGAAACAGAAGACACTATCCACAATAACTCAAGATATGTCTGGTTGAATAATGGAGAAAAGAGAATATCTATTATCTAAGGAGTTGATTGGCTTATTTTTCTGTAGAAATAATTTTAAACAATTGATGTTGAAATATAATTAATGCTAAAAAAAATAATTTATATTTCAGAATAATATTTTAAAAATGATTTTAAAATTTTGATGATAAAATAATTTTTTTAAAATCTAGATATAAATATATTTTTAATAATTTATATATTTTGAACATAAAAATTATTTTAATCACCTTAAAAATATTTTTTATTTCTCTCAAAATATTTGAGACAAATAACATAATTTTTTTTAGGTCAGACAAATAGCATAATTTATATATCATCGAGCGCAAACAATAACTGACATAAAATTAATTATTTTAACTTTAACTAATAGTTTGAAATTCGAATTTTGTATATACATTAAAAGAACAATTTTATTACCCATTAGTGATTCTACTCAACTAATTAAACAGAATTATTTTTCATATAAAAAATATGCGTGTAAAAAAAGTAACATAATTAATGTACAATCTCAGTTTTCAACATCTGAAAAGTAATTTTACTATTTTAGTAGTTAAAAAATAAGATTCAAATAGGATAGAAATGAGTTAGTTATATTAGATTCTATGGTACTACCAAGAAGTCTAGCTCAGTTGGTTGAGTATGGTGCTGCGTGAGTTATTGTTTGGATGAAAAAAAAATGATCCATACCGATAAAAAAAAAGGATTCTATGGTAAGCCAAAACACATAAATATTCACTTATTTCAAACTTCTGGAAAACAGTGCTCATATAATCACAACTACCAAGCAGCAAGTATTTAAACTTTCTCATTGACAATCAAAATTTCAACAAAAGTATTGCTTCAAAGTTCAATGTGATAATAACACTCAATTTTGTTATGACGTGGGAAAAAATGATTAATAATAGTAACACTCAATTATATTACGATGTGGAAAAATGATAATAGCACTAATTGTACAACTAATCAATCCAATTCAACAGAATACACTTTCACCCTTATCATCAAGCCATGTTGCCCATGGACTTGGAGAGTTCGTCAATGCCACCAACCAATACAAAAGTAATAAAATATATATATCCATTTGTTTTGGTAATTATATGAATAGTTTTATTTTGCAACTAGGGGTGGGAATAAGCTAGGCTGAACAAGGCTTTACTTAAATAGGTCTAGTCTGTTTAAAAAAATTCAAAGCCTAAGCCTGACCTGTTACCTATCATAGACTTTGTTTTTAGGCTTAAGCCTGAGCTATTTAATAGCCTAGCTTGACTTGTTAGCCTACTAAAAGGCCTATTTCATATTAAAACTTTTATATAAGTTTAACTTCTCTTTATATTGAACAATAGACTCATAGACTATTAAGAAAAACTCTACGTGAACCAAACTATAATCTATAAAAATAAAAAAATGTTATTATTCAAAGCATGAGACAAAGGTGGAAATAAGAGAAATAAATTTTATAAGAGTCAAGTCTAACACGTTAATATGATATAAGTTTATTGCCTTCAAGATAACTTAGTTAAAAAACCTAGTTTGTAATAAGCCCTCTAAAATCTAAATAAAACATAATTTTATCACTCAATAAGCTTATATGTTTGACTCTTTATGTAGGTCAACATTCGTAATATTTTTAAAAGGTAAACAAATGTAAGATTTTGATACATTATAACAATTTTAATATAATAATAATACTAACAAAATATTATAATTTATATTTACTTAAATAGGCCAGCTTGTTAGGCCTAAAAGACTTTTTAAATGGCCTAAAGCCTAGCCTTTTTAATCAAATAGGCTTTTATAAAAGCCTAGGTCTGGCTTATTTATGAAAAAGACTGGCCTGGTCTAGGCCTGATGTAGGCTAGGCCATAGGCCCCTGTTGAGCAGCCTGACATATTCTCATCCCTATTTGCAACTAACAACAAAGTCAAATTCTATTTAATATACATATTTTGTTTTGGTACATAATATATAAAGATTTTCGTTGAGTCATAGTTTGGTAATCTTGTCGACATTAATGAAAACTCATTTTACACAAAAATAAGCAGAGAAAATAGGATATGAATCGTAAATTTTACACTATCATTTTATAAAATTTAATCATTTTTTTTATAGATCACATCTATCTTTTACTGAAGACAATCTTAATCGAATTCAAGACATTAAGTTGAAACAACCTCACACCAGTTTAACCATTTAGTCACATTAAATTAATTGTTAAAAAGTTATTTCAAATTAAAAAAACTTTTAAAAAGAGCTAATCACTCCTCAATTTTTTCAATTATCCTCATACATCATCTCAAAAACCCAATTTCTTATTTTTCAGTCACTTTCCTCCACTCCCCAATCTTAAACTCCAATCCCTCTCTCTCTTTTTTTTAGTTACTTTTTTTACGCCCCACATCCTCATCTCAAAACTCAAACCTCCATTTTTTTCAACTATCCTCTCCTAACTCACTTTCCCATCTCAAACCTCGACCCTCCATTTTTTTCTAGCTACTCTCCTCTAGCTGCTCCCCCATCTAACAACTCTAACCACCTTTTTTTTTTGTTATCCTCTTCCTCCCCACTCTCTTATCTTATAACTCCAACCCTTTATTTTTTCGACTACCTTAGACCTCCTTCACCTCACTTTCCTATATAAAAACTCCAATCTCATATTTTTTTTCCAGTTACCTTCTTTTACCCCATTCCCACATCTCAAAATTTCAACCTCTCATTCTTTTCGATTATCCTCTTTCACCCCACTTTTTCATCTCAAAACTCTAGCTCTCATATTTTTTAGTCACCCATCTCCACCTCACTCCCTTATCTCAAAACTCAAAACCTCGTTTTTTTTCCTCCAACCATCCTCCTACTTCCTCATCTCAAAACTCAATCTCAAATTTTAATATTTTAATTTTTAATTTAATTAAAATAATATAATCTTATATGACAAAATTAAAAAAAAAACCTAATTGATTTATAGCATAAAACAACATTAAACTTAAATAAGAGTCGAAGTGAAAACTGGGAATAGATTTCTCAAGTAAGGCTTTGAGTTTGAGTTTGCATGGATGAAAAAATTGTATTTGGAAGGAAAGATCCCATTATAGATGGCTAGATAAGTTTCTCGACAAAAATTAGTTATCATCTTATTGGTAAAGTTAGTAGATATTTCATACTAATACCAAGGTGAAAGGAAAAAACTCAATAAAAATGTATTGAATTGAAGAAGGCGTTTCACTTCAAAAATATAAAACTTCCAACTAACGAACAGCATGATCGAACATTTTGACTCAGTGTTATCAGACACGGTCCGGTCATCGACTCGGCCGGGGTACTGGGTCACTGGGTCAGGGGTCAACTCGGTGAGTCAATAGTTGACCCGCATGACTCGGCCTGTATTAAAAAATAATAAAAAATTCATAACATGTAAACTTTTTAATAAAATTTTTTCAATAATTTCATAACCTGTAAATTTGTACACTTTTTTTGTGTGTGTAGAAAAGATAGCTTATAAACTTATACCCTTAAATATTTAAAGTTTAACAAAATTCAACACATTTAGAAGCATAGTTATGAACTTGTTTAAGAATCTTGAGCAACATATTTTATTCTAAAATTCAACATACACAACCTTAAGTTATAATTTAAAATATATCATTATCATCTATTTATTAAAAGCTAAAACTATCATTGTTGTACACCGGCAGACATAATATATATATATATATATATATATATATATATATATATATATATATATATATATATATATATATATATATATATATAAACCTATTTTATTTAAATAATACAATTTTTTCATTCATCCCACTATTGCTCTGATAAAAAATAATAATTTTTCGAACCAGTAAGTATATTGGATGAGATAAGATAAATACAAGTTTTACTCGTAAATAACAATATAAGCCAAGGAGAAAAGGCAAAATTGGAAGTGACAATAGCTTTATGCCTTTATCATCTCAAATCCTAATATGCGGTTATGCTTGGTAAAAAAAAGTAAGTAAATATATAAATAACATAAGTGTAAGATATAAATTAAATTTTCTTATATGAGTGTTATTGTTCTCCTGTAAAAAAAAAAAAAAAAACACCAAAATTCGTGACCCGCCGAGTCAACCGGGTCACCGGGTCACATCAAAACCGGCCGAGTCAACCCGGGTCATACCGGGTCGATTGCATAACCGATCCGATTGGTGACTCGGACCGGTTGGATGACCGGTTTGCGGGTCATTGGGTCGATCTGGCCGGTTCGAGCCGGGTCTGATAACTATGTTTTGACTGCTTTCGATCAAATTCAAATCCAGTTTTATAATTTTCCTTATAATTTTCTTTCTTAGTTAGTTATGCTTTTTCAGCTTTATCGAGACAATTTCTTACGACTGTGGTTGAAATAGAATCCGACAGAATAAAATACTTTTAAACATAAATGCATAAAGTCTTCATTACTTTTATACTTAATTCTTGAAATGACAAGACCATCACTTAAATTTTAAAAAAATATATATACGAAGTGTATATGAGTATATTTATTTTTTAATTGTAATGTATTATTTAGATAAAAAAAATAAAGTACATTAAAGATATATTACTTTCAGAAAAATTTCCCCTCTAATAACATGTTTGCATAAGATTTTTATTTTTATGGCCACTTCTTAGCAATTGACGCAACATTATAGAAAATGGAATATTGTTTTATTTTAATTCTTTTTTTTTTTGGTACAGAGGGAATGTAAAGACATGTTTTATTTTAATTGAATGTTAGTAGCTTGAAGACAATGTATTAGAATTAAAAATATATTGAGCAAAATCAATTTGAAGAATAACTGAAAAAAAAAGGAAAACTCTCTAAAATATTAATTATAAGAAGAATTGTATCCATGTAAACTCACCCTTCCAAAGATAATTCAACAACATGATGGTATTTTTTTTATTTTTAAGAATATTTGGATAATCAACACATTAAGCAATACATGTAAATTTCAGAATTGAGCCTGGCATCTTATACTTAAAAATATCCTAAATTCCAAGTCACATTAATGTATGGCAACAGGGTCAAACTAAATTTATCAATATTACGTTGATACGAGTGAAATTAAATTCAAATTTTTTAAATAAGATATTGAGTTCAAATTAGAGATAAAAAATGCCTATTGGCATTATAAATTGTCATAAATAATTAAAAGTCAAATTCAATCAATATAAAAGTATCTCTAATGAAAAATTTATCCATTAATGTTTAACTTGTTTTTAGCGAGTCATAAAATTTAAGAATTTCAACAAATTTTCAGTCCAACATAGATACCTTAAAAATTTAAAATAAGTCCATAATAAACCTCACATCTTTATATTTTTATTTATTTATTACTTTCCATAAGCAAAATATTTTTTTTTTTATTGTTATAAACTCAATTCTTATATAACTACCAACTTTACACTTAATAGTCAAATTATAACCCCTCTAAAAATCAAAGTTAGAAAATGATCTAATTAAATAATTTAATTTTGAGATGTTCATCACATCGAATTAATCCAATGAATTCAACAATTTAAATCAAACCAATTAATTTGGTTTAGATTTATCTGATTAATCGATTTAGTTTGTAATGGGTTGGAATAATTTGTTTTGGAATTCATCAACCCAATACCTGATTCGATTATAAACGAGTTAGCAAAAATGAAATGATGACCTAACCCAAACTAATGAATTATAGTTTGGTTGAATGGATTTGTGGATTGAACGTATCGACTTACATCCTTATTAAACTCAACTCTCGTATGATATAATTAATTTCTTTTAAAATGTGTCTACAAATATCTTCAAGTCAACCCTCAAATACTAACTCCTTTCATAATGTATTAATTATTAAAGTGAATAATTTTATCTTTTTAATAAAATATTTTCTATATATAATTAAAAATCAAATCCTATCAATATAGGAGTATTTTTAATGGAGAATCTATCCACCACTCGTAACTTAATTTTAGTGAGTCATATACTGTTATATATACGGATAAAAAAAATATTGTTATATAGAATTTAAGCATTTTAACAAAATTTTACCTCAATAGTAAAATCCTTAAAAAGTTAAAATAGATTTTACACTTAACCTCACATCTTTAGATTTTTTATTTATTAGTTCTGATAAACAAAATATTTTTTTAATGTTATAAACTCAATTCTTATATAACAACCGGTTCTACACTTGAGAGTTACATCAATAAATTCAAATAATAAAACCCTATAAAAACAAATTCCTATTTTAATAACCCCAATAAAAAATCACAGTTATAAATCACCTAATTAAATAATTTAACTATCCACTAATTAACTTAGGCGAGATTGATGAACATATTTAAATTTAAATTTAGGATTGGACTGAAAAACGATGGGTTTGGTATGACACATGATATGATACCAAACGCAACCTTTGAGGAGAGTACACATAACAATTTGCGATAAGAAAACGTACAATATAAGTTTAATTACTAATTTAATTTCTATAATTAAATTTTTTTCTCTTTTAACCTTTATACTTAAAAATTATTTTTTTAATTCCTATATATATTATTTTTAATCATTTTTAATCCCTACATTAATCATTTTAATTTTTTAATTATTACGATAAAGACTTTAAAAGATTAAAAATGGTATGTGTAAAAATTAAAATAAAAAAAAACCCAAATTTTTTTAAGTAAGAACTTGCTAACAAACATTCACTTATATTATTTTTTAGTTGAAGTAGGTTGACAAGTTATAATTAGATATTTTCTTAAAATACGTACGACGGTGTAGCTTGCTAACGTATTCAAATTAAAAATAACTGCATACATGTTAATAAGAGGAATGTCAGCGACACTTTTTCTAACACTCTCCTTATAAGGTTATTGGTTAAAATTATTGGAAATCATCAATTTTGGTAAGTTCACTTATCATTTAATGATTTTCTCTCCTAATATAGAAGTGAGACCCCACGAAAATTAATGATTTCTAACAAATTTAACCTTATAATAGGAAAATTGTCAGATAAAATGTCGCCATTTTTCATGTTAATAAATATTTGTGGGATTCATTAATGTACATATTTATCTTTTTTTTTAAGTGCATTAACAAGATACGTATAATTAAAATTTGTCTTAAAAGTACATTGTTGGTATAGCTAACGTACTCCAAAAGTTAGCAAATCCCTTCTAGGCATGAGAATTAAAAGATAGTACTATCTCCGTTCCTATTTATAAAATCTAATTACCTAATTCATTAGGATTAAGGAAAGTGATTAATTTAGTTAAATGTATCTTAAATTTATATGCTTTTCTAAAAATATCATTGTTATTAATGTTCCTCTCTCTTCTAAAAATTTATTAATACAATCTCTTTCTTATTTAATTAGAGATACTTTAGTTTTAAAATAATTAATGCATAAAATATTGTGAATTTGGTCTTATAAAAAGAAAAAAATACTATTTCTAACTTGAATCTTATGAATAGGAATAGAGAGGTTGTAAAATTTTTGTAACAGTAAGAATGAGTGATTAAACATAGAATATACACATACGTTATTTATAGTTATCTAGGTACGTACGTTGTTATTGTCAAACCCATGTATAAAGCAATAAAAGCAAAGGTGAGTCGACCAAAATACACCAACAACACTGAACAGTCTCTTTCTTCTCTCTCTCTTTCTCTTTCTCTCTCTCTCTCTCCATAGAGAGAAGTTGAAATTCAAAAAAGTTACTCACAAAATATAATAAGACTCTCCACCACCGCCAGCACCAACACCACCATAAGCAGCACAATTTTCAAAACTCCACGCGCCGCCACCGACCGCCGTGACGCGCGGCCTGTATGAGTCATCGCCGCCATGGGCGGAGTCACCTCCTCGATCGCCGCCAAGTTCGCCTTCTTCCCGCCGCACCCGCCATCCTACACGGTGGTCGCCGCCGCCGCCGCCGAGGGTGGCTGCTCGGAGTCGTCTCCGGCGGCGGCGGCGCCGCGACTGGTCATTCCGGAGGTGCCGAGCAAGGACAACGTGGACGTGCTGAAGCTTCGGACCCGCCGAGGTAACGAAATCGTGGCGGTGCACGTTAAGTACCATAGACCCACCTGCACCATGCTCTATTCTCATGGGAATGCTGCGGATTTGGGCCAAATGTTTGAACTTTTCGTCGAATTGAGCAACAGGCTTCGCCTCAATGTTATGGGGTACTTTTCCCTTTTTTCAATTTTAATTTTAATAGTTTCCCTTTTCTGTGTTTTTTTTTTCTTTTTTGAAAAAAAAAAAAAAATTTTTTAGCTTGATGTTGATGTTGCTGTGTTTGGTTTTGGTTTGAGTGTTGTTTGCATTAATTGGCTGTCTGGGGTGATCTTGGAGGAATGGGAATGTTCTGGTCTGTATTTAATTGGTATGCTTTTTTTTTACCTTTTGCGTTTTAGTTAATTAAAGTGTTAAAAGTTGTCTTTTTTTTTAAAAAATAATTATGATTATTGTTGTGTTAAGTTAATTATCTGGAGGAGTTTATTTTAATTCAGCTGCGATGGCTTGCTCTTGCTTTGCTTTTCCCTGTGTTTTTGATGATGTTGTTTTATGCTTGGAGTTGGTGATGGTGATAGTGTTTTTGGGATGGTTCTGAAGGGAAAAAAAGTGATTTAAGGAAGGTTCTGTTTGCATTGGGTAAAGGGCAGTTGTGGAATTGAAATGACGGCGACGGCGGTGGCGGCGATGTTAAAGAGGAACGGGTTTAACTTTTTTCTAGAGAAGTCAGCTACAGTAATGGAAAATTTGATTGCTGAAAGAACATTCTTTTCCTGTTGAGATGATTTTGGGCATAAAAGATAATAATACTGAAAAAGAAAAGTTTTGAGTGGATTGACACTTGTCTGTTATCTGTCTGTGTGGTGTTGAAACTTGAAAGCTCTGTTGCCTGGTCTTGTGTCTTCTTAGCATTGCTATTCTCAAGAGCTGAAGCTGGAGCTGCCTTTTTGTCTTGGTTTTTACGATTGCAAAGATTAGGTTGCTTGTGTTGTAACGTGTAGCTTTGGGTGGATTATTTTTCTTTCCATATGTGATGAAAATTTGAGCTGTTGGATTGTATGAAGCTTCCCTCTCTCCCTGTGTGTCATTGATAAGTAACTAGGAAATTGGAACTTGCTATCTCAGCTCGTCATGCTGACACATGTTTTAGAATTTGGCCTGGTATTGTTTTTATTGACCAAACTTGTGAATGATTTATTCTTATTTGTGATACTGGATATTTATCCTATGTACGTCATGGCATGTCAGAGTATACACAATACAGTATTATGTGTTGTTACTGTTACATGTTCTATTACTGTTAAGCTTGTTAGGTGCTTCCTATTACTGTAGTTTGTTACAGTTTTGTTATGTGTTGTTACTGTTAGTTTGTTAGTTGTAAATTGTTACTGTGTAATTTGTTACAGTCTGTTTTAGCTGAACTGCGATACAGTTACAGCTTCAGTTACTATATAAAAGTTCAGTCTCTGCATCAGAGATGACACTTTCAAATACTTTAACGTTACTGAATAGATTTTCAGTCTAAGATGCTGTGAAATATTCTCTCTCCTCTATTTTCTCTTGCTTTCTTAGCTCACTGTTTCGTAATATGGTATCAGAGCTGCTTTTTGGCCCTGGTACCACGGCTTCCCATCTATGTTGTTTCCATTTTCTTAGCTGATTCAAGGAAGTTTCTGTTTTATTGGCATAAAGGGTAGTTTATTCAAAATGACGGAGGTGATGTTAAAGAGGAGGGGGTTGAACTTTTTCTAGGGGGATCTACAGTAATGGAAAATTTGATTGCTGAAGAAACATTATGTTCCTGTTTAGATGATTTTTGGCATAAAAGATAATACTGAAAAAGGAAACTTTTTGAGTGGATCGATGAGTACCTGTTGTCTATTTGCAATTTTGCACAATGCACGGTGTTAAACTTGAAAGTTCTGTTGCCTGATCTTGTGTCTTCTTAGCATTGCTATTCTGAAGAGCTGAACTTGCCTTGTTGTCTTTGTTTTTACGATGCGAAGGTTAGGCTGCTTGTAACACAGCTTTGGGGGAATACATTGCATGTGTGATGAACTTGAGCTGTTGAATTATATGAATCTCCCCTCTCTAACTGTGTGTCATGGTGATAAGTAACTAGGAAATTGGAACTTGCTATCTCAGCTTGTCATGCTGACATGTGTTTTAGAATTTGGCCTGGTATTGTTTTTATTGAACAAGCTTATGAATGCTTTTTCCTTATTTGTGATGCTGGATATTTGTCCTATGTACGTCATAGCATGTTAGAGTATACACTATACAGTATTATGTGTTGTTACTGTTACAGTTCTATTACTATTAAGCTTGTTAGGTGCAGCCTATCACTGTAGTTTGTTACAGTTTTTTTATGTGCTGTTATTGTAATTTGTTACAGTCTGTTGTAGCTGAACTAAAATGCAGTTACAGCTTCAGTTACTATATAAAGTTCAGTCTCTGCATCAGAGATGACACTTTCGAATACTTTAACATTACTGAATAGATTCTCAGTCTAAGATGTTGTGAAATATCCGCTCTCTTTCTTCTACTTTCTCTTGCCTTCTTGGCTTACTGTTTAGTAATATTTTATCAGAACTGATTTTTGGTCCTGGTACCATGGCATCCCATCGATGTCGTTTCTATTTTCTAGAAAATTATGCCCCGTGTTTTGTACTAGTTACGTTTTTCCATTCAATCTCTATCAACATCAAACTAGATGAGAAAAAATTTCTTGAGTGGAATCAACAAAGAGAAGGTGTAATCCGAGGCCACCAACTATAATACTATGTAGACAATCCAACAATTCCTTTCAGATTCAGAACAGAAGAATATTATGATCAAGGCCTAGTGAATCTAGCCTATGTTCTTAGCCTGGCTCCATCCTCACTTTTTAATTCATTTCTTCCCAAGGTTGTTGGGTGTATTCATTCTTGGCAAGTCGAGATCCATAACCTTTTTCATGAACAAATACAAGCAAAATCTCATCACTTTAGATCTGAGCTGCACAACATCAAGAATAAAAGCCATTGTTGATTCCATTTCTTGCTTTTGATTGGAGATTCTGTCTCTGCTCTAGATCATCTTGGATCAATTCTGGAGGACTCCCCAATGAATATGATGTTTTCCCTGCTGCGGTGAGTGGTAGATTTGATCTTTTCCTTATCAATGAAATCAACCTACTCCTGCTTGATCAGGAGGGTGGCTTGAGAAGAGCCAGAAAGCTGTACTAGCTGTTGCACTTTCAATCAACCTTGCTCAAGGTTCTGATTCCTCTTCAACTCCAGCAGCAGTTCCTCGAACACCTGGTCCAATTACTCAAGGTTTTGATCAAGCTTACTTCGGTAGTATGGGAATTTGGCTCTTCTAAAGTGAGTATGGGTAAAGTAAATAATCTTAGTTGGTGATGAGAAAATAAATACTTGATATTGCAATGCAACCATGATTTGTATGTATATGCACGTAATATTAAGTATTAACCGTTGATTTTGTAATCAACAACTGAGGTTTGTTACTTTATCTTCTAAAGTGAGTTGCTCACTTTAGAGGAGCTGGATCTGGTAGTATGATGGATGTCATGGTTCCTTTCGTGGCGAAGGTAGCCACTTTAGCTGTGACAGAGGCCAAGGGGGTTGTTTTGGTTGTAGGGATTCCATTGAGTGCCAAATCTGTCATAAAACATGGCATGATGCCACTATTTGTTACTACTTCTCATCTCATGGATATTCTCCCTATAAATCTTCTCAGCACTATGGATTTCGTCCTGCTCCTGGATCCCAGGCCATTCTGTATGCTCCCCGGCTCATTATCCTGACTACACTCCACCTCATTATCCCTGCTATCGATTCACTGATACAGGTGACAATCCCTATTTAGGTCTGCTTCATCCGACAATTGCTTCACGCCCACTTATCCTAGGCATGACACCCCTCCAAATATTTTCCTCCACTCACTGGCTTTTGTGACTTTTCAAAGCTGGCTCTGCCCCATGACTTAAGATCAGCTCAAGCACTACCTGTTGGTCCAGAGGATCCTTCCACACAAGCTTTGTGTCTGAATTCAGGAACAACTCATCGTGTTACTCCTAATTCCGAAAGATTGCTTCACAGCACTCCATTTGAGGTTTTTGACTAGATCCGAATGGGAAATGGTCATGGTTTGTCCATCACATCTATTGGTTCTACAACTTTTCTCACTTCTTAGGCCACACACCCTCTATCCTTTGTAATTCTCACTGAGTTTTTCTCTCATTTCTTCAGGTCTCTTTTTTTGGCAAATTGTTTATGGATTCAAGCCAAGTGTTCTTCAACAGACAACTTTTTTACTAGAAGTGACCTTTTCAAAGTTAAATCATAAACCAATAAACAATACTCTTGTTAAGACTGTAATATTTTGAGAAAAATGCCCAGAATAATTTATGTTTTTCCACTGTATAGATTATGTTAGAACTTTTTGTTGTGATATTTTATTATGAAACAATTATTTTTGTAGTTACTTATTACTTTTTACTTATTGTTAATACATGAGACAATTTCAGTTACAGGATATCACTTGGGGAAATTGATATTTTTGCACATTGTGACTAGGGGTGTGAATGAGTCAAACTGAGTCAAACACTTGAAGTTCAAGCTTTGTTGACCAAAAATATGGTGCTCAAGTCTGGCTCATTTAAATCAACCAAATTTAAAGCTTGGGTTTGACTTGTTAGAAAAATATAAAGCTTAAGATTGGCTTATTTAGCTCATTTATAACTTGATTATTTTTTTAGTTTATCAAATATGTGCTTAAGCCTTGAAGTGTTTTTCTTTTAATAATTTTAAGCTTATTAATTAAGTATTTAATATATATTTTCATGTTAGAGGATACGATATAAGTAAGGAAAAAAGAGAATAAAAGAATATTTAAACATGAAAATGATATAAAGACAATTTTTTTAGGATAAAATTACAATTTATTAAGTGTATCTCATTTCTTATGTAATATTAAGTTAACAATTTTTACCATTATATATACATGCACAGCCACACACAAGCTTTTAATGTCAATCCTGTAAAGTTTTAGCTTGACTCATCTATATAATCAAGCTCAAGCTAATAAACTAACGAGCTTGAATGAGCATTTAATGAGTTGAGTTTGAATAATTCATGGATAACCCAGCTTATTTATACTCCTAATTGTAACTATCTTGAAGATATACTTTTAGGGGCCTAAAGTTGTGATTGTGAGTAGTAAAACAAAATGTGTCTCTTGGAGAGATAACTCTTGTTCACTTAAGTCATGCTCGTTTATGGAGAATAGTTACTTTGGTCCAATTTCACATGGCAATCATCTTTCATGTTGTAAATGTATTTTCTATGGTGATTATTCTCATACTTAGCAAAACTTGGTTCTGTTTAAGGCAAAAGTATGAACTGAAAAATATTACATCTTGAGTTTCTGCTATATTATTTTGGTAAATCAACATCAGGAAGCATACAAACATCCTCTGTTTAAAATTTCATTAGCTATGATAATTTATTACTGTATAGTCTTCTTGGTAATTGTTACTGGTATCTTCCTTTACTAATTTTGTATTCATTGATATTAGCAGTATTGCTTTCCCCTATCTTTCCCTCCTTCCTCCTCTTCCCAAATAAGCCCAAAAGATATGAAGAATGAGTAGACCGACTTAACTAAATTTTCTGGAAGCATGAGTGTTATATTATATGCACTCTTTTTAATCATTCATTGGGAATTTGTGTGTGTATGCTGTCTATAAAGCAAAAGATAGCTTGTAATGTTCTTATATGATGTTTTATTCTTCATCAGTTTGCTATTCCATACTGCAATTCATTTATCTTCCTCAGTATATATTTGTCTTGAATTTCTCTAATTGTAAATAACTAAATAAAAGAAATAAAGCTCTCTTGGTTCTTGGCTACTTATTACATGAATTTAAAAGTGCATATGGGAATGCTTTTGTTATTCTCATATGTCACATATACAATATTCCCATGTTGTCTTTAAATATGTCCTTTAATGCTACTACTTTATTCTTTTCATTGACTTATTTTAACTACTTTTCTTGCTACAGTTACGATTACTCTGGGTATGGACAGTCAACAGGAAAGGTTAGTAGGCTAAATTCTCAGCCCATCCAAGTCTATCACTGTATCAGTAGAATTAAGATGTATATTTACTGTCTATTGTGTTTACTATACACACACACACACACACACACACACACACACTCTTAGTTATTGTAAGAAACTAGATTTTATACCCGTGCGATGCATGGATTCATTTAAATTAAAGTTTAATGGTGATGCATCGACAGTATAAAAGTATTTTACACTGTCAACTAATCATAAAACACCGTTGATATGATTTTTAAGATGGTTATTGTAAAAGTCAACAAACTTACATTTTAAAACGTTTTTACACTGTGAGTACATCACCTATTTTCTCTTTAAATTATACATTTTTTATATTTGTATTACGTATTTTTTTGAAAAATATATATGTATATAAATAAAATTATCAAATTTTAAAATATTTAGTAGCATATTAAATATAATTACATTAAAATTGAGGAAAAACACTAATTATATTTTTAATTGAGTGAATCTTGTCTTAAAAAATATTAAGCCTATCAAAGTTTATTATGATTTTTTTTTTCTCCAAGTAATAATAGTAATGTGATACCTATATAAGAGTTTAATGGTGATGCACTGACAATGTAAAATTATTTTATACTGTCAACCAATTATAAAACACCGTTGATATAACTTTTAAGGTGGTTATTGTAATAGCTAACAAACTTACCATTCATGGTGAGTTATGATTGAAGACAGTGTAAATTTTTTTTACACTATTAGTGCATCACCTATTATGTTTAAATTATAATAATAATAATAATATGTATATGAACGGATGGATGTGCACGACAAAAAAATATTTGTTGTTACTGTGCTTTCAGGGGCGGGAACACTGTTAGCATAGTTAACCAGA
This sequence comes from Pueraria montana var. lobata, assembly GCA_026413185.1. Lineage (NCBI taxonomy): Eukaryota > Viridiplantae > Streptophyta > Magnoliopsida > Fabales > Fabaceae > Pueraria > Pueraria montana. The sequence goes on from CM048656.1 coordinate 46,385,354, forward strand.
TTTTATTATAGTAATGGATCAGACAATATATTTACAACTTTTAGGTTAAAATTAATGATTCAGTTTGTGTATTCAATTACAAATTTCACATGATCTTTAATTTAAAAAGGAAGAAAATCACGTGAGATTAAATATTAAATATGCAATTTAAACTGTCAATTTTAATCTAAAGGTTGTAATTAAGTATTCTAATTTCTTACAATAAATAAGAGTTCCCACCTTGTACTCTGTGTGTGTGTGTGTGTGTGTATAAACTGTTCTCATTTTAAGAATGTGAAAACTGTAAATCTAAATTATACAACTATACATGGATGATCAAGATTAAAAGTTAGTTAGTGATCATATATGATCATTTAAAAAAGTCACATGCATTTACCTTTTAATCTTGAACATTCAAATAAGTTCCCATAGTTTATATTCGTTGTTCTCACCTTAAGTAATTCCCTATATATATAAGTTGACTTCGTGGAAGTTGTGGCCACTAGCTAGGACTTGTTTGAAAAACAAAGGAGATGAGACATAAGTTATGACCATTGGCCATGACTTGTGTAGCAGGATATTTTCAAAAGACATAAATATTGAGGCAAAAGGGAATCCTTTAGTTTTTGTAAAAATATCTTACTATATCATTATTGTATCTTTCAGTCTTTTAGAGTATCTTAGATTATCTAATTTAGGAGTGGTTTTCATATTTCATTATATTTCATGATTTATTTTCTTATTTAATTAGGATTAGGACTCTAGTATTAGTATAAACAGGTATTAATGCTTTGTATTTTGTATCACATGAATTCAATATCAAAATCAGATTATTCATTGCCTTAGTCTCTGCTTTCCTCTGTCTTTACCTAATCCCTAAAATTTTAACATTATATTAGAGGTTGGTTTGCCATCCTCCGTGACCTGTCTCATCACTATTCTGCTATTGAGTTCCTTAATTTGAATTCTTTCGTTTGGTATACTGTTTCCAAAGTCCAAACTACCTTAGTTTTCAACAACTGACCTTCCCATTGTCTCTGCACAAAATTTTGCCACTGAAACCCAAAATTTGGTTGTCAGTATCCATTTCTCTGCTTGTCACTGAACTTTTTCAACCACCACTACCACCATTATCTTCTCCATCATCTCAAGATTGGTCAGGCACCCAAATCACATGGCCATTGCAATCCAATGCACCTTTGTTGCTTGCTCTGTGGCATTTGTGCTCACTTGAGACCTCCTAGACAAGGATGTGTCTGGTTGTCACCGGTCCTGAATGAATTGTCTTTTTGTCTTCTGTCCATGTGTGACCTTACTACCTCTTACTGCGACTTGAATTGATGAGTCTAACTTCTTCAACACAGTTCACTCTATATCTTTCTTCATCATCAGTACCTTGTTTGACTTCTTCTGGTTTCAGGTTTGGCGTGCATTGGTGCTGACCTTCCTTCTTGTTTTTTTGTTTTAGCTTCTATTATGTGTTTTTTATACGTTAGTCATTGTTTAGCTCAATATTGAGAGGGAGAATGGGAGTGATCCAAACCCAACATATACTTCAATGCTGGTGTTTGTTATGTTCTTTTACACTAATGAATCATGCTAGTGGTGACTTCACGCACTGACTTCTGGTGGTGACTTCTTTCTCACAAGTGAATCATACTATTGGGGACTTCTCTTCCTGTTGATAATTCCGATTGTTACCTATGTTGGCTATGACTTATACTAGCCTGTCTCTAGTCCCAAACATTATAGCTCTGTCCCTAGTTGTAGAGCTAAACAATGCTGTATAGCCACATCTATGTTCCAGACACTTGCCATCTGGTTTGAGCTTTAGAAACTGTCCACCACTATTACCATTTCTTTCAGCAGCCATTGTATTCTGTCAGTACATGGTTTGAGCTTCAGAAACCATCGTTTTCTGGCTATTTTCAAGCAACCCCCTGCATTTTGCAATCTTTGCAGCAACTCCATCCTTTGTTCTTTCTTTATTTTAGGTATATGCAGTGTGTTCTGAGAACTACTCTATTATGACCTCCTTGATTTTTCTTGTTAATTATGCCTTAGATTTATGATGATTGTGTGCCTAGACTATGACTTTTAATTATTAATGATGAATATGCCTTTATTTTTTGGTTTATTCTACATGTGTGTAGTATAAATTATTGGGTAAAATATGTATTTGGTCTCTATTCTTTTAATCAAAATTGGTTTTAGTCCCTATAGTTTCAAATTGATCAATTTGGTCCCTATACTTTAAAAAATAGGTGGATTTTGTCCCTACGCATTGACGATTGAGGGACCAAATAAGGACGAAAGCCACCTATTTTTTTTAAGATATAGGGACCAAATTGATCGATTTGAAACTACATGGACTAAAACCAAATTTGACTGAAAGTACAAGGACCAAAAACACATTTTACCCTAAATTATTTATCTGACTTACATAATTTTGGTATAGTGGTCATCATGCTCTCTTGTTCCACTTTGTGGTTGGCTGCTCCCTGCTGTTATACAGTATTGACAACTATGGACAGGAATGGAATCACTTTTACATAAGCCAGATGTAACACTTCGATTTTAGTTATTATGAATTTGGATTAATTTAGATTTCTTGAATGTATTTGCATTGGGTAGCTCTTTCTTAAGTTGGATGTTGGAAGCTCATCCTACAAAACCATTTTGAGGATTATTTGGAGTTTGGATGTAGTTTTTTTGGTTTTATTTCATTCTCCCGATTCTGTTTTCAAAATTTACTCTGCACTGGGCCCAGTTTGCAGAGTGCAGAACTAACTCATCCGTCAAAAGTACATTTATCCCTACTTTTAGAATATCTATAGAAACTTCTCAATCAAGTTGTTTTTTTTTTTAAAAAAAAAACACGATTGCTACTGCTTCCTTCAAAGCAGTTGGTTCCTATTTGCAGCTTTTGACATTTTTCAATCTTTTTCTGCTTTTTCCCTTGACATACATTTGTGATGTATTAAAGTGTGTAGGCTACTTGGCTAAAATCATCCAGCTGACAGCAAGGTTCTACTTTATACAAAATTTTAAAGGCTGCAGGGTCCAACAATTGGTTATAAAAGTTACTTTGGTCAAATTATTTGTCAATCAAACAATTTTTAAAGTTGAATTTCAGCCTTTTATGAGCTTCCAAAGTGGATCATTTGTCATCAGGCTGATATCCCATTTAAAAGTTAAAAACTCTTGATCTTGGAAGAGACTCAAAATAACTGTTTTCAATCCCTAAAAGCTTTTTAGGGCCACAGATAGCTTGTCCAGATGAGTAATCATTCAGAGCCAAGCTTCAGTAAAAATCTTCGTGCTTTGCCATATGTGACATGTCTTAGATTGACTCCTACTTTTAGCCATAGACTTGGGTTAGAAAATCTATTGTAGTTGCTTCCCTGTTGAGGCTATGCAGTTCATCCGAGTGAGTCTGTTCTAGAAGTCCCCTTACATTTTGGTAAGCTGGCAGGTTGTTGCCAATTCTCAAGGAAGTGTTTCTACTGAAATTTATTGGTTAAATTAATTTGCAGCTCCCTAAACTATTTGACAATTTTTAATTAAGTCCCTGAACTTTTTTTTTTTTTTTTTCAATTGGGTCCTTGAACTTGTATTTGTTTTTTAATTAGGTAGACCTAATTAAAAAACAAATACAAGTTCAGGGACCCAATTGAAAAAAAAATAGTTCAGTGACCTATTTAAAAATTGCCATAGTTCAGGGTTCTAATTAAAAATGGCCAAGTCTCTGCAGGCCAGTATTCTAACCTCTAGCCCTACAGGCCAGTATTCTAACCTCTAGCCCTACAGGCTCTAAAGTTATTATTATTATTATTATTCTATGTGCGGATATGGGTAGGGTTGTGTATTAAGGTACCCTCCCCCATACTTGATTAAATTTGTGGGTAAGTACCTGACCCTGTACCCATAAAGTGGGTCATTATCCTATCCATCATGAGTAATTTTTGTAGGTACCCACTTGGTCTAATACCCGTTGTCATCCCTAATCTGATGTGTTATAATAAGGCCACGACACCTGTTTATACCCATCATTTGGTGAGGTACTAATAAAGTGTTACTTGCAAGTCCACACTAATAAGAGCATTACCCTAAGAAGATTCCAGATTCCTAACATAGTATAAGAATCCTAATATTCTTAATTCTAACACAAATGTTTTTGTTGTTTATGAATGTAAAAGACATTATTTAAACTGTTTGAATAGTTTTATGGAAAAAATGTGGATTTATTATAAGCACTCTGTATTAAATAAAGAAACTTTTGTTTATTTGTAAAGTGAGCTACCAATATTTTTACGTGGAATACTATGGTGTTGTTGTTGATGGTTCTTTCAGAGTGACATTATTGCTTGTAAGTTAACAGCCATCCTTGTATGTTGAAACAGCCAACTGAATGTAATACATACGCAGATATTGATGCTGCATATAAATGCCTAAAAGAGCAATACGGGGTGAAAGATGAGCAATTGATATTGTATGGTCAATCTGTTGGGAGTGGTCCCACACTAGATCTTGCTTCACGGATACCAGAATTGAGAGGTGTTGTCTTGCATAGTCCAATTTTGTCTGGGCTTAGAGTACTATACCCTGTAAAAAGGACATACTGGTTTGATATTTACAAGGTAGAGGTTTTAGCTGATTCTATTCCAATCTGTTTAATTCAATATATGGATATTTACATGGTTGGTTTTTCTTCTATCCAGAATATTGATAAAGTTGGTGCGGTCAAATGTCCTGTTTTGGTTATACATGTAAGTGACTTTCTCTCTCCTCCCACCCCCACCCTCCCCCTTGAATTTATTGTGTTCTTTTAGGGCTACATGTCCATCTTTTTTGCCTTTGTTGGTAATGCATCTAGATTTCCTTCAGGCTTCAGCTGTAAATTAAGTTAACCAACCAAATCAATGCTGTTATATATAGCTAGAACATGCTTAATTAAGTCAAGTAACTTGCTATTGTTGGATTTAATCCATGGATAGTTTAAATCATTTTAAACTTACAGTAAACCATATGTTGCTACGTTCAGAAAAAACTGTTATAAGAATTCCACTGCAAATGAAAAATGTTAGTTATGAGTTACTTTTCTTGTTTATACTTAGCGTAAGAGAAATGCTAGTAACACTCTATCACATTCTTTATTATTGGCTGAAATTTATTAGAAATTACAAGATTTTGTAGATCTCACTTCTTATTTAATGAATTCCACTCATGTTTTTGTAGTTTTCAATAAATTTTAACTAATGATAAAATGTGTTAGAGAGTGTGCTGCTAACGCTCCTCGTTAGTGTAAAAGGTTTTATGCTAGTGAGGGATTAAAATTTGAACTCTATTAATTTGCACTATCATTAAGACCATAGCCATTCATCGTGCATTCTTCCCATTTATTTGTTTTCAATGTTCTTTTTTCTTCAGAAGTTGGTAAACAGTAGTGATGATTATAATTTTTCCATGGCCAGGGGACAGCAGATGAAGTTGTGGATGTGTCCCATGGGAAGCAGCTCTGGGAGCTTTGCAAGGTAAAGTACGAACCCTTGTGGGTAAGTGGTGGTGGACATTGTAATCTTGAGCTTTACCCAGAATTCATTAAACATCTAAAGAAATTTGTACAGACAATTGGAAAATCTAAAGCAACTGCAAATGGTTCTAAAAAGGATACTGTAGAATCTGAGAATCAAGGCAAAGCTAGCAAAGAACCTGAAAGTGGAACTGCCAGTACTTCTGAATTGAGTACAGAAATCCCTGAAGTTTCTAGAAACAGTTTAGATAGCCGTCTCAAGAAGTCTAAAAAACCAGACAAACCAGAAAAATCTCGTATGAGCACAGACCATGTTGATAGGTTTAGGAGAAGAAAGGGGTTAGTTTGGTAGTCTCTCACAGGAACTGTATCCAGAATAATTTATCTGCTAGTATTCACTTGGCAGGTAATCTAATTCTACTCTTCAGGTAATGATGATGCCACTTCTAAATGAATATATTGAGTGAGTTTTCTGTTTCCTTTCCTCCTTCTTAGGTGCATAATTCAGCTTCTGTATGTTAAATGATTGAAAGCAATATGCATTTGTATGGCCTGTAAAATCAACAGCTTGATCTAAATGCAATCATTAAGATAATTTGTTTTTGGTTATTTTCAAGTGTCTCAGATGTTTGGCTTTGTGTTTATCATTGTCTCCCTTCATTCACTGAAGGAAACATGAAAAGAAATTAAGGCTTCCAAGAGCAGATGATATTAACTACAACTACCAAGGGATAACTTGGCAGCACAATCAAGAAATGTTGAAGTCTCAGTTTGTTAAATACAAGTTTGTTCCAATCGGATCTACTCTCTCTTGAATATCTTCTCTACATATGCATATTTACGAAGTAGAAAGTGGTGGATACATTCATACACACACATACACATATAGAGAGAGGAAGCATATTAGGTGAAAGATTAAAGTGTGAGAGGAGGGAATCTCAACCATATCGTTTAAATGAATGGTTAAGATTAAAATTAATTAAAATAATCTTGGTCATCTATGTATTATAGCCAAGATTTACTCTTCTTTTTCACCCTCTTATTAGATATGTCCCTTGATGAGAACACTTTTTTATTTTAAGAATGTGAGAACGATAAATCTATATCATACAACCATACATATATGATCAAGATTAAACGTTAGTAGTCACATAATCACTTTGAAGTCATGTATGTTTGTCTTTTAATTTGATCATTCAAATAGGATCAATAATCTATATTTGTTTTAATTTCTCACAATATTTGGAACATTAGTGAGAGAACTTTTTATGTGAGAGTGATAGGAATAAATAAAGACCATTAGATGTTATTATGATTGGTCAAAATTAAAACACTCAAGTTATGTGAGTCTTTTAAAGTTGTGTGACTTTTTAAAGTGATCATATGACTTTAAATCTTGATAATTTATGTATCAATATAGTGTGGCATCGTTGGCAGATAACATTGTTCCTTAAGCATGTAGCAGGGTTCGATCCCAAGTCCATGCGTATGAAAAATATCTGTTTGGAGAGGTCAATCTTTTAAATGGATTTCAGTACATTAAGGAATTAGTTCTTGACTCTTGACCAAGGGATACCTCAAGTTCACCAAAAAAAAAAAAACATCTTGATCATTTATGTATAGTTTTATAGTTTAGATTTATTTCTCTCACCCTCTTATAAAAATGACCTCATTATATATATATAGGAATGGATTCAAATTATGGGGTGTGGGGTAGCTACCCCCACAAGTTTTTTAATGTCTTAAGTATAGTATGAGTAAATCACTATTTTGGTTTCTAAAAGTGTAACGTGTTGTCATATTAGTCCTTGAAACTAAGAAAATTCCAAAGAAGTCTCTAAAATTTTCAATTGTTTTATCGAAGTATCTAAACTCTATCATTTATTATCATTTTAGTCCCTAAACATACGTTGATATTATCACTTAAATTTTGGACTAATGGGGTTGACGAATTGTACTTTTAGAAACTTATTTAGAATTCCTTTAATTTCATAGACTAATGTAATAGTGTTATATATTTATAGGGATTAGAATAGTGCTTTACTCAAAATAATTCCCATAACTTAAAAGTGTAGCAAGAAAAGTTAATGCACAATGAGTATTTGTCCACAACTTATATTTTCTGTATCTGTCATTATATATATAATATGAGATGTATTGAGAGAGATGTTTGTATGAGAGGGTAAGAGGAGCAAACCTGAACTATAAAACCATACATGAATGAGCAAGATTAATGGTTTTTTATTCAATACATGACTTTGTCTTTTAAGCATAACTTTTCATAATTTGATTTAATAACCATGATTTATTCTTCTCTCACTCATAATAAAAATGGTTCATGAATTCCACAATAATCCTTCGAGATTACTTTATGAGGAGGGATCAAGTTACTTCATATCTTTAGCAATTATTTTCTTGAAATCTAATGATTAAAATTAGTTATAACTATTAGATTTCAAGAATATAAACGGTGACGATGTAAAGTAACTATTTTAGAGTTACTCTTAGAGTAACTTGATCCTTCCTCTCTCTCTCTCTCTCTCTATATATATATATATATCCAAAGATTATTGTGGAATTCATGAACCATTTTTTATTTCTATTTTGTTGTAATTCAAAACTCCAACTACTTTGTGGATTATCCTTTCCTTTCATGGTTGTTTAAGATTATTTTGCTTTGAAATCGAGATAACAAGTCCATTTCTCACCAACTCCATGATTAGAAGATCTGAAGATGCCAACGATCATGACTGTTATGCATGGGACAAAAGTAATAGGCTTAAGCCAAGGTGTCATATATATATGCTTATTGTTGTGTTTGCCAACATAAAATTAAAATGTTGAGCTTCATGTCCTATTATTTTGTATATATCTTCATGTCCTATTATTTTGTATATATCTTAACTACTGATAAATTAGGTTCAGAAAATATGTATGATGTAAGAGGCAAGATGTTTCCATTATTTGTTCTCATAGCCTTGGGTTAAAAGTACGCGATTGTTTGGTTGGAAGTGTTTTTCACGGTAAGTTGATACTTTTTTAAGTATCATTTTTATATTTGTTTACATGTAAAAGAAAAAGCACTGAATTGTGTAATTTGAACTTGTTTGGATGAAACATTAAAAAGAGATATTTATAAAGTTGTTTTAGCTTTAAAAATAAAAAATATTGAAAGAAAGTATGTCCAATCGAACAATTTATGCTTCTGAAAAAAAGAAAAAAAAACTTTTTTATAACATAATAAACTTGTTCAAATGTTTTAAAAAGTACCTTTTGATTTTACCTCTAAAATATAAAATAAATTTAAAAGTTATTTTTTAAAACGGCCCTATATTAATTCCAAAGTACTCCATCCATTTATATATATAAAAAAAAAGTACTCCATCATTTTAGACTTTTATTGTTTCGAAAAAATCTATTTGTTTCAATTCATATGTTTATTGTTTCGAAAAAAGATAAAGTCATTATTTGTTTCGAAAAAACAATGTAAGTATTCATTATTTTTCTAACTTAATTGTGTCTCGATATTTTCATTCAGTGAAGAAGCATAGAATACTAAAGAAGTGATAATATTTTGAATATTTCATTACAAAATAATCGAGTTAAATACACTTGCACCACTTGAACTGATTTTGATTTTTCTTTTTCTTACACTTATAATTGAGTGAGGATCATGTTATTTTTTTTTAAAAAAAAGTATGTAATTATTTTGTTTAATAATTCATTATATATATATATATATATATATATATATATATTAAATTTTAATAATCAAACTGTTAAATTAAAAGTTTATATTTAATAGATTATGTTTACACTTTTTTTTATAAAATATTAGAACTATTTATTACTATATCAAACAAATGTAATTTAAAGTATAATATATATATATATATATATATATATATATATATATATATATATATATATTAAATTTTAATAATCAAACTGTTAAATTAAAAGTTTATATTTAATAGATTATGTTTACACTTTTTTTTTTATAAAATATTAGAACTATTTATTACTATATCAAACAAATATAATTTAAAGTATAATATAAAATGTTAATAATAAAATTATATAATTACAAATATTCAATTTATCTAAAATACGATGTAAGTAATTGTTAATATATGAAAATGCAGTATTCTCTTTCTATTATTTTGTCAATGCAGTAACATTATCTGAGGCACTGACTGGTCTGCTTATGGACTAGGTGGGTGTTGAACTGATATGAAGTGTGTGATCCACAACCAATTACACCAATAATTGATGAGTCTCACTCAACTAAAGAGGCAAAGTGGTCCTCTCCACTTCTTTAAAACCTTGACTTCCTTCACAACTCTTATCCTTTTGCCTTTGCCTTCTCAAGTCATTTCCTATTCCCTTTAGTGTCATGCTGAATCATTTTCCAACCAAACTACGTCCTTAAACCTTCCTCTCTCAAGGGGGGCTAAAGATAGATTGCAATAATAATATGTGAATATTTACTGACTCGTCATTTTTCTTTGTCTCATTCTTTTTATCACAAGATATAACTTGTAATATCTATACTTTTCTTTCTTTTCTCTCTAATGCTTTGTTTGATTTAAGAAGAAAAAAAGTTAAAGGAAAGAAAAAGAAAGAAAAAAAAAAAAGAGAGTATAAAGTGAGATAATTTTTTAGATCATTTAATTGTGTAAAAAGTTAAAAAAAGAAAAAAAGAGATATATATAAAATGACACAAATATCCTAAATAAATAAGGATAATTTTATCTTTATACCCATTTAAGTTTTGTTTTATTATCTTTCTCTTCAAATTATATATATATATATATATATATATATATATATATATATATATATATATATATTTGAGTGGGTTCCACATTTTTTTTTTCTTTCCTCCCTTGTTTTCTTTTATATGTGTACCCTCCCTCTAATTTTCTTTAGTTCCAAATGAAATGTAAGTATCAACTACCATTTGAGTATCCACCCATCATTTTCCAATAAGATTGGACTACATAAGTATCAACTTTATACTCTTATTGGTCCAGTGACCCTATAGAAACTTGGCCTCTAATTTCCTCCTGGGCTATTCCATTAATTCACCATCAATAGTTCGTTTTGATATAAAGAGTAGGACCCCAAAAGTCATGAGCAAGCTGAGGAGGGCACCGGCCATTTTCATCCTTATATTATTGTACTTATTCCATTAACCCTAGTCAGCCTAAAGAAATTTCGGGCCACATGGTTTTTCAAATTATTCCAAACCTTTTACCATATTCTCATAGGTTATTTTCTATTCTAATATCCCTTTCTTGTTCTGTACCATTCATCTATCTAAATCTGGACCACTTTGTGTTATGGCCTTTCCAATTATTCCAAACCTTTCACCAAAATCTCTTCCAAGTTTCTTTCTCCTCTAAAATAAAATATCTGTTCATATGGTTTCTTTGTCCTTCCTTTTAGCCCTCTTTTTTCTTTCTTCTCTCACAAAAAGATTTTACAAGGCCAAAACATGTCCACTAGAAATGGATTTAACTCGAGGAATATACTTAAGAGGTAAAATTATAATTATAGATTAAAAATCAATGTTAAGATTATAATAAAATACATGCATGCCTATAACAAATTATGAAGTAATTAAACTTTTTAACTATTAATTCTCTAGTGACATATGTATTTTACTACCTTTGATTTTATATATAATAAATAAATACCTAATTCATTAAGACTAATAAAAATAGTTAAATTAGTTAATGAAGGTGACTTTCAAACCTAGAGGTTACTACGGATGCGTGACGTAACTAAAGCTTGGACTCAAGTCATGGTAGTGTGAACACCCACATATGTGTATCCTCACTAGACCATTGTTATCCCATGATCCACGCCAGCGTCTCCCAATGACTCTTTGGCATGTGTTGCCTCTTCACCCTATAGAGTTTATTGCCAAGGAACAAGTCCGATTGATCACTCCAAACTAGTTGTGTCTCCACACAGAGACCCAAGTATTCTTTCTTTACCAAGCCACTTCTTGCTCTACAACAAATAAGTAGATTTGTTGAAGGTTGGGGCACACAGACTTTAGGATAACGTCTTACAGACGAATATACAAGTTTAAGAACACAGTCTTTTTCTCTCAGGATACTTAAAGTGTTTTGAGAGATTTTTACAACTTAGAGAAATTTACATGAGAAAGAATTCAGGCTTGAAAGAATGCTTGTAGAATTTGAATTAAGTTTTTTTTTAGCACTTCAAATCTTCTACTATATATAGACTTGCTGAGGAAGTAACCGTTGTCTCTAAATGGCCTTCTTACATGTGTCTGACCAGCGTCTGAAGGAGAGTGGTCGTTGGGGCATTTAATGCTCGCATTAAATGCTTGTCACCAATTAGTCACTTTGAGCTGATAAAGCATTCTGTTTATCATCCTTAAGAGTTACTCCATATCCTTCTGATGCAAGGGTCACATCGCTTGCTCAGACAAGTACTCATTGCTAGCTGTAGCACGTCTTTTGAGGTGAGGAAAACTTTTGCTTCTTTGACTCTTCTTTCTGTTTTCCTTTTATGCACTTCAACAAATACTAGGAAGGATGTTCCATGAACATTCCCTGCAATATATATTACAAAAATGACAGTGCATTTACTATGCCTTTAAATGCTCCTACAGACTTAAGTGTCTGTCTGCGTATCATCTGTAACTTACAGACACAAATGCAACGTTTTTGTCCGTTGGCATTATAAGAAGCAATCTTTTTAACTTAATATTTGTTTTGCATTAAATCAAAATTATTGAGGGTCCTGATTCGCCTTGTGACTCAACAATCTCCCCCTTTTTGATGATGCCAAGCAAATATTGTAAAAAGATGTATCAGAGCTATATGTATAAGGAAATATAAACATAGAATTTTAAACAAAGAGAAAAGAAGACTTAGGTTTGATGAGCAATCAAACAACTTGTCTTATTAAGAGTTTTCACATAAAGATGATGTGTTTTTGAGGTTTTACATAAAGACGAAAAGCAAAAACAATAAAGAATACTCTCTCCTCTCCCCCTATCATTTTCAGCTTCAACTCCCCCTCAGATATGCATCCTCTTCACATTTTCTTTTTTAGCTCCCCCTCAGATATGCATCCTCTTCACATTTTCTTTTTACCTTTCCCTTCTCCCCCTTTTGCATAGCGATCAGTAAAACTTGGTTCCCCGGGAATTGGACTGTATGAGTCAAAGGAATCAGAGTCAGATGAAAGAACCATAGGTGATCCTGGAGAAGTAGGAGTGCACTGGCGTCGTTTGTTGCAAAAAAAGGCATCAACGTTCATCCATTTCTTGGGCTCCAACTCTAAGGCCTTCCTATCTTGCAAAGCTTGACGTAAGGCTTTCCTTGTTGCCCAAAGCTCAACATACATATCATATACTTGTTCATCAGTGATTGGATGTCTGTATGGAGCAATTGCCTCTTTCGGTTCTTCCACTATGCCCATGACAATCTTTGAAAAGAAAAAGATGGAGTAGGGAAGATACACAGAGAACGAGATGTCTCTGTTAGATGAATAGAAAAACCTGTTTCTCCAAGGCATGAGCTCAGAGGGGCTAGACGTAGAGAGAAAAGGCTGATGACCTTTGCATTGAAAGCATTGGCCAATCTTCAGATGATAGCCATCGGCAGGAGATTTGTCTTCAGGTTCTAGACCAGAGTAGAATGCATCAAACTTCTTCATTCGTCTGATGGTCTTCAAGTCTTCAGATGTACGTTCAGCATCTGATTTTTGGAAGATGGCCTCGATTTCGCGTCTGAAGGGCCTGCCTCTGCAAACACGAATGTTACGTTAGGGAGCATTATCTTCGTCTTCTGCCTTTTCCTTACCCTTATAATTCAGAATTAGACAAACTGGAATAACCTTGTCCAATGTAAGTTTGAAATGGATATGAGAAGAGGCCACACAATGAAACTGTGTGCCAAGGAAATGAGGCATCGTTTGTGCATGCCTTTGAATCTGCTGAAAGGAGTTTTGACGCTTTTGGATTTCTTCGTTGTAGGTCTACAACTTCATCCAAAGATCCATGGTGTAGTCTGAAGATTCCCACACATCAAAGGTTGGACTTGCTTCTGGGTCGTCCAAGTTTAGATCTTCAGTGTACACAATGCATCCAGGTGCAGCATGATTCCAGGGAAGAATCACGTTGACATAAGCAAGCAGACCCATCATCTGTTTTAATTTGACAGGTTCATAGAAAGGTACAAAATTAGTGGGTGCTGCAATGCGTGTCCACACTTGAGCTTCAAGAGGATATCTACGTCTGCCACGAGGATTGTGCTCGAAGATGATGGAGTTTGGATTAGAGGTGTCGTCTGACGAGGGGGGAAGATCCTGGACTGAGGTTCCTTCTTGTAGCAAGAGAGAGCAGGAAGCTCTTCTTCTGGAAGCACTTCATATGATGGATAGTTGAAGGGATCAATCCCCGAAACTCTCATCTTCCATAACTTAATCGGATCAACGTAGTATAAGATAACATCTTGATCATCTGCAGTGCATACATTCTTGATCTGCCATTCTTTGTTGCAGCGCTCCCATTCATTCACCCTTGGGCGTTTCCACCCTGGATAGTATCTGACATTCACATCAGGGTCTGATGATGGTTGTACTGCAGGCACTGCTATGTTTGGATTGCGTCTGATAATCCAGTCATAGCCTCGGGCTTTTGGTTCCAGATCTTGTGCTAGACTGCCGAATATGTAACCTAAGGAAAGAGAAGCTTTGGCAGCGTATCGATGTCGTCTGAAAAGTTCATCTTCAGTTACTACCTTCTTGTCTTCAATAGACACAGACGAAGTGGTGCCATAGATACGCATCTGTTTGGTAGCACGATCTTCATTAAATTTTGCCAAGCGCTCATCTACCTTTTTCTCATCGTCTGCAGTGATAGGTCTGTAGATGGCTCGAGGACCTGAATCATCAGTTTCTACATGGTCTTCTTCAACAAAGTCTAGACCTTGTGCACTGGCCATTAAAGCAGATTGAAGAATGGCTTTATTTAACTCCTCGATCTCAGCTTCGTCTGCATCTTCATTTACTATGATTGTCTGAAACTCTTTTTTCTTAGCAGCAATCTCTTCAGACACTAGCTCAGCTGTTTGAATCATAGCGGATTCCATCCTTGTCAAATCTTCAAGAGCAGCTTGCTTTTGTTCTTCTTCAAATAGAGTCTTAATAGACTCCAGAACAGCTTCGTTGGCTTCTTCTTCTACAGCTTTATCTGCAGGAGCCAAGGCTTCTTCTGCAGCCTTTCTCTTCAACTCTTCAACTGATAGAGTCTTGACAGACTCTACTACAGATTGTTCCAGCTCAATATGTTCTTTCCTTTCTAGGCTTTTGTCCAGCCTTGCCTTCTTTGCAGCTTCCTTCTTGGACAGCTCTTGAGCCTTTCTGATAGCAGCTGCTTCCTTTTTATCAGCAGGTGGAGAAAAGGATGAAGGTTTAGGTTTGGGTGTTGGTTTAGGTTTGGAAGAGGGTTGAGGTTGAGAAGGAGGTGCATCAAGAATCTCAATATCAGATTCTTGGGTTTGAGAAGGTGAAGGTTGTGGTACAGGGTTAGGTTGAGGTTCAGGTGAAGTGGTGAGTTTGACTTTGGTGACAATGCGAATTTTGGTAGGTCTGGTGAAGGGTTTCTTAAGGGGAGGTTCAAAGATAGGTTCAGATGAAGATTCTGCAACCTTTCTCTTTAGAGAGGAGTGAGGGTCTGAAGGTGGTTGGTGTTTGGGTTTCTTGGTTTGGTCAGATAATGAAGGCTGGGTGGGTCTGGTGGTTGGTTTGGTTTATGAAGGTTGAGGCTCTCTACTTCAGACACAGGCTTATCAGATGGTTCTTCCTTAGGTTCTTTCTTCACTTTGCCTCCATGCTTCTTGACCCACTCAGGAAACTTGTGAGCTATCCCCATTCTCACAAAGGTTATTCCTGAGTCTTATGTAGCTCCTCCAGATGCTTCAAACTTTGAAAGATCAACACCAACATCCCTCATTAGTTGTGTGAACAACATGCAGTAAGGGATGGGGTTCTTCTGCTTCTTCGAGGAGAATCTGTCCTTGAAGGCTTGCTCCAGATGATAGAAGATTAGATCAGGAAGATTTATCTTTTCTCCTACCATAATGTTGTATATGTAGAATTTGTCTCTTTCACTCACATGGTCCCTCGAACCAGTCCTTAGAAGCACAATGTTGAACAGCATATTGTGCAGGAGTCTGCATATATAGGTCATGTTGGCAGACCTTAGGAAGTTCTTCAGTGCTGCAGCACGCTTCTTCGGGTCTTCGTCTGCAGGTCTGACTCCGTCATAGAGAAGCTTGTCCACCATCTCTTGAGTAATCGTCTTCTCCCAGTCTTTGTCAAAAGTCAATCCTTCCTCAGCACATCCAATAGCCTTACCTATGGTTGAAGGACTGATCTCCACCATCGTTTGACTGATAGTGCCACGAATGCACTGATCATCCTCCATCTTGGTAGTGCCCCAGAAAAGGGCATAAGGGCCATGACACCAGATGCTGTGTTTCCCAATGAAATTGGTCCACCTAACTCTGGTGAACATGTCCTTAACATCAAACCCTTCTTTTGCCAACTCGGTCAGACTCGCCCACTTTCCAAGTATGAACAGTTCCTCTGGAAAAGTTGCAGTAGCTTCGTCTTGATTGCGAATGAGAGTAGCAGCAGAGGTTGAAACTTGCTTTCTTGGTGCCATTTCGTTCACAAAGTTTGAGTCTTGAAAAGAAAAGATTAGAAAGTTTTGATCTTTGAAATTTTGAAACTCTTAAGAACTTCAGAGAATTTGAAAGATCAAAGGAACCTTCTTGTTTGGGTACTTCGTCCTTTTATACCAGATGAGAGAGTGTTTCAAACATCATAAGGGTTTAAAGGCATTAAAAACTTTTTGAAAACTGTCTCATCATGGCAAAAAGGGCGGCGCACGTTTTTTAGAGAAAACGAAAAGACTTGTAACCATGTGAACGTGAGGCTCCATCGTCTGTATACTTGAACACACATTAGTCCAACAGATTAATGGAAAGAGGTAAGCCGAAGAAGATCATCCGATGAATGCAAACATTAATCTGAAAGCATGTGCATATGCAGATGATCCCTGATACAGATGAAACGTTCTTCAGACAAAGGTTTTGTAAAGATATCAGTCCATTGGTGATCTGTATCTACAAACTGAATATCAAAAACACCTTTTTGAACATAATCACGAATGAAATGATATCTGATTTCAATATGCTTTGCCTTAGAATGTTGTATGGGATTTTTAGATCAGTTTATTGCACAAGTATTGTCACAATATACAGGTATATTATTTTCAAAACTAGAGTAATCTTCCAACTGATATTTTACCCATAGCAGTTGTGAGCAGCAACTGGCAGCAGACACATATTCAGCTTCTGCAGTTGATAGAGCAATTAAGTTATGCTTGTTGCTTGCCCATGAGATGATACAGGGTCCTATAAAATGGCATCCTCCACTTGTACTTTTTCGTTCAACTCTGTCTCCTGCATAGTCTACACCACAGTATCCTACTAACATGAAATCTTGATTTTTCTTATAGAGCAGACTAAGGTTAGTGGTGCCCACTAGATAACGTAAGATCCTTTTAACAGCTTTGAGATGTGACTCTCTAGGATCAGACTGAAATCTAGCGCACAAACAGACGCTATGCATAATATCAGGTCTACTGGCTGTAAGATAAAGAAGTGATCCAATCATACCTCTATAGATCGTCTGATCTACTGGTTTACCTTATTTGACTTTGCTTAAGGGATTGGAAGCATGCGTTGGTGTTTTCATAGGTTTAGCATCTTCCATCTTGAACTTTTTTAGAAGCTCCCTTGTATATTTTTGCTGATGAATATAAATTCGTTTGCTATTTTGTTTGATCTGAAGCCCCAAGAAGAACTTAAGTTCTCTCGTCATGCTCATTTCAAACTCGCTTTTCATCAGATCAGAAAAATCCTTGCACAAAGATTCATTAGTAGCTCCGAAAAATAATATCATCAACATAAATTTGAATTATAAAGAAATCTTTGCCAACTTCTCTTCTGAAAAGAGTAGTATCTACTTTGCCTTTCATAAAACCATTTTCTAGGAGAAAATAGCTCAATCTGTCATACCAAGCACGAGGTTCCTGTTTCAGACCATACAGAGCCTTTTTTAGTTTAAAAACATGATTTGTAAGAGTGGGATCTTCGAAACCAGGAGGTTGTTTAACTTAAACTTCCTCTTCAATAAAACCATTTAAAAATGCACTCTTAACATCCATTTGAAAAAGCTTAATGTTTTTATGAGCAACAAATGTAAGCATGATTCTTATAGCTTCTAATCTAGCTACAAGAGCAAAGGTTTCAGTGAAGTCTATACCTTCTTGCTGGTTATAGCCCTGAGCTACTAACTTAGCTTTGTTTCTTACCACTCTTCCTTGCTCATCTAGTTTGTTTCTAAAGACCCATATTGTCCCGATGATACTTTTATTCTTTGGCTTAGGAACTAGGGTCTAGACGTCGTTTCTGGTGAACTGGTTTAGTTCTTCTTTCATAGCTAGGATCCAATCATTGATTGTCAGAGCTTCGTCTATCATTTTTGGCTCTATCTCTAAGACGAAGGCATATGATGCTTGATCTTTGAAGGATGATATGGTCTTTACGCCTTCCTTCTGATCTCCTATGATCCGATCTTGTGGATGATAGGTCACGAATTTCCAGTCTTTTGTCTGTGGTAGGAAGCCAGACGGTCCTTCAATCAAAGGCAAAATTTCCTTAGGTGGTTGGACTTCGTCTGACTTAGGCGTTACATATGGACCTATCTACATATTTGCAAAATCATCCTCAAGATCTGATAGTTTCCTATCAGACGTTAGTCCATCATTGAACTTAACATGGATAGATTCTTCTACAACTAAAGTTCTGGTATTAAAAACTCTGTAAGCCTTAGATGAATCAGAATATCCCAGGAAGACACCTTTATCCACCTTAGAATCAAATTTCCCAAATGATCTTTGGTGTTTAAGATGTAGCACTCACATCTGAAAGGATAAAAGTAAGCAATGTTGGGTCTTCTTCCTCTTCATAGTTCATAAGGAGTCTTTTCAATTATAGGTCTAATCAATACTCTGTTTTGAACATAACGAGCAGTGTTCACAGCCTCTGCCCAGAAGTGTTTAGGAAGAGAGTTTTCACGGAGTATGGTTCTAGCCATCTCTTGCAGAGTTCAGCTTTTCCTTTCAACTACCCCATTTTCCTGAGGTGTTCTCAGTGAAAAGAAGTTGTGGAAAATTCCATTCTTTTCGCAGAAAGATTTGAACTCAGCATTTTCAAACTCAATCCCGTGGTCACTTTTGATGCTAGAGATGCAAAACCCCTTTTCATTTTGAACTCTTTTACAGAATATTTCAAAGACCTTGAAAGACTCATGTTTATGGCCTAGGAAGTATACCCATGTATATCTTGAATAGTCATCTACAATGACCAAGCCATATTTCTTTCCACCCATACTCAACATTCTAGTGGGACCAAACAGATCCATGTGCAAGAGTTACAATCTGGAGGTGGAAACAACATTCTTATATTTAAAAGACGTTTTAATATGTTTCCCCTTTTGACAAGCTTCACAGAGAAGATGGGTTTTCTAAGAAATCTCAGGCAATCCTCCTGCTAAACCCTTTTTTGAAATTTTCAAAATGTGTTTTAGATTCACGTGCCCAAGCTTTTTATGCCAAATCCATCTTTCATCTTCTCTGGATAGCAGACACGTTACCCTCTGCTTGCTAAGATCTATAAGATCTATCTCATATAGATTGTTGTGTCGTCTGGCAGAGAAGACAGACTTGTCATCATCTGTTTTGACTATGCATCTGTCCTTGTTGAAGGAGATGATATAACCATTGTCACACAATTGACTTATGCTCAGTAGGTTATACTTCAGACCTTCAACATACAGGACGTTGTCTATAGAGGTTAGGGAAGACATACCAACTTCACCTACACCAGTGATGCGTCCCTTCCCCATGCTCCGCCTTCAATCGGCTTTAGGTCTAGGAACATAAACCTTTCTCCCGTCATGTGTCGTGAGCAACCACTGTCCAGGTACCAGCTTAAACCCTAGCCTTTTCCTACCAAGGATATCTGAAATAGGAATAATTTGAAACTTTGGTACCCAAATCTTCTTAGGTCCAGCAGCATTAGTGCCCTTAGACATCTGCTTCTTCTTGTGTATACATCTGAACTTGGAGTGTCCAGACTTTCCACAGAAGTCACATTTGTCTGGATCAGACTGAGTGGAAGCAGATGCAGCCTTTTTTAAGCCTAAACCAAATTTATCATAGGGATGTTGGTGATATTTTAAAAGCATAGTGAGAGTGTTAGAGCTTTCCAGAAATCTCCCAAAATCCTTAGTTAGACAGGCGACTTCATCCCTTAATTTTTCAAATATGGATGGATCGTCTGTCTCACTTGAGGTACTGGTTTGGCTTAGACTCTTTTTAAGAGTCTTGACTTTTTCCTCCAGATCTGCATTTGATTTCTTCAGCAATTCTATCTGGCAACTAGACTGTTTGAGTTTTTGTTTAAATTTTTTACATTGTTGAGAGATCATATGATAGTTCTGAAGTAAAACTTCATACGACATCTCTTCTTCAACGTCTGATGAAGAACCAGATGAGCTTTCAGATTCAGAACAAGTTTTTACCTTAACTTTTTCATCTGTCTCTGCCATCAAACAGATGTTTGCATGTTCATTGTCTGAGCTGCTGCTTTGCTCACTGTTTGAGTCATCCCATGTGGCCATCAGACTCTTCTTCTTTTTCTTGCTGTCATAGGACTTCTTTTTCCTTAGCCTTGGACACTCAGACTTCATGTGTCCAGGCTTTCTGCACTCAAAGCAGATGATCTCCTGACTATCCTCCTTGTCTTTCTTTTTTAATCTAGAGTCCTTCTTTCTGGAGGATTGTCTGAACTTGTTCTTCTTCTTCAGCATCTGCTTGAACTTCCTCGACATGAGGGCTACCTCATCATCTGTAGATCCAGCAGAGCTTTCATTTGATTCTTTTGTTGAACATCTTGAACCTTCAGAGCCTTAGGGGCTCTTTTCTTTTCTTCCTTCTTGGTATTGGTTTCACCAACTTTAAGAGCAGCAAAATTGTTAACGTTGTTTGCAGGAAGTTGGTCTCTGTTCTGTAAATGCATTTCATGCACTCTTAGAACTCCTAGCAACTCATCCCAAGACAAGGTTCTCATATTCCTTATCTCTTGGATAGTTGTGGTCTTGGGTTCCCACATTTTAGGCATACTATCAAGGATCTTTAGATTGATCTGAGCTTTAGTATAAGTGTGCCCAAGAGATTCCAGATCTGAGAGAAGAACCTGAAGTCTTCCAAACATATCATCAACATTTTCTCCTTCTTTCATGGAGAAACTCTCATAGTGTCTGGTCAGAGAGGCAGCTTTCCTGACTTAAACATCTTCTGTTCCCTCATAGTTGGTGCAGAGAGAATCCCAAATTTCTTTGGCCGATTTGAGTCTACGCACCTTCTTGTACTCGTTTCTAGTTAGAGCACATGTTAGAGTATATTTGGCCTTGTTGTTGAGTTGAAAGATGTTGTAGTCATCTTGGGTCCATTGATTTTCGGGCCTTATGATGGGAATATCTCCATGTATTATGATGTTCCATAGTTGATATTGATTGGACTTGATGTACATCTCTATGCGGCCTTTCCAGTAAAGATAGTCATCTCCAAGAAAGGTTGGAGGCCTTGTTAGAAAGGCTCCCTTGGGAATGAACTGATTGTCGTGACTGCCCATCTGGATCTTTTTCTCTAGATACGGTCAGGTGCTCAACCCTTAGAGGCTGAGCTCTGATACCAAACTGTAAAGACAAAAATCACAAGAAGGGGGGGGGGGGGTTAAATTGTGATTTATAAAAATTTTCGCAAACTTTTATAAAACAAGTTATTCGTCTGTAACAGGTTTAGAAAAGATATTTAAAGAAAAGCGTTAATAGATGATGTTATACAAGATAACAGACGAAACCTTTTCACAAACAAGACAAGATAAATCACAAGACAAAGTCAATTCAAACAGTTAAGAAAGATATAAAGCAGGAAAGAAAACACAGAAAAAATATACTGGTTTGTCTCACCCCGAAACTACGTCCAGTTCTTGGCAAACCACCAAGTTCCACTAACTTTCATAAGTTACAAGTATTGTTCACTGCCACTTCTGGCTTAACCCAAGTAGTTTTTACACTAGCCTCTCCAAGCTAAAAATCCAAGTATTCTTTCTTTACCAAGCCACTTCTGGCTTTACAACAAATCAGTAGATTTGTTGAAGGTTGGGGTACACAGACTTTAGGATAATGTCTTACAGACGGATATACAAGTTTAAGAACACAATCTTTTTCTCTTAGGATACTCAAAGTGTTTTGATAGCTTTTTACAACTTAGAGAAATTTACAAGAGAAAGAATGAAGGCTTGAAAGAATGCTCGTAGAATTTGAATTAAGTTTTCTTTCTTTTTTTAGCACTTCAAATCTTCTGCTATATATAGACTTGCTGAGGAAGTATCCGTTGTCTCTAAACGGCTTTCTTACATGCGTCTGATCAGCATCTGAAGGAGAGTAGCCGTTAGGGCATTTAATGCTCGCATTAAATGCTTGTCACCAACTAGTCACTTTGAGTTGATAAAGCATTCTGCTTATCTTCCTTGAGAGTTACTCCATATCCTACTGATGCAGGGGTCACATCTCTTGCTCATACAAGTACTCATTACTAGTTGTAGTACGTCTTTTGAGGTGAGGGAAATTTCTGCTTCTTTGACTCTTCTTTTCTATTTCCCTTTATGCACTTCGACAAATCTTAGGAAGGATGTTCCATGAACATTCCCTGCAATACAGATTACAAAAATGACAGTGCATTTACTATGCCTTTAAATGCTCCTACAGACTAAAGCGTCTGTCTGCGTATCATCTATAACTTACAGACGCGGATGCAACGTTTTCGTCTGTTGGCATTATAAGACGCAATCTTTTTAACTTAATATTTGTTTTGCATTAAATCAAAATTATTGAGGGTCTTGATTCGTCTTGTGACTCAACACTCTAAATACTATAAATGTAGCATTGTTTTATGAGTAGTGTTTTAGCTACTACCAACATTGAGTTGTAATATAATTGTTGTGTGATTGTCTTATATGTATGTGTATGTATTTACACTCATACAATGAAATGGTATGCAAACGGGTGTTTTGTATTTACCAAATATTTTAGTATAAAGCCTTTGCTTTTTGTAACTGATATATTGTTGAATAATGACTAAAGTTGTACGACATGTTTATTTTCTGACGCAAAAAAATTACACATATTTTTATAATTAAAATAATAGAAGATTTTTAATTTAAAACTAAACCATTTCACAAAAAAAAAATATTGTTAAGTTGTTATATAGCAATGATGTGTCGTTACAATTTCCATCGAGGAATCTCGCTAACCACATTTAGTGAATTTGTTGGCTTAACATGCGGCGTCTCCCGTGGATTTAATGGGCTTAACATCCCCTCCCATGGCACCTATAATGGGCACAACCCCTTAAGCTAGATGCGACATTGAGAATTCTTTAAGAAATAAAGTTGCGCCTTGCTAACAACTTTAGCTTTTGGCCTAGTGGTAAGTTCTTAATCCTACAAGTGGTATCTGAACAAGGTCATGGGTTCGAATCCCCCATGTGACATTGGGGGGGGGGGGGGGGGGGGGGGGGCGGAGATTGTTAGCTTAACATCCTGCGTCTCTCGTGGAATCAATGGGCTTAACATCCCACCCCATGGCACCTATAAATTATAATGGGCGCATCCCCTTAAGCTAGATGTGACTCTGAGAATTCTGTAAGGGAATAAAGTTGTGCCCTTGCTAACAACTATAGTGTTTTGCCTAGTGGTAAGCACTTGATCCTACAAGATCTCCCCTCCCAACCAAGTTTTTTCCATCCAAAAGATTTGAACCCAAGACCTTGCTTAAGGATTCGAGTAAAGCTGTCAAAATTGACTCGGGTCGACAGGCCAGTCAGGCCTATAAATTCTTGGCCCAAACATACCGGGCCTATTTAGCCTTACACTATTTTTTTTATTTTTCTTTTTCTTTTTAAAATTATTATAATTTTAACCAAAAAAAATTTGGCCAATTTGGCCCCACCTGACAGGCCAATAAGCTAGGGTGGGCCAACTCATTTTCACCATTTGGCTTGTCAGGTCAGGTCGGGCCATCCCATTTGATAGCTCTATATTTGAGTCTAGTTTTACTCGACCAACGACATGTTGGTAAGACAAAGTTTATTTGATTATAGTATAATGGAAAATTAATATAAATTTAATATATTTGTAGTTTAATTCAAATTTAAATATGAGAATAAAAATAAAATTGAACCCAAAAAAAATATTAATAGCTTTTTAAGTTTTTACCTTTAAAATCAGTTTAACAATTTAAATCTGTTTGCACATTTTGTATATTTGGTTGAGTGTTTGCAAATTTGTTTTCGAATGAAATTGTTTTTATAAAATTGATTCTGATTAAAATTATTTTAAAAGAAAAATGACTTATGTTTTAATATTATTATTCTTTAAACAAATTAGTAGTCATATAAAAAAATTGTCTAATTATAATCAACTAAAACTATTTCAATTCAAAATTAATGTTAAACTAAAAATTAATTTTTTAACATAAAACAAAATATATAAATATTGAGATAATTTTGTTGCGTTGTCGATTAGTGTAAACAATTTTATATTGTTAATTAATTAATAAAAAAACATCATTGATATAATTATTAAGATAATTATTATATAAGTCAATAAATTTATCGTACTTATAAATGGTGATTGAATGACAGTGTAAATTATATATATATATATATATATATATATATATATATATATATATATATAATCACATTAGTAATTATTAAAATAACATAATTTTAAATGATTGAATATGAAACTATTCCCATAATGCAAGAGCTCGACTGTAACATGTCACTTTACCACCCCTTTTCGTTCCTTCGTTTCAAACATGCCCTAAAATAAGGAGTATGATGTGACCATTTACATGTGCCATTGCCATAAATGCACGTGACTGAACCAGATTGGATGCATGGTTTATCTGTGCTTCTGTCACCTGATCTCATCTGACAATATAACAGCACCAGTGTTATCAGACCCGGCCCGGTCATCGACTCGGCCGGGATACTAGGTCACTGGGTCAGGGGTCAACTCGGTGAGTCAACAGTTGACCCGCATAACTCGACATGTATTAAAAAATAATAAAAAATTCATAACCTGTAAACTTTTTAATAAATTATTTTTAATAATTTCATAACCTGTAAACTTGTACATTTTTTTTTTGTGTGCAGAAAAGATAGCTTATAAACTTATACCCTTAAATATTTAAAGTTTAACAAAATTCAACACATTTATAAGCATAGTTATGAACTTGTTTAATAATTTTGAGCAGCATATTTTTTTCTAAAATTCAACATACACAACCTTAAGTTATAATTTAAAATATATCATTATCATCTATTTATTAAAAGTTAAAACTATCATTATTGTACACCGGCAGACATAATCTAATATATATATATATATATATATATATATATATAAACCTATTTTATTTAGACAATACAATTTTTTCATTCATCCCATTATTGTTCTGATAAAAAATAATTTTTCAAACCAGTAACTATATTGGATGAGATAAGATAAATACAAGTTTTACTCGTAGATAACAATATAAGCCAAGGAGAAAAGGAAAAATTGGAAGTGACAATAGTTTTATGATTTTATCATCTTAAATCCTAACATGCGGTTATGCTTGGTAAAAAAAAGTAAGCAAATATATAAATAACATAAGTGTAAGATATAAATTAAATTTTCTTATATGAGTGTTATTGTTTTCCTGTAAAAAAAAAAAAAAAAACCAAAATTCGTGACCCGCTGAGTCAACCGAGTCACCGGGTCAACCTCAAAATCGGCCAGGTCACACCGGGTCGATTGCATAACCGATCCGGTTGGTGACTCGGACCGGTTGGGTGACCGGTTCCCGGGTCAATGGGTCGACCCGACCGTCCGAGCCGGGTCTGATAACTATGGTTAAAACCAGTGTTATCAGACCCGGCCCGGTCATCGACTCGGCCGGGGTACTAGGTCACTGGGTCAGGGGTCAACTCGGTGAGTCAACAGTTGACCCGCATGACTCGGCCTGTATTAAAAAATAATAAAAAATTCATAACCTGTAAACTTTTTAATAAATTTTTTTTAATAATTTCATAACCTGTAAACTTGTACACTTTTTTTTTGTGTGCAGAAAAGATAGCTTATAAACTTATACCCTTAAATATTTAAAGTTTAACAAAATTCAACACATTTATAAGCATAGTTATGAACTTGTTTAATAATTTTGAGCAGCATATTTTTTTCTAAAATTCAACATACACAACCTTAAGTTATAATTTAAAATATATCATTATCATCTATTTATTAAAAGTTAAAACTATCATTATTGTACACCGGCAGACATAATCTAATATATATATATATATATATATATATATATATATATATATATATATATATATATAAACCTATTTTATTTAGACAATACAATTTTTTCATTCATCCCATTATTGTTCTGATAAAAAATAATTTTTCAAACCAGTAACTATATTGGATGAGATAAGATAAATACAACTTTTACTCGTAGATAACAATATAAGCCAAGGAGAAAAGGAAAAATTGGAAGTGACAATAGTTTTATGATTTTATCATCTTAAATCCTAACATGCGGTTATGCTTGGTAAAAAAAAGTAAGCAAATATATAAATAACATAAGTGTAAGATATAAATTAAATTTTCTTATATGAGTGTTATTGTTTTCATGTAAAAAAAAAAAAAAAAACCAAAAATTCGTGACCCGCCGAGTCAACCGAGTCACCGGGTCACCGGGTCAACCTCAAAACCGGCCAGGTCACACCGGGTCGATTGCATAACCGATCCGGTTGGTGACTCGGACCGGTTGGGTGACCGGTTCCCGGGTCAATGGGTCTACCCGGCCGTCCGAGCCGGGTCTGATAACTATGAACAGCACACACACACAGTTGCTATTCACACTCCTTTATTGTTCACTACCCTACTCGCCTTGCCCACTGAGCTGTTTATCGTTAACAACTGTCATTTCCTGTACACCTAATATTAAATAATATGTAAGTTAATCACTTTCTGTTCTTTTTACTTTTTGACAAAATAATTGAGTATTTATTATATTAAGACAAAAACATTTAATATTCATTTTTTAAATAATTAAATAAATTTTAAAAACTTGGATGAAATTATTTAAGTTAAGCATTTAATTTAATCTATATATAAAAACTTATTAAATTGGTTCTTATATGTGCAAACGTTATCAGTTTGGTTCCTATTGTTATGCGTTGACTGTTATCTCCTTTACATATTCTCAATTTGGTCCTTATACATGTAATGTATTATTAATTTAGTCTCTATACGTGTTGTATATTCTAAATTTGATCCTAAAAATAAAGACCAATTTAAAAATGTGCTACACCTACAAGGACCAAGTTAGGAATGTGGTACATGTGTATAAAGGAGTTAACGATGATAGAGGCCAAACTGTTAATGTTTACACATATAGGAATTAATTTAATAAATTTTTACATATAAGAACCAAATTGAGAATCTGATACATGTATAGGAACTAAATTATATGTTTAACTAGTTATTTAAATATTTTTCCTATGCCAAAAAAGTTAACACACCTAATTGAATATGTCACTCTTTTGTTGTAACTCAAGTTCAATTCTCAATTTTTTCCATTGATAAGCGATATGTAAATTTTATTATAAATTCTTGCTGAGGTTAGTAGTCCTTTTTGACCTTGCAAATAGATGTCTTTCACTAATCTAAATTTTTTCTTGCCAAAAATATTTTTTCTATTATTAATCTATGGTGCAAATTTTTATTATGTATATTACCAAAGTAAAATTTTAATTTTGATTGAAAAATAGCACAAGCATAAAAAAATTGTTTGTATCAAATAAATTAACGTCTAACATATTCATCTTTTAAGAGAAATGAATGTATTTAAGTAAACACTCACTTTAGTCCTTGAAATTGAAAGACACCATCACATTAATCTCAAACTAAGTAAATGTCAAATAAATTCTTGAAATATCAAATAAATCTCTAAATTTATTGTCATTTTGATCCATAAATATATGTTAATTTATTATTTAAGTCACATTTTTTTTAAATTTTGGACTAATGTTATTGTCAATTTGCACTTTCAAGGACTTCTTTTTAATTCTCTTCGATTCAAAGACTAATGCAACAGAGCTTTCTAATTTCAGGGACTAAAACAATTGTTTACTCTATATTTTAGAAATTAGGAGGAAGGGCAGTGTAATTTAACATCTTTTAGAGGAGAGCATAATTTATTCTGTAACCATAGAAAGAAAGAGAATGAAACAAGACAGCATTAATAGGAGACCATCTATTCTCACATCTGGAGAAAACTGCATTACTATCTCAATCTCTACCACACAATTTGAGAAAGAAAATAACCTCAACCACGTACACTAACAATGGAATTAGAGACAGGGAAGCTCCACTTTAACCCTCAACCCTGTCTCTCTAATATAGAACATCACCTTGTGATGGACACCAGAAAAATAAAGCTAACACATTTATGCTTTACATGCAAGGAACCACATTTCAACAATCCAAACAAGATTACTGCCAATGAAAGTCTGCAATTCATCACATCGCCTTGCCCTCGTCCTCCTCGGGGTCGCGAAGAGTTCCAAACATCCAATCCATCCATATGGTGTAATGGCCGTAGTTGTGGCGATATGTAGTGTGATGAATGGTGTGGTAACCGGCACCCATAACAGGCCACAATTTTCCATGAATGCAGTCATGAATATTTGCAGTCCAAACAGCCTCAATGAATACGAGGGCTAAATGTGTAGTAAAATGGATTGGGATAAAAAACAAACAAAGGGTATGTGGTAATGCCTGAAGTATCCCATCAAGAGGGTGAAATGCCAAACCTGAGATACATAGGGAAAAAGTCAGCACACCCTTCATGAATGTTATGGACAAAAGTGGTAATATCTAAGATCAAAGTGATGATGAAAAAGAAATCAATGGTAGAGCAAATCAAGATGATGGCACTTTTCAAAACCATAATATGCCAGAACAACACAAAAATGAAACTAACAGACTAACATAAATAAAGAGAATAACGTCCTGATACAGTTGGTACCAAAATGGAAAAGTTTCTTCCAGCAAACAAAATGAGACACATTCATTTGTAAGGGGACAAAAAATAACTCACATAAAGTACATTAATTAAAGGTTTTGTTACTAGAATAGCATGTCCTTTGCAAGTGTTGTAGCATAATCAGTACTTAAAGCACACACATTGGTTATCAACCACTAAAATGAAAGGAAAATAATGTTCCAACTACCAACTGCTTGGCATGTTTGCAAAGTTTACTGTCAGCTTGCATTTAAAATATAAAAAAAAAAAGGGATAAATTATGTTTTTTAGTCCCTCAACTTTTTCAGATTCCAATCCAATTTTTAGTCCCTCAAATTTTTTTTTGACAACTTTTAGTCCTCCATTAATTTCCTGTCAGCATTTCTAGTCCCTCTAAAATTTTTTACCCATTTTTAGTCTCTCATTTATTTTTATTGCTCAAAATTAGTCTCAAATAAAATAAGAGAGAGACCAAAAACTAGGCAAAACAGAGACTAATTTTGAGCAATAAAAATAAACAAGGGACTAAAAATAGGCAAAAATTTTAGAGGGACTAAAAATGCTGACGAAAAATTAATGGAAGACTAAAAGTTGTCAAAAAAAATTTGAGGAACTAAAAATTGGAATCTAAAAAAGTTGAGGGACTAAAAACTTAATTAATCCTAAAAAAAAATATGGGGGACCAGAAACAGACAAGGCCAAGCTTCCAGAAAAAGACAGTACTACTAGAAAACACTTGGTATATGATGGCTAAAAGCTGAAAAGTGGCATATAGTGTTGTGAAAGTTACATATAATGAATCCAAGGAATTTTGATCATGGCCAACAGTTAATACCTTGAATCCTCACCCCAATTTTGGGAAGTATATCCATGGGTTGACAAAACAAGAAGTCACATGAAATGTGATGTCAACAAGAACGTTATTGATTGAGGTACAAAACTACTTGATTCCTACAGAAGTACATATTTTTGTCTCTATGTACATATATTCAGCTCTAATCTATATGATTTGTTTTTGTCCATAGCTTTATATCCCCAACAAAATCTTCAATGATTCTCTCTGCGTTTCTGATCAGTCTCCTTCCTTTCAGAATGTCTGTATTTCTATTTCTATTTCCTTTTATCCTCACTAATATTCCCTTTCCTCATAGGTACGCTATTCCTTTTTTATGAGGTTTCAAGAGTTTCTTAGAGAAGATGGAGCAGATATTCTAAATTGGTGATATACACATGAAAATGTATTTTCTTAGATGTATAATTTCAACCTAACTGTATTGGCCAGAATAAATAGAAAAAGGCAAAGAATCGTCTAACTTCTTTGTAAAAGACAAAGGAGAAGATGCTATACTAAAGAATCTTAATGAATATATACATATAGATTTTCAATTGCATTTTGGAATGTGACTAGTAATTGATTTATTTCTGCATATTTCAGCTAAGTAAGCCATTAGGTAAAACAAAATCACAAATCTAGCCACAATTTTGGAAGGGTTCCAAGCCTTCCCCCTCAGCTTCTCTGTCAGGTTCAGTACCTGCCCAAATCACTAACTCCTCTGGAAAGAACATATCTATGTTTCTCATCACATAAGGTTCAGAAGGATACCTTTTATTTCAGAGCTAGAGTGATTTTGAGCTCACATAGAAGTAAACAATGCATCATATCATCAAACTCACATTCCAAATGATAAAGGAGTATTATGAGTGCTAAACTTGGCGGTTCGCCGGAAAAACAATCCGTCAAAATCACATACTGTGAAATTCTTACCAAGCTCTAATCCTTAAAATCAGCAACATCTACCGCAGCATATGCATAAATAATGAAATAACTCAACAACAGACATAAACATTTTTTTAAGACACTATGAACTATCTTCATATCAGGCATTATAAAAGGTTAAAAGAATTATATGGATAAATAGAGTTTTAGCTTGACATAACTATGACAGCAGCATTGAAATGTTGAATATTTAACGTACTTACCAGCAAAAGGGGAGAGAGTGTTCTGTTTATTGTAGATGTGATGGGTAGCATGAAGATGTTTGTAAAGCGGTTTTATGTCGTGCAGCTCTCTGTGCACCCAATAAATACCAAACTCTACAATAATTAGATAAATTGCTAAACACACAAGGTATCCAAGCCAACCAACATTATATAATCTAGGATAGCACTTTGTCCAGCCAGTTTCTACCAGGTACTCCGAAACAGTTGGAAACAAAGTGTACCATGGCATGGCTTTCATAGCAACATGTATTTGCAAGAGCATGGCTCTTTGAGAGGGAATAGCATCTGCAATGGTAGATTTAAATATATCAAGAAATGAAAATTGCAAAAAGTCCTATAAGCACCTTACACAAAGAAATAAAGAACTAAAAAGACAATGACACACAAAAACTAAATACAGGTATACTTGATAAAAGCCATTAGCTTGGCCTACGATAACTCAAACTTTCTAGAGCCAGTCCAAAGATGGATATACACACTAGTCTCAGGCTTCAGAAACTGCAGCAACAAACATTATTTCATGCTACTGCTTGACATAAAGCAAGAGGTAAAATATAACTATTATGCCAGTGGGCAAACTATAGTTAAGAATAATAAGTTCTATCATGTTTCAACAAGCCATCAAACTACAAGAGGTGAAGCAGAGTACTACTTCAAATTGTCCTTCATGTGACAATTACTATTATTTAGGAAGAAAAGTTAAAGAAAAATGCATAGCAGCTATCTAATTGAGGCTCTAGTCAATTTATATACGTATGAAACAATGAACATCAAACTTCTGATTGACTGAACAATAGAGTATACTATAAAACAATCCACCAGCAGTATGATCCCTCTTGTAAAACTTCCAGTTGCACACTTATAAAACCCAAGGTTTTAAATTGTTGTCCGGTTGCAGTTTCATTGCAATCCTTAATATTATGAAAATTTGTGGACAAATGTGGCTGATGTAACTGCAATTGCAGTCACAAAGACCCCAAAAACCCTGATGTTGAGGCCGCAATTGGAAAGATCATAGCAGAGTTCAATAAAAGCCCTCTCTAGTAATGCATAAAGATAAGTGGTCATTTCAAAAGGGAAAGTAACAGCCCAGGTTTCAAAAAATTCAAGCACCGCATAAAGTCAACTCCATAATCTAACTTAACAGAATGTCAGCGGTATTGTAAGCATTATTTGCAGGAACAAGCATCATATTTGGTTCAGTGTTTTTTACAGAACATGGACAAAAGTCCCTGATAGTTGCTTAATGTATAGTGAAACTGAAAAACTTGCTTTGAGGAAAAACCTCTCCACATCCTTTTCTCAGAAGTTACACAAACACAAACAACAACAAAAGCCTTCTCTCACTAAGTGAGATTGTTAAATGGATCAGACGTTACACAAAAACAAATGGGAAAAACCCACTTAAATTAACTAGCTTAACAAGAGAACCAACCATTCTTAGAAGGCACAACACATCAATTAGATGAGAAGCAATCACTCATTTTACCAAACAACACATAATTTACAAAATATAAGAAAAATAAAGAGTGAGAAAACAGATCTAAGAAAAGAAAAGCAGAGATCACGCACATCAGCATAAACGTTACAGTTTAGAGAAGCATAATCCATCCAAGACAAACACCTTAGCATTATAAAAATTTAATTGAGAAAAAAAAAAGTCAACCACTGAAAATCACACTCTGGAAGACCCCAAATCCAATTGAACTCCAATCCACCACCCCATAATCTTAAACCCCAAAACATGAAAACAAAATCCAAAACACCAAAAAATAATTATCTTTTTTTAAAAAAAAAAAGAGGATAAAACCAAAGCAAGAAGGAACCAGATTAACAAACTAATCAAAACCCATTTCACATCAAAGCCAAAATATGCCATCTTTAATATAACAGACAGAAAAACACAACATAAATATCCTCTTTTGAAGACAATTTTGTTCGAGACACAGTCAGACACTAAATATAAATACCGCTTTCAACAACCAAGATTCAAACCTTGATTCGCCGCGTTATAACAAACAAAAAAGACTAATAGACTAATCTCTTCCAAAAAACAATAACATGATGATAACACACGCACGCACGCACGCACGCACACACAATCATGAAAAGAGAAAAGAAGGGGGCGCCAGAAAAAGAGGAAAAAAAGGTGTGACCTTTGGGGACATAAACGTTGCGTTTCCAATAATAAATGTAGAAGCACCACAAGAGTCCAGAGAGGAGGTAGAGGAGGACGCCACCGAGGTAATTGCGAAGCCATGTTTGGAGGAAGCGCGGGAGTGGGCCCCACACAGAGTGCGGCAACAGGGTGCCCAACACAATGCGGTTGTACAAGTCCGTGTCTTCCCCGAACAGCCTCGAATATTCGCTCAACAACGTTGTTGGGTCCTCCATCATCGTCGTCGTCACCGTAACCGTAGAGAAGAAAAGTGAAGAGAGAGAGAATGAAAGTGAGAACAGAACAGTCACACACAGAGGAATAGAATAAGAGAGGATGGATGCAGTTTATTTAATTGATCTTAGTTTAATTTAATACGCTTCTTGGTTGGACCTTGGGTTCGTGGTAGCATGTGATGTTGATGTGTTTTTTTTATTTTATTTATGAGATTGTGATGTCGATGCTAATCTGTGTTCTTTGGAGTTTGGATCACTTTTTAAACCTTAAAAAAAAAAAAAAAATAACAACAACAACAATAATCAATAACAATTGTTGCCGAATGTGAATGTGAATGTGTAGGAGAGTTAAAGACTAGAGAATAAATTTTAATTTGAATCTGTGTTGTACGGTGAAATGAAATTTAATGTAGTATATATAAATTTTATGATTACAAGATTTTTTTTAGGAGATGATTACAAGTATTTATTTATTATAAAAAGTGAAAAATTATTCATATTATATAATTAATTAAAGTAAATATAATTATTTGAGTTAATGGTGGTGCACTGACAGCGTAAAATAATTTTATAAATCACTATCATCCAATCATAGATCACCGTCGATATGACTTTTGAGATAATTTTATAAAAGGCAATAAACTTATCATAAATTGTGGGTTGTGATTGAATGACGGTATAAACTATTTTAACAAACTTACCAATGCATAGTCCTTTTTTTCTAATTATTTTAATAAAATTTAATAATTTTTTTCAAAAATATTAAATATATTTAAATATAATGATTGTTAATATAATAAATTGAAATAATTAAAATTTAATAATATTTTTTTTGTTTTAATATTCGTCAAGAAAGAGATGAAGCAATTTAATTTGGGAAATAAGAGAAATGAGAGAAATTTTGAGAACGAAGGATAGTTTTTTTTTTTTTTTACCAAAGAACGAAGGATAGTTAAAATGAATATTAATGTTTTTAATATTTGTTTATTTGAATTCATATTCATTTATTGGTTATTATGTATTTATTTATTATATTTTTATTTTTTATTTTAAAATAAAGATATCATATACAAAAATAAAACAAATAGAATATTTTATGTTCAATATTTATATTTTTAATTTGAAAACTATTTAAATCAAAATAAAATAATATGTTTACATTTAAAAATGCTTAAGTATGTGTATTTATTTATTATATTTATGATTTTTAATTTTTTTAATTAATAACTTCAAATGCAAAAAATAAAATAAAATAATATGTTTATTATTTAAAATAAAATATTTTTTAAGACATTTTCCTAATCTAAATGTTATTGCCATTACCAAAAAAAATCTAAATGATATTGTTTAATAAGTCATTGAAAAGTTTTCATTATTGTAATTAATGTATTTTATTTTCAACAATTATTTAATGTATTTTTTAAATTAGAGACTTTTTGTAATCCATAATTTATTGTTTAATGAGTCATTGAAAAGTTTTCATTCTTGTAATTAATGTATTCTATTTTGAATACTCCCTCTGTGGAACAAATTTGTTCCAAATTAGTTATCTTTTTACAAAATCAATGAAATATTAAATATTTTTTCCATGAAATATCCTTAGTAGAAGTAATTATCCTTAGTAAGAGTAATTGTCATTGTGTAGTAAATGAAATTTTTTTAGTAATTAATTAGAGAGATAAAAGATATATTAGAAAGTTACATAACATATTTTATGAAAATCAAAATATTAATGGCATTATTTAAAATGCAATTGGTACTAAAATTGAATATCTCTAAATTTGTCCCAATAAAAATAACATTAAATCTCAAAATATTAATTGCATTACTTAATATTGGTAACAAAACTTTAAGGTTATTTTTAATTATTAATACATTTTTTTA
The DNA here is from genome assembly GCA_026413185.1 of Pueraria montana var. lobata. Classification (NCBI taxonomy): domain Eukaryota; kingdom Viridiplantae; phylum Streptophyta; class Magnoliopsida; order Fabales; family Fabaceae; genus Pueraria; species Pueraria montana. The sequence goes on from CM048656.1 coordinate 46,420,482, forward strand.
AGAAAAACTATCGATATTCAATTTAGAGATAAGGATAAAGAAGATAGATTGGAAGCGATAGACAATTAAAAATATCAAATATATAAATGAAAATAAATAACGATAATTTGGGAGGGTTAACAAAAAAAATGTTTTGCTAAGTATAAGAATAGTATGTAAAATTCACGTCTAAAAGGAAAAAAAATATTATTAAAAATGATTAATTGAGAGAATGAAAAACAAAATAAAATTACCACTATTCAAAACTATATATCCTAATTTATAATATAAAAATAAATTATTTGAAACCAAATTTTACGTAATTTTAATTGTTCCTAAAAAAGTAATTATTAATTAGTTAACAATCCATGAAAAAGTAAAGTCATGAATATAAGACTTTTTTTTATTGATTTAGTAGTATACTTTGCTATTAGAAAATCCTATTTCACGGGTATATTTCTATATTTGTTACGGTATATGACTACAAAATATTGTTATGAATGTCACATATTTCTTGTATAAAAAAATTAAAGGAAGTTATACTTATAAACTACGAATTATTTTTTATATTCGTAAATTTTTAAAAATTATTTTTAGATCAATAATTTGAAAATTAAATTACACAATAAATAAAAATTAATAATGCTATTCTAAATTCTTTGGATCCTTTTAACCCTCAAAAAAAGAAAAGAAAAAATTGTTGCCAAGTGATAAATGAATCGGTAGCTTTTTTTTTTTTAGCGATAATGTAATTTATTTTCATATTCTAATTTATGAGTTTGACTTTTATGTTAGTCGCGATCTATAACTGTCATAAATAATCGTTATAAACCGTAAAAATATTAACCAGATTACTATTTCCTTTTATTTTTTTAATTTATAAACAGATAAAAATTACTCCCTCCGTTTCTTTTTAAGTGTAGAATTTTTGGAAAAATTTTGTTTTTATTTATCTGTCGTTTGCAAAGTTCAAGATCGTATTAATTACTCTTTTATCAATTATACCCTTACTTCTCTCCTAATCTTTAATGAATTTATACATGCATTTATTGTATAGTAGAAATGAAAAAAGAGTAAATTAAGAAATCTCATAATTACTTTATTAGAATCAAGAAAATTTAATGCATTTAGTTTCTACAAATAAACCTTAAACAACAGATAAAAAGAAACGGAGGGAGTAAAAAAGTAAAAGGAAATAGTAATCTCACATTAATATTTATTTTTTCAAAAACTACATTAGTTTAATAATTTTAAAAGTAAAATAGACTCTATTAGTAGAAAAGTCAAGAATCGACATCGAATAAACCAAAAAAAGTAGGTAAAATATAATTCCTTTATATAAGTATATTTGTGTTATCATTGCTCTACTCTCTTCACTTTTCCCTCATATTCACTTTCTTTTGAATACTCTTATTCTCTAATGAAGTGGTGGACTTCACTTTCCTAACATGCATCTGATATACTTCTTTTTGTACTTTTATTATCAATTGAATGGTTTAACTCTAATTGAATATTAAAAACCAATTTCAAATATATTACCTTCAAAATTCAAATACGCTCTTAATATGTATCTGATATATCATGTTATGCTTTCAATATCAACTGAATGGTTTTATAAGTTGTAACTAAATATCAAAACTAATTTTAAATATATATTTTTTATCTTTAAAATTCAAATGCACTTCTAATATGCATATAATATCTCCTTATATATATAAATGAATAAGTCTATATGTGCTCTCATTACTCTACTCTCCCCACCCTCCTTCACATTTACTCTCATTTGAATACTCTCCTCGTATGAAGTAATGTAGTTTACTCTTCTAACATGCATCTTCCCTTATCTCTTTTTAAATTTTATTATTATTATTATTATTATTATTATATATATATATATTGACAGCTATCCCCTTATCTTCTTTATATTTTGTATAGCTTATTCATCTTCCTTTTTTTTTTTAAATTATAGTCTCTAATTTCTTAGAGATAGGTTATCTCTTTTTTCAAATTTCTTTTGATGTGTTATATAATCCTTTATTTTTATTTTCAAATTTTTTCTATTAACTATATAAATAAGATAGTGAAAATTTGAATAAACTCGTGCATGGGCTAAAACACTAGTATTCTCTTAAACTTTTAAATTTTTAATATTAATTGAATTATTTAACTTAACATTTTATCTTTTTCAATCTATCAATTTTAATATCTTTAGTTCTAATTTGAATTTTAATATTTTTTGCAATAATGACCTTCAAAAGTGATATTTACATATTAAATTTGACCCTGCAATGCACGAGGCAAAAATACTAGTAAGCCATCAACTTTAAGGGATATTTTTTAATAAAATTTTGGGGAAGAGTTATCCACAAAAAATAAAAAATGAGAAAGAGTTCAATGTTTTATAAGCTAGAATAGACTAGAATAGAATATTTCATTTTCGTTATTTGCTTTTCGATATGTTTATAGTGAAACCCTATGTATTTGGATATTTAAGGATAAGTGAAATGAAGAAAGTAAAATATTTTTTTTTTATTTAAATATTTTTTATAATGTAAATCTCTTAGGCATTCAGAAAGGGAAAAAAAGGTTTTTAAAGTATTTTTAAGTTAATTTAAAAAAAAGATTGTGACGCATTAAAGGAAAATGAACTGAATTTTTACCATGCAAATCATAAATGACAAAAAAATTACATTAATAATATGTCAGTGAAAAAAAAACTATAATAATAATATTAATTGAAGATTTTAATTTTTCATATTTAAACCCAAAGGGTTGCTGCAGTGGTGTAAGACCACGTTGCGTTCACGGAACGATCTATTTAGTGGGAGAATCCGTGTTCGATTCCCTCCATGTGCAAAAATTTCCTTAGGCTAGCAGCAGCCAAGCACCGCGAGCGGGATTAGTCTCTGACGCAGTGGGTTGGGGGACACCTGTGGTGACACAAACACGGAAACGAAATGGATCGCCTTGAAGACTTCAGATTTAGGAATTGATTTTTAGTTTTCTATTAGAGAAGGGTATTAACGCCATACTCAAGAAATAGGTGAGAAGGTGAGTGATAAGTCATAGTATTGATCGCCACAGTTGCCTTGATAAGATCATATTCAGTTCTTTACCCAAGAACCAAGGGAAGCTCTCACTAATGGAGAAAACTCATATTTCATTTCAATTCAACTTGCTTCAAAGCTACAAAGTTTCTCCTATTTATAGGCTAGGCCTCCTTCTAAACTTTCCACTAAGATATTAATTCCCACTAAGCTTTTATTTTCCATTAGGAAATGAATTCCCACTAAACATTAAATTTTCACTAGAAATAAAAACCCCACTAACCATTATAATGGTTCATTAAGTTCCACTAACCATTATAATGGTTTAGAAAGCCTAAAAAATACAAAAACTGACCTAGAACATATGAAAAGTCATATGAACTTATTACAACAAAATTAAATATGAAATTCATGGGAAATTAGAAAATTGGCCTCAATTGGTTCTTTAGCCCAAAAGCTATGTAATCCATCCAAATAGATTCCAGCCCACAGTTGCATCTTGAGTATAAAGTGTTGGGCTCATTGTGCTCTCCAAATTATTGTCTTTAGGTTTGCTGAAATTATCTTCACAATGTAAATATGAGATAATTCTTGATTTTGGGCACTTGCATCTATTGCAAAAGATATTTGAAATAATTGGACCTCGACGGGATCATATCACGTGGTCTCTGACCCAAGACAAAAAAAAATCCTTATCTTTTCTTACTAGGGATATCTAGCTCAGCTGACTGAATTGTGTGCATGAGTTATTATAAATTTTTTTATATATGAATTCGATTCCTACTTATAAAAGAAAATAAAAAATCCTTACATAAACTATTATAAAATAATTAATACACAAACTTTATTATTATTTTGATCAGACACAAACTTTATTATGAAGCAACCTAACATTACTTGCTAGAGTAAGAAATTATTTGGCGCATAAGAAAGGATAAATTGAGAGATTGGGCAGCTATGTTGAGATGGTGACGAGGTAATTAATTATGGATACAGAAGATTGAAACTTGAAAGTGTCTGCATATATTTAATCTGTATTGACTAAGCTAAAGATAATCGTCAATTGATCGTTGTTAAGAAATTGCTCTCTTTGTGAGGATGGTATACCATTAATAATTGGCTTAATTACTAATTTGGGTTATTAAATTATTTAAAATGACTCAATTTGGTATCTAAATTTTCAAATCCTCCAATCAAGTCTTCTAATTTTTTTTAAAAATACTTCATTTTCTTTCCATCAAATTGAAACTACCGTAATTGTTTGTAAGTAAAAACCGCCAGAATTTAACGGAAATGATCTGAGTAAAACATTTTAAAAAATTAAAGGACTTAATTGGAGTTTTTAAAAATTTAGGGACTAAATTGAGCCATTTTAAATAATTTAGGGACCAAATTAATAATTAAACCTTAATAATTTGATAAATGGTCATTAATTCTTTAATTATCCTTTTTAGAGATAGGAGGCCGTTGGCAGCCCATCGGTTATTAAAAGGATCTTATTAATTGTAAGTCTCATGCAACGAATTAGAGGTAGACAACTAATTAATTTGACAAATTGGTCTTACATTTCTATGAGAATTTAAAGCATTCTAAAAACATATTTACATGTTACAAATAAAATATTACTAGCAGAGTGATTTGCTACTCCCTCCATTTCTTTTTAAGTGTCGGAATTTTGGAAAAAAATTGTTTCTATTTATCTGTTGTTTGCAAAGTTTAAAATCATATTAATTATTCTTTTATCAATTATACCCTTATTTCTCTCATAATCTTTAATAAATTTACACATGCATTTATTGTAGAGTAGAAATGAAAAGAGGGTAAAATAAGAAATTTCATAATTACTTTATTAGGATCAAGAAAATTTAATGCATTCCTTGGTTTCTACAAATAAACATTAAACGACAGATAAAAAAAATGAAGGAAGTATAACATTATTAAATTTTTATTAAATATTTAAAAATATTATTTAATTATCATCCGTTCAATTATAATTTAATCATAGTTAAACTATTGAACCTACGTTCATCGATTGAATGACTGGTTTGAATTTTAAAATATTAATTGAAATTTGAATTTAGAGGTAAAGGTAAAGAAGATAGATGGAAAGATATAAGTAGTTAAGAAGATTAAATATATAAATAAAGATTAAAGAATGATACTTTGAAATAGTTAAGAGAGAAATTATTTTGTTAGTTGCAAGCAGAGAATGATCTAGGGGGGCAAATAATATTAATAAAGAAAAATAGAATGTTAAGTTGATGTTTGCTTAATTCTCTTTTAGGAGTAGACCTATTTCTATTTTTACACATAAAATTAACAATAAATATTTTTTGTAAAACTCATTATTTATTAAATAATTATTATTAGAAGTTAGATATGTAAACAATTGTGAAAAAAAAAATTTAGCCGCCCCCTTTAATACATTCTTGGATTCGTCCAAGAATAATATATGAAATATACATTCAATATACTACTATAAAAGAGAGAATATTAAAAGAAAAAAAAATCAAGAAATAAAAATAGTGAAGAGTTTTAAAAAGAGCTCTTAGATAGGGATTTTGGGAGGTTTTTAGTTTGCATGAAGAGTCAGACTCAGATCATTTTGCAAGGCTTTAAGCATCCGATGATATTTCTAGTTTCTTTCTATAGGCTTCGAATTGTGTGATCAGGGATGTCACTGGGCATAATTCCAAAACACTACATTTTTTTATTTTTAACTTGTCTTTTGTCTGGTGAGTAAAGTAGCTGTATCTATGGGCTACCATTTTGAGAGAGATTTCTGAGTAATTGTAATTAGATAAAATTATTTATTATTTATATATGTACGATAATATTTTGAATGGATTTTTATAGATAGCTCTAAACTCTTAATATATTATTGGTATCCTAATCGCTAGTATTGGAGGTGTTTTACTATTCTACCATATTTTGTAATAAAAATAATAGATGTAACTTAATAAATTTTACTCTTCTAAAATGAGTGGATTTAAAATTGATTATTAAAATTTTAACTTTATAATGTATTTTATATATAAGTGTGTATTTTATTATAATATTAATTGCTGATTTTTAATTAATGATTATAATTACATTTTACCCTTTATAATACACTATTTTATTTTAGATGAATCGTATTTAAATGTAACAAATTAGTGTATGTTGGACTATAAGGGTTAATAGATGTGTGGTTGCTCACTTTATGTGATCAAACTTTTAATGTGGTTTGTGTCGTCTGACATGTTTTTGATGATTTAGGTTATGTTTGGCAAAACTAGTTGAAAAGTTAGCTGGAAGCTGAAAAGTTAGTTGAAAGCTGAAAAACTAGCTGGTAGCTGAAAGTTGTTAAGCTAGTTTATTAAATCATAAGTGTTTGGTAAAACTACCTGTTGAAGTAGCTGGAAAATATAAAATGACAAAAATAGACCTATTTATATGATATTTTTATATAAATTTTAATTTTATTTTATGGATAAAAATATATTTTGAGGTGTTATAATTTTAATTTTTTAATTAATTTTAAACTCTAGTAATTATTTATTTATAGATAAATTATTTTCATTATATTTTTAGTTTCAATTTTTGCATTTTTTCATATTAAGTATTCTACTATTTATCTTATACTATATGTTTAAATATTTTTAATCAACTTTAAAATAAAATAAAATAAAAAAACATACACCGAAGTATATATTATACTTTTATTATGTTAATTAGCGTATAGTTAAAATAAATTGTCTATTATAAAGTTATTCAAAAAATTAAAAAAAATCTAACATTTATCATTGTCAATTTCGTGAAATATAATGTTGAAATAATAAATTAAATATTATAAATATTACAATGGTTAAAATAAATAGTGTAATATAAAAAATGTAAAATAAAATAATAAATATAAAATAAAACAAATAAATAATAAAATCTTGTTTTATTTAAAAAGGGTCATAAGGAAGTTTAATAAATATTTTAAGGATAAAAAGGGAATAAAATATAAAAAGTTAGAAGCTAGCGTTTTAAAAAACGCTACTCCAAGTAGCGTTTCAAAAAACGCTAGAAGCTACTGAAAAAAATTTGTTTACCGAACAGTTAAACAAGCTTTTAAGCTAGTAAAAAAAGTTAAAAGCTAGCTGAAATGACTTGCCGAAAATAGCCTTAATTTGTCTAATTAGGAAATAATTTTTTAAGCTTGTCATTTTGACTTATTTGCACGTTTTGTGAAATCCGTGGGACACGTATTTTATAGGCATTGTTGTTGTGGCTTTCACATAACTCCTGAACACAACACCCTCACGTAAGTTAAACACTCGAAATCATGATCCCATATGGGAATTTATTGATCTTAGGAATATTCCCGATATTTTCGTGTTTTATGTAGCAGATTTTGACAACATGAATGAAATTTCCGATGCAAGTTTTATTTTTTGTCCATATTACTAGTATCTACTACTTTTTCTATCATTTTATTGAGTAATGGTGTAACAAAAAAAAAAAGAGTAATGGTTATCCTACAATCGAAATTCTGGCTTCTATTCAGTGCCCGTAGTTAAATATGATTATCTGTATTTTATAAGTAGTTAATTTTATTAGATATTTTAATAATCCATGATATTATTAATTTTTTGTGAGATAAAATTAACTATTATTAGATATTTTAACAACTTCATAACACTATTAATCACAACAATAATTTATACAATTACTCTTAATTATTTTAACTATTAATTACTTGTGAGACAAAGTTTACCATGTTTATATATATATATATATATATATATATATATATATATATATATATATATATATATAGTTAACCGTGCATGATAGTTTATAACCTGTGACATTATTAATTACTTATGAGATAAATTTACCATTATTACATATTTCAATAACTTCATGACAAGAAGTAAAAAAAAACTTTGTGACAATGTTAACAATATATCAATAATTGTATATATAATCAAGTTCATTCACTCTCAATTACTTATGAGGCAAAATTAACTATATTTATATGTGTAGTTAATCACGTGTGTGATGATAAGTAATTTCATGACATTATTAATTGTTTGTGAGACAAAGTTAATTATAATTAGACATTTTAAAAAACTTCTTAATATTATTAATCATATATCAATAATTATATATAATTATATTTTTTTATTTTTAATCACTTACGAAAATAAAACTAATCATACCTATAAGTATAATCAACTATGTATCTAGGTAGACGTCGTTGTAAAATTTTCGAGTGTATGTTAATCTTTTTCCATTTTTTTTTATGTATAATAATTAATGAAAACAGATTTGAGCTTAACAGTAACACTTGGTAGTTCGTACAAACTATTTAAATCCCCACACCTCAAATAAGTTACTCCCTTCGTATCTTTTTAAGTATCAGATTTTTGAAAAAATTTTATTTTTATTTATTTGTCGTTTATAAAATTTAATATCACATTAATTACTCTTTTATGAATTATATACTCCCTCTGTTTCAAATTATATGACATTTAAGGTTTTGACACAAGTATTAAGGAATGCAATTAATTTGTTGAATTTCCAAGAAAATATTAAGTAACTTCCTAATATATCCTTTATCTTTCTAATTAATTACTCATAATACACTACTCTCACTAAGTATTAATTAAGGATAGTCTTGAAAAAAGATATTTAATGCAACATTGATTTTGTAAAACGACATCTATTTTGGAATAAATTTTTTTCTCTAAAACGTCATATAATTTGGAACAGAGGGAGTACTTATTTTTCTCTTAATCTTTAATGAATTTACACATATATTTATTATATAATAAAAATAAAAAGAGACTAAAATAAAAAATCTCATAATTACTTTATTAGAATCAACAAAATTTAATACATTTCTTGATTTGAAACGGAGAAAGTATTAATGGTCGTACAATAGTACTATCGTTTTTCTACGACGTTATTGATGAATGGTGACTACGACGTTGAATTCAACTCCCAATTCATGATTCCTTTTCAAGTGGACGAGTTCTAGGGTGGGGGAGTGGTTCATATCCCCCACCGTGGGAAAGTTACGTGAATTGTTGGATGCAGGTACCTCAGAGATCAACGATTGCTTTTCGGTGGGGGTTACCGCAGGGAATCCTCAGTGAAGTGTTAATTTTTGTTTTAAAGAAGTATTTATCAAAGTCCATGTGTTGTCCTTTTTATATATTTTTTTTGGTGGCTGGCGTGCATCTCCAAAAAAGAAGGTTTGTCCAAAAAGGAGGACGACAACCATTATCCGGACCCAGAGCTATTGTCCGGACCCAGAGCTGCTTCATAGAAGCTTCCGGTCCCCGATCTATTTTCGATTCCTTGCTTGTCGGTGCTCCGACGATGTTTCTGGTGAACGTGCTGGACTGGTAGAAGATTTCTCAGCAACGAGTACGAACAGAACCGTAAGAGGAACTACGACGAAGACGAAGCGCAAAGCGATGAGAAAGATGGAGTTGGGAGAGTGCCTCCGCATGAGTTTCTGGCGAAAACGAGAACCGCTTCACTCTTGGTGCACGAAGGAGTTGGGAGGACTCTCAAAGGACGCGATCTCAATAGAGTTCAAAATGCGATTTAGGCCAAAACAGGATTCCAGGACTAGAACCTTACCATAGGACCATAAGTTAATTATAGTACTAATTTACTATTACGAATTGAAATGAGTTTTGTTGAAAGGTCATTTTAAAATTTTTCATTTTGCGGAGTTTCATTTTTTGTTGTTCGATCATCATCTTTGTGTATTAGATCGGAATTTGAGATTTTAATTTGCATCGAGAATTTTTTTTTTAAATATTGTTATTGTTGTAGTTTGGTATTACCTTTCAATCTTCACTTTATTTTATTAGCTTTCTTCTGTTTCGTGCACTTCGTTAAATGCTTTTTTTAAAACAAAAATTAACATCTTACTAAGGATTCCCTGCGATAACCCCCACCGAAAAGCAACCATTGATTTCTGAGGTGCCTACATCCAACAGTCCATGTAACTTTCTCACGGTGGGCGATATGAACCGCTCCCCCACCCTAGAACCCGTCTTTCAAGTGGGGACAAAGAGACAAACCACCTCTGTAAAGGGCATCAAAAGTTTTCAACTACTGCACACGTGTACTAAAATTGCCTCATCGTTTCATTGGGGAAATATAATGCATTTAATTAATTAGAAATTATCTTAAATATAATTTTTAAAATGATTAATTATAAACTCAACACTTTTACTATATATGATAATAAATAATTAAATATGATAATCTAAAAAATGTTTATAGTATTCTAATTTAAATTCTTAGAAGAAAAAAAAAACCAAAGACTTTATCATTATCATTAATATAAAATAAATAATTAATATTATTATTGTTAATAATGGAAATTTGTTTTGAGTCTTTGTAGTTTAATTTTTTTACGTTTAATCTCGAAGAGATGAATTTTCACTTTTTTATTTTAATAATAAATATATTTTTAAATGGGATACTTAGAATAAAAAATCAATTGTGGATTCTTTTGATAAACCAACAGTGTTTTTACTTTCAACTTGAATGCATGAATTAAGTTAAAAATTCAATTTAATGCCTTTGATCAATAATAATTAGTGAGTAAGATCTAATATTGGATTTGTTGAAATTGAAATTAATAATGACTTTAACTTTGTGATTTTAAATAGGTGTTTGAACTTGAAGACCAAGCATTTGATTTTTAGATTGACTTTAAATTGAATTCAATTGGAACTCGATGTATTAAAAAAAAAAGAATTTAAATTGAAATTGTAAATATTCAAGAAATTAAGAAAATAATCTCAAAATGTAAATTATTTGAAAATTAAAGATTTGCAGAAATCTAAAAATGTCTTGAAATGTAAAGAATAATGTAAGAATATGCAAGTAACCTCAAATAACTTGAATTTAAATGTAAGAATGAAACTTCAAAAGTAAATGACTGGAATTAATTATAAAATCTCAAGAAAATGATCATATTCGTGATTATATTCTAAATAAATTCTTAGTTTATCATTAATATTACATATATAAGTATAATAATTTTTAAAAATTGTTGAAATTAAAATATTTCAATTTTTGTTTTTTTATTAATGACTTTTTTTTTTTTATAATGTCCAACTTAAATTCTTATATATCTATTCCAACTCTTATCACTAGCCCACCGTAATGTCGTTTTTTTTTTTTTTGCTAAATGTCAACACTCACGTTAAAAGAAGCCAAAATCGTGAGAAACAAGGTAACCAATATACGAGGGGGGGCTAGTGTCTTTGTTGGGAGTGTGGCAAAACGTGGCTTGATAAAGACCTATAATGTTATTCACTTCACGGGTGGTAATTGATAAAGGTCCAAGACTCCAAATTAAAATTATGTAATTAATGGACTCGGTACTTAGTCCCTATTTGTTTGCAATAAAAGAGAGAGTTGAAAAGGAGTGGAATAAACAGTAAAATGAGGTATAGTTCACATTTTTATACTCTACTTTAATTCAAAACTTTCATCTCAATTCACTTTCTGGATCCAGAAATTTATTAAAGGGGGACTGGAGTTTTTTTTTTCTTCCTTTATAATTGTTTAAATTTTTAACTTTTAATAAATAATAATTTTTAAAAAATATTTATTATTTTTACACGTAAGTTTGAAATTATTTTTTATTTTAAATGATAATAACCTTAACCGCTACCATAATAACAACAAATACACAACTAGTTTTACATAATTTTACACTAATTATCATTTTAATTATTGTAATAATAACAACAAATATAACTAGTTATACATAATTTTACACTAGTTAATCTTAGCTAGTGTTATAATAACAATTAATTACACACAATTTTACACTAACTAATTTAAATGAAAAATCCCGAGGGAGGGGGGGCTGGCACCCCTGCCCGCCTCCCTCTAAATCCGTCCCTGCTTTCATTCCATTTCATTCTACTCCACCGAACAAAACCTCAGTACTTTGGAGCTGCTACATTAGAATTTTAGAGATGAACCATTTGAAAAGTGGCAACAGAAACAGGTTGAGATGATGCCAACCAACAACCAGCCTGTGAAATTGAGATATTTCTGTGGGCAGAGAGACAGTGGAGATTGAAAGTGTCAACTCAAATATGATATGAGTTTCACTTTAGGGATATCTTCCTTCCTTTTTTGAATCCTGCAGGATTCCCTTGGAAGAGATTGATGAGTTAAATGGTCGTGGGATTTGTATTATCACAGCTTGTGACCACCATTTGTCTCTTTTTTATTTATTGATAATTAGAGCATCTTTCATGGTGTACTTTTTGACTAAATTACTTATTTTGTCTTTTTTATTTTCTTAATTTATTTAACCGGGTGTCTTAATATTAAAAATTTTAATGTGATCTTCTACTTGTGAAAATATATGTAATGTTGTTATTTCTATCTATTTCTCACTAAGGACGTTAGTCCAATCTAATGAAAAATGAACATGTCAATGTCAAACTAAAGTTGTTAGTAAGAAAATAAATGGAAGACTGTTAGTTCCTTTAATTGGCCGGTGATGTAGTGTAACGTTGTGATTTTCCTAATTGTATGATTAAATGTTTGATTAATAATGTAAGAGCAAACTAAATTTAAATTATGTTAATTGATATAATAATTAACTTAAGTTCTATGTTTTGTTTTGTGCTATAGTATTATTGTTAGATTTTCATGAGGTGTTGGACTTAGAGTGTGTGTGGTGGGATTTTTGGGACTTTTACGTGAGTTTCGTGAGTTGTAGGAAAGAAAAAAAAGAGAGAAGGGGGTGTCCTTATAGGAAGGGTGGGGACAAATAGCAAAATTTCATGCAAATCTCAATGTTTAAATGTGCCAAGCTTCACGTTTCTTCCAATTTCCTTCATTCTTCTTCCGTCCTCCCGAAGCCTCTCTTCTCCTTGAATGGAAGTTTGATTCCTACATCATTTTGAAGCTTGATTTCTTGTTTTCTAAAGCTTCCTTAGTTGATTTCTAGTTTTGATCTCTTAGTTTCTTTCTCATCTTTGACGGAAAATTATATAAACAACACGGATAGATACAAATTATAGCATGTGATTATAGTGATAAAACTTAAAAAGGTTATCATTACTAACCTGGGTTTGCATCCATCTCTATGAGAATTGCTTGCCGGAAGAAACCCTTGAAATACTCTTGAGAGGATTTCCGTCCACTTTTCTAGGGGATTATTTAACAGAATTTGAGTGTCAGATAGAGTCTGTAAATTTGCTTAATGGGATAGCAAATTTATAATCCCCTAGCAGTAGGTAGGGACCTCTCAATGGACTATCTACTAAATGATTGACCCAATCCATCACAGGGTCAATCTTATCATAATCCAATCCAAAATATCCATAATATACATAAGATAATTATCTTATCTTTAATTTTCGATTGATGATACTAAAAGATAATATAATAATTATTAATTGATACTAATCCACAACAAATATTTTAACATTCTCCCACTTGGATAGTATTAACCAATAATCAAAATAAGAATCATCAAGACTTAAACGACAATTTCAATAATTTGTCAACAATAATGTAAGAAATCTAAAATCTCTAATGCTACAAAATAATATCCGATAGGGATACATATCCTGCGCATCAAATAGTCATATTTCTCACAAGAAAAGAGTATACGGAATAACATAGCTTAATAGTCAAAATATGCTATATAACAACGGTCCAAGCATATGAAAATGCTATAAGAGATAAGTTACTGAGATAATATTTTTATATACATATATCATGATAGAGTGTTTTCAGACTCCCACTAACCCAAAACATCAAAAGACTTAACCAAACACATGTGAGCTGTAAAATTCTCAAAAGCTCCAATAGATAAGTCTTTGATTAGTGAATCTACAAGTGTTTTCTTTCAACACCATAATCAATTTAAGTATGAAAAGCTGCAAAGGCCAGAACATAATTCACATGCATCTAAGTGCACACAATAGCCCAATAACAAGAGTGATCATTGATGGGCTAAATCAACAAATGCTCTTAGAATATTTGACATTCAATTAATCTGAGTTTCACAGAATAAGTGACTACGCAAACCCGAAGACAATTAGGAAATCCATTAATTTCCTATTGGGATGACATAGACACCTAGCTTAAATGAAACGATACTCTAGATTAATATGGCCACAAAATGTCAATATGAGCAAGCACTTAGATCAATGGTCTAAACATAAAATTCATAAGTACCTCAATGGTGCAAAATTGTACTCGATAGGAGTACTATCATCACAAGCACCTCAACAATGTAGAGAATCATACTCGATAGGAGTATTGTATTTACAATATACTTATAAATTTCGACCAAACAAAATGTGAAGTTTTGGGTAAAAGAGATGCACAAGATAATTGCATGCCAAAAGACTAATTGTGCAATTCCCAAAAAAATGGCCTTGACATCCGCTAAAGATGCCTACTAAGATACAATGGATTTTATGTACCTCAACACAAAAGGACAAGAATAAATAACAAGGTCCTTCTAGAGTATGTCATATGATCATTAAATGTGCACAAGAATATATGACAATACAAATTTGATAAGTCTCGAGACATAACAAAAGGTTATATCCTACCACTAATCCTTTATATACCAAACAATAAGATTAGGACTTTCATTAGAGCCCACTAGAATTGAAATACTCTAATGATAGTGAGATTATAGCTCTGTAAGATAATGTGAATAAAAATTCACTATTTTCTCTCTTAAAGAAATACGTATGAGAGATAAGTAGAGTGGAATAGGATTAATGAGGGAAGTGGTTAGAAACGAGAATATGAACCCAACATACAATCCATCTATCAATTACAGAGTTTCACAAAAGGGTTTTATAGTTAACCATGTATTATAACGAATATTAATCCTCAAAGAATATTGACCCTCAAAAGGATCACGTAAACAAGGTAACCTTTTCTTCGCAATCATGAGTGAGATAGAAAATCCCTAATATTTAGAAGTAGAATATGGGATCACTTTCAAGTTTTCAATTACTCACTCAAAACATAAACTCAAGTGCTACAATTATAAACAATATCTACACACACTTAAGTATAAGATTTGGTTACACGCAGCGGAAGTACATGTGACCTATACTCAACAAATATTATGGATATAGCAACAAATAGTCTCTAACTCTCATCACAAACTATGATGGACATAGGTTTATCTATATATCCCAAATAAAGCATATAGCATCAACAAAATTACAATATGAAATACCATAAGCAAACATAAAAAATATGGTATAGAGAAATTAATCTCTTCAAATTTGGGATTCCTATATTGTCCTATCAAGAATTGTCCACTAAAAAATATATGACAATAGAGAGTTATCACAAAACAATATTCTATAAGAGACTATCACAAAATCCTTAATGTAACAACAAAGTGATTACAAATAGTATGTGACAAGAAAACCATTTTATCAAGACAAATAAATTTGGTTGCTCATGTATGATTAATTCATGTATGATTAATTGGGTATTTGAGGTAGAGATCTTGTGTCAACACAGTCCATTTATAGGACATTACTTTCAAAATGCTAGATTCTCCCACTTGATAAAGAAAAAATAGTTGACTTAATTTTAAGGAAAATATCCAAAAAGCTAAACAAAATTCAACTATTAACTTTATCACACTAGAACCATATCGAGTAATGTCATACTGATAGGGTATGTCCACTACCCACATGATAGCAATCTGTTTCTATAAAATATTCCTAAACAAATTTGCATTGCGATAGGTAAATGGAAAAATTTCAGAATATTCGATTGCATAAAATTGCCCAATTAATAAAAGGTTTAGACAAAGAGGCTAATATGGAAAAACAAGGAAACATGTGTGTAAATTGTCACATACTCAGAGAGTTAAATGGTTCCATACAAATACAACCAAAACATGCCTCATTAAAGAGAATTTCTTATTGGTTGAGATCTCTCTCAAGAATCTCAAAATACAATAATAAGAAATATAATACTATAATGCACAAGAGAAAACTTATATCATTAAAAAAAAACTCCAATGTTGATAGGCTACTCAAACAAAAAACCGATATAAGTGTAGGACAAATGGTGCATTGTATCTTAACAAATTACCGATAGGGTATAATTATCATCAATATAATAGAATTATGCAAATTATCAAAAATTATGCCAAAAGAATATGATATTCAACAACGATCGTATTCAAAGAAAACCAAAACATGCTTAACAACACTTTGACTTAGCATGTAATAAGCACTACTTTATCATCGTAAGAACCATAATATTAATTTCATGATCTCTACATTGGAGAGAGTACAATAACAGAGTTGTTGGTTTTACTTAATTAAGTCAATATTACAAAAGTACACAAAACAATTTTATATTTATCTCAAAATAGAACTCTAGAACTAGTAAAATGCAAAATACTCCCACTAAAATCAAAATTAGAATATGATTACGAAATGGAGTATTATAACAATCAAAAGGAAATGATTGTAGAGTTCTGCTAGAAAATTTTGAGAAATAGTGACATTCTTGCATATTTATAATCTCAAAAGGATAAGAATAATTTATTTGCAAATTTATCCATATATGCAATCATAATCAAGTTAAAAGGTTTATAGTGTCACTATAAGACCAATGAGCTTTGATCACTTAAAGAGTATGTAATGTCATCTAAAGAGAAAAACTCCAAATATAAACCAATATGACTCAACGTTTTTATATGAGACCAAATGAGCTTTGATGACTAAAGGGTATATAATGTCATCTCAAGAGAAAAAGCTCCAAATATAACTCAATACAATTCATATAAAATACATGAATGATATATTTTGTGATTACCTTAAAGAGTGTTCAACAAAATATTTTTTAGTAATTTCACAAGTGAACACTTTAACAATAACAAGGCAATAGAGAATTTAATCCAGACTTTGGATTAACTTGGCATAAAAGGATATGAAATAATACCCAATTGCACCATTAACATAAAACAAATTAAATTTTTTATTATAATATAAATTTCTTTGACTAAGGCACATGATTAGAGAAAATATATATACTTGACACATATTTGTCACAAAATTAAGAATGATAAATGGGTCTAGATTTGAACAGTATAGTAGTGAAAAAATGCAATGTATATTAAAATATTAAATTATGCCCATTTTAATTTTACTTGATATAGAGAAATGGCATAAAGCAATATACAATTCACTACATATATTTATTTTAAAAAAAAATAGATACTCTTCAACCCAAATAATAACAAGGAAAAATAAAATAAAAGTGACTAACACTAATTATTATAGAAAGTGCCTGAAAAATTTTATGCCTCATAATTTGTCCTATTAAAAGTTTTGATAGAATTAGGGAGGAAAACTGAACATCACAAAACATTGTGTGATTTGAAAGAAAAGTTCAGTCAGAAAAGAGAGTCCCTAAACAAAAGTGCAACAATACAATGTACTATAACTTATATTATCAAGATCCTAATACCGATAGGGTACTAAGAAATTGATTAACATAAGCAAAGAAAAGCACATTGTGCAACAACAAATCACACTAACAACAACATACCGATAAGGTATAATTATTATTAATGTGATAGAACCGACACAAAATTCACATAAATGTACCCACGATAGGTGAGATTACAATTATGTAAATTAAGAGAAAATTATGCTTATCATAGAGTTGGTAATTTATACCATGCATAATTGTATAACTTGTAACCCCTTTCTAATAAAACATTATTTAAATATTTAATTTATATTATACATAAAAGTTCTAATATATTCTATTTTAAATCCAAAATAGATTCAGATTTACAATATTAAAAATTTACAGAAACACTACTACAAAATATTTCTAAGTACTACAAGTATTATCTACCCAAAATATTTTCATCCTACAGCTCTGGTGATCTCTGCATCTTTATCTTCTAACTAATCTTCAGTCACCTGTTATTTAAACTTCCCCTATAATCTAGGGACAAAATTTACCGGATCAGGCATTTAATTTCTCATACATTTAGAAACAATATCAATCATGTACATTTCATATAATAATTAATAAATCACATAAATAAAACAAATGCAGTATGATTTATGCAAATGCAGTTTTTTTTTTTGCTCAAAATCATTTTGACCCTGCTCCATGCAGACTTCTCCTTTGAGTGTTTAGTAAGTAACTGGCCTACCATTATGCACTGCAATTTAGCTATCAGCCCCTACTAAACGCGAATAAGCTAGACAAAATTAGAAGATCAGGATACCCAGGAAGGCCACCACGATCACAACTCAGTCCAGTTTCCAACCACATGTGGAATTGCCAATATCCTTCACCCCACAGACTATATAATCATAGACTATACAATCCTGTCTAACTTACTCTGCTCACCCCAAAGATTCAATTCTCATGACTACCGCAGTCCCAGTTAGTCAACATTTATTCTTTCTTTTCTTTTTTTTTCTTTTCTTTCTTTTCATTTCTTTTCATGGTTGCCGCAGTCTTGGTTAGCCAACATCAATCTTTTTTTTTCACTTGAATCTTTGTAAAACACCCAAAAAGACTCATGCATGCTTATGCCATGTGATAATGATCATAAGTATAAATTAACATTAAACAATCACATAAAGAAATATAAACATTCAACAATTAACATTTTAACATTAGTATTTTACTAAAATACAAATTAGGTCATTACTATAAAAATTTACTAAACTACCTTGCTCTTTTTTAAAAATTCCAATTTTGCCCTCAAGGGTAAAATTACCAAATTACCCTTACTATTTTCTAAAATTTCCAATTTTACCCTTGATCTTTTTATAAAATTCCTAATTTATCCCTAATTGTTCTAGAACCTATGAAATTACTGTTTTACCCTTGATCTTTTTTTAATAAAATTCCTAATTTATCCCTAATTGTTCTAGAACCTATGAAATTACTATTTTACCCTTGATATTTTTATAAAATTCCTAATGTGTCCCTACATGTGAAATGACTATTTTGTCCTTGATCATTTGAAAATTTCCACATGATATCCCTTTGATTCTCATCATGGCCGAATGGCCTTCATGCCATTTCCAACATATTTTACAAAACAACCAAGCCAATTTCAATCAAGAACAAGCCAATCAAGTAATTTCAATCCAACAACAAGCCAACCAATTAATTTCAATCCATCACCACATCATGAAATCAACAAAATATGGATTCAAACACATATTTCCAACTTCTAATATCAATTATACAAAAATCCTAAATCAATTTCATCTTTTCATGAATCTTGATCAAATCTTGAAATTAGACCTCAAGACATGTTTTTCCTACTTCCAATTTATCTAAATTGAAATTAAATGCCAAGATCCTTACCTTAAATCCTTTATTTGATGAAAAACTCTTGAATCCCTTTTCTCCCTTTCTCCCTTGTCTTCTTGAAATTTTTTGGTTCTTCTCTCAATTTCTTCTCTTTTGGCCAAAACTATATTGAAATTTGTGAGGTTTAGGTTGGTTCCTCTCTTGGTTTTGGAAGAAAAGATGAAGATTTAATGGAGGGGCAGCTGCACAAAACTCACGGGTTGGGTGTTAGAAAAGCTAGGTTTTTGGGACCTTTTCTCTTGCCTTTTGTTTCTCACGTTTAAAAAAAAATTTCTCCACCCAATTGGTTAAATATGACCAGCTGCTGCCTGGTTCAAGGGCAGTCAAATTTGGCCAAGAATCACAGCCACTTGGACGGCCAAAATCACTTACGTAGGTGAGTAACTAATTGCTTTATTACTTGGTCAAAGATTGTAGAATTTGGTAGACTATTCTAGAAGGTTTTAGGGCTTGCTAATTATCTTACAAACTAATTAGAATTTTAAGAAACTAACACCACCATTGAATTCCTCACTATAAAAAACCTTGGGGTAGTGTCTTAATTATCTCTTAATCAAAGTCTAATTAGCTTAATTTAATCACATTAGAATTATTGAGTTGTCACATTTTGATTGGCTAATACTTTTTATTTTTAATTTTCTTAGTTTAACAATTTTTCTAATTATTCTAAGTATGTTATAATTAATAGATAATTCCATAGATATCATACAATTTTTATCTTAATTTTCTACCTTAAAATTTTATCGTAATAATTTCTCAGAGTTCTAACTTTCAGAAAATCCTAACAATTCGAAATTAGCATTTTAATTTGTCAACTATATATATTTTTAATCTACATTCAATTATCTATTTATTAGATTGCAGCCTATTCCAAAATGTTACACCGAAAAAATTTATCCTGGACAGTTATCTGATACAACTGTCCAGTCAATAAGTAATTCATTTTTCAACTGTATATATTTTAAATCTACATTCAATTGTCTATTTATTAGGTTATAGATTTATCCAAAATGCTACACTGGAAAATTTTATCTTGGACAACTGTCTGACACAACTGTCCGGTCAACGATAACTTCAAGCCTAAACAAAAACACTAAAAGACTTAGAAAATTTTACTGAATAGAACTGTATTAATGTTATTATGAAAATATGTACATAAAGTTTCTATAAAATACAGTACATAATTTCTCATAATATTTATAGAAAAATATTTACAAACAGTAAAATAAAAATGAGGGTGTTACATAACTAACATATAAATTCACATCACTATACCCACGATAGGCGAGTTATAATAATGCAAATTAAGAGAGCAAAATTATGCACAAAAGAAAATGACAATTTATATCATGCATAATTTTAATAACGATATTGTACAACTAACACATAAATTCACATCACCATACCCACGATAGGCGAGTTATAGTAAAGCAAATTAAGATAACAAAATTATGCATATACTGGGAGAATGATAATATCATCATGCGTAATTATAAAATAATAAAATGACCTCAAATTAATTCCTTAATAGTGACAAAATATTAGAGAGAATATCCCATACCAGAAAATCACTAAAATAGTAGGGAATTGTCACAAAAATTTTGAGGTCCAAAATTCGAGAATGCAATATCTAAAATACCAAATTAAGTCTCGAATTAATCAAATAAATAATTTCTGATGCCAAAAAAATTCCAGAAAAAATACTAACAATCTCAAAATATTAAATAAATAATATCTGAAATAAAACGGAACAAAAAAGGGCCTGGGAGGTGGGCCCATGCGCTGCCCACCGCGAGTGGGCATCGCAGCACCACTCGCCCAGATCTAGAAACTGACTCGCGTTCGACCCGCGACAATATCTGCCTCGTTCTCGCAGCTCGGGTAAAGAAACAGGATGTGTAAGCATGCGTTTTGATTGTCCTCTAATGGGGAAGAAAATCCCTAAAAAAATGTTGAAATTCGTTGAAAAACGAAGGTGAAATCGAGGAAATACGCTAAGGAAGGGAGATGCGTTTGGCAAACAGTTTCCAGAATCAGTTTTTTTTCGCAATTACTCTTTTGATTTTGAACGAAAAAATAAGTTTAAGCATGCATTTTAGTCGAAATCCTCCGATATACAAAAGCCCTCAATCAATTTTGGAGAAGGATTATCCAATTGTGAGTAATTTGATTCGAAAGATTTCGGGCTTTGAAGGTTTCGTGAGAAAATAAAATTTCTCAATTCTCTTAAATTTGTCCACAAAATTATATGATTTTTTGATATGTTACTCCAGTGATAACAAGGAACAAAAGCCCTCAATCAATTTCGAATTTCATGCATAAAATATAAATGCTTTTTGACAAAGAAGTTCGAAGAGAAAAGGGGCACAAATTGTTTTATCACATTCTGAATTTAAAAAATAATTAATTTTAAAAAAAATCAATAGAACCACTAATTTTAATTTCAAGAATAAGAACGAAGAAATAAAAATTATAGGGTTCACACAACAAACAGCTATAAAATGTATCTAAGTTGGCTCTGATACCAATTGACGGGAAATTATATAAACAACGCATATAGAAACAAATTATAGCATGTGATTATAGTGATAAGACTTAATAAGGTTATCATTACTAACCTAGTTTCGCATCCATCTCTATGAGAATTGCTTGCCGGAAGAAACACTTGAAATACTCTTGAGAGGATTTCTGCCCACTTTTCTAGGGGATTGTTTAACAGAATTTGAGTGTCAGATAGAGTCTGTAAATTTGCTTAATGGGATAGCAAATTTATAATCCCCTAGCAGTAGGTAGGGACCTCTCAATGGACTATCTACTAAATGATTGACCCAACCCATCACAGGATCAATCTTATCATAATCCAATCCAAAATATCCGTAATATACATAAGATAATTATCTTATCTTTAATTGTCGATTGATGATACTAAAATATAATATAATAATTATTGATTGATGCTAATCCACAACAAATATTTTAACAATCTCCTCTCAAGAGCATGAGAAATGGGTTTTGATTAGATTTTAATAGATGAGAGAAATCTTGATTTAGAGCTTACTTTGATGTTGGTTTAGGTTTCCTCTAGTTGATTTCATAGCCAAAGTTAAGTAGAGATCATTCTTGAATCACCAAGTCTCCTCCCTAGCTTCTTCTTCAAGGTTTTGAGTAAAAAATTCTAGGTAAGGGAAGCTTTGATATGATTGAATGCTTTATTTGTATATTCTATGCTTAGAATGTTGTTTTTTGAGTGTGGAATGATGTATATATGTTATGTTTGATGTAAAATTCGAATTGAAATGAATTTGGTAGCCATTGAGAAGTTTTAAGCATGTTTTCGAGGTCCTACAACCCTGTTTCGCTTAAGAACAAAGTGGTTCTCACTTAAGTGAAACAGGGGACAGAGAACATTTTTGGTCAGAAAGCTGTCCTAACTTAAGCGCCAGAAATCCTAGCTTAAGCGAGGAAAATCCTAGCTTAAGCGAGGGACCCTGGAAGTGAGTAATTAATTTCTGAAATTCTAGCTTAAGTGAGAGTAAGGTGGCGCTTAAGCGAGAATTCATTTTCTACACTATAAAATGGCTTTCAAATTTATTTTAAATTGAATTATTTCTATGGTATGGGTGTGATAAGGATGTCAACAAAAGTTCTAGAACTATGTTAGGAAATTCACATTTTGTTAAAATTTGGTGTTGTGTTGTGAGTAAGGATTCAAGGTGTGAGAATACCTTACTTGAGATTATTTAGTGTTGTGTTGTGAGTAAGGATTCAAGGTGTGAGAATGCCTTACTTGAGCTTATTGAACTGCTGGATGGGTTCATAAGCATGATTTGAGAAAAATGGTGGATTTATAACATAGAGGGAACTTGTGGAAATCAAAGTTGTTTGGCTTGTTACATGACATTGCATATGGGTAGGCACGTAAGTTGAGGGTGCTAGGTATGCTCTCAACCTCGTGCCGGAGGTTTTCGTGGTAGCCAATGATGGGCCTATAGAATAGCCAAGTGGGCGAATTCCTATAGATGTAAGGTTTTGCAAGCCTTACAGAGGTAAGCCAATACCCACACTTATTTATATTTGATTAAATCCACACTTCCTCCATAGGGTAGCTCAAGGGACTCCCTGAATGGTCAAAGGTGAGACCATGGTAGGGGATGGAGCCTATGAGGACCACCCAAAAGTTGTAGAAATCTCCATGGAGTCGAGTCTGTAACACCCTCAATTTTATTTTACTACTTGTACATATTTTATTTATATAAATATTATGAGAAATTATGTACTGTATTTTATAGAAACTTTCTGTACATATTTTCATAATAAAATTAATATAGTTCTATTCAGTAAAATTTTCTGAGTCTTTTAATACTTTTGTTTCTACCTAAAATTCTTGTTGACCTGACAATTGTATCAGACAGCTGTCCAGGATAAAATTTTTCAGTATAACATTTTGGATTAAACTGTACTCTAATAAATAAATAATTTAATGTAGATTTAAAATATATACAGTTGAGAAATGAATTACTTGTTGACTGGACCGTTGTGTCAGATAGCTGTTCAGGATAAATTTTTCAGTGTAAAATTTTGGAGTAAACTGTAATTTAATAAATAGATAATTGAATATAGATTTAAAATATATACAGTTGCAAAAGTAAAATGCTAATTTCGAATTGTTAGGATTTTCTGAAAGTTAGAACTCTGAGAAATTTTTACGATAAAATTCTAAGGTAGAAAATTAAGATAAAATTTGTATGAGACATATGGAATTTTCTATTAATTATAATATATTTAGAATGATTATTAAAATTGTTTAACTAAGAAAAATAAAAATAAAAGTGTTAGCCAATCAAATTTTGACAACTCAAAGTTTCTAGTGTAATTAAATTAAGCTAATTAGGCTTTAATTAAGAGATGATTAAGACACTACCCCAAGGTTTTTGATAGTGAGGAATCTAATGGTGGTGTTAGTTTCTTCTAATTCAAATTAGTTTGTAAGATAATTAAAAAGCCCTAAAACCTTCTAGAAAGTCCACCATTGCCTACAATTTTTGACTAATTAACAAGCAATTGGAAACTCACGTAGGGAACTTGCCTTGGCCGTCCAAGTGGCTGGAAAAACTTGGCCAAATTGGCTTCCCATGGACCAGCAGCTGGACTTGTGAGAGAAATTAAATTTGGTGGAGAAAAACTTTATTTAATAACTTAATAACCAAAGCAAAAGAAAAACCACAAAAAGCTAACTCTCCAAAGCCTCCTAAGCCGTGAGAGTGTACAGCTGTAGCTCTTCCATTTCACTTCATCCTTTCTTCTAAAATTAAGAATTAAACCAACCAAAACCTCTCAAATTTCAATATAGCTTTGGCCAAAAGAGAAGAAATTGGGAGAAGAACTCAATAATTTCAAGAAGACAAAAGAGAAAGGGAGAAAATAAATTCAAGGGTTCTTCATCAAACTAAGAATTTAAGGTAAGGATCTTGGCATTTAATTTCAATTTAGACAAATTAGAAGTAGGAAAAACATGTCTTGAGGTCTAATTTCAAGAACCATGAAAAGATGAAATTGATTTAGGGATTCTATATATTTGATGTTAGAAGTTTGAAATTGATGATTGAAACAATGTTTTGTTGATCTCTTGATGTGTTGTGATGGATTGTGATGGATTGAAACTTGATTTGGTTGTTTTTGATTGAAATTGATTTGGTTGATTTTGAGAAAAAATGTTGGAATTATGGCATAGGCCATTCACGACCATGATGAGGAAGAAAGGGATATCATGTGAAAATTTTAAAATAACCAAGGGTAAAATAGTCATTTCACATGTAGGGACAATATTGGAATTTTACAAAAAGTTTAAGGGCAATTTAGTAAATTATAAAATATTCAAGGGTAAAATAGTAATTTCATATGTTCTAGAAAGTTTAGGGATAATTTTGGAATTTTGAGAAAAGATCAAGGGCAAAATTGGAAATAATAGAAAAAAGTAAGGGCAATTTGGTAATTTTACCCTTGAGGGAAAAATTGGAATTTTTGAAAAAGAGCAAGGGTAGTTTAGTAAATTTTTATAATAATGACCAACTTGGTATTTTAGTAAAATATTGATGTTATAATGTTAGTCGTTGAATGTTTATATTTCTTTACGTGATTGTTTAATGTTAATTTATACTTATGATCATTATCACATGGCATAAGCATGCATGAGTCTTTTTGGGGGGTTTTACAAAGATTCAAGTGAAAAAAATTATTGATGTTGGCTAACCGGGACTGCGGTAGCCATGAAAAGAAAGAAAAGAAATGAAAAGAAAGAAAAGAAAAAGAAAAGAAAGAAAAGAAAAGAAAAGAAAAGAAGAGAAAGAAAATAAGAAAGAAAAGAAAGAATAAATGTTGACTAACCGGGAATGCGGTAGTCATGAGAATTGAATCTTTGGGGTGAGCAGAGTAAGTTAGATTTGACTGTATGGTCTGTGATCATGTAATCTGTGGGGTGAAGGATATTGGCAATTCCACATGTGGCTGTAATCTGGACAGAGATGCTGCCGTGGTGGCCTTCCTGGGTATCCTGATCTCCTAATTCTGCTAGCTTATTCGTGTTTAGTAGGGGTTGATAGCTGAATTACAGTGCATAATGGTAGGCCAGTTACTTACTAAACACTCAAAGGGGAAGTCTCCATGGAGCAGGGTCAAAATGATTTTGAGTAAAAACTGTATTTGCATAAATCATACTGCATTTGTCTTAATTATATAATTTATTAATTATTATATAAATTTTTTCTGGTTGATAATGTCTGTCTTTGTATGAGAAATTAAATGCCTGATCCGGTAAATTTTGTCCCTAGATTATAGGAAAATGTAAATGCAGGTGAAGGAAGAATAGAAGAAGAAAAGATGCAAATAATTCCAAAGCTTTAGGATGGGAATATTTTGGGTAGATAATAATTTTATTTCTTAGAAATATTTTATAGTAGCGTTTCTGTAAAGTTTTAATATTGTAAATCTGAATTTATTTTGGATTTTAAATAGAGTATATTAGAATTTTTGTGTATAATATAAATTAAATAGTTAAATAATGTGTTATTAGAAAAAGGGGTTACAGAGTCAGCACGACATTTCATAATGAAATGGCATAGGAGATTGATGTGTCTATTATTGTATGAGGTTATTTGATTTACTATTGATTGATTCTGGTTTTCCTTTAAGTAAATCTTATACCTTTGTATATCTATGATCTTTTTATAAATAAGCTTACCCTTGCCTTTTGTGTTTGTATTTGTGTTGTATTACTGCAATGATCGTGTGGTTGGCACGAGAGCAGATAGAGATGATGTTGCAGGTTCTCAGACCGCTCGTGACTGAAGCGGATGTATATGTGGAAGATGGGATGAGATCCCTCCTTTTGTATATGTTCTCATATATATGTATATAGTACAGGGACCAGCTTAGGACATATGTATAAATAATTAGAT
This sequence comes from Pueraria montana var. lobata, assembly GCA_026413185.1. Taxonomy (NCBI): domain Eukaryota; kingdom Viridiplantae; phylum Streptophyta; class Magnoliopsida; order Fabales; family Fabaceae; genus Pueraria; species Pueraria montana. The sequence continues at coordinate 46,447,354 of CM048656.1, forward strand.
TGTGGTGAATGTCCTCTACAAGAGGATTATTTTTGGTATTGTATGCACATATATATTTAAGTTCTGTAAGGCTTTACCTAATACTTTTATGATATGATGATGTACATTATATGTAGGAAAGTAAGTACATATATATATATATATATATATATATATATATATATATATATATATATATATATGTTAAATGTGAAAAATTTCTTGGTAGTTTCATATGATAATATTTAACACAAGATTTTAGTTTAACAAATCTGTAACGAAGATGGGTCGTTACATGTGGTACTCTGATATTATTAACATGGAAATATACGTAGCACTAACATGGATCAATGACGTGACACTAATGTGATGATGTGTAATTAGGAGAAAAATTTGCAATATTATGAAACAATAGGGAGAGGGACAAAATGTGCAATATTTTGAAAGTATGAGAGCAAAATGTGAGAAAAATACTAAATGATAAAAAAAAATTGGTATTTGTTGTATTTGAACCTCCTTGAACCATTCTAACCTACAAATACTACTTTCTAAAAAAACCAAACTATGTTATCGTCAATCGTAAATCACCATTGATCCTTTGTAACCTAACCATACCACCCAAAGTCATAAACGCGCCCTGTTACACAACAAATAACACAATCTTTTCAATTATCAATAATTTCAATAGAACTTTGCAATTGACATAATTGTTTTGCAAGTGTTTTATTAGGAAGGAACTCAATGAATAATCGAAGAACTTATGTTATTTGTTGTGTAATGGGACTTGCATTCATGGTTATGAATTTTCAATTTAAATTTGTTTAATGTAATTTAGAGATTTTATTTTATCTATGTTTTTTTTATGTATTACACTATATATAAATATAATTTTGCATTTTAAATATGAACGTAGGATCTTACAATTCGAGTTACGATCCTCGAGTTGAGTTTTCATCCTCGTCCCAATCCTATGTAGAATCTTGACTATAACAATCTTGTTATCAATGCATGACTATTAAACTCTTTAAAAAAATTAGTTAGCATTATTTAATTTTACTAATCTCATTTTATATTTTTATATATTTTAAAAATATATATTGGGTTAATTTTGATGTACATGGATGAGGTATTAAATAATGTTAGATTAATATAAAATTCTATAAATGTAATATGTGTATGTATGAAACTTTCAATCCAACAATAGGTTTTGATGTAAAATTATTCAATTAAAAATTATTGAATGGTGTAAGTATAAGTTAGTTATCCCCCCCTCTCTCTTTCTCTCTCTCTCTCTCTATATAAATAAAGTAAAGGGATTTACAATTAAAATGGATAATATACATAGTTAAATTGAAATAGAATTTGAAATTATTAAATAAAAAAGTTAACAATCACAAGTATATTTTAAAAAAAATGAAAATACAATAAAAAAATTAAATAAGTTTTAGAAAAACTTAAATTTAATAGTGTTGAAAAGCTATCTTAATTATGATTCCTTTAGCCCACCTTAGTTGTAGCCTCTTTGGAGACTACCTCAATTGCAACTTCAAGGGTAAAACTATCATTTTAGCCCATAGTTCACGAACCAACCCTATTTGGCCCCCCACCCTAGGAGTGTTAAAAAATGTTGAACTGAATTGAATTATATGAAAACTAAACTGAACTAGAAAAATAGTTCACTCAAACTGAATTGAACTAAAAAACAGGTCAGGTAAACCAAACCAATCTGTTTTTTAGTATAGTTACCTACATTGTAAAAGTTTGAACTGAACTATTAACAGAACTGCATGATTTAACAACTTTTTTTTTTTTTTTGAACTGGTTTTGCAACAAATTTTAGAAAACCAACTTGCACTGATTTTTAAGTTGATATTAAACTTAACCAACAGTGCTGTCACGAGGTTTTTGATAAATTTTCTAATAATCTCGAATTTATGAAAACTCTTGTAATTAAATAAACCATCTTTAAAGAGTTAAAATTAAACCTGAGTATGTTTTTATTTATTTCATGCTTCACTTCAGATACAAATTACAACTAACCTCCAAGTGATCAAATTTAAGAACAAAAATATTACACTGAAAAATGGTTTAGTTTAGGTACTTAATACTGGGATTTTATTTTTGTTAATAGTGAGAATCATAGTTCGAAAGTCATTATCCTATCTTCAATTCCACAAGGAATTACCAATAAAGCATACCCATTATAGTTTGGCTTTACTTACGAGCGTTGCCAACTATACGAGTCAAACAAGAGGTGAATTGCAATAGTTTCTCTATCCTAATCCTTGACATCTTCTCTTACTATCGCTGCCACGAGGATTCTATTAATTTTTCTAATAATTTGAGTAGAACTCTCGAAACAATTCACTTAATAAGTGTATTGAACTATTATCCAACAGTTCAGTTTATTAACTGAACTAACAAAACAAATTTCAGTTCAGTTTTTTTATAAAAAATAGTTCAGTTTTTTTATAATTTAGTTCAGTTTTCAGTTCTAAATTAGTTTAGTTCAAATAGTTTTTTTGAACACCCCCTACTCAACCTGTAAAATTGCAGCCTCTTTTTTTTGGGTTAGTTTGAGCCCCAACCCACTCTTTGAGGGTGGGTTTGGTTGAGATGAAAGGATGAGAAATGAAAGTGAAAAAAGTTAAAAATAGTGGAAACTAAAGAGGACGATTGTATATTGAGGAATACTAGCGACACTTTCTTTTTAACACTCTCTTAGTGATTGACTGAAATTTATTAAAAATCATAAATTTTTGTGGATCTCACATCTAGACAAGGAGATAATCATTAAGTAATAAGTAAGATATGCCAAAATTGATGATTTCTAATAAATTTTAACCAATCACATAAAATATTGAAAAAAAAATGTTAGAGAAAATGTCGCTAACATTTCTCATGTATGTTTGAGACGAAAGAAAGTTGAAAGTTATCAAAAATAACGTGGAGCCCACACACCAAACTTTCATCGCAAAAAGAGGGAAACAAGCTTAAATGAAGAGTAATTTTTGTGTGTCATGAGACTCTCCACGTTGCTGTCGTTGCAAGGCACTTGGCAGTTGCCTCCCTCCTCCTCCTCTATAATAATAATAATAATAATAATAATTATTATTATTATTATTAAGAAAATAAATATTAATAATAAAAAATAATAGTAATAATAATAAATAAATAAATAAAATGTACTTTTATTTTATATTAAATTTTTTTTATCTACCTAACACTTTAATTCAAATATTTTATCTCTTTTATACTCTTTTTCACTTCAATCAAACAATTTTACTTTTCACTCTTTTTTTTATTCTATTTCACTTCTTTTCATTCATTTTCTTTTTCACATTTTCGTTCATTTTCATTCTTCTTAACCAAACACTACCTCAATTATTTTAGGGGCTGGGACTTGGACTGGGATTTTGTGGGGCAGCCCAACTCCCTTTACTTGTAGTTGCTAAAGCATGGAGAAGTCTTTTCTGGAAGTTGAAATGTGCAGTTGATACAGTAGATTTTTTACTTCAAGCAACTTGGACACGATAAACGAGAAATTTTTTTTGGCGCAATGTTCATTTTTCATCAAATCTTCGTAGGAGTTTGGCCTTGTAGTATTTATTTATTTTTATACTATAAGCTTGAGTTTTCATTTTCTTAAGTGAGAAAGTTTTTTTTTATTATAATTTATTCTCTTTTTTGTTAAATTATTAATAATAAAAATATATTTTTTATAATTTATTTTTATTTGTAAATTTTACACACACATATATATTAAACGAGAAATTTACAAAGTGTAAATAAATTCAAAACACATATTATTTGATAGTCCAACCTTGCCATGATTATTCATTGTCAAACATGTCCTTGATGCGGTTCATATCGATAAAGGATTATGGTACTTATATATATATATATATATATATATATATATATATATATATATATATATATATATATATATATATAATTTTTTTTATTAGAGTAATAAATTTACATAGTATGAAGTTTTTTTTTTTTTTTTTTTTTTTAACGTTACATAGTATGAAGTTAGTTTAATTAAGTTGTGGAATATAAAATATCAGTGTATAATATTTTTTTTATAAACAAATAAAATATAGATGAATAAATAAATTTTTTAAAAATTCAAAATTCATGGGTTGGTCCTGGTCCATAGGGCTTTGTGGACTTTTTCACCCTATGAGCTTCTTTTTATGTGGACTTTTTGGCTCTGTGAATTTTTTTGGCCTTGGCCCACATGGGCTAAGACCAAGCCCTGTGGACCGAGCCAAATTGACAACTATATTCAAGAGTATGGTGGTTTAGTCACACATCGACTAGTGATAAGGTCAAAGTAATATATATAAAGGGGGACAATCCTTATCTTATAAGCTAGTTTTGTAAAGTTGTATTAGACCCAAACTCAAATCGTAAGAAATAGATAGTAGTCAATAATAATCACATATTGTTTCACTGAATAAAAATTGTGGAAATAATTTTTAATTTTGAAAAGGTTTAATCATCTTCATTACATGAAAAGAAAAATACAATCACGTAATCATATTAGTTATGCTTTTTTGTGTGTGGTCAAGAACTAGTTTCTATATGTTAGATATGTGAATTGAGTAGATTCAGCCAGGCTAACATTACCAAATGGAGAAATAATAACGAGGTCCATCTTTTCAATTATTGGCCACAAAACCATTCTGATGAAGGGCCTTGCTATTCCCACCCCTCGAATTACTATTCACATTCCCTTAAATTAAAAAAAGGTGAAAAGACAGGGTTACCCTTGTCTATTCTTCTCCCCCACCCCTCCCTCTTTTCCTCACCTTCCGTGCCCCACCCATTCCCTCTTTTCACCTCCCTCTTCCTTCACCTTTTTCCTCTTCTTCTCTTCTCCCTCTCGCCTTCACTTCTCTTCTACCTTCGCTTCTCCCTCTTCCTTTCCCTCACTAGGTCTTGCCCTCTCGTCCCTCTTCTTCTTCCTCTTTTTATTTTTATAGTTCAACAGAATCATGATTCCGTTGTGTTATTGTTTTTTCTAAATATTTTTTAATAATTTTACTAAAATTTATGTTAATAATTAAAATTAATGTAATTGGTAGTTTAGATTTTTTAAAATGTTTATTGTTAATGTATATTTTTTTGTTATTTTGAAAATAGTTATAAATATTTATTATTTTATTGAAATTTTTTATTGTATTTAATGTTTTTATAAGTAAAATGTATTTTTAATTTAGTTAATGGTTTTTTTAAATTAATGTTTGTTTTTTATATTTATATTTTTTGTTAGTGTTTATTTTTAATGTTTATTATTTTATTTTATTTTTTGCATATTACTTATGGCTCGCACGAAGTTCGTTTCACACAATCGTCGACAAGACCCCTCCACATTGGAGGAAGAGAGTGATGCTGGTGAGCCTGTCCAGCCATCCAGGGATCAATGTGTGACAGCATCTGCATGTCGTTGGGCTGATGATGAGCGGCTATGTGTAGTAGAACAACAGCAACATGCACAACATGTTGAGGATGTGCAACATGAGCCACATATGCCACAGGTTAAGGCAGAGGTTCCATAGGCTGAGGCAGAGGTGCGACAGGATGACCCAAAGGTACCACAACCTGACCTAGGTGTACTAGAGATCCTGTTCGCAGACCGGATCATTGGACCACCATTTCCTGGAAGTCCTTTGGACTTGACACTACTTAGGTTCTATAAGGACCATGTCGCTGGCCATGTTTGGATTAGTCAGGCCCGAACTGAGCTCCATAGTGGGAAGGTCATTCCTTACCCTACTTAGCCGCAGGTGAAGGCGTATGTGGACGACTCAGGCCTCAAGGGCCTTTATGAGGCACGGTATACTATGCGAATAAAGGCATGGTGAATGCCTTTCTTAAGAGGTGGCATCAGGAGACATGCTCATTCCATTTACCAGTTGGAGAGATGAGCATCACCCTTGATGATGTGTCTTGTCTGCTACACTTGCCTATCACAGGCATGCTGATTGCCCAGCCGACGACCCTTGAGAGGGAGCAGATTAGGGGGCTGATAAGGTCTGAGCTAGGCCTTTTGTCTGACAAATAGGCAAATGTTGCCACGAGAGCAAGACCCAGGGTGCGTCTCACTTGGCTGGAGGAGTTGTATGAGAGATATGTTGCTTATGGGTCATATGTATGGGCTACGAGGGTGTATTTGTTGCACTTGGTCGGTAGTACGATATTCGCTGACAAGAGCTCGACGCATGTGCACGTTGCCTACCTCCAGTACCTTAGCGATCTGTCTACTTACGGCCAACACGCTTGGAGAGTAGATGCATTTGCATACCTTTACAACCATTTTTCCTATACGAGCTTGCGTAGGAGCAAGCAGTGTGGAGGTTATATGATGCTATTGATGGTAAGGAATTTTTAATTTTTGTTTACATAATTGTTTGTTTGTTTGTTAATATTATTTTATATTTGTTCCTAAAAATATATTCTTTGTTTTACAGGCATGGGTGCTTGAGCACCTGCCATCTGTTGGTGCTTGGGAGGAATTGTCTTATGACCACACACTTTTGCTTGCTACTAGATGGAAGCTGGCGGGGGTACCGACAAGGCTAAGGGGACTAGGGAGTTGCTGGATCAATTGCAAATGGATGATGTCATCTGGTCCCCATATGAGGCACACATGCAAGTTAGACCTCTCGTAGACTAGACATACTATCGTGGCCACATCATGTGCGGGATGGACATGTGACCCTATCCTCTAGAGAGGATTTTGAGGCAGTTTAGGTACGCATAGGGGATTCCTCTCCTCGTCCTCTCTTTGAGAAATGTAGTGAGGTGTGGGCCAAGTGGGAGCAGCATGTGGTGCAATTGGGTGAGCCTGTGCCTAGGGGTGATCAAGTAACCGACACCCAATCCGAAACCGATCGAACCGAAGTGTATATTATACTCTACAGTTGGGTTAAATCAATTTTTCGGATTGTGCAGTTCAGAAATATGTGTAAATTAGATTATTATGGTCGGGTGCAGACTGAATTTTGTAAGAATGTCGATACCCGACCTGACCATATATAGGTGAATAGGCAATTAGAATTTAGGAAATAAATAGGAATAGTGCCACCGTGTAGAAATTCTAGAAACTTGTTTTTGAAGATAAAAGAAGAAAAGGATGACCATTTGATGGGAAAGGTTATCAACGGCTGCTAATTGCAATCCATGGCACTAGAAAGTAACCAATGGTATCACTCCAATCAAGAATTTAACCAAACACAGTCACAAAATCAGAAATTAACAGCCTCATCTCCTCCACATCACTGCATCTTCTCTTTGGCATATCACAAACTTTGTCATCAACAACTTGAAGTCTTTCACCCTCTATAGCAACAAATACTCTCACCCTCTTCATAATCACATAGGACAACTCAAAGCAAGCTTCTAATAGAGTAGTTACAGTCAAAACAAGCTTATGGTGTAGGAGGTGAAGGAGTTTCGGTGGCCACTATAGTGGTTGCTATTGCATTTTTAGTGGGGGTTATCGATGATGAGATGAATGTTTCACACCTAAAAACCCGCTATAACCCACCCGACTTACTCGTAAATCCGAACAAACCCTCACCGAGCTACCCGAACACATATTTGGCTGGAAACGGTTTACAATTTGTTGCTTTTTGATTTTTTTGGATGACAATATATGGACCTGAACTCATCCAAAACCACCCGATGATCACCCCTACCTGTGCCACGTGAGGCTCCATGGACCTGCCTTTCTTACTACCTGGCATGGTATTATTAGCACTCACATCCATTTGTGATTATGCCAAAGGAGGGAGAGGCACCACGGAGTCCAGCACATATCCCTCACTTCGTATGACAGCCTCAGCTTCAGCCTGATGCCCCTCTACTAGAGTATGTACCTGGTGCATATTACCCATGTAAGGTAATGCAAACAGTTTTTCCAAAATTTTGTTTTAATTTTTATCAAAAAATAATTACTAATTGTAATTTTCGTTTATATAGGATCGATACCAGATGATGGTCATGATTATGGAGAGATTGTTGCACACCAGAGCGGTACCAGATGGCACACATAATCATGAGCTCATACAACAGGCATTGCTGATAGCATAGGAAGGCTCAGGTGCTAGGTGTAGCTCCCACAGACGGACGACAGAGGAGGAGGGTTGGGGGCGGTGGCCGCAAAGGCGGTTGATATTTTTATGTATTTAGTGTTATTTTATATCTAACTTGTTATTACGTATGTACATCAATTATCTATCTATCTATCTATCTATCTATCTATCTATCTATATATTATATAAAACACAGTTGTTGATTAAGACTGGTTGTCCACGTGTCACATTCTGGTGACATTTAAAATAAAAATATATAACTGTAGTAATTTAGGTAATTAAGGTAATTGTGATCATGATGATTTTTATAATTTGAACATTCAAATTAATAACATAAATATATATTATATAATATGATTCAAATTAATTGATAGTACTAATATAAATTTGAATTCAATTTTGGGTAAAAAAAAATTGAATTCAATTATATTCAAATCAAGAAATTTTGCAAGATTTATGCTGATTTCATAACATAATTAATGATACAATTGGTAATCTATCTATCTATCTGTCTATCTATCTATCTATCTATCTATATATTATATAAAACACAGTTGCTGACTAGGATTGTCAGTACACGTGTCACGTTCTGGTTACATTTTAATATTTTAATTATTAAAGTAATCAATCAATCAATCATCGATATCAATTATAATAATAAATGTTATTTTTTTATTAATGATTCTATTATATTTAATAATAGTAATATACTATGAAAAATAATGTTCAATTTATTTCATTCCTCCTTTAGTGTTTCTTTTTTTAATTTAGCTAACAGTATTTCTCTTTTTGTGATATTAAATTTTTTTATTAACCACATAAAAAATCACAATTTAAATTTTTTATTTAAAATATTTTGATATTAATTGTAAATATTACAATTGCAATACAGTTGTATGATCTTATTGATTGTAAATATCACAATTCTATTAGTATTTAATAATAAATATTTTATTCACAATTCTATTAGTATTTACTAATAAATATTTTATTTTATTAACATGTAATATTAGATAGCTCGGTCCCCTTAAGCAAGGTCTCGGGTTCGAGCCTTGTGGATGGAAAAAATGTGGTTGGGTGGGAAGAACCCCACTAAAGGTGGCCAATCAGGTTTCCCGACGGAGATTAGTCATCGACAAAGTCGGTGGATACTTCGTACCAATAACATGGTAACCAAAAAAAAGATAGAATAAACCTAAATTTTCTATTGGCGATTATATTAGTATTTACTAATTAGATATTTTATTCCAATAAAAACACATATTGATAAACTTAGAATGGTATTACCTCAAAAAAATTAATTTATTATTCTATTAATGAATTATGTTTATAATAATAAATATAATAGATATCTTTTATTTTATTCACGATTTTATTAGTATTTAATGTAATATCATTTTATGTTTATGACTATGTGTAATATCAAATTATTAAATTTTGTGAAATATTTTTATAATTACAGTAATCAATTATCAAGTAATCAATTTTTTCCATTTTGAATTTATAAAAATATATAATTATAATAATTAAGGTAATTATAACAAGTATTTTTTATGATTTGAACATTCAAATTAATAACATAAAATATATTCTAATTCAAATTAATTGATAATACGAATATATTCTTATTTAAATTTATAGTAAATTCAAATTTAAAAAATCTTGCAAGATTTGAGATCAACTCATCTATAAATACCGATGTGTTGTTGCTTTTCATTATAATCATTTATTTTTTAATAGTCAATTGCTAACATGTTTTGTGTTCCTTTTATTCAGTTTCAATGGAAGGATAAATACTGGCACAAAACACATATCCATCAAAATTTCAATCTTTCTTTAAAGTAAGTATTTATCATTTTCAAATTTATTTGAATACTTTTACATATTTCACCTAATAGTTATTGTTGAATATTTGTTTGTTGACATTATTTTATAGTTTCTTCACTTTCAACTACAAAAGACTTAAAATGAGGAGTTTACAAAAGACTTAAATGAGGGATTTTACAGAAGAATATATGAGGAGTTCTACTATATCATTAAAACAAGGTTTAGTCTTTATTTTATTTGTCTTTTATAATTTTCGTTTATATGTTTTTTCTTTACCGGTTGTATTTATTTCTTTGTTTTTCTTCATACATTTTATCTTTTAATCATTTTTCTTTTGAATTGTCTTTTTCATTTAAATAAAGTACATATCTCTTTTTATGAATTTTTTATATATTTTTATCCAACATACTATATTTAAACTTGCTAACATTTTTTTTTGTTTTTACATGTTACACATCTGGAGATGACACAAAAGGCTTAAAAAAACATCTTTACTCAATTTTTAGATCCTAAACCAAGCGTTATCATTTTTTTTCTTTTGTTATGGCTTGAGTGAGTTGAGTGGTGATAGAGTGGAGCAGCAACCAAGCGTTATCATTATATTCAATCACTTTTCTCTAAAAAAAATATTATTTATTATACAAAATATTTTTTTTACTATTAAGTTAATGTCATGTGACAAACACTAAATGAATATAATTTTTCACTAATAAGTTAAAATAATTTCAAGTAAGAATTTTTTTAATATATATTTTTTTACTTAATAACAAATTTAATTTAAGTATTTCAATTAATATATAAAATTAAATATTGACTTGAATCAATATACAAATTAATAGTTATGTATTTAATAATTACTTCAATCAAATTATATTGTGCCTATAATATTAATAAATCATTCTATTAATTATTTTTATTATAGATAAAACTTAGACGTAACTTTTTGGATGTTTTTATTATGAGTTTAATGGTGATATACTGACGGTGTAAAATTGTTTTACACAGTCATCTAATCATAAATCACCGTTGATATTACTTTCAAGGTAATTTTATAAAAGTCAACAAACTTACCATACATGGTGGGTTGTGATTGGATGACGGTGTAAAACTTTTTTACACTGTCAGTGCATACCCCTTTTTTCTCTTTTATTATTGTTCTCCAGTGTGAATTGTACCACATGTCAATGCAAATTTTGTTTATTTTTAACCTCATTTTAGATGTAATTTTTTAGATGCTTTTAATATTGTTCTCTGTAACACCCTCCAAAATGTAACACCCTGGGGTATTACCCTTAGCTTTACATTTTAATCATCAAATGCGGATAATAAAAATGAAACATATATGATATCATTACTCAAGAATTTCAATGTTAAAAGTCATACATCATTCTCAAGTAACCTCATCATATACATATCAAAGGGCATTTTCCAATTGTATGGAACATTATACTAAAAGAATATTTACATAACCAAGTATTTCAAAATTTATAAGCCAAAAGATATTAATATACATAACAAAACATCTTCATGACCAAGTGTCTTCGTTTTTCCATAACTTGCTCAATCTGGAACATGGAAATTAAACTAATGAGACAAGGTCTCAGTGAGTGCTAAACATGCAACAAGATACTTATATGACCCATGGACACATCATAAACATAAACTTAGGCATCAACCATTGCTTACTTAACATTACTTCTTTCTTTGTATTTTCCGTCCTATGGCAAGTACTGAGCTCAAACTTCCAAGGAGCGTCCCCCTTGTTTTTATGCCATGACCTCGTATTTGTATCCCCCTCCGGTTCGAGGGGCCTTTACCACTTCCTTAGGGATGGAAAGTGACGGAACCCCTCCCATCATCCAAAGAGGGTATCTCAAACATTTTCTTATAAAGACATGATTATAACAACAATAATACAACTACTTTGCCATAATATAAACACCTCAAGAATACATAATCATCTTATAATTCAACATTGATAAATCAAATGCACATCACTATATTTTCATAAGAAAAGCATAAGTCTAGGTGACTCATGTAGAAAAAAATAAACATATCATCATCTCATCAATAATTCATACATCATTTGCATAAATGTTTAAATTCATTTAAATACTCAAAAAGGGAAATATTTTAAGAGAATTTAAAAAAAATATAAAATTCTAGCCCAGCCGGCCAAAATCGCGGCCCAGCCGGAGTTCCCTTAAATTTGTTTATTTCTCCTCTGTCACATTTCGGCCCAGCTGCACCAAGTTTCGGCTGGGCCGAAACTCCCCTGGAGCTAATTTCTCCTCTGCTACATTTCAGCCCAGCTGCACCACGTTTCAACTGGGCCGAAACTCCCCGGAAGCTTATTTTCTCCTTTCTAATGCATTCTGGCCCAGCTGAACCAAATTTCGGCTGGACCCCCCAAATGAAAATGGCTACGACCTGCGAGCTCCATGGCTATTAATGGTGTACCCACTCATCCCAATCTTACAAAATCAAATCCTAAGCACTTTTATTACATTTCCAACCGATTGATTTACCCGAAAAACCCCTTAATCAATCAAAATCATCAAAAACCCAAAACCTCCAAACCCAAGACTCAAAAGAGGAAAAGGGGAAAACATACAAATCAAGGGGATAGGAAAGGACTAGGGGAAAGCACTCACCAAGGACCTTTGGACTAAGGATGTTGAGTGGGTGTTGTGGTTTCCCTAGCTTCCTTCTTCTTCTTCTCTTCCTTTCTTCTTCTCTTTTCTCCTCCTTCTCTCTTCTCTTCTTTCTCTCTCTAAATTTTTGTGTTTATGTGTGTTAAGTGTGGGAGGGAAGGGTGTGGGTATATATATATATATACATATATATATATCTAATATTGGTTTTATGGTTCCTTACTCTATAAATTATTCTAATGCACACATTGCATTAAAATACCACAAAAAGCTAAATATAAGAATAATATAAAATAATTAAACATTATCTTATTTTATTATCATCATCATAACTATTATTATTATTATTATTATTATGATTATGATTTATGGGGATGTTACATTCTCATTAATTAATTTTAACATTAATTTTATAAATAAATAATTGAGTTAAATCAAGTCAAATTCTACTTAAAATGATTCATTATCAAAATATCACAAATAAATTATAAAATGGTATAAACAAAGTAATCAATTAAAAAAATAACATAATTTGTATATAAATCATCAAAAGTTTTAAATTAATATTTATCAATTTGTAATCTAATTCAAATTCAAGAATGATTAAATGTCACGTCAAAGTATGACTAACAATGAACTAAATCAACTTCAAACTATTAGAAAAAAATTACGAGTTTATTAGTTATTAACCTAAATAAAATATAATTTACATTACTATTATTTTAGCATTACTTTATTTTTGTATTCATCATAAAATTTTTAATTGTAATATAGAAGTTTAAATATAGTAATTTTTTTCTTTTCTGATGCAAAGATTTTTTTTAAAAAAACTAATAATTACATGATTATTATTAATATTTTTTTTACTAAATATATGTATCTATCTATGTAACACCCCTTTTTACTATTAAAGATTTTCTTATTAATTAAGAAATTTGTGAAGTAATTCGATATCCAATTATTGAAAATAGCCTTTATAATTCGGAAAGATTTATTTTTTTCCTTTAAAAAGGTTGTTACTTAAAACTCCGAACAAAAATCATCCCCAATAACTTATTAATATATAAAAATTCCTTTAAAAAAAAATGTCAGTCTTAATAAATCAGACTCATTTTATAAGACATTAACTTCGATGCAAATCATGAAACATAACAAAATCTTCTTTAATTAAAAACATCCTCAGATCCAGCGTTATACTATTCTATTACACATAATACACTTATGCATTTAAAATCTTGGAATATAACACATTATACATTTGAGCCACGTATAAAGAGTTGTACATCAATATTCAAATCTAGTCTATCCTTTTCTATACACGAAAAGACTGAGACTCAGAGCAGTGACTCAAAGAAAATTTCAAAATACCCAATAAACCCAAGTAGCATCCTAGAAAGATCCTTTTCTTTCTCTTGAAACATCCACTCGTGTTCACAGTGCTTGTCGTAACCTTTCATCCCATCTTTGTTGTTTGCACAAGATCATTTGTCTAAATCTGAAAAATAAAGGCGTATGGAGTGAGTCTCTCTCCTCCTCTAAACCAACAACCAAACGACCTTCCGGTCTCAAACAAACATACAATATCAACCACTTCACAGTGGTGCTCTCACGAGTCTCACTCGAAACCTATTCGTTTCCACAACTATTCTTGTAAATTATTTCACACTGGCCAGCTGCCACTGGAACTTCCAGAACTCAGTGGTCTTACATATTTTTGAGTTGGATGACTGTTGGGAGTACACCCTTCACCATGGTACAATGGCGGGCTCTCACCAACCGATGATGGCTCGTATTTTTGTCAGGGTGGCCGAGTCAGCTACGTGATCTATCGTCACAACTCAGTGCCTTACCCTCCAAGAACAACCTGCCTTATGATCATCTCCCAGGTACCAACTGTGGTCATCCATTACTCCGAGGACTGACTCCTCAACACTCTCTCACAGAGTTTATTTTCTTTCTTCGTCGCATGTGGGTTTCCCGCTGCACATGGTACAGGTGCGGACGAATTGACGCCGAGCTAAAGGTACCACCTCTACGCTCACATATGCATATATAAATAAGGACTTTGCCTTTATCGCTACATTGTAACGATCTCATCACCTCAAGTGACGCGTCATTCGCAATCCGACCTTGGTTCACAGATAACTTGCAGCTGAAATATCCCACGCGACCTTTTACAGGTTTGTGTGAGCTTTTCTACCAAAGGTACTCGACGGCGGTCCTCAATCAACATATGTCCCAGACATACAACACAGAGATCAAACTCCCCCACTATCACAGTGGTTAAACATTACGACCCCGTCATCTCACAAGCACAATGCTCACCGTAGATAAAGCCTCCACACGACCTGTCTCACAATTATCCGTTCAAGCTTTGTCCACGAACCAATCTGTTCAACCGTCTCACACGACTTAGCGCTGGAGGTTTCTTCCTCCTTTCGGTTCTCACCACGATTCGGACAATCACAGTTCACAAACTTTCAAACACATGTGCGTATCGTACTTTACCCAATCATGACCCACATCATGATTCTTAACTGTCTTACTTTGTCTTATTGAAATCCTCACCCACTCTCACATTTTATGCTTATTTCAGTCATTTTGTCCAAATCCATGCAAAGGTCCTAAATTCCTTTCTAAGTCCAAACATCCATCGTCCTCCATGTGCATAGGTAATTCCTAATTACCAATCCATAATGTTATTAAGTTCACACTCTTAATTATAGTTGATTCACTATTGCTCATAGTGAATATTATTGATTACTAGAATGACCTTCTAGTATTCACAAATGTACTCCATTTGGAGTTCATTTGCTCCCACACAAGAATGAAAAATTCTCGTTCCCACAATCAACAAACCATCACAAGCAATTCACATGCACAAGCCAATTCCAGCACTCTTTGCCCGAGGATCACATTCCTCCCGGTCTCCAATTCACAGTTAATAATAGAATAATCATTAACAAACCATAATTCAACATAATCCATTAAACAACATTATCCACATGTTTTCAATAGAAATTTCCCTTTTGAGGTGAAATGTCTATTAGCAAATCCAACGAATGATATTAGGCACAATTACACAATCTCCCAATTAAATTTCATGCATATACCTATAGTTGTGCACACATACCAAAAATTATTTGATACATCATATCAACTTTAAATTTCATGAGATTTTACAGAGAAACTATAAATCATACATATTTCATCATATAAATTTATCTCACGAAAATTCAACTCACAAATATTATTTTTGAATTAAAAACAGTGACTGTGCATGCTCTGTAAAACACAATTCCATATTTTTAGAAAATAGCATATAAAATTTGTTTTATGTGAAATTTTACAGAGAATATCTCCAACATGTGTACCATCACATATAATTTGATCAGTATCAAAAACCCACCAAAAATACCCTTTTCGAATTTTTAAAGAATTTATGTCTCAGAACAGAGTCTCCCATATAAAAACATAAATAATTACCAAAATTTCCTATAAAATTCTGATAAAATTCACAGATATTCTACATAATTCAAATAAGGTTACAAAGTTTTCTTATAGCCAAATTCTCTCAAAAAGGATATTTTTTCCATTTAAATTCTCCACTGTCCAGTTTTGGTGTTTCACAATAATAATTTTCTAAAATTACTTTCCGACTTTTCCTAACCTTAAAAAAAATTCAGAGATGACCCTCATGATACATAAAATGAACTCATGGTTCCAGTTTTCCAAAATCACGTCCCAAAATTCTTGTAAAAATCAAAACAGTCCCATTCTCAGAATTAACAGTTTTCGAAAATAATTCCGGTAAAAATAGTTACAGTGCTCAAAAAAATCTGAGAAAAATACCACGACATCCAGAGGCATCAAAACATAGAAAAAAATATATTTACATCCTCAAAAACATGCACGAAAACCGAGACGAAAAATCCACACAGTCACAGGACCCAAATATCAAGTAGCTTATTTCGGATTTTCAAAATTATTTACAGACCATCAACAACAGCCACAATTCATATTTAACAAGAAAATAAGGAAATAGCTTAGGGAAAGAAAAAGAAACCCCTCCATACCTCGACGAAATCGAAATCCAATCGGTGGGTATTGAAGCTCTAGTCCCCCTCTATGATATATTCAAGATTAATCGGTAGAAACTTTGATTTGGATGCTCAAATATTAGAGAGAAGATACGAAATATTTAGAGAGAAGCAGGGAGAAGACCGCCTCGGCCGAGGAAGAAAAATGAAAAATAAAGAAGCATCGTGAACGTTTTAAAGTTGGTGGGATTTTTTTCCAATTTTGCTATTTGCACCACACTTCCTATAAAGACACCCCCGCTTCTCTCTTTTTTTTTTTTCTACAGCTTACGGAACTCACGTAAAAGTTTCGAAAATCCTCACAATAATACTAACTATATTTTAATTACTCAAACATACATTTTCTTATTTAAAAGAAACAAATTTCAATTAAATCATAACTCAATCACACAAATATATATTTATTGAGTTGTAATTTTTAGGGTGTTACAATCTATATATTATATAAAACACAGTTGCTAACTGGGATTGATAGTCCACATGTCGTATTATGGTGAACTGTGTTTTATATAATATATAGATAAATATAGATAGATAGATAGATAGATAAATAGATATATAATCAATTAATTAATTATTGATTAGCACAATCACAATCTTAATATTTGTAAGACATTTAATATATTATTAATTTTCTTTCTAGATTTAATATTTAAATACATATTTTAATTAAAGTAATTTTAAAATTATATTGATATTAATTTATTTGATTTGAAAATTATTATTATTATTTTCAATTATATGTATAATATATTGTAATCGTGAATTAGATTTAATATTTTAATGTGTATTTTAATTTTTTTAAAAAAGTAATATTAAAATTATTTTGATTAAATCACTCAAATAATTTAATATTTAATTAAAGTAATTTTAAAATTATATGATATTTGATTTTATATTATATTCTAGTATATGTTATCAATTGAATATTGAAAATTGAATAGTCATTCTTTCCTCATTTAATTTTGGGTTGTATGATTACAACAAATTGAATAAATATTATGTGAAAATTGAAGAATTATTTCCTCATTCATGTTTTTTTTCTTCAGATTGAAGAGTCTCATTTCCTCATTTAATTTCAAAGGATGTTGTGTTCTATTTATATCGTCATTCTCCTAAAGCGTGTTTCCAAATGATGTGGGTACTGTGAAGAGACAATTGTGATTTCGGGTGACGTTGATGACCGACACATGGTGTTAGTTTGACAGTGTTGTAGTGGGTTTTTTTTTTTCATCTTATAATGTTTTCTCTTTGTTTCTCTTTTGATCTTTGATTACAGGTGGTGAAGTTGATGACTGACATATGGTGTTGTTTTGACAATGTTGAAATGGATTTTTTTTCTTCTTCTAATGTTTTCTCTTTTTTTTGTTTTTCTTATTCCTATCTTGCTTTTGTTTTTCTTTTATTTTCTCATGTTTATCTTTTGATCTTCAATTCCACGTGGTGACATTAACTCTATTGCATATTTGGGAAGGGAAAGAGACCATTGTTGCTAATTATTTTTTGTTTGTAAGTTTTTTTTACTTTATTTTTGGTACCTTGGAAATTTCTCTATCAAGGAGGGAGGAAAAAAGGAAGGGAACAATAATCTTAAGGGAATATTATTTGTTTTTAGTTATGATGTTAATTCTCATTTCTATTGCCCACTTATTTTTTTTATGACTATTATCATAATCTTATCTTTCAAAATATGATCAATATAAAGATATTTAAATAAGTAACGACATATTAAACTACATTAACAAAACTTTTTAATTTATGCCTAAGTCTTCTTTTCTAATAATTTTTTTTGTTTGGTAAAAAATGTTTTGTTAATATGGAATGTTATTTTATTTAATTGAAATGGATCCAAATTTTTCATTGAGTTTTTCTTATAAATAAAATTTTAAATGAAGATAAATTAAATTTTTATTCAAATTCACCTGAAATTAACGTCCCTGCCCAATTAAATAGTTATAATAATTAAGATAATTAAATATATATTCTAATTTGAATTAACTATGATATATAATCATGACATATATATTTTTTTTAAAAGGGAAGGTAAACAGTGAGTATTTAAATGTGTTATTTTTTAGAAGATTTAAAATTGTTATTACCTAATTTAAATGGGATTTGGCATTATGATTGGGCAATATTTTGGTCTACTTATTTTGAAAGGGTAATATTAAGTTTAGGGTAAGATTAGATGATCTTTTTTTCTAAAAGTTAATCGAAAAGTTATTATTAAAAAAAAAAATATAAACTTAATCAAATGATAGATAATTTGTTAATATTAAATTAATGTATTTTTCTTCAAATTATCAGAAGTAACATTTGTACTTAAATTTATTTATACAAATATTCATAAAATTGAAATGTTTTTAAAACTTATTTAAACCAAAGGTAAATATTTACATCAATTATGAATGAAAGTTTTGTATAAAAAATATTAAAATTTAAATAAAATATAATTACAAGCCTAAACATTAATTATGCAATAAAGAGATGAAAACTTTATAGCAAAATATAATAATATGCAAGGATTTTTTGAAAGAATAATCGTAGTTCATACTTTCACCATCCTATTTTAAAAAAATAAGGAAAATAATTTTTAAATTTAAATTACAATGTGAATATTTGCATCATGAGAATGAAAAGATTTATAATAACAATTACAATTATTAATAAAGTATCACTATAATAAATATATACAAAAACATATTCAAATTAAATTCTAAAATTGATTTAAATATAATTTTATTTATTGCTAATAAATTGGTGAATATAGTTTTATTATAAAGTTATTTAAATTGAATCATTTTTATCTCATTAATAATATGAAAATTATTTTGAAAATAAGTATAAACGTGAAATACTTTGATATATTTAATAAACTATTTTAAGTGTTTAGTCAATTGTTATTAGGTGTTCTTTTATATGTATCAATAAATGAAGATAATAACTATCTTATTTTAATTAATTTTAAATCAATAATTTATAGGAATAATCAATAATATCAATAATATATAGATTACTCTACCTTACTCCCAAAATTTTCTCGTGCATCGCATAATCAATCAATCAATCAACATATTATATAAAAACATAGTTGTTGACTAGGATTGTTAGTACATGTGTCACATTCTTGTGACATTTTCCCCCTCTTTTTTTTATTCCTAATTTTACTATTTTTAATTAATCATTGATTATCACATCACAATTTAATATTTGTAAGACATTTAAATATGTTTATATTTCTCTTTCCAATTTAAATAACCAAATTTTAAAATAATATATCCTGATCAACTTTATGTCGTGTGAATCAAAATTTAAAATTATATTTTGAATATTTGATAACCTGCATAATATATATTGATTTTAATTAAAGTAATTTTAAAATTTTACATATTTTATACATGCAAAAAATTCATTCACTCCTCAATAAACCCGTGCATTGCACGGGTACTATCTAGTATATTATATACAAACAGGAGCGGAGCTAGAAGTTTTCTTTGAGGGTGCCAACTATAAAACTAAATAAAATTATAATTATAATATTAAAATTAGTATATTAAATTTAGTTAACAGTTAAAAAAATATAATAATAGAACAATATAAATTATACAAAAGGTATAAGACTATAATACTATAGTAGGAGAAAAATATTTGACTTTTATAATTTCAAGTAAGTAACTTTAATGATAGAAAAATTTTATTTAATCTTATTTTCATGTTTAAAGTTTTGAAAGTATAATTAATTCTCAAATTTTGTAATAATTAGAATAATACATCCATGATTTGTAAAGAAAAAATAGCACATGAAAATATGAAATAGTATTTTTAAATTTTTTTATTTATTAAGAAACATTTTAGAAAATTAGAGAGGTCGTACATTATTATCTAAATGATAATTATACATTATTACGTCAACATAATTTTTTATATAATCCAAAAAATTTCTTTTTTCAAATTTATCCGTGCATCGCAAGGGTACTATCTAGTTTAAACAATATAAATATAACTAGTATTCTTCGTTATAAAACATGGATTATGACTACTTTAGAGTATTGATGTAAAAACCTAGGAATGATTTTATCTTTTTCTCCATTTTACCATTGAAATAACATTAGTTATTTTATATTTTGAGGAACATGGAGAGGAACATCGAGAAATGATGATACATTGCATTAAGAAGTCAATTGATAGGTTTTGATATTTTATCTTATTTAATTTAATTATATATTGTTTTAATTTTTTTTGTTTCATTATTTCAATAAGGGAAGTTTTGGATTTTCCACCACTCTTTTGGTACATGGTGTCAGTAGGGTGCAAGTGGAGTATTCTCTATGGTGTGAATAATAGAATAAAAGTAGAGTGTTCTCTTTTGTTATATGATATGCTTCAAGAGTACAGAAAATTGTCATTACTAGAAGAAATTTGTTGCTACTATTAGATTCAATAAGAGCAGTAATTTATTTGTCTATATATAAAAAAAAATTACTTCAAGAAAGTGGCATTGTGAAATTTAAATTTATAGTTGTGTTATAATTTATTTTTTTAAAATGAGTTGTATTATAAAATAAACACATATAATTATCTTTTATTATTTTTATTAATGAATAAGTTCCTTATTGCGAAAATTTGAATTAGTTTTAGTTTTTTTTAAGCAATATAACAAATTGATAACATATTCAACATACTTTATACATAAAAAAATCCATTCTCTTCTCAATAAACCCATGCAATTACATGGGTACTATCTATATAATATTATATAAAGGAAGGTTTTGCCACGTAAATTGATGTCACGTGACAACACCATATTGATTCTTTTCCCGCCGAAATGAAGATGATTTTATTTTTATTTTTTATTCATAAAAACAAATTGTTATATTTAATTATAGTAATTAAGATGTGTATAACAAGTATATCTTCTGATTACATTAATCACTTAATCCATCAAATCTTAAATTAATTTTGACTCTATCATAAAAAATAAAAAATAATCAATCTATTATTTAATTAGGTTTATTATAATAAATATTTTATTCTATTAATGATTCTAATAATATTTAATAATATACTATGAAAAATTATCACTCAATTTATTTCATTCCTCCTTTAGTATTTTTTTTATTATAAATTTTAGCTAATAATATATCTTTTTTTAGGTGATATGTATATATTTTTTTAACTAATTTGATTTTTTAATGCAATTTTGATTAATCAAAATAAAAAAATCACAATTTAATTTTTTTATATTAATTGTAAATATTACAATTGTAATACGATGGTATGATCTTATTAATTGTAAATATCACGATTCTATTAGTATTTAATAATAAATATTTTATTCATAATTCTATTAATATTTACTAATAAATATTTTATTCATAATTCTATTAATATTTACTAATAAATATTTTATTCTATTAACATGTAATAATAATATAAATCCTATACCTTTTAATTCATAAAAATATATATATTTATAGGTTATTACAATGAATATAATAAAAACAATAATAAAAAAATAGTGACAACGTTGTCACTATTTTTTTTTTCTGACATATCAATTGAATTTTTTATTTTATTTTATTTTATTTTATTTTTTAATTCATAGGTGATTGCAATTAGAGTTGCTCAAAAAACCGATTTAAAAAAAAACTTTAACCAGTATAAACTAGTTATAAAATAACTGGTTATATATAACCAGTTATAAAAAAAATACTTGTTTTATTTTTCAAGTTAAAATACAATTATCTATTTTTATTAAAGAACTGGCTATGATTATACTTGGTTTATAACCAGTTATTTCAAGTTTGACTTATTTCTCGTTGAGTTAAAATGGAAAGAAGTACTCGACAATCAAGCGGATCCTCTCCCATTAAATATAATTAGAGAGTCTCCAATTTGAGAAAGGCATGCCATTGGATTAAATGTGCGGTTGGGATTCCCTCAACTAAACTCACCGTTTTACTAAAACCTCTGAAACCTTTCTCCCCTAAACTCACCGTTTCACTAAAAAAAGGCTCAAACCCTAATTTTTGTTTTTCCCCATTCCAGATCGTGACTCTAGCTATCTGCGGGAGAACGAAGAACTTGTTCGGAAGTCCTCTATCTGCTCGTGTTCTTCATTGAAGTCTAATTCTAATGCACATCGCACGTTGCCGTTCTCTTTCGGCATGTTCCACACCCCGAAATACGGCGAAGGATATTTCTTCAAGAACATCATAGAGACCCAATTCTTCATCGAGAATCCACGAGCTCACCTCTTCTTCGTTATAAATATTTTACAATCCATGTTAATGGAATTTTGGTATGCTATAATTATGTTACAATTGCTATAGCTGAATGGTTCTTCTAAAGTCTGATTATTTTCGCGGAGAATGAGTCATGACATATGTATAACAGAGACACTTGCTGCCAAGGAGAATGAGTTTGTCGGAAAAAATGAAAAGAAACAGAGATGTGTTCATTAGAAAAGCGTTTAAGGGAGTCCTTTAAAAAAAAAAAAAAACAACAATAATTGGACTTGGCACATGTTTTACTAACTGGATTTGAGGTTTATTTTATTGAAACGGTGAGTATAGGGGAGAATATATCCCAGCCACTCATCTCATCCAACAGGTACAAATACGCTAATTTGAGACTTCCAATTATTTTTGATGGGAGAGGATCCATTCCCTCGATAATCAGACTCCTTCTTCATACCTCAACTCAATCAACCAAAATATTTTGTTAATAATGGATCCACATTGCCTTATGGTTATTGCACCTGACGGTTAGTGCAACTCGTCATCGGGTCTTCCTTTTAATCTTACCAAAACCTTTTTCTTAAATTCTTATTTTCAAAATTTATTTAAATCTTTATTTTTTTAACTAACTTGTCATTTAACTATTATGTTTTAAAATCTTTTATGATATTTGATATTTTTAATGTTTCAAAATTTTATATTCACTTTTTGGGTTAAATATGTTTTTGGTCCTCCAAAAATATATTAGATTTGATTTTAGTCCTTTGAAAAAAATTTCTTTGCATTTAATCCCTAGAAGTTTAGAAATACTTTATTTTAGTCCTTTTCTTAATTGTTAAGAGGTAGGAGATAGTGCAGTGAGCGGATTTGATAGGGATGATGAGCTGAATTAAACAGTTGCATAGGCTCCGAATGGAACATATCCATCATAGGAACATTGTTTTTTCCAACCTGCTATTTTATTACTTTTTTACTTGTTTTTTTAATTAGTTAATTTAATTATATTTTTAATATTTTTAATTAGGCATGCTAAATCACTTCAAAATCGCTAGTTCAGATGACCATGTGATCACATTTAACTGTAGAAGCAAATAGAGTTAAGAACAGGACTAAAATTTGGTATTTCTAAAATTTTGGGGATCAAATACAAAGAAAAAAATTCAAAGGACTAAATTCAAATTCTGTATATTTTTGGAGGACTAAAAATATATTTAATCCTTACTTTTTTACAAGTCATTTTTCCAATTTTTTTCGAAATAAATAGTAATTACAGTTCAATACATTTTAATAACACATACTTTTACATTTTAATAAAAATCAGTTTTTTTTCAAAACTAGTAAAATAACCATTTATATAACCAATTATTTATTCATAACCGGTTATATAACTGGTTTTAGATATAACTGGTTACATAATAACCAGATATAATCGATTTTTAAAAGCAATAACTGATTAAGCGAAACTATAACCGGTTATACAAAACTAGTTATGATTATAGTTATAATAACCACTTATAATTTGGTATTTAATAGTTATGGTTATGGTTATTAGAATAACCAAGCCATGAACAACCCTAATTGCAATAAATATACTCTAATTGAATTAATAAATTAAATAATTAAATTTTATATATATTTTGGTTTTATATAACATGGTAATCAAATTATTAAATTTTATGTAATATTTTTGTAATTACAGTAATCAATTATTAAGTAATCAATTTTTCCATTTTTAATTCATAAAAAAATATATAGTTATATTAATCAAGGTAATTATAATAAGTAAGATTTTCATTATTTGAACATTCAAATTGATAACACAAAATATATTTTAATTCAAATTAATTGATAATACATATATATATATATATATATATATATATATATATATATAATATTCTTATTTAAATTTATAATTTATAATAAATTAAAATTTAAAAAATCTTGTAAGATTTGAGATGAATTCATCTATAAATATCAGCATGTTGTTGCTTTTCATTATCATCATTTCTTTTTCAATAGTCAATTGCTAATATAATTTCTTCCCTACTTTTTATTCAATTTCAATGAAGAGACAAATACAAGCATAAACACACTTATCTATCAATATTTTTTTTTCTTCGTACATTTTTTCTTTTTATCATCTTTCTTTTGATTCATCTTTTTTCATTTAAGTAACTTTATATCTCTTTTTATGATTTTTTTTATATATTTTTATCCAACATACGATATTTAAACTTTACTTGCTAACCTTTTTTTTTTTATTACAGTTTACACATTTGGAGATGAAACAAAAGACTTAAAAAGCGAATTTAAAAATGAAATAGAATTTTTATCATTTTGAAAATCAAACTTATCCAATCTTTAGATCCTAAACCAAGCATTATGATTATTTTCAATCACTTTTCTCTAAAAAATAAATTATTTTTTATTATACAAAATAATTTTTTTACTAATAAGTTAATGTCATGTGACATTAATAAGTTAACTAATAAGTTAAAATAAATTCAAGTCAAAATTTTCACTTCTTAATTTATTTTATTACTTAGTAATAAATTTAATTTAAGCATTTAATTAATATATAAAATTAAATATTAACTTGAATAAATATACTAATTAATAGTTATATAATTAATAATTATTGAATTTAAATTACATTGTACCTATAATTAATAAATATTTTAAAAAAATGTTATTGTTTTCCAGTGTGAATCATATCACATATCAATAATAAATTTGTTTATTTTTAACCTCACTTAGATCTAATTTTTTAGATGCCTTTAATATTGTTCTCATTAATTAATTTTAATATTAATTCTATAAATAAATAATTGAGCTAAATCAAATCAAACGTCACATGATACACCTTAACTTCGATGCGAAGAGGCTCATTTCATTTTTTTAGTCCTTTTGAAACCAACATCTTGTCATTGAGAAAACACTTAACATAAATAGGAAACAAAATTGAACACTAAAACTTTTACAAAACAACTAGATTAAACAAAATCAAAACAATACCCTCCATTTTTAGAAGAAACCAACTTGCTATTGTTGAAAGGAAATGCAACACCTTGAATAGAAAATAAGTTTTAACATTAAAGCCTTTGTAAAGCAATTCAGACAAATAAGGAAAACAACATCTTCATTCTTCAAAAGAAAATTGCCTTTAAACAACCTTTCACATTTTAAAACACCAGAGGCAATATAGAGAAAGATCAATTTGTAATATCTTAGTTACACCAAATATTTCAAAAAGGTATTTGGTAAAACCGGTCATTAAAACAAGGAAATTATTAAAACATTAACTTCCCTCTTTAAAAACAACTTCCAAAGGTTTGTTTTGAAATCAAGTCTATACAATATACCAACTTTGAAAACAACTTCTAGTCAAGATAAGGAAATGAAAGAAACAGAAACATACCATAAATACAGTAACCCCATAAAACATAACAAATTTCATGAGGTCATAAAACATCGAGTACTTACAAAAGAGTGATTGTGTTAATGTGAAAAAGATAAACATTGCCAAGTGAAACATGTCTAAGAATTAAATGAACAAATTAAGGTAGTATATCTTTATCACCTCGGATTGCCTAGGGTAGTATCTCTTTTACCAGGTCCAGCCTAGCTAAACTAAGGTCACCATCCATTTGTCCCAAAACATCTATCCCTCACTACTAACCTCAGGGAAGATAAGCACTCAACTCTCGATTCTACTCCCTTATTAACCACTTATCAACATACGATACCTAAAGAACAAGGAGTAACAATTAAAGGGGAAAAGACAACCTCAAAAGTTCAAAGGGGTGAACATTAAGAATAGAAAAACACTCAACTTTATCAATCATGACAATAATTAAAGTGTTTCGGGTATTCACAACCCGTCCAACTGAATTAGAATACAACCACGAGAAGTAAAGACATATTACATGCAACAATCATAACTCCTAATCACAAGAGCTCAAAAGGTAAAACATCAATACGATCCCAACATGCAAATTACTCACAATAATCACACTTATTAGACATCCCAATGGTCGTGAAAAATTGCATTCCCCTCACACACAAATACACATGTACGAAGGCGCACGTAGAAGCTTGTACAAAACGCACGCCAAAACGTACATATAGAAATGTATGCACGACTGCTCACATATTCATAACAATAGAAAGAAAATTTCTACATTGACACCTTTGTCTCTCACCATTCAATCATGTGAATCACTCAGCTCCCCAAATAAACTTAGACATATCATATCTAGATAAGATATAAAAATAACAAGGCGAGCATAACATCATTTCAGTCAATTAGAAGATAAAATATCACCAAAATAGAATATGGGGGAAAGGATGCATGCGGAGGGATACATTTATTTTACACTTTTCATCTCGAAAACAAATATGTATCTCATGTTCTATTGAAAAGTAAGGCACATATGCATAACAGTTAAAAGAACCTCTTCCTATAAAACAAAAATTTAGAGCAAACCACACTAAGCACAAAACATTCCCATTTAAGGGTCGTCACATCAATAAGAAGCACATGCACTAAAACATCCTATACTTACACATTCAAGCATCCAAGCAAGAACCAAGAAGTTGAAAGCAATTGTACATCCTTCTCACATAAGAAAATAATTTTTTTTCCTAAGACATGCATACAACCAAGGAAGTTCAAGAGCAATTACTCTTGATCTCGATTTTCGCTTGTCATAATATCCTACTCGCGTCACACAAAGTATTGAGATGGCCAGTCTCAATATTTCATGATAGCACAACTAGGATTTATGGTATAACGGACAACCAACACATTCCAACAATGTAAAGCAACTTCACACAGTTCACATAAGAAACACAGAAGACACATAACGCACAGTCCAGTTTGAATCGAACTGCTCTGATACCACTATTGTAACGACCTGCCTTCGTTACATATCTAACATCTTAAGATTCTATTTCATTAAATTTTAAAAACTCTCTAATTGGTTTATTGATAAAAGATTGGAGAATTTTTCCGCGATTCCCAAAACCAACAAATAAAATTCAAAGCTCAAATTATAAACATCTCTTTTATAAGCTTAACTAACTAAAACTTTGCGTACATACATTTTTCACATGATAAATACAAAATACCCCTAAACTAGTCCATTCTATACATAAGACCAAACAAAGGAAGGGAAATAAATAATTGTGTCTTCAATCCCTTGTACGCTCTATCTGCAATATCTCCAAGAGGAAGATCCACCTACACTCCATCTGCTCCCCCGAACACAGTTCGAGATCATCACAGTTACAACCACATGTGCCACACGCAAGGGTAAGCTCACCAAAACAAAACCATACACATACAAATAAATAGATTCCAAATAAGGAAAAAGGAAGAAAACTAAACTTTACATACTTTGAAAATATATTACATAATAGCTAGTAATCTTTATCCAAAACTTGGTTTATATAAAAGTTATCTCACATTGTTCATCAATAACCAACATCAGACAACAACATCATAAGTTCATTATCTCAATTAATGCATACCACATAATCTTAATATAAATCTTCAACTATCATCAACCACATAGTTCCATAACCAATTATCACCATGAATCATCAACATCATGAATTACATTTAAACATTAGTATCACAATCCTCATCATAATTTAAATCACCAAAAACCATCATCATAACTTATGTACATCACAAACCACTAGAGAATCTCAAATACCAAACACTGACTCTACTCCATGGAGTTTCAACATCATATGAGCAGTCCCCCATAAGCCCCATCCCCTAACATAGTCTCACTCTTTGACCATTTAGGGAGTCTCTTGGGTTGACCCTATGAGGGAAGTGTGGTTTTATCGAAAATAGACAAGTATGGGTAATGACTTACCTCTGTAGGTTTGTAAGACCTTACATCTATAGGGATTCGCCTACTCGTCTATTCTATAGGCCCATTCTCGTTAGCCACCACGAAAACCCCCAGCACTAGGTTGAGAGCCCACCAAGCACCCTCAACTTACATGCCTACTCATATACTTGTGCACCAACTGTGCACCCACCGTATTCCAATGGCAAAACATATTTGGAGTCCCTTGCAGTCTTAGATACAACACCTTCGTACCCGCCATCTCCAATAGCCTGGCTTAAGGGTTCAAATACATCTCAACAAACCACAACCACGACAACAGTCCATCCCCTATACACTAGAGAGGTCACTAAACCTCTTGGGAAGTAGTTCTCAACACTCTGACACGCCATTTGAAGTTAAAACATAGGGGTGATACTCGGGAAGATATCCCACTAGGCGAGACCCCTGGTTGCTTTAGTGGGCCGGAGTTCTGGCGTATAACTCACCCTCCCAAGTATACCATTTTCCAATAAAAACCTTCCCAAAGGACATAGCTAACCCTCAAACATATAGGGACATTTACAATACAAAATATCATTCATCATCATCATCTCATCAAAACATATATATCTCAATCAATAATAGGATAATCTCAACAATAAAGACATTCTCTCAAAGATAAACTTACTACATTTGCTTAAACATTTATAAGATTAATAGTATCTACATTCCTATTTCGATAATCATATCTCAAACAATTACATAACATCCGTCATATCATTGATTCACTAATCATGTACTCAGCACATTTATGAACCCATCCCCAGTTCCCTAAGCAAAGTAAGACTTTCCACACCTTGAATTCTTATATTCATCTCACCAAATCGCATATTAATATGAATTACATCATCTCAACTTATAATCAACTTTAACATAATTATAAAAACTCATAATAACATTTTATATGCACTTGGAATTGTTTTGGAAACTTTCAAGAAAGCATTTAGGGTAAAATAAAACATTCTGCCTTAATTTAGCTTAAGCTAGAAAATTTAGCTTAAGCCAAAAAGTTACCTTAAGCTAAAAATTTTAGCTTGAGCTAAATTTGTACAGTCCTAATTCTATCGAAGTTTAGCTTGAGCTCAAAATTTTAGCTTCAGCTAAATTCGCGCAGACCCAATTCTATCGAAATTTAGCTTGAGCTACAAATTTTATCTTAAGCTAAAACTGCGAATTTTGCAACATTTCTTCGAAAATCTGAGCTTTCAACCCTTTTAATGACTACCCAAGCATCCAAACTCACAATAAACACATAAGTAATCAACCCTTAAGCTTCTAAACACTAAACCCCAACAAAATAACCCAAGATTCAAACCAAACAACTCAAAATCATCGTAAAACAAGAAAAATGGGTGAGCTTCCCTTACCACAACCACCTCCAAGTAGCTTTTTGAGAAGAAGAAGAAGATCTTGAGCTCAATCAAAGGGCTTTCTCAAATCTTTAGCACCGCCACATCATACTCATGGAATACAAACCAAAAACAACACTCAATAAAGGGTTCTACATCAAAACCCATTATGGGTCACCCCAAGGAAAGAAAAGAGAAAATAAATGGAGCAAAGAGATCAAAGGAGGAAGGAGGAGAGATTACCCACTCCATAACAATCAAAAGGGCTTCAGGAAAGAAGGAAACAAGCCATTGTGTAGAAGCTCACACTCCAAACTCAAGAGGGAGAACAGGAACTTGGAGAGTGTAATGTTGTGGTTTTCCTAATTGTATGATTAAGTGTTTAATTAATAATACAAGAGCAAATTAAATTTAAATTATGTTGATTGATATAATAATTAACTTAAGTTCTATGTTTTGTTATGTGCCATAGTGTTATTGTGAGATTTTTGGGACTTTTACGTAAATTCCTTGAGTTGTAGAAAAAAAAAATATAAGAGAAGAGGGTGTCCTTAGAGGAACTATAGGTGCGAAAAGTAAACTTTTTAAATAAAGCCCAAGCTTTGAACATGCAAAACTTCACTTCTCTCATTTCTTCCATTTCCTTCTCCCTCTCTAAGCTTCTATTTTCCTCTCTAGAGATTGGGTTTTTGAAATTCACTCAAAGAGGACTTTGTTTCCTTAATATCAAGAGCTTCTTTGATTGATTTCTAGTTGGTAAGTACCCCTCTTCTTCTCCTTTGGTCTCTTAAGTTCTTTTTCCTTCTCCCACCAAGTAGACATGAAATGGGTCTCATGTAGAATCTTGATTGGTGGGTTAAAATTTGATTGAAGCTTGTTTTGATGTTGGTTCAGGTTCCTCCTAGTAGATTCTATAGCACAAATTGGGGAAGGATCACTCAAGAACTTCAAATTTCTCCTCCTAGTTTCTCTTTTAAGAAATTTCAAGAGTATAGGGTAAGGGAAGCTTCCTTGTGAATTCTATTTTCAGTTTAAGTGTGGTTGAGAGTTAGGGGGCTCAACCACATACAGCATGCATGCCCCTCTTGTTGTTTATGTTGTGTTGCTTGGTGTTTGAACTTGAGATATTGATGGAATGGGTTGGGAACCCTTTGGCAGTGGCAGTGACTATTTGGTTCGTTCAGCTCTGTACAGTCCCCACGGTTTAGTGATTTTCGGAAGATATAACCATTTTTTTTTCATGAAATTTGTTTTGAATGAAAATAGACACAAAATTGAACAACTTTTGTTTTCACACTATGTCAAGATAACTTATTTTTGAGGGTCATCCGTGACCCACAATGTGGCTGTTCTGTTTTTGGTGTTCTGTTGGAACATGTCTCAGTTTTTCCCAATTTTACACTTGTGTACTTATCTTTTCTTTTTCCAGTTTGTACCATTAAAAACTAGACAAAAACAAGATTTTTAACCATATAAATTAAAAAAATTATCATGCACAAATTCTAAATTAACTTTTTGAAAAGGAACAGGGCAAGGGTTTGGAGCTCTGTTTGGAGTCTGAAATTTAGGCTATTAGAGAAAATTTTACTGGGAACAATTGGGAATGAATTTGAAGACATGGGATACCATTTTTGAAATACCAATGTGTTACCTTTATCCTATAAAAATTCCAGCTCAAAACAAGTTTGGGAAGTGTTAGAAAACTTAATTTCTTTGAACCATGTTCACTGTAAAGTCAAATACAGCACTGTCAACTTGTAGGAATTTTAGAAAATTCTCTAGATGTCTATTTTACAATAGTGGTATCAGAGCTGGTCGCATCTTTTGAACAAACCTATGGGGATTGGTCTGTTATGTTTTTGCTGTGTGATTGATATGATGGGTAAAAGGCTTTAGCCAAGGTTATTCTCTAACTTGGTTTGGTCCTATGTTAGGATGGTGAGACCACCTAGACTTCCTCCTCCTCCATCTGATATGGCCCAAATGGCCCATGCTATAAAGGTGATGGCAGCTGCAATGCAACGGCAGAGTGCCACCATGGCTCATCAACATCAAGCAGCTTTGGCACAGCTTAAGGCCACTCAAGTTGCTGCCCAAGCAGCTCAAGCAACAATTCCACCTGAATATCAAGGGTTAGCTGAATTCAGGAAGAATGATCCCCCACAAATCAAAGGAGACTCTGATCCAGATGTAGCTGATCACTGGATTAGGGAGCTAGAGAAGATCTTTAGGGGAGGAAGGAAGAAAAGTGAGAAATGAGAGAAGGAGAGGAGGCTTGCTACGGTTAAAGCTGTGGGAGTATTTTAAACTTTTGATATTTGCACCTTAACATCCTCTATCTACACTCCTTTCTCTTAACTAATAACACCCATGTATATATGCAACATCCAACAACACATAAACAATTTACTCCATTTCATTAATTATCCCATTAAATAACAATTTAAATTTAATTTCTCTTATATCTTAAATCCAATACTTAATCATACATTATGAAAAATCACAGTGTTACAGTTCCCCACGTGTGAATGCAGTGGGGCCTTAAGTAATTTTTTTTTCTTTTTTGATGGAAACATTTTAAAAAAAAAATTTACAAGATGTAATATAATTTTATATTATTAATATTTTTATTAAATTTATGTATATATTTAAGTTATATACAAATGAAAAAATAATTTTAAAGATAATAGTTTTTTAGACAATCATTTATATAAATTAAAATGATACGAGACATGTATAAGTATAAAATTATATGAATATATATATATATATATATATATATATATATATATATGTGTGTGTGTGTGTGTGTGTGTGTGTGTGTGTGTGTGTGTGTGTGTATATATATATATATATCTTCTAAAATATACTTATATAAAATTTAAAAAAAGCATTAAAAAACATAATAGTATAAAAAATGTAGATTGTAAACTTAATATCCGTGCAGGGCACTGGTTATTATGCTAATTTTATTATATTTTACAATTTATGTTATGAGTAAATCACTTTTAAGGTCTCCTTGACCTCCACTACAAAATTTGCATCCCCTAATAAGATATATATACTTTAGGACCTAAGGTTCAATAGACAACGATATGATTTTAGTTGGTCTAATCAGAATTGATATCCATTAAGTATTTCACTAGAAGGTCTCACATTCCTTCAATACCAAGTTTCCAATTCGCCTATAGTAGGCTTCTTAACAATTCAATTGTCTTTAGTTACTTGATATCAATTGTTACGTTAAAGACTAACTATCAAGCATAGGATAATATAAAAGCTTATTGAGTATCAACGATAATATTTTGAATCAATCACAACAAAATTAAAAATAAATTAACACTACAAGAAATTCACCAATTAGCGAGGGAAACATTCCTTGCTAATCCCTCGCTAATCGCATTAGCGAGGGATATTCTTACTATAAAATAAGT
This sequence comes from Pueraria montana var. lobata, assembly GCA_026413185.1. NCBI lineage: Eukaryota > Viridiplantae > Streptophyta > Magnoliopsida > Fabales > Fabaceae > Pueraria > Pueraria montana. The sequence continues at coordinate 46,480,953 of CM048656.1, forward strand.
TGCTAATTTGTGATGGGAATCCTTCTTCACAATCCTCTCTAATTTTTTACAAATCCCTAGCAAATCCTTTGCAAATTTCCTCGCCAATCATGTGGTCAAATGTAGATAATCCCCTTGCTAATTAGCAACAACTGTCGCTCACTAACCCTTCGCAAATCATTCACAATTTATCCTACGCTAATCCCTCACAATACTTTCTTCGTTAATCCTTCAATTTTCCCTTGCCACTTCCATGAACTTCTCCTCACATATATACCCTCGTTATTCCTTCACTAATCCCTTGCTATTCCTTCGCTAAAATCCTTCATTTTTCTCCCACAAATCCCTCACCCTTAAACAAATTATTTCTTCGCACATGATTCCCTCGCTATTCTGTCACAAAAATATTCAAGTTGATTTTATTTTAGTGTACACCTATATCCGAAATTAAAAAAAATTATCAAGGCATATTTCATTTATCACAGTACGCTCTATATTTGAAATTAACACATGATATAACTGAACCTATATAAATCAAAGAAAAAATAAAAAGCATGATTAACCCATAAATCATTAAAGTGCAGTAAACAAATGTTTCAACATAAATCAAAATTTGTCATAAAGTCTTACAAAGGATAAGAAAAACATTATTTAACCCTAAGTGCAATAACCAGACAAAAAAAGTAAACAATTCATTTTTTAAGGCATGCAATATTTTATGTTCGAAAAAACTCCATTTGTGTCCGCATTTGTGCCTGCATCTCGTCCTTCATCTCCTTTAATTTTGCCTTCATCTTTGTTTGAGCCTTCAATTATGCCTCCATCTGCACCTGCATTTGTGTTTGCAATTGCCTTTGCATCTGTTGTATTTGTGACTGTGACTGTATTTGCAGTTGTGTTTGCATCTTCTCTCTCATTTGAAGCATTTGCTCTCTCATTTGAGACATCTGCTCTCTCATTTGAGACATTTGCTCCTCTCTCATTTGAGACATCTGCTCTTCTCTCATTCGAGACATTTGCTCTTGCATTTGAGACATTTGAAGGGTTGAAATTCCTATTGCAAGATTCAATTAATCTTTCTTTATCCCAAGTATAATGAATCCCAATTAATCTTTCTTTATCATGGTAAATTTTGCACAATAAAATCTTGCTCTATCAAAATGTCTTAAAGGCACAAACAATAAGAATGATTTGTGGTGAATGCATATTTGTGTGTGGCAGCTCTTAGTCAAAGTTGAAATTAAAACATAAAATTAAACTTCAAATTTGTGTGTGCGTGTGCGTGCGTGTGTATAGAGGCAACTAGATTGTTACATGCTTTTGGTCAAACTAAAGTAGAACTACACACAAGACTAAGAATCTACATCTACAACATTTAAACAAATCTCAAAAGTTCATAAAACTAATTAATTTGGTTGGGAAGGGAGAGAACAGTGAACATCATGTATGACCTTGACCAATTTATGCCAAATTGCAAAAGAAAAAAAATGTGAAGAGAGAATTTAATGACATATTGTATAATGTTCTTTTGGAAGGGGGGGGGGGGGGGGGGAACAAACAATGGCAAGCTTGGCAGGAAGCATGTATATAAGGAAGAGAAAGCAAAGAAGCACAATTGAAAACATGTAATTTAGGGACTAACTTGGTTTGCATATAAAGAGGAACTTTTAGGAAGACTCTTATTTAGTGTTGAATAAGACTTAGTTTACAGATGTTAGCATTTTATAAATAGCATCAATTGAATTAACTTTAGTTAATAGGACTCGGCTATGGCTTAGCATCTATTGTAGTATTATTCATTTGGTAATCTTTATAATATAATTAGCTTAGGAAGAGGATAATACATGAAGCAATAAAGTCGTTCGATGGTCAATAAAATAATTAGGTATGCATTTTAGTATAATGGTAGATATGTTATAAAGTTAAAAACAAAAGAGGAGGAACAATAAGAGTTTCTTTATTTTGAGATATTCCTTCCAACTTCTGATTTATTGTGTGTATCACTAAAATATTATACTATCCTTCTACACTAAAGGTGCGTATCAAGAGAATAAAGTATGCACAAAATAAAGTATGTACAAAAGAAAAATAAAAGGAAAAGGAATATATAGTTATAATAACACAATAATTGCAAAAGATCATCCAATAGCAAGAGAAGAAAGGGAAAAGAAGGATATGCACAAAATATTGTAATGATTAGAGTTCTTCACTATCCGTAACAACAACGTCAAACCAACCAACTTCATTTTCGTTGGTCTTATCCTACCTTTTTCATTCCTTTAAATTCGTTAATGAAAATAGGGAATATCAGTCAATGTTGCAAACTTTAGGGAACAAAACTTACCACAATGAGTAAATTCTTTTGCTCCACAATATGCTAATTCTTCAATTTTTGGTTGGCCAAACTTCTGTGTAACTGGAACTTGATATAATGAATAACAAGTCATGGCTAAAAAAAATTACATTTCAAGTCAAAAACATCTATATAAGAAGAAGAAAAGCTGAGGAATATAACTCAAATACCGTTAAGTGATAACGAAAGGGAGAATTTGAAGACCAATGAGGACCCTTGCAAAAATGATTGAACCTAAACACACCAAAAAATCATGAACCTAAACACACCAAACAATCAATTCAAACTAAAGGGAGAAGAGGAAACGTACCTTTGACGAACCCTAGCAAAAAAGAAAGGTTACGAGTGTGTAACGGATGCTTATTTAGGATTGATGGAGGGGGATGGTGATAGAGGACTAAAAAGCTATAAGAGGAGATTAAACTGGAACCCAGTCTTAGAATAGGAGTTTATGTATTTGGGCCTTTTTAGTTATTTGGACTTTTATTAATGGGCCTTGGGCCTTTAGGTTCATAGTTATAAATAGGGCCAAATGTGATTTCTGTAAGCAGTTTTGACTCTTATTGGAATGAAGCTTTAGGCTTTTTGTGAGAGGAAACTCTCTAAGTTCTTAGGAACTACTCTTGGTTCTTATCTTTGAATTTCCATATTCAAAGTGGCGAATCTTCCTCGACTTATCAATCCTTAGGGATTGTGGCGTCGTTCTTTCCATCTCTTGACCTCAATTCGCTTTTCCTTTTTGTTCCCAAATTTTTATTCTTGAATTTTTTTATCATTTGAGATGCTGAATTTGTGATCCGTAGAGGGGTTCTTATCATTTGGTATCAGAGCTAGATTTAGCATCATTTTCGCACTGTTCATCGCGGCGTCGGCACTGTTCATCACCGGTGTTACTGTTCATCGGTTCTGTGGCGGTACTGTTCACCGCCCCTGTCCACCGCGCGTACTGCTAATTGTTGCACTGTTCACCTGCGCGGCACTGTTCACCCCCGATCGTGGCACTGTTCATATCGCGGTACTGTTCATGTTTCGGTACTGTTCATTTGTTTTGTGATTTTTATTGTTTTGATCCATATTTTTTGGATTGTGTTGTGTTTAATTTGAGTCCAAATCTGCACATTGCAATTCTGAGATTTGAATTTGGGGAAGAACATTCATAGTGTTCATGTGTGTTCTTGAGAGTCTTTGGCAAAACCCTTGTGTTTGATCCATAAAAATTTGAATTAAGTGAGTTTGGGTGTTTTTCATAAATATTAAATAGTTTGAGGACTTATTAGCAAAAGAAAAGGACTTAAAGATAAAAAAAGAAAATATTGGGGCAAAAGTGCAAAAAGAAAAGGTTTAGGGGCCCAAGTGCAATTATGAAAAGTTTAGGGGCCAAAGTGTAAAAAAAAAAGTCAAAAAAAAAATTAAAAATTATACCATTAGAAAGAAAAAAATCTGCCCTATAAGAAGTCATTCTACACCATTGCTTAATTCTTTCTTTTTCATACACTTTTATGCCATTTTAGCTCTCTTGAATACACTAGTTCTTCATAAAGTTGAAAATTTGAGTTTCTTAGTTTTGTGTTGCTCTTATTCTTGTGTCTTCTAGTCTTGTCTTTGCTTGGCATTCTATTTTGAGTTGTCCCTTTCATTTCTTTTAGCTTTTATTGCTTGTCTTCTAAATTTCCTTGGTTTTGTCTTAGAGTTTTCTTATTTTGGACTCTTGAGTTGAGTTTGGATTTGTTACATCTTTCACTTTGAATACAAATTCTTGATTGTGATTGAGAGTGCTTCTTAAGGACTAAAGAGGAGTTTGAGTGGAAAAAGGCAAGTGTGCACATTATAGAAAAAGCCTTAAAAGAGAGAAACACGAGTGGACTTTGAGTGAAACACGTGAGAAGAGTGGTGAGGTCCATAATTCTATTGTTTGTGCTAACCACTTTCTTGCAGGAATGTGTTCTTCACCTTATCATGGAAGTGATGGAGGTTTTAGGGAAGATGAGATTCAAAAGGATAACGTATTTCAAACTAGATGCTTGGTTTTAGGGAATGTGTGTTCTTTGATTATTGATGGGAGTAGTTGCATTAATGTGGCTAGCACTAGATTGGTTAGCAAACTTAATCTTCAAACCACCCCACACCCTAAACCTTATTGCTTGAAAATGCCATGTGAAGAAGTTGAGTTGGTTGTAACCCAACAAGTGTTGGTGAGCTTTAACATTGGAAAATATAGAGATGATGTGTTGTGTGATGTAGCTCCCACAGAAACATGTCATATGTTGCTAGGTAACCCTTGGCAAGTTGAAAAAAATGTGAAACATCATGGGGAGACCAACAAGATCTCTTTTGTACATGAGGGACACAAGGTCAAACTTGCATTACTTTCACCTGAGGAAGCAAGTGAGGATCAAATTAAGTTGAAAAAGAAAATAGAACAGGAGAGAAAAGAGTTACAAGAAAAGGAAATAAAAGAAAAAGAAATGAGAGAAAAAGAGTTGAGAGAAAAAGAAAAAGAGATGAGAGGAAGAGAAATAATTGAAAAAGAGAGTGAAAAAGAGAGAGTAAAAGATAAAGAGAATTCTGATTATTCTTGTTTTTATTCTAACTCTTTGTTTGATTGTGAAGATTCTCTTTTGAAAGAAATTGAAGAGGAGTCCTCAAAGGGGGAGTGCAAAACTCTAATTTCTTCTCTTAAATTGGATTGTGGATTTTATTCTTCTTGTGCACCTAGTCATGTAAATTCTTTTGTTTTGATGCCTAGGGAAGAATTGTTCATCAAGGATCAATGGGCAAAACAATTTGGAGAAGAAGTGGTTGCATGTGAGGAACAAGGCAATCATTGGGAGGAGAAGATTTTGACCGACAACATTTTTCAACCTAGTGGTTTAATGGATGTGTTCATCCAAAATGCTATTGATGTGCATGTGACTTATGTTTTGCATAATACTTTTGATTTACATGCTGCATTTGTTTGGCATAAACTTGTTTTAGTTAATGGTGTGAAGCCTTTGGTACTTGAGATGGATTTAATTTTCATGAAGTTTGATGGTTTCTTTAGGCTTGTATTTGATCCTGGAGGATTGACATATAAGCACATAGATAATAAGAGATTTGCCTTTTTTACAGGGTTTAAGTCTCAATAGAGATAGGATTTATTTTATTTTATTTTTATTCCATATTATCTCAAAACTAAAACATGTGTCTCTTGTGTTGCTTTTGTGTTGTAGGTACCTTGGCTCCAAATTCGAGGTCGAATTTCCTTCAAGAAGGAGGGAATGATAGAGGACTAAAAAGCTATAAGAGGAGATTAAACTGGAGCCCAGTCTTAGAATAGGAGTTTATGTATTTGGGCCTTTTTAGTTATTTGGACTTTTATTAATGGGCCTTGGGCCTTTAGGTTCATAGTTATAAATAGGGCCAAATGTGATTTCTGTAAGCAGTTTTGACTCTTATTGGAATGAAGCTTTAGGCTTTTTGTGAGAGGAAACTCTCTAAGTTCTTAGGAACTACTCTTGGTTCTTATCTTTGAATTTCCATATTCAAAGTGGCGAATCTTCCTCGACTTATCAATCCTTAGGGATTGTGGCGTCGTTCTTTCCATCTCTTGACCTCAATTCGCTTTTCCTTTTTGTTCCCAAATTTTTATTCTTGAATTTTTTTATCATTTGAGATGCTGAATTTGTGATCCGTAGAGGGGTTCTTATCAGATGGAGTGGAGGATGAACTAGTTAAGCATAACTGTAGATAACTAGTTATGAAATATCTAGTTAGCTAAAACTAGTTATAAGAATATAACTGTTTTATTGATAAGTTAAAATTTGGTTATTTGATTTTTTTAACTAGTTACAATCAGTTAAGTTATATTTGATAACTGGTTATAACCGGTTATAATAAAAGCTAATAAAAATTGTGTTAACGCTAATTGATTCTTCTTCGTCTCTTTACTTTTACCTCGTAAACATATAAGCCACACACAATCATCGCTGCTCCAATAATGTTGAAATTGACGAAAACAAATTGATTTATACAAACGGTCATCGTGGATATAAATTTTTAAACAGATCATACATATTATATAACCAGTTATTTATCCATAACTAGTTATATAACTGGTTTTAGGTTATATATTCATAACTAGTTATATAACTAATTTTTGAAAACAATAACCAGTTATACTAAACCATAACTAGTTATACAAAACTAGTTATAGTTATGGTCATAATAACCATTTATAATTTAGTTATTTAACATTTATGGTTATGGTTATTTGAATAACCAAACCATGAGCACCCTTAGGCGCCACCACTTACTCAGATATTTTTGTTGTTGCCCACTTAATTTATTTGTTTCTTGGTTCATGTTGGTGCCTAGCTGAACGTCCATCTTCTATTGTTTTACTCGGATATTTTCAATCACATTGTTTTATTTATTATTATTTTATTATATATATATATATATATATTAATGTGACTTAATTTACTTGATATATAAATATCTTATAAATAGGATAGCTTCTATGCTTTTAATTGTTCATTTAATTATTTTTAGTAAATAAAATTCCACTTACTATATTATATGCATAAAATAAAAGTATAATAAGTTAAAAAGATTAGATTAAATCAATTGTTAACATATAACAAAATTTAAATAATTTTAAAAACATATTAATATTCATTTTAAGATATTTTTGTCAACCATAATAATTAAAATAACAATTTCTTAGATGTATAGTAAAGGTTAAAATAATTCATAATTATTTACTTAGAATAATAATTAAAGATATTAATTAAGAGATAAATTATTATTATTATTATTATTATTATTATTATTATTATTATTATTATTATTGTTATTATTATTATTATTATTATTATTATTATTATTATTATTATTATTATTATTATATATCTCAATTTCTACATATTATATTAATATATATTTAAATTTTCTATTTTAAAAAATGTTTTATAAAGTACATTTCAAAAACAGTATTAGAAATTATAATTTTTAAATTTTGTATATTTTAATACGTGTTTCTATTAAATTTTAATGTATTCTATTGAATTTTTTCTATTTATTATAAATTACCTTTTATAAAAATATTAAAAAAATTAATTTTTAATGTTGTATATTTTAATATGTATGTGTGTGATAGTTGTTTTTTATTTAATAATATATATTTTTAATATACATAGACTTATTTGAAAATTCATAAGTTTAAGAAATATATATTAAGTTTAATAGTTTAATAAGTATTTGTAGGCATACGAGAGTAGCTGCTACCATGACACAGGATTCACGATAATCTCATGCAATTATAGTTTCTCTAAGAAAATTATAAAATATTTTGTTAATCATCAAGATTTTTAAATATTAAAATTACCTTACTTATTTGCATCACTTAAGGATTTAAATTTTTAAATGCTTAAATGTAATGAGAAATTTACTAAATAAATTTCAATATTGCCAATAATAAGAAATAAAGATGTTTATTTCAAATGAAATTATCCTTACCCTATTTTTCTTGTAAAGATACTATCGTATATATTAACCTTTTCTCAATAATTACCAAAATGGTCAATGATTGCTTAAGCTTATTTTTCTCAGACATTTTAAATCTAAAATATTATAATATTAATTATAAAGTTTGTAAATTCTAGTTTTCATCTCTAAAATCAATTTGCTTCAATTTTTATTTCAAAACATATTCATCTCACTTCTAACGTTATTTTTTTTTTTCTAAAAAAAAGTTTACACATATAAAGTTTTAAAGTCTCACTTACCATCACTGAGTGAGGATTATTTTTATTTTTATTTTTATTTTTTCTTTTAAAAACTTTAAGAATTTTCTTTCTTAGTCCATTAATGAAGTACTATTTTAATATTTAGTTATTCTCTTAGTATTGAATCTTTAGCCTTTCTTCTGAGTATTAAATCTATGACTTATCCTTTATTACTTAAAAGAATATACACCTAACAGAAATATTTCCCCCAAAAAACTTCAGGGATGATAATATAATTTCACATTCTAAAAAAAGTCAAAATAATTAAAATCAAATAAATGTAACTTTTTAAATTTAAATTCTATTACCGTCATAAATGCATTAAAAGAAATTAATAAATAGATTTTTAATTATCATTTTTGTAAAATTAATAAATATAAAAGTAAAATAATAATTTCCATTATTAGCTTTCTATCACAATAAAAAAATGCATAAATTTCGTTTGTAAATAAAAATCACATTAAAAAGATAACAATTATCTTATGAGAACATAACAATCCTTTCTTTTATGGTAAATAATCATGTTAATAATTTCATATGATAAATACCAATCACATTAAAAAGATAACAATCACATTAATAATTTTCATTATTATCTTTTTATCATAACGTTTATAATAGTTTCCATTCGTAATTATAATCTTTCTATTTCTATTTATCCTTTATTATTTAAAGGAATATACACCTAGCAGAAATATTTTTCCCGCAAAAATTTCAGGGATAGTAATGTAATTTCACATTCTAAAAAAAAGGTCACAATAATTAAAATCAAATAAATGTAGCTTTTTAAATTTAAATTCTATTACCGTCATAAATGCATTAAAAGAAATTAATAAATAGATTTTTAATTATCATTTATGTAAAATTAATAAATATAAAAGTAAAATAATAATTTCCATTATTAGCTTTCTATCACAATAAAAAAAAAAGATTGCACAAATTTTGTTTGTAAATAAAAATCACATTAAAAAGATAACAATCATCTTATGAGAACGATAACGATCCTTTCCTTTATGGTAAATAATCAAGTTTATCATATGATAAATACCATTCACATTAAAAAGATAATAATCACATTAATAATTTCCGTTATTATCTTCCTATCACAATGTTTATAATAATTTATATTTGTAATTATAATCTTTCTATTTCTATTTCTATTGCACGTAAGTGTTCTGTTTCTATCAGCTTTTTATTTTTCCTTTTTCTATTTCTTTTTTATTTAGTCTTTGTTTATCCTTTGTTCTTTGATTGCAGGTGTTTGTGGCTCTGGGAAGGGCGAGAAATTTTTTTCCTCTTTGAAGCACATGGTTTGAACCTCATGAGCAATAAGCTGAGAAATCTTCCTTCAAAATAATTAGCTACGACAAAAATTCTTCTATTTATAGAACACATTTTGATTGCATTCGTAATTTTATGTTTGATAAAAGTACTATGATATTTGAATATCAATAATACTTTTTTTTTTTACCAAATATATATATCAATACTTATTTACTTATTTAATATAAAATGGAATTTTTTGTAATTGCCTAAATATAAGGTGTGATTACCAACAAAAACAAGTTGTTGGTCTGAGTAGTGCTGGACTTGGTCCCCTTAGGCAAGGTCCCGGATTCGAGTTTTGTGGATGGAAAAAACATTGTTAGAAGGGGAGAACCTCACTAAAGGTGGCTAGACAAGTTCTCCGACGAAGATTAGTCATCGACAAAGCCGGTAGATACTCTGTACCAATAACATGGTACCAAAAGAAAAAAAAAAAAAAAAAAAAAAAAAAAAAAATATATATATATATATATATATATATATATATATATATATATATATATATATATATATATATATATATATATATATATATATATATATAAGGTGTGATTTCTTGACTACTCCTTATTAATAGTTTCTTAATGAATTATTGTTTCTCAATTTGGGATATGCATTGTAAGTTAATTTTGTGTACCTGGATTTAAGTTTTGTTCGTATTGGTTTGAGATAATAATAGTAGTAAGCTGTAGGAAAAAGCTATTGAATTTGTATTGAAAAAATATATATGGTTGTGGATTTTTGGTTAATTTTTTATTATCTCTTTGCTTTATTTTTAAGTTTTTGAATTTTATAGTTTTATACATAAATGGAAGAAAGAATCATGGGTTTCCTTTTTTATATGTAAATGGAGGAAAGGTTTGGGGGTTTTTATTTTAATTATAAATGTTAATTCTTTTTATTTTACATGTTAGTTATGAATTTTTCATTGGTTGTATGTAAGGATGAGGTATTGAATTTATGTTCATGCAAGAATTTCTCACTAGACAATTATTTTGAGAGAAAGAGTGTATGTTAAATTGTAATTATTTAATTGATATATTTATGTCTATATGAGCGAGAATGTGACACTTAATTCCGTAAAAATAAGAAAATATCTCATTATTTAAAGTAAATGAGGCTGAAGATTTTTTCCCACTCAAAATCCATGTCACGTAGCAAAATGCCACATGGCAACACCACGTTGATTCAATTAAAATTTATTTGCATTTATAATAATATTCAATCATAAAATTTCAAATTGCATTTAATTATTGATAAATGTCAAACATGATCTTTATTAATATAGTCAATATCTAATTATTATTATTATTATTATTATTATTATTATTATTATTATTAATTGATTTCATTTAATTTTTTGTTAGTATTATTGAGTATAATTATTTGATTTGATTGTTTAATATTGTATAATATTATATAAAGTTATTGTCAGTAGGGATGGCAACGGGCGCGGGCGGGTACGGGTAGTAGCCACCTGCTACCCGCCCCACAAGGTAAATATCAGCTCGTGCCCACTTGTTACACACACGAGTACCCATTAAGCAACTACCCATGAATTTTTTAAATATCCGCGGATATCCGTGAATATTTAAAAAAAAATAAAAAAATATTTTAAAGACACTTTTATGATAATTTTTATTTATTCTAATGTTTTATTTTAAAAAAATAATTTTAATATTTACAACAAAAATTATTCAAATATTCTACACAGTTAAAAATATCCATGGATAATTCTTAAAAAAATAAAAAAATGAATAAATAAAAAATTTATTTTGTGAGCTCCAAACAAAATTATCTAAAAATTACTCTTCAAAGTATAAACTAAAATAAAACTACACTAAAATATAAGTCTACATAAAATTATACTTCAAAACATAAGTTCCAATAAAAAATATATAAAAAATATTTAAGTATTTTAATATTAACGGGTAACGGGTACCTGCGGATACGGGTATCACGATACCCGTCCTCGCCCGTTAACAAATGGGTAGTGAAAATATTCGTACCCGTTACCCACGGGTACCCGTTAAAGATACCTATTTATTATCCGTTATGGGTTTTATCCGTGGATATCCACGGGTGTGGATTTTTTTGACATCCCTAATTGTCAGAGAGATAGAAAATGATAGACAATTTTTCCCACCAAAAGTAAAGGCAATATTGATTATTTCGTTCATACAAAATAACTTTGTAACCAAATTATTGTTTTTACATTAAAAATTAATTTTAAAAATCAATATGTACTTATTAATTGCATTAAAAATGATAAAAATAAAATTTATTTAACGGTAGGACAAATCACATAATTGATTGGCTTATATATATATATATATATATATATATATATATATATATATATATATATATATATATTGTGTGTGTGTGTTTTATTGTGAATTATAATATTTAATTTTTTGATAGATATAATGATTAAAATTAAATTTTGAAAATTAAAAGATTTCATGTTTATAAATATTTTATAAATATTATAAAATATTACACATTCACATTAAATATTTATAAAATATTACACGTGAACTTGATTTTTAAAATCTTATTTACGTGATTTAGAAAAAGAAAATTACATGTTAAACTATATTAAAATCAAAGCTATTAATATAGGTTAACATAAAGGTGACTGAAACATTATTTTAATAAAAGTAATAAAAGTGATGAAAATTATTTTAATAAAATTAGTAATAATTTCTAAATTTTAAAATAACGATTTATATAGAATAAAAATATACTTATATTTACTTTATCTTTATATTAATAAGAGTAAAGAAGTCTTGGAGGGAATTTTTATACATCTGAGCAGGAAATTTTGAGAAAATTTTTATCTATTTTTTAATTCATAAATATATATAAATATAGTAACTAAGGTAATTATGATAAATATATATATATATATATATATATTCTGATTTGAAATTTTGAATAATTAAATTAATTATTATCAACACATGAAATTTCAGAGAAATTTTTTATCTATTTTTAAATCATAGAATTTTATAAATATAATAATTAAGGTAATTATTAGAAGTATATATATATATATATATATATATATTCTATTTTTAAATAATAAAACTATAAATGTAGTAATTAAGATAATTATGATAAGTATATATATATTCTGATTTGAAATTCTTAATAATGAAATTAATTATTATTAACACATAAATTTTTAGAGAAATTTTTTATCTATTTTTAATTGATAAAACTATATAAATATAATAATTAAGGTAATAAGATAATTATTATAAGTATATGTATTCTGATTTAAAATTTTGAGTAATCAAGTTAATTATTATTGTTAACACTCAAAATTTTAAGATAAGCCGAAATTTGAAGATTAGCCGAAAATTAGGTGAAGATAAGATTTGAATTTGTGTCGACTAGATATTAGAATTTTTCAGTTCATATATTTTAAAAGATAAATTAATTTTATTTTTTAAAATTTAATTTAAAAAGAGGTTGACAAGTGCTGCCTTAAATCAAGGATATAAGGTGGTTTTAGATAATGGGTCAGAACGGTTGCAAGGTATGCCTAAAAAATAGGAACGACAATTGAGCATGAAGACATTTGAAGACGCATTAAAAATAGCCGAATTGGAGTTAAGTTAGCCGATTTGAAGTTAGTGGTGATAGTGGTTAGCTTAGCACGATCATAAACGTTTCAGTGTATAGGTTGTTAGAATTAATATAAATAAATAGCACTGAATTAGACAATGTAAATGGCCTTTCATCAATCAAACAAATTTATTGTTTTCCAACTATTTACAATTTCAGTTTGTTATCTTTTCGTCATCACCCTTAAATTTCAATTTTTTTCTTATCTTTTTTTTCTATTATCATTTCCGTTTTCACTTTATTCAAATTTCAAACGCTTTTTGGAGTGGTTTGAGAACCCATAGTCGAAAGACAAATTCTCCCTTTTGACATCTTCGTTTGATTATTTTGTAATCGTTTTGGAGCTCAGAGTTAGCCGAATTCCACTTTGGCTAGCTAACAATTTCATTCACGCGACAACAATTACCAAGATAATTATAACAAGTATTTGAAATTCTAAATAATTAAATTAATTATTGTGAATATATATTTGTAAATAAATATGTTTACTAAGATTAAGTTGCACTATTGAGCATCGTTCCAATTTTTTTCCTATTATTTTGTACAAAGATTCTTATATGTGTTATGTATTATAATTTGTCGCATATATTTTGTTATATCTTTCTATTTTATTTTATTTATTTATTGTGTATTCTAAATTGAAAAATCAATTCTCATCTAATTTTAATATAAATATAGACGAATGTGCTTCTCTTCTATTATCAATTTGTTGTGAATTTTCTCTCGATACTTCTTGAAAAACCAAAAATGTATATGGTTTCTGATATTAAGCTTGAAGGATTGTGGTTGAGTACTGATTTCAATAACAAGAGCCAAGTGATTAGCCTTGATCGATTTGATTTTGTTGGATGACAAGGTACGAGCATAAAATTGATAATAAAGCATATAACTTTTTTTTTCTTCTTTATTTGACCTATTTTTTTTTTTTTTTTGCATTCTACTAAAATCCATGCTACCATAAGGAAAGCTTATAATTTGAAAAGCTTTTGCATGAAGACAAAGTGTATATAATGGAGAACTTTATTGTAGGCGGTCTAGTGAAAAAATGGAGAGTTACTAATCACAAATGGAAGTAAACTTTCATGTCAACTACCAAAGTAACAGAGGTGAAGTGTGACAGCATTTTGATGAACTTTTATGAATTTGTTCCATTTTCAAAAATACTTTCTGCCTTTGAAGTATATTTGATGGGTTAGTTATAAACTATATTCATTTTTTAATTCTTAAATTGTTACATGGTATGCCAACAAATTATTTGAATTTTTTTACGCTACATTATTTTTGTTGAATTCTTACTTTTTTTTAAATTAAACTAGATGTGATTGGCCACATGGTTGAAAAGGATAATTTGAGAGACACAGAGAATAATAGGAAAATGAGGAAACATATTGATGTGATTCTTAAAAATTTAGAGTGAGTAATTTAATATTTTTTTTTCAATTATAGCACTAGATCGTGCATCACACGAGTCACCGTACTAGTTATAATAAAAGTAAACAAGTATGAGCGGAAAATTTTATGAAATTGAGCGACAAATTTTTAGAGATTTGTTTAATTCATAAAATTATATAAATATAATAATTAAGGTAATTAGAATAAGTATATCTTCTAATTTGAAATAATTAAATTAATTACATATTAACATATATATGTTTTAATTAAGGTAATTAAGATTATTTTAAAATAAGATAATTATATAATTTTAAATTAACTCTAATAATTACAGTGCACTATTGTGTATTTGAATTTATAATAATTTTAAAAGATAGTATAATCACAATTGTTACAGAATATGTATGTGTTTAAGATAATTACGGTGCAATATTTGAATTTGAAATAATTAATACAATTTTTTAATTCTAAATAATTAGAACAAGAATAATAATGGATAATACATTTATCTTTTTATTTTTTATAAACCTGAAATTTTGCCATATTAAAACAAATTTTAATCAATACTGACCGTAGTAAATTATATATTATTTTGTTCCTTTTTATAAAAAAAATCCTTTTTTAGACTATAAATAATAAAAATCAAAGAGTTTTCTATATTGGCTTTGTGTTTTCAGGATTAGGTATATTAGGTAATTAGGTAATAAATGTAAAAATTAAAAAAAAATGTGTTATCTTGATTTCAATTTTCATTTTAATAAAAATTTAGAGAATAAATATAAAAAGATTTCTAGAATTATTTTGATATCTTTCAGAATTTGTGAATTGTTATATATTATATAAGGTTAGCAACCGATTCTATAATTTAGGGATTAAACCACTCCGTAACAAGTGTGTTACTCTGCAAGCATCATCTGGAAAAGATATCCGCCAACATGTTGGCATAGTGGGATATAGATAGAGCTGTTAAAACGGGTCAGCCCGGCCCGTTGGGCCTAGCTCACCTTTGCTCGCTTAATAGGTGGGCCAACCCAACCCGGCCCACTTCTTAGTGAGTTCATAAAATACTAGCTCGGCCTGGCCCACCACAGGTTGGTGGGTTAAACGGGTCGGCCCAACTAATATAAAAATAATGAAAAATCATTTAAAAAAAACAAATTCCAACTTCTATCATGCTTCAAATTCAAAATTTTATAATAGAATATTATCTTAGTAACAAATATTATTAATTACAATAAGTTTCAAGTCTTTTAAGTTTAATAAATAACAAATCTAAGAAATGGATAATTGCCTTAGAACCTAAAAAGGGTTTTTTTTTGTAGCTGGCTAACTCGCGGGCCAATTTGGCCCACCATGGGTTCAACCTAGTGGGTCGGGTAATTTTTTTGCAATTATTGGAAAATATTTTTTTTTTCAATCCAACCTGGCCCTAGCCAGTGGTGGGCTGGGTTGGCCCATGGATTGTGACCTATTTCGACAGCTCTAGATATAGAGTTGAGACGTATACGTATTGTCTAGCTTCTAATACTATGCTCATGTAGCTGCAGCATGTCATCATGGTAGTCATTTATCATGGTAGCCTAAGAATGAGACGATTTACAATCAAGGTTGTTATATATGATTTAGGGATTTGTTATACAATTTGCATTATGAGATAAGGATGTTATATATACATAACAATGCAATAATTAATGAAAGAAATGCATCTTGGTCAGCCAGATAAGACAAATGTCCTAAAGAGTCCTTTAGTGAAGTAATTTCCAGCAAGATACAAAATTTTCAATTTACTCTTTCAAGGTAATTCTTCGACCCTATTCCATTGTTTAATTTTTTTTCATATTCCTTTATTGTAAGGTTGTTCATTTTGAATACCATTAAGGAACCACATGTGCTATAGTCCTTACGCAAGCAATGTTTGTGTTGTAAATCAATTGCGGTTGGAATGATGCAAGGGACATGAGGCATATGGTACAACCATGATTGTCGATGATATGGTGAAAGACTTCAAAAACAAAGTACAAATGAGTAACACATGAAGAAATAACGCATGTTTATGGATCAAACTTTGTTAGTGCCTGTGAGTTTTAACTTTAATTTCTATTTTTAAATTTGCATTGATAGGCTGGGACAATATCTGCTAATGGAGAGAGAGAGAGAGATTGGTTAGTTTATTGCAAAAACTATGAAGACAGTTACAAAGAGAAAGTAATCACAATTACATAAACTTTTTTTTTATCTCATCGCCCTATTGATATTATTTTATGCATGTTTTACTTATGGAGGATTTTTTTTTCCTTTGTTTTACTTCTCTTTATGGAGAAATGGATTATAGTTGTTTAATATCTTGATAATGAAATGCTTCCAAAAGCTTCCTTCGAAGTGTTCTTTTTCCCCCCTTACTTTCCACCCACATGAACTGTGGTAAGGACTACAGTGCTTGAATAAAGACTATAATGCTCTTTAAACATATCATAATATTTTTTACTATATTAAAAAAATTGTTTAAATTATCATGTTTTTAAATCACAAAAAATAGTTATAAATCTTCAAACACTGCACAAAGGATGTCTGTAGTTAAATGGAAAAATTAAGAACATTTCCAATTAATTTGAAAGAATTCATTTATAGATGGAAAAAAAAATTGAATCGCTTTTTATTAGATGTACAAGCCACAACTATAATTTTTTAGAGTAACTTTTTTTCATCCAATCTAATTCTTCTATTATGCTCATTATATTTTTTTTTTGCTGACCATGGTATTGGTACGAATTATTCATCGTCGGAAGCAATGACTAAACTCCGTCGGGGATTATTCATCACCGGAAGCAATGACTAAACTACATCGAGGACCGTGAGCGCACACCAAGGTGGGTATTCCCCTCTCAACATGGTTTATTACCCAAAGTGACATCACTAGGATTCAAACCCTGGACCACTTGGTTAAGGGACACAAGCCGCTACCACTTGTGCCAACCAATGTTGGTATGCTCATTATATTATATTAATAAAATGAAGGTAGTCGAAGCGGAAAATTTTTATACAATTAAGGACTAATTTTTTTAGAGTAACTTTTTTTTTCATTCAATCTAATTCTTCTATTATGCTCAAAATAAGAAAAAATTGGTAATTAAATTATTTAGACAATTAAAGATATTTGTATGATCGACTGCCTAATTGCAATAAATTTGGAACAAATAACTAATTTATCTCCTATAATCGGGCAATATTGAGATGTTGATGTAATTTGTCACATAATTTTAACATATTTTAAAATATAAATATTTGAATTCGAATTTTAACTTATTTTGACCTATTATTATTTTCCTTTCAATTATTTTTTTATTCTTTACTTAATTTCTTATATGTATTATAATATGTCATTAGATATTTTCTTCTATAAAGAATAAAAAAAAGATATTTTCATCTATTCTTTCTATTTTATTTTCAATTTGAATTTGAAATTTAACATTTATTCTATTATCTTTTTCATTATCATTCTTACTTAAATTCTCATATGTATTGTAATTTGTCATATAATATGTTATACCTTTTTATTTATTCTTTCCAACTACAATTATCTACGAAGAAACCAATGGATTCAACTAAAGTAGCTCTTTAAACCAACCCTTATGCGAAAGCTAAGTGAAATGACACTGAAAAGGAACTGAGCACACAAGTTTCCACCACTAAGCCAATTAGGAAAGTGACAACGAAGTCTTTATAAGTTCTTATTTTGTTTAGGACTTTTATATATTTCATGAAATCTTAATGTTGTTAACATTTGTGGTTGAGCAACTTAAGTCATACTTTTATTTTGTTAAGTATTTTTTTTTACTGTCAAATGTGGTTAAGCAACTTTTTGTTTTTGTTTTTGCTGATTATGGTATTGGTACGAAGTATTTACTACTGGAAGCAGTGAATTTAAGTCATGCTTTTATTTTGTTATGTATTTAAATTTTATGTTTTATAACTATTAACTAATATATGTAATAAACATAAACTAAAATAACATTAGAATTTTAAAATATAATAGCATGCCCTGCATCGCAGGGTCACCATACTAGCATAGATTAAATAACAAAGATTAATCAAGGTAACAAATTGAAAAATTCTTTCTTAGTTACGAATATTACAAATCGATTGGCAAAAAAAATCAATTTTAAAAGTTTATTTACATGAAGTTTGTGAGTTAGAAATTTTTTTACATATTAACTATATTTAAATTAAACTATTAATATAACTATATATATATATATATATATATATATATATATATATATATATATATATATTACAATAAATATTTCTGTAACATTATTTTAATAAAAGTAGATTATCAATGATGAAAGTTATTTTAATAAAAATAATAAAGATGTTGTAATAATTTCTAAATTATAAAATAAAGGTTAATAAAGATTAAATATATACTAGTATTGATTAAATAGAAAAGATTATTCAAGATAAAAAAATTGAAAAATACTTTCTCAAATACAAATATCACAATTCAATTAGCTGAAAAATTTAAATAGTTAGTCGAATTTATTTTGAAAGATTAAATGCACTATTTACTTCAGATTAGTGTTTGTACCTTAACTATTTAAAATCAATATATATATACTATTAAAATAAAAAAAATATTTAAAATAAAAATTGAATATTTTTTTCAATTAATATGCAATCTCAAATGGATTGTTTGAACCAAGAGGGTCTAGCTCAATTGGTTGAGCAGGTGCATGAGTGTTGTAAATCCCCTGGTACTATTTTCGATTCCTACGGATAAAAAAAAGGATTCTTTGAAATTTTCAAATAATTATTGAAATTATTTTGATATATTAAATGTATTATTTACTTCATATCAATGTTTGTATCATAATTATTTAAATCCAATATATACCATTAAAATTTATCCATCAATTTGAAGATTTGAAGAAATGAAAATTTTCAAGAATAATATATAGTATAGATTCATATAAATTATTCAAGTAAAAAAATTCAATTTTTTTTATATAAGTCAAGAATTTGAACTTTAATATATACTATGAAAATTACATTATTGTTTCATTTAAAATCAAAATAATTTCAATAATTATTTAAAATCAAATATATTGTATTGCATTAAATGTTGATCAATTTAATTGGTCAACCAATTCATTTGAGATTGCATGTTAATTGATAATATATATCTAATTGTACATTTGAGATTGTACAAAGTATCCACTGACTTTGCCGATGGCTAATCTCCGTCGGGAACCTGATTTACCACCTTTAGTGGGGTTCTCCCCTCCCAACCACGTTTTTTCTATCCACAAGGCTCGAACCCGAGACCTTGCTTAAGGGACCGAGCTCAACACCACTCGGACCAATGACCTGTTGGTTAGTGAATAAGAATATGATACCACAAAATAAGCTACAAATGGAAAATAGTTCAACAATTTTATTATATAATTTTATTGATGCTGGTATCTAATTTTAATTTAAGTTTGTGATGGAGGTTATGTAGATTATATAAGGTCAAGATGGTTTCGTTGATTGGTGCATAGTCTTATGTGTGGCACTTGATGGAAAATAAGGATGATGAGGTTGATTTTGGTTGAACGTCTGTCCTGGGGTTTGGAAGTGAAGTGTAAATGATGGTCATTGTTAGTTCGTAGAATTATATGATGCTATAACATGAAACCAAACATGTGAATATTTATCCAAAATTAATTTTAGACTCGGAATCAATTCTCCAACGTGAAACTAAACACACACACACAATCTATGATATTTATGCAGATTTATTTTTGTTAAAAGTTAAGAGAAGTAGGGCACGAAATTGATCAGCAAAAGGCCCATTAATCTGTTTAGAAAAAGGAGATATGTATTTTGGTCAAATGATTAACCCAGAATACGCGTTCCAGGTGTATTTAGGGATGGATCCATAAACCTATTAAAGGGTCCATTATTATTGACACGGTCCGCCGAAGTTCTTCTAGGTGGTGGATGTTCAACCATCTCCTATTTGTCTATTCTTCTCCCCCACCCCTCCCTCTTTTCCTCACCTTCCGTGCCCCACTCATCCCCTCTTTTCACCTCCCTCTTCCTTCACCTTTATCCTTTTCTTCTCTTCTCCCTCTCGCCTTCACTTCTCTTCTACCTTCGCTTCTCCCTCTTTCTTTCCCTCACTAGGTCTCGCCCTCTCGTCCCTCTTCTTCTTCTTCTTTTCAATTTCATTTATTTTTATTTTTATTTATTTACAGTTCAACAGAATCGTGATTCCATTGTGTTGTTGTTTTTTCTAAATATTTTTAAATAATTTTATTAAAATTTATGTTAATAATTAAAATTAATGTAATTGGTAGTTTATATTTTTTTAAATGTATTGTTAATGTATATGTTTTTGTTATTTTGAAAATGGTTATAAATGTTTATTATTTTATTAAGAAATTTTTATTGTATTTAATGTTTTTATAAGTAAAATGTATTTTTAATTTAGTTAAAGGTTTTTTTAAATTAATGTTTGTTTTTTTATATTTATATTTTTTTGTTAATGTTTATTTTTAATGTTTATTACTTTATTTTAGTTTTTGCATATTACTTATGGCTCGCACGAAGTTCGTTTCGCACGATCATCGACGAGACCCCTCCACATTAGAGGAAAAGAGTGATGCTGGTGAGCCTGTCCAACCATCTAGGGATTGATGTGTGACAACATCTGCACGTTGTTGGGCTGATGATGAGTGGCTACGTGTAGTAGAACAACAACAACATGCACAACATGATGAGGATGTGCAACATGAGCCACAGATGCCACAAGTTAAGCAGAGGTTCCAGAGGCTGAGGTAGAGGTGCGGTAGGATGACCCAAAGGTACCACAGCCTGACCCAGAGGTACCAGAGATCCCGTTCGCAGACCGGATCATTGGACCACCATTTCCTGGAAGTCCTATGGACTTGACACTACTTAGGTCCTATAAGGACCATGTCGTTGGCCATGTTTGGATTAGTCAGGCCCGAACTGAGCTCCACAGTGGGAAGGTCATTCCTTACCCTACCTAGCCGCAGGTGAATGCGTATGTTGACGACTCAGGCCTCAAGGACCTTTATGAGGCACGGTATACTATTGCGAATAAAGGTATGGTGAATGCCTTTCTTAAGAGGTGGCATCAGGAGACATGCTCCTTCCATTTACCAGTTGGAGAGATAAGCATCACCCTTGATGATGTGTCTTGTCTGCTACACTTGCCTATCACAGGCATACTGATTGCCCAGCCGATGACCCTTGAGAGGGTGCAGATTAGGGGGCTACTAAGGTCTGAGCTAGGCCTTTTTGTCTGACAAGGAGGCAAATGCTGCCACGAGAGCAGGACCCAGGGTATGTCTCACTTGGCTGGAGGAGTTGTATGAGAGATATGTTGCTTATGTGTCAAATGTATGGGCTACGAGGGCGTATTTGTTGCACTTGGTCGGTAGTATGATATTCGCAGACAAGAGCTCGACGCATATGCACGTTGTCTACCTCCAGTACCTTGGCAATCTGTCTACTTACGGCCAACAAGCTTGGGGAGTAGATGCATTTGCGTACCTTTATGACCATCTTTCCTATGCGAGCTTGCGTGAGAGCAAGCAGTGTGGAGGTTATATGACGCTATTGATGGTAAGGAATTTTTAATTTTTGTTTACATAATTGTTTGTTTGTTAATATTATTTTATATTTGTTCCTAAAAATATATTCTTTGTTTTACAGGCATGGGTGTTTGAGCACCTGCCATCTGTTGGCACTCGGGAGGAATTATCTTATGACCACACACTTCCGCTTGCTGCTAGATGGAAGCTGATGGGGGTACCGATAAGGCTAAGGGGACCATGGAGTTGCTGGATCAATTGCAAGTGGATGATGTCATCTGGTCCCCATATGAGGCACACAGGCAAGTTAGACCTCTCGTGTAATATCTCTAATTTACGGACCTTAGAAATAAATAATAAAGAGACATTTTTTTTAAGGAATAACCTTTATATTTAATGGTTAAAGGATACCCTTAGGTATTATTAATAATAGTTACCTTTTTACAAGAGTTGTCAGGAATGAGATAATAGGATCCAGATGGGGAGCCAAGGCCCACTTAGCCACATACACCACACACTTTATATAGAATAGGAGAGGGAGAGTTAGAGAGAGAAGGGAAGAAGGAAAAGGAAAGGTAGAGAGAAGGAGGAGAAGAGGAGAAGAAGAGGAAGAAGAGGAAAAAGGAAATGGAGCAGAGATCTGAAGACCCAGTGTCAGGAACTTATCTCTATATGTCCCGGGAGGTGAGTGCTTTCCCCTAGTCCTTCTCTATCCCCTTGATTTGCATGTTTTCCCCTTTTTCTCTTTTGAACCTTAGGTTTGGAGATTTTGGGTTTATGGTGATTTTGTTTGATTAAGTGGTTTTTCGGGTCAATCAATTGGTTGGAAATATAATAGAAGTGTTTAGGGTTTGATTTGTTTGCTTGGGTGAGTCTTTGCATAGGGTTAGGATGAGTGGGTAAGCCATTGATGGCCATGGAGCTCGCAGGTCGTAGTCCCCTGTTTCGCTCATATCCAGCACGAATTTTGGTGCTGCTGGGCGAAAGGGAGTCAAAATGGAGCTTTTAGTTCAAGGGTTTTTCATGCCCAGCAGGACAGAGCTTGCGCTGCCGGGCGTGAGAGAGTCAGTAGCGATATTCATTTCCAGGAGAGCTCTAGCTCAACATGAAAGTTTTGTGGCCGGGCATGGGGGCTCTGGCTCAGCACGAGAGCTTGCGCGGCCGGGCATGGGGGTTCTGGCTCAGCACGAGAGTTTGTGCGGCCGAGCTAGAATTTGGTTAATTGATATTCTTTCAAAACTTTTTCCCTTTTTATTTATATGATTTTAAAACGTTTATACAAACGTGGTATGTTTAATTATAAGATGATTATGTTGTTTTTGTGGTGTTTATATTATTGTAAGGTAGTTTTAATAATCATGTTTTGATGAGATGACGATATATGTGAACTATGTGTTGGAACCATCCCTACATGTTAAAGAAGAGTTAGCTATGTCCTTTGGGAAGATTTTTATAGAAAAATGGTATACTTGGGATGGTGAGTTTCACGCCAGAACTCCGACCCACTAAAGCGACCCGGGGGTCTCGCCTAGTGGGATATCTTCCCAAGTACCACCCTATGTTTTGACTCCAAATGGCGTGTTGGAGTGTTGAGAACTACTTCCCAAGAGGTTTAATGACTCTTTTAGTGTATAGGGGATGGATTATTGTAGTGGTTGAGGATTGTTTATGTTGTTGAGATATATTTGGACCCTTAAGTCGGGCCATTGGAGATGGCGAGTACGGAGGTGCCGTATCTCAGATTGTAAGGGACTCCAAATATGTTTTGACGCTAGAATATGGTGGGTGCACATAGTTGGTGCACTGAAATATTCCAAATGTTGTATTTGCACAGTTGGTGCGTAGGTGTGCACAGTTGGTGCACAAGCATATGAGTAGGCATGTAAGTTGAGGGCGTCCAGGTGGACTCTCAACCTAGTGCTGGAAGTTTTCGTGGTGGCTAACGGTGGGCCTATAGAATAGCCAAGTGGGCGAATTCCTATAGATGTAAGGTTTTGCAAACCTTATAGAGGTAAGCCAATACCCACACTTGTCTATATTCGATTAAATCCATACTTCCTCCATAGGGTCAGCTCAAGGGACTCCCTGAATTGTTAGAATATACAGACCATGGTAGGGGATGGGGCCTATGAGGGACCGCTCATATGGTGTCGAAACTCCATAGAGTAGAGTCAATGTTTGATGTTTGAGGTTGCCTATTGGCTTCTGGTGTACGTCAGTTGTGATGATGGTTGGTGATGATTGATTTATTATGAGACTTTTGATTGATGATGTCTAAATGTGATTTATGATGGTTGATGTATTATGGTGATTGTATTTGACGTTGTTGGCTATTGGTGTCTTATTGATGTACATGTATGAAATGATTTAATATAAATCTGTATCTTTTTATAAATCTATAGTTGTTATATACAACATTTTCTAAGTTTATAAAGTTTAGTTTTCTTCCGTTTTCCTTGATTGGAATATGTTTAAGTTATGGGTATGGATGGATCCAATGTAGGGATATTATGTAATTACCTTGGGAAAATATGTTATGCTTGATAGAGAGAATGATGTTTAGGTGCCTCAAGGCACTAGTGGTCATAGAGATGGTCAAGGTGATAAACTCTAGGTGCTTAAGTAAAGATTAAGGTATGGTCCAAGGAGATAGAAAAGATACCGAGATAGGTTCACAGTTGTGAGATAAAGTGTTTAAGAGAAGAAAAGTAGAAGCCATGAGAGTTAAGAAAAGGATATCTAGAATAGAGAGTCAACCTAGAGTCCTTAGAGCACCCACTGAGACATTATGTCTCATCCCTTTTAGTTTCATTGTTTCACAGGTTTAGCAAGTGGATGCCTCATGAAAGGAGCTTGGAGCATGGAGTTTCTTATTGGGACGAAGATTATTATAGTGTTGTATCTCCCAAAGTATGGGAGTTAGTTTATATTCAAATACCCTTCTGGTTATGTTTTGTATGGCACATAAGTGCCAAGAGCTTTGTATTAGATATGTTTTAATTTTTATTTTTCCGCATAGTAAACTCTGATATCCTTATATTCTAAATTGTCAAAAATTTAGTAATATAAATAGGAAAAAGGTACACACCCCTTGGGGGTGTTGCGTTTTGGTATCAGAGCAGTTCGATTCAAATTGGACTGTGGTTAGTATTGTTAGATTAGATTGTATGTTCTGATAGTATAGTCAGATCAGTTTGAGTGTGATGGTTGTCTACCATGCTATAAAACCTGGTTTGCCTTGACATGGAGCATTGAGACTAATCACCTCAATACTTTGTGCATTGCAGGTAGGAATTATGGCAAGTAGAAATCGAAGCCTAGGACAGTCATTTTTTAATCTCTCTGGACTAACCCCACCAAACCAAACCAACTTAAAGTGTTGGGACGAAGATTATTATTTAACCTCAATGCTTATTGGGACGAAGATTATTATAGTGTTGTATCTCCCAAAGTATGGGAGTTAGTTTATATTCAAATACCCTTCTGGTTATGTTTTGTATGGCACATAAGTGCCAAGAGCTTTGTATTAGATATGTTTTAATTTTTATTTTTCCGCATAGTAAACTCTGATTTCCTTATATTCTAAATTATCAAAAATTTAGTAATATAAATAGGAAAAAGGTACACACCCCTTGGGGGTGTTACGTTTTGGTATCAAAGCAATTCGATTCAAATTGGACTGTGGTTAGTATTGTTAGATTAGATTGTATGTTCTGATAGTATAGTCAGATCAGTTTGAGTGTGATGGTTGTCTACCATGCTATAAAACCTGGTTTGCCTTGACATAGAGCATTGAGACTAATCACCTCAATACTTTGTGCACTGCAGGTAGGAATTATGGCAAGTAGAAATCGAAGCCTAGGACAGTCATTTTTTAATCTCTCTGGACTAACCCCACCAAACCAAACCAACTTAAGACGGGAAACCTTAGGGAAAGTGGAGAGTACCCAAGGTGGGTTAGCTCTTGAAAACCAAAGTTTGGGATTTGTGGAATCCCAAAGTAAAAAACCACCATCCTTTAGGGGGTCTATGATCCTACTAAGGTAGGGTTATGGTTGAGGGAGATAGAGAGGGTCTGTGAGGGAATACCTTGCTCATTTGAGAAGAGGGTGTGGCTTATGCCTCACTCATGCTAGAGGATGAGATTGAGCTTTGGTGGAGATGTGTGAAAGGTAAGATGGTTTTTTTTAGAATACCCTTGGAGTGAGAGAACTTCAAGATGGTATTTTCAGAGGTGTACATCATATGTGGTGAGAGACCACAAGAGGAAGTTCAGAGTATGCAACGAAAGCGTGTCTCTGAGGAGAGAGAGAGTTTAGGATTTTACCAATATGAGAGAGAAAAAAAGAGTAAGGGCAAGGGAGTGTGACCTTTAGGATACCCAAGAGCTAAGGGATATCCCAAATGTGGTAAGCACCACAAGGGAGTTTAGAAAGGAACTAGTTGAACCAACACCCTTATCCACAGTTTGGCTTTTTACTGTTTGTGTTAGGAGGACAAACTAAGATGATGGACGCACCCTAGGTATGTGTTCCCAATCCAACCTTTTATTGCTTTATGTTTTTAGTGTATCATGTTTTCTTTGATTGTTTGAGCATCTTAGAAATATAGTGCTTCTTGTTTCCTTGGATGTGTGGCAAGTTTCTTTATGTTTTCCATTGCATGTTTTCTTCTGTGCTTGATGTGATGAACTTTTTTCATGGGGATGATGTTGCACTTGGTGTGGCTTGTTCCAAGACCAACCAAGTTGTGTTTGTGATGTGATAGATGGTTTATGTTGTTATATCTTCTTGGTGAGTTTTCTGAGTTTCAGGTGACCTTGTCAGGGAGAGAATATAGAGTCAGCTACACTGTTACCTTGGGAATGGGAAATAGAATATAGTCGGCCTGAGATGGATGAGTAGCGGCCTAGCTTTATATAGTTGACCTTCACAAGACAGTAGTATCATCCTAGATAGCTCAAGGAAATAGCAAGCCCTACAGATTAGAGATCCCTACCAATACCTTAAGATAAGGATTGTAGAGATAAATAAAATATCCATCCTAAGTAGTGTTTGGAATGGAAAGAGATACAGTTGTTTAGAAGAAGAAAACCTTAGGAAGTGCATAGAGCAGGAGCCTATAGAAATAGAATTCCCTAATACTACCTACATCTTAAAGAGACTCATAACATAAGCTAATAGGATCACCTTAACCTGAGGTTATGTTCAAGGGTTACACCTAGAATAGAGGAAGGAAGTTGTGATGGATAACTATTAGATAGAACAAGCCTATCTTTATGGTTAGCTCTAATGTGAGAAATGCGAGGTGTCTTTAGAGGCCTTAAGAGTAGGACCAACCAAAGTGGAGTTAAAAGGAAGTTACCAAACTCTCCATAGTTAAGGATAAGCTAGAGAACCATAGGTAAGGTAAGCTCGAAGGAACCAAGAGAATTAGAATGAAGTAGACACCCTTTTAGCCAAAGTTAGTACCTAAATGGTATGATTAGTGAAGGAGTAGAATGGTTACGGTAAGTGCCTAGCCAATAGTCACCAACCTAATTATAGCTTAAGCTTAAGAGGAAATACCATAATTTTTTTTAAGGATAAGCCTAGTCCAAAGCTCATTAGAGAATTGGATGTTTGGAAGTTAAGGAAAATAGGTATATGTCTTGTGAGAACCTTGAGACTAGGATCGTAGGAGTTGATGGTTACTAAACTAGTCTAAGCATGAAATGAAAACCTTTTCAATGAAAAGGAGATAGTTTTTCCAAAATGAGTTAGGGGAGTGTTATATATATTTTTAAGGTTGAACTTAGTTCTAAAGCCTTAAGTAAGATTAAATTGAATAAGATGAAACAAGAAAAAGTTGAAGAGCTTTGGGAAACTTCAAGAATAGGATTTCCTGGAGTTATGTAGAGATAGATCACTCAAGAGTAGAGATAAGGAAAAGGAAAACATAGGATAAGATTACAAAGAAGCAGAATTATGAATGGACAAGTAGTTTGGAAGAAGCCTACCCTATGGTTAGAGCAATATAATGGTTGAAACTATAAGAGAGTGGAATTCTAAGCTTGAATATTACCCTAGACGAACCATAAGAGTCAGATTTCCCTAAGTAGAGTTAAGGAAGAATCTTACAAGCTTTTAGAGGTTGAGACTTAATCCCAAAGTTGTTAGTGAGATGGACCAAAAAGATGAGAAATGGTTTAGGAGTGTTTACAGATTTTGAGGCTAAGATAGATTTATGTAAGTCATGGGACTAGATTGCTTTTGAGCTAGCACCCGAAGAATGTAGACTTAGGATGGTCAATGGAGGATAAGTAGTTTCTTATAAGTGATGAAAGTGTTAGGTTCTAAGACCCTGGACGATGTCCAACCCCTCGAATTTCGGTTTTGATGATAACAATTAAAGGTTAAATTTTGAAGTATCTAATGATCTTGTTTGAGTGTTATAGGATTTACGTCGTCCAATGCCGCAATGGTATTGTATCTCTCAAACCTTGACTTTATGTTTTAATAAGAAAAGCGTCCAAATGTGTTTTGTAAGATTACTATAGTCAGCGTCCAATGCTCCTGTGAGAGCAAGCGTCCAATGACTATATAACCCACACTATAGTTTCTATCTTAAAAAGTAATATCATATGACAATACGTTTTTGATGGTGATTCTTTGTAATGAAACGATTATTCTCTCTCATTCTAATATGTCATTCTATTTGATTTTTCGAATAGTATTGAACAGGAAAAGAGAAGCTTCTCTCTGTAGAAAAAGTACAAGTAGGAGAGGCGCTACATGTACGGCTGTCTCTTCTATCTCTCCACCCTAAGTCAAAACGTGACAACGGTCACATGCTTTGGAGAGAACCGCGCTTGGCAAAGGAACAGATCCCACAACGGATACTTTACAACAAGCTGCCTATAAATAGAGGAATGAGCTCATGTATCAGACTGACGAAAAATTTATAAAGAGCTGAATCTCTGTCAAAACGACTGAACGATCAACACTTAAGCAAAACGAGCTTTCTACTTAGCTTTGCTAAGCGATTCTGTGTATTTGTACTTATTGTAATATCCTCTCAGTGAGAGTTATTCTTTCTTTCTATACTCAAACAATTTTGTTTGGAAAGCCAGGAGTGGGTTAGTGTTAAAGAATACTTGGGTTTGTTTTTAATCTCAGGGGGAGATTAAAGGTGTGCCAAGAGTGACTTAAAGAATACTTGTAGCCAGAAGTGGCAAGGTTAGAATACTTGTGAGTAATCAGATATTGATTAGTAGAACCCTTCAAAGGTTTTTGAAGGAGAACTGGACGTAGCTCAGTTGAGTGAACCAGTATAAAACCAAGTGTTCTATTCTCTTGTGTTCTAGCTTATTTGCATATCTCTTAAGTTATCTCTTCAACACACTACGAAAGTATTTCATTACACATTTTATCTACGAAAATCTTTTGCTTGTGTTCTAACGAAAAAGTTGAAAAGCAGATTTATTGGACTGTTGCATTTGAACCACTGGACGATAGCATTATTTTCTGTTTCACTAAGTTCTTGTAAAACTTAAGATATACTATCGTCATTCTTGTTAAAGGTTTTCGAAGAAAATATAAATACACTATTCAACCCCCCCTTCTAGTGTATTTCTCTGTATTTCAGTTGGCATCAGAGCTCGGCCTCTTGGGTTGAGTACTTAGCAGTACAGAGGAAAGATCCTAAGAAAGATGGAAAATGAGGGACAAGCTGTGAACAGACCACCACTCTTCAAGGGTGTCAAATATGATTACTGGAAACAAAGAATGATAGCATTCTTTGAATCTAGCCATATTGACATGTGGGAAGTTGTGGAGATGGGCGACTATATTCCACTTGATGCGAACCTCATTGAAATCCCAAAGGCTAGATGGACGGAAGAGCAAAAACAAAGATTTTATCTCAACTCCAGAGCTAGAAACATCATCATGTGTGCACTAAGCGAACAAGAATACAACAAGGTGCACAGTCTCAAAAGCGCAAAACAAATGTGGGACACTCTTGCGTTAACGTATCAGGGTTCCACCCAGGTAAAACGTAACAAACGCAGTCTCCTTACTCGTCAATATGAGTTGTTTAGTATGGAAGAAAACGAGGACATACAAAGTATGTTTGGACGGTTTCAAACCATACTAAATGAACTTAGAGCACATGGTAAAGATTACAACAACTATGAACATATTGACAAAATTCTAAGAAGTTTGCGTAGGAAATGGAGACCACAGGTTACAGCCTTGAGAACAAAAAAGGAACTGGACGATATGTTCCTAGAAGAACTCATGGGAACTCTCAAGGTGCATGAACTAGAACTGCATCAAGATAGTGATGGTAAGAAAAATAAGTCTCTGGCGCTTAGCGTCCAGAAGCCAAGGAAAGCATCATCGTCCAAAGCCATGCAAGCTGAAACATCATCAGACGAACAATATGAAGATGATGACTCAGACGAGAATGATGAACTATCCTTTATATCCAAAAGGATACATGCTATGTGGAAGAAGAAAGTTGGATCCAGATGGAGAAACCTAAACAGGAAAGGCTTCAAAGAAAAGAAGGAGAAGAGTCCAATCGTATGCTACGAATGCAAAAAGCCAGGACACTTCAAATCAGAATGCCCAGATCTCGACAAAAGCAAGGACAAGAAGAAGAAATTCTTCAGCAAAGGAAAGGGCAAGAAAGTTCTGATGTCCACATGGGAAGACCTAGACGATGACTCATCATCGGATGATGGAGAAGAAGAGGAAGCACACATATGTCTGATAACAGACTCTTCTGAACCAGAAGAAGAAGATGAGGTAGATTTTAATGACATAGATTCAATTCAAGAAGCTTATCATGAACTACTTTCAAACTCTTCTATTCTGTCAAAGGCCTACAGAACTTTAAAGAAATCATCCAAATCACTTTCAAAAGAAAAAGAAGCTTTAGAAAAAAGTGTCAGACAACTGGAAAGTGAAAATGAGGATTTACAGAAAAAGTTTACAGAGCTCTTAAGGCAAAATGAAATTACAAATATGGAGAGGCGAACTCTCTGGAATGATGCTGCTCGAGCCCATAAATCCTGTGAGGATTCAAGGACTAGAGAAAGAAATCTTTCCATAGAGATTCGAAATCTCAACGCAGAAAACAAAAGGCTAGTTGAGAAGCTTCTGAAAGTTGAAGCAGACACTTCCTTGAGAGGTTAACCACATGATGTTGTAAAACTTCATGAAGAAATTGACAGCCTAAAGAAGGACCTGTCAAACTTTGTCAAGGGCTCTGACAACCTCAAAAAGCTTTTAAAATATGAAGGTTGTAAGAGACCAAATAACAGGTCAGGACATGGATATAAGGGAAAGAAATATATTCATGACAAGGAAATAGATGTTTGCTACTTCTGTGGGAAACCTGGACATATAACGTCCAAATGCAGACACCTGCCTAAGAAGGGAGCATTCAATGCCCTTCGAGCTAACAAAAAAGGACCCAAGTCAATCTGGGTACCTAAGGATAAAATTGTTCCTGTTGTAGACATGCTTAACAGCAGGAAAGAAACTCCAATCATGGTACCTGGACAGTGGGTGCTCATATCACATGACAGGAGAAAGGTGTATGTTCCAAAGCCTCCTACCCAAGACTGGTGGGACAGTCACTTTTGGAGGGAACCAGAAAGGGATGATAGCTGGCGTAGGTAAGATTGGTATACCACCCTATCCTTGTATTGATAAAGTTCTTTATGTTAAAGGTCTTAAACATAATCTACTTAGCATAAGCCAATTATGTGACAGTGGATATGATGTTGCCTTTAACAAAGGTGAATGTACAGTCAAAAACTCTGATGGATCCCTTCTCTTTACCGCAAAGAGGCAAGGTAATCTGTATAAGATTAAACTTGGGGAACTATCAAGTCAAAATGTATCATGCCTAGTTTCTGTACAAGAAAATCATTGGTTATGGCATAAAAGACTTGGTCATGCAAGCTTGCGGTTAATCTCAAAGCTGAATAGGTACAACCTCGTAAAAGGACCACCAAGTATGTCATATAAAGATGATCTTTTTTGTGAAGCTTGTCAGAAAGGGAAACAAGTGAAAAGTTCTTTTCAAAGTAAAAAACATTGTTTCCACTTCTAGACCTCTTGAGCTGTTACATATTGATCTGTTTGGACCCATAAGAACAGCCTCGGTAAGTGGTAAAAGATATGGATTGGTTATAGTGGATGACTATACTAGATGGACATGGGTCTTATTCCTATCCCACAAAGATGAGTCCTTCAAGGCCTTTTATAACCTCTGCAAAAGAGTTCAAAATGAAAAAGGAGTATGCATTACTTCTATCAGAAGTGATCACGGGGGAGAATTCGAAAACTAAAGTTTTCAAAGGTTCTGTGAGGATAATGGTATCCTTCACAACTTCTCAACACCTAGAACACCACAACAGAATGGTGTAGTTGAGAGGAAAAACAGGTAACTCCAGGAGATGGCCAGAACCATGTTGAATGATAATTCAACCCCTAAACACTTATGGGCTGAAGCAGTGAATACTGCCTGTTATTTACAAAACAGAATCTATATAAGGCCGATATTGAAAAAGACTCCATATGAATTGTGGAAGGGTAGAAGACCCAACATATCCTACTTCCATCCATTTGGATGTCAATGTTTCATTCTGAACACTAAGGATAACCTGGGAAATTTGATTCTAAGTGTGATGAAGGAATAATGCTTGGATACTCTGAAACTTCAAAGGTATACAGAGTTTATAACTCTAGAACCTTAGTTGTTGAAAAAGCTATCCATGTGAAGTTTAATGACAACAAGTCTGATAAGGAATTATCAGAGCTGGACAAATCATTTGCAGATCTCAGATTGGACGATGCAAGTAAGTTATCAGATTCGTCGAACCATGATGTCTCAGTTGAAGAATCAAATGCATCACTGGATGGTCCAGTCATAGAACAAAGAGAACCAACTGGACGCAACTGGAAAATGAAGAAACATCATCCACAGGAGCAAATCATTGGAGATCCAAAAGATAGAGTCAAAACCAGATCTTCACTTCAACGACAGCAAGGTCACACAACATTCATATCTCAAAGAGAACCTAAGACTGTGGACGATGCCTTAGAAGATGAAGGCTGGGTCAAAGCAATGCAAGAAGAACTTGACCAATTTCAAAAGAACAATGTCTGGAAGCTAGTAGAACTCCCCAACGAAAAAGAAGCTGTAGGAGCAAAGTGGGTGTTCAGAAATAAGCTGGACGAAGTAGGTAATGTTGTGAGAAACAAAGCGAGGTTGGTAGCAAAAGGTTACTCACAACAGGAAGGTATAGATTATACTGAAACTTATGCTCATGTTGCACGACTATAGGCAATTCGCATTCTACTGTCATTTGCAGCTCATAGCAATATGAAGCTAATCAAATGGACGTAAAAAGTGCATTCCTCAATGGACTCATAAAGGAAGAAGTCTATGTGGAACAACCCCCAGGATTTGAAAGTGATGCTTTTCCAAACCATGTTTTTAAACTTAACAAAGCCTTATATGGGTTGAAACAAGCCCTTAGAGCTTGGTATGAAAAACTCAGCTCATTTCTGTCAGAAAATGGTTTTTCAAGAGGAAAAGTAGACACTACATTATTTCGCAAAGACTACTCTTCTGATTTTATTATTGCACAAATATATGTTGATGATATCATATTTGGTGCAACTAATGAGTCTCTCTGTGAAGAATTTTCCAAATTAATGCAAACAGAGTTCAAGATGAGCATGATGGGTGAGCTGAAATTCTTCCTTAGACTTCAAATCAAACAAACTGAAAAGGGAATATATATACATCAGACTAAGTATGTCAAAGAGCTGCTAAAGAAGTACAAGTTGGACGATGCAAAACCAATGAAAACTCCTATGCATCCAACAACAGTACTTGGACTGGATGACAACTTAAAGAAAGTAGATAACACTCTATACAGAGGAATGATAGGATCACTCCTATACCTCACAGCGTCCAGACCTGACACCATGTTCAGCGTATACTTATGTGGCAAATTTCAATCTGACCCAAGGGAAGTTCATTTAACTACTCTTAAAAGAATCTTTCGATACCTTGCTGGAACCACTAACCTTGGGTTATATTTCAAAAGACAGAAAGATTTCAGGTTAATAGGATACTGTGATGCTGATTATGCTGGAGATCGAATTGAAAGAAAAAGCACCAGTGGAGGGTGTCACTTCATCGGTGGTAATCTAGTCTCCTGGACATGCAAGGAGCAAGGAACCATTGCTCTGTCCACTGCTGAAGCAGAGTATACTTCAGCTGCAAAATGCTGTTCTCAAATCTTGTGGATCAAACATCAACTTGAGGACTACAACATATATGAGAGTAACATTCGTATCTTCTGTGATAGTAAAGCTGCCATAGATCTCTCTAAGAATCCCATATTGCATTCAAGGGCCAAACATATAGAGATCAAACATCACTTTATAAGAGACCATGTTCAAAAGGGTACTGTGGAACTACACTTTGTAACCATAGATAATCAGCTTGCTGATATATTCACCAAACCCCTTACTGAAGACAAGTTAATCCTTTTGAGGAACAAACTTGGCATGGACTCTGTAAAGGAATGATTAACATCTACATGATGCGTCCAATAAAACCATAGCGTCCAAAAGACATGTCGTCCAAGGAACACTAGAGTCATGCACATGCATTGCATATATCTCACTTAAGTCCAATATCTGGATGATGCTTTTATCTTAGCATTTTTTATTGTTCAAATGATCAAAACGGATCATTTTAAGAGTAAGTATGAGCTAATACTCTATGTCGAGTCACCAAAATGTTAGTAATCGTACACAGTTACCCACATTCTTCGCACGTCTCATCATGGAGGGTTTTATGGCGTCATTTACATTTCAAATATTCAAAAAGCCCAAAACCGTTTCATATTCTCCAAACAAAGCCCAAATATACACTTATCAAATCATCATAGAAAAACACCACCGTATCCATCTTCTCTGAGATTATCATCACCCTTAAGCACACATACACACTCTCTCTCAGAAACCCAAAACCCTATCAGAAAACCTAAAAATCCAAACTTTTCTACCATGTCGAACTCTGCAAGCTCAAGCAACTCGGAACTCGACGTCCTCACTTACCCTGAAACCACAGTTGTGTGCCAAGGTGCTGCTACAGTGCACATTGAGCACTTCTTCGACATCGAAAAGCTTGAGAAGCTAGGACTGAACCTGAACGAGAGCCTTCTGAAGTGTGGAATTAGAGGCTACTTCAATGAAAACCAGAAGATATTCCCTGAGTTGATCATAATGTTCTGGAGAAATGCCAAATTCCAGAGCCCAAGGGAGCTCGTGGACACGGTTCTTGGACGAAAGGTGACACTGTCCACCGAGACCATTGCAAAGGTAACTGGTTGCATTAGGGAGCAGAACCAGTACAAAGCAGACTGGGCCAAGCAGTACGGCAATCATGTTGCGAACGTGCTTTGCAATACCAAATCCACCGACTTAATAAGAATTGAGTACAAGAACCTGTGTGAGGAAGCAAAAATCTGGCAGCAGGTGTGCAACAAGAGTATCCTGCACAAAGCTGGGTCTAAGGACTCAGTCATGGACTTACACAAGTTCGTGATATTCCATATTATGGAAGGTATTCCCTTCAACCTCCCTCACATCATTTACGTCAATATCGTGAGAATGAAGTCTGTTGGTGGCAATGATGACATTTTCTATGCCGCCCTGATGAACAAGATCTTCTGGGACCAGAAGGTCTATCAACGCTTCTTTGATGAACTGGAAGAAGATGTTTACGTAAAACCTATGAAGATCAAGCTAACAGCCAAGGTCTTAAGGGACCTGGACGAGGACACCATCAACAAGCAACGACATGAACAGAGCAAGATCATCTCCAATAATGATAAAGAGGAGATTGATCTTCTTGGTATTGGCAAAAAGATCAAAAGGTTGATGGAGGAACAGGAGAGCAGAAAGATCACACGACAAATGTCTCAGAAGCATGAGGAAGATGCTGAAAAGGAGAGAAGAACCAAGAAAAGACATGCTGACACGTCCACTGCTCAGTTCCCAGCAGAGAAGCGTCCAAGGACTGATGCGTCTAGACCTGCTCAAGATGAGCAGCGTCCAAAGGCAGCACCAGTAAAGCTTGCTCCAGAAAAGAAAAAGGTTCGGAAGCTTCAACTACTGGACGACTCTGATGATGATGACCAGATCCCAATTGGTCAAATCATGAAGAAGGCAGAGGAGACGGAGGGCCCTCAGCAAAAGAAGCAGAAGGTACAACCTGCTAAACCAATTTCCTTTCCTTCCAATGTGTCGTGACGAGTCAAGACTCAGGCAGCAAGGCCAAGGAGAATTGCAGTTCTACCACCTTCCTCTCAAGACACCGACAGCATATCCACCAGCACCCTACTACCAGCAACATCCAGTGCTCCATCCACATCAACAACCCAGCATCCACATCTTCGCTTGGACTTGTCCAAGTTTGTGCGTCCAAGGGATGCATGGAGGGATACCTGGTCCCCATGGACTATACCCCCTAAGCAGAAAACCAAAGAAGAAGAAGACAGAGAACGTTTTCCAGTTGCATTCCTTACACGAAATGAACATAATTACTGTAAGAAAAGTGATGTGATCCGGAGGCCTCTACAAGAGCCCTTGAAGCGGCATTTCACTACTGTCTCAGCACCAGAGTGGATGAGGTATGATTACGCTCATGATTCTTCAGTTGATTATGCTGCTATGCCAGAAGGAGCGATCATCAGCAACCCTTTGCCCAATTGGACGAGAGAAGTGTATCCACACTTAATCCGCATGCCTCATCCTTACTCCTGTCCAACTGGAACTCAGCAAAGAGTGCGTCCAGCAGCAGAAGATCTGCATAAACCAGAGTTGGAGGTTGCCTCTCGATTCACAAAGACGGTTGCAGAGTAGAAAGAGAAGGCTCTAAGAAAAAAGAAGGCACCGTCCAAGAAGTCCCCTGTTAGCAGGGATATTGAACTGGCCGCAGAGTTGTAGTTGGCCATTAAAGAAAGTCTGGACCCTTCCATATCGAAGCAGCGTCCAGATGTAGGGTGGGTCAAGGATGTTCGCATCTGGACTCCAATCACAAAGTTCCTGCCTCTACCTGCTGAAACTCCAGTGCTAAACTTCCAGCCAGGCGACTATGATGAACTTGGAAAACTTCTACAACAAATGTATATACCAAACCAAGCCATCGCCTACCCACCAAACCTTCACATGAGCCGCGCAACAGAAATAAAGTTTGTACCAGACAGGGTATGTCCCAGACTACCCTTATATGATGCTGGCCGAAAGAAAGGCTACAAGTTCTACGGCATTGAGATGCCAAGCAGGGAAGAGAAAGTTGAAATCCTGCAAAAATCCTCTCATACCTGGGGTCATCTGTTTGACAAGACTGGTAAGCTTACGCGTTCACTCGGAACCTTTGATTCCATTATCTTTTGGCGCCATATCTTATGGAACGACTCCCAGAAGGCCTCCTCCTCAGGCAGCTCCAAGGATGACTTTGTTCACCCCTCATGGTATTGAGGTGCTATGTCCAGTAAAGACTCACCACTTCTTAGACACCTTTGCCTGCTTTCTGAAAGATTCAGATGATTATCTAGAGTTAATGAAGACATTGCCAATCATCAGAAGCAACAAAGTGTTTGATCTTCGAACACTGGATCGCACAGAGTTTGTGGAGGAACTCCAAACTCTGCATGAGGAGTACAAAGCAGAAGAAGCCACAGTAGCAGAGCAAGCTCGTCTAGAGCAGCTGGCTCTTGAGGAAGCTGAGACCGCAACCACAGAAAAGGAAGATCAGGTTGCTAAGTCGAAAGCTACACAGGCAGAGCTGGATGAAGCATCTGCCAAAGTAACAAAGGTGCTAGCTCATCTTGACCTGGACTCATCTGTACCAGTGGACGTGGAACACTTTATCACTTCACATGAAGAACCTACCGTCCAATCTGGAAAGTCCAAGGATGATAGAGAGCCTATTGTTGAAGCATCCAAGCCCATGGAAGCAACTGCAGCAAAGCCTACTGCTGAAGATATCACCAGCTTCCCCATTGTTGATGCATCTACTGAAGCACATTCGGGTACACGTCAACTGGTTCCCATAGGATCTTCAAGTCCAAGGGGCATCCATCCCTTACGATTTGTTGAACCTCAAGGAATCTCAGAAGATCGTGTTCACGAGATAGTGCAACAGGCTCTGAGGCAACAATAGCTGGAAACCAAAGCAGCTCTTCAAGCATTTCAGCAAAGGCAACAGGCTGAGGCTGCTCAACATCGTCTGATGCTGCAGAATGCTATCACTAAATAGTTCATGAGCCTCTCCCAGACACTTGTGAACCAAATTCAAAATACAGCAGCCACCTTGCTTGGACAAGTTGCTCATGCAGTTCCACCCGTCCAACCACAACCTCATCAACCTGCACCACCTATCCAAGCGCCACCAGAACAACCACCGCCACCACCACACGAACCACCTCCACAGCCATAAGGTGACCATGATGGTCCAGTCATTTTTCCATCTTTCAAACCCATTTTTGTTAATGACAAAGGGGGAGAAGTTGGAATTTTGATGTCATAGAAGTAAATAGCTAACACTCTGTATATATATATTGGCTTCTTTATCAAAACATCTTTAATACATGAGGTGTTTATTTCACAAATTCCGCATCCATATCCTTGATATGTTTTACACTCTGATATCTGTTATATCTGATATATTCTTGCTATTTATTATTCTCTGTTATCAGATGCATAAGAAATGTTGAACTCAGGGGGAGTACTTCATTTCACATTTATACACTGGCATAACATAATCATCTCTGACTTGATTCATTGTATTCATATATGATTATGTGACTGTTAACATCAAAATTTAACATTATTTGTCATCATCAAAAAGGGGGAGATTGTTAGGTTCTAAGACCTTGGACGATGTCCAACCCTTCGAATTTCGGTTTTGATCATAACAATTAAAGGATAAATTTTGAAGTATCTAATGATCTTGTTTGAGTGTTATAGGATTTACGTCGTCCAATGCCACAATGGTATTGTATCTCTCAAACCTCGACTTTATGTTTTAATAAGAAAAGCGTCCAAATGTGTTTTGTAAGAATACTACAGTCAGCGTCCAATGCTCCTGTGAGAGCAAGCGTCCAATGACTATATAACCCACACTGTAGTTTCTATCTTAAAAAGTAATATCATATGACAATACGTTTTCGATGGTGATTCTCTGTAATGCAACGATTATTCTCTCTCATTCTAATATGTCATTCTATTTGATTTTTCGAATAGTATTGAATAGGAAAAGAGAAGCTTCTCT
Source organism: Pueraria montana var. lobata (assembly GCA_026413185.1). Classification (NCBI taxonomy): domain Eukaryota; kingdom Viridiplantae; phylum Streptophyta; class Magnoliopsida; order Fabales; family Fabaceae; genus Pueraria; species Pueraria montana. Next base: position 46,520,369 of record CM048656.1, read on the forward strand.
CTGCAGAAAAAGTACAAGTAGGAGAGGCGCTACATGTACGGCCGTCTCCACTATCTCTCCACCCTAAGTCAAAACGTGACAACGGTCACATGCTTTGGAGAGAACCGCTCTTAGCAAAGGAACAGATCCCATAACGGATACTTTACAACAAGCTGCCTATAAATAGAGGAATGAGCTCATGTATCAGACTGACGAAAAATTTATGAAGAGCTGAATCTCTGTCAAAACGACTGGACGATCAACACTTAAGCAAAATGAGCTTTCTACTTAGCTTTGCTAAGCGATTCTGTGTATTCGTACTTATTGTAATATCCTCTCTGTGAGAGTTATTCTTTCTTTCTATACTCAAACAATTCTGTTTGGAAAGCCAGGAGTGGCTTAGTGTTAAAGAATACTTGGGTTTGTTTTTAATCTCAGGGGAGATTAAAGGTGTGCCAGGAGTGGCTTAAAGAATACTTATAGCTAGAAGTGGCAAGGTTAGAATACTTGTGAGTAATCAGATACTGATTAGTAGAACCCTTCAAAGGTTTTTGAAGGAGAACTGGACATAGCTCAGTTGAGTGAACCAGTATAAAACCAAGTGTTCTATTCTCTTGTGTTTTAGCTTATTTGCATATCTCTTAAGTTATCTCTTCAACACACTACGAAAGTATTTCGTTACACATTTTATCTACAAAAACCTTTTGCTTGTGTTCTAACAAAAAAGTTGAAAAGCAGATTTATTGGACTGTTGCATTTGAACCACTGGACGATAGCATTATTTTCTGTTTCACTAAGTTCTTGTAAAACTTAAGATATACTATCGTCATTCTTGTTAAAGGTTTTCGAAGAAAATATAAATACACTATTCAACCCCCCCTTCTAGTGTATTTGTCTGTATTTCAGAAAGAGGATTAGACCTAAGAAAGCCTTATGTCTAAGAGAGGGTAGCAGGTGTTTCTTAAGATAGTATCCAAACTAGCATAGTGTTAGATATTAAGGAACATATAGTGATTGTAGGAATGTGATTTTCTAGGAGAAAGTATAATAAAAGGTGGATGAATAGTTTGACAATGGTATTAGTTAGAAGAGCCCTAAGAATAAGATTCCTTAGGACCTTGAAAGTATAGACATGTGGGGATATGAGGATGTAGTTAGGTTTCAATTTTCGAGGACGAAAATCTTTTGAGGAGGGGAGAAATGTAATATCCCTAATTTACATACCTTAGAAATAAATAATAAAGAGACATTTTTTTTTTATGGAATAGCCTTTATATTTAATGGTTAAAGGATACCCTTAGTTATTATTAATAATAGTTACCTTTTTACAAGAGTTGTCAAGAATGAGATAATAGGATCCAGATGGGGAGTCAAGGCCCAAGGTGAGCTAAGGCCCACTTAGCCACATACACCACACACTTTATATAGAAAAGGAAAGGGATAGTTAGAGAGAGAAAGAAAGAAAGAAAAGGAAAGGTAGAGAGAAGGAGGAGAAGAGGAGAAGAAGGAAAAGGAGCAGAGATCTGAAGACCCAGTGCCGGGAACTCATCTCTACGTGTCTCGGGAGGTGAGTGCTTTTCCCTAGTCCTTCCCTATCCCCTTGATTTGCATGTTTTCCCCTTTTTCTCTTTTGAACCTTAGGTTTGGAGATTTTGGGATTTTGGTGATTTTGTTTGATTAAGGGGTTTTTTGGGTCAATCAATCGGTTGGAAATATAATAGAAGTGTTTAGGGTTTGATTTGTATGCTTGGGTGAGTCTTTGCATAGGGTTAGGATGAGTGGGTAAGCCATTGATGGCCATGGAGCTCGCAGGTTGCAGTCCCTTATTTCGCTCATGCCTAGCACGAATTTTGATGCTGCTGGGTGAGAGGGAGTCAGAATGGAACTTTCAGTTCCAGGGTTTTTCATGCCTAGCAAGACAGAGCTTGCGCTGCCGGGCGTGAGAGAGTTAGTAGCGATATTCATTTCCAAGAGAGCTCTGGCTCAGCATGAAAGTTTATGCTGCCGGGGCATGAGAGTGTCAGAATGTGTATTTAGCTCCAGGGGGGCTCTGGCTCAGCACGAAAGTTTTGTAGCCGGGCATGGGGGCGCTGGCTCAGTATGAAAACTTGCGCGGCTGGGCATGGGGGTTCTGGCTCAGCACGAGAGTTTGTGCGGCCGAGCTAGAATTTGGTTAGTTGATATTCTTTTGAAACTTTTTCCCTTTTTATTTATATGATTTTAAAATGTTTATACAAATGTGGTATGTTTAATTATAAGATGATTATGTTGTTTTTGAGGTGTTTATATTATTGTAAGGTAGTTGTAATAATCATGTTTTGATGAGATGACGATATATGTGAACTATGTGTTGAAACCATCCCTATATGTTAAATAAGAGTTAGCTATGTCCTTTGGGAAGATTTTTATAGAAAAATGGTATACTTGGAAGGGTGAGTTTCACGCCAGATTTTCGGCCTACAAAAGTGACCCGGGGTCTCGCCTAGTGGGATATCTTCCCAAGTACCCTTATGTTTTGACTCCGAATCGCGTGTTGGAGTGTTGAGAACTACTTCCCAAGAGGTTTAATTACTCTTTTAGTGTATAGGGGATGGATTATTATAGTGGTTGAGGATTGTTGATGTTGTTGAGATATATTTGGACCCTTAAGTCGGGCCATTGGAGATGGCGAGTACGGAGGTGCCGTATCTCAGACTGTAAGGGACTCCAAATATGTTTTGACGCTAGAATATGGTGGGTGCACATAGTTGGTGCACTGAAATATTCCAAATGTTGTATTTGCACAGTTGGTACGTAGGTGTACACAGTTGGTGCACAAGCATATGAGTAGGCACGTAAGTTGAGGGCGTCCAGGTGGACTCTCAACCTAGTGCTGGAGGTTTTCGTGGTGGCTAACGGTGGGCCTATAGAATAGCCAAGTGGGGGAATTCCTATAGATGTAAGGTTTTGCAAACCTTACAGAGGTAAGCCAATACCCACACTTATGTATATTCGATTAAATCCACACTTCCTCCGTAGGGTCAGCTTAAGGGACTCCCTAAATGGTCAGAATATACAAACCATGGTAGGGGATGGGGCCTATGAGGGACCGCTCATATGGTGTCGAAACTCCATGGAGTAGAGTCAATGTTTGATGTTTGAGGTTGCCTATTGGCTGCTGGTGTACGTCAGTTGTGATGATGGTTGGTGATGATTGATTTATTATGAGACTTTTGATTGATGATGTCTAAGTGTGATTTATGATGGTTGATGTATTATGGTGATTGTATTTGACGTCGTTGGCTATTGGTGTCTTATTGATGTACATGTATGAATTGATTTAATATAAATCTGTATCTTTTTATAAATCTATAGTTGTTATATACAATATTTTCTAAGTTTATAAAGTTTAGTTTTCTTCCGTTTTCCTTGATTGGAATATGTTTGAGTTATGGGTATGGATGGATCCAATGTAGGGATATTATGTAATTACCTTGGGAAAATATGTTATGCTTGATAGAGAGAATGATGTTTAGGTGCCTCAAGGCACTAGTGGTCATAGAGATGGTTAAGGTGATAAACTCTAGGTGCTTAAGTAAAGATTAAGGTATGGTCCAAGGAGAGAAAAGATACTGAGATAGGTTCATAGTTGTGAGATAAAGTGTTTAAGAGAAGAAAAGTAGAAGCCATGAGAGTTAAGAAAAGGATCTCTAGAATAGAGAGTCAACCTAAAGTCCTTAGAGCACCCATTGAGGCATTATGTTTCATCCCTTTTAGTTTCATGTTTTCACAGGTTTAGCAGGTGGATGCCTCATGGAAGGAGCTTGGAGCATGGAGTTGCTTATTGGGACGAAGATTATTATAGTGTTGTATCTCTCAATGTATGGGAGTTAGTTTATATTCAAATACCCTTCTGGTTATGTTTTGTATGGCACATAAGTGCCAAGAGCTTTGTATTAGATGTGTTTTAAGTTTTATTTTTCTGCATACTCTGATATCCTTATATTCTAAATTGTCAAAAATTTAGTAATATAAATAGGAAAAAGGTACACACCCCTTGGGGTGTTACATCTCGCAGACCAGACATACTATCATGGCCACATCATGTGCGGGACAGACATGTGACCCTATCTTCTAGAGAGGGTTTTGAGGCAGTTCGGGTACGCACAGGGGATTCCTCTGCCACCACCTCCTCGTCCTCTCTTTGAGAAATGTAGTGAGGTGTGGGCCAAGTGGGAGCAACATGTGGTGCAATTGGGCGACCCTGTGCCACGTGAGGCTCTATGGACCTACACTTCCGACTACCTGTCATGGTATTATTGGCATTCACATCCATTTGTGATTTTGCCAAAGGAGTGAGAGGCACCACGGAGTCCAGTACATATCCCACACTTCATACGACAGCCTCAGCTTCAGCCTGATGCCCCTCTACCAAAGTAGGTACCTGGTGCATATTACCCGTGTGAGGTAATGCAAACAGTTTTTCCAAAATTTTGTTTTAATTTTTATCAAAAAATAATTACTAATTGTAATTTCCATTTATGTAGGATTGATACCAGATGATGGTCGTGATTATGGAGAGATTGTTGAACACCAGAGCGGTACCAGATGGCACACATAATCATGAGCTCATACAGCAGGCATTGCTGATAGCATAGGAAGGCTCAGGTGTTGGGTGTAGCTCCCATAGATGGACGACAGAGGAGGAAGGTCGGGGGTGGTGGCTGCAAAGGCGGTTGATATTTTTATGCATTTAGTGTTATTTTATATCTAACTTGTTATTACGTATGTACATCAATTATCTATCTATCTATCTGTTTGTCTATCTGTCTGTCTATTTATCTATCTATCTATCTATCTGTTTGTCTATCTGTCTGTCTATTTATCTATCTATCTATCTATTTGTCTGTCTATTTATCTATCTGTCTATATGTCTGTCTATCTGTCTGTCTATCTATCTATCTATCTATCTATCTATCTATCTATCTATCTATCTATCTATCTATCTGTCTGTCTATCTATTTGTCTATATGTATGTCTCTCTGTCTGTCTGTCTATCTGTCTGTCTGTCTGTCTCTCTATCTATCTGTTTGTCTATCTATCTGTCTATTTATCTATCTATCTATCTATTTGTCTGTCTATTTATCTATCTGTCTATATGTTTGTCTCTCTGTCTGTCTATCTATCGATCTATCTATCTATCTGTCTGTCTGTCTGTCTGTTTATCTGTCTATCTATTTGTCTATATGTATGTCTCTCTGTCTGTCTGTCTATCTGTTTGTCTGTCTGTCTCTCTATCTATTTGTCTGTCTGTCTGTCTGTCTGTCTAAAACACAGTTGTTGATTAAGCTGGTTGTCAATGTGTCACATTCTGGTGACATTTAAAATAAAAATATATAATTGTAGTAATTTAGGTAATTAAGGTAATTGTGATCATGATGATTTTTATAATTTGAACATTCAAATTAATAACATAAATATATATTATATAATATGATTCAAATTAATTGATAGTACTAATATAAATTCAAATTCAATTTTGGGTAAAAAAAAATCAAATTCAATTATATTCAAAATTAAGAAATTTTGCAAGATTTATGTTGATTTCTTAACATAATTAATCATATAATTGGTAATTTAAACAATATAAATATAACTAGTATTCTTCGTTATAAAACATAGACGATGACTACTTTAGAGTATTGATGTAAAAACCTAGGAATGATTTTATCCTTTTCTTCTTTTTACCATTGAAATAACATTGGTTATTTTATATTTTGAGGAACATGGAGAGGAACATCGAGAAATGATGATACATTGCATTAAGAAGTCAATTGATAGGTTTTGATACTTTATCTTATTTAATTTAATTATATATTGTTTTAATTTTTTTTTTGTTTCATTATTTCAATCAGGGAAGTTTTGGATTTTGCACCACTCTTTTGGTACATGGTGTCAGTAGGATGCAAGTGGAGTATTCTCTATGGTGTGAATAATAGAATAAAAGGGGAGTGTTCTCTTTTATTATACGATATGCTTCAAGAGTACAAAAAATTGTCATTACTAGAAGAAATTTATTGCTACTATTAGATTCAATAAGAGCAGTAATTTATTTGTCTATATATAGAAAATTTTTTACTTCAAGAAAGAGACATTGTGAAATTTAAATTTATAGTTGTGTTATAATTTATTTTTTTTAAATGAGTTGTATTATAAAATAAACACTTCTAATTATCTTTTATTATTTTTATTAATAAATAAGTTTCTTATTGCGAAAATTTGAATTAGTTTTAGATTTTTTTTAAGTAATATAACAAATTGACAACATATTCAACATACTTTATACATAAAAAAATTCATTCTCTCGTCCATAAATCCATGCATCACACGGGTACTATCTATATAATATTATATAAAAGAAGGTTTTGCCATGTAAATTGATGTCATGTGACAACACCATATTGATTCTTTTTCCATTGAAATGAAGACGATTTTATTTTTATTTTTTATTCATAAAAACAAATTGTTATATTTAATTGTAGTAATTAAGATGTGTACAATAAGTATATCTTCATATTACATTAATCACTTAATCCATCAAATCTTAAATTAATTTTAACTCTATCATAAAAAATAAAAAATAATCAATCTATTATTTAATTAGGTTTATTATAATAAATATTTTATTCTATTACTGATTCTAATAATATTTAATAATATATTATGAAAAATTATCACTCAATTTATTTCATTCCTCCTTTAGTATTTTTTTATTATAAATTTTAGCTAATAATATATCTTTTTTAGGTGATATGTATATTTTTTTAACTAATTTGATTTTTAATGCAATTTTGATTAATCAAAAATAAAAAAATCACAATTTAATTTTTATATATTAAAATTTTTTTATATTAATTGTAAATATTACAATTGTAATACGATGGTATGATCTTATTAATTGTAAATATCACAATTCCATTAGTATTTAATAATAAATATTTTATTCATAATTCTATTAATATTTACTAATAAATATTTTATTCTATTTACATGTAATAATAATATAAATCCTAAACCTTTTAATTCATAAAATTATATAATTATAGGTTATTACAATGAATATAATAAAAAAAATAAAAAAAATAGTGACAACGTTGTCACTATTTTTTTCTGACATATCAATTGAATTTTTTATTTTATTTTATTTTATTTTTTAATTCATAGGTGATTGCAATTAGAGTTGCTAAAAAAAACTGATTTGAAAAAAAATAACTATAACCAGTATTAACTAGTTATAAAATAACTGGTTATAAAAAATACTTATTTTATTTTTTCAAGTTAAAATATAGTTATCTATTTTTATTAAAGAATTGGTTATGATAATACTTGGTTTATAACCAGTTATTTCATGTTTAACTTATTTCTCACTGAGTTAAACACGGAAAGAAGTACTCGACAATCAGGTGGATCCTCTCCCATTAAATATAATTGGAGAGTCTCCAATTTGAGAAAGGCATGTCGTTGGATTAAATGTGCGGCTGGGATTCCCTTAACTAAACTCACCGTTTTACTAAAACCTCTCAGACCTTCTCCCCTACACTCACCGTTTCACTAAAAAAAGGCTCAAACCCTAATTTTCATTTTTCCCCATTCTAGATCGCGACCCCAGCTATCCGTGGGAGAACGACAAAGTTGTTCGGAAGTCCTCTATCTGCTCATGTTCTTCATTGAAGTCTAATTCTGATGCGCATCGCACGTTACCGTTCTCTTTTGGTACGTTCCACACCCCGAAATACGACGAATGATATTTCTTCAAGAACATCATAGAGACCCAATTCTTCACCGAGAATCCACGAGCTCACCTCTTCTTCGTTATAAATATTTTACAATCCATGTTAATGGAATTTTGGTATGCTATATTTATGTTACAATTGCTATAGCTGAATGGTTCTTCTAAAGTCTGATTATTTTTGCGGAGAATGAGTCATGACATATGTATAACGGAGATGCTTGCTGCCAAGGAGAATGAGTTTGCCGAAAAAAATGAAAAGAAACAGAGACGCGTTCACTAGAAAAGCGTTTAAGGGAGTCCTTTTTTAAAAAAAAAAAAAAACACAACAACAATAATTGGACTTGGCACGTGTTTTACTAACTAGATTTGAGGTTTATTTTATTGAAACGGTGAGTATAGGGGAGAATATATCCCAGCCACTCATCTCATCCAACAGCTGCAAATACGCTAATTGGAGACTTCTAATTATTTTTTATGGGAGAGGATCCATTCCCGACAATCAGACTCCTTCTTCATACCTCAACTCAATCAACCAAAATCTTTTTTTTAATAATGGAGCCACATTGCCTTATGGTTATTGCACCTGACGGTTAGTGCTACTCGTCAACGGGTCTTCTTTTTAATCTTACCAAAACCTTTTTCTTAAATTCTTATTTTCAAAATTTATTTAAATCATTATTTTTTTTAACTAACTTGTCATTTCACTATATTTTTTAAAATATTTTATGATATTTGACATTTTTTAATGTTTCAAAATTTTATATTCACTTTTTGGGTTAAATATGTTTTTGGTCCTGCAAAAATATATTAGATTTGATTTTAGTCCTTTGAAAAAAAAATTCTTTGCATTTATTCCCTAGAATTTTAGAAATACTTTATTTTAGTCCTTTTCTTAACTGTTAAGAGGTAGGAGACAGTGCGGTGAGCGGATTCGATAGGGATGATGAGCTGAATTAAAGAGTTGCATCGGCTTCGAATGGAACATATCCATCATAGGAACATTGTTTTTTCCAACCTGCTATTTTATTACTTTTTTACTTTTTTATTTTATTTTAATTAGCTGATTTAATTCTATTTTTAATTAGGCATGCTAAATCACTTCAAAATTGCTAGTTCAGATGACCATGTGATCACATTTAACCGTAAAAGCAAATAGAGTTAAGAAAAGGACTAAAATTTGGTATTTCTAAAATTTTGGGGATCAAATACAAAGAAAAAAATTCAAAGGACTAAATTCAAATTCCATATATTTTCGGAGGACTAAAAATATATTTAATCCTTACTTTTTTACAAGTCATTTTTCCAATTTTTTTCTAAATAAATAGTAATTACAATTCAATACATTTTAATAACACATACTTTTACATTTTAATAAAAATCATTTTTTTTTCAAAACTAGTAAAATAACCATTTATATAACCAATTATTTATTCATAACCGGTTATATAACTGGTTTTAGATATAACTGGTTACATATTCATAACCAATTATATAATCGATTTTTAAAAGCAATAACTGATTATGCGAAACTATAACCGGTTATACAAACTAGTTATGATTATAGTTATAATAACCACTTATAATTTGGTATTTAATAGTTATGGTTATGGTTATTAGAATAACCAAGCCATGAACAACCCTAATTGCAATAAATATACTCTAATTGAATTAATAAATTAAATAATTAAATTTTATATATATTTTGGTTTTATATAACATGGTAATCAAATTATTAAATTTTATGTAATATTTTTGGTAATTACAGTAATCAATTTTTCCATTTTTAATTCATAAAAAATATATAGTTATATTAATCAAGGTAATTATAATAAGTAAGTAAGATTTTCATTATTTGAACATTCAAATTGATAACACAAAATATATTTTAATTCAAATTAATCGATAATACATATATATATATATATATATATATATATATAATATTCTTATTTAAATTTATAATTTATAATAAATTAAAATTTAAAAAATCTTGTAAGATTTGAGATGAATTCATCTATAAATATCAGCATGTTCTTGCTTTTCATTATCATCATTTCTTTTTCAATAGTCAATTGCTAATAAAATTTCTTCCCTACTTTTTATTCAATTTCAATGAAGAGACAAATACAAGCAAAAAAAACTTATCTATCAATATTTATTTCTTTTTTTTTTCTTCGTACATTTTATCTTTTTATCATATTTCTTTTGATTCATCTTTTTTCATTTAAGTAACTTTATATCTCTTTCTATGATTTTTTTTTTTATATTTTTATCCAACATACGATATTTAAACTTTACTTGCTAACCTTTTTTTTTATTATTACAGTTTACACATTTGGTGATGAAACAAAGGACTTAAAAAGCGAATTTAAAAATGAAATAGAATTTTTATCATTTTGAAAATCAAACTTACTCAATCTTTAGATCCTAAACCAAGCATTATGATTCTTTTCAATCACTTTTCTCTAAAAGATAAATTATTTTTTATTATACAAAATAATTTTTTTACTAATAAGTTAATGTCATGTGACATTAATAAGTTAACTAAAAAGTTAACATAAATTCAAGTCAGAATTTTCACTTCTTAATTTATTTTATTACTTAGTAACAAATTTAATTTAAGCATTTAATTAATATATAAAATTAAATATTAACTTGAATAAATATACTAATTAATAGTTATATAATTAATAATTACTGAATTTAAATTACATTGTAACTATAATTAATAAATATTAAAAATAATCTTATTGTTTTCCAGTGTGATTCATATCACATATCAATAATAAATTTTTTTATTTTTAACCTCACTTAGATCTAATTTTTTAGATGCCTTTAATATTGTTCTCATTAATTAATTTTAATATTAATTCTATAAATAAATAATTGAGTTAAATCAAATCAAATTCTACTTAAAATTATTCATACTCAAAATATCACAAATAAAAAAGTTTGTATAAACATAAATTAAAAATAACAGAATTTGTATATAAATCATCTATATTTTTAAATTAATATTTATCAATTTTTAATCTAATTCAAGTTCAAATTTGACCAAAATTGTAACAAAAAAAAAGTATATAAAAAATTACTTGAATAATTCAAAAGTAATTTAAACCAACTTTTTTTCTAATTTTAAAAGTAACATTAATATTAAATTAAATTATGACTAAATCAATCAAATATATAAATTGCTATTTATTATACCAAATACAAGTTTTACTAATAGGCTAATATCATGTGACAAACACTAAATTTATTCCTTTTTCATTTATTTTTGAGTTAAAAGAATGAAATTTGACAATCAACTTCTAATTTTTTTTTAATATACTATTTTATATTTAACATATTTAAATATAAACATATTTTTTGATCATTAAATATAAACATATTAATATAGTAATATACTAATTTAGTAGTTATAATATTAGAATAAATTTAATATTTGTATTATAATCCTTGTATGAATATTATAATAATATTCACGGTATTATAAGTATTATTCACTAATGAATATCTTCAGTATTTATATTCAGTATTAAAAGTATTATATTCATTTTTCAGTGTTAGAATATTTATTTTTTCTTCTATAAGTATAATATTATATATATTATTTGAAAATTATCATTAAAATAAATTTTATTAACTAAAATATTTTTTAATATTTTTAAACTATTTAATATTGTATTAAATGTTTATGTTTTTATTTATTTATATTATCATTAAATTAATTTATTTTATAAAAATATTTGTATTGGATGAGATAACAAATTTTAAAATCTATTTAGTAAAAACTTTTAAAATTTTTCATTTTATTTAACCCCAACCCATTGGGTCAGAGACTGATTCTATCGTTCCTGTAACGACCCACCTTCGTTACATATCTAACATCTTAAGATTCTATTTCATTAAATTTTAAAAACTCTCTAATTGGTTTATTGATAAAATATTGGAGAATTTTTCCGCGATTCCCAAAACCAACAAATAAAATTCAAAGCTCAAATTATAAACATCTCTTTTATAAGCTTAACTAACCAAAACTATGCGTACATACATTTTTCACATGATAAATGTAAAATACCCCTAAACTAGTTCATTCTATACATAAGACCAAACAAAGGAAGGGAAATAAATGATTGTGTCTTCAATCCCTCATACGCTCTATCTGCAATATCTCCATGAGGAAGATCCACCTACACTCCATCTGCTCCCCCGAACACAGTTCGAGATCATCACAGTCACAACCACATGTGCCACACGCAAGGATAAGCTCACCAAAACAAAATACATATACAAATAAATAGATTCCAAATAAGGAAAAAGGAAGAAAACTAAACTTTACATACTTTGAAAATATATTACATAATAGCTAGTAATCTTTATCCAAAACTCGATTTATATAAAAGTTATCTCACATTGTTCATCAATAACCAACATCAGATAACATCATAACGTCATTATCTCAATTAATGCATACCATATAGTCTTAATATAAATCTTCAACTATCATCAACCACATAGTTCCATAACCAATTATCACCATGAATCATCAACATCATGAATTACATTTAAACATTAGTATCACAATCCTCATCATAATTCAAATCACCAAAAACCATCATCATAACTTATGTACATCACAAACCACTAGAGAACCTCAAATACCAAACACTGAATCTACTCCATGGAGTTTCAACATCATATGAGTAGTCCCCCATAAGCCCCATCCCCTAACATAGTCTCACTCTCTAACCATTCAGGGAGTCTCTTAGGTTGACCCTACGGGGGAAGTGTGGTTTTATCGAAAATAGACAAGTGTGGATAATGGCTTTCCTCTGTAGGTTTGCAAGACCTTACATCTATAGGGATTCGCCCACTCGTCTATTCTATAGGCCCATTCCCATTAGCCACCACGAAAACCCCCAACACTAGGTTGAGAGCCCACCAAGCACCCTCAACTTACGTGCCTACTCATATGCTTGTGCACCAACTGTGCACACCTATGCACCAACTATGCACCCACCGTACTCCAACGGCAAAATATATTTGGAGTCTCTTGCAGTCTTAGATACAACACCTCCGTACCCGCCATCTCCAATGGCCTGACTTAAGGGTCCAAATACATCTTAACAAACCACAACCACGACAACAGTCCATTCCCTATACACTAGAGAGGTCACTAAACCTCTTGGGAAGTAGTTTTCAACACTCTGACACGCCATTCGGAGTCAAAACACAGGGGTGGTACTCGGGAAGATATCCCACTAGGCGAGACCCCAGGGTTGCTTTAGTGGGCCGGAGTTTTGGCGTATAACTCACCCTCCCAAGTATACCATTTTCCAATAAAAACCTTCCCAAAGGACATAGCTAACCCTCCAACATATAGGGACAGTTACAATACAAGAATATCATTCATCATTATCATCTCATCAAAACATATATATCTCAATCAATAACAGGATAATCTCAACAATAAAGACATTCTCTCAAAGATAAACTTACTATATTTGCTTAAACATTTATAAGATTAATAGTATCTACATTCCTATTTCGATAATCATATCTCAAACAATTACATAACATCCATCATATTATTGATTCACTAATCATGTACTCATCACATTTATGAACCCATCCCCAATTCCCTAAGCAAAGTAAGACTTTCCACACCTTGAATTCTTATAATCATCTCACCAAAACCGCATATTAATATGAATTACATCATCTCAACTTATAATCAACTTTAACATAATTATAAAAACTCATAATAACATTTTATATGCACTTGGAATTGTTTTGGAAACTCTCAAGAAAGCATTTACGGTAAAATAAAGCATTCTGCCTTAATTTAGCTTGAGCTAGAAAATTTAGCTTAAGCCAAAAAGTTACCTTAAGCTAAAAATTTTAGCTTGAGCTAAATTTGTGTAGTCCCAATTCTATCGAAGTTTAGCTTGAGCTCAAAATTTTAGCTTTAGCTAAATTCGCGCAGACCCAATTCTATCGAAATTTAGCTTGAGCTACAAATTTTAGCTCAAGCAAAAACTGTGAATTCTGCAACAACATTTCTTCGAAAATTTGAGCTTTCAACCCTTTTAATGACTACCCAAGCATCCAAACTCACAATAAACACATAAGTAATCAACCCTTAAGCTTCTAAACACTAAACCCCCAACAAAATAACCCAAGATTCAAACCAAACAACTCAAAATCATCATAAAACAAGAAAAATGGGTGAGCTTCCCTTACCACAACCACCTCCAAGCTACCTTTATGAGAAGAAGAAGATGAAGAAGATATTGAGCTCAATCAAAGGGCTTTCTCAAATCTTTAGCACCGCCACATCATACTCATGGAATACAAACCAAAAACAACACTCAATAAAGGGTTCTACATCAAAACCCATTATGGGTCACCCCAAGAAAAGAAAAGAGAAAAGAAATGGAGCAAAGAGATCAAAGGAGGAAGGAGGAGAGATTACCCACTCCATAACAAAAGGGTTCAAGGGAAGAAGGAAACAAGCCATTGTGTAGAAGCTCACACTCCAAACTCAAGAGGGAGAACATGAACTTGAAGAGTGTAACGTTGTGGTTTTCCTAATTGTATGATTAAGTGTTTGACTAATAATGCAAGAGCAAATTAAATTTAAATTATGTTGATTGATATAATAATTAACTTAAGTTCTATGCTTTGTTATGTGCCATAGTGTTATTGTGAGATTTTTGGGACTTTTACATAAATCCCTTAAGTTGTAGAAAAAAAATATAAGAGAAGGGGGTGTCCTTGGAGGAAGTATAGGTGCGAAAAGTAAAAATTTTAAATAAAACCCAAGCTTTGAACGTGCAAAGCTTCACTTCTCTCATTTCTTCCATTTTCTTCTCCCTCTCTAAGCTTCACTTTTCCTCTCAAGAGATTGGGTTTTTGAAATTCACTCAAAGAGGACTTTGTTTCCTTAATCTCAAGAGCTTCTTTGATTGATTTCTAGTTGGTAAGTACCCCTCTTCTTCTCCTTTGGTCTCTTTTTTCCTTCTCCCACCAAGTAGACATGAAATGGGTCTCATGTAGAATCTTGGTTGGTGGGTTAAAATTTGATTGAACCTTGTTTTGATGTTGGTTTAGGTTCCTCCTAGTAGATTCTATAGCACAAATTAGGGAAGGATCACTCAAGAACCTCAAATTTCTCCTCCTAGTTTCTCTTTTAAGAAATTTCAAGAGTATAGGGTAAGGGAAGCTTCCTTGTGAATTCTATTTTTAGTTTAAGTGTGTTTGAGAGTTAGGGGGCTCAACCACATACAACATGCATGCCCCTCTTGTTGTTTATGTTGTGTTGCTTGGTGTTTGAACTTGAGATATTAATGGAATGGGTTGGGAACCCTTTGGCAGTGGCTGTGTGGGATTTGCATGTACTATCTTTGGATTTTTTTAATCTTTGAAATTGATTGGGAAGGCTCCTAAAACAAAGAAGACCGTGCCCAAATTTTATTGAAATTATTTGGTAAGCTTTGCATGTGAAAATCAAACCACAAAATAAAGTGGCAGTGACTGTTTGGTTCGTCCAACTCTGTACAGTCCCCACGGTTTTGTGATTTTTGGAAGATCTAACAGTTGGTTTTTCATGAAATTTATTTTGAATGAAAATAGACACAAAATGGAGAAACTTTTATTTTGACACTGTGTCAATATAACTTTGTTTTGAGGCTCATCCGTGACCCACAATGTGGCTATTCTATTTTTGGTGTTCTGTTGGAACATGTCTCAGTTTTTCCCAATTTTACACTTGTGTACTTATCTTTTCCTTTTCGAGTTTGTAGCATTAAAAACTAGTCAAAACAAGATTTTGAACCATATAAATTACGAAAATTATCATGCACAACTTCTAAATTAACTTTTTGAAAAGGAACAGGGCAAGGGTTTGGAGCTCTGTTTGGAGTCCGAAATTTAGGTTGTTAGAGAAAATTTTACTGGGAACAATTGGGAATGAATTTGAAGACATGGGATACCATTTTTGAAATACCAATGTGTTACCTTTATCCTGTAAAATTTCCAACTCAAAACAACTTTGGGAAGTGTTAGAAAACTTAATTTCTTTGAACCATGTTCACTGTAAAGTCAAATTCGGTACTATCAACTTGTAAGAATTTTAGAAAATTCTCTAGATGTCTATTTTACAATAGTGGTATCAGAGCTAGTCACATCTTTTGAACAAACCTATGGGGATAGGTCAGTTATGTTTTTGTTGTGTGTGATTGTTATGATGGGTATAAGGCTTTAGCCAAGGTTATTCTCTAACTTGGTTTGGTCCTATGTTAGGATGGTGAGACCACCTAGACCTCCTCCTCCTCCTCCATCTGATATGGCCCAAATGGCCCATGCTATAGAGGTGATGGCAGTTGCAATGCAACAGTAGAGTGCCATCGTGGCTCATCAACATTAAGCAGCTTTGGCACAGCTTGAGGCCACTCGAGTTGCTGCCCAAGCAGCTCAAGTAGCAATTTCACATGAATATCAAGGGTTAGCTGAATTCAGGAAGAATGATCCCCCACAATTCAAGGGAGACTCTGATCTAGATGTAGTTGATCAATGGATTAGGAAGTCTAGTTATAGCTCAATCAGGAGCTCAAGGCATCAGATGCTTCAGGTGTGGTGATCCACATTACAGCACTCATTGTACTTTTTACGGGTACAACTCTAACATTAACTTGACAATCTCTTGCAATATGACCGGGCTTCTGGCATTTAAAACAAACCATCTCCTTATAAGTACAATGAGTGCTGTAATGTGGACCACAACACCTGAAGCATATGATGCCTTAAGCTCCTGACTGAGCTACAACTGGACTTCCCCGAGGCTGCAGGGGTCTAAAATAAGGTTTCTTCTTAAAACTCCCCTTCCTATTACCAGAGGATCCATCACCATGAGTCCTGATTACTCTACTACCACCTTTCAGGCGTTCCACAGTCTTCGCCTTCTCTACTAATGCAGGAAACTCCCTAATAGCCATAGGGATAACCATCCGCTTCACCTCTTGGTTCAAGCCTTCTTCAAATTTCCTACACCTCCAAGATTCAGTAGTAGTTTGAGAATAAAAATGATCTAAGTGTTCAAACTTAGTCGCATGTTCATGAACTGCCATGTTGCCTTGCTCTAACTTCATGAATTCAACTTCCTTGGCATATCTAGCACTATCTGGAAAATACCTCTCCAGAAAATTCTCCCTGAAGTTTCACCAAGTGAGGGGTTCTCCACGTGCTTCCATCATTTGTCGAGTTCCATGCCACCAGAACTCTGCTTCGTCAGCTAACATATAAGTGGCATAAGTAACCTTCCTATCTTCGAGACATGCCATTGCCCTAAAGATCTTCTCTAGCTCCCTAATCCAGTGATCAGCTACATCTGGATCAGAGTCTCCTTTGAATTGTGGGGGATCATTCTTCCTGAATTCAGCTAACCCTTGATATTCAGGTGGAATTGCTGCTTAAGCTGCTTGGGCAACAACACGAGTGGCCTCAAGCTGTGCCAAAGCAGCTTGATGTTGATGAGCCATGGTGGCACTCTGCTATTGCATTGCAGTTGCCATCACCTCTATAGCATGGGCCAATTGGGCCATATCAGATGGAGGAGGAGGAGGAGGAGGTCTAGGTGGTCTCACCATCCTAACATAGGACCAAACCAAGTTAGAGAATAACCTTGGCTAAAGTCTTATACCCATCATATCAATCACACACAGCAAAAACATAACAGACCTATCCCCATAGGTTTGTTCAAAAGATGCAACTAGCTCTAATACCACTATTGTAAAATAGACATCTAGAGAATTTTCTAAAATTCCTACAAGTTGACAGTACCGAATTTGACTTTACAGTGAACATGGTTCAAAGAATTTAACTTTTCTAACACTTCCCAAACTTGTTTTGAGCTGGAATTTTTATAGGATAAAAGTAACACATTGGTATTTCAAAAATGGTATCCCATGTCTTCAAATTCATTCCCAATTGTTCCCAATAAAATTTTCTCCAACAGCCTAAATTTTGGACTCCAAACAGAGCTCCAAACCCTTGCCCTGTTCCTTTTCAAAAAGTTAATTTAGAAGTTGTGCATGATAATTTTCGTAATTTATATGGTTAAAAATATTGTTTTGTCTAGTTTTTAATGGTACAAACTCGAAAAAGAAAAGATAATTACACAAGTGTAAAATTGGGAAAAACTAAGACATGTTCCAACAGAACACCAAAAACAGAACAGCCACATTGTGGGTCACGGATGAGCCTCAAAACGAAGTTATCTTGACACTGTATCAAAATAAAAGTTGCTCCATTTTGTGTCTATTTTTATTCAAAACAAATTTCATAAAAAACCAATGGTTATATCTTCCGAAAATCATAAAACCGTGGGGACTGTACAAAGCTGGACGAACCAAATAGTCACTGCCACTTTATTTTGCGGTTTGATTTTCACATGCAAAACTTACCAAATAATTTCAAGAAAATTTGGGCATGGTCTCCTTTGTTTTAGAAGCCTTCCCAATCAATTTCAAAGATTAAAACAATCCAAAGACAGTACATGCAAATCCCACATAGCCACTGCCAAAGGGTTCCCAACCCATTCCATCAATATCTCTAGTTCAAACACCAAGCAACACAACATAAACAACAAGACGGGCATGCATGTTGTATGTGGTTGAGCCCCCTAACTCTCAACCACACTTAAACTAAAAATAGAATTCACAAGGAAGTTTCCCTTACCCTATACTCTTGAAATTTCTTAAAAGAGAAACTAGGAGGAGGAATTTGAGGTTCTTGAGTGATCCTTCCCCAATTTGTGCTATAGAATCTACTAGGAGGAACCTAAACCAACATCAAAACAGGCTTCCATCAAATTTTAACCCGCCAACCAAGATTCTACATGAGACCCATTTCATGTCTACTTGGTGGGAGAAGGAAAAAGAACTTAAGAGACCAAAGGAGAAGAAGAGGGGTACTTACCAACTAGAAATCAATCAAAGAAGCTCTTGAGATTAAGGAAACAAAATCCTCTTTGAGTGAATTTCAAAAAACCAATCTCTTGAGAGGAAAAGAGAAGCTTAGAGAAGGAGAAGAAAATGGAAGAAATGAGAGAAGTGAAGCTTTGCACGTTCAAAGCTTGGGTTTTATTTAAATTTTTTACTTTTCGCACCTATACTTCCTCTAAGGACACCCCATTCTCTTATATTTTTTTTTCTACAACTCAAGGGATTTATGTAAAAGTCCCAAAAATCTCATAATAACACTATGGCACATAACAAAACATAGAACTTAAGTTAATTATTATATCAATCAACATAACTTAAATTTAATTTGCTCTTGCATTATTAATAAAACACTTAATCATACAATTAGGAAAACCAAATCGTTACAGAGAGGAAGGAAGAAAAGTGAGAAATGAGAGAAGGAGAAGGGGCTTGCTACAGTTAAAGCTGTGGGAGTATTTTAAACTTTTGATATTTGCACCTTAACATCCTCTATCTACACTCCTCTCTCTTAACTAATAACACTCATGTATATATGCAACATCCAATTAGCATAAAAAAATAAACTCTTTAAACATCCAACAACACATAAACAATTTACTCCATTTCATTAATTATCCCATTAAATAACATAATTTAAATTTAATTTCTCTTATATCTTAAATCCAATACTTAATCATACATTATGAAAAATCACAGTGTTACAGTTCCCCACGTGTGAATGCAGTGGGGCCTTAAGTAATTTTTTTTTCTTTTTTGATGGAAACATTTTAAAAAAATAATATTTACAAGATGTAATATAATTTTTTATTAAACTTATGTATATATTTAAGTTATATACAAATGAAAAAATATTTTTAAAGATAATAGTTTTTTAGACAATCATTTATATAAATTAAAATGATATGAGACATGAATAAATATAAAATTATCTGAATATATATATATATATATATATATATTCATAATTATTTATATTTTTTTACATATATATATATATATATATATATATATCTACTAAAATATACTTATATAAAATTTTAAAAAAAAATTAAAAACATAATAGTATAAAAATGTAGATTGCAAACTTAATACCCATGCAGGGCACTGGTTATTATGCTAGTTTTATTATATATTTACAATTTATGTTATGAGTAAATCACATTTAAGGTCTCCTTGACCTCCACTACAAAATTTGCATCCCCTAATAAGATATATATACTTTAGGACCTAAGGTTCAATAGACAACGATATGATTTTAGTTGGTCTAATTAGAATTGATATCCATTAAGTATTTCACTAGAAGGTCTCACATTCCTTCAATACCAAGTTTCTAATTCGCCTATAGTAGGCTTCTTAACAATTCAATTGTCTTTAATTACTTGATATCAATTGTTACGTTAAAGACTAACTATCAAGCATAGGACAATATAAAAGCTTATTGAGTACCAACAATAATATTTTGAATCATTCACAACAAAATTAAAAATAAATTAACACTACAACAAATTCACTAATTAGCGAGGGAAACATTCCTTGCTAATCCCTCGCTAATCCCTCGCTAATCGCATTAGTGAGGGATACTTCTTACTATAAAATAAGTTGCTAATTTGTGATGGGAATCCTTCTTCACAATCCTTCTCTAATTTTGTACAAATCCCTAGCAAATCCTTTGCAAATTTCCTCACTAATCATGTGGTCAAATGTAAATAATCCCCTTGCTAATTAGCAATAACTGTCGCTCACTAACCCTTCGCAAATCATTCACAATTTATCCTAAGCTAATCCCTCACAATACTTTCTTCGTTAATCCTTCAATTTTCCCTTGCCACTTCCATGAACTTCTCCTCACAGATATACCCTCGTTATTCCTTCACTATTCACTTGCTATTCCTTCGCTAAAATCCTTCGTTATTCTCCCACAAATCCCTCACCCTTAAACAAATTATTTCTTTGCACATGATTCCCTCGCTATTCTGTCACAAAAATATTCAAGTTGATTTTATTTCAGTGTACACCTATATCCGAAATTAAACAAAATTATCAAGGCATATTTCATTTATAACAGTACGCTCTATATTTGAAATTAACACATGATATAACTGAACCTATATAAATCAAAGAAAAAATAAAAAGCATGATTAACCCCTAAATCATTAAAGTGCAGTAAACAAATGTTTCAACATAAATCAAAATCTGTCATAAAGTCTTACAAAGGATAATAAGAAAAACATTATTTAACCCAAAGTGCAATAACCAGACAAAAAAAGTAAACAATTCATTTTTTTAAGGCATGCAATATATTATGTTCGAAAAAACTCAATCTGTGTCTGCATTTGTGCCTGCATCTCTTCCTTCATCTCCTTCAATTTTGCCTTCATCTCTGTTTGAGCCTTCAATTGTGCCTCCATTTGCACCTGTATTTGTGTTTGCAATTGCCTTTGCATCTGTTATATTTGTGACTGTGACTGTATTTGCAGTTGTGTTTGCATCTACTCTCTCATTTAAAGCATTTGCTCTCTCACTTGTGACATCTGCTCTCTCATTTGAGACATTTGCTCCTCTCTTATTTGAGACATCTGATCTTCTCTCAGTTGAGACATTTGCTCTTGCATTTGAGACATTTGAAGGGTTGAAATTCCTATTGCAAGATTCAATTGATCTTTCTTTATCCCAAGTATAATGAATCCCAATTAATCTTTCTTTATCATGGTAAACTTTGCACAATAAAATCTTGCTCTATCTAAATGTCTTCTTAAAGGCACAAACAATAAGAATGATTTATGGTGAATGCATATTTGTGTGTGGTAGCTCTTAGCCAAATTTGAAATTAAAACATAAAATTAAACTTCAAATTTGTGTGTGTGTGTGCGCGCGCGTGTGTATAGAGGCAACTAGATTGTTATATGCTTTTGGTCAAACAGAAGTAGAGCTACACACAAGACTAAGAATCTACATCTACAACATTTAAACAAATCTGAAAAGTTCATAAAACTAATTAATTTGGTTGGGAAGGGAGAGAACAGTGAACACCATGCATGACCTTGACCAATTTATGCCAAATTGCAAAAGAAAAAAAATGTGAAGAGAGAGTTTAATGACATATTGTATAATGTTCTTTTGGAGGGGGGAACAAACAAAGACAAGCTTGGCAGGAAGCATGTATATAAGGAAGAGAAAGCAAAGAAGCACAATTGAAAACATGTAATTTAGGGACTAACTTGGTTTGCATATAAAGAGGAACTTTTAGGAAGACACTTATTTAGTGTTGAATAAGACTTAATTTACAGATGTTAGCATGTTATAAATAGCATCAATTGAATTAACTTTAGTTAATGGGACTCGGCTATGGCTTAGCATCCATTGCAGTATTATTCATTTGGCAATCTTTATAATATAATTAGCTTAGGAAGAGGATAATACATGAAGAAATAAAGTCGTTTGATGGTCAATAAAATAATTAGGTATGCATTTTAGTATAATAGTAGATATGTTATAAAGTTAAAAACAAAAGAGGAGGAACAATAAGAGTTTCTTTATTCTGAGATATTCCTTCCAACTTCTAATTTATTGTGTGTATCACTACAATATAATACTATCCTTCTACACTAAAGGTGCGTATCAAGAGAATAAAGTATGCACAAAATAAAGTATGTACAAAACAAAAATAAAAGGAAAAGGAATATATAGTTATAATAACACAATAATTGCAAAAGATCATCCAATAGCAAGAGAAGAAAGGGAAAAGAAGGATATGCACAGAATATTGTAATGATTAGAGTTCTTCACTATCCGTAACAACAACATCAAACCAACCAACTTCGTTTTCTTTGGTCTTATCCTACCTTTTTCATTCCTTTAAATTCGTTAATGAAAATAGCGAATCAACGTTGCAAACTTTAGGGAACAAAACTTACCACAATGAGTAAATTCTTTTGCTCCACAATACGCTAATTCTTCAATTTTTGGTTGGCCAAACTTCTGTGTAACTGGAACTTAATATAATGAATAACAAGTCATGGCTAAAAAAATTACAGTTCAAGTCAAAAACATCTATATAAGAAGAAGAAAAGCTGAGGAATATAACTCAAATACCGTTAAGTGATAACGAAAGGGAGAATGTGATGACCAATGAGGACCCTTGCAAAGACGATTGAACCTAAACATACCAAACAATCGTGAACCTAAACACCGCAAACAATCAATTCAAACTAAAGGGAGAAGAGGAAACATACCTTTGATGAACCCTAGCAAAGAAGAAAGGTTACGAGTGTGTAACCGATGCTTATTTTGGATTGATGGAGGGGGATGGAGTGGAGGATGAAAATAATCCCTTGTTTGGTTTACAAAAATGAAGATGGGAGAGGTTGACACATGATGGATCCCATTCCACTGTTTAATCCCATCTTCTTCTCCTCCCAAATTGGGGTGTAGAGGATGGAACACTATTTATAAACTTATAAAATGTCTGATTTTTAACCTTATTAGATATATCGTGTGTAAATGTAATCATTGGCACCACCACTTACTCAGATATTTTTGTTGTTGCCCGCTTAATTTATTTGTTTCTTAGTTCATGTTGGTGCCTAGCTGAACATCCATCTTCTAATTTGAAATAATTAAATTAATTGCATATTAACATATATATGTTTTAATTAAGGTAATTAAGATTATTTTAAGATAAGATAATTATATAATTTTAAATTAACTCTAATAATTATGGTGCACTATTGTGTATTTGAATTTATAATAATTTTAAAAGGTAGTATAATCACAATTGTTACAGAATATGTATGTGTTTAAGATAATTACGGTGCAATATTTGAATTTGATACAAAATTTTTTAATTCTAAATAATTAGAACAAGAATAATAATGAATAATACATTTATCTTTTTATTTTTTATAAACCTGAAATTTTGCCATATTAAAACAAATTTTAATCAATACTGACCGCAGTAAATTATAAATTATTTTGTTCCTTTTTATTAAAAAAAACAATCCTTTTTTAGACTATAAATAATAAAAATCAAAGAGTTTTCTATATTGGCTTTGTGTTTTCAGGATTAGGTATATTAGGTAATTAGGTAATAAATGTAAAAATAAAAAAAAATGTGTTATCTTGATTTCAATTTTCATTTAAAAAAAAAATTAGAGATTAAATATAAAAAGATTTCTAGAATTATTTTGATATCTTTCAGAATTTGTGAATTGTTATATATTATATAAGGTTAGTAACCGATTCTATAATTTAGGGATTAAACCACTCCGTAACGAGTGTGTTACTCTGCAAGCATCATCTGGAAAAGATATCCGCTAGCATGTTGGCATAGTGGGATATAGTCTATATTAAAAAGCTGATAGAAACGGAACACTTACGTGCAATATAAATAGAAATATAAATAGAAAGATTATAATTACAAATAGAAATTATTATAAATGTTGTGATAGAAAGATAATAACAGAAATTATTAATGTGATTATTATCTTTTTAATGTGATTGGTATTTATCATATGATAAACTTGATTATTTACCATAAAGGAAAGGATCGTTATCGTTCTCATAAGATGATTGTTATCTTTTTAATGTGATTTTCATTTACAAACAAAATTTGTGCAATCTTTTTTTTATTGTGATAGAAAGCTAATAATGGAAATTATTATTTTATTTTAATATTTATTAATTTTACATAAATGATAATTAAAAATCTATTTATTAATTTATTTTAATGCATTTATGACGGTAATAGAATTTAAATTTAAAAAGTTACATTTATTTGATTTTAATTATTGTGAAATTTTTTTTAGAATGTGAAATTACATTATTATCCCTGAAATTTTTGAGGGAAAAATATTTCTGCTAGATGTATATTCCTTAAAATAATAAAGGATAAATAGAAATAGAAATAGAAAGATTATAATTATAATTGGAATTATTATAAATGTTGTCATAAAAAGATAATAATGAAAATTATTAATGTGATTGTTATCTTTTTAATGTGATTGGTATTTATCATATGAAATTATTAACATGATTATTTACCATAAAGGAAAGGATTGTTATTGTTCTCATAAGATGATTGTTATCTTTTTAATGTGATTTTTATTTACAAATGAAATTTATGCAATCTTTTTTTTTTATTGTAATAGAAAGCTAATAATGGAAATTATTATTTTACTTTTATATTTACTAATTTTATATAAATGATAATTAAAAATTTGTTTATTATTTTTTTAATGCATTTTTGACGGTAATAGAATTTAAATTTAAAAGTTACATTTATTTGATTTTAATTATTTTGAATTTTTTTAGAATGTGAAATTATATTATCATCCCTGAAGTTTTTTGGGGGGAAATATTTCCGTTAGGTGTATATTCTTTTAAGTAATAAAGGATAAGCCGTAGATTTAATACTCAAAAGAAAGGCTAAAGATTCAATACTAAGAGAATAACTAAATATTAAAATAGTACTTCATTAATGGACTAAGAAAGAAAATTCTTAAAGTTTTTAAAAGATAAAATAAAAATAAAAATAATCCTCACTCGGTGATAGAAAGTGAGACTTTAAAACTTTATATGTGTAAACCTTTTTCAGAAAAAAAAAAACAACGTTAGAAGTGAGATGAATATGTTTTGAAATAAAAATTGAAGCAAATTGATTTTAGAGATGAAAACTATAATTTACAAACTTTATAATTAATATTATAATATTTTACATTTAAAATGTCTGAGAAAAATAAGCTTAAGCAATCATTGACCATTTTGGTAATTACTGAGAAAAAGTTAATATATACGATAGTATCTTTACAAGAAAAATAGGGTAAGGATAATTTCATTTGAAATAAAAATCTTTATTTCTTATTATTGGCAATATTGAAATTTATTTAGTAAATTTCTCTTTACATTTAAGCATTTAAAAATTTAAATCCTTGAGTGATGCAAATAAGTAAGGTAATTTTAATATTTAAAATTCTTGATGATTAAGAAAATATTTTATAATTTTCTTAGAGAAACTATAATTGCATGAGATTATCGCAAATCCTGTGTCGTGGTAGCAGCTACTCCCGTATGCCTACAAATACTTATTAAACTATTAAACTTAATATATATTTCTTAAACTTATGAATTTTCAAATAAGTCTATGTATATTAAAAAAATATATTATTAAATAAAAAAACAACTATCACCCACATACATATTAAATATACAACATTAAAAATTAATTTTTTTTAATATTTTTATAAAAGGTAGTTTATAAAACATTTTTAAATAGAAAAAATTCAATAGAATACATTAAAATTTATTAGAAACACATATTAAAATATACAAAATTTAAAAATTATAATTTCTAATACTGTTTTTGAAATGTACTTTATAAAAAAAAATAGAAAATTTAAATATATATTAATATAATATGTAGAAATTGAGATATATAATAATAATAATAATAATAATAATAATAATAATAATAATAATAATAATAATAATAATAATAAGAATAATAATAATAATAATAATAATAATAATAATAATAATAATAATAATAATAATAATAATATACCTTAATTCTATCTTTAATTATTATTCTAAGTAAATAATTATGAATTATTTTAACCTTTACTATACATCTAAGAAATTGTTATTTTAATTATTATAGTTGACAAAAATATCTTAAAATGAATATTAATATGTTTTTAAAATTATTTAAATTTTGTTATATGTTAACAATTGATTTAATCTAATCTTTTTAACTTATTATACTTTTATTTTATGCATATAATATAGTAAGTGGAATTTTATTTGCTAAAAATAATTAAATGAACAATTAAAAGCATAGAAGTTATGCTATTTATAAGATATTTATATATCAAGTAAATTAAGTCACATTAATATATATATATATATATATATAATAAAATAATAATAAATAAAACAATGTGATTGAAAATATTCGAGTAAAACAATAGAAGATGGACGTTCAACAATTGAGAATAAAAATGATCTAAGTGTTCAAACTTAGTCACATATTCATGAACTGCCATGTTGCCTTGCTCTAACTTCATGAATTCAACTTCCTTGGCATATCTATCACTATCTGGAAAATACCTCTCCAGAAAGCTCTCCCTAAAGTTTCACCAAGTGAGGGGTTCTCCACGTGCTTCCATCATTTGTCAAGTTCCATGCCACTAGAACTCTGCTTCGTCAGCTAACATATAAGTGGCATAAGTAACCTTCCTATCTTCGGGACATGCCATTGTCCTAAAGATCTTCTCTAGCTCCCTAATCCAGTGATCAACTACATTTGGATCAGAGTCTCCTTTGAATTGTGAGGGATCATTCTTCCTGAATTCAGCTAACCCTTGATATTCAGGTGGAATTGCTGCTTGAGCTGCTTGGGTAGCAACTCGAGTGGCCTCAAGCTGTGCCAAAGCTGCTTGATGTTGATGAGCCATGGTGGCACTCTACTATTGCATTGCAGCTGCCATCACCTCTATAGCATGGGCCATTTGGGCCATATCAGATGGAAGAGGAGAAGGAGGTCTAGGTGGTCTCACCATCCTAACATAGGACCAAACCAAGTTAGAGAATAACCTTAGCTAAAGCCTTATACCCATCATAACAATCACACACAGCAAAAACATAACAGACATATCCCCATAGCTAAGGCAGAATGTTTTATTTTACCCTAAATGCTTTCTTGAGAGTTTCCAAAACAATTCCAAGTGCATATAAAATGTTATTATGAGTTTTTATAATTATGTTAAAGTTGATTATGAGTTGAGATGATGTAATTCATATTAATATGCGGTTTTGGTGAGATGATTATAAGAATTCAAGGTGTGGAAAGTCTTACTTTGCTTAGGGAACTGGGGATGGGTTCATAAATGTGATGAGTACATGATTAGTGAATCAATGATATGATGGATGTTATGTAATTGTTTGAGATATGATTATCGAAATAGGAATGTAGATACTATTAATCTTATAAATGTTTAAGCAAATGTAGTAAGTTTATCTTTGAGAGAATGTCTTTATTGTTGAGATTATCCTGTTATTGATTGAGATATATATGTTTTGATGAGATGATGATGATGAATGATATTCTTGTATTGTAACTGTCCCTATATGTTGGAGGGTTAGCTATGTCCTTTGGGAAGGTTTTTATTGGAAAATGGTATACTTGGATGGGTGAGTTATACGCCAGAACTCCGGCCCACTAAAGCGACCCGAGGGTTTTGCCTAGTGGGATATCTTCTAGAGTACCACCCCTATGTTTTGACTCTGAATGGCGTGTCAGTGTGTTGAGAACTACTTCCCAAGAGGTTTAGTGACCTATCTAGTGTATAGGGAATGGACTATTGTCATGGTTGTGGTTTGTTGAGATGTATTTGGACCCTTAAGTCAGGCAATTGGAGTTGGCGGGTATGGATGTGTTGTATCTAAGACTGCAAGGGACTCCAAATATGTTTTGTCGTTGGAATATGGTAGGTGCACAGTTGGTGCACAAGCATATGAGTAGGCACGTAAGTTGAGGGTGCTTGGTGGGCTCTCAACCTAGTGTTGGGGGTTTTCGTGGTGGCTAATGGGAATGGGCCTATAGAATAGATGAGTGGGCGAATCCCTATAGATGTAAGGTCTTGCAAACCTACAAAGGAAAACCATTACCCACACGTGTCTATTTTTGATAAAACCACACTTCCCCCATAGGGTCAGTCCAAGAGACTCCCTGAATGGTAAGATAGTGAGACTATGTTAGGGGATAGGGCTTATGGGGGACTACTCATATGATGTTGAAACTCCATGGAATAGAGTCAGTGTTTGGTATTTGAGGTTCTCTAGTGATTTGTGATGTACATAAGTTATGATGATGGTTTTTGGTGATTTGAATTATGATGAGGATTGTGATACTAATGTTTAAATGTAATTCATGATGTTGATGATTCATGGTGATAATTGGTTATGGAACTATGTGGTTGATGATAGTTGAAGATTTATATTAAGATTATGTGGTATGCATTAATTGAGATAATGACGTTATGATGTTGTTGTCTGAAGTTGGTTATTGATGAACAATGTGAGATAACTTTTATATAAACCGAGTTTTGTATAAAGATTAGTAGCTATTATGTAATATATTTTCAAAGTATGTAAAGTTTAGTTTTCTTCCTTTTTCCTTATTTGGAATCTATTTATTTGTATATGTATGGTTTTGTTTTGGTGAGCTTACCCTTGTGTGTGGCACATGTGGTTGTGACTGTGATGATCTTGAATTGTGTTCGAGGGAGCAGATGGAGTGTAGGTGGATCTTCCTCTTAGAGATATTGCAGATAGAGCGTACGAGGGATTGAAGACACAATCATTTATTTCCCTTCCTTTGTTTGGTCTTATGTATAGAATGGACTAGTTTAGGGGTATTTTGCATTTATCATGTGAAAAATGTATGTACGCATAGTTTTAGTTAGTTAAGCTTATAAAAAAGATGTTTATAATTTGAGCTTTGAATTTTATTTGTTGGTTTTGGGAATCGCGGAAAAATTCTCCAATATTTTATCAATAAACCAATTAGAGAGTTTTTAAAATTTAATGAAATAGAATCTTAAGATGTTAGATATGTAACGAAGGCGGGTCGTTACAGGAACGATAGAATCAGTCTCTGAACCAATGGGTTGGGGTTAAATAAAACGAAAATTTTTAAATGTTTTTACTAAATAGTTTTTAAAATTTGTTATCTCATCCAATACAAATATTTTTATAAAATAAATTAATTTAATGATAATATAAATAAATAAAAACATAAACATTTAATAAAATATTAAATAGTTTAAAAATATTAAAAAAAATATTTTAGTTAATAAAATTTATTTTAATGATAATTTTAAAATAATATATATAATATTATACTTATAGAAGAAAAAATAAATATTCTAACACTAAAAAATGAATATAATACTTTTAATACTGAATATAAATACTGAATATATTCATTAGTGAATAATACTTATAATACCGTGAATATTATTATAATATTCATACAAGGATTATAATACAAATATTAAATTTATTCTAATATTATAACTACTAAATTAGTATGTTACTATATTAATATGTTTATATTTAATGATCAAAAAATATGTTTATATTTAAATATGTTAAATATAAAATAGTATATTAAAAAAATTAGAAGTTGATTGTCAAATTTCATTCTTTTAACTCAAAAATAAATGAAAATGGAATAAATTTAGTGTTTGTCACATGATATTAGCCTATTAGTAAAACTTTTATTTGGTATAATAAATAGCAATTTATATATTTGATTGATTTAGTCATAATTTAATTTAATATTAATGTTACTTTTAAAATTAGAAAAAAAAATGGTTTAAATTACTTTTGAATTATTCAAGTAATTTTTTATATACTTTTTTTGGTTACAATTTTGGTTAAATTTGAATTTGAATTAGATTAAAAATTGATAAATATTAATTTAAAAATATAGATGATTTATATACAAATTCTGCTTTTTTTAATTTATGTTTATACAAACTTTTTTATTTGTGATATTTTGAGTATGAATAATTTTAAGTAGAATTTGATTTGATTTAACTCAATTATTTATTTATAGAATTAATATTAAAATTAATTAATGAGAAAATATTAAAGGCATCTAAAAAATTAGATCTAAGTGAGGTTAAAAATAAACAAATTTATTATTGATATGTGATATGATTCACACTGGAAAACAATAAGATTTTTTTTAAAATATTTATTAATTATAGGTACAATGTAATTTAAATTCAATAATCATTAATTATATAACTATTAATTAGTATATTTATTCAAGTTAATATTTAATTTTATATATTAATTAAATGCTTAAATTAAATTTGTTGCTAAGTAATAAAATAAATTAAGAAGTGAAAATTCTGACTTGAATTTATTTTAACTTATTAGTTAACTTATTAATGTCACATGACATTAACTTATTAGTAAAAAAATTATTTTGTATAATAAAAAATAATTTATTTTTTAGAGAAAAGTGATTGAAAATAATCATAATGCTTGGTTTAGGATCTAAAGATTCGGTAAGTTTGATTATCAAAATGATGAAAATTCTATTTCATTTTTAAATTCGCTTTTTAAGTCTTTTGTTTCATCTCCAAATGTGTAAACTGTAATAGATAAAAAAAAAAAAAGGTTAGCAAGTAAAGTTTAAATATCGTATATTGGATAAAAATATATAAAAAAAAATCATAGAAAGAGATATAAAGTTACTTAAATGAAAAAAGATGAATCAAAAGAAAGATGACAAAAAGATAAAATGTACGAAGAAAAAAAAAGAAATAAATATTGATAGATAAGTGTGTTTTTGCTTGTATTTGTCTCTTCATTGAAATTGAATAAAAAGTAGGGAAGAAATTATATTAGCAATTGACTATTGAAAAAGAAATGATGATAATGAAAAGCAACAACATGCTGATATTTATAGATGAATTCATCTCAAATCTTACAAGATTTTTTAAATTTTAATTTATTATAAATTATAAATTTAAATAAGAATATTATATATATATATATATATATATATATATATATATATATGTGTGTGTGTGTGTGTGTGTGTGTGTGTGTGTGTGTGTGTGTGTTGTCAATTAATTTGAATTAAAATATATTTTGTGTTATCAATTTGAATGTTCAAATAATGAAAATCTTACTTATTATAATTACCTTGATTAATATAACTATATATTTTTTATGAATTAAAAATGGAAAAATTGATTACTTAATAATTGATTACTGTAATTACCAAAAATATTACATAAAATTTAATAATTTGATTACCATGTTATATAAAACCAATATATATATATATATATATATATATATATATATATATATATATATATATATATAATTTAATGATTTAATTTATTAATTCAATTAGAGTATATTTATTGCAATTAGGGTTGTTCATGGCTTGGTTATTCTAATAACCATAACTATTAAATACCAAATTATAAGTGGTTATTATAACTATAATCATAACTAGTTTTGTATAACCGGTTATAGTTTTGCATAATCAGTTATTGCTTTTAAAAATCGATTATATAACTGGTTATGAATATGTAACCAGTTATATCTAAAACCAGTTATATAACCGGTTATGAATAAATAATTGGTTATATAAATGGTTATTTTACTAGTTTTGAAAAAAAAACTGTTTTTTATTAAAATGTAAAAGTATGTGTTATTAAAATGTATTAAACTGTAATTACTATTTATTTAGAAAAAATTGGAAAAATGACTTGTAAAACAGTAAGGATTAAATATATTTTTAGTCCTCCGAAAATATACAGAATTTGAATTTAGTCCTTTGAATTTTTTTCTTTGTATTTGATCCCCAAAATTTTAGAAATACCAAATTTTAGTCCTTTTCTTAACTCTATTTGCTTCTACAGTTAAATGGGATCACATGGTCATCTGAACTAACGATTTTGAAGTGATTTAGCATGCCTAATTAAAAATATTAAAATAGAATTAAATTAACTAATTAAAATAAAGAAAACAAGTAAAAAAGTAATAAAATAGCAGGTTGGAAAAAACAATGTTCCTATGATGGATACGTTCCATTCAGAGCCGATGCAACTGTTTAATTCAGCTCATCATCCCTATCGAATCCGCTCACCGCACTGTCTCCTACCTCTTAACAGTTAAGAAAAGGACTAAAATAAAGTATTTCTAAAATTCTAGGGATTAAATGCAAAGAAATTTTTTTCAAAGGACTAAAATCAAATCTAATATATTTTTGGAGGACCAAAAACATATTTAACCCAAAAAGTGAATATAAAATTTTGAAACATTAAAAAATATCAAATATCATAAAAGATTTAAAAAAAAAGTGAAATGACAAGTTAGTTAAAAAAAAATAATGATTTAAATAAATTTTGAAAATAAGAATTTAAGAAAAAGGTTTTGGTAAGATTAAAAAGAAGACCCGATGACGAGTTGCACTAACCGTCAGGTGCAATAACCATAAGGCAATGTGGCTCCATTATTAAAAAAAGATTTTGGTTGATTGAGTTGAGGTATGAAGAAGGAGTCTTATTGTCGGGAATGGATCCTCTCCCATCAAAAATAATTGGAAGTCTCCAATTAGCGTATTTGCAGCTATTGGATGAGATGAGTGGCTGGGATATATTCTCCCCTATACTCACCGTTTCAATAAAATAAACCTCAAATCCAGTTAGTAAAACACGTGCCAAGTCCAATTGTTGTTGTTGTGTTTTTTTTTTTAATTTTAAAAAGGACTCCCTTAAACACTTTTCTAATGAATGTGTCTCTGTTTCTTTTCATTTTTTCCGGCAAACTCATTCTCCTTGGCAGCAAGCGTCTCCGTTATACATATGTCATGACTCATTCTCCGCGAAAATAATCAGACTTTAGAAGAACCATTCAGCTATATCAATTGTAACATAAATATAGCATACAAAAATTCCATTAACATTGATTGTAAAATATTTATAACGAAGAAGAGGTGAGCTCGTGGATTCTAGGTGAAGAATTGGGTCTCTATGATGTTCTTGAAGAAATATCATTCATCGTATTTCAGGGTGTGGAACATGTCGGAAGAGAACGGCAACGTGCGATGCGCATCAGAATCAGACTTCAATGAAGAACACAAGCAGATAGAGGACTTTCGAACAACTTTGTCATTCTCCCACGAATAGCTGGAGTCGCGATCTGGAATGGGGAAAAACGAAAATTAGGGTTTGAGCCTTTTTTTAGTGAAACAGTGAGTTTAGGGTTTAGGGTTTAGGGTCTGAGAGGTTTTAGTAAAACAGTGAGTTTAGTTGAGGGAATCCCAGCCGCACATTTAATCCAACGACATGCCTTTCTCAAATTGGAGACTCTCCAATTATATTTAATGGGAGAGGATCCGCCTGATTGGTGAGTACTTCTTTCCATGTTTCAGTGAGAAATAAGTTAAACTTGAAATAACTGGTTATAAACCAAGTATTATCATAACCAATTCTTTAATAAAAATAGATAATTGTATTTTAACTTGAAAAAATAAAACAAGTATTTTTTTTATAACTGGTTATATATAACCAGTTATTTTATAACTAGTTAATACTAGTTATAGTTATTTTTTTAAATCAGTTTTTTTTAGCGACTCTAATTGCAATCACCTATGAATTAAAAAATAAAATAAAATAAAATTAAAAATTCAATTGATATGTCAGAAAAAAAATAGTGACAACGTTGTCACTATTTATTATTATTTTTTTTTTATTATATTCATTGTAATAACCTATAATTATATATTTTTATGAATTAAAAGGTTTAGGATTTATATTATTATTACATGTTAATAGAATAAAATATTTATTAGTAAATATTAATAGAATTATGAATAAAATATTTATTATTAAATACTAATAGAATTGTGATATTTACAATTAATAAGATCATACCATCGTATTACAATTGTAATATTTACAATTAATATAAAAATTGTTAATATAAAAAAATTAAATTGTGATTTTTTTATTTTGATTAATCAAAATTGCATTAAAAAATCAAATTAGTGAAAAAAAAAATACATATCACCTATAAAAAGATATATTATTAGCTAAAACTTATAATAAAAAAAATACTAAAGGAGGAATGAAATAAATTGAGTGATAATTTTTCATAATATATTATTAAATATTATTAGAATAATTAATAGAATAAAATATTTATTATAATAAACCTAATTAAATAATAGATTGATTATTTTTTATATTTTATGATAGAGTCAAAATTAATTTAAGATTTTGATAGATTAAGTGATTAATGTAATCAGAAGATATACTTATTATACACATCTTAATTACTACAATTAAATATAACAATTTGTTTTTATGAATAAAAAATAAAAATAAAATCGTCTTCATTTCAGTGGAAAAAGAATTAATATGGTGTTGTCACATGACATCAATTTACGTGGCAAAACCTTCTTTTATATAATATTATATAGATAGTACCCGTGTGATGCATGGGTTTATTGATGAGAGAATGAATTTTGTTATGTATAAAGTATGTTGAATACGTTGTCAATTTGTTATATTACTTAAAAAAATCTAAAACTAATTCAAATTTTCGCAATAAGGAACTTATTCATTAATAAAAGTAATAAAAGATAATTAGATGTGTTTTTTTTATAATACAACTCATTTAAAATAAATAAATTATAACACAACTATAAATTTAAATTTCACAATGTCTCTTTCTTG
The DNA here is from genome assembly GCA_026413185.1 of Pueraria montana var. lobata. Classification (NCBI taxonomy): domain Eukaryota; kingdom Viridiplantae; phylum Streptophyta; class Magnoliopsida; order Fabales; family Fabaceae; genus Pueraria; species Pueraria montana. The sequence continues at coordinate 46,555,396 of CM048656.1, forward strand.
AAGTAATTTTTTTTCTATATATAGACAAATAAATTACTGCTCTTATTGAATCTAATAGTAGCAACAAATTTCTTCTAGTAATTACAATTTTTCGTACTCTTGAAGAATATCATATAATAAAAGAGAACACTCCCCTTTTATTCTATTATTCACACCATAGAGAATACTCCACTTGCACCCTACTGACACCATGTACCAAAAGAGTGGTGCAAAATCCAAAACTTCCCTAATTGAAATAATGAAACAAAAAAAATTAAAACAATATATAATTAAATTAAAAAAGATAAAGTATCAAAACCTATCAATTGACTTCTTAATGCAATGTATCATCATTTCTCGATGTTCCTCTCCATGTTCCTCAAAATATAAAATAACATATGTTATTTCAATGGTAAAAAGAAGAAAAAGATAAAATCATTCCTAGGTTTTTACATCAATACTCTAAAGTAGTCATCATCCATGTTTTATAACAAACAATACTAGTTATATTTATATTGTTTATTATGTTATGAAATCAGCATAAATCTTGCGAAATTTCTTAATTTGAAAATAATTGAATTTGATTTTTTTTAACCTAAAATTGAATTCGAATTTATATTAGTACTATCAATTAATTTAAATCATATTATATAATATATATTTATGTTATTAATTTGAATGTTCAAATTATAAAAATCATCATGATCACAATTACCTTAATTACCTAAATTACTACTATTATATATTTTTATTTTAAATGTCACCAGAATGTGAGACGTGGATAACCAGCTTAATCAGCAACTGTGTTTTATATAATAGATAGACAGATAGATAGATAGATAGATAGATAGACAGACAGACAGACAGACAGATAGACAAATAGATAGATAGATAGATAGATAGATAGATAATTGATGTACATACGTAATAACAAGTTAGATATAAAATAACACTAAATACATAAAAATATCTACCGCCTTTGCGGCCACCACCCCCGACCCTCCTCCTTTGTCGTCCGTCTATGAGAGCTACACCCAACACCTGAGCCTTCCTATGCTATCAGCAATGCCTGCTGTATGAGCTCATGATTATGTGTGCCATCTGGTACCGCTCTGGTGTTCAACAATCTCTCCATAATCACGACCATCATATGGTATCAATCCTACATAAACGAAAATTACAATTAGTAATTATTTTTTGATAAAAATTAAAACAAAATTTTGGAAAAATTGTTTGCATTACCTCACAGGGTAATATGCACCAGGTACATACTCTGGTAGAAGGGCATCAGGCTGAAGCTGAGGCTGTCATATGAAGTGAGGGATATGTACTGGACTCCGTGGTGCCTCTCCCTTCTTTGGTAGAATCACAAATGGATGTGAATGCCAATAATACCATGCCAGGTAGTCGAAAGTGCAGGTTTATAGAGCCTCACGTGGCACAGGCTCGTCCAATTGCACCACATGCTGCTCCCACTTGGCCCACACCTCACTACATTTCTCAAAGAGAGGACGAGGAGGTGGTGGCAGAGGAATCCCCTATGCGTACCCGAACTATCTCAAAACCCTCTCTAGAAGATAGGGTCACATGTCCGTTCCGCACATGATGTGGCCATGATAGTATGTCTGGTCTGCGAGATTTAACACCCCAAGGGGTGTGTACCTTTTTCCTATTTATATTACTAAATTTTTGACAATTTAGAATATAAGGATATCAAATTTTACTATACGGAAAAATAAAACTTAAAACATATCTAATATAATGCTCTTGGCACTTATGTGCCATACAAAACATAACCAGAAGGGTATTTGAATATAAACTAACTCCCATACATTAGGAGATACAACACTATAATAATCTTCATCCCAATAAGCAACTCCGCGCTCCAAGCTCCTTCCATGAGGCATCCACCTGCTAAACCTGTGAAAACATGAAACTAAAAGGGATGAGACATAATGTCTCAGTGAGTGCTCTAAGGACTCTAGGTTGACTCTCTATTTTAGAGATCCTTTTCTTAACTCTCATGGCTTCTACCTTTCTTCTCTTAAACACTTTATCTCACAACTATGAACCTATCTCATTATCTTTTCTATCTCCTTGGACCATACCTTAATCTTTACTTAAGCACCTGGAGTTTATCACCTTGACCATCTCTATGACCACTAATGCCTTGAGGCACCTAAACATCATTCTCTCTATCAAGCATACCATCTTTTCCCAAGGTAATTACATAATATACCTACATTGGATCCATCCATACCCATAACACAAACATATTCCAATCAAGGAAAATAGAAGAAAACTAAACTTTATAAACTTAGAAAATACTGTATATAATAACTATAGATTTATAAAAAGATACAAATTTATATTAAATCATTTCATACATGTACATCAACAAGACACCAATAGCCAACGATGTCAAATACAATCACCATAATACATCAACCATCATAAATCACTTTTAGACATCATCAATCAAAAGTCTCATAATAAATCAATCATTGCCAACCATCATCACAACTAACGTACACCAGAAGCCAATAGGCAACCTCAAACATCAAACACTGACTCTACTCCATGGAGTTTCGACACCATATGAGTGGTCTCTTATAGGCCCCATCCCTTACCATATTCTGTTTATTCTAACAATTTAGGGAGTCCCTTGAGCTAACCCTATGGAGGAAGTGTGGATTTAATCGAATATAGACAGGTGTGGGTATTGGCTTACCTCTGTAAGGTTTGCAAAACCTTACATCTATGAGAATTCGCCCACTTGGCTATTCTATAGGCCCACTGATAGCCACCATGAAAACCTCCAGCATTAGGTTGAGAGTCCACCTGGACACCCTCAACTTACATGCCTACTCATATGCTTGTGCACCAACTGTGCACACCTACGCACCAACTATACAAATACTACAACATTTGGAATATTTCAGTGCACCAACTATGTGCACCCACCGTATTCCAGCATCAAAACATATTTGTAGTCCCTTACAGTCTGAGATACGACACCTCCGTACCCGCCATCTCCAATGGCCCGACTTAAGGGTCCAAATATATCTCAACAACATCAACAATCCTCAACCACAACAATAATCCATCCCATATACACTAAAAGAGTCACTAAACCTCTTGGGAAGTAGTTCTCAACACTCCAACACACCATTCGGAGTCAAAACATAGGGGTGGTACTTGGGAAGATATCCCACTAGGCGAGACCTCCGGGTCGCTTTAGTGGGCCGAAGTTCTGGCGTGAAACTCACCCTCCCAAGTATACCATTTTTCTATAAAAATCTTCCCAAAAGACATAGCTAACTCTTCATTAACATATAGGGAAGGTTCCAACACATAGTTCACATATATCGTCATCTCATCAAAACATGATTATTACAACTACCTTACAATAATATAAACACCTCAAAAACAACATAATCATCTTATAATTAAACATACTACATTTGTATAAACATTTTAAAATCATATAAATAAAAAGGGAAAAAGTTTCAAAAGAATATCAATTAACCAAATTCTAGCCCGGCCGCACAAACTCTCGTGCTGAGCCAGAACCCCCATGCTCGGTCGTGCAAGCTCTCGTGCTGAGTCAGAGCCCTCATGCCCGGCCGCTAAACTTTCGTACTGAGCCAGAGCCCCCCTGGAGCTAAATACACATTCTGACACTCTCATGTTTGGCAGCACAAACTTTCGTGCTGAGCCAGAGCTCTCCTGGAAATGAATATCGCTACTGACTCTCTCACGCCTGGCAGCGCAAGCTCTGTCCTGCTGGGCATGAAAAACCCTGGAACTGAAAGTTCCATTCTGATTCCCTCTTGCCTAGCAGCACCAAAATTCATGCTAGGCATGAGCGAAACAGGGCACTGCGACCTGCGAGCTCCATGGCCATCAATGGCTTACCCACTCATCCTAACCCTATGCAAAGACTCACCCAAGCATACAAACCAAACCCCTAAACACTTCTATTATATTTCCAACTAATTGATTGACCCGAAAAACCCCTTAATCAAACAAAATCTCCAAACCTAAGGATCAAAAGAGAAAAGGGGGAAAACATGCAAATCAAGGGGATAGGGAAGGACTAGGGGAAAGCACTCACCTCCCGGGACATGTAGAGATGAGTTCCCGACACTGGGTCTTTAGATCTTTACTCCATTTCCTTCTTCCTCTTCTTCCATTTCTTCTCCTCTTCTCCTCCTTCTCTCTACCTTTCCTTTTCTTTCTTTCTTTCTCTCTCTAATTCTCCCTCTCCTTTTCTATATAAAGTGTGTGGTGTATATGGCTAAGTGGGACTCAACTCACCTTGGGTCTTGGCTCCCCATTTGGATCCTATTATCTCATTCCTGACAACTCTTGTAAAAAGGTAACTATTATTAATAATACCTAAGGTATCCTTTAACCATTAAAGGCTATTCCATAAAAAAATGTCTCTTTATTATTTATTTCTAAGGTCCATAAACTAGGGATATTACACGAGAGGTCTAACTTGCCTGTGTGCCTCATATGGGGACTAGATGACATCATCCATTTGCAATTGATCCAGCAACTCCTTGGTCCCCTTAGCCTTGTCGGTACCCCCGTTGGCTTCCATCTAGTAGCAAGCGGAAGTGTGTGGTCATAAGATAATTCCTCCCGAGTGTCAACAGATGGCAGGTGCTCAAACACCCATGCCTGTAAAACAAAGAATATATTTTTAGGAACAAATATAAAATAATATTAACAAACAAACAATTATGTAAACAAAAATTAAAATTTCCTTACCATCAATAGCGTTATATAACCTCCACACTGCTTGCTCTCACGCAAGCTCGCATAGGAAAGATGGTCGTAAAGGTATGCAAATGCATCTACTCCCCAAGCGTGCTAGCCGTAAGTAGACAGATCGCTAAAGTACTGGAGGTAGACAACGTGCACATGCAACAAATACGCCCTCGTAGCCCATACATATGACGCATAAGCAACATATCTCTCATACAACTCCTCCAGCCAAGTGAGACGTACCCTAGGTCCTACTCTCGTGGCAGCATTTGCCTCCTTGTCAGACAAAAGGCCTAGCTCAGACCTTAGCAGCCCCCTAATCTGCTCCCTCTCAAGGGTCGTCGGCTGGGCAATCATCATGCTTGTGATAGGCAAGTGTAGCAGACAAGACACATCATCAAGGGTGATGCTCATCTCTCCAATTGGTAAATGGAAGGAGCATGTCTCCTGATGCCACCTCTTAAGAAAGGCATTCACCATGCCTTTATTCGTGACAGTATACCTCACCTCATAAAGGCCCTTGAGGCCTGAGTCGTCCACATACGCATTCACCCGCGGCTAGGTAGGGTAAGGAATGACCTTCCCATTGTGGAGCTCAGTTCGGGCCTGACTAATCCAAACATGGCCAGTGACATGGCCCTTATAGGACCTAAGTAGTGTCAAGTCCATAGGACTTCCAGGAAATGGTGGTCCAATTATTCGGTCTACGAACGGGATCTCTGGTACCTCTGGGTCAGGCTGTGGTACCTTTGGGTCATCCTGTCGCACCTCTGCCTCAGCCTCTGGAACCTCTGCCTTAACCTGTGGCATCTGTGGCTCATGTTGCACATCCTCATCATGTTGTGCATGTTGTTGTTGTTCTACTACACGTAGCCACTCATCATCGGCCCAATGACGTGCAAATGTTGTCACACATCAATCCCTAGATGGTTGGACAGGCTCACCAACGATTGTGCGAAACGAACTTTGTGCGAGACATAAGTAATATGCAAAAAATAAAATAAAATAAAAAACATTAAAAATAAACATTAACAAAAAAAATATAAATATAAAAACAAACATTAATTTAAAAAAACAATTAACTAAATTAAAAATACATTTTACTTATAAAAACATTAAATACAATAAAAATTTCTTAATAAAATAATAAATATTTATAACCATTTTCAAAATAACAAAAAAATATACATTAACAATAAACATTTTAAAAAAATATAAACTGCCAATTACATTAATTTTAATTATTAACATAAATTTTAATAAAATTATTAAAAAATATATAGAAAAAACAACAACACAATGGAATCACGATTCTGTTGAACTGTAAATAAATAAAAATAAAAAAAAAAGAAATTGAAAAGAGGAAGAAGAGGGACGAGAGGGTGAGACCTAGTGAGGGAAAGAAAGAGGGAGAAGCGAAGGTAAAAGAGAAGTGAAGGCGAGAGGGAGAAGAGAAGAAGAGGAAAAAGGTGAAGGAAAAGGGAGGTGAAAAAAAGGAATGAGTGGGGCACGGAAGGTGAGGCAAAGAGGGAGGGGGTGGGGGAGAAGAATAGACAAATAGGAGATGGCTGAACATCCACCACCTAGAAGAACTTCGGCGGACCGTGTCAATAATAATGGACCCTTTAATAGGTTTATGGATCAATCCCTAAATACACCTGGAACGCGTATTCTTGGTTAATCATTTGACCAAAACACATATCTCCTTTTTCTGAACAGATTAATGGGCCTTTTTGCTTATCAATTTCGTCCCCTACTTCTCTTAACTTTTAACAAAAACAAATCTGCATAAATATCATAGATTGTGTGTGTGTTTAGTTTCACGTCGGAGAATTGATTCCGAGTCTAAAATTAATTGTGGATAAATATTCACATGTTTGGTTTCATGTTATAGCATCATATAATTCTACGAACTAACAATGACCATCATTTACACTTCACTTCCAAACCCCAGGACAGACGTTCAACCAAAATCAACCTCATCATCCTTATTTTCCATCAAGTGCCACACATAAGACTATGCACCAATCAACGAAACCATCTTGACCATATATAATCTACATAACCTCCATCACAAACTTAAATATTAAAATTAAAATTAGATACCAGCATCAATAAAATTATATAATAAAATTGTTGAACTATTTTCCGTTTGTAGCTTATTTTGTGGTATCATATTCATATTCACTAACCAACAAGTCGTTGGTCCGAGTGGTGTTGGGCTCGATCCCTTAAGCAAGGTCTCGGATTCGAGCCTTGTGGATAGAAAAAACGTGATTGGGAGGGGAGAACCCCACTAAAGGTGGTCAATCAGGTTCCCGATGGAGATTAGTCATCGACAAAGTCAGTGGATACTTTGTACAATCTCAAATGTACAATCAGATATATATTATCAATTAACGTGCAATCTCAAATGAATTGGTTGACCAATTAAATTGATCAACGTTTATTGTAATACAATATATTTGATTTTAAATAATTATTGAAATTATTTTGATTTTAAATGAAACAATAATGTAATTTTCATAGTATATATTAAAGTTCAAATTCTTGACTTATATAAAAAAAATTGAATTTTTTTACTTTAATAATTTATATGAATCTATACTATATATTATTCTTGAAAATTTTCGTTTCTTTAAATTGATGGATAAATTTTAATGGTATATATTGGATTTAAATAATTATGATACAACCACTAATATGAAGTAAATAATACATTTAATATATCAAAATAATTTCAATAATTATTTGAAATTTTCAAACAATCCATTTTTTATCCATAGGAATCGAAGACAGTACCAGGGGGTTTACAACACTCACGCAGCTGCTCAACCAACTGAGCTAGACCCCCTTGGTTCAAATAATCCATTTGAGATTGCATATTAATTGAGAAAAATATTCAATTTTTATTTTAATTTTTTTTATTTTAATAGTATATATATTGATTTTAAATAGTTAAGGTACAAATACTAATTTGAAGTAAATAATGCATTTAATCTTTCAAAATAAATTCGACTAACTATTTAAATTTTTCAGCTAATTGAATTGTGATATTTGTATCTGAGAAAGTATTTTTCAATTTTTTTATCTTGAATAATATTTTCTATTTAATCCATACTAGTATATATTTAATCTTTATTAACCTTTATTTTATAATTTAGAAATTATTACAACATCTTTATTATTTTTATTAAAATAATGTTTCAGAAATATTTATTGTAATATATATATATATATTAATAGTTTAATTTTAATATAGTTAATCTGTAATTTTTTTTCTAACTCACAAACTTCATGTAAATAAACTTTTAAAATTGATTTTTTTTGCCAATCAATTTGTAATATTCATAACTAAGAAAGGATTTCTCAAATTGTTACCTTGATTAATCTTTGTTATTTAATCTATACTAGTATGGTGACCCTGCGATGCACGAACATGCTATTATATTTTAAAATTCTAATGTTACTTTAGTTTATGTTTATTACATATATTAGTTAATAGTTATAAAACATAAAATTTAAATACTTAACAAAAAAAATACATAACAAAATAAAAGCATGACTTAAATTCACTGCTTCCAGTAGTAAATACTTCGTATCAATACCATAATCAGCAAAAACAAAAACAAAAAGTTGCTTAACCACATTTGACAGTAAAAAAAATACTTAACAAAATTAAAGTATGACTTAAGTTGCTTAACCATAAATGTTAACAACATTAAGATTTCATGAAATATATAAAAGTCCTAAACAAAATAAGAACAGATAAAGACTTCGTTGTCACTTTCCTAATTGGCTTAGTGGTGGAAACTTGGGTGCTCAGTTCCTTTTCAGTGTCATTTCACTTAGCTTTCGCATAAGGGTTGGTTTAAAGAGCTACTTTAGCTGAATCCATTGGTTTCTTCGTAGATAATTGTAGTTGGAAAGAATAAATGAAAAGGTATAACATATTATATGACAAATTACAATACATATGAGAATTTAAGTAAGAATGATAATGAAAAAGATAATAGAATAAATGTTAAATTTCAAATTCAAATTGACAATAAAATAGAAAGAATAGATGAAAATATCTTTTTTTTTATTCTTTATAGAAGAAAATATCTAATGACATATTATAATACAAATAAGAATTTAAGTAAAGAATGAAAAAATAATTGAAAGGAAAATAATAATAGGTCAAAATAAATGTTAAAATTAGAATTCAAATATTTAAAATATGTTAAAATTATGTGACAAATTACATCAACATCTCAATATTGCCCGATTATAGGAGATAAATTAGTTATTTGTTCCAAATTTATTGCAATTAGGCAGTCGATCATACAAATATCTTTAATTGTCAAAATAATTTAATTACCAATTTTTCTTATTTTGAGCATAATAGAAGAATTAGATTGAATGAAAAAAAAGTTACTCTAAAAAAATTAGTCCTTAATTGTATAAAAATTTTCCGCTTCGACTACCTTTTATTAATATAATATAATGAACATACCAACATTGGTTGGCACAAGTGATAGCGGCTTGTGTCCCTTAACCAAGTGGTCCAGGGTTTGAATCCTGGTGATGCCACTTCGGGTATGGAATAAACCATGTTGAGAGGGGAACACCCACCTTGGTGTGCGCTCACGGTCCCCGACGCAGTTTAGTCATTGCTTCCGACGATGAATAATCCGTACCAATACCATGGTCAGCAAAAAAAAATATATATAATGAGCATAATAGAAGAATTAGATTGGATGAAAAAAAGTTACTCTAAAAAATTATAGTTGTGGCTTGTACATCTAACAAAAAGCGATTCAATTTTTTTTCCATCTATAAATGAATTCTTTCAAATTAATTGAAATGTTCTTAATATAATAATGCCATTTAACTACAGACATCCTTTGTGCAGTGTTTGAAGATTTATAACTATTTTTTGTGATTTAAAAACATGATATTTTAAACAAATTTTTTTAATATAGTAAAAAATATTATATGTTTAAAAAGCATTATAGTCTTTATTCAAGCACTGTAGTCCTTACCACAATCCATGTGGGTGGAAAGTAAGGGGAAAAAAAGAACACTTCGAAGGAAGCTTTTGGAAGCATTTCATTATCAAGATATCAAACAACTATAATCCATTTCTCCATAAAGAAAAGTAAAACAAAGGGAAAAAATCCTCCATAAGTAAAACATGCATAGAATAATATCAATAGGGTGATGAGATAAAAAAAAGTTTATGTAATTGTGATTACTTTCTCTTTGTAACTGTCTTCATAGTTTTTGCAATAAACTAACCAATCTCTCTCTCTCTCTCTCTCTCTCTCTCTCTCTCTCCATTAGCAGATATTGTCCCAGCCTATCAATGCAAATTTAAAAATAGAAATTAAAGTTAAAACTCACAGGCACTAACAAAGTTTGATCCATAAACATGCGTTATTTCTTCATGTGTTACTCATTTGTACTTTGTTTTTGAAGTCTTTCACCATATCATCGACAATCATAGTTGTACCATATGCCTCATGTCCATTGCATCATTCCAACCGCAATTGATTTACAACGCAAACATTGCTTGCGTAAGGACTATAGCACATGTGGTTCCTTAATGGTATTCAAAATGAACAACCTTACAATAAAGGAATATGAAAAAAAAAAAGTAAACAATGGAATATGGCCGAAGAATTACCTTGAAAAAGTAAATTGAAAATTTTGTATCTTGTTGGAAATTACTTCACTAAAGGACTTTTTAGGACATTTGTCTTATCTGGCCGACCAAGATGCATTTATTTTGTTAATTATTGCATTGTTATGTATATATAACAACCTTATCTCATAATGCAAATTGTATAACAAATCCCTAAATCATATATAACAACCTTGATTGTAAATCGTCTAATTCTTAGGCTACCAAGATAAATGACTACCATGATGACATGCTGCAGCTACATGAGCGTAGTATTAGAAGCTAGACAATACGTATACGTCTCAACTATATATCTAGAGCTGTCAAAATGGGTCACAATCCATGGGCCAACCCGGCCCACCACGGGTTAGCTAGGGCCAGGTTGGATTGAAAAAAAAATATTTTCCAACAATTGCAAAAAAATTACCCAACCCACCAGGTTGAACCCATGGTGGGCCGGGTTGGCCCACGAGTTAGCTAGCTACAAAAAAAACCCTTTTTAGGTTCTAAGGCAATTATTCATTTCTTAGATTTGTTATTTAAAAGACTTGAAACTTATTGTAATTAATAATATTTGTTACTAAGATAATATTCTTTTATAAAATTTTGAATTTGAAGCATGATAGAAGTTGGAATTTGCTTTTTTTTTTAAATGATTTTTCATTATTTTATATATTAGGTGGGTCGACCCATTTAACCCACCAACCTGTGGTGGGCCAGGCTGGGCTAGTATTTTATGAACTCACTAAGAAGTGGGCCGAGTTGGGTTGGCCCACCTATTAAGCGAGCAAAGGTAGGCTAGGCCCAACGGGCTGGGCTGACCTGTTTTGACAGCTCTATCTATATCCCACTATGCCAACATGCTAGCGGATATCTTTTCCAGATGATGCTTGTAGAGTAACACACTCGTTACGGAGTGGTTTAATCCCTAAATTATAGAATCGGTTACTAACCTTATATAATATATAACAATTCACAAATTCTGAAAGATATCAAAATAATTCTAGAAATCTTTTTATATTTAATCTCTAAATTTTTTTTTAAAATGAAAATTGAAATCAAGATAACACATTTTTTTATTTTTACATTTATTACCTAATTACCTAATATACCTAATCCTGAAAACACAAAGCCAATATAGAAAACTCTTTGATTTTTATTATTTATAGTCTAAAAAAGGATTTTTTTTTTATAAAAAGGAACAAAATAATTTATAATTTACTGCGGTCAATATTGATTAAAATTTGTTTTAATATGGCAAAATTTCAGGTTTATAAAAAATAAAAAGATAAATGTATTATTCATTATTATTCTTGTTCTAATTATTTAGAATTAAAAAAAATTGTATCAAATTCAAATATTGCACCGTAATTATCTTAAACACATACATATTCTGTAACAATTGTGATTATACTACCTTTTAAAATTATTATAAATTCAAATACACAATAGTGCACCATAATTATTAGAGTTAATTTAAAATTATATAATTATCTTATCTTAAAATAATCTTAATTACCTTAATTAAAACATATATATGTTAATATGCAATTAATTTAATCATTTCAAATTAGAAGATATACTTATTCTAATCACCTTAATTATTATATTTATATAATTTTATGAATTAAAAAAATCTCTAAAAATTTGTCGCTCAATTTCATAAAATTTTCCACTCAGACTTGTTTACTTTTATTATAACTAGTACGGTGACTCGTGTGAAGCACGATCTAGAGCTATAATTGAAAAAAAATATTAAATTAATCACTCTAAATTTTTAAGAATCACATCAATATGTTTCCTCATTTTCCGATTATTCTCTGTTCTCTCAAATTATCCTTTTCAACCATGTGGCCAATCACATCTAGTTTAATTAAAAAAAAGTAAGAATTCAACAAAAATAATGTACCGTAAAAAAATTCAAATAATTTGTTGGCATACCATGTAACAATTTAAGAATTAAAAAATGAATATAGTTTATAACTCACCCATCAAATATACTTCGTCAAAGGCAGAAAGTATTTTTGAAAATGGAACAAATTCATAAAAGTTTGTTGGAATGTTGTCACACTTCGCCTCTGTTACTTTGGTAGTTGACATGAAAGTTAACTTCCATTTGTGATTAGTAACTCTCTATTTTTTCACTAGACCGCCTACAATAAAGTTCTCCATTATATACACTTTGTCTTCATGCAAAAGCTTTTCAAATTATAATCTTTCCTTATGGTAGCATGGATTTTAGTAGAATGCAAAAAAAAAATAAAAAATAGAAACAGATCAAATAAAGAAGAAAATAAAAAAAATTATATGGTTTATTATCAATTTTATGCTCTTACCTTGTCATCCAACAAAATCAAATCGATCAAGGCTAATCACTTGGCTCTTGTTATTGAAATAAGTACTCAACCACAATCCTTCAAGCGTAATATCGGAAACCATATACATCTTTGGTATCATTTTTCAAGAAGTATCGAGAGAAAATTCACGACAAATTGACAATAGAAGAGAAGCACATTTGTCTATATTTATATTAAAATTAGGTGAGAATTGATTTTTCAATTTAGAATACACAATAAATAAATAAAATAAATAGAAAGATATAACAAAATATATGCGACAAATTATAATACATAACACATAAAAGAATCTTTGTAAAAAATAATATAAAAAAAATTGGAACGATGCTCAATAGTGCAACTTAATCTTAGTAAACATATTTATTTACAAATATATATTCATAATAATTAATTTAATTAATTAGAATTTCAAATACTTGTTATAATTACCTTGGTAATTGTTGTCGCGTGAATGAAATTGTTACGTGGCCAAAGTGGAATTCGGCTAACTCTGAGCTCCAAAACGATTACAAAATAATCAAACGAAGATGTCAAAAGGGAGAATTTGTCTTTCGACTATGGGTTCTCAAACCACTCCAAAAAGCGTTTGAAATTTGAATAAAGTGAAAACAGAAATGACAATAGAAAAAAAAGATAAGAAAAAAATTTGAAATTTAAGGGCAATGACGAAAAGATAACAAACTGAAATTGTAAATAGCTGGAAAACAGTAAATTTGTTTGATTGATGAGAGGCCATTTACATTGTCTAATTCAGTGCTATTTATTTATATTAATTCTAACAACCTATACACTGAAAAGTTTATGATCATGCTAAGCTAACCACTATCACCACTAACTTCAAATCGGCTAACTTAACTCCAATTCAGCTATTTTTAACGCGTCTTCAAATGTCTTCATGCTCAATTGTTGTTCCTATTTTTTAGGCATACCTTGCAACCGTTCTGACCCATTATCTGAAACCACCTTATCTCCTTGATTTAAGGCAGCACTTGTCAACCACTTTTTAAATTAAATTTTAAAAAATAAAATTAATTTATCTTTTAAAATATATGAACTGAAAAATTCAAATATCTAGCCAACACAAATTCAAATCTTATCTTCACCTAATTTTCGGCTAACCTTCAAATTTCGGCTTATCTTAAAATTTTGAGTGTTAACAATAATGATTAACTTGATTATTCAAAATTTCAAATCAGAATACATATACTTATCATAATTATCTTATTACCTTAATTATTATATTTATATAGCTTCTATCAATTAAAAATAGATAAAAAATTTCTCTAAAAATTTATGTGTTAATAATAATTAATTTAATTATTAAGAATTTCAAATCAGAATATATATACTTATCATAATTATCTTAATTACTACATTTATAGTTTTATTAATTAAAAATAGAATATATATATATATATATACACTTCTAATAATTACTTTAATTATTATATTTATAAAATTCTATGAATTAAAAATAGATAAAAAAATTTCTCTAAAATTTCATGTGTTGATAATAATTAATTTAATTATTCAAAATTTCAAATCAGAATATATATACTCATCATAATTACCTTAGTTACTATATTTATATAAATTTATGAATTAAAAATAGATAAAAATTTTCTCAAAATATCCTGCTCAGATGTATAAAAATTCCCTCCAAGACTTCTTTACTCTTATTAATATAAAGATAAAGATAAATATTAGTATATATTTATTCTATATAAATCTTTATTTTAAAATTTAGAAATTATTACTTTTATTAATTTTATTAAAATAATTTTCATCACCTTTATTACTTTTATTAAAATAGTGTTTCAGTCACCTTTATTTTAACCTATATTAATAGTTATGATTTTAATATAGTTTAACATGTAATTTTCTTTTTCTAAATCACGTAAATAAGATTTTAATTAAAAATCAAGTTCACGTGCAATATTTTATAAATATTTAATGTGAATGTGTAATATTTTATAATATTTATAAAATATTTATAAACATGAAATCTTTTAATTTTCAAAATTTAATTTTAATCATTATATCTACCAAAAAATTAAATATTATAATTCACAATAAAACACACACACACACAATATATATATATTAGCCAATCAATTATGTGATTTGTCCTACCGTTAAATTTTTTTTATTGTTATTGTTTTTAATGCAATTAATAAGTACATATTGATTTTTAAAATTAATTTTTAATGTAAAAACAATAATTTGGTTACAAAGTTATTTTGTATGAACAAAATAATCAATATTGCCTTTACTTTTGGTGGGAAAAATTGTCTGTCATTTTCTATCTCTCTGACAATTAGGGATGGCAAAAAAAACCACACACGTGGATTTCTGCGGATAAAACCCGCAACGGATAATAAATTGGTATCTTTAACGGGTACCGGTGGGTAACGGGTACGAATATTTTCACTACCCGTTTGTTAACGGGCGAGGACGGGTATCATGGTACCCGTATCCACGGGTACCCGTTACCCGTTAATATTAAAATACTTAAATATTTTTTATATATTTTTTATTGGTACTTATGTTTTGAAGTATAATTTTATGTAGACTTATATTTTAGTGTAGTTTTATTTTAGTTTATACTTTAAAGAGTAATTTTTAGATAATTTTGTTTGGAGCTAACAAAATAATTTTTTTATTTTTTAAGAATTATCCATGGATATTTTTAACTGTGTAGAATATTTGAATAATTTTTGTTGTAAATATTAAAATTATTTTTTAAAAAGTAAACATTAGAAAAAATAAAAAAATATAATAAAAGTGTTTTAAAATATTTTTTTATTTTTTTAAAATATTCACGGATATTTAAAAAATCCATGGGTAATTGCTTAACGGGTACTCGTGCGTGTAACAGGCGGGCACAGACTGATATTTACCTCGCGGGGCGGGTAGCAGGTGACTACTACCCGTACCCACCCGCGTCCGTTGCCATCCCTACTGACAATAACTTTATAGAATATTATACAATATTAAACAATCAAATCAAATAATTATACTCAATAATATTAACAAAAAATTAAATGAAATCAATTAATAATAATAATAATAATAATAATAATAATAATAATAATTAGATATTTACTATAATAATAAAGGTCATGTTTGACATTTATCAATAATTGAATGCAATTTGAAATTTTAGGATTGAATATTATTATAAATGCAAATAAATTTTAATTGAATCAACGTGGTGTTGCCATGTGGCATTTTGCTACGTGACATGGATTTTGAGTGGGAAAAAAATCTTTAGCCTCAATTACTTTAAATAATGAGATATTTTCTTATTTTTTTATATTTTATATCAATTAAATAATTACAATTTAACATACACTCTTTCTCAAAAAATAATTATCTAGTGAGAAATTCTTGCATGAACATAAATTCAATACCTCATCCTTACATATAACCAATGAAAAATTCATAACTAGTAAAAAAATGCTAGCATGTAAAATGAAAAGAATTAATATTTATAATTAAAATAAAAACCCACAAACCTTTCCTCCATTTACATATAAAAAAGGAAACCCATGATTCTTTCTTCCATTTATGTATAAAACTGTAAAATTCAAAAACTTAAAAATAATGCAATGAGATAATAAAAAATTAACCAAAAATCCACAACCATATATATTTTTTCAATACAAATTCAATAGCTTTTTCCTACAGCTTACTACTATTATTATCTCAAACCAATACGAACAAAACTTAAATCCAGGTACACAAAATTGACTTACAATGCATATCCCAAATTGAGAAACAATAATTCATTAAGAAACTATTAATAAGGAGTAGTCAAGAGATCACACCTTATATATATATATATATATATATATATATATATATATATATATATATATATATATATATATATATATATATATATATATATATATATATATATATATATATATATATATATATATATATATATTTGGTACCATGTTATTTGTACAGAGTATCTACCGACTTTGCCGATGACTAATCTTCGTCGGAGAACCTGACTAGCCACCTTTAGTGAGGTTCTCCCCTTCCAACCACGTTTTTTCCATCCACAAAACTCGAACCCGAGACCTTGCTTAAGGGAACCAAGTCCAGCACCACTCGAACCAACGACTTGTTTTGTTGGTAATCACACCTTATATTTAGGCAATTACAAAAATTTCTATTTTATATTAAATAAGTAAATAAGTATTGATATATATATATATATATGGTAAAAAAAAGTATTATTGATATTCAAATATCATAGTACTTTTATCAAACATAAAATTACGAATGCAATCAAAATGTGTTTTATAAATAGAAGAATTTTTGTCGTAGCTAATTATTTTGAGGAAGATTTCTCAGCTTATTGCTCGTGAGGTTCAAACCATGTGCTACAAAGAGGAAAAAATTTTCTCGCCCTTCCCAGAGACACAAACACCTGCAATCAAAGAACAAAGGATAAACAAAGAGTAAATAAAAAAGAAATAGAAAAAGGAAAAATAAAAAGCTGATAGAAAACGGAACACTTACGTGCAATATAAATAGAAATAGAAATAGAAAGATTATAATTACAAATAGAAATTATTATAAATGTTGTGATAGAAAGATAATAACGGAAATTATTAATGTGATTATTATCTTTTTAATGTGATTGGCATTTATCATATCATAAACTTGATTATTTACCATAAAGGAAAGGATCATTATCGTTCTCATAAGATGATTGTTATCTTTTTAATGTGATTTTTATTTACAAACGAAATTTGGGCAATCTTTTTTTTTTATTGTGATAGAAAGCTAATAATGGAAATTATTATTTTACTTTTATATTTATTAATTTTACATAAATGATAATTAAAAATCTATTTATTAATTTCTTTTAATGCATTTATGACGGTAATAAAATTTAAATTTAAAAAGTTACATTTATTTGATTTTAATTATTGTGACATTTTTTTAGAATGTGAAATTACATTATTATCCCTGAAATTTTTTAGGGAAAAATATTTCTGCTAGATGTATATTCCTTAAAATAATAAAGGATAAATAGAAATAGAAATAGAAAGATTATAATTACAATGGAAATTATTATAAACGTTGTGATAAAAAGATAATAATGAAAATTATTAATGTGATTGTTATCTTTTTAATGTGATTGGTATTTATCATATGAAATTATTAACATGATTATTTACCATAAAGGAAAGGATTTTTATTGTTCTCATAAGATGATTGTTATCTTTTTAATGTGATTTTTACTTACAAATGAAATTTATGCAATCTTTTTTTTTATTGTGATAGAAAGCTAATAATGGAAATTATTATTTTACTTTTATATTTACTAATTTTATATAAATGATAATTAAAAATTTGTTTATTATTTTTTAATGCATTTATGACGGTAATAGAATTTAAATTTAAAAGTTACATTTATTTGATTTTAATTATTTTGACTTTTTTTAGAATGTGAAATTATATTATCATCCCTAAAGTTTTTTGGGGGGAAATATTTCTGTTAGGTGTATATTCTTTTAAGTAATAAAGGATAAGCCGTAGATTTAATACTCAGAAGAAAGGCTAAAGATTCAATACTAAGAGAATACCTAAATATTAAAATAGTACTTCATTAATAGACTAAGAAAGAAAATTCTAAAAGTTTTTAAAAGAAAAAATAAAAATAATCCTCACTCGGTGATAGTAAGTGAGACTTTAAAACTTTATATGTGTAAACTTTTTTTCATAAAAAAAAAAAACGTTAGAAGTGAGATGAATATGTTTTGAAATAAAAATTGAAGCAAATTGATTTTAGAGATGAAAACAAGAATTTACAAACTTTATAATTAATGTTATAATATTTTAGATTTAAAATGTCTGAGAAAAATAAGCTTAAGCAATTGTTGACCATTTTGGTAATTATTGAGAAAAAGTTAATATATACGATAGTATCTTTACAAGAAAAATAGGGTAAGGATAATTTCATTTGAAATAAAAATATTTATTTCTTATTATTGGCAATATTGAAATTTATTTAGTAAATTTCTCATTACATTTAAGCATTTAAAAATTTAAATCCTTGAGTGATGCAAATAAGTAAGGTAATTTTAATATTTAAAATTCTTGATGATTAAGAAAATATTTTTTAATTTTCTTAGAGAAACTATAATTGCATGAGATTATCGCGAATCCTGTGTCGTGGTAGCAGCTACTCATGTATGCCTACAAATACTTATTAAACTATTAAACTTAATATATATTTCTTAAACTTATGAATTTTCAAATAAGTCTATGTATATTAAAAATATATATTATTAAATAAAATACAACTATCACATACATACATATTAAAATATACAACATTAAAAATTAATTTTTTAATATTTTTATAAAAGGTAATTTATAAATCATTTTTAAATAGAAAAATTCAATAGAATACATTAAAATTTATTAGAAACACATTAAAATATACAAAATTTAAAAATTATAATTTCTAATGCTGTTTTTGAAACGTACATTATAAAACATTTTTCAAAATAGAAAATTTAAATATATATTAATATAATATGTAGAAATTGAGATATAATAATAATAATAATAATAATAATAATAATAATAATAATTTATCTCTTAATTACTATCTTTAATTATTATTCTAAGTAAATAATTATGAATTATTTTAACCTTTACTATACATCTAAGAAATTGTTATTTTAATTATTATGGTTGACAAAAATATCTTAAAATGAATATTAATATGTTTTTAAAGTTATTTAAATTTTGTTATATGTTAACAATTGATTTAATCTAATCTTTTTAACTTATTATACTTTTATTTTATGCATATAATATAGTAAGTGGAATTTTATTTACTAAAAATAATTAAATGAACAATTAAAAGCATAGAAGTTATGCTATTTATAAGATATTTATATATCAAGTAAATTAAGTCACATTAATATATATATATATATATATATATATATATATATATATATATATATATACACACACACACACATATATATAATAAAATAATAATAAATAAAACAATGTGATTGAAAATATCCGAGTAAAACAATAGAAGATGGATGTTCAGCTAGGCACCAACATGAACCAAGAAACGAATAAATTAAGTGGGCAACAACAAAAATATCTGAGTAAGTGGTGGCGCCAATGATTACATTTACACACGATATATCTAATAAGGTTAAAAATAAGACATTTTATAAGTTTATAAATAGCGTTCCATCCTCTACACCCCCATTTGGGAGGAGAAGAAGATGGGATTAAACAGTGGAATGGGATCCATCATGTGTCATCCTCTCCCATCTTCATTTTTGTAAACCAAACAAGGGATTATTTTCATCCTCCACTCCATCCCCCTCCATCAATCCAAAATAAGCATCCGTTACACACTCGTAACCTTTCTTCTTTGCTAGGGTTCGTCAAAGGTATGTTTCCTCTTCTCCCTTTAGTTTGAATTGATTGTTTGGTGTGTTTAGGTTCACAATTGTTTGGTGCGTTTAGGTTCAATCATTTTTGCAAGGGTCCTCATTGGTCTTCACATTCTCCCTTTCGTTATCACTTAACGGTATTTGAGTTATATTCCTCAGCTTTTCTTCTTCTTAAATAGATGTTTTTGACTTGAAATGTAATTTTTTTTAGCCATGACTTGTTATTCATTATATCAAGTTCCAGTTACACAGAAGTTTGGCCAACCAAAAATTGAAGAATTAGCGTATTGTGGAGCAAAAGAATTTACTCATTGTGGTAAGTTTTGTTCCCTAAAGTTTGGAACGTTGATTGATATTCCCTATTTTCATTAACGAATTTAAAGGAATGAAAAAGGTAGGATAAGACCAAAGAAAACGAAGTTGGTTGGTTTGACGTTGTTGTTACGGATAGTGAAGAACTCTAATCATTACAATATTCTGTGCATGTCCTTCTTATCCCTTTCTTCTCTTGCTATTGGATTATCTTTTGCAATTATTGTGTTATTATAACTATATATTCCTTTTCCTTTTATTTTTCTTTTGTACATACTTTATTTTGTGCATACTTTATTCTCTTGATACACACTTTTAGTGTAGAAGGATAGTATAATATATTAGTGATACACACAATAAATCAAAAGTTGGAAGGAATATCTTAGAATAAAGAAACTCTTATTGTTCCTCCTCTTTTGTTTTTAACTTTATAACATATCTACTATTATACTAAAATGCATACCTAATTATTTTATTGACCATTGAACAACTTTATTGCTTCATGTATTATCCTCTTCCTAAGCTAATTATATTATAAAGATTGCCAAATGAATAATACTACAGTGGATGCTAATGAAATATAGAGAAATACACTAGAAGGGGGGTTGAATAGTGTATTTATAATTTCTTTGAAAAACTTTGACTAATGTGAAGATAGTATATCTTAAGTTTTACCAGAACTTAGTAAAACAGAAAATTATGCTATCGTCCAGCAGTTTAAAATCAACAGTCCAATGAAACTGCTTTTTCTTGCTTTTCGTTAGAACACACGTAAAGGATAATCGTATATAAAATGTGTAAAGAATCACTTTCGTAGTATGTTGAAGAGATAGTTTAATAGATATGCAAGTAAGTTAGACAGTGAGAGAATAGAACACTTAGTTTTATACTGGTTCACTCAACTGAGCTACGTCCAGTTCTCCTTCAAAAACTTTTGAAGGGTTCTACTAATCAAGATCTGATTACTCTCAAGTATTCTAACCTTGCCACTTCTGGCTACAAGTATTCTCTAGGCCACTTCTGGCACACCCTTAATCTCCCCTTGAGATTAAACACAAACCCAAGTATTCTTTAACACTAAGCCACTCCTGGCTTTCCAAACAGAATTGTTTGAGTATAGAAAGTAAGACTTAGCTCTCACAGAGAGGATATTACAGTAAGTACGAATTTACAGAATCACTTAGCAAAGCTAAGAAGAATGCTCTTTTTGCTTAAGTATTGATCGTCCAGTCGTTTTGACAGAGATTCAGCTTTTTATAAATTTTTCGTCAGTTTGATACATGAGCTCATTCCTCTATTTATAGTCAGCTTGTTGAAAGGTATCCGTTGAGGGATCTGTTCCTTTGCCAAGAGTGGTTCTCTCCATAGCATGTGACCGTTGTCACGTTTTGACTTAGGGTGAAGAGATAGAAGTGACAGCCGTACTTTTAGCGCCTCTCCTACTTGTACTTTTTCTGCAGAGAGAAGCTTCTTCTTTTCCTGTTCAGTACTATTCGAAAAAACAAATAGAATGGCATATTAAAATATGAGAGAGTGATCGTTGCCTTATATTGAATCAACATTGAAAACGTATTTCCTTATTATATTATTTTAAGATAGTAACTACAGAAAGGGTTATTTAATCGTTGGACGCTTGTTTTCACAGGAGCATTGGACGCTGCCTGTAGAATTCTTGCAAAACACATTTGGACGCTTTTCTTATTAAAAACATAAAGTCCAGGTTTGAGAGATACAATACCATTGCGGAATTGGACGACGTAAATCCTATAACACTCAAACTAGATCATTAGATACTTCAAAATTTATCCTTTAGTTGTTATCATCAAAACCGAAATTCGAGGGGTTGGACATCGTCCAAGGTCTTAGAACCTAACAGCTAAGCCATAGCCGAGTCCCATTAACTAAAGTTAATTCAATTGATGCTATTTATAAAATGCTAACATCTGTAAATTAAGTCTTATTCAACACTAAATAAGAGTCTTCCTAAAAGTTCCTCTTTATATGCACACCAAGTTAGTCCCTAAATTACATGCTTTCAATTGTGCTTCTTTGCTTTCTCTTCCTTATATACATGCTTCCTGCCAAGCTTGCCTTTGTTTGTTCCCCCCCTCCAAAAGAACATTATACAATATGTCATTAAATTTTCTCTTCACATTTTTTTTTCTTTTGCAATTTGGCATAAATTGGTCAAGGTCATGCATGATGTTCACTGTTCTCTCCCTTCCCAACCAAATTAATTAGTTTTATGAACTTTTGAGATTTGTTTAAATGTTGTAGATGTAGATTCTTAGTCTTGTGTGTAGCTCTACTTCTGTTTGACCAAAAGCATATAACAATCTAGTTGCCTCTATACACACGCACGCACACACACACACAAATTTGAAGTTTAATTTTATGTTTTAATTTCAACTTTGGCTAAGAGCTGCCACACACAAATATGCATTCACCACAAATCATTCTTATTGTTTGTGCCTTTAAGAAGACATTTAGATAGAGCAAGATTTTATTGTACAAAATTTGCCATGATAAAGAAGGATTAATTAGGATTCATTATACTTGGGATAAAGAAAGATTAATTGAATCTTGCAATAGGAATTTCAACCCTTCAAATGTCTCAAATGCAAGAGCAAATGTCTCAAATGATAAAAGAGCAGATGTCTCAAATGAGAGAGGAGCAAATGTCTCAAATGAGAGAGCAGATGTCTCAAATGAAATAGCAAATGCTTCAAATGAGAGAGCAGATGCAAATACAGTTGCAAATACAGTCACAGTCACAAATACAACATATGCAAAGGCAATTGCAAACACAAATGCAGGTGCAAATGGAGGCACAATGGAAGGCTCAAACAGAGATGAAGGCAAAATTGAAGGAGATGAAGGAAGAGATGCAGGCACAAATGCGGACACAGATGGAGTTTTTTCGAACATAAAATATTGCATGCCTTAAAAAATGAATTATTTACTTTTTTTGTCTGGTTATTGCACTTTGGGTTAAATAATGTTTTTCTTATTATCCTTTGTAAGACTTTATGACAGATTTTGATTTATGTTGAAACATTTGTTTACTGCACTTTAATGATTTATGGGTTAATCATGCTTTTTATTTTTTCTTTGATTTATATAGGTTTAGTTATATCATGTGTTAATTTCAAATATAGAGCGTACTATAATAAATGAAATATGCCTTGATAATTTTGTTTAATTTCGGATATAGGTGTACACTAAAATAAAATCAACTTGAATATTTTTGTGACAGAATAGCAAGGGAATCATGTGCGAAGAAATAATTTTTTTAAGGGTGAGGGATTTGTGGGAGAATAACGAAGGATTTTAGCGAAGGAACTTTTAAATGAGTTGGTTTTATTTTACTTATAAGGAGATGGTTTGTTTTAAATGCCAGAAGCTCGGTCATATTGCAAGAGATTGTTAAGTTAATGTTAGAGTTGTACCCGTAAGAAGTGCAATGAGTGCTGTAATGTGGACCACCACACCTGAAGCATCTGATGCCTTGAGCTCCTAACTGAGCTACAACTGGACTTCCCCAAGGTTGCTGGGGTCTAGAATAAGGTTTCTTCTGAAAACTCCCCTTCTTATTACCAAAGGATCCATCACCATGAGTCCTGATTACTCTACTACCACCCTCCAGGCGTTCCAAAGTCTTCGCCTTCTCTACTAATGCAGGAAACTCCCTAATAGCCATAGGGATAACCATCCGCTTCACCTCTTGCTTCAAGCCTTCTTCAAATTTCCTACACCTCCAAGCTTCAGTAGTAGTTTGAGAATAAAAATGATCTAAGTGTTCAAACTTAGTCGCATATTCATGAACTGCCATGTTGCCTTGCTCTAACTTCATGAATTCAACTTCCTTGGCATATCTATCACTATCTGGAAAATACCTCTCTAGAAAGCTCTCCCTGAAGTTTCACCAAGTGAGGGGTTCTCCACGTGCTTCCATCATTTGTCAAGTTCCATGCCACTAGAACTCTGCTTCGTCAGCTAACATATAAGTGGCAAAAGTAACCTTCCTATCTTCGGGACATGCCATTGCCCTAAAGATCTTCTCTAGCTCCCTAATCCAGTGATTAGCTACATTTGGATCAGAGTCTCCTTTGAATTATGGGGGATCATTCTTCCTGAATTCAGCTAACCCTTGATATTCAGGTGGAATTGCTGCTTGAGCTGCTTGGGTAGCAACTCGAGTGGCCTCAAGCTGTGCCAAAGCTGCTTGATGTTGATGAGCCATGGTGGCACTCTGCTGTTGCATTGCAGCTGCCATCACCTCTATAGCATGGGCCATTTGGGCCATATCAGATTGAAGAGGAGGAGGAGGTCTAGGTGGTCTCACCATCCTAACATATGACCAAACCAAGTTAGAGAATAACCTTAGCTAAAGCCTTATACCCATCATAACAATCACACACAGCAAAAACATAACAGACCTATCCCTATAGGTTTGTTCAAAAGATGTGACTAGCTCTGATACCACTATTGTAAAATAGACATCTAGAGAATTTTCTAAAATTCCTACAAGTTGATAGTACCGAATTTGACTTTACAGTGAACATGGTTCAAAGAAATTAAGTTTTCTAACACTTACCAAACTTGTTTTGAGCTGGAAATTTTATAGGATAAAGGTAACACATTGGTATTTCAAAAATGGTATCCCATGTCTTCAAATTCATTCCCAATTGTTCCCAGTTAAATTTTCTCTAACAGCCTACATTTTGGACTCCAAACAGAGCTCCAAACCCTTGCCCTGTTCCTTTTCAAAATGTTAATTTAGAAGTTGTGCATGATAATTTTCATAATTATATGGTTAAAAATCTTGTTTTGTCTAGTTTTTAATGGTACAAACTCGAAAAATAAAAGATAAGTACACAAGTGTAAAATTGGAAAAAACTGAGACATGATCCAACAGAACACCAAAAACAGAACAGCCACATTGTGGGTCACGGATGAGCCTCAAAACGAAGTTATCTTGACACAGTGTCAAAATAAAAGTTTCTCCATTGTGTGTCTATTTTCATTCAAAACAAATTTCATGAAAAACCAACTATTAGATCTTCCGAAAATCACAAAACTGTGGGGACTGTACAGAGTTGGAAGAACCAAACAGTCATTGCCACTTTATTTTGTGGTTTGATTTTCACATGCAAAGCTTACCAAATAATTTCAAGAAAATTTGGGCATGGTCTCCTTTGTTTTAAGAGCCTTCCCAATCAATTTCAAAGATTAAATCAATCCAAAGACAGTACATGCAAATCCAACACAACCACTGCCAAAGGGTTCCCAACCCATTCCATCAATATCTCAAGTTCAAACACCAAGCAACACAACATAAACAACAAGAAGGGCATGCATGCTGTATGTGGTTGAGCCCTCTAACTCTCAACCACACTTAAACTGAAAATAGAATTCACAAGGAAGCTTCCCTTACCCTGTACTCTTGAAATTTCTTAAAAGAGAAACTAGGAGGAGAAATTTGAGGTTCTTTAGTGATCCTTCCCCAATTTGTGCTATAGAATCTACTAGGAGGAACATAAACCAACATCAAAACAAGCTTCAATCAAAATTTAACCCACCAACCAAGATTCTACATGAGACCCATTTCATGTCTACTTGGTGGGAGAAGGAAAAAGAACTTAAGAGGCCAAAGGAGAAGAAGAGGGGTACTTACCAACTAGAAATCAATCAAAGAAGCTCTTGAGATTAAGGAAACAAAGTCCTCTTTGAGTGAATTTCAAAAACCTAATATCTTGAGAGGAAAAGAGAAGCTTAGAGAGGGAGAAGAAAATGGAAGAAATGAGAGAAGTGAAGCTTTGCACGTTCAAAGCTTGGGTTTTATTTAAAATTTTTACTTTTTGCACCTATACTTCCTCTAAGGACACCCCCTTCTCTTATATTTTTTTTCTACAACTCAAGGGATTTACGTAAAAGTTCCAAAAATCTCACAATAACACTATGGCACATAACAAAACACAGAACTTAAGTTAATTATTATAGCAATCAACATAATTTAAATTTAATTTGCTCTTGCATTATTAATCAAACACTTAATCATACAATTAGGAAAACCACAACGTTACACTCTCCAAGTTCCTGTTCTCCCTCTTGAGTTTGGAGTGTGAGCTTCTACACAATTCCTTGTTTCCTTCTTCCCTAGAGCCCTTTTGATTGTTATGGAGTGGGTAATCTCTCCTCCTTCCTCCTTTGATCTCTTTGCTTCATTTCTTTTCTCTTTTCTTTCCTTGGGGTGACCCATAATGGGTTTTGATGTAGAACCCTTTATTGAGTGTTGTTTTTGGTTTATATTCCATGAGTATGATGTGGCGGGGCTAAAGATTTGAGAAAGCCCTTTGATTGAGCTCAAGATCTTCTTCTTCTTCTCAAAAAGCTAGCTTGGAGGTGGTTGTGTTAAGGGAAGCTCACCCATTTTTCTTGTTTTATGATGATTTTGAGTTGTTTGGTTTGAATCTTGGGTTATTTTGTTGGGGTTTAGTGTTTAGAAGCTTAAGGGTTGATTACTTATGTGTTTATTGTGAGTTTGGATGCTTAGGTAGTCATTAAAAGGGTTGAAAGCTCAGATTTTTGAAGAAATGTTGTTGCAGAATTCGCAATTTTTGCTTAAGCTAAAATTTGTAGCTCAAGCTAAATTTTGATAGAATTGGGTCTGTGCGAATTTAGCTGAAGCTAAAATTTTGAGCTCAAGCTAAACTTCGATAGAATTGGGACAACACAAATTTAGCTCAAGCTAAAATTTTTAGCTTAAGGTAACTTTTTGGCTTAAGCTAAATTTTCTAGCTTAAGCTAAATTAAGGCAGAATGTTTTATTTTACCCTAAATGCTTTCTTGAGAGTTTCTAAAACAATTCCAAGTGCATATAAAATGTTATTATGAGTTTTTATAATTATGTTAAAGTTGATTATAAGTTGAGATGATGTAATTCATATTAATATGCGGTTTTGGTGAGATGATTATAAGAATTCAAGGTGTGGAAAGTCTTACTTTGCTTAGAGAACTGGGGATGGGTTCATAAATGTGATGAGTACATGATTAGTGAATCAATGATATGATGGATGTTATGTAATTGTTTGAGATATGATTATCGAAATAGGAATGTAGATACTATTAATCTTATAAATGTTTAAGCAAATGTAGTAAGTTTATCTTTGAGAGAATGTCTTTATTGTTGAGATTATCATGTTATTGAAATACAGAGAAATACACTAGAAGGGGGGTTGAATAGTGTGTTTATAATTTCTTCGAAAACCTTTAACAAATATGAAGATAGTATATCTTAAGTTTTACAAGAACTTAGTAAAACAGAAGATTATGCTATCGTCCAGCGGTTCAAATGCAACAATCCAATGAAACTGCTTTTTCTCGTTTTTCGTTAGAACACACGTAAGAGATTATTGTAGATAAAATATGTAAAGAAACACTTTCGTAGTATGTTAAAGAGATCGTTTAAGAGATATGCAAGTAAGCTAGAAAGCGAGAGAATAGAACACTTAGTTTTATACTGGTTCACTCAACTGAGCTACGTCCAGTTCTCCTTCAAAAACTTTGAAGGGTTCTACTAATAAAGATCTGATTATTCTCAAGTATTCTAACATTGCCACTTCTAGTTACAAGTATTCTCTAGGCCACTCCTGGCACACTTTTAATCTTCCCCTGAGATTAAAACAAACCCAAGTATTCTTTAACACTAAGCCACTCCTGGCTTTCCAAACAAAAATGTTTGAGTATAGATAGAAAGAGTAACTCTCACAGAGAGGATATTACAATAAACACGAATACACAAAATCGCTTAGCAAAGCTAAGTAGAAAGCTCTTTTTGCTTAAGTGTTGATCGTCCAGTCGTTTTGACAGAGTTTTGGCTCTTTTTCAATGTTTTCGTCACTCTTTGATGCAGGAGCTGGTTCCTCTATTTATAGGAAGCTTAGTGTAAAGTATCCGTTGTGTGATCTGTTCCTTTGCCAAAAGCGGTTCTCTCCAAAGCATGTGACCATTGTCACATTTTGACTTGGGGTGGAGAGATAGAGGAGACAGCCGTACATGTAGCGCCTCTGCTACTTGTACTTTTTCTGCAGTCAGAAGATTCTATGTTCCTGTTCAATACTATTCAAAAGTTCAAATAGATTTTCATGTTATAATGAGAGAGAATAATCATTGCTTAGCAGAGAATCTTCATCGAAAATGTATTGTTATATTATATTAATTTTAAGATAGAAAACATAGTCTGTAGCTTATACAGACATTGGACGCTCGCTTTTACAAGAGCATTGGACGCTCGCTTTTATAAAAGCATTGGACGCTCGCTTTTACAAAACATATCTGGACACTTTCCTTATTGAAACATAAAGTCGAGGTTTGAGAGATACAATACCATTGCGGCATTGGACGACGTAGATCCTATAACACTCAAACAAGCCAATTAGATACTTCAAAATTTATCCTTTAATTGTTATCATCAAAACCAAAATCCGAGGGGTTGGACATCGTCCAAGGTCTTAGAACCTAACAGTTATTGATTAAGATATATATATGTTTTGATGAGATGATGATGATGAATGATATTCTTGTATTGTAACTGTCCCTATATGTTGGAGGGTTAGCTATGTCCTTTGGGAAAGTTTTTATTGGAAAATGGTATACTTGGGAGGGTGAGTTATACGCCAGAACTCCGGCCCACTAAAGCGACCCAGGGGTCTCACCTAGTGGGATATCTTCCCGAGTACCACCCCTATGTTTTGACTCTGAATGGCGTGTCAGAGTGTTGAGAACTACTTCCCAAGAGGTTTAGTGACCTCTCTAGTGTATAGGGAATGGACTGTTGTCGTGGTTGTGGTTTGTTGAGATGTATTTGGACCCATAAGTCAGGCCATTGAAGATGGCGGGTATGGAGGTATTGTATCTAAGACTGCAAGGGACTCCAAATATGTTTTGCCGTTGGAATATTGTGGGTGCACAGTTGGTGCATAAGCATATGAGTAGGCACGTAAGTTGAGGGTGCTTAGTGGGCTCTCAACCTAGTGTTAGGGGTTTTCGTGGTGGCTAATGGGATTAGTCCTATAGAATAGACGAGTGGGCGAATCCCTATAGATGTAAGGTCTTACAAACCTACAGAGGAAAGCCATTACCCACACTTGTCTATTTTCGATAAAACCACACTTCCCCCGTAGGGTCAGCCCAAGAGACTCCCTAAATGGTCAGATAGTGAGACTATGTTAGGGGATGGGGCTTATGGGGGACTACTCACATGATGTTGAACCTCCATGGAGTAGAGTCAGTGTTTGGTATTTGAGGTTCTCTAGTGGTTTGTGATGTACATAAGTTATGATGATGGTTTTTGGTGATTTGAATTATGATGAGGATTGTGATACTAATGTTTAAATGTAATTCATGATGTTGATGACTCATGGTGATAATTGGTTATGGAACTATGTGGTTGATGATAGTTGAAGATTTATATTAAGATTATGTGGTATGCATTAATTGAGATAATGACGTTATGATGTTGTTGTCTGATGTTGGTTATTGATGAACAATGTGAGATAACTTTTATATAAACCAAGTTTTGTATAAAGATTACTAGCTATTATGTAATATATTTTCAAAGTATGTAAAGTTTAGTTTTCTTCCTTTTTCCTTATTTGGAATCTATTTATTTGTATATGTAAGGTTTTGTTTTGGTGAGCTTACCCTTGCGTGTGGCACATGTGGTTGTGACTGTGATGATCTTGAACTATGTTCGAGGGAGCAGATGGAGTGTAGGTGGATCTTCCTCTTGGAGATATTGCAGATAGAGTGTACGAGGGATTGAAGACACAATCATTTATTTCCCTTCCTTTGTTTGGTCTTATGTATAGAATGGACTAGTTTAGGGGTATTTTGCATTTATCATGTGAAAAATGTATGTACGCATAGTTTTAGTTAGTTAAGCTTATAAAAGAGATGTTTATAATTTGAGCTTTGAATTTTATTTGTTGGTTTTAGGAATCGCGGAAAAATTCTCTTGGGTTGCTTATATCTTCAGCAGGAGGCTTTGCTGCAGTTGATTCCATGGGCTTGGATGCGTCAACAATGGGCTCTCTATCATCCTTGAACTTTTCAGATTGGACGTGAGGTTCTTCATGTGAAGTGACAAAGTGCTCCACGTCTACTGGTACAGATGGGTCCAGGTCAAGATGAGCTAGCACCTTTGTTACTTTGGCAGATGCTTCATCCAACTCTGCTTGTGTAGCTTTCGACTTGGCAACCTGATCTTCCTTTTCTGTGGTTGCAGTCTCAGCTTGCTTAAGAACCAGCTGCTCTAGACGAGCTTGTTCTACACCTCTGGCCTCTTCTGCCTTGTACTCCTCATGTAGAGTTTGGAGTTCCTCCACAAACTCTGTGCGATCCAGTGTTCGAAGATCAAACACTTTGTTGCTTCTGATGATAGGCAATGTCTTCATGAACTCCAGATAGTCATCTGAATCTTTCAGAAAGCAGGCAAAGGTGTCTGAAAAGTGGTGAGATGTCACTGGACGCAGCACCTCAAGACCATAAGGGGGTGAACAAAATCACTCTTGGAGCTGCCGAAGGAGGAGGCCTTCTGGGAGTCGTTCCATAAGATATGGCGCCAAAAGATAGTGGAATCAAAGGTTCCGAGTGGACGCGTAAGCTTACCAGTTTTGTCAAATAGATGACCCCAGGTATGAGAGGATTTTTGCAGGGTTTCAACTTTCTCTTCCCTGCTTGGCATCTCAATGCCGTAGAACTTGTACCCTTTCTTGCGACCAGCATCATATAAGGGTAGTCTGGGACACACCCTGTCTGGTACAAACTTTATTTCTGTGCCGTGGCTTATGTGAAGGTTTTGTGGGTAGGCGATGGCTTGGTTTGGTATATACATTTGTTGAAGAAGTTTACCAAGTTCATCATAGTCGCCTGGCTGGAAGTTTAGGATTGGAGTCCCAGCAGGTAGAGGCAGGAACTTTGTGATGGGAGTCCAGATGCGAACATCCTTGACCCACTCTACATCTGGACGCTGCTTCGTCTTGGAAGGGTCCAGGCTTTCTTTAATGGCCAATTGCAATTCTGCGGCCAGTTCAATATCCCTGCTAACAGGGGGCTTCTTGGACGGTGCCTTCTTCTTTCTTGGAGCCTTCCCTTTCTGCTCCATAACCGTCTTTGTGAATCGAGACGCAACCTCTACATCTGGTTTATGCAGATCTTCTACTGCTGGATGTACCCTTTGTTGGGTTCCAGTTGGACAAGAGTAAGGTTGAGTCATTCGGATCAAGTGTGGATACACTTCTCTCGTCTAAGTGGGCAAGGGGTTACTGATTATTGCTCCTTCTGGCAGTGCAACATAGTCAGCTGAAGGATCATGAGTATAATCATGTCTCGTCCACTCTGGTGCTAAGACAGTAGTCAAATGCCTCTTCAAGGGCTCTTGTAGAGGCCTCCGGATCACATCTCTTCTCTTACAGTAATTCTGTTCATTTCGTGTAAGGAATGCAACCGGAAAACATTTTCTATCTTCTTCTTCTTTGGTTATCTGCTTGGGGGGTATGGTCCACGGGGACCAGGCATCCCTCCATGCATCCCTTGGATGCACAAACTTGGTCAGGTCTAAGTGAAGATGTGGAAGCTGGGTTGTTGATGTGGATGGAGCACAGGATGGAGTTGGTAGTGGGGCGCTGGTGGATATGCTGTCTGTGCCTTGGGAGGATGGTGGTAGAACTGCAACTCTCTTTGGTCTTGATGCCTGAGTCTTAACTCGACGAGGCACATTAGTCGGAAAGGAAGTTGGTTCAGCAGATTATACCTTTTGCTTCTTTTGCTGAGGGTCCTCCTTCTCCTCTGCTTTCTTCATGATTTGACCAATTGGAATCTGGTCATCATCGTCAGAGTCGTTCAGTATTTGAAGCTTCCTAACTGATCAGTGCATTTTCATGCACATTCTTCTACTGTTATTCTTAGGCATTTCCTTAGTTTATTTCATTAGTTTCACCATTTTAGTGTGTTTTCATATTTAAGTTTGTTTCTAGCTTTATTTAATTTTCGTATTTTATTTTCAGCATTAGCAGCTTTCAATGGAAGATTCATAACTGGAGCTACAGGAAACCTTTGTCTGGAATACCACGGCCGTGGTAGCCTAAGCACGGCCGTGCTAAGCCACCACAGCCGTGGTTAATTTACCACGACCGTGCTCGGAAAGCACGTAGATTGGACCTCCAGACTATGCAAGGACCACGGCCGTGGTTAATTTACCACGACCGTGCTCGGAAAGCACGTAGATTGGACCTCCAGACTATGCAAGGATCACGGCCGTGGTCATCTCCTCAGCACGGCCGTGGTGATCCGCGTTAGCAGTTTAAAACTTTATAAATATAGAACACAGGGCCGCGTACTGTACACGTTTTTACTGTAGACTCTCATTCATTGTTCACGGAATTCTTTTAGAAGGTTTTGAACAATTGTAATGGAGAACTAAGTTCCGAAGAATCGATCTGCTGTAATCGGATTCCACTTTGAGGTTCTTTTATAAATTCCATATCAATCTGTTTCCTTTGATTTATTCCAATAATCTCAATTGATTGCTTAATTTGATTGTTGTTATAGGATATAATTCTTAAATTCGATTGGTTGTTTGATCTTGAATCAATTTCGCGTTAACGTAGCTTTTGCATTATCGCGTTTGATCATA
The DNA here is from genome assembly GCA_026413185.1 of Pueraria montana var. lobata. Taxonomy (NCBI): domain Eukaryota; kingdom Viridiplantae; phylum Streptophyta; class Magnoliopsida; order Fabales; family Fabaceae; genus Pueraria; species Pueraria montana. The sequence goes on from CM048656.1 coordinate 46,588,645, forward strand.
TTTCCGTTTGCTTAATCCGGAATTCAGGAACATACGCCGTATAATTTCTATTGCGCTTGTCAGTAGTTATTATAGTCGAATAGGATCTGATCCGTTTAGGGAATTGGAATTTATAGGGATCAATGATAAGTTGGAAGTCGATACAGTAGGTTGATTCGCTTTAGCTTACTTGATAATCATAATTTATTTTAATCCCTTTTTCTTGATATCATAATCAAACCCCCCATTAATCGTTACTGTATTGATTGATAATAATACAAGAATCCTTGAGAACGATACTCGAGTTGTCGTTGCCGTAACTATACTTTCAAAAATCACTCGTTTTGATCCGTGTGCGACAGCGGATCAAATTGGCGCCGTTGCCGGGGATTCTTGTCGTTATTAATCGATATTAGAGTCATAGGTTTAGTGTTCTCGCGTTTAGGCTCTAGTTTCCCACTGTTTTGGCCAATTCGCGCATAGAGTCGAAAAAATCGGTTTTTGGAAAAATTGTGTCTGATTGCAAATATTTTTTCCCTGCTGGGACCAGAAAAATTGTGCGATCAATAGTCCCCTACTCTAGAAGAGTTATGGGACGCAGACCTCAAATCGCCAAATTCCTCTTTTTTCTATTTTTAATTAATTTTTTACTGTTTTCATAGTGTCAAAAAAATCCAAAAAAATTCTCAAAATTCAAATTTCACTTCATTAGATTAATTTTGGTGTTTTTATATTTTTTTGAATTTTTTTTTAATCATTTTCCTTCATTCTGTTTGTTTTTGCATTTTGGGGACATTGTTGGCATTTTGACAATTGTTGCTGCATTGCTGCATTAGTCCTAGCTACTAGGTCTTCTTGTTCTGATCTTTTTGATTTTGATCCTGAGGTAGAAAGAACTTTTCACACACGACGTAGAGCAGTCCAGGCTAGCAATAGTTCACTACCCGTAATTGATTCTGACACTGATTCCGATTACTTGCATAACTTGTTTGAGTCAGATTCTGAAATTGTTTTTGATATGGCTGACCAAAGAACTTTGAGGCAGTTGGCTGCCCCTGATGTGAATTACAATGGTTTATGCATTGAGTATCCTGAAGCTGTTGCACCTTTTGAATTAAAATCTGGTTTGATACACTTGTTGCCAAAGTTTAATGGTCTTGCAGGTAAGGATTCGCATAAGCATCTGAAAGAATTCCAGGTTGTGTGTTCTACACCCTTGAGGCCTGAAGGAATCACTGAAGACCATATCAAGCTGAGAGCCTTTCCATTTTCACTACAGGGTGCTGCCAAGGACTGGTTATACGATCTTGAACCGCATTCTATCACAACTTGGAATGATTTGAAAAAAGTCTTCCTAGAGAGATACTTTCCTGCCTCCAGAGCTGCATCAATCAGAAAGGATATATGCGGTATTAGACAAGGCAATGAGACATTGGCTGAGTATTGGGAAAGATTCAAACAGTTGGTATCCAGTTGTCCTCAGCATCAGATTACCGAGCAGTTACTTATCCAATACTTTTATGAAGGATTGCTACCTATGGATAGAAACATCCTTGATGCTGCTAGTGGTGGAGCACTTGTTGATAAGACTCCAGCAGATGCCAAAACCTTGATTCAGAACATGTCACTCAACTCCCAACAGTTCACAACCAGAAATAATTCTGCGGTCCAAACAAGGAGTGTGAACGAAATTCAGGTTTCCTCCAACAAAGCTTTAGAAACCAGAATTGACGAGCTCACCTCCTTAGTGAAACAGTTGGCAGTAGGTAAACCTCAACCAGCAACCTTGTGTGGTATTTGTACTTCCGCAGAACACCCGACCGACACATGTCCTCTTTTGCAAGATGAGTCGATTACCGAGTTACCCCAAGCTTATGCAGCAGCCCTTTACGGAAGCAATCAGAACAGGTACAACAACACTCCTGACCTGTCCACCAACAAATACCATCCCAATTGGAGGAACCATCCCAACCTTCGATATGGAAACCAGCAGCCCACACAGCAACAGCTAGTGTTACCCCTTCCGAGACCACAGAACACTCCACCAGCTACCACTTCTGTACCTTCTGGACCTTCATTAGAGGACCTGGTCAAGCAACTAGCTGTTAACAATCTTCAGTTTCAACAAAGAACATAATCTAGTATTCAAACCTTGCAGACACATATTGGACAGCTTGCCACCTCAATGAATGCCATGCAAGCTCAAGGATCGAACCAACTGCCTGCCCAAACAGTTGTGAATCCAAAAGGTCCTAATGCTGATGTGAGTGCAATTTCCTTGCGATCCGGAAAGGTTACAGAACCAGCCCCCGAAAAAAATAAAAAAATTATTGAGGCAACATCTGAACCTTCTCCATTTGCACCTTCTCCACCTTCTTCTGTTGTGGTAGAAACTGAAAAAAATAAAGAAAAAGAGTATGTTCCACCAATCCCCTTCCCACATAGAGTTCTGAAAAATAAAAGGATTGAGGAGGGAGACAAGGAGAGAGAGATCTTGGATGTTTTCAGAAAAGTTGCGGTAAACATTCCGCTTCTTGATGTAATTAAGCAGGTTCCAAGGTATGCAAAGTTGCTGAAAGATTTGTGTACAAATAAGAGGAGGATGAAGGGAAGTGAAAGAGTCAACTTGGGAAGAAATATTTCTGCTTTTATTCAGCCCAAGCCTTCATGTGAAAAAGTTACCGGCGAGCAAAATGTTTCAGCTCTCACTCAAGTCTTGCCGCAAAAGTGCAAGGACCCGGGAACTTTTGCTATTCCTTGTACCATCGGGGATAGTAAATTCGAGAATTGCATGCTTGATTTAGGAGCGGGCATTAATGTTATGCCTACTTCTGTTTATAATACCCTTTGTCTTAGTCCTTTGCAGCATACAGGTTTAATCATTCAACTGGCGAACAGGAGCAATGCCCGCCCCGTGGGAGTAGTGGAAGATGTCCTTGTTCAAGTTAACGATTTGATTTTTCCTGCAGATTTCTACATTCTGGACATGGAAGGAGAAACTAAGTCAAGCAGAGCTCCCATCATTTTAGGCAGACCGTTCATGAAAACGGCGAAAACAAAAATTGATGTTGACGATGGAACCATGTCCATGGAATTTGGTGACATTGTCGCGAAATTTAACATTTTCGATGCCATGAAACATCCCTTGGAAGAGCATTCCGTTTTTCATATTGAATTGATCCCTGAATTGGTTGATGACACTTGTTCTGAATTATTTTCACTTGATTTTCCATCTTTATCGGGTTTTGATGATGTTTACTCATGTGCTGATTGTACTGACACTAACCTTTGTGTTGTATGTGCTGAGATTGATTCTGCCTTGCAGGGTAACATGTTTCCTACAGGTGAAGTTGTTGTCGATGAAGTTGTTGTCGATGAAGTTGTTTATGCCGCTGATGCGCTCGACATCCCGGCTGCCCCAAACACTCCATCCATCGAGCAGCCCCCGTCCTTAGAGCGGAATGAAGATCATTTTCCGATTCAGGATGACTTTCCTGATGAGCAGCTTTTACTTTTGCATGGAGTTACTCCTTGGTTTGCTGATATTGTAAATTATCTTGTTACTGGTGTTTTTCCTACAGGTGCATCCAAGGCACAAATTCATAAACTCAAGAGTGATGCCAAATATTATGTTTGGGATGATCCATATCTTTGGAAGTTTGGTAGTGATCAGGTGATTAGGAGATGTGTCCCCGACTATGAGATTGAATCTATTTTACATTTTTCTCATGCATCTCAAGTAGGGGGACACTTTGGTCCGCAAAGGACTGCAAGAAAAGTCCTAGACTCAAGTTTCTACTGGCCCACTGTTTTTAAGGATGCTTATGAGACTTACCGCACTTGTAAAGAGTGCCAGATAGCAGGTACAGCCATCACTCGTAAGAGTGAAATGCCTCAGCAACCTATGCTTTTCTGTGAGGTATTTGATGTATGGGGAATCGACTTCATGGGTCCTTTTCCTGTATCATTTGGTTTTCTCTACATTTTACTTGCTGTTGATTACGTTTCAAAGTGGGTAGAAGCTATCCCCACTAGGACTAATGATTCAAGAGTTGTTGCAGATTTTGTCAGGTCCAATATCTTTTGCAGGTTTGGAATACCCCGAGCCATCATAAGTGACCAAGGCACTCACTTCTGTAACCGCACCATGGAAGCTTTGCTCCGGAAGTATGGAGTTTTGCACAGAGTCTCTACTGCATATCACCCACAAACTAATGGGCAAGCTGAGATCTCAAACAGGGAGATCAAACAGGTCTTAGAGAAAATAGTGCAACCAAACAGGAAGGACTGGAGCCGCCGTCTAGAAGACGCACTTTGGGCTCAAAGAACAGCTTTCAAGACACCCATAGGGATGTCTCCTTATCGACTTGTTTTCGGTAAGGCATGTCACCTTCCTGTAGAGATAGAACACCGTGCTTATTGGGCGGTGAAAAGTTGTAACTTGGAAATGCAACAAGCAGGTATTGAAAGAAAACTCCAATTACAACAGCTTGAAGAGTTTAGGCTAGAGGCTTATGAAAGCTCTAGGATTTGTAAAGAGAAAACCAAACACTTCCATGATAAAATGATTTCTAGGAAGGAATTCTCTGTGGGCCAACAGGTTTTACTGTTTAACTCCCGCCTTAAGCTTATGGCTGGGAAACTTCGATCCAAATGGATTGGCCCTTTTGTTGTTACTAATGTTTTCCCTTATGGTGCAGTAGAAATTAAAAGTGCAGGTACTGACAAAGTTTTCAAGGTCAATGGGCAGCGCCTGAAGCTGTTCCATGAGAGTTCAGTGCCTGAAGATGCAACCATAGAAGAGCTTTCTTTGGAAGCGCCCAACTACACTGCAACTTGATCAGGGGGCACCCTTTCCTTTCTCTCATTCTTACTTTATAATTGAGTTCTTTTCATTGAGGACAATGTATGTCTTAAGTGTGGGGGAGGGAACCATTTGTTTTTGGTTTGTTTTTGTTTCAAAAAAAAAAAAAAAAAATGGAAAATGCATGCTTTTTCGTTGATTATCTTGCTACAATTGTGAGTATTCTCTCTGTTCTTTGTTGAAAGACTTGTGGTGTGATGTGACGGATTCTTTTTACGCATTCTTAGTTTGTATGTTTGACTAAACTCTAAATTGTTCATCACTAGTGGAAGATCTCTAACCCTTGTGAGATTTTGAGCCTAATAATGGATAACATCAAAAATCCATCTCTTTCTTTCTTGTGTGATTTTACTCATGTTTGTTAGTCTCTAGAACTTGAATTGACTCTTGTTGAAGTTTTTTTTGTTTACTTGTGCACACTGAAATGATAAAGGCATCTTGTTTTGTTTTGTTTGTTTTTACCTAGTTAGCCAAAAAAAAAAAAGCCAACCTTGATAATATCATCCCTTTGTTTGGAAGCCCCTTTGAGCCTATTATCCTTTTTTGTGTTTAAAACTCATTACAAGCCGAAAAGTGAAAAACAATGTTATCACCCTATTCAAAGGGTTGAAAGGGTCTTGTATAGAGTTGTGTGGGGTTGAACATTGTTGTTATGATGTTGGTTGGCAGAGAAAAAAAAAAAGAAAAAAAAAAATAGAGAAGGATGTCAATGCTAGTCCTTCTGAAGAAAAAAAAAAAAAAAAAAAGAGAAGAATAAAAGGAAAAGGAGAAGAGAAATAAGTTGTGAGGTTGTTGTTCAATCACCATTGAGATATTATTTAGTTCAACTCCCGCAATTCTTTCAATTTTCTTTTAAACTCTTTGAATTTTAGCTTAGTACCCCTTTAGGATGTATCTCACCCTGACCTTGGCCAAGTTACAACCATAATAAAAGTCCTTTTGATCTTTGTGTGCAATGTATTTCAAATTGTGAATGTTAGAGTCTTTTCAAGCTTATGGTAGTACTATCTCTCATGTTGTGCTTTGAGTGTAAACAGTAACCTAAACACTTGAGAGTTGAGTGGAAACAGTTTATCTTGTGAGGATCTTGATGCTTTTGATGTACTTTTTGGTAATCTGTTTTTCATATTTACTTTGACTGTCACAAAAGAGTTACTCACTAATGTCATATTCTTTAAGCTTAGTATTAGGAGTTTGCTTGCACTTTGTATCCTGATAACCTCTAAGTTTGCATGCTCTATTCCGTTTTTTGTTTTGAAGTTTTTTCTGTTTTGAATTTTTAATTTTGCTCGGAGTGCAAAAGTTTAAGTGTGGGGGAATTTGATCAGTGCATTTTCATGCACATTCTTCTACTGTTATTCTTAGGCATTTCCTTAGTTTATTTCATTAGTTTCACCATTTTAGTGTGTTTTCATATTTAAGTTTGTTTCTAGCTTTATTTAATTTTCGTATTTTATTTTCAGCATTAGCAGCTTTCAATGGAAGATTCATAACTGGAGCTACAGGAAACCTTTGTCTGGAATACCACGGCCGTGGTAGCCTAAGCACGGCCGTGCTAAGCCACCACAGTCGTGGTTAATTTACCACGACCGTGCTCGGAAAGCACGTAGATTGGACCTCCAGACTATGCAAGGACCACGGCCGTGGTTAATTTACCACGACCGTGCTCGGAAAGCACGTAGATTGGACCTCCAGACTATGCAAGGATCACGGCCGTGGTCATCTCCTCAGCACGGCCGTGGTGATCCGCGTTAGCAGTTTAAAACTTTATAAATATAGAACACAGGGCCGCGTACTGTACACGTTTTTACTGTAGACTCTTATTCACTGTTCACGGAATTCTTTTAGAAGGTTTTGAACAATTGTAATGGAGAACTAAGTTCTGAAGAATCGATCTGCTGTAATCGGATTCCACTTTGAGGTTCTTTTATAAATTCCATATCAATCTGTTTCCTTTGATTTATTCCAATAATCTCAATTGATTGCTTAATTTGATTGTTGTTATAGGATATAATTCTTAAATTCGATTGGTTGTTTGATCTTGAATCAATTTAGCGTTAACGTAGCTTTTGCATTATCGCGTTTGATCATATTTCCGTTTGCTTAATCCGGAATTCAGGAACATACGCCGTATAATTTCTATTGCGCTTGTCAGTAGTTATTATAGTCGAATAGGATCTGATCCGTTTAGGGAATTGGAATTTATAGGGATCAATGATAAGTTGGAAGTCGATACAGTAGGTTGATTCGCTTTAGCTTACTTGATAATCACAATTTATTTTAATCCCTTTTTCTTGATATCATAATCAAACCCCCCCATTAATCGTTACTGTATTGATTGATAATAATACAAGAATCCTTGAGAATGATACTCGAGTTGTCGTTGCCGTAACTATACTTTCAAAAATCACTCGTTTTGATCCGTGTGCGACAGCGGATCACTAACCTTTGGCTTTTCTGGAACAAGCTTCATTGGAGCTGCCTTTGGACACTGCTCAGCTTGAGCAGTTTTGGACGCATCAGTCCTTGGACGCTTCTCTGCTGGGGACTGAGCAGTGGAGGTGTCAGCATGTCTCTTCTTGGTTCTTTTCTCCCTTTCAGCATCTTCCTCATGCATCTGAGACATTTGTCGTGTAACTTTTCTGCTCCCTTGTTCCTCCATCATCCTTTTGATTTTCCTGCCTATTCCAAGAAGATCAATCTCCTCCTCATCATCATTGGAGATTATCTTGCTTTGTTCATGTCGTTTCTTGTTGATGCTGTCTTCGTCCAAATCCCTTAGGACCTTGGCTGTCAGCTTGATCTTCATGGGCTTTATGTTGGCCTCACCAAATGGTTGTTGTGTTGCCACCATTTGCCCTTTTTTCATAATATCTTCGTAAGAGGCTTCGTCCAGTTCATCAAAGAAGCGTTGATAGACCTTCTGGTCCCAGAAGATCTTGTTTAGCAGGGCGGCGTAGAAGATGTCATCATTTCCACCAACAGTCTTCATCATTCTAACAACATTGATGTAAATGGTGTGAGGGAGGTTGAAGGGAATACCTTCCATAATATGGAATATCACAAACTTGTGTAAGTTCGTGACTGAGTCCTTAGACCTAGCTTTGTGCAGGATACTTTTGTTGCACACCTACTGCCAGATTTTTGCTTCTTCACACAGGTTCTTGTACTTGATCTTTATTGAGGCTGTGGATTTGGTCTTGCAAAGCACGTTTGCAACGTGATTACCGTATTGCGTGGCCCAGTTCGTTCTGTACTGGTTCTGCTCCCTAATGCAACCAGTTACCTTTGCAATGGACTCGATGGATAGTGTCACTTCTCATCCAAGAACAGTGGCCACTAGCTCCCTTGGGTTCTGGAATCTGGCATTTCTCCAGAACATCCTAATCAACTTAGGGAATATCTTCTGGTTTTCATTGAAGTAGCCTCTGATTCCACACTTCAGAAGGCTCTCGTGCAGATTCAGGCCCAACTTATCTAGCTTTTCGATGTTGAAGAAGTGCTCAATGTGCATTGTAGCAGCACCTTGACACACCACCGTGGTCTCAGGGTAGGTGTGGACATCGAGTTCAGAGTTGCTTGAGCTCGCAGAGTTCGACATGGTAGAAAAGTTTGGATTTTTAGGTTTTCTGAGAGGGTTTTGGGTTCTTGAGAGAGAGAGAGAGAGAATGCTTGAGGGTGACGATAAAATCAAAGAGAAAATGTACGGTAGGGATTTTCTGAGATGTTTTGATAATTTTATATCTGAGCTTTGTTTGGAGAAAGTGAAACGGTTTTGGGCTTTTTGAATATTTGAAAAGAGGATTTCGCCATAAAACCCCGCCATGATGAGGCGTGCGAAGAATGTGGGTAACTGTGTATGGTTACTAACATTTTGGTGACTCAGCATACAATATTAACTCATACTTACTCTGAAACAAACCGTTTTGGCCATTTGAACAAAGTAAAAAAAATGCTAAGATAAAAGCATCGTCCAGATATTGGACTTACTTGTGACATATGAAATGCACGTGCAAGCCTTAGTGTTCTTTGGACGATATGTCCATTTGGACGCTAAGGTTTTATTGGACGCACCATGCAGATGATAATCATTCCTTTACAGAGTCCATACCAAGTTTATTCCTTAGAATGGTTAACTTGTCTTCAGTAAGGGGTTTAGTGAATATATCAGCAAGCTGATTATCTGTGGTTACAAAATGTAGTTCCATAGTACCCTTTTGAACATGATCTCTTATAAAGTGATGCTTAATCTCTATATGCTTTGCCCTTGAATGCAATATGGGATTCTTAGAGAGATCTATGGTAGCTTTACTATCACAGAAGATAGGAATGTTACTCTCATATATGCTGTAGTCCTCAAGTTGATGTTTGATCCATAAGATTTGAGAACAACATTTTGCAGCTGAGATATACTCTGCTTCAGCAGTGGAAAGAGCAATGGTTCCATGCTTCTTGCATATCCAGGAGACTAGATTACCACCAATGAAGTGACACCCTCCACTAGTGCTTTTTCTTTCAATTCTATCTCCAGCATAATCAGCATCACAGTATCCAATTAGCCTAAAATCTTTCTGCCTTTTGAAAAATAAACCAAGATTAGTGGTTCCAGAAAGATATCGAAAAATTCTTTTAACAGCAGTTAAATGAACTTCCCTTGGGTCAGATTGAAATCTACCACATAAGCATACACTGAACATGGTGTCAGGTCTGGACGCTGTGAGGTATAGGAGTGATCCTATCATTCCTCTGTAAAGAGTGTTATCTACTTTCTTTGAGTTGTCGTCCAGTCCAAGTACTGTTGTTGGATGCATAGGTGTTCTCATAGGTTTTGCGTCATCCATCTTGTACTTCTTTAGTAGCTTTTTGACATACTTAGTTTGATGTATGTATATGCCTTTTTTAGTTTGTTTGATTTGAAGTCCAAGGAAGAATCTCAGCTCTCCCATCATGCTCATCTCAAATACTGTTTGCATTAGTTTGGAAAATTCTTCACAAAGAGACTCATTAGTGGCACCAAAAATGATATCATCAACATATATTTGTGCGATAATGAAATCAGAAGAGTAGTCTTTGCGAAATAATGTAGTGTCTACTTTTCCTCTAGAGAAACCATTTTCTGACAGAAATGAGCTGAGTTTTTCATACCAAGCTCTAGGAGTTTGTTTCAACCCATATAAAACTTTGTTAAGTTTGAAAACATGATTTGGAAAAGCATCACTTTCAAATCCTGGGGGTTGTTCCACATAGACTTCTTCCTTTATGAGTCCATTGAGGAATGCACTTTTTACGTCCATTTGATATAGCTTCATATTGCTATGAGCTGCAAATGATAGTAAAATGCGAATTGCCTCTAGATGTACAACAGGAGCATAAGTTTCAGTATAATCGATACCTTCCTGTTGTGAGTAACCTTTTGCTACCAACCTTGCTTTGTTTCTCACAACATTACCTGCTTCGTCTAGCTTGTTTCTGAACACCCACTTTGCTCCTACAACTTCTTTGTCGTTAGGGAGTTCTACTAGCTTCCAGACATTGTTCTTTTGAAATTGGTCAAGTTCTTCCTGCATTGCTTTGACCCAGCTTTCATCTTCTAAGGCATCGTCCACAGTCTTAGGTTCTATTTGAGATATGAGTGCTGTGTGACCATGCTGTCGTTGAAGTGATGATCTGGTTTTGACTCTATCTTTTGGATCTCCGATGATTCGCTCCTCTGGATGATGTTTCTTCATTTGCCAGTTGCGTCCAGTAGGTTCTCTTTGTTCTGCTACTGGACCGTCCAGTGATGCAGTGGACTCTTCAATTGAGACATCTTGACTGGACGTATCTGATGACTTACTTGCATCGTCCAGCCTAAGATCTGCAAATGATTTGTCTAGCTCTGATAATTCCTTATCAGGCTTGTTGTCATTGAACTTCACACGGATAGCTTCTTCAACAACTAAGGTTCTAGAGTTGTAAACTCTGTATGCATTGGAAGTTTCAGAATATCCAAGCAATATTCCTTCATCACACTTAGAATCAAATTTTCCCAAGTTATCCTTAGTGTTCAGAATGAAACATTGACATCCAAATGGATGGAAGTAGGATATGTTGGGTCTTCTTCCCTTCCACAATTCATATGGAGTCTTTTTCAATATTGGCCTTATATAGATTTTATTTTGTAAATAACAGGCAGTATTCACTGCTTCAGCCCAGAAGTGTTTAGGGGTTGAATTGTCATTCAACATGGTTCTGGCCATCTCCTGGAGAGACCTATTTTTCCTCTCAACAACACCATTTTGTTATGGAGTTCTGGGTGTTAAGAAGTTGTGAAGGATACCATTATCCTCACAGAACCTTTGAAAACTTTCATTTTCGAATTCTCCCCCATGATCACTTCGGATAGAAGTAATGCATACTCCTTTTTCATTTTGAATCCTTTTATAGAATTTATAAAAAACCTTGAAGGACTCATCTTTGTGAGATAGGAACATGACCCATGTCCATCTAGTATAGTCGTCCACTATAACCAATCCGTATCTTTTACCACTTACTGAGACTGTTCTTGTGGGTCCAAACAGATTATGTAACAGCTCAAGAGATCTAGAAGTGGAAACAATGTTTTTACTTTGAAAAGAACTTTTCACTTGTTTGCCTTTCTGACAAGCTTCACAAAGAAGATCATCTTTATATGACATACTTGGTAGTCCTCTTACGAGGTTGTGCCTATTCAGCTTTGAGATTAACCTCAAGCTTGCATGACCAAGTCTTTTATGCCATAACCAATGATTTTCTTGTACTGAAACTAGGCATGATACATTTTGACTTGATAATTCCCTAAGTTTAATCTTATACAGATTACCTTTCCTCTTTGCAGTAAAGAGAGAGGATCCATCAGAGTTTTTGACTGTACATTCACCTTTGTTAAAGGCAACATCATATCCACTGTCACATAATTGGCTTATGCTAAGTAGATTGTGTTTAAGACCTTTAACATAAAGAACTTTATCAATACAAGGATAGGGTGGTATACCAATCTTACCTATGCCAGCTATCATCCCTTTCTGATTCCCTCCAAAAGTGACTGTCCCACCAGTCTTGGGTAGGAGGCTTTGGAACATACACCTTTCTCCTATCATGTGATGTGAGCACCCACTGTCCAGGTACCATGATTGGAGTTTCTTTCCTGCTGTTAAGCATGTCTGCAACAGGAACAATTTTATCTTTAGGTACCCAGATTGACTTGGGTCCTTTTTTGTTAGCTTGAAGGGCATTGGATGCTCCCTTCTTAGGCAGGTGTCTGCATTTGGACGTTATATGTCCAGGTTTCCCACAGAAGTAGCAAACATCTGTTTCCTAGTCATGAATATACTTCTTTCCCTTATATCCATGTCCTGACCTGTCATTTGGTCTCTTACAACCTTCATATTTTAAAAGCTTTTTGAGGTTGTCAGAGCCCTTAACAAAGTTTGACAGATCCTTCTTTAGGCTGTCAATTTCTTCATGAAGTTTTACAACATCATGTGGTTGACCTCTTAAGGAAGTATCTGCTTCAACTTTCAGAAGCTTCTCAACTAGCCTTTTGTTTTCTGCGTTGAGATTTCGAATCTCTATGGAAAGATTCCTTTCTCTAGTCCTTGAATCCTCACAAGATTTATGGGCTCGAGCAGCATCATTCCAGAGAGTTTGCCTCTCCGCGTTTGTAAATTCATTTTGCTCTGAGAGCTCTGTAAACTTTTTCTGTAATTCCTCATTTTCACTTTCAAGTTGTTTGACATTTTTCTCTAAAACTTTTTTTTCTTTTGAAAGAGATTTGGACGATTTCTTTAAAGTTCTGTAGGCCTTTGACAGAATAGAAGAGTTTGAAAGTAGCTCATGATAAGCTTCTTGAAGTGAATCTATGTCATTAAAGTCTACCTCATCTTCTTCTTCTGGTTCAGAAGAATCTGTTGAAGTGTCTGCCATCAGACATATGTGTGCTTCCTCTTCTTCTTCATCGTCCGATGATGAGTCATCATCCAGGTCTTCCCATGTGGACATTAGAACTTTCTTGCCCTTTCCTTTGCTGAAGAATTTCTTCTTCTTGTCCTTGCTCTTGTCGAGATCTGGGCATTCTGATTTGAAGTGTCCTGGCTTTTTGCATTCGTAGCATACGATTGGACTCTTCTCCTTCTTTTCTTTGAAGCCTTTCTTGTTTAGGTTTCTCCATCTGGATCCAACTTTCTTCTTCCACATAGCATGTATCCTTTTGGATATAAAGGATAGTTCATCATTCTCGTCTGAGTCATCATCTTCATATTGTTCGTCTAATGATGTTTCAGCTTGTATGGCTTTGGACGATGATGCTTTCCTTTGCTTCTGGACGCTGAGCGCCAGAGACTTGTTTTTCTTGGTATCACCATCTTGATGCAGTTCTAGTTCATGCACTTTGAGAGTTCCTACGAGTTCTTCTAGGGACATATCGTCCAGTTCCTTTTTTGTTCTCAAGGCTGTAACCTATGGTCTCCATTGCCTAGGCAAACTTCTTAGAATTTTGTCAATATGTTCATAGTTATTATAATCTTTACCATGTGCTCTAAGTTCATTCAGTATGGTTTGAAACCGTCCAAACATACCTTGTATGTCCTCGTTTTCTTCCATACTAAATAATTCATATTGACGAGTGAGAAGACTGAGTTTGTTACGTTTTACCTGGGTGGAACCCTCATACGTTAACGCAAGAGTGTCCCATATTTGTTTTGCGCTTTTGAGACTGTGCACCTTGTTGTATTCTTGCTCGCTTAGTGCACACATGATGATGTTTCTAGCTCTGGAGTTGGGATAAAATCTTTGTTTCAGCTCCTCCGTCCATATAGCCTTTGGGATTTCGATGAGGTTCGCATCAAGTGGAATATAGTCGGCCATCTCCACAACGTCCCACATGTCAATATGGCTAGATTCAAAGAATGCTATCATTCTTTGTTTCCAGTAATCATATTTGACACCCTTGAAGAGTGGTGGTCTGTTCACAGCTTGTCCCTCGTTTTCCATCTTTCTTAGGATCTTTCCTCTGTACTGCTAAGTACTCAACCCAAGAGGCCAAGCTCTGATACCAACTGAAATACAGAGAAATACACTAGAAGGGGGGGTTGAATAGTGTGTTTATAATTTCTTCGAAAACCTTTAACAAATATGAAGATAGTATATCTTAAGTTTTACAAGAACTTAGTAAAATAGAAGATTATGCTATCGTCCAACGGTTCAAATGCAACAGTCCAATGAAACTATTTTTTCTCGTTTTTCGTTAGAACACACGTAAGAGATTATCGTAGATAAAATGTGTAAAGAAACACTTTCGTAGTATGTTGAAGAGATAGTTTAAGAGATATGCAAGTAAGCTAGAAAGTGAGAGAATAGAACACTTAGTTTTATACTGGTTCACTCAACTGAGCTACGTCCAGTTCTCCTTCAAAAACTTTGAAGGGTTCTACTAATCAAGATCTGATTACTCTCAAGTATTCTAACCTTGCCACTTCTGGCTACAAGTATTCTCTAGGCCACCCCTGGCACACTTTTAATCTCCCCCTGAGATTAAAACAAACCCAAGTATTCTTTAACACTAAGCCACTCCTGGCTTTCCAAACAGAAATGTTTGAGTATAGATAGAAAGAGTAACTCTCACAGAGAGGATATTACAATAAACACGAATACAAGAATCGTTTAGCAAAGCTAAGTAGAAAGCTCTTTGTGCTTAAGTGTTGATCGTCCAGTCGTTTTGACAGAGTTTCGGCTCTTTTTCAATGTTTTCGTCACTCTTTGATGCAGGAGCTGGTTCCTCTATTTATAGGAAGCTTGGTGTAAAGTATCCGCTGTGGGATCTGTTCCTTTGCCAAAAGCGGTTCTCTCCAAAGCATGTGACCGTTGTCATGTTTTGACTTGGGGTGGAGAGATAGAGGAGACAGCCGTATATGTAGCGCCTCTGCTACTTGTACTTTTTCTGCAGTCAGAAGCTTCTATGTTCCTGTTCAATACTATTCGAAAGTTCAAATAGATTTTCATGTTATAATGAGAGAGAATAATCGTTGCTTAGCAGAGAATCTTCATCCAAAACGTATTGTTATATTATATTAATTTTAAGATAGAAAACATAGTGTGTAGCTTATACAGACATTGGACGCTTGCTTTTACAAGAGCATTGGATGCTCGCTTTTATAAAAGCATTGGACGCTCGCTTTTACAAAACATATCTGGACACTTTCCTTATTGAAACATAAAGTCGAGGTTTGAGAGATACAATACCATTGCGGCATTGGACGACGTAGATCCTATAACACTCAAACAAGACCATTAGATGCTTCAAAATTTATCCTTTAATTGTTATCATCAAAACCAAAATCCGAGGGGTTGGACATCGTCCAAGGTCTTAGAACCTAAAAGTTATTGATTGAGATATATATATATATATATATATATATATGTGTGTGTGTGTGTGTGTGTGTGTGTGTGTGTTTTGATGAGATGATGATGATGAATGATATTCTTGTATTGTAACTGTCCCTATATGTTGGAGGGTTAGCTATGTCCTTTGGGAAGGTTTTTATTGGAGAATTGTATACTTGGGAGGGTGAGTTATACGCCAGAACTCCGGCCCGCTAAAGCGACCCAGGGTCTCGCCTAGTGGGATATCTTCCCGAGTACCACCCCTATGTTTTGACTCTGAATGGCGTGTCAGAGTGTTGAGAACTACTTCCCAAGAGGTTTAGTGACCTCTCTAGTGTATAGGGAATGGACTGTTGTCGTGGTTGTGGTTTGTTAAGATGTATTTGGACCCATAAGTCAGGTAATTGAAGATGGCGGGTATGGAGGTGTTGTATCTAAGACTGCAAGGGACTCCAAATTTGTTTTGCCATTGGAATATGGTGGGTGCACAGTTGGTGCATAAGCATATGAGTAGGCACGTAAGTTGAGGGTGCTTAGTGGGCTCTCAACCTAGTGTTAGGGGTTTTCGTGGTGGCTAACGGGATTAGGCCTATAGAATAGACGAGTGGGCGAATCCCTATAGATGTAAGGTCTTGCAAACCTACAGAGGAAAGTCATTACCCACACTTGTCTATTTTCGATAAAACCACACTTCCCCCGTAGGGTCAGCCCAAGAGACTCCCTAAATGGTCAGATAGTGAGACTATGTTAGGGGATGGGGCTTATGGGGGACTACTCACATGATGTTGAACCTCCATGGAGTAGAGTCAGTGTTTGGTATTTGAGGTTCTCTAGTAGTTTGTGATGTACATAAGTTATGATGATGGTTTTTGGTGATTTGAATTATGATGAGGATTGTGATACTAATGTTTAAATGTAATTCATGATGTTGATGATTCATGGTGATAATTGGTTATGGAACTATGTGGTTGATGATAGTTGAAGATTTATATTAAGATTATGTGGTATGCATTAATTGAGATAATGACGTTATGATGTTGTTGTCTGATGTTGGTTATTGATGAACAATGTGGGATAACTTTTATATAAACCAAGTTTTGTATAAAGATTACTAGCTATTATGTAATATATTTTCAAAGTATGTAAAGTTTAGTTTTCTTCCTTTTTCCTTATTTGGAATCTATTTATTTGTATATTTATGGTTTTGTTTTGGTGAGCTTACCCTTGCATGTGGCACATGTGGTTGTGACTATGATGATCTTGAACTGTGTTCGAGGGAGCAGATGGAGTGTAGGTGGATCTTCCTCTTGGAGATATTGCATATAGAGTGTTCGAGGGATTGAAGACACAATCATTTATTTCCCTTCCTTTGTTTGGTCTTATGTATAGAATGGACTAGTTTAGGGGTATTTTGCATTTATCATGTGAAAAATGTATGTACGCATAGTTTTAGTTAGTTAAGCTTATAAAAGAGATGTTTATAATTTGAGCTTTGAATTTTATTTGTTGGTTTTGGGAATCGCGGAAAAATTCTCCAATATTTTATCAATAAACCAATTAGATAGTTTTTAAAATTTAATGAAATAGAATCTTAAGATGTTAGATATGTAACGAAGGCGGGTCGTTACAGGAACGATAGAATCAGTCTCTGAACCAATGGGTTGGGGTTAAATAAAATGAAAATTTTTAAATGTTTTTACTAAATAGTTTTTAAAATTTGTTATCTCATCCAATACAAATATTTTTATAAAATAAATTAATTTAATGATAATATAAATAAATAAAAACATAAACATTTAATACAATATTAAATAGTCTAAAAAATATTAAAAAAATATTTTAGTTAATAAAATTTGTTTTAATGATAATTTTCAAATAATATATATAATATTATACTTATAGAAGAAAAAATAAATATTCTAACACTCAAAAATGAATATAATACTTTTAATACTGAATATAAATACTGAATATATTCATTAGTGAATAATACTTATAATACCGCGAATATTATTATAATATTCATACAAGGATTATAATACAAATATTAAATTTATTCTAATATTATAACTACTAAATTAGTATATTACTATATTAATATGTGTATATTTAAGGATAAAAAAATATTTTTATATTTAAATATGTTAAATATAAAATAGTATATTAAAAAAAATTAGAAGTTGATTGTCAAATTTCATTCTTTTAACACAAAAACAAATGAAAAAGGAATAAATTTAGTGTTTGTCACATGATATTAGCCTATTAGTAAAACTTGTATTTGGTATAATAAATAGCAATTTATATATTTGATTGATTTAGTCATAATTTAATTTAATATTAATGTTACTTTTAAAATTAGAAAAAAAAAATGGTTTAAATTACTTTTGAATTATTCAAGTAATTTTTTATATACTTTTTTTTGTTACAATTTTGGTTAAATTTGAATTTGAATTAGATTAAAAATTGATAAATATTAATTTAAAAATATAGATGATTTATATACAAATTCTGCTTTTTTTAATTTATGTTTATACAAACTTTTTTATTTGTGATATTTTGAGTATGAATAATTTTAAGTAGAATTTGATTTGATTTAACTCAATTATTTATTTATAGAATTAATATTAAAATTAATTAATGAGAACAATATTAAAGGCATCTAAAAAATTAGATCTAAGTAAGGTTAAAAATAAACAAATTTATTATTGATATGTGATATGATTCACACTGGAAAACAATAAGATTTTTTTAAAATATTTATTAATTATAGGTACAATGTAATTTAAATTCAGTAATTATTAATTATATAACTATTAATTAGTATATTTATTCAAGTTAATATTTAATTTTATATATTAATTAAATGCTTAATTTTAACTTATTAGTTAACTTATTAATGTCACATGACATTAACTTATTAGTAAAAAAATTATTTTGTATAATAAAAAATAATTTATTTTTTAGAGAAAAGTGATTGAAAATAATCATAATGCTTGGTTTAGGATCTAAAGATTGAGTAAGTTTGATTTTCAAAATGATAAAAATTCTATTTCATTTTTAAATTCTCTTTTTAAGTCCTTTGTTTCATCTCCAAATGTGTAAACTGTAATAAAAAAAAAAGATTAGCAAGTAAAGTTTAAATATCGTATGTTGGATAAAAATATATAAAAAAAATCATAGAAAGAGATATAAAGTTACTTAAATGAAAAAAGACGAATCAAACGAAAGATGATAAAAAGATAAAATGTACGAAGAAAAAAAAAAGAAATAAATATTGATAGATAAGTGTTTTTTGCTTGTATTTGTCTCTTCATTGAAATTGAATAAAAAGTAGGGAAGAAATTATATTAGCAATTGACTATTGAAAAAGAAATGATGATAATGAAAAGCAACAACATGCTGATATTTATAGATGAATTCATCTCAAATCTTACAAGATTTTTTAAATTTTAATTTATTATAAATTATAAATTTAAATAAGAATATTATATATATATATATATATATATATATATATATATGTGTGTGTGTGTGTGTGTGTGTGTGTGTGTGTGTGTGTGTGTGTCTGTGTGTGTGTCTGTGTGTATTATCAATTAATTTGAATTAAAATATATTTTGTGTTGTCAATTTGAATGTTCAAATAATGAAAATCTTACTTATTATAATTACCTTGATTAATATAACTATATATTTTTTTATGAATTTAAAATGGAAAAATTGATTACTTAATAATTGATTATTGTAATTACAAAAAATATTACATAAAATTTAATAATTTGATTACCATGTTATATAAAACCAAAATATATATAAAATTTAATGATTTAATTTATTAATTCAATTAGAGTATATTTATTGCAATTAGGGTTGTTCATGGCTTGCTTATTCTAATAACCATAACCATAACTATTAAATACCAAATTATAAGTGGTTATTATAACTATAATCATAACTAGTTTTGTATAACCGGTTATAGTTTCGCATAATCAGTTATTGCTTTCAAAAATCGATTATATAACTGGTTATGAATATGTAACCAGTTATATCTAAAACCAGTTATATAACCGGTTATGAATAAATAATTGGTTATATAAATGGTTATTTTACTAGTTTTGAAAAAAAAAATGATTTTTATTAAAATGTAAAAGTATGTGTTATTAAAATGTATTGAACTGTAATTACTATTTATTTAGAAAAAAAATTGGAAAAATGACATGTAAAAAAGTAAGGATTAAATATATTTTTAGTCCTCCAAAAATATACAGAATTTGAATTTAGTCCTTTGAATTTTTTTCTTTGTATTTGATCCCCAAAATTTTAGAAATACCAAATTTTAGTCCTTTTCTTAACTCTATTTGCTTCTACCGTTAAATGTGATCACATTGTCATCTGAACTAGCGATTTTGAAGTGATTTAGCATGCCTATTTAAAAATATTAAAAATAGAATTAAATTAACTAATTAAAAAAAAAACAAGTAAAAAAGTAATAAAGTAGCAGGTTGGAAAAAACAATGTTCCTATGATGGATATGTTCCATTCGGAGCCGATGCAACTGTTTAATTCAGCTCATCATCCCTATCGAATCCACTCACCGCACTATCTCCTACCTCTTAACAGTTAAGAAAAGGACTAAAATAAAGTATTTCTAAAATTCTAGGGATTAAATGCAAAGAAATTTTTTTCAAAGGACTAAAATCAAATCTAATATATTTTTGGAGGACCAAAAACATATTTAACCCAAAAAGTGAATATAAAATTTTGAAACATTAAAAAATATCAAATATCATAAAAGATTTTTAAAAAAAAAGTGAAATGACAAGTTAGTTAAAAAAATAATGATTTAAATAAATTTTGAAAATAAGAATTTAAGAAAAAGATTTCGGTAAGATTAAAAAGAAGACCCGATGACGAGTTGCACTAACCGTCAAGTGCAATAACCATAAGGCAATGTGGCTCCATTATTAAAAAAAGATTTTGGTTGATTGAGTTGAGGTATGAAGAAGGAGTCTTATTGTCGGGAATGGATCCTCTCCCATCAAAAATAATTGGCAGTCTCCAATTAGCGTATTTGCAGCTGTTGGATGAGATGAGAAGCTGGGATATATTCTCTCCTATACTCACCATTTCAATAAAATAAACCTTAAATCCAGTTAGTAAAACACGTGCCAAGTCCAATTATTGTTGTTGTGTTTTTTTTTTTTTTAAAAGGACTCCCTTAAACACTTTTCTAATTAACGTGTCTCTGTTTCTTTTCATTTTTTCCGGCAAACTCATTCTCCTTGGCAGCAAGCGTCTCCGTTATACATATGTCATGACTCATTCTCCGCGAAAATAATCAAACTTTAGAAGAACCATTCAGCTATATCAATTGTAACATAAATATAGCATACCAAAATTCCATTAACATGGATTGTAAAATATTTATAACGAAGAAGAGGTGAGCTCGTGGATTCTCGGTGAAGAATTGGGTCTCTATGATGTTCTTGAAGAAATATCATTCGTCGTATTTTGGGGTGTGGAACACGCCGGAAGAGAACGGCAACGTGCGATGCGCATCAGAATCAGACTTCAATGAAGAACATGAGCACATAGAGGACTTCCGAACAACTTTGTCGTTCTCCCACGGATAGCTGGAGTCGCGATCTAGAATGGGGAAAATGAAAATTAGGGTTTGAGCCTTTTTTTTAGTGAAATAGTGAGTTTAGGGGAGAAGGGTCTGAGAGGTTTTAGTAACACGGTGAGTTTAGTTGAGGGAATCCCAACCGCACATTTAATCCAACGGCATGCCTTTCTCAAATTGGAGACTCACCAATTATATTTAATGGGAGAGGATCCGCCTGATTGTCGAGTACTTCTTTCCGTGTTTAACTCAGTGTGAAATAAGTTAAACTTGAAATAACTAGTTATAAACCAAGTATTATCATAACCAATTCTTTAATAAAAATAGATAACTGTATTTTAACTTGAAAAAATAAAACAAGTATTTTTTTATAACTGGTTATATATAACCAGTTATTTTATAACTAGTTAATACTGGTTATAGTTTTTTTTTTAAAATCAGTTTTTTTTAGCAACTCTAATTGCAATCACCTATGAATTAAAAAATAAAATAAAAAATTCAATTGATATGTCGGAAAAAAATAGTGATAACGTTGTCACTATTTTTTATTATTATTTTTTATTATATTCATTGTAATAACCTATAATTATATAATTTTATGAATTAAAAGGTTTAGGATTTATATTATTATTACATGTTAATAGAATAAAATATTTATTAGTAAATATTAATTGAATTATTAATTATTATTAAATACTAATAGAATTGTGATATTTACAATTAATAAGATCATACCATCGTATTACAATTGTAATATTTACAATTAATGTAAAAATTGTTAATATAAAAAAATTAAATTGTGATTTTTTTATTTTGATTAATCAAAATTGCATTAAAAAAAATCAAATTAGTTAAAAAAATATACATATCACCTATAAAAAGATATATTATTAGCTAAAATTTATAATAAAAAAATACTAAAGGAGGAATTAAATAAATTGAGTGATAATTTTTCATAATATATTATTAAATATTATTAGAATCATTAATAGAATAAAATATTTATTATAATAAACATAATTAAATAATAGATTGATTATTTTTTATATTTTATGATAGAGTCAAAATTAATTTAAGATTTGATGGATTAAGTGATTAATGTAATAAGATATACTTATTATACACATCTTAATTACTACAATTAAATATAACAATTTGTTTTTATGACTAAAAAATAAAAATAAAATCGTCTTCATTTTGGCGGGAAAAGAATTAATATGGTGTTATCACATGACATAAATTTACGTGGCAAAACCTTCTTTTATATAATATTATATAGATAGTACCTATGTGATGCATGGGTTTATTGATGAGAGAATGAATTCTTTTATGTATAAAGTATGTTGAATATGTTGTCAATTTGTTATATTACTTAAAAAAATCTAAAACTAATTCAAATTTTTGCAATAAGGAACTTATTCATTAATAAAAATAATAAAAGATAATTAGATGTGTTTATTTTATAATACAACTCATTTAAAATAAATAAATTATAACACAACTATAAATTTAAATTTCACAATGTCTCTTTCTTGAAGTAAAAATTTTTCTATATATAGACAAATAAATTACTGCTCTTATTGAATCTAATAGTAACAACAAATTTCTTCTAGTAATGACAATTTTTTGTACTCTTGAAGCATATCATATAATAAAAGAGAACACTCCCCTTTTATTCTATTATTCACACCATAGAGAATACTCCACTTGCATCCTATTGACACCATGTACCAAAAGAGTGGTGCAAAATCCAAAACTTCCCTGATTGAAATAATGAAACAAAAAAAATTAAAACAATATATAATTAAATTAAATAAGATAAAGTATCAAAACCTATCAATTGACTTCTTAATGCAATGTATCATCATTTCTCGATGTTCCTCTCCATGTTCCTCAAAATATAAAATAACCAATGTTATTTCAATGGTAAAAAGAAGAAAAAGATAAAATCATTCCTAGGTTTTTACATCAATACTCTAAAGTAGTCATCATCCATGTCTTATAACAAAGAATACTAGTTATATTTATATTGTTTAAATTACCAATTATATCATTAATTATGTTATGAAATCAACATAAATCTTGCGAAATTTCTTAATTTGAATATAATTGAATTTGATTTTTTTAACCCAAAATTGAATTCGAATTTATATTAGTACTATCAATTAATTTGAATCATATTATATAATATATATTTATGTTATTAATTTGAATGTTCAAATTATAAAAATCATCATGATCATTACCTTAATTACCTAAATTACTACAATTATATATTTTTATTTTAAATGTCACCAGAATGTGACACATGGATAACCAGCTTAATCAGCAACTGTGTTTTATATAATAGATAGATAGATAGATAGACAGATAGACAGACAGACAGACAGACAGATAGATAGATAGATAGTTGATGTACATACGTAATAACAAGTTAGATATAAAATAACACTAAATACATAAAAATATCAACCGCCTTTGCGGCCACCACCCACGACCCTCCTCCGTTGTCGTCCGTCTATGGGAGCTACACCTAACTCCTGAGCCTTCCTATGCTATCAGCAATGCCTGCTGTATGAGCTCATGATTATGTGTGCCATCAGGTACCGCTTTGGTGTTCAACAATCTCTCCATAATCATGACCATCATCTAGTATCAATCCTATATAAACGAAAATTACAATTAGTAATTATTTTTTGATAAAAATTAAAACAAAATTTTTGAAAAACTGTTTGCATTACCTCACACGGGTAATATGCACTAGGTACATACTCTGGTAGAGGGGCATCAGGCTGAAGCTGAGGCTGTCGTATGAAGTGAGGGATATGTACTGGACTCCGTGGTGCCTCTCCCTCTTTTGGCAGAATCACAAATGGATGTGAATGCCAATAATACCATGCCAGGTAGTCGAAAGTCCAGGTCCATAGAGCCTCACGTGGCACAGGCTCGCCCAATTACACCACATGCTGCTCCCACTTGGCTCACACCTCACTACATTTCTCAAAGAGAGGACGAGGACGTGGTGGCAGAGGAATCCCCTGGGCATACTCGAACTGCCTCAAAACCCTCTCTAGAAGATAGGGTCACATGTCCGTCCCGCACATGATGTGGCCATGATAGTATGTCTGGTCTGCGAGATGTAACACCCCAAGGGGTGTGTACCTTTTTCCTATTTATATTACTAAATTTTTGACAATTTAGAATATAAGGATATCAGAGTTTACTATGCGGAAAAATAAAACTTAAAACATATCTAATACAAAGCTCTTGGCACTTATGTGCCATACAAAACATAACCAGAAGGGTATTTGAATATAAACTAACTCCCATACATTGGGAGATACAACACTATAATAATCTATATCCCAATAAGCAACTCCATGCTCCAAGCTCCTTCCATGAGGCATCCACCTGCTAAACCTATGAAAACATGAAACTAAAAGGGATGAGACATAATGTCTCAGTGAGTGCTCTAAGGACTCTAGGTTGACTCTCTATTCTAGAGATTCTTTTCTTAACTCTCATGGATTCTACTTTTCTTCTCTTAAACGCTTTACCTCATAACTATGAACCTATCTCATTATCTTTTCTATCTCCTTGGACCATACCTTAATCTTTACTTAAGCACCTGGAGTTTATCACCTTGACCATCTCTATGACCACTAGTGCCTTGAGGCACCTAAACATCATTCTCTCTATCAAGCATAACATATTTTCCCAAGGTAATTACATAATATCCCTACATTGGATCCATCCATACCCATAACACAAACATATTCCAATCAAGGAAAACGGAAGAAAACTAAACTTTATAAACTTAGAAAATACTATATATAATAACTATAGATTTATAAAAAGATACAGATTTATATTAAATCATTTCATACATGTACATCAATAAGACACCAATAGCCAACGACGTCAAATACAATCACCATAATACATCAACCATCATAAATCACATTTAAACATCATCAATCAAAAGTCTCATAATAAATCAATCATCAGCAACCATCATCACAACTGACATACACCAGAAGCCAATAGGCAACCTCAAACATCAAACACTGACTCTACTCCATGGAGATTCAACACCATATGAGTGGTCCCTTATGGCCCCATACCCTACCATATTCTGTATATTCTGACCATTCAGGGAGTCCCTTGAGCTGACCCTACGGAGGAAGTGTGGAATTAATCGAATATAGATAAGTGTGGGTATTGGCTTACCTCTGTAAGGTTTGCAATACCTTACATTTATGGGAATTCGCCCACTTGGCTATTCTGTAGGCCCACTGTTAGTCACCACGAAAACCTCCAGCACTAGGTTGAGAGTCCACCTAGACGCCCTCAACTTATGTGCCTACTCATATGCTTGTGAACCAACTGTGCACACCTACGCACCAACTGTGCAAATACAACATTTGGAATATTTCGGTGCACCAACTATGTGCACCTATCATATTCCAGCGCCAAAACATATTTGGAGTCCCTTACAGTCTGGGATACGGCTCCTCCGTACTCGCCATCTCCAATGGCCCGACTTAAGGGTCCAAATATATCTCAACAACATCAAAAATCCTCAACCACTACAATAATCCATCCCCTATACAATAAAAGAGTCACTAAACCTCTTGGGAAGTAGTTCTCAACACTCCAACACGCCATTCAGAGTCAAAACATAGGGGTGGTACTTGGGAAGATATCCCACTAGGCGAGACCTTCGGGTCGCTTTAGTGGGCTGGAGTTCTGGCGTGAAACTCACCCTCCCAAGTATACCATTTTTCTATAAAAATCTTCCCAAAGGACATAGCTAACTCTTCTTTAACATATAGGGAAGGTTCCAACACATAGTTCCCATATATCGTCATCTCATCAAAACATGATTATTACAACTACCTTAAAAAATAATATAAACACCTCAAAAACAACATAATCATCTTATAATTAAACATACTACATTTGTATAAACATTTTAAAATCATATAAATAAAAAGGGAAAAACTTTCAAAAGAATATCAATTAACCAAATTCTAGCCCGGCCGCACAAACTGTCGTACTGAGCCAGAACCTCCATGCCCGGTCGCGCAAGCTCTCGTGCTGAGCCAGAGCCCCCATGCCTGGTCGCAAAACTTTCGTGTTGAGCCAGAGTCCCCTGGAGCTAAATGCACATTCTGACACTCTCATGCCTGGTAGCACAAACTTTCATGCTGAGCCAGAGCTCTCCTGGAAATGAATATCGCTACTAACTCTCTCACGCCCGGTAGCGCAAGCTCTGTCCTGCTAGGCATGAAAAACCTTGGAACTAAAAGTTCCATTCTGACTCCCTCTTACCTAGCAGCACCAAAATTCGTGCTAGGCATGAGCAAAACAGGGGACTGTGACCTGTGAGCTCCATGGCCATCGATGGCTTACCCACTCATCCTAACCCTATGCAAAGACTCACCCAAGTATACAAATCAAACCCTAAACACTTCTATTATATTTCCAACTGATTGATTGACCCGAAAACCCCTTAATCAAACAAAATAACCAAAAAGCCAAAATCTCCAAACCTAAGGTTCAAAAGAGAAAAGGGGGAAAACATGCAAATCAAGGGTATAGCGAAGGACTAGGGGAAAGCACTCACCTCCCGGGACACGTAGAGATGAGTTCCCGGCACTGGGTCTTCAGATCTCTGCTCCATTTCCTTCTTCCTCTTCTTCCTTTTCTTCTCCTCTTCTCCTCCTTCTCTCTACCTTTCCTTTTCTTTCTTTCTTTCTCTCTCTAACTCTCCCTCTCCTTTTCTATATAAAGTGTGTGGTGTATGTGGCTAAGTGGGCCTCAGCTTACCTTGGGCCTTGGCTCTCCATTTTGATCCTATTATCTCATTCTTGATAACTCTTGTAAAAAGGTAACTATTATTAATAATACCTAAGGGTATCCTTTAACCATTAAATATAAAGGCTATTTCATAAAAAAAATGTCTCTTTATTATTTATTTCTAAGGTCCGTAAATTAGGGATATTACACGAGAGGTCTAACTTGCCTGTGTGCCTCATATGGGGACCAGATGACATCATCCATTTGCAATTGATCCAGCAACTCCTTGGTCCCCTTAGCCTTGTTGGTACCCCCATCAGCTTCCATCTAGCAGCAAGCGGAAGTGTGTGGTCATAAGATAATTCCTTCCGAGCGCCAACAGATGGCAAGTGCTCAAACACCCATGCCTGTAAAACAAAGAATATATTTTTAGGAACAAATATAAAATAATATTAACAAACAAACAAACAAACAATTATGTAAACAAAAATTAAAATTTCCTTACCATCAATAGCGTCATATAACCTCCACACTGCTTGCTCTCACGCAAGCTCGCATAGGAAAGATGGTCGTAAAGGTACGCAAATGCATCTACTCCCCAAGCGTGCTAGCCGTAAGTAGACAGATTGCTAAGGTACTGGAGGTAGACAACGTGCACATGCATCGAGCTCTTATCGGCGAATATCGTACTACTGACCAAGTGCAACAAATACGCCCTCGTAGCCCTTACATATGACACAAGCAACATATCTCTCATACAACTCCTCCAGCCAAGTGAGACGTACCCTAGGTCCTACTCTCGTGGCAGCATTTGCCTCCTTGTCAGACAAAAGGCCTAGCTTAGACCTTAGCAGCCCCCTAATCTGCTCCCTCTCAAGGGTCGTCGGCTGGGCAATCATCATGCTTGTGATAGGCAAGTGTAGCAGACAAGACACATCATCAAGGGTGATGCTCATCTCTCCAACTGGTAAATGGAAGGAGCATATCTCCTGATGCCACCTCTTATGAAAGGCATTCACCATGCCTTTATTCACGACAGTATACCTCGCCTCATAAAGGCCCTTGAGGCCTAAGTCGTCCACATACGCATTCACCTGCAGCTAGGTAGGGTAAGGAACAACCTTCCCACTGTGGAGCTCAGTTCGGGCCTGACTAATCCAAACATGGCCAGTGACATGGTCCTTATAGGACCTAAGTAGTGTCAAGTCCATAGGACTTCCAGGAAATGGTGGTCCAATTATCCAGTCTACGAACGGGATCTCTGGTACCTCTGGGTCAGGCTGTGGTACCTTTGGGTAATTCTGTCGCAACTTTGCCTCAGCCTCTGGAACCTCTGCCTTAACCTATGGCATATATCGCTCATGTTGCACATCCTCATCATGTTGTGCATGTTGTTGTTGTTCTACTACACGTAGCCGCTCATCATCGGCCCAACGACGTGCAAATGCTGTCACACATCAATCCCTAGATGGCTGGACAGGCTCACCAACATCACTCTCTTCCTTTAATGTGGAGGGGTCTCATCAACGATCGTGTGAAACGAACTTCGTGCGAGCCATAAGTAATATGCAAAAAATAAAATAAAATAATAAACATTAACAAAAAAATATAAATATAAAAAACAAACATTAATTTAAAAAAACCATTAACTAAATTAAAAATACATTTTACTTATAAAAACATTAAATACAATAAAAATTTCTTAATAAAATAATAAATATTTATAACCATTTTCAAAATAACAAAAAAATATACATTAACAATAAACATTTAAAAAATATATAAACTACCAATTACATTAATTTTAATTATTAACATAAATTTTAATAAAATTTAAAAAATATTTAGAAAAAACAACATCACAAGGGAATCACGATTCTGTTGAACTATAAATAAATAAAAATAAAAAAATGAAATTGAAAAGAGGAAGAAGAGGGACGAGAGGGCAAGACCTAGTGAGGGAAAGAAAGAGGGAGAAGCGAAGGTAGAAGAGAAGTGAAGGCGGGAGGGAGAAGAGAAGAAGAGGAAAAAGGTGAAGGAAGAGGGAGGTGAAAAAAGGGAATGAGTGGGGCACAGAAGGTGAGGAAAAGAGGGAGGGGTGGGGGAGAAGAATAGACAAATAGGAGATGGCTGAACATCCACCACCTAGAATAACTTTAGCGGACCGTGTCAATAATAATGGACCCTTTAATAGGTTTATGGATCCATCCCTAAATACACCTGGAATGCGTATTCTTGGTTAATCATTTGACCAAAACACATATCTCCTTTTTCTGAACAGATTAATGGGCCTTTTGCTTATCAATTTCGTCCCCTACTTCTCTTAACTTTTAACAAAAATAAATCTGCATAAATATCATAGATTGTGTGTGTGTTTGGTTTCATGTTGGAGAATTGATTCCGAGTCTAAAATTAATTTTGGATAAATATTCACATGTTTGGTTTCATGTTATAGCATCATATAATTCTACGAACTAACAATGACCATCCTTTACACTTCACTTCCAAACCCCAGGACAAACGTTCAACCAAAATCAACCTCATCATCCTTATTTTCCATCAAGTGCCTCACATAAGACTATGCACCAATCAACGAAACCATCTTGACCATATATAATCTACATAATCTCCATCACAAACTTAAATATTAAAATTAAAATTAGATACCAGCATCAATAAAATTATATAATAAAATTGTTGAACTATTTTCCGTTTGTAGCTTATTTTGTGGTATCATATACATATTCACTAACCAACAAGTCGTTGGTCCGAGTGGTGTTGGGCTCGGTCCCTTAAGCAAGGTCTCAGATTCGAGCCTTGTGGATAGAAAAAACGTGGTTGGGAGGGGAGAACCCCACTAAAGGTGGTCAATCAGTTTCCCGATGGAGATTAGTCATCGACAAATTCAGTGGATACTTTGTACAATCACAAATGTACAATCGGATAAATATTATCAATTAACGTGCAATCTCAAATGAATTGGTTGACCAATTAAATTGATCAACGTTTACTGTAATACAATATATTTGATTTTAAATAATTATTGAAATTATTTTGATTTTAAATGAAACAATAATGTAATTTTCATAGTATATATTAAAGTTCAAATTCTTGACTTATATAAAAAAAATTGAATTTTTTTACTTTAATAATTTATATGAATCTATACTATATATTATTCTTGAAAATTTTCGTTTCTTTAAATTGATGGATAAATTTTAATGGTATATATTGGATTTGAATAATTATGATACAACCACTAATATGAAGTAAATAATACATTTAATATATCAAAATAATTTCAATAATTATTTGAAATTTTCAAACAATCCATTTTTTATCCATAGGAATCGAAGACAGTACCAGGGGGTTTACAACACTCACGCAGCTGCTCAACCAACTGAGCTAGACCCCCTTGGTTCAAATAATCCATTTGAGATTGCATATTAATTGAGAAAAATATTCAATTTTTATTTAATTTTTTTTATTTTAATAGTATATATATTGATTTTAAATAGTTAAGGTACAAATACTAATTTGAAGTAAATAATGCATTTAATCTTTCAAAATAAATTCGACTAACTATTTAAATTTTTCAGCTAATTGAATTGTGATATTTGTATCTGAGAAAATATTTTTCAATTTTTTTTATCTTGAATAATCTTTTCTATTTAATCCATACTAGTATATATTTAATCTTTATTAACCTTTATTTTATAATTTAGAAATTATTACAACATCTTTATTATTTTTATTAAAATAACTTTCATCATTGATAATCTACTTTTTATTAAAATAATGTTTCAGAAATATTTATTGTAATATATATATATATTAATAGTTTAATTTTAATATAGTTAATATGTAATTTTTTTTTCTAACTCACAAACTTCATGTAAATAAACTTTTAAAATTGGTTTTTTTTGCTAATCGATTTGTAATATTCGTAACTAAGAAAGGATTTTTCAATTTGTTACCTTGATTAATCTTTGTTATTTAATCTATACTAGTATGGTGACCCTGCGATGCACGAGCATGCTATTATATTTTAAAATTCTAATGTTATTTTAGTTTATGTTTATTCACTGCTTCCAGTAGTAAATACTTCGTATCAATACCATAATCAGCAAAAACAAAAACAAAAAGTGGCTTAACCACATTTGACAGTAAAAAAAATACTTAACAAAACAAAAGTATGACTTAAGTTGCTCAATCACAAATGTTAACAACATTAAGATTTCATGAAATAAGAATAGATAAAGACTTTGTTGTCACTTTCCTAATTGGCTTAGTGGTGGAAACTTGTGTGCTCAGTTCCTTTTCAGTGTCATTTCACTTTGCTTTCGCATAAGGGTTGGTTTAAAGAGCTACTTTAGCTGAATCCATTGGTTTCTTCATAGATAATTGTAGTTGGAAAGAATAAATGAAAAGGTATAACATATTATATGACAAATTACAATACATATGAGAATTTAAGTAAGAATGATAATGAAAAAGATAATAGAATAAATGTTAAATTTCAAATTCAAATTGACAATAAAATAGAAAGAATAATAGATGAAAATATTTTTTTTTTTATTCTTTATAGAAGAAAATATCTAATGACATATTATAATACAAATAAGAATTTAAGTAAAGAATGAAAAAATAATTGAAAGGAAAATAATAATGGGTCAAAATAAATGTTAAAATTAGAATTCAAATATTTTAAATATGTTAAAATTATGTGACAAATTACATCAACATCTCAATATTGCCCGATTATAGGAGATAAATTAGTTATTTGTTCGAAATTTATTTCAATTAGGCAGTCGATCATACAAATATCTTTAATTGTCTAAATAATTTAATTACCATTTTTCTTATTTTGAGAATAATAGAATAATTTGATTGAATGAAAAAAAAAAGTTACTCTAAAAAAATTAGTCCTTAATTGTATAAAAATTTTCCACTTCGACTACCTTTTATTAATAAAATATAATGAACATACCAACATTGGTTGGCACAAGTGGTAGCAACTTGTGTCCCTTAACCAAGTGGTCCAGGATTTGAATCCTGGTGATGCCACTTCGGGTATGGAATAAACCATGTTGAGAGGGGAATACCCACCTTGGTGTGTGCTTACGGTCCCCGATGCAGTTTAATGATTGCTTCCGACGATGAATAATCTCCAACGGAGTTTAGTCATTGCTTCCGACGATGAATAATCCGTACCAATACCATGGTTAGCAAAAAAAAAAAAAAAAAAAAAAAAAAAAAAAAATATATATATATATATATATATATATATATATATATATATATATATATATATATATATATATATATAATGAGCATAATAGAAGAATTAGATTGGATGAAAAAAAAGTTACTCTAAAAAATTATAGTTGTGGCTTGTACATCTAACAAAAAGCGATTCAATTTTTTTTCCATCAATTAATTGAAATGTTCTTTATACAAGAATGCCATTTAACTACAGACATCCTTTGTGCAGTCTTTGAAGATTTATGACTATTTTTTGTGATTTAAAAACATGATATTTTAAACAATTTTTTTAATATAGTAAAAAATATTATGATATGTTTAAAGAGCATTATAGTCTTTATTCAAGCACTGTAGTCCTTACCACAGTCCATGTGGGTGGAAAGTAAGGGGAAAAAAAGAACACTTCAAAGGAAGCTTTTGGAAGCATTTCATTATCGAGATATTAAACAACTATAATCCATTTCTCCACAAAGAAAAGTAAAACAAAGGAAAAAAAATCCTCCATAAGTAAAACATGCATAGAATAATATCAATAGGGTGATGAGATAAAAAAAAGTTTATGTAATTGTGATTACTTTCTCTTTGTAACTGTCTTCATAGTTTTTGCAATAAACTAACCAATCTCTCTCTCTCTCTCTCTCTCCATTAGCAGATATTGTCCCAGCCTATCAATGCAAATTTAAAAATAGAAAATAAAGTTAAAACTCACAGGCACTAACAAAGTTTGATCCATATAAACATGCGTTATTTCTTCATGTGTTACTCATTTGTACTTTGTTTTTGAAGTCTTTCACCATATCATTAGAGCTGTCAAAATGGGTCAGCCTGGCCTGTTGGGCCTAGCCCACCTTTGCTCGCTTAATAGGTGGGCCAACCCAACCCGACCCACTTCTTAGTGAGTTCATAAAATACTAGCCCGGCCTAGCCCACCACAGGTTGGTGGGTTAAATGGGTTGGCCCACCTAATATAAAAAATAATGAAAAATCATTTAAAAAAAAGCAAATTCCAACTTATATCGTGCTTCAAATTCAAAATTTTATAAAAGAATATTATCTTAGTAACAAATATTATTAATTACAATAAGTTTCAAGTCTTTTAAGTATAATAAATAACAAATCTAAGAAATGAATAATTGCCTTAGAACCTAAAAAGGGTTTTTTTTTGTAGCTAGCTAACTCGTGGGCCAACCTGGCCCACCATGGGTTCAACCTGGTGGGTCGGGTAATTTTTTTGCAATTATTGGAAAATATTTTCTTTTTCAATCCAACCTGGCCCTAGCTAACCCGTGGTGGGCCGGGTTGGCCCATGGATTGTGACCCATTTTGACAGCTCTAGATATAGAGTTGAGACGTATACATATTGTCTAGCTTCTAATACTACGCTCATGTAGCTGCAGCATGTCATCATGGTAGTCATTTATCTTGGTAGCCTAAGAATTAGACGATTTACAATCAAGGTTGTTATATATGATTTAGGGATTTGTTATACAATTTGCATTATGAGATAAGGTTGTTATATATACATAACAATGCAATAATTAGCAAAAGAAATGCATCTTGGTCGGCCAGATAAGACAAATGTCTTAAAGAGTCCTTTAGTGAAGTAATTTCCAGCAAGATACAAAATTTTCAATTTACTCTTTCAAGGTAATTCTTCGGCCCTATTCCATTGTTTAATTTTTTTTCATATTCCTTTATTGTAAGGTTGTTCATTTTGAATACCATTAAGGAACCACATGTGCTATAGTCCTTACGCAAGCAATGTTTGCGTTGTAAATCAATTGCGGTTGGAACGATGCAATGGACATGAGGCATATGGTACAACTATGATTGTCGATGATATGGTGAAAGACTTCAAAAACAAAGTACAAATGAGTAACGCATGAAGAAATAACGCATGTTTATGGATCAAACTTTGTTGGTGCCTGTGAGTTTTAACTTTAATTTCTATTTTTAAATTTGCATTGATAGGCTGGGACAATATCTGCTAATGGAGAGAGAGAGAGAGATTGGTTAGTTTATTGCAAAAACTATGAAGACAGTTACAAAGAGAAAGTAATCACAATTACATAAACTTTTTTTTTTTTTTATCTCATCACCCTATTGATATTATTATATGCATGTTTTACTTATGGAGGATTTTTTTTCCTTTGTTTTACTTTTCTTTATGGAGAAATGAATTATAGTTGTTTAGTATCTTGATAATGAAATGCTTCCAAAAGCTTCCTTCGAAGTGTTCTTTTTTTCCACTTACTTTCCACCCACATGGATTGTGGTAAGGACTACAGTGCTTCAATAAAGACTATAATGCTCTTTAAACATGTCATAATATTTTTTACTATATTAAAACAATTGTTTAAAATATAATGTTTTTAAATCACAAAAAATAGTTATAAATCTTCAAACACTGCACAAAGGATGTCTGTAGTTAAATGGCATTCTTATATTAAGAACATTTCAATTAATTTGAAAGAATTCATTTATAGATGGAAAAAAAATTGAATAGTTTTTTGTTAGATGTACAAGCTGCAACTATAATTTTTTAGAGTAACTTTTTTTCATCCAATCTAATTCTTCTATTATGCTCATTATATTTT
This sequence comes from Pueraria montana var. lobata, assembly GCA_026413185.1. NCBI lineage: Eukaryota > Viridiplantae > Streptophyta > Magnoliopsida > Fabales > Fabaceae > Pueraria > Pueraria montana. The sequence goes on from CM048656.1 coordinate 46,623,170, forward strand.
TTTTTTTGCTGACCATGGTATTGGTATGGATTATTCATCATCGGAAGCAATGACTAAACTCCGTCGGAGATTATTCATCGCCGAAAGCAATGACTAAACTACGTCGGGGACCATGAGCGCACACCAATGTGGGTATTCCCCTCTCAACATGGTTAATTCCATACCCAAAGTGACATCACCAGGATTCAAACCCTAGACCACTTGGTTAAGGGACACAAGCCGCTACTACTTGTGCCAACCAATGTTGGTATGTTCATTATATTATATTAATAAAAGGTAGTTGAAGTGGAAATTTTTTATACAATTAAGGACTAATTTTTTTAGAGTAACTTTTTTTTTTTCATTCAATGTAATTCTTCTATTATGCTCAAAATAAGAAAAAATGGGTAATTAAATTATTTAGACAATTAAAGATATTTGTATGATCGACTGCCTAATTGCAATAAATTTGGAACAAATAACTAATTTATCTCCTATAATCGGGCAATATTGAGATGTTGATGTAATTTGTCACATAATTTTAACATATTTAAAATATTTGAATTCTAATTTTAACATTTATTTTGACCTATTATTATTTTCCTTTCAATTATTTTTTCATTATTTACTTAAATTCTTATTTGTATTATAATAAGTCATTAGATATTTTCTTCTATAAAGAATAAAAAAAAGATATTTTCATCTATTCTTTCTATTTTATTGTCAATTTGAATTTGAAATTTAACATTATCTTTTTCATTATCATTTTTACTTAAATACTCATATGTATTGTAATTTGTCATATAATATGTTATACCTTTTCATTTATTCTTTCCAACTACAATTATCTACGAAGAAACCAATGGATTCAGCTAAAGTAGCTCTTTAAACCAACCCTTATGCGAAAGCTAAGTGAAATGACACTGAAAAGGAACTGAGCACACAAGTTTCCACCACTAAGCCAATTAGGAAAGTGACAACGAAGTCTTTATCTGTTCTTATTTTGTTTAGGACTTTTATATATTTCACGAAATCTTAATGTTGTTAACATTTGTGGTTGAGCAACTTAAGTCATACTTTTATTTTGTTAAGTATTTTTTTTACTGTCAAATGTGGTTAAGCAACTTTTTGTTTTTGTTTTTGCTGATTGTGGTATTGATACGAAATATTTACTACTGGAAGCAGTGAAATTTAAGTCGTGCTTTTATTTTGTTAATGTATTTTTTTTTGTTAAGTATTTAAATTTTATGTTTATAAACTATTAAACTAATATATGTAATAAACATAAACTAAAATAACATTAGAATTTTAAAATATAATAGCATGCCCGTGCATCGCAGGGTCACCATACTAGTATAGATTAAATAACAAAGATTAATCAAGGTAACAAATTGAAAAATCCTGTTGCTTAGTTACAAATATTACAAATTGATTGGCAAAAAAAATCAATTTTAAAAGTTTATGTACATGAAGTTTGTGAGTTAGAAAAAAAATTACAGATTAACTATATTAAAATTAAACTATTAATATATATATATATATATATATATATATATATATATATATATGTATATTACAATAAATATTTCTGAAACATTATTTTAATAAAAAGTAGATTATCAATGATGAAAGTTATTTTAATAAAAATAATAATGATGTTGTAATAATTTCTAAATTATAAAAATAAAGGTTAATAAAGATTAAATATATACAAGTATGGATTAAATAGAAAATATTATTCAATATAAAAAATTGAAAAATACTTTCTCAGATACAAATATCACAATTCAATTAGCTGAAAAATTTAAATAGTTAGTCGAATTTATTTTGAAAGATTAAATGCATTATTTACTTTAGATTAGTGTTTGTACCTTAACTATTTAAAATCAATATATATACTATTAAAATAAAAAAAATATTTAAAATAAAAATTGAATTTTTTTCTAATTAATATGCAATCTCAAATGGATTGTTTGAACCAAGGGGGTCTAGCTCAGTTGGTTGAGCAGGTGCGTGAGTGTTGTAAACCGCCTAGTACTGTTTTCGATTCCTACGGATAAAAAAAAGGATTGTTTGAAATTTTCAAATAATTATTGAAAATATTTTGATATATTAAATGTATTATTTACTTCATATCAATGTTTGTATCATAATTATTTAAATCCAATATATACCATTAAAATTTATCCATCAATTTGAAGATTTGAAGAAATGAAAATTTTCAAGAATAATATATAGTATAGATTCATATAAATTATTCAAGTAAAAAAATTCAATTTTTTTTATATAAGTCAAGAATTTGAACTTTAATATATACTATGAAAATTACATTATTGTTTCATTTAAAATCAAAATAATTTCAATAATTATTTAAAATCAAATATATTGTATTGCATTAAATGTTGATCAATTTAATTGGTCAACCAATTCATTTGAGAATGCACATTAATTGATAATATATATATGATTGTACATTTGAGATTGTACAAAGTATCCACTGACTTTGTCGATGACTAATCTCCGTCGGGAACCTGATTGACCACCTTTAGTGGGGTTCTCCCCTCCCAACCACGTTTTTTCTATCCACAAGGCTCGAACCCAAGACCTTGCTTAAGGGACCGAGCCCAACACCACTCGGACCAACGACTTGTTGGTTAGTGAATATGAATATGATACCACAAAATAAGCTACAAACGGAAAACAGTTCACCAATTTTATTATATAATTTTATTGATGCTGGTATCTAATTTTAATTTTAATATTTAAGTTTGTGATGGAGGTTATGTAGATGATATATGGTCAAGATGGTTTCGTTGACTGGTGCATAGTCTTATGTGTGGCACTTGATGGAAAATAAGGATGATGAGGTTGATTTTGGTTGAACGTTTGTCCTGGGGTTTGGAAGTGAAGTGTAAATGATGGTCATTGTTAGTTCATAGAATTATATGATGCTATAACATGAAACCAAACATGTGAATATTTATCCAAAATTAATTTTAGACTCGGAATCAATTCTCCAACGTGAAACCAAACACACACACACACACAATCTATGATATTTATGCAGATTTATTTTTGTTAAAAGTTAAGAGAAGTAGGGGACGAAATTGATCAGCAAAAGGCCCATTAATCTGTTCAGAAAAAGGAGATATGTATTTTGGTCAAATGATTAACCCAAAATACGCGTTCCAGGTGTATTTAGGGATGGATCCATAAACCTATTAAAGGGTCCATTATTATTGACACGGTCCGCCGAAGTTCTTCTAGGTGGTGGATGTTCAGCCATCTCCTATTTGTCTATTCTTCTCCCCCACCCCTCCCTCTTTTCCTCACCTTCCGTGCCCCACTCATTCCCTCTTTTCACCTCCATCTTCCTTCACCTTTTTCCTTTTCTTCTCTTTTCCCTCTCGCCTTCACTTCTCTTCTACCTTTGCTTCTCCTCATTTCTTTCCCTCACTAGGTCTCGCTCTCTCGTCCCTCTTCTTCTTCCTCTTTTCAATTTCATTTTTTTATTTTTATTTATTTACAGTTCAACAGAATCGTGATTCCGTTGTGTTGTTGTTTTTTCTAAATATTTTTTAATAATTTTATTAAAATTTATGTTAATAATTAAAATTAATGTAATTGGTAGTTTATATTTTTTTTAAAATGTTTATTGTTAATGTATATGTTTTTGTTATTTTGAAAATAGTTATAAATATTTATTATTTTATTAAGAAATTTTTATTATATTTAATGTTTTTATAAGTAAAATGTATTTTTAATTTAGTTAATGGTTTTTTTAAATTAATGGTTGTTTTTTTATATTTATATTCTTTTGGTTAATGTTTATTACTTTATTTTATTTTTTGCATATTACTTATGGCTCGCACGAAGTTTGTTTCGCACGATCATCGATGAGACCCCTCCACATTGGAGGAAAAGAGTGATGCTGGTGAGGCTGTCCAGCCATCCAGGGATTGATGTGTGACAGCATCTGCACGCCGTTGGGCTGATGATGAGCGGCTACGTGTAGTAGAACAACAACAACATGCACAACATGATGAGGATGTGCAACATGAGCCACAGATGCCACAGGTTAAGGTAGAGGTTCCAGAGGCTGAGGCTGAGGTGCGATAGGATGACCCAAAGGTACCACAGCCTGACCCAGAGGTACCAGAGATCCCTTTTTCAGACTGGATCATTGGACCACCATTTCCTGGAAGTCTTATGGACTTGACACTACTTAGGTCCTATAAGGACCATGTCACTGGCCATGTTTAGATTAGTCAGGCCCGAACTGAGCTCCATAGTGGGAAGGTCATTCCTTACCCTACCTAGCCGCAGGTGAATGCGTATATGGACCACTTAGGCCTCAAGGGCCTTTATGAGGCGCAGTATACTGTTGCGAATAAAGGCATGGTGAATGCCTTTCTTAAGAGGTGGCATCAGGAGACATGCTCCTTCCATTTACCAGTTGGAGAGATGAGCATCACCCTTGATGATGTGTCTTGTCTGCTACACTTACCTATCACAGGCATGCTGATTGCCCAGCCGACGACCCTTGAGAGGGAGCAGATTAGGGGGCTACTAAGGTCTGAGCTAGGCCTTTTGTCTGACAAGGAGGCAAATGCTGCCACGAGAGCAGGACCTAGGGTACGTCTCACTTGGCTGAAGGAGTTGTATGAGAGATATGTTGCTTATGTGTCAAAAGTATGCGCTACGAGGGCGTATTTATTGCACTTGGTCGGTAGTACAATATTCGCAGACAAGAGCTCAACGCATATGCAAGTTGTCTACCTCCAGCACCTTAGCGATCTGTCTACTTACGGCCAGCATGCTTGGGGAGTAGATGCATTTGCGTACCTTTACGACCATCTTTCTTATGCGAGCTTGTGTGAGAGCAAGCAGTGTGGAGGTTATATGATGCTATTGATGATAAGGAATTTTTAATTTTTGTTTACATAATTGTTTGTTTGTTAATATTATTTTATATTTGTTCCTAAAAATATATTCTTTGTTTTACAGGCATGGGTGTTTGAGCACCTGCCATCTGTTGGCACTTAGGAGGAATTATCTTATGACCACACACTTCCGCTTGCTGCTAGATGGAAGCTGACGGGGGGTACCGACAAGGCTAAGAGGACCAGGGAGTTGCTGGATCAAATGCAAATGGATGATGTCATCTGGTCCCCATATGAGGCACACAGGCAAGTTAGACCTCTCATGTAATATCTCTAATTTACGGACCTTAGAAATAAATAATAAAGAGACATTTTTTATGGAATAGCCTTTATATTTAATGGTTAAAGGATACCCTTAGGTATTATTAATAATAGTTACCTTTTTACAAGAGTTGTCAGGAATGAGATAATAGGATCCAGATGGGGAGCCAAGGCCCACTTAGCCACATACACCACACACTTTATATAGAACAGGAGAGGGAGAGTTAGAGAGAGAAGGAAAGAAAGAAAAGGAAAGGTATAGAGAAGGAGGAGAAGAGGAGAAGAGGAGAAGAAGAGGAAGAGGAAATGGAGCAGAGATCTGAAGACCCAGTGCTGGGAACTTATCTCTACGTGTCCTGGGAGGTGAGTGCTTTTCCCTAGTCTTTCTCTATCCCCTTGATTTGCATGTTTTCCCCTTTTTCTCTTTTGAACCTTAGGTTTGGAGATTTTGGATTTTTGGTGATTTTGTTTGATTAAGGGGTTTTTCGAGTTAATCAATCGATTGGAAATATAATAGAAGTGTTTACGGTTTGATTTGTATGCTTGGATGAGTCTTTGCATAGGGTTAGGATGAATGGGTAAGCCATTGATAGCCATGGAGCTCGCAGGTTGTAGTCCCCTGTTTCGCTCATGTCCAACACGAATTTTGGTGCTGCTGGGCGAAAGGGAGTCAAAATGGAACTTTCAGTTCCAAGGTTTTTCATGCCCAGCAGGACAGAGCTTGCGCTGCCTGGCGTGAAAGAGTCAGTAGCGATATTCATTTCCAGGAAAGCTCTAGCTCAGCACGAAAGTTTGTGCTGTCAAACATGAGAGTGTCAGAATGTGTATTTAGCTCTAGGGGGCTCTGGCTCGGCATGAAAGTTTTGTGGCCAGGCATGGGGGCACTGGCTCAGGACGAGAGCTTGCATGACCGGGCATGGGGCTTCTAGCTCAGCACGAGATTTTGTGCGGCCGAGCTAGAATTTGGTTAATTGATATTCTTTAAACACTTTTTCCCTTTTTATTTATATGATTTTAAAATTTTTATACAAATGTGGTATGTTTAATTATAAGATGATTATGTTGTTTTTGAGGTGTTTATATTATTGTAAGGTAGTTTTAATAATCATGTTTTGATGAGATGACGATATATGTGAACTATGCGTTGGAACCATCCCTATATGTTAAAGAAGAGTTAGCTATGTACTTTGGGAAGATTTTTATAGAAAAATGGTATACTTGGGAGGGTGAGTTTCACGCCAGAACTCCGGCCCACTAAAGCGACCCGGGGGTCTCGCCTAGTGGGATATCTTCCCAAGTACCACCCCTATGTTTTGACTCCGAATGACGTGTTGGAGTGTTGAGAACTACTTCCAAAGAGGTTTAGTGACTCTTTTAGTGTATAGGGGAAGGATTATTGTAGCGGTTGAGGATTGTTGATGTTGTTGAGATATATTTGGACCCTTAAGTCGGGCCATCGGAGATGGCAGGTACTGAGGTGTCGTATCTCGGACTGTAAAGGACTCCTAATATGTTTTGACGCTGTAATACGGTGGGTGCACATAGTTGGTGCACTGAAATATTCCAAATGTTGTATTTGTACAGTTGGTGCATAGGTGTGCACAGTTGGTGCTTAAGCATATGAGTAGGCACGTAAGTTGAGGGCGTCCAGGTGGACTCTCAACCTAGTGCTAGAGGTTTTCGCGGTGGCTAACGGTGGGCTTATAGAATAGCCAAGTGGGTGAATTCCTATAGATGTAAGGTTTTGCAAACCTTACAGAGGTAAGCCAACGCCAGAACTCCGGCCCACTAAAGCGACCCGGGGGTCTCGCCTAGTGGGATATCTTCCCAAGTACCACCCCTATGTTTTGACTCCGAATGACGTGTTGGAGTGTTGAGAACTACTTCCAAAGAGGTTTAGTGACTCTTTTAGTGTATAGGGGAAGGATTATTGTAGCGGTTGAGGATTGTTGATGTTGTTGAGATATATTTGGACCCTTAAGTCGGGCCATCGGAGATGGCAGGTACTGAGGTGTCGTATCTCGGACTGTAAAGGACTCCAAATATGTTTTGACGCTGTAATACGGTGGGTGCACATAGTTGGTGCACTGAAATATTCCAAATGTTGTATTTGTACAGTTGGTGCGTAGGTGTGCACAGTTGGTGCGTAGGTGTGCACAGTTGGTGCTTAAGCATATGAGTAGGCACGTAAGTTGAGGGCATCCAGGTGGACTCTCAACCTAGTGCTAGAGGTTTTCGTGGTGGCTAACGGTGGGCTTATAGAATAGCCAAGTGGGCGAATTCCTATAGATGTAAGGTTTTGCAAACCTTACAGAGGTAAGCCAATACGCACACTTGTCTATATTCGATTAATTCCACACTTCCTTCGTAGGGTCAGCTCAAGGACTCCCTGAATGGTCAGAATATACAGACCATGGTAAGGGATGGTGCCTATGAGGGACTGCTCATATGGTGTCGAAACTCCATGGAGTAGAGTCAGTGTTTGATGTTTGAGGTTGCCTATTGGCTTCTGGTGTACGTCAGTTGTGATGATGGTTGGTGATGATTGATTTATTATGAGACTTTTGATTGATGATGTCTAAATGTGATTTATGATGGTTGATGTATTATGGTGATTGTATTTGACGTCGTTGGCTATTGGTGTCTTATTGATGTACATGTATGAAATGATTTAATATAAATCTGTATCTTTTATAAATCTATAGTTATTATATACAATATTTTCTAAGTTTATAAAGTTTAGTTTTCTTCCATTTCCTTGATTGGAATATGTTTGTGTTATGGGTATGGATGGATCCAATGTAGGGATATTATGTAATTACCTTGGGAAAAGATGTTATTCTTGATTGAGAGAATGATGTTTAGGTTCCTCAAGGCACTAGTGGTCATAGAGACGGTCAAGGTGATAAACTCTAGGTGCTTAAGTAAAGATTAAGTTAAAGGAGATAGAAAAGTTAATGAGATAGGTTCATAGTTGTAAGATAAAGTGTTTAAGAGAAGAAAAGTAGAAGCCATGAGAGTTAAGAAAAGGATCTCTAGAATAGAGAGTAAACCTAGAGTCCTTAGAGCACTCACTGAGACATTATGTCTCATCCCTTTTATTTTCATGTTTTCACAGGTTTAGTAGGTGGATGCCTCATGGAATGAGCTTGGAGCATGAAGTTGCTTATTGGGACGAAGATTATTATAGTGTTGTATCTCCCAATGTATGGGAGTTAGTTTATATTCAAATACCCTTCTGGTTATGTTTTGTATGGCACATAAGTGCCAAGAGCTTTGTATTAGATATGTTTTAATTTTTATTTTTCCGCATAGTAAACTCTGATATCCTTATATTCTAAATTGTCAAAAATTTAGTAATATAAATAGGAAAAAGGTACACACCCCCTTGGGGGTGTTACGTTTTGGTATTAGAGCAGTTCGATTCAAATTGGACTGTGGTTAGTATTGTTAGATTAGATTGTATGTTCTGATAGTATAGTCAGATCAGGTTGAGTGTGATGGTTGTCTACCATGCTATAAAACCTGGTTTGCCTTGACATGGAGCATTGAGACTAATCACCTCAATACTTTGTGCACTGCAGGTAGGAATTATGGCAAGTAGAAACCGAAGCCTAGGACAATCATTTTTTAATCTCTTTGGACTAACCCCACCAAACCAAACCAACTTAAGACGGGAAACCTTAGGGAAAGTGGAGAGTACCCAAGGTAGGTTAGCTGTAGAAAACCAAAGTTTGAGATTTGTGGAATCCCAAAGTAAAAAACCACCATCCTTTAGGGGGGGCTATGATCCTACTAAGGCAGGGTTATGGTTGAGGGAAATAGAGAGGGTCTGTGAGGGAATACCTTGCTCATTTGAGCAGAGGGTGTGGCTTATGCCTAATTCATGCTAGAGGATGAGATTGAGCTTTGGTGGAGATGTGTGAAAGGTAAGATGGTTTTTTTAGAATACCCTTGGAGTGGGAGAACTTCAAGATGGTATTTTCATAGGAGTACATCATATGTGGTGAGAGACCACAAGAGGAAGTTCAGAGTATGCAGCGAAAGCGTGTCTCTGAGGAGAAAGAGAGTTTAGGATTTTACCAATATGAGAGAAAAAAAATAGTAAGGGCAAGGGAGTGTGACCTTTAGGATACCCAAGAGCTAAGGGATATCCCAAATGTGGTCAGCACCATAAGGGAGTTTAGAAAGGAACTAGTTAAACCAACACCCTTATCCACAGTTTGGCTTTCTACTGTTTGTGTTAGGAGGACAAACTAAGATGATGGACGCACCCTAGGTATGTGTTCCCAATCCAACCTTTTATTGCTTTATGTTTTTAGTGTGTCATGTTTTCTTTGATTGTTTGAGCATCTTAGAAATATAGTGCTTCTTGTTTCCTTGGATGTGTGGCAAGTTTCTTTATGTTTTCCATTGCATGTTTTCTTCTGTGCTTGATGTGATGAACTTTTTTCATAGGGATGATGTTGCACTTGGTGTGGCTTGTTCCAAGACCAACCAAGTTGTGTTTGTGATGTGATAGATGGTTTATGTTATTATATATGCTTGGTGAGTTTTCTAAGTTTCAGGTGAGCTTGTCAGGGAGAGAATATAGAGTCAGCTACACTGTTACCTTGGGAATGGGAAATAGAATATAGTCGGCCTGAGATGGATGAGTAGTGGCCTAGCTTTATATAGTTGACCTTCACAAGATAGAAGTATCATCCTAGATAGCTCAAGGAAATAGCAAGCCCTACATATTAGAGATCCCTACCAATACCTAAAGATAAGGATTGTAGAGATAAACAAAATATCCATCCTAAGTAGTGTTTGGAATGGAAAGAGATAGAGTTGTTTAGAAGAAGAAAACCTTAGGAAGTGCATAGAGTGGGAGCCTATAGATATAAAATTCCCTAATACTACCTACATCTTAAAGAGACTCATAAGCTAAGAGGATCACCTTAACCTGAGGTTATGTTCAAGGGTTACACCTAGAATAGAGGAAGGAAGTTGTGATGGATAACTAGTAGATAGAACAAGCCTATCTTTATGGTTAGCTCTAGTGTGAGAAATGCGAGGAGTCTTTAGAGGCCTTAAGAGTAGGACCAACCAAAGTGGAGTTAAAAGGAAGTTACCAAACTCTCCATAGTTAAGGATAAGCTAGAGAACCATACGTAAGGTAAGCTTGAAGGAACCAAGAGAATTAGAATGAAGTAGACACCCTTTTAGCCAAAGTTAGTACCTAAATGGTATGATTAGTGAAGGAGTAGAATGGTTACGATAAGTGCCTAGCCAATAGTCACCAACCTAATTATAGCTTAAGCTTTAGAGGAAAGACCATAAATTTTTTTAAGGATAAGCCTAGTCCAAAGCTCATTAGAGAATTGGATATTTGGAAGTTAAGGAAAATAGGTATATGTCTTGTGAGAACCTTGAGACTAGGATCGTAGCAGTTGATGGTTACTAAACTAGTCTAAGCATGAAATGAAGACCTTTTCAGTGAAAAGGAGATAGTTTTTCCAAAATGAGTTAGGGGAGAGTTATATATATTTTTAAGGTTGAACTTAGTTCTAAAGCCTTCAGTAAGATGAAATTGAATAAGATGAAACGAGAAAAAGTTGAAGAGCTTTCGGAAACTTCAAGAATAGGATTTCCTGGAGTTGTGTAGAGATAGACCACCAAAGAGTAGAGATAAGGAAAAGGAAAACATAGGATAAGATTACGAAGAAGCAGAATTATGAATGGACAAGTAGTTTGGAAGAAGCCTACCCTATGGTTAGAGCAATATAATGGTTGAAACTATAAGAGAGTGGAATTCTAAGCTTGAATATTACCCTAGATGAACCATAAGAGTCAGATTTCCCTTAGTAGAGTTAAGGAAGAATCTTACAAGCTTTTAGAGGTTGAGACTTAATCCCAAAGTTGTTAGTGAGATGGACCAAAAAGATGAGAAATGGTTTAGGAGTGTTTAGAGATTTTGAGGCTAAGATAGATTTATGTAAGTCATGGGACTAGATTGCTTTTGAGCTAGCACCCGAAGAATGTAGACCGAGGATGGTCAATGGAGGATAAGTAGTTTCTTATAAGTGATGAAAGAGGATTAGACTTAAGAAAGCCTTATGTCTAAGAGAAGGTAGCAGGTGTTTCTTAAGATAGTATCCAAACTAGCATAGTGTTAGATCTTAAGGAACATATAGTGATTGTAGGAATGTGATTTTCTAGGAGAAAGTATAATCAAAGGTGGATGAATAGTTTGACAATGGTATTAGTTAGAAGAGCCCTAAGAATAATATTCCTTAGGACCTTGAAAGTATAGACATGTGGGGATATGAGGATGTAGTTAGGTTTCAATTTTCGAGGATGAAAATCTTTTGAGGAGGGGAGAAATGTAATATCCCTAATTTACAGACCTTAGAAATAATAATAAAGAGACATTTTTTTTATGGAATAACCTTTATATTTAATGGTTAAAGGATACCCTTAGGTATTATTAATAATAGTTACCTTTTTACAAGAGTTATCAGGAATGAGAAAATAGGATCCAGATGGGGAGCTAAGGCCCAAGGTGAGCTGAGGCCTACTTAGCCACATACACCGCACACTTTATATAGAAAAGGAGAGGGAGAGTTAGAGAGAGAAAGAAAGAAAGAAAAGGAAAGGTAGAGAGAAGGAGGAGAAGAGGAGAAGAAGAGGAAGAAGGAAAATGAGCATAGATTTGAAGACCCAGTGCCGGGAACTCATCTCTACGTGTCCCGGGAGGTGAGTGTTTTCCCCTAGTCCTTCCCTATCCCCTTGATTTGCATGTTTTCCCCTTTTTCTCTTTTGAACCTTAGGTTTGGAGATTTTGGGTTTTTGGTGATTTTGTTTGATTAAGGGGTTTTTTGGGTCAATTAATCGATTGGAAATATAATAGAAGTGTTTAGGGTTTGATTTGTATGCTTGGATGAGTCTTTGCATAGAGTTAGGATGAGTGGGTAAGCTATTGATAGCCATGGAGCTCGGAGGTCGCAGTCCCTTGTTTCGCTCATGCCCAACACGAATTTTGGTGCTATTGGGTGAGAGGGAGTCAGAATGGAACTTTTAGTTCTAGGGTTTTTCATGCCCAGCAGGACAGAGCTTGTGCTGCTGGGCGTGAGAGAGTCAGTAGCGATATTCATTTCCAAGAGAGCTCTGGCTCAGCACGAAAGTTTGTGCTGCCGGGGCATGAGAGTGTCAGAATGTGTATTTAGCTCCAGTGGGCTCTGGCTCAGCATAAAAGTTTTGCAGCCGGGCATGGGGGCTCTGGCTCAGTATGAGAACTTGCGCGGCCGGGCATGGAGGTTATGGCTCAGCACGAGAGTTTATGCGGCTAGAATTTGGTTAATTGATATTCTTTTGAAACTTTTCCCTTTTTATTTATATGATTTTAAAATGTTTATACAAATGTAGTATGTTTAATTATAAGATGATTATGTTGTTTTTGAGGTGTTTATATTATTGTAAGGTATTTGTAATAATCATGTTTTGATGAGATGATGATATATGTGAACTATGTGTCGGAACCTTCCCTATATGTTAAAGAAGAGTTAGCTATGTCTTTTGGAAAGATTTTTATAGGAAAATGGTATACTTGGGAGGGTGAGTTTCACACCAGAACTTCGGCCCACTAAAGCGACCCGGAGGTCTCGCTTAGTAGGATATCTTCCCAAGTACCACCCCTATGTTTTGACTCCGAATGGCGTGTTAGAGTGTTGAGAACTACTTCCTAAGAGGTTTAGTGACTCTTTTAGTGTATAGGGGATGGATTATTGTAGTGGTTAAGGATTGCTGATGTTGTTGAGATATATTTGGACCCTTAAGTCGGGCCATTGGAGATGGCGAGTACGGAGGTGCCGTATCTCAGACTGTAAGGAACTCCAAGTATGTTTTGACGCTAGAATACGGTGGGTGCTCATAGTTGGTGCACTGAAATATTCCAAATGTTATATTTGTACAGTTGGTGCGTAGGTGTGCAAAGTTGGTGCACAAGCATATGAGTAGGCACGTAAGTTAAGGGCGTCCAGGTGGACTCTCAACCTAGTGCTGGAGGTTTTCGTGGTGGCTAACGGTGGGCCTATAGAATAGCCAAGTGGGTGAATTCCTATAGATGTAAGGTTGGTGCTTAGGTGTGCACATTTGGTGTACAAGCATATGAGTAGGCACGTAAGTTGAGGGTGTCTAGGTGGACTCTCAACCTAGTGCTGGAGGTTTTCGTGGTGGCTAACGGTGGGCCTATAGAATAGCCAAGTGGGCGAATTCCTATAGATGTAAGGTTTTGCAAACCTTACAGAGGTAAGCTAATACCCACACTTGTCTATATTCGATTAAATCCACACTTCCTCCGTAGGGTCAGCTCAAGGGACTCCCTGAATGGTCAGAATATACAGACCATGGTAGGGGATGGGGCCTATGAGGGACCGCTCATATGGTGTCGAAACTCCATGGAGTAGAGTCAGTGTTTGATGTTTTAGGTTGCCTATTGGCTTCTGGTGTACGTCAGTTGTGATTATGGTTGGTGATGATTGATTTATTATGATTATGAGACTTTTGATTGATGATGTCTAAATGTGATTTATGATGGTTGATGTATTATGGTGATTGTATTTGACGTCGTTGGCTATTGGTATCTTATTGATGTATATGTATGAAATGATTTAATATAAATGTGTATCTTTTTATAAATCTATAGTTATTATATACAATATTTTCTAAGTTTATAAAGTTTAGTTTTCTTCTGTTTTCCTTGATTGGAATATGTTTGTGTTATGGGTATGGATGGATCCAATGTAGGGATATTATGTAATTACCTTGGTAATTGATGTTATGCTTGATAGAGAGAATGATGTTTAGGTGCCTCAAGGCACTAGTGGTCATAGAGATGGTCAAGGTGATAAACTCTAGGTGCTTAAGTAAAGATTAAGGTATGGTCCAAGGAGATAGAAAAGATAATGAGATAGGTTCATAGTTGTGAGATAAAGTGTTTACGAGAAGAAAAGTAGAAGCCATGAGAGTTAAGAAAATGATCTCTAGAATAGAGAGTCAACCTAGAGTCTTTAGAGCACCCACTGAGACATTATGTCTCATCCCTTTTAGTTTCATGTTTTCATAGGTTTAGCAGGTGGATGCCTCATGGAAGGAGCTTGGAGCATGGAGTTGCTTATTGGGACGAAGATTATTATAGTGTTGTATCTCCCAATGTATAGGAGTTAGTTTATATTCAAATACCCTTCTAGTTATGTTTTGTATGGCACATAAGTGCCAAGAGCTTTGTATTAGATATGTTTTAAGTTTTATTTTTCCGCATAGTAAAATTTGATATCCTTATATTCTAAATAGTCAAAAATTTAGTAATATAAATAGGAAAAAGGTACACACCCCTTGGGGTGTTACATCTCGCAGACCAGGCATACTATCATGGCCACATCATGTGCGGGACGGACATGTATCTTCTAGAGAGGGTTTTGAGGCAGTTCGGGTACGCACAGGGGATTCCTCTGCCACCACCTCCTCGTCCTCTCTTTGAGAAATGTAGTGAGGTGTGGGCCAAGTGGGAGCAGCATGCGGTGCAATTGGGCGAGCCTGTGCCACGTGAGGCTCTATGGACCTGCACTTTCGACTACCTGGCATGGTATTATTGGCATTCACATCCATTTGTGATTCTGCCAAAGGAGGGAGAGGCACCACGGAGTCCAGTACATATCCCTCACTTCATACGACAGCCTCAGCTTCAGCCTGATGCCCCTCTACCAGAGTATGTACCTGGTGCATATTACCTGCGTGAGGTAATGCAAACAGTTTTTCCAAAATTTTGTTTTAATTTTTATCAAAAAATAATTACTAATTGTAATTTCCGTTTATGTCAGATTGATACCAGATGATTGTAACCCGCCTTCTAATAAAACATTTAATTTAAATATTTAATTCACATTATATATATAAAAGATCTGATACATTCTATTAAAATCCAAAATATATTCAATTTTACATCACTAAAATTTTTCCAAACACTATAACTATTACAAAATGTTTCTTCTTGAAGTACTGATTTCCCAAAATATACTCATCCTATAGCTCTGGTCATATCTGCATCTTTTTCTTCTAACTATTTTTTTTCACCTGCAATTAAACTTCCCTAGAAGCTAGGGACAAAATTTATCGGACCAGGCATTTAATTTCTCATACAATTAAAACAATATCAACCATGTTCATTTCATATAACAATTAATAAATCACATAAATAAATCAAATGCAGTATGATTTATGCAAAGCAGTTTTGACTCAAAATCATTTTGACCCTGCTCCATGGAGACTTCCCCTTTGAGTGTTTAGTAAGAAACTGGCCTACTATTACGCACTGCAATTCAGCTATCAGCCCCTACTAAACGCGAATAAGCTAAACAGAATTAGGAGATCAGGATACCCAGGAAGGCCACCACGACCGCAACTCAGTCCAGTTTCCAGCCACATGTGAAATTGCCAATATCCTTCGTCCCACAGACTACATAATCACAGATTATACAGTCCTGTCTAACTTACTCTGCTCACTCCAAAGATTCAATTCTCATGACTACCGCATTCCCGGTTAGTTAACATTTATTCTTTCTTTTCTTTCTTTTCATTTCTTTTCTTTTCTTTTCATGGTTGCCGCAGTCTCGGTTAGCCAACATCAATCATTTTTTTCACTTGAATCTTTGTAAAACCCCCCAACAAGACTCATGTATGCTTATGCCATGTGATAATAATCATAAGTAATTTTAAACAAGCATATAAAGAAACATAAACATTCAACAATTAGCATTATAACATTAATATTTTACTAAATATCAATTTGGTCATTATTATAAAAATTTACTAAATTACCCTTGCTCTTTTTCTAAAATTCCAATTTTGTCCTTTAAATGTGAAATTACCAAATTACCCTTACTTTTTTCTCTTATTTCCGATTTTGCCCTTGATCTTTTCATGAAATTCCTAAATTATCCTTAAACTTTCTAGAATATGTGAAATTACCATTTTACCCTTATACTTTTTCATTATTTCTGAAATTACCCTTGATTTTTTTATAAAATTCCCAATGTGTCCCTACATGTGAAATGACTATTTTGCCCTTGATTATTTGAAGTACCCCTTGAACATAGACATGGCTGAATGGCCTCCTTCACCAACCAACATCATTTCTCAAATTTTCAACATCAAATCCAACACAACCAAGCCATTTTCAATCAAGAACAAGCCACATCAAATTTCAATCCATCACAACACATCATGAAACCAATCAAAATATTGATTCAAACAACTAATTCAAGCTTCCAACTTCAATTATCTAAAAGCCCTAATTCAATTTCTTCTTTTAATGTTTCTTGATTAAATCTTGAAATTAAATCTAAAGGCATGTTCCTCTTACTTTCAAGTTGTCTAAATTGAAATTAAATGCCAAGATCCTTTCCTAGAATCCTTAGTTTGATGGAGAAACCTTTGAATCCCTTTTCTCCCTTTCTCCTTTGTCTTCTTGAAATTTTAGGGTTTTTCTCCCAAATATTTCTCTTTGGCTGAAGGTATATTGAAATTTGGGAGGTTTTGGTTGGTTTAATTTTTGATTTTGGAAGAAAGGATGAAGGTTTCATGGAGGGGCTGCAGCTGCCCAACTCACAGTTTGGAGAGTTTTAGGAGAGCTAGCTTTTGTAACTTTTTCTTTTGCTTTTGTTTCTTAAGTTTTTAAATAAAATTTTCTCCACCCAATTTAATCATTCATTCACGTCCAGCTGCTGCCTTGGTCCAAGGGCAGCCAATTTGGCCAGATTTCAGCCCACTTGGACGGCCACAATTAGTTCCCTAGGTGATTTGCTAATTGCTTGTTTAATTGGTCAAAGATTGTAGAAAAGTGTGGAGGCTTCTAGAAGGTTTTAGGGCTTTTTAATTATCTTACAAATTAATTAGAGTTTTAAGAAACTAACACCACCATTGAATTCCTCACTATCAAAAACCTTGGGGTAGTGTCTTAATTATTTCTTAATCAAAGTCTAATTAGCTTAATTTAATCACAATAGAAACATTGAGTTGTCAAATTTTGATTGGCTAATACTTTTATTTTTTATTTTTCTTAGTTAAACAAATTTAATAATTATTCTAAGTATGTTATAATTACTAGGAAATTCCATAGGTGTCATACAAATTTTATCTTAATTTTCTACCTTAGAATTTTATCGTAATAATTTCTCAGAGTTCTAACATTCAGAAAATTCTAATAATTCAAAATTAGCATTTTAATTCTTCAATTGTATATATTTTTAATCTACATTCAATTATCTTTTTATTATTTTGCAGTTTAGTCCAAAATGCTATATTGGAAAATTTATCCTGGACAGTTGTCTGACACAACTGTCCAGTCAACCAGTAATTCATTTCTCAACTGTTTATATTTTAAAACTACAATCAATTGTCTATTTATTAGGTTACAGATTTATCCAAAATGCTACACTGGAAAATTTTATCCTAGACAGTTGTCTGACACAACTGACCGGTCAACGATAAATTCAGGCCTAAACAAAAGCACTAAATGACTCGAAAAATTTTACTAAATAGAACTGTATTAATGTTATTATGAAAATATGTACAAAAGGTTTTTCTATAAATACAGTACATAATTTCTCATAATATTTATATAAAAATATTTACAAATTGTAAAATAAAAATGAGGGTGTTACAATTCTCCCCTACTAATAAAAATTTCGTCCTCGAAATTGCTAATATAACTATATAGACAATTTGAGGAAATTATTCTCTCATTTTCTCCTCTAATTTCCAGGTAGCATCACCTCTGATATCATCCCAATTAACCTTAACCAAAGGAATATCTTTACCTCCCAGGTACTTGATCCTTCTATCCTCAATCTCAATAGGTCTTGTTTTGATTTTCAGGTTTTCCTTTAACGGTATCTGATTAAGTTTAATGACATGTGAAGGGTCTGAGATATATTGTCTTAGTTATGACACATGAAATACATCATGGAGGTTTGACAAAAAGGGTGGTAAGGCTATTTGGTATGCCATAGGTCCAATTTTTCGGAGAATTTGATAAGGTCCAATAAATTTAAGAGTTAGTTTCTTAGACTTTATTGCTCTGCCAACTCCAGTTATTGGTGTGACTTTCAAAAAGACATGTTCACCTTCTTGAAATTCTAAGGGTTTTCTTCTTTTATCTGCATAACTTTTCTGTCTGCTCTGTGCAATTTTCATTTTCTCCTGAATAAATTTTATTTTTTTCAGTTGTTTGCTAAATGATATCTGGTCCTATCAAAAGATTTTCACCATCCTGATATCATACCAGTGGTGTCCTACATTTCCTACCATACAAAGCTTCATAGGGAGCCATACCTATACTAGAATGGTAACTATTATTATATGTAAATTCTACTAAAGGTAATATATCTTCGCAGTTTCCTTTCTCTTCTAATGTACAGGCTCTTAAGAGGTCTTCTAATGATTAAATAGTCCTTTTTATTTGACCATCAGTCTGAGGGTGGTATGCTAAACTAAGATGTAATTTACTTCCTAAAGCTTTATGAAATTCTCTCCAAAATTTAGAAACAAATCTAGGGTCCCTATCAGATACTATACTAGTAGGTACTCCATGTAATCTAACTATTTCTTTTATGTACAATTGAGCTAATCTTTCTAAAGAATACCTAATATTTATTGGAAGAAAATGTGCTAATTTAGTTAATCTATCTACAATTACCCAAATAGTATCACAATTTCTATTTGTTCTAGGTAATCCTACCACAAAATCCATTGATATACTATCCCATTTCCATACAGGTATCTCTAAAGGTTGTAACATACCAGATGGTTTCTGATGTTCAACCTTTACTTTCTGACATGTTAAACATCTAGCTACATATTCTGCTACATCTTTCTTCCTCCTAGGCCACCAAAACATATCCTTTAAATCCTTATACATTTCTGTAGCTCCAGGATGAATACTAAATTTACTTTTGTGTCCTTCCTCCAAAATTAATTCCTTTAATTTTTTATTGTTAGGTACACAAATTCTATTTTTAAATCTAATAATTCCATCCATTCCTAAATTAAATTATTTTACTTTATCTGTTCCTATTAAGCCTTTCTTTTCTTGAATAAATTCATCTACATCTTGTTTCTTTCTAATTTCTTCCAAAATCATCAGTGATAGTAATCATTCCTAATTGAATTTTATCCTTTTTCCTAACTGTACATAAATTCAAATTTCTAAATTGTTCTATTAATTCTAATTCTTTAATCATCATGGTTGATATATGTACAATTTTCCTACTTAAAGCATCTGCTACTACATTAGCCTTCCCTAGATAATACATTAATTGAAAATCATAATCTTTAATAAACTCCATCCATCTTCTTTGTCTCATATTCAATTCCTTTTGGTCAAACAAATATTTTGAACTCTTATGATCACTATACACATCAAATTTAGATCCATATAAATAATGTCTCCAAATCTTCAAAGCAAAAACTATAGCAGCTAACTCCAAATCATGAGTAGGGTAATTCCTTTCATGGGGTCTCAATTGTCTAGATACATAAGCTACCACTTTCCTGTTTTGTATCAACACACATCCTAATCCTTGATATGAGGCATCACAATATACTTCATAAGGTTCATTTGGGTTAGGTAAAATTAAGACTGGTGAGGTAGTCAATTTATGTTTCAATTCTTGAAAACTTTTCTCACAATTCTCACTCCAATTAAAAGGTTGATTTTTTTTCCTAGTTAATTATGTTAAAGGTTCAACTATCTTAGAAAATCCTTCAATAAATCTTTCTATAATATCCAGCTAATCCTAAGAAACTCCTAATTTCAGTTGCTGTTTTAGGCCTTTCCCATTCTAAAACTGCTTCTACCTTAGAAAGATCCACACTTATTCCATCTTTAGAAATTACATGTCCTAAAAATTTTACTTCTTCCAACCAAAATTCACATTTAGACATCTTAGCATATAATTTTCTTTCTTTCAGAATTTGTAATGTTATTCTAAGATGATTTTCATGTTCTTCTTTATTCTTAGAATATATTAATAGATCATCTATAAATACTACTACAAAACGATCTAAGTATGGTCTAAACACCCTATTCATATAATCCATAAATACTGCTGGGGCATTAGTCACTCCAAATGGCATCACTTGATATTCATAATGCCTATACCTAGTCCTAAAAGCAGTCCTGGATATATCCTTCTTTTTAACTCTAATTTGATGGTACCCAGACCTTAAATCTATTTTAGAAAATATTGTTGCTCCTCTAAGTTGGTCCATTAAATCATTTATTCTAGGTAAAGGATATTTATTCTTTATAGTTACTTTATTTAATTGTCTATAATCTATACATAACCTAGATCCACCGTCTTTCTTTTTAACTAACAATACTGGGCTCACCATGGGGACACACTAGGCCTTATAAATTGTTTTTCTAATCATTCTTTCAATTGTTTTCTTTAACTCAATTAATTCTAATGGTGACATCCTATATGGTTGCATAGAAATTGGTCTAGTACCAGGCATCAAGTCTATACTAAATTCTATTTCTCTTTCAGGAGGCAAGCCAGGAACATCATCAGGAAAAACTTCAGGATACTCATTTACAACTGGCCCAGAGTATATTTCCATTTTATCTTCCTTAGTTTCAAGAGATGATAACATGTATTTTTGAATTTCACTTTTGAATGATATTTCTTTAGGTTTGACAGGCTTAAGTCTAGAAACATCAGGTTCAGGAAAAAATTGAGTTTTAGAGGCACAATCTATTAGGATACGGTTGTCTGCTAACCAATTCATTCCTAATATCACATCAAGGTCAATCAAAGGCAAACAAATCAAGTTCACAACAAATGGTCTATCTCTAATGGTTATCACACAATTCAAACATATTTTTGAGGTTAGCGTTGGTTTAGAAGTAGGTACAGAAACAAGCAAAGCATAGGGTATTTTAAACATGATTAACATCCTTAACTTAAAAAAAAAATTCTTAGGACAACTGCTACTAACTTAGCATTTGAGTCCTATTCTACTCTCTTAATCAAGGTTTAACCATCAAGAATCCTCATATATACCTACCAACTAAGACCTACAACATGGATCCTTGATAACTTCAATTATACAAGCCTTAAATCACAACTTACACCATGGAAATGTAATTAAACATATTAAACCCGCAAGCTATTTTACTGCACCAGAAAAATGCACTATTTTGGTTCTAAATCATGTCTAAAACACAAAATTTCAAGTCCTAATAGTTTAGATATCAATCTTGCGACTACGATACATTGTTTCAGCCTTCAAAACATGTGAAAACATCCCTTAAAACAATAAGACAATACCCACTCTCTCAACATCTTATCATATTCCAAACATCAAGTTACCTTCAAAACTTTGTTTTCTTTTCCTTGTCAAACTCATCCTTATCCTATAAACTCAAATATTTGGACCTCTATTCTCAACCTTGATCTACGAACTCAGATCTTTGGATCTCCTTCCTCAACTAATTCAAAGGTATAACTCGAAATTCATAATATAAGGATTATGGAAAATAACCCAACTTGGAAAATAAAAATTTTAGCATTAGGAGGGAAAGTCATCTCGACTGAGTCCTGAGTGTGCACCCTCACAACTCTATCAAGATTTCCTTTCTTCCTTTCTGCCATCTCTACCTGTCCTAGAGTCTCAAATCTAGTTACTACCCTTTTTCCCATAATATTCTTAACAAATTAACACAGCAGAACACATAATAGACCAATTACTCACAAGTCCTAGAGATGCATAACCAGAGCTCTGATACCACTAATGTAACTCGCTTTCTAATAAAAACATTTAATTTAAATATTTAATTCACATTATATATATATATAAGATCTTATACATTCTATTAAAATCCAAAATATATTCAATTTTACATCACTAAAATTTTTCCAAACACTATAACTATTACAAAATGTTTCTTCATGAAGTACTGATTTCCCAAAATATACCCATCCTATAGCTCTGGTTATATCTGCATCTTTTTCTTCTAACTATTTTTTTTCACCTGCAATTAAACTTCCCTAGAAGCTAGTGACAAAATTTACCGGATCAGGCATTTAATTTCTCATACAATTAAAACAATATCAACCATGTTCATTTCATATAACAATTAATAAATCACATAAATAAATCAAATGCAGTATGATTTATGCAAAGCAGTTTTGACTCAAAATCATTTTGACCCTGCTCCATAAAGACTTTCCCTTTGAGTGTTTAGTAAGAAACTGGCCTACCATTACACACTGCAATTCAGCTATCAGCCCCTACTAAACGCGAATAAGCTAAACAGAATTAGGAGATCAGGATACCCAGGAAGGCCACCACGACCGCAACTCAGTCCAGTTTCCAGCCACATGTGGAATTGCCAATATCCTTCACCCCACAGACTACATAATCACAGACTATACAGTCCTGTCTAACTTACTCTGCTCACCCCAAAGATTCAATTCTCATGACTACCGCAGTCCTAGTTAGTCAACATTTATTCTTTCTTTTCTTTCTTTTCTTTTCTTTTCTTTCCTTTCATTTCTTTTCTTTCTTTTCATTTCTTTTCTTTTCTTTTGATGGCTACCGCAGTCCCGGTTAGCTAACATCAATCATTTTTTTTCACTTGAATCTTTGTAAAACCCCCAAAAAGACTCATGCATGCTTATGCCATGTGATAATAATCATAAGTAATTTTAAACAAGCATATAAAGAAACATAAACATTCAACAATTAGCATTATAACATTAATATTTTACTAAATATCAATTTGGTCATTATATTATAAAAATTTACTAAATTACCCTTGCTCTTTTTCTAAAATTCCAATTTTGTCCTTTAAATGTGAAATTACTAAATTACCCTTACTCTGTTCTATTATTTCCGATTTTGCCCTTGATCTTTTCATAAAATTCCTAAATTATCCTTAAACTTTCTAGAATATGTGAAATTACCATTTTACCCTTATACTTTTTCATTATTTCTGAAATTACCCTTGATCTTTTTATAAAATTCCTAATGTGTCCCTACATGTGAAATGACTATTTTGCCCTTGATTATTTGAAAAATTTGCACATAGTACCCCTTGAACATAGACATGGCCGAATGGCCTCCTTCACCAACCAACATCATTTCTCAAATTTTCAACATCAAATCCAACACAACCAAGCCATTTTCAATCAAGAACAAGCCACATCAAATTTCAATCCATCACAACACATCATGAAACCAATCAAAATATTGATTCAAACAACTAATTCAAGCTTCCAACTTCAATTATCTAAAAGCCCTAAATCAATTTCTTCTTTTAATGTTTCTTGATTAAATCTTGAAATTAAATCTAAAGACATGTTCCTCTTACTTTCAAGTTGTCTAAATTGAAATTAAATGCCAAGATCCTTACCTAGAATCCTTAGTTTGATGGAGAAACCTTTGAATCCCTTTTCTCCCTTTCTCCTTTGTCTTCTTGAAATTTTAGGGTTTTTCTCCCAAATATTTCTCTTTGGCCGAAGGTATATTGAAATTTGGGAGGTTTTGGTTGGTTTAATTTTTGATTTTGGAAGAAAGGATGAAGGTTTCATGGAGGGGTTGCAGCTGCCCAACTCATGGTTTGGAGAGTTTTAGAAGAGCTAGCTTTTTTAACTTTTTCTTTTGCTTTTGTTTCTTAAGTTTTCAAATAAAATTTTCTCCACCCAATTTAATCATTCATTCACGTCCAGCTGCTGCCTTGGTCCAAGGGCAGCCAATTTGGCCAGCTTTCGGCCCACTTGGACGGCGACAATTAGTTCCCTAGGTGATTTGCTAATTGCTTGTTTAATTGGTCAAAGATTGTAGAAAAGTGTGGAGGCTTCTAGAAGGTTTTAGGGCTTTTTAATTATCTTACAAACTAATTAGAATTTTAAGAAACTAACACCACCATTGAATTCCTCACTATCAAAAACCTTGGGGCAGTGTCTTAATTATTTCTTAATCAAAGTCTAATTAGCTTAATTTAATCACATTAGAAACATTGAGTTGTCTAATTTTGATTGGCTAATACTTTTATTTTTTATTTTTCTTAGTTAAACAATTTTAATAATTATTCTAAGTATGTTATAATTACTAGGAAAATCCATAGGTGTCATACAAATTTTATCTTAATTTTCTACCTTAGAATTTTATCGTAATAATTTCTCAGAGTTCTAATATTCAGAAAATTCTAATAATTCGAAATTAGCATTTTAATTCTTCAACTGTATATATTTTTAATCTACATTCAATTATCTTTTTATTATTCTGACACAACTGTCCAGTCAACAAGTAATTCATTTCTCAATTGTATATATTTTAAATCTACATTCAATTGTCTATTTATTAGGTTACAGATTTATCCAAAATGCTACACTGGAAAATTTTATCCTAGACAGCTGTCTGACACAACTTTCTGGTCAACGATAAATTCAGGCCTAAACAAAAGCACTAAAAGACTCGAAAATTTTTACTGAATAGAACTGTATTAATGTTATTATGAAAATATGTACAAAAGGTTTTTCTATAAATACAGTACATAATTTCTCATAATATTTATATAAAAATATTTACAAATAGTAATTTACAATGATGGTCGTGATTATGGAGAGATTGTTGAACACCAGAGCGGTACCAGATGGCACACATAATCATGAGCTTATACAGCAGGCATTGCTGATAGCATAGGAAGGCTCAGGTGTTGGGTGTAGCTCCCATAGACGGATGACAGAGGATCGGAAGGTCGGGGGTGGCGGCTGCAAAGGCGGTTGATATTTTTGTGTATTTAGTGTTATTTTATATCTAACTTGTTATTACGTATGTACATCAATTATCTATCTCTCTATCTGTCTATCTATCTGTCTATCTATCTATCTATCTATCTGTCTATCTATCTATCTATCTATATATTATATAAAACACAGTTGCTGATTAAGTTGGTTGTCCACGTGTCACATTCTGGTGACATTTAAAATAAAAATATATAATTGTAGTAATTTAGGTAATTAAGGTAATTGTGATCATGATGATTTTTATAATTTGAACATTCAAATTAATAACATAAATATATATTATATAATATGATTCAAATTAATTGATAGTACTAATATAAATTCGAATTCAATTTTGGGTAAAAAAAAAATCAAATTCAATTATATTCAAAATTAAGAAATTTCGCAAGATTTATGCTGATTTCATAACATAATTAATGATATAATTGGTAATTTAAACAATATAAATATAACTAGTATTCTTCGTTATAAAACATGGATGATAACTACTTTAGAGTATTGATGTAAAAACCTAGGAATGATTTTATCTTTTTCTTCTTTTTACAATTGAAATAACATTGGTTATTTTATATTTTGAGGAACATGGAAAGGAACATCGAGAAATGATGATACATTGCATTAAGAAGTCAATTGATAGGTTTTGATACTTTATCTTATTTAATTTAATTATATATTGTTTTAATTTTTTTTGTTTCATTATTTCAATCAGGGAAGTTTTGGATTTTGCACCACTCTTTTGGTACATGGTGTCAGTAGGATGCAAGTGGAGTATTCTCTATGGTGTGAATAATAGAATATAAGGTGAGTGTTCTATTTTATTATATGATATGCTTCAAGAGTACAAAAAATTGTCATTACTAGAAGAAATTTGTTGCTACTATTAGATTCAATAAGAGCAGTAATTTATTTGTCTATATATAGAAAATTTTTTACTTCAAGAAAGAGACATTGTGAAATTTAAATTTATAGTTGTGTTATAATTTTTTTAAAATGAGTTATATTATAAAATAAACACATCTAATTATCTTTTATTATTTTTATTAATGAATAAGTTCCTTATTGCGAAAATTTGAATTAGTTTTAGATTTTTTTTAAGTAATATAACAAATTGACAACATATTCAACATACTTTATACATAAAAAAATTCATTCTCTCATCAATAAACCCATGCATCACACGGATACTATCTATATAATATTATATAAAAGAAGGTTTTGTCACGTAAATTGATGTCATGTGACAACACCATATTGATTCTTTTCCTGCTGAAATGAAGATGATTTTATTTTTATTTTTCATTCATAAAAACAAATTGTTATATTTAATTGTAGTAATTAAGATGTGTATAATAAGTATATCTTCTGATAACATTAATCACTTAATCCATCAAATCTTAAATTAATTTTGACTCTATCATAAAAAATAAAAAATAATCAATCTATTATTTAATTAGGTTTATTATAATAAATATTTTATTCTATTAATGATTCTAATAATATTTAATAATATATTATGAAAAATTATCACTCAATTTATTTCATTCCTCCTTTAGTATTTTTTTTTATTATAAATTTTAGCTAATAATATATCTTTTTTTAGGTGATATGTATATTTTTTTTAACTAATTTGATTTTTTTAATGCAATTTTGATTAATCAAAATAAAAAAATCACAATTTAATTTTTTTTATATTAAATTTTTTTATATTAATTGTAAATATTACAATTGTAATACGATGGTATGATCTTATTAATTGTAAATATCACAACTCTATTAGTATTTAATAATAAATATTTTATTCATAATTCTATTAATATTTACTAATAAATATTTTATTCTATTAACATGTAATAATAATATAAATCCTAAACCTTTTAATTCATAAAAATATATAATTATAGGTTATTACAATGAATATAATATAAAAAAATAGTGACAACGTTGTCACTAATTTTTTTCTGACATATCAATTGAATTTTTTATTTTATTTTATTTTATTTTTTAATTCATAGGTGATTGCAATTAGAGTTGCTAAAAAAACTGATTTAAAAAAAATAGCTATAACCAGTATTAACTAGTTATAAAATAACTGGTTATATATAACCAGTTATAAAAAAAATACTTGTTTTATTTTTTCAAGTTAAAATACAGTTATCTATTTTTATTAAAGAATTGGTTATGATAATACTTGGTTTATAACCAGTTATTTCAAGTTTAACTTATTTCTCACTGAGTTAAACACGGAAAGAAGTACTCGACAATCAGGTGGATCCTCTCCCATTAAATATAATTGGAGAGTCTCCAATTTGAGAAAGGCATGCCGTTGGATTAAATGTGCAGCTGGGATTCCCTCAACTAAACACCGTTTTACTAAAACCTCTCAGACCTTTCTCCCCTAAACTCACCGTTTCACTAAAAAAAAGGGTCAAACCCTAATTTTCGTTTTTCCCCATTCCAGATCGCTACTCCAGCTATCCGTGGGAGAACGACAAAGTTGTTCGGAAGTCCTCTATCTGCTCATGTTCTTCATTGAAGTCTGATTCTGATGCGCATCGCACGTTGCCGTTCTCTTCCGGCGCGTTCCACACCCCGAAATATGACGAATGATATTTCTTCAAGAACATCATAGAGACCCAATTCTTCACTGAGAATCCACGAGCTCACCTCTTCTTCGTTATAAATATTTTACAATCCATGTTAATGGAATTTTGGTATGCTATATTTATGTTACAATTGCTATAGCTGAATGGTTCTTCTAAAGTCTGATTATTTTTGCGGAGAATGAGTCATGACATATGTATAACGGAGACGCTTGCTGCGAAGGAGAATGAGTTTGCCGGAAAAAATGAAAAGAAACAGAGACGCGTTCATTAGAAAAGCGTTTAAGGGAGTCCTTTTTAAAAAAAAAAAAACACATCAACAATAATTGGACTTGGCACGTGTTTTACTAACTGGATTTGAGGTTTATTATATTGAAATGGTGAGTATAGGGGAGAATATATCCCAGCCACTCATCTCATCCAACAGCTGCAAATACGCTAATTGGAGACTTCCAATTATTTTTTATGGGAGAGGATCCATTCTCGACAATCAGACTCCTTCTTCATACCTCAACTCAATCAACCAAAATCTTTTTTTTTAATAATGGAGCCACACTGCCTTATGGTTATTGCACCTGACGGTTAGTGCAACTCGTCATCGGGTCTTCTTTTTAATCTTACCAAAACCTTTTTCTTAAATTCTTATTTTCAAAATTTATTTAAATCATTATTTTTTTAACTAACTTGTCATTTCACTTTTTTTTTTAAAAATCTTTTATGATATTTGATATATTTTAATGTTTCTAAATTTTATATTCACTTTTTGGGTTAAATATGTTTTTGGTCCTCCAAAAATATATTAGATTTGATTTTAGTCCTTTGAAAAAAATTTCTTTGCATTTAATCCCTAGAATTTTAGAAATACTTTATTTTAGTCCTTTTCTTAACTGTTAAGTGGTAGGAGATAGTGCGGTGAGCCGATTCGATAGGGATGATGAGCTTAATTAAACAGTTGCATCGGCTCCGAATGGAACATATCCATCATAGGAACATTGTTTTTTCCAACCTGCTATTTTATTACTTTTTTACTTGTTTTTTTATTTTAATTAGTTAATTTAATTCTATTTTTAATATTTTTAATTAGGCATGCTAAATCACTTCAAAATCGCTAGTTCAAATGACCATGTGATCACATTTAACTGTAGAAGCAAATAGAGTTAAGAAAAGGACTAAAATTTGGTATTTCTAAAATTTTGGAGATCAAATACAAAGAAAAAAATTCAAAGGACTAAATTCAAATTCTGTATATTTTCGGAGGACTAAAAATATATTTAATCCTTACTTTTTTACAGGTCATTTTTACAATTTTTTTCTAAATAAATAGTAATTACAGTTCAATACATTTTAATAACACATACTTTTACATTTTAATAAAAATCAGTTTTTTTTCTTTCAAAACTAGTAAAATAACCATTTATATAACCAATTATTTATTCATAACCGGTTATATAACTGGTTTTAGATATAACTGGTTACATATTCATAACCAGTTATATAATCGATTTTTAAAAGCAATAACTGATTATGCGAAACTATAACCGGTTATACAAAACTAGTTATGATTATAGTTATAATAACCACTTATAATTTGGTATTTAATAGTTATGGTTATGGTTATTAGAATAACCAAGCCATGAACAACCCTAATTGCAATAAATATACTCTAATTGAATTAATAAATTAAATCATTAAATTTTATATATTTTTTGGTTTTATATAACATGGTAATCAAATTATTAAATTTTATGTAATATTTTTGGTAATTACAGTAATCAATTATTAAGTAATCAATTTTTCCATTTTTAATTCATAAAAATATATAGTTATATTAATCAAGGTAATTATAATAAGTAAGATTTTCATTATTTGAACATTCAAATTGATAACACAAAATATATTTTAATTCAAATTAATTGATAACACACACACACACACACACACACACACACACACACACACACACACACACACACACATATATATATATATATATATATATATATATATATATATATAATATTCTTATTTAAATTTATAATTTATAATAAATTAAAATTTAAAAAATCTTGTAAGATTTGAGATGAATTCATCTATAAATATCAGCATGTTGTTGCTTTTCATTATCATCGTTTCTTTTTCAATAGTCAATTGCTAATATAATTTCTTCCCTACTTTTTATTCAATTTCAATGAAGAGACAAATACAAGCAAAAAGCACTTATCTATCAATATTTATTTCCTTTTTTTTTCTTCGTACATTTTATCTTTTTATCATCTTTCTTTTGATTCATCTTTTTTCATTTAAGTAACTTTATATCCCTTTCTACGATTTTTTTTATATTTTTATCCAACATACGATATTTAAACTTTACTTGCTAACCTTTTTTTTTATTACAGTTTACACATTGGAGATGAAACAAAGGACTTAAAAAGTGAATTTAAAAATGAAATAGAATTTTTATCATTTTGAAAATCAAACTTACTCAATCTTTAGATCCTAAACCAAGCATTATGATTATTTTCAATCACTTTTCTCTAAAAGATAAATTATTTTTTGTATAACTAAAAGATAAATTATTTTTTATTATACAAAATAATTTTTTTACTAATAAGTTAATGTCATGTGACATTAATAAGTTAACTAATAAGTTAAAATAAATTCAAGTCAGAATCTTCACTTCTTAATTTATTTTATTACTTAGTAACAAATTTAATTTAAGAATTTAATTAATATATAAAATTAAATATTAACATGAATAAATATACTAATTAATAGTTATATAATTAATAATTACTGAATTTAAATTACATTGTACCTATAATTAATAAATATTTTAAAAAAATCTTATTATTTTCCAGTGTGAATCATATCACATATCAATAATAAATTTGTTTATTTTTAACCTTACTTAGATCTAATTTTTTAGATGCCTTTAGTATTGTTCTCATTAATTAATTTTAATATTAATTCTATAAATAAATAATTGAGTTAAATCAAATCAAATTCTACTTAAAATTATTCATACTCAAAATATCACAAATAAAAAAGTTTGTATAAACATAAATTAAAAAAAACAGAATTTGTATATAAATCATCTATATTTTTAAATTAATATTTATCAATTTTTAATCTAATTCAAATTCAAATTTAACCAAAATTGTAACCAAAAAAAGTATATAAAAAATTACTTGAATAATTTAAAAGTAATTTAAACCATTTTTTTCTAATTTTAAAAGTAACATTAATATTAAATTAAATTATGACTAAATCAATCAAATATATAAATTGCTATTTATTATACCAAATACAAGTTTTACTAATAGGCTAATATCATGTGACAAACACTAAATTTATTCCTTTTTCATTTAATTTTGAGTTAAAAGAATGAAATTTGACAATCAACTTCTATTTTTTTTTAATATACTATTTTATATTTAACATATTTAAATATAAACATATTTTTTGATCATTAAATATAAACATATTAATATAGTAATATACTAATTTAGTAGTTATAATATTAGAATAAATTTAATATTTGTATTATAATCCTTGTATGAATATTATAATAATATTCACGGTATTATAAGTATTATTCACCAATGAATATATTCAGTATTTATATTCAGTATTAAAAGTATTGTATTCATTTTTGAGTGTTAGAATATTTATTTTTTCTTCTATAAGTATAATATTATATATATTATTTGAAAATTATCATTAAAATAAATTTTATTAACTAAAATATTTTTTTTAATATTTTTAAAATATTTAATATTGTATTAAATGTTTATGTTTTTATTTATTTATATTATCATTAAATTAATTTATTTTATAAAAATATTTGTATTGGATGAGATAACAAAATTTAAAAACTATTTAGTAAAAGCATTTAAAATTTTCATTTTATTTAACCCCAACCCATTGGGTCAGAGACTGATTCTATCATTCCTGTAACGACCCACCTTCGCTACGTATCTAACATCTTAAGATTCTATTTCATTAAATTTTAAAAACTCTCTAATTGGTTTATTGATAAAATATTGGAGAATTTTTCTGCGATTCCCAAAACCAACAAATAAAATTCAAAGCTCAAATTATAAACATCTCTTTTATAAGCTTAACTAACTAAAACTATGCGTACATACATTTTTCACATGATAAATGCAAAATACCCCTAAACTAGTCCATTCTATACATAAGACCAAACAAAGGAAGGGAAATAAATGATTGTGTCTTCAATCCCTCGTACGCTCTATCTGCAATATCTCCAAGAGGAAGATCCACCTACACTCCATCTGCTCCCCTAAACACAGTTCAAGACCATCACAGTCACAACCACATGTGCCACACGCAAGGGTAAGCTCACCAAAACAAAACCATACATATACAAATAAATAGATTCCAAATAAGGAAAAAGGAAGAAAACTAAACTTTACATACTTTGAAAATATATTACATAATAGCTAGTAATCTTTATCCAAAACTCGATTTATATAAAAGCTATCTCACATTGTTCATCAATAACCAACATCAGACAACATCATAACGTCATTATCTCAATTAATGCATACCACATAATCTTAATATAAATCTTCAACTATCATCAACCACATAGTTCCATAACCAATTATCACCATGAATCATCAACATCATGAATTACATTTAAACATTAGTATCACAATCCTCATCATAATTCAAATCATCAAAAACCATCATCATAACTTATGTACATCACAAACCACTAGAGAACCTCAAATACCAAACACTGACTTTACTCCATGGAGTTTCAACATCATATGAGTAGTCCCCCATAAGCCCCATCCCCTAACATAGTCTCACTCTCTGACCATTCAGGAAGTCTCTTGGGCTGACCCTACGGGGGAAGTGTGGTTTTATCGAAAATAGACAAGTGTGGGTAATGGCTTTCCTCTGTAGGTTTGCAGGACCTTACATCTATAGGGATTCGCCCACTCGTCTATTCTATAGGCCCATTCCCATTAGCCACAACGAAACCCCCAGCACTAGGTTTAGAGCCCACCAAGCACCCTCAACTTACGTGCCTACTCATATGCTTGTGCACCAACTGTGCACACCTATGCACCAACTGTGCACCCACCGTATTCCAACGGCAAAACATATTTGGAGTCCCTTGCAGTCTTAGATACAACACCTCCGTACCCGCCATCTCCAATGGCCTGACTTAAGGGTCCAAATACATCTCAACAAACCACAACCATGACAACAGTCCATTCCCTATACACTAGAGAGGTCACTAATCCTCTTGGGAAGTAGTTCTCAATACTCTGACATGTCATTCAGAGTCAAAACTTAGGGGTGGTACTCGGAAAGATATCCCACTAGGCGAGACCGCCGGGTTGCTATAGTGGGCCGGAGTTCTGGCGTATAACTCACCCTCTCAAGTATACCATTTTCCAATAAAAACCTTCCCAAAGGACATATCTAACCCTCCAATATATAGGGACAGTTACAATACAAGAATATCATTCATCATTACCATCTCATCAAAACATATATATCTCAATCAATAACAGGATAATCTCAACAATAAAGACATTCTCTCAAAGATAAACTTACTACATTTGCTTAAACATTTATAAGATTAATAGTATCTACATTTCTATTTCGATAATCATATCTCAAACAATTACATAAGATCCATCATATCATTGATTCACTAATCATGTACTCATCACACTTATGAACCTTTCCCCAGTTCCCTAAGCAAAGTAAGACTTTCAACACCTTGAATTCTTATAATCATCTCACCAAAACCACATATTAATATGAATTACATCATCTTAACTTATAATCAACTTTAACATAATTATAAAAACTCATAATAACATTTTATATGCACTTGGAATTGTTTTGGAAACTCTCAAGAAAGCATTTAGGGTAAAATAAAACATTCTGCCTTAATTTAGCTTAAGCTAGAAAATTTAGCTTAAGCCACAAAGTTACCTTAAGCTAAAAATTTTAGCTTTAGCTAAATTTGTGCAGTCCCAATTCTATCGAAGTTTAGCTTGAGCTCAAAATTTTAGCTTGAGCTAAATTCGCGCAGACCCAATTCTATCGAAATTTAGCTTGAGCTACAAATTTTAGCTTAAGCAAAAACTGTGAATTTTGCAACAACATTTCTTCAAAAATCTGAGCTTTCAACCCTTTTAATGACTACCCAAGCATCCAAACTCACAATAAACACATAAGTAATCAACCCTTAAGCTTCTAAACACTAAACCCAAACAAAATAACCCAAGATTCAAACCAAACAACTCAAAATCATCATAAAACAAGAAAAATGGGTGAGCTTCCCTTACCACAACCACCTCCAAGCTACCTTTTTGAAAAGAAGAAGAAGATCTTGAGCTCAATCAAAGGGCTTTCTCAAATCTTTAGCACCACCACATCATACTCATGGAATACAAACCAAAAACAACACTCAATAAAGGGTTCTACATCAAAACCCATTATGGGTCACCCCAAGGAAAGAAAAGAGAAAAGAAATGGAGCAAAGAGATCAAAGGAGGAAGGAAGAGAGATTACCCACTCCATAACAATCAAAAGGGCTCTAGGGAAGAAGGAAACAAGCCACTGTGTAGAAGCTCACACTCCAAACTCAAGAGGGAGAACAGGAACTTGGAGAGTGTAACGTTGTGGTTTTCCTAATTGTATGATTAAGTGTTTGATTAATAATTCAAGAGCAAATTAAATTTAAATTATGTTGATTGATATAATAATTAACTTAAGTTCTATGTTTTGTTATGTGTCATAGTGTTATTGTGAGATTTTTGGGACTTTTACGTAAATCCCTTGAGTTGTAGAAAAAAAATATATAAGAGAAGAGGGTGTCCTTAGAGGAAGTATAGGTGCGAAAAGTAAAAATTTTAAATAAAACCCAAGCTTTGAACGTGCAAAGCTTCACTTCTCTCCATTTTTCCATTTTCTTCTCCCTCTCTAAGCTTCTCTTTTCCTCTCAAGAGATTGGGATTTTGAAATTCACTCAAAGAGGACTTTGTTTCCTTAATCTCAAGAGCTTCTTTGATTGATTTCTAGTTGGTAAGTACCCCTCTTCTTCTCCTTTGGTCTCTTAAGTTCTTTTTCCTTCTCCCACCAAGTAGACATGAAATGGGTCTCATGTAGAATCTTGGTTGGTGGGTTACAATTTAATTGAACCTTGTTTTGATGTTGGTTTAGGTTCCTCCTAGTAGATTCTATAGCACAAATTGGGGAAGGATCACTCAAGAACCTCAAATTTCTCTTCCTAGTTTCTCTTTTAAGAAATTTCAAGAGTATAGGGTAAGGGAAGCTTCCTTGTGAATTCTATTTTCAGTTTAAGTGTGTTTGAGAGTTAGGGGGCTCAACCACATACAGCATGCATGCCCCTCTTGTTGTTTATGTTGTGTTGCTTGGTGTTTGAACTTGAGATATTAATGGAATAGGTTGGGAACCCTTTGGCAGTGGCTGTGTGGGATTTGCATGTACTATCTTTGGATTGTTTTAATCTTTGAAATTGATTGGGAAGGCTCCTAAAACAAAGGAGACCATACCCAAATTTTCTTGAAATTATTTGGTAAGCTTTGCATGTGAAAATCAAAGCACAAAATAAAGTGGCAGTGACTGTTTGGTTCGTCCAACTCTGTACAGTCCCCACGGTTTTGTGATTTTCGGAAGATCTAACAGTTAGTTTTTCATGAAATTTGTTTTGAATGAAAATAGACACAAAATGGAGAAACTTTTATTCTGACACTGTGTCAAGTTAACTTTGTTTTGAGGCTTATCCGCGACCCACAATGTGGCTGTTCTATTTTTGGTGTTCTGTTGGAACATGTCTCAGTTTTTCCCAATTTTACACTTTTGTACTTATCTTTTCTTTTTCAAGTTTGTACCATTAAAAACTAGACCAAACAAGATTTTTAACCATATAAATTATGAAAATTATCATGCAAAACTTCTAAATTAACTTTTTGAAAAGGAATAGGGCAAGGGTTTGGAGCTCTATTTGGAGTCCGAAATTTAGGCTGTTAGAGAAAATTTTACCAGGAACAATTAGGAATGAATTTGAAGACATGGGATACCATTTTTGAAATACCAATGTGTTACCTTTATCCTGTAAAATTTCCAGCACAAAACAAGTTTAGGAAATGTTAGAAAACTTAATTTCTTTGAACCATGTTCATTGTAAAGTCAAATTCGGTACTATCAACTTGTAGGAATTTTAGAAAATACTCTAGATGTCTATTTTACAATAGTGGTATCAGAGCTAGTCACATCTTTTGAACAAACCTATGGGGATAGGTCTGTTATGTTTTTGTTGTGTGTGATTGTTATGATGGGTATAAGGCTTTAGCCAAGGTTATTCTCTAACTTGGTTTGGTCCTATGTTAGGATGGTGAGACCACCTAGACCTCCTCCTCCTCCTCCATCTAATATGGCCCAAATAGTCCATGCTATAGAGGTGATGGCAGCTGCAATGCAATAGCAGAGTGCCACCGTGGCTCATCAACATTAAGCAGCTTTGGCACAGCTTGAGGCCACTCGAGTTGCTGCCCAAGCAGCTCAAGTAGCAATTCCACCTGAATATCAAGGGTTAGTTGAATTCAGGAAGAATGATCCCCCATAATTCAAAGGAGACTCTGATCTAGATGTAGCTAATCATTGGATTAGGGAGCTAGAAAAGATCTTTACGGCAATGGCATGTCCGAAGATAGGAAGGTTACTTATGCCACTTATATGTTAGCTGACGAAGCAGAGTTCTGGTGGCATGGAACTTGACAAATGATGGAAGCATGTGGAGAACCCCTCACTTGGTGAAACTTCAGGGAGAGCTTTCTAGAGAGGTATTTTCCAGATAGTGTTAGATATGCCAAGGAAGTTGAATTCATGAAGTTAGAGCAAGGCAACATGGCAGTTCATGAATATGCGACTAAGTTTGAACACTTAGATCATTTTTATTCTCAAACTACTACTGAAGCTTGGAGGTGTAGGAAATTTGAAGAAGGCTTGAAGCAAGAGGTGAAGCAGATGGTTATCCCTATGGCTATTAGGGAGTTTCCTGTATTAGTAGAGAAGGCGAAGACTGTGGAACGCCTGGAGGGTGGTAGTAGAGTAATAAGGACTCATGGTGATGGATCCTCTAGTAATAGGAAGGGGAGTTTTCAGAAGAAACCTTATTCTAGACCCTAGCAGCCTTGGGGAAGTCCAAATGTAGCTCAGTCAGGAGCTCAAGGCATCAGATGCTTGAGAATAAAAACGAGCTAAGTGTTCAAACTTAGTCGCATATTCATGAACTACCATGTTGCCTTGCTCTAACTTCATGAATTCAACTTCCTTGGCATATCTAGCACTATCTGGAAAATACCTCTCCAGAAAGCTCTCCCTGAAGTTTCCCCAAGTGAGGGGTTCTCCACGTGCTTCCATCATTTGTCGAGTTCCATGCCACCAGAACTCTACTTCGTCAGCTAACATATAAGTGGCATAAGTAACCTTTCTATCTTCGGGACATGCCATTGCCCTAAAGATATTTTCTAGCTCCCTAATCCAGTGATCAGCTACATTTGGATCAGAGTCTCCTTTGAATTGTGGGGGATCATTCTTCCTGAATTCAGCTAACCCTTGATATTCAGGTGGAATTGCTGCTTGGGCAACAACTTGAGTGGCCTCAAGCTGTGCCAAAGCTGCTTGATGTTGATGAGCCACGGCGGCACTCTGCTGTTGCATTGCAGTTGCCATCACCTCTATAGCATGGGCCATTTAGGCCATATCAGATGGAGGAGGAGGAGGAGGTCTAGGTGGTCTCACCATCCTAACATAGGACCAAACCAAGTTAGAGAATAACCTTGGCTAAAGCCTTATACCCATCATATCAATCACACACAGCAAAAACATAACAGACCTATCCCCATAGTTTTGTTCAAAAGATGCAACTAGCTCTTGTACCACTATTGTAAAATAGACATCTAGAGAATTTTCTAAAATTCCTACAAGTTGACAGTACCGAATTTGACTTTACAGTGAACATGGTTCAAAGAAATTAACTTTTCTAACACTTCCCAAACTTGTTTTGAGCTGGAATTTTTACAGGATAAAAGTAACACATTGGTATTTCAAAAATGGTATCCCATGTCTTCAAATTCATTCCCAATTATTCCCAGTAAAATTTTCTCTAACAGCCTAAATTTCGGACTCCAAACAGAGCTCCAAACTCTTGCCCTGTTCCTTTTCAAAAAGTTAATTTAGAAGTTGTGCATGATAATTTTCGTAATTTATATGGTTAAAAATATTGTTTTTTCTAGTTTTTAATGGTACAAACTCAAAAAAGAAAAGATAATTATACAAGTGTAAAATTGGGAAAAACTGAGACATGTTCCAACAGACACCAAAAATAGAACAGCCACATTGTGGGTCGCAGATGAGCCTCGAAACAAAGTTATCTAGACAAAGTATCAAAATAAAAGTTTCTCCATTTTGTGTCTATTTTCATTCGAAACAAATTTCATAAAAAACCAACGGTTAGATCTTCCGAAAATCATAAAACCGTGGAGACTGTACAGAACTGGACGAACCAAACAGTCATTGCCACTTTATTTTGTGGTTTGATTTTCACATGCAAAGCTTACCAAATAATTTCAAGAAAATTTGGGCATGGTCTCCTTTGTTTTAGGAGCCTTCCCAGAGCCACAAACACCTGCAATCAAAGAACACAGGATAAACAAAGACTAAATAAAAAAGAAATAGAAAAAGGAAAAATAAAAAGCTGATAGAAACGGAACACTTACGTGCAATATAAATAGAAATAGAAATAGAAAGATTATAATTACAAATAGAAACTATTATAAATGTTGTGATAGAAAGATAATAACGGAAATTATTAATGTGATTGGTATTTATCATATGATAAACTTGATTATTTACCATAAAGGAAAGGATTGTTATCGTTCTCATAAGATGATTTGTTATCTTTTTAATGTGATTTTTATTTACAAACAAAATTTGTGCAATCTTTTTTATATTGTGATGGAAAGCTAACAATGGAAATTATTATTTTACTTTTATATTTATTAATTTTACATAAATGATAATTAAAAATCTATTTATTACTTTCTTTTAATGCATTTACGACGGTAATAAAATTTAAATTTAAAAAGTTACATTTATTTGATTTTAATTATTGTGACATTTTTTTAGAATGTGAAATTACATTATTATCCTTGAAATTTTTGCGGGAAAAATATTTCTGCTAGATGTATGTTCCTTAAAATAATAAAGGATAAATAGAAATAGAAAGATTATAATTACAAATGGAAATTATTATAAACGTTGTGATAAAAAGATAATAATGAAAATTATTAATGTGATTGTTATCTTTTTAATGTGATTGGTATTTATCATATGAAATTATTAACATGATTATTTACCATAAAGGAAAGAATTGTTATTGTTCTCATAAGATGATTGTTATCTTTTTAATGTGGTTTTTATTTACAAATGAAATTTATGCAATCTTTTTTTTTATTATGATAGAAAGCTAATATTGGAAATTATTATTTTACTTTTATATTTTCTAATTTTATATAAATGATAATTAAAAATTTGTTTATTATTTTTTTAATGCATTTATGGCGGTAATAGAATTTAAATTTAAAAGTTACATTTATTTGATTTTAATTATTTTGACTTTTTTTAGAATGTGAAATTATATTATCATCCCTGAAGTTTTTTGGGGGGAAATATTTCTGTTAGGTGTATATTCTTTTAAGTAATAAAGGATAAGTCGTAGATTTAATACTCAAAAGAAAGGCTAAAGATTCAATACTAAGAGAATAACTAAATATTAAAATAGTACTTCATTAATGGACTAAGAAAGAAAATTCTTAAAGTTTTTAAAAGAAAAAATAAAAATAAAAATAATCCACACTCAGTGATAGTAAGTGAGACTTTAAAACTTTATATGTGTAAATTTTTTTTCAGAAAAAAAAAAATAACGTTAGAAGTGAGATGAATATGTTTTGAAATAAAAATTGAAGCAAATTGATTTTAGAGATGAAAACTAGAATTTACAAACTTTATAATTAATATTATAATATTTTATATTTAAAATGTCTGAGAAAAATAAGCTTAAGCAATCGTTGACCATTTTGGTAATTACTGAGAAAAAGTTAACATATACGATAGTATCTTTACAAGAAAAATAGGGTAAGGATAATTTCATTTCAAATAAAAATCTTTATTTCTTATTATTGGCAATATTGAAATTTATTTAGTAAATTTCTCAATACATTTAAGCATTTAAAAATTTAAATCCTTGAGTGATGCAAATAAGTAAGGTAATTTTAATATTTAAAATTCTTGATGATTAAGAAAATATTTTATAATTTTCTTAGAGAAACTATAATTGCATGAGATTATCGCAAATCCTGTGTCGTGGTAGCAGCTACTCCCGTATGCCTACAAATACTTATTAAACTATTAAACTTAATATATATTTCTTAAACTTATGAATTTTCAAATAAGTCTATGTATATTAAAAAAATATATTATTAAATAAAAAAACAACTATCACACACATACATATTAAAATATACAACATTAAAAATTAATTTGTTTAATATTTTTATAAAAGGTAATTTATAAAACATTTTTAAATAGAAAAAATTCAATAGAATACATTAAAATTTATTAGAAACACATATTAAAATATACAAAATTTAAAAATTATAATTTCTAATACTGTTTTTGAAATGTACTTTATAAAACATTTTTTAAAATAGAAAATTTAAATATATATTAATATAATATGTAGAAATTGAGATATATAATAATAATAATAATAATAATAATAATAATAATAATAATAATAATAATAATAATAATAATTTATCTCTTAATTACTATCTTCAATTATTATTCTATGTAAATAATTATGAATTATTTTAACCTTTACTATACATCTAAGAAATTGTTATTTTAATTATTATGGTTGACAAAAATATCTTAAAATGAATATTAATATGTTTTTAAAATTATTTAAATTTTGTTATATGTTAACAATTGATTTAATCTAATCTTTTTAACTTATTATACTTTTATTTTATGCATATAATATAGTAAGTGGAATTTTATTTACTAAAAATAATTAAATGAACAATTAAAAGCATAGAAGTTATGCTATTTATAAGATATTTATATATCAAGTAAATTAAGTCACATTAATAT
Organism: Pueraria montana var. lobata; assembly: GCA_026413185.1. NCBI lineage: Eukaryota > Viridiplantae > Streptophyta > Magnoliopsida > Fabales > Fabaceae > Pueraria > Pueraria montana. The sequence continues at coordinate 46,664,042 of CM048656.1, forward strand.
ATATATATATATATATATATAATAAAATAATAATAAATAAAACAATGTGATTGAAAATATCCGAGTAAAACAATAGAAGATGGACGTTCAGCTAGGCACCAACATGAACCAAGAAACAAATAAATTAAGCGGGCAACAACAAAAATATCTGAGTAAGTGGTGGTGCCAATGATTACATTTACACACGATATATCTAATAAGGTTAAAAATCAGACATTTTATAAGTTTATAAATAGCGTTCCATCCTCTACACCCCAATTTGGGAGGAGAAGAAGATGGGATTAAACAGTGGAATGGGATCCATCATGTGTCATCCTCTCCCATCTTCATTTTTGTAAACCAAACAAGGGATTATTTTCATCCTCCACTCCATCCCCCTCCATCAATCCAAAATAAGCATCTGTTACACACTCGTAACCTTTCTTCTTTGCTAGGGTTCGTCAAAGGTATGTTTCCTCTTCTCCCTTTAGTTTGAATTGATTGTTTGGTGTGTTTAGGTTCACGATTGTTTGGTGCATTTAGGTTCAATCGTCTTTGCAAGGGTCCTCATTGGTCTTCACATTCTCCCTTTCGTTATCACTTAATGGTATTTGAGTTATATTCCTCAGCTTTTCTTCTTCTTATATAGATGCTTTTGACTTGAAATGTAATTTTTTTTAGCCATGACTAGTTATTCATTATATCAAGTTCCAGTTACACAGAAGTTTGGCCAACCAAAAATTGAAGAATTAGCGTATTGTGGAGCAAAATAGTTTACTCGTTGTGGTAAGTTTTGTTCCCTAAAGTTTGCAACGTTGATTGATATTCCCTATTTTCATTAACGAATTTAAAGGAATGACAAAGGTAGGATAAGACCAAAGAAAACGAAGTTGGTTGGTTTGACGTTGCTGTTACGGATAGTGAAGAACTCTAATCATTACAATATTTTGTGCATATCCTTCTTATCCCTTTCTTCTCTTGCTATTGGATGATCTTTTGTAATTATTGTGTTATTATAACTATATATTCCTTTTCCTTTTATTTTTATTTTGTACATACTTTATTTTGTGCATACTTTATTCTCTTGATACGCACCTTTAGTGTAGAAGGATAGTATAATATTTTAGTGATACACACAATAAATCAGAAGTTGGAAGGAATATCTCAGAACAAAGAAACTCTTATTGTTCCTCCTCTTTTGTTTTTAACTTTATAACATATCTACTATTATACTAAAATGCATACCTAATTATTTTATTGACCATCGAACGACTTTATTGCTTCATGTATTATCCTCTTCCTAAGCTAATTATATTATAAAGATTGCCAAATGAATAATACTACAATGGATGCTAAGCCATAGCCGAGTCCCATTAACTAAAGTTAACTCAATTGATGCTATTTATAAAATGCTAACATCTGTAAATTAAGTCTTATTCAACACTAAATAAGAGTCTTCCTAAAAGTTCCTCTTTATATGCAAACCAAGTTAGTCCCTAAATTACATGTTTTCAATTGTGCTTCTTTGCTTTCTCTTCCTTATATACATGCTTCCTGCCAAGCTTGCCTTTGTTTGTTCCCCCCTCCAAAAGAACATTATACAACATGTCATTAAATTCTCTCTTCACATTTTTTTTCTTTTGTAATTTGGCATAAATTGGTCAAGGTCATGCATGATGTTCATTGTTCTCTCCTTTCCCAACCAAATTAATTAGTTTTATGAACTTTTTAGATTTGTTTAAATGTTGTAGATGTAGATTCTTAGTCTTGTGTGTAGCTCTACTTCTGTTTGACCAAAAGCATATAACAATCTAGTTGCTTTTATACACACGCATGCACACGTACACACACATTTGAAGTTTAATTTTATGTTTGAATTTCAACTTTGGCTAAGAGCTTCCACACACAAATATGCATTCACCACAAATCATTCTTATTATTTGTGCCTTTAAGAAGACATTTAGATAGAGCAAGATTTTATTGTACAAAATTTGCCATGATAAAGAAAGATTAATTAGGATTCATTATACTTGGGATAAAGAAAGATTAATTGAATCTTGCAATAGGAATTTCAACCCTTCAAATGTCTCAAATGCAAGAGCAAATGTCTCAAATGATAGAAGAGCAGATGTCTCAAATGAGAGAGGAGCAAATGTCTCAAATGAGAGAGCAAATGTCTCAAATGAGAGAGCAAATGCTCCAAATGAGAGAGCAGATGCAAACACAACTGCAAATACAATCACAGCCACAAATACAACAGATGCAAAGGCAATTGCAAACACAAATGCAGGTGCTGATGGAGGCACAATTGAAGGCTCAAACAGAGATGAAGGAAGAGATGCAGACACAAATGCGGACATAGATGGAGTTTTTTCAAACATAAAATATTGCTTGCCTTAAAAAATGAATTGTTTACTTTTTTTGTCTGGCTATTGCACTTTGGGTTAAATAATGTTTTTCTTATTATCCTTTGTAAGACTTTATGACAGATTTTGATTTATGTTGAAACATTTGTTTACTGCACTTTAATGATTTATGGGTTAATCATGCTTTTTATTTTTTCTTTGATTTATATAGGTTCAGTTATATCGTGTTAATTTCAAATATAGAGCGTACTGTAATAAATGAAATATGCCTTGATAATTTTGTTTAATTTCGAATATAGGTGTACACTGAAATAAAATCAACTTGAATATTTTTGTGACAGAATAGCGAGGGAATCATGTGCGAATAAATAATTTGTTTAAGGGTGAGGGATTTGTGGGAGAATAACGAAGGATTTTAGCGAAGGAATAGCAAGGGAATAGTGAAGGAATAACGAGGGTATATCTGTGAGGAGAAGTTCATGGAAGTGGCAAGGGAAAATTGAAGGATTAATGAAGAAAGTACCGTGAGGGATTAGCATAGGATAAATTGTGAATGATTTGCGAAGGGTTAGTGAGCGACAGTTGTTGCTAATTAGGAAGGGGATTATCTACATTTGACCACATGATTAGCAAGGAAATTTGCAAAGGATTTGCTAGGGATTTGTACAAAATTAGAGAAGGATTGTGAAGAAGGATTACCATCACAAATTAGCAACTTATTTTATAGTAAAAAGTATCCCTCGCTAATGCGATTAGCGAGGGATTAGCAAGGAATGTTTCCCTCGCTAATTAATGAATTTCTTGTAGTGTTAATTTATTTTTAATTTTGTTGTGATTGATTCAAAATATTATCGTTGGTACTCAATAAGCTTTTATATTGTCCTATGCTTGATAGTTAGTCTTTAACGTAATAATTGATATCAAGTAATTAAAGACAATTGAATTGTTAAGAAGCCTACTATAAGCGAATTGGAAACTTGGTATTGAAGGAATGTGAGACCTTCTAGTGAAATACTTAATGGATATCAATTCTAATTAGACCATCTAAAATCATATCGTTGTCTATTGAACCTTAGGTCCTAAAGTATATATATCTTATTAGGGGATGCAAATTTTGTAGTGGAGGTCAAGGAGACCTTAAATGTGATTTACTTATAACATAAATTGTAAAATATAATAAAACTAGCATAACAACCAATGCCCTGCATGGGTATTAAGTTTACAATCTACATTTTTTATACTATTATGTTTTTATTTTTTTTTTTAAATTTTATATAAGTATATTTTAGTAGAACACCAAAAACAGAACAGCCACATTGTGGGTCGTGGATGAGCCTCAAAACGAGTTATCTTGACACAGTGTCAAAATAAAAGTTGCTCCATTTTGTGTCTATTTTCATTCAAAACAAATTTCATAAAAAACCAACGGTTAGATCTTCCAAAAATCATAAAACCGTGGGGACTGTACAGAGCTGGACGAACCAAACAATCACTGCCACTTTATTTTGTGATTTGATTTTCACATGCAAAGCTTACCAAATAATTTCAAGAAAATTTGGGCATGGTCTCCTTTGTTTTAGGAGCCTTCCCAATCAATTTCAAAGATTAAACAATCAAAAGACAGTACATGCAAATCCCACACAGCCACTGCCAAAGGGTTCCCAACCCATTCCATCAATATCTCAAGTTCAAACACCAAGCAACACAACATAAACAACAAGAGGGGCATGCATGTTGTATGTGGTTGAGCCCCCTAACTCTCAACCACACTTAAACTAAAAATAGAATTCACAAGGAAGCTTCCCTTACCCTATACTCTTGAAATTTCTTAAAAGAGAAACTAGGAGGAGAAATTTGAGGTTCTTGAGTGATCCTTCCCCAATTTGTGCTATAGAATCTACTAGGAGGAACCTAAACCAACATCAAAATAAGCTTCAATCAAATTTTAACCCACCAACCAAGATTCTACATGAGACCCATTTCATGTCTACTTGGTGGGAGAAGGAAAAAGAACTTAAGAGACCAAAGGAGAAGAAGAGGGGTACTTACCAACTAGAAATCAATCAAAGAAGCTCTTGAGATTAAGGAAACAAAGTCCTCTTTGAGTGAATTTCAAAAACCCAATCTCTTGAGAGGAAAAGAGAAGCTTAGAGAGGGAGAAGAAAATGGAAGAAATGAGAGAAGTGAAGCTTTGCACGTTCAAAGCTTGGGTTTTATTTAAAATTTTTACTTTTCGCACCTATACTTCCTCTAAGGACACCCACTTCTCTTTTTTTTTTCTACAACTCAAGGGATTTACGTAAAAGTCCCAAAAATCTCACAATAACACTATGGCACATAACAAAACATAGAACTTAAGTTAATTATTATATCAATCAACATAACTTAAATTTGATTTGCTCTTGCATTATTAATCAAACACTTAATCAAATAATTAGGAAAACCACATCGTTACAGAGAGGAAGGAAGAAAAGTGAGAAATGAGAGAAGGAGAAGGGGCTTGCTACGGTTAAAGCTGTGGGAGTATTTAAATTTAATTTCTCTTATATCTTAAATCCAATACTTAATCATACGTTATGAAAAATCACAGTGTTACAGTTCCCCACGTGTTAATGCAGTGGGGCCTTAAGTATTTTTTTTTCTTTTTTGATGGAAACATTTTAAAAAAATAATATTTACAAGATGTAATATACTTTTTTTATTAAATTTATGTATATATTTAAGTTATATACAAATGAAAAAATATTTTTAAAGATAATAGTTTTTTAGACAATCATTTATATAAATTAAAATGATATGAGACATGTATAAATATAAAATTATCTGAATATATATATATATATATATATATATATATATATATATATATATTCACAATTATTTATATTTTTTTACACATATATATATATATATATCTACTAAAATATACTTATATAAAATTTTAAAAAAAATAGTATAAAAAATGTAGATTGTAAACTTAATACCCATGCAGGGCACTGGCTATTATGCTAGTTTTATTATATATTTACAATTTATGTTATGAGTAAATCACATTTAAGGTCTCCTTGACCTCCACTACAAAATTTGCATCCCCTAATAAGATATATATACTTTAGGACCTAAGGTTCAATAGACAATGATATGATTTTAGTTGGTCTAATTAGAATTGATATCCATTAAGTATTTCACTAGAAGGTCTCACATTCCTTCAATACCAAGTTTCCAATTCGCCTATAGTAGGCTTCTTAACAATTCAATTGTCTTTAATTACTTGATATCAATTGTTACATTAAAGACTAACTATCAAGCATAGGACAATATAAAAGCTTATTGAGTACCAACAATAATATTTTGAATCAATCACAACAAAGATAAAAATAAATTAACACTACAAGAAATTCACTAATTAGCGAGGGAAACATTCCTTGCTAATCCCTCGCTAATCGCATTAGCGAGGGATACTTCTTACTATAAAATAAGTTGCAAATTTGTGATGGGAATCCTTCTTCACAATCCTTCTCTAATTTTGTACAAATCCCTAGCAAATCCTTTGCAAATTTCCTCGCTAATCATGTGGTCAAATGTAGATAATCCCCTTGCTAATTAGCAACAACTGTCGCTCACTAACCCTTCGCAAATCATTCACAATTTATCCTATGCTAATCCCTCACAATACTTTCTTCATCAATCCTTCAATTTTCCCTTGCCACTTCCATGAACTTCTCCTCACAGATATACCCTCGTTATTCCTTCACTATTCCCTTGTTATTCCTTCACTAGAATCCTTCGTTATTCTCCCACAAATCCCTCACCCTTAAACAAATTATTTCTTCGCATATGATTCCCTCGTTATTCTGTCACAAAAATATTCAAGTTGATTTTATTTCAGTGTACACCTGTATCCAAAATTAAACAAAATTATCAAGGCATATTTCATTTATTACAGTACGCTCTATATTTGAAATTAACACATGATATAACTAAACCTATATAAATCAAAGAAAAAAATAAAAAGCATGATTAACCGATAAATCATTAAAGTGCAGTAAACAAAAGTTTCAACATAAATCAAAATATGTCATAAAGTCTTACAAAGGATAATAAGAAAAACATTATTTAACCCAAAGTGCAATAACCAGAAGAAAAAAAAAGTAAACAATTCATTTTTTAAGGCATGCAATATTTTATGTTCGAAAAAACTCCATCTATGTCCGCATTTGTGCCTGCATCTCTTCCTTCATCTCCTTCAATTTTGCCTTCATCTCTATTTGAGCCTTCAATTGTGCCTCCATCTGCACCTGCATTTGTGTTTGCAATTGCCTTTGCATCTGTTGTATTTGTGACTGTGACTGTATTTGCAGTTGTGTTTGCATCTGCTCTCTCATTTGAAGCATTTGATCTCTCATTTGAGACATCTGCTCTCCCATTTGAGACATCTGCTCCTCTATCATTTGAGACATATGCTCCTCTCTCATTTGAGACATTTGCTCTTGCATTTGAGACATTTGAAGGGTTGAAATTCCTATTGCAAGATTCAATTAATCTTTCTTTATCCCAAGTATAATAAATCCCAATTAATCTTTCTTTATCTTGGTAAACTTTTCACAATAAAATCTTGCTCTATCTAAATGTCTTCTTAAAGGCACAAACAATAAGAATGATTTGTGGTGAATGCATATTTGTGTGTGGCAGCTCTTTGCCAAATTTGAAATTAAAACATAAAATTAAACTTCAAATTTGTGTGTGCATGTGCGCGCATGTGTATAGAGGCAACTAGATTGTTATATGCTTTTGGTCAAACAGAAGTAGAGCTACACACAAGACTAAGAATCTACATCTACAACATTTAAACAAATCTCAAAAGTTCATAAAACTAATTAATTTGGTTGGGAAGGGAGAGAACAGTGAACATCATGCATGACCTTGACCAATTTATGCCAAATTGCAAAAGAAAAAAAATGTGAAGAGAGAATTTAATGACATATTGTATAATGTTCTTTTGGAGGGGGGGAACAAACAAAGACAAGCTTGGCAGGAAGCATGTATATAAGGAAGAGAAAGCAAAGAAGCACAATTGAAAACATGTAATTTAGGGACTAACTTGGTTTGCATATAAAGAGGAACTTTTAGGAAGACTCTTATTTAGTGTTGAATAAGACTTAATTTACATATGTTAGCATTTTATAAATAGCATCAATTGAATTAACTTTAGTTAATGGGACTCGGCTATGGCTTAGCATCCATTGTAGTATTATTCATTTGGCAATCTTTATAATATAATTAGCTTAGGAAGAGGATAATACATGAAGCGATAAAGTCGTTCGATGGTCAATAAAATAATTAGGTATGCATTTTAGTATAATAGTAGATATGTTATAAAGTTAAAAACAAAAGAGGAGGAATAATAAGAGTTTCTTTATTCTGAGATATTCCTTCCAACTTCTGATTTATTGTGTGTATCACTAAAATATTATACTATCCTTCTACACCAAAGGTGCATATCAAAAGAATAAAGTATGCACAAAATAAAGTATGTACAAAAGAAAAATAAAAGGAAAAGGAATATATAGTTATAATAACACAATAATTGCAAAAGATCATCCAATAGCAAGAGAAGAAAGGGAAAAGAAGGATATGCACAGAATATTGTAATGATTAGAGTTCTTCACTATCCGTAACAACAACGTCAAACCAACCAACTTCATTTTCTTTGGTCTTATCCTACCTTTTTCATTCCTTTAAAATCGTTAATGAAAATAGGGAATATCAATCAACGTTGCAAACTTTAGGGAACAAAACTTACCACAATGAGAAAATTCTTTTGCTCCACAATACGCTAATTCTTCAATTTTTGGTTGGCCAAACTTCTGTGTAACTGGAACTTGATATAATGAATAACAAGTCATGGCTAAAAAAATTACATTTCAAGTCAAAAATATCAATATAAGAGGAAGAAAAGCTGAGGAATATATCTCAAATACCGTTAAGTGATAACGAAAGGGAGAATGTGAAGACCAATGAGGACCCTTACAAAGATGATTGAACCTAAACGCACCAAACAATCGTGAACCTAAACACCCCAAACAATCAATTCAAACTAAAAGGGAGAAGAGGAAACATACCTTTGACGAACCCTAGCAAAGAAGAAAGGTTACGAGTGTGTAACAGATGCTTATTCTGGATTGATGGAGGGGGATGGAGTGGAGGATGAAAATAATCCCTTGTTTGGTTTACAAAAATGAAGATGGGAGAGGATGACACATGATGGATCCCATTCCACTGTTTAATCCCATCTTCTTCTCCTCTCAAATTGGGGTGTAGAGGATGGAACACTATTTATAAACTTATAAAATGTCTGATTTTTAACCTTATTAGATATATCGTGTGTAAATGTAATCATTGGCGCCACCACTTACTCATATATTTTTGTTGTTGCCCACTTAATTTATTTGTTTCTTGGTTCATGTTGGTGCCTAGCTGAACGTCCATCTTCTATTGTTTTACTCGGATATTTTCAATCACATTGTTTTATTTATTATTGTTTTATTATATATATATATATTAATATGACTTAATTTACTTGATATATAAATATCTTATAAATAGCATAACTTCTATGCTTTTAATTGTTCATTTAATTATTTGTAGTAAATAAAATTCCACTTACTATATTATATGCATAAAATAAAAGTATAATAAGTTAAAAAGATTAGATTAAATCAATTGTTAACATATAAAAAAAATTTAAATAATTTTAAAAACATATTAATATTGATTTTAAGATATTTTTTTCAACCATAATAATTAAAATAACAAATTTTTAGATGTATAGTAAAGGTTAAAATAATTCATAATTATTTACTTAGAATAATAATTAAAGATAGTAATTAAGAGATATATTATTATTATTATTATTATTATTATTATTATTATTATTATTATTATTATTATTATTATTATTATTATTATTATTATTATTATTATATCTCAATTTCTACATATTATATTAATATATATTTAAATTTTCTATTTTAAAAAATGTTTTATAAAGTACATTTCAAAAACAGTATTAGAAATTATAATTTTTAAATTTTGTATATTTTAATGTGTTTCTAATAAAATTTAATGTATTCTATTGAATTTTTTCTATTTAAAAATGTTTTATAAATTACCTTTTATAAAAATATTAAAAAAATTAATTTTTAATGTTGTATATTTTAATATGTATGTGTGTGATAGTTGTTTTTTTATTTAATAATATATTTTTTAATATACATATACTTATTTGAAAATTCATGAGTTTAAGAAATATATATTAAGTTTAATAGTTTAATAAGTATTTGTAGGCATACAGGAGTAGCTGCTACCACGACACAGGATTCGCGATAATCTCATGCAATTATAGTTTCTCTAAGAAAATTAAAAAATATTTTCTTAATCATCAAGAATTTTAAATATTAAAATTACCTTACTTATTTTCATCACTCAAGGATTTAAATTTTTAAATGCTTAAATGTAATGAGAAATTTACTAAATAAATTTCAATATTGCCAATAATAAGAAATAAAGATTTTTATTTCAAATGAAATTATCCTTACCCTATTTTTCTTGTAAAGATACTATCGTATATATTATCTTTTTCTCAATAATTACCAAAATGGTCAACGATTGCTTAAGCTTATTTTTCTCAGACATTTTAAATCTAAAATATTATAATATTAATTATAAAGTTTGTAAATTCTAGTTTTCATCCCTAAAATCAATTTGCTTCAATTTTTATTTCAAAACATATTCATCTCACTTGTAACGTTATTTTTTTCTGAAAAAAAGTTTACACATATAAAGTTTTAAAATCTCACTTACTATCACCGAGTGAGGATTATTTTTATTTTTATTTTTTCTGTTAAAAACTTTTAGAATTTTCTTTCTTAGTCTGTTAATGAAGTACTATTTTAATATTTAGTTATTCTCTTAGTATTGAATCTTTAGCCTTTCTTCTGAGTATTAAATCTACGGCTTATCCTTTATTACTTAAAAGAATATACACCTAACAGAAATATTTCCCCCCAAAAAACTTTAGGGATGATAATATAATTTCACATTCTAAAAAAAGTCAAAATAATTAAAATCAAATAAATGTAACTTTTAAACATAATTGCATTAAAAAAATAATAAACAAATTTTTAATTATCATTTATATAAAATTAGTAAATATAAAAGTAAAATAATAATTTCCATTATTAGCTTTCTATCACAATAAAAAAAAAAGATTGCATAAATTTCATTTGTAAATAAAAATCACATTGAAAAGATAACAATCATCTTATGAGAACAATAACAATCCTTTCCTTTATGGTAAATAATCATGTTAATAATTTCATATTATAAATACCAATCACATTAAAAAGATAACAATCACATTAATAATTTTCATTATTATCTTTTTATCACAATGTTTATAATAATTTCCATTGTAATTATAATCTTTCTATTTCTATTTCTATTTCTATTTATCCTTTATTATTTTAAGGAATATACATCTAGCAGAAATATTTTTCCCTAAAAAATTTCAGGGATAATAATGTAATTTCACATTCTAAAAAAATGTCACAATAATTAAAATCAAATAAATGTAACTTTTTAAATTTAAATTCTATTACCGTCATAAATGCATTAAAAGAAATTAATAAATAGATTTTTAATTATCATTTATGTAAAATTAATAAATATAAAAGTAAAATAATAATTCCCATTATTAGTGTAACACCCTAGAGGATATTACCTTTTTCTCCTTATATTGCTAAATTAATAGAGATTAGCATATAAGAATATCAGAGTTAACTATGCGGAAATTAAAACGTAAACTTATATTACATGAAATAAATCTAGTACAAAGCTCTTGGCACTTATGTGCCGTACAAGACATAAGCAATATACATAAAACATAAACTAAATTCCCATCCATTGGGAATTATACAAAAACTATACTAACAACATCTTCCTCCGGGAAAGCAGCTCCATGCTCCAAGCTCTTCCCACAAGGTGTCCACCTGCTAACCTGTAAAAACATGGAAACTAAACGGGATGAGACATAATGTCTCAGTGAGTGTTCCAAGGACTCTAGGCTGACTCTCTATTCTAGAGATCCTTTTCTTAACTCTCATGGCTTCTCTTTTCTTTTATAGATGCTCACACTCACAACTATAACCTCATCACCTCTACGTCACTATTTCTTAGGATCATACCTTGACCCTTGCTGAGGCACATAGAGTTGGCCTCCTATGCCAAATCTATGGCCACTAGTGCACTAAGGCACCTAAACATCTTTCTGTTACTCTTGACCCCTCACTAGGGTCTCACTTTGCTATAGCATCGGATGGGAACGTGCATAATCTTTCCTTCCTTTGACCTGCCCAACTTGGGCTTACATCACCTCTCTCTGTGAGGCATAACATCTTGCATACCTCTCTCGGTAGCTTACATTAACTTTCTATGGGTATAAACCCTCTCTTACCTCAAAGGTAGTATACAATTACACACGTCCTCATCTAATGTCTAGGCTTATCTTACGTCACTCACCTACAACTAGGCTTATGACTCCTCTCATGTTCTAACATAGAACATACATACATCAAGGAAAACAATATATCCTAGTTTGTTTCTACAACTGTGTGGTTTGCATTATTTCTTTATTTAAATTTCACTTTCACCGCCTATTTTCTTAATTTGGCTGAGCTCTAGCCAAACAAGAGGCGTCCCTCTTGAAACAACCTTTAATTAATCCCCACCGGTCCAAGTGGGTTGACTACATCTCCGTTACAAGGAGGAGTCTCCTTTCTAACTTGTTCTTCTCTATGAAGAACCCCTTCTCCCTATGAAGAAGGTTGTTTTCCCCATGGGTGTCAGGGTGACGGTCCCCATCTCCCACCCCTGGGGGCCTCTTAGCCTTAAAACATAACTTATTCCCTTTATTGGGATCATAACTTTCCTTTAAAAACTCTTTCATAAAACCTTTTCATAAATAATCCTTTTCATAACCATTCTGAAACTCATCACTCCTTGGTGACATATAGGATCCTTAGCCTTTTGCACACCGTTGTACGCCGAGCGTGCGGCTCTCGGACGTGACTGGTACCGGGGAAGGTTCCATCTTATGTCACTGAGGCGATATCTTTTTCTAAAAACCTTTCTTGAAACTATAAACCTTGCTTAAAAGCTTTTTCTGAAACTTAGGGGTAACTCCCCACCTTTTTACTAAGAGGCTTAGGTATAGTCTTAAGTGTTTTATGTATCTTTTATTAAGGAGGGTTTATCGTAACATACAATCACAAGCATATGCAACAACCACATGATTGCAATAAGGGTGCAAGCATAACATCACAAATACAACTACCATACAATAATCTAAACACCTCAAAACAACATAATTTCTTTAATATAACATCACTATATTTTCATAAGAAAACACAAGTCTAAGTGACTCATGTAGAGAAAAAGATAAACATATCATCATTTGCAATAAACATTTAAAATCATTTAAATACTCAAAAAGGGAAATATTTTAAAAGAATTTAAACAAATATCAAATTCTAGCCCAGCCGGCCACAATCGCGGCCCAGCCGGAGATCCCTTAAATTTGTTCATTTCTCCTCTGTCACGTTTCGGCCCAGCTGCACCAAGTTTCGGCTGGGCTGAAACTCCACTGGAGCTAATTTCTCCTCTGCCCAATTTCAGCCCAGCTGCACCATGTTTCGGCTGGGCCGAAACTCCCCTGAAGCTCATTTTCTCCCTTCTAACGCATTCCGGCCCAGCTGAACCAAATTCCGGCTGGGCCGGGACGAACATGGGTTTACGAAAATGCAAGTTCTATGGCTATCAATGGCATACCCAATCATCCCAACCTTATAAAATCAAATCTTAAACACTTCTATTACATTTCTAACCGATTGATTTACTCAAAAACATCCTTAAACATGCATAATCATCAAAATCCCAATTCTCCAAACCTAAGGATTCAAAAGGGGAAAAAGGGATAATCAAGAGAACAAGAACCATGGAAGGATGGAGAAGACAAGGGGATGGATCACTCACCTTCCGGGACACGTAAAGATGAGTTCCCGGCACTGGGTCTTTAGATCTCTGCTCCATCTCCTCCTTCCTCTTCTTCCTCTTCTTCTCCTCCTTCTCTCTAACTTTCTTTCTCTCTTTCACTTTCTCTCTCTAACTCTCACTCTCCCTTTCTATTTAAAACGTGGGGTGTGTGTGTGGTTGTGTGGTTCTTGGCCTATCTTGGGCCTTGGCTCCCCATCTGGGTCCTATTATCTTATTTTAAGGTAACTATTATTAATAATGCTTAAGGGTATCCTTAAACCATTAAATACAAAACTATTCCATAAAAGATGTCTCTTTATTATTTATTTCTAAGGTCCGTAAATTAGGGATGTTACATTTCTCCCCACCTTAAAAAGATTTTCGTCCTCGAAAATCGAAACTCCACTATATCCTCATATCCCCATACATCTTTACTTCCAAAGTCCTAATGAAATCTTATTATTAGGGCTCTTCTAACTAAGACTATTGTCAAACTAACCATCCCTTTTTAATTCTAATCTTTCCTAGAAATTCACATTCCTAAGATCACTATAGGTTCCTTATGATCTAACACCACACTAGTTTGGGTTCTATCTTAAGAAAAACCTACTACCTTCTCTTAGGCATAAGGCTTTCTATGTTTAATCCTCTTATAACACTTCTAGACAACTATTTTTTTTTTCCACTGATCCATTCCAGGTTTCTACTACTCAAAAGATTAATAGATTCTCTCTTAACTTTACTTAGGAAAAACTTACTCCTAAGGTCCATCTAAGGTGATATCCAAACTCAAAGTTCTACTCTTCTATGATTGCAATCACTATATTTCTCTAACCCAAAGAGTAGGCTTCTTTCAAACTACTTGTCCAGTGACAATTCTCCGTTCTCATATTCTTATCCTATGTCTTCTGTCCTTATCTCAACTCTTAGGTGGTTTATCTCTCAATAACTCAAGAAAATCCTATTCTTGAAGTCTCCCAAAAGTTCTTTCACTATTTTACTTCCTCCACCATATTCAATTTCATCTTATTAAAGGTTTTTAGAACTAGTTTCAACCTTAAAAGAATCTCTAACTCTTTCTTAACTCCTTTTCGAAAAAAACTACCTCTTTTTCACTAAAGTGGTTCTATGTTCTTTTACTCTCAATCTTAGGCTATAACTAGGTTGGTCACTATTGGGTAAATATTTACCATAACCAATCTATTCCTTCACCAATCATACCCCTTAGGTTCTCATTTTAGCTAAAAAAGGTTTCTATCTTATTCTAATCCTCTTGGTTTTTCAATCTAACCTTAACTATGGTTTTCTAGCTTAACCTTAACTATGGAGGGTTTAGGTAATTTCCTCTTAACTCCACTTTGGTTAATTCTACTCTTAAGGTGTCTAAGGACTCCTCACATTCTTAGACTAGAGCTAACCATAAAGGTAGGTTTGTTTTATCTACTGGGTATCCATCACAATTTCCTTCCTTTTATTCTAGGTTTAACCCTTGAACATAACTCTTGGTTAACATGATTCTCTTATCTTAGGTGTCTATTTACGAGATAGGTGTTACTAGGGAACTTCGTCTTCTATAGGCTTCTACTCTACGCAACTTCCTAAGGTTAACCTCTTCGAAGCAGCTCTACCTCTTTTCTATTCCAAACACCACTTAGGTTGGATATTCTATCTATCTTACTATCCTTATCTTGAGATGTTGGTAGGGATCTCTAGTCTATAAGGCTCGCTATTACACTGAACTCTCTAGGATGATACTCTTACCTTATGAGGTTTGGCTACCTAAAAAAAACTAGGTTGCTACAAACTCATCTTAGGTCAACTATATTCTACTTCCCATTCCAAAGGTAAAAGTGTAGCTAACTCTATGTCCTCTCCCTGACAAGCTCACCAGAAACTCAGAAAACTCACCAGACAAACAGAACAACAACTATCTATCACATCTTAAACTTAACTTGGTTAGTCTTGGAACAAGCCACACCAAGTGTCACATCATTCCCATTTAAGGGCTATAACATCAAGCACAAAAACGTACATTGCAAAACATAGAGAAACATGCTACACAATTAAGGAAAACAAGAAGCACTTAGTTCCTAGGATGTTCAAACAACCAAAGAAAACGTACCACTCCAAAACATAAGGCAAACATAGGTTGGTTAGGGAAACACATACCTAAGGTAGGTCCATCATCTTGGTTTGTCCTCCTAACACATAAGGTAGAAGGCCAAACTGTGGTTAAAGGTGTTGGCTCCTCTGGCTCTTTCCTTTTCCTATTGGGGCACTCCTTCATGTAGTGTCCCGGCATCTGACACTTGAAGCACACACTATGTCCCATCAAACAAACTCCCCTATGGCCTTTACCACATTTGGGACATCCCTCTGCTCTTGGATTTCTCGAAGGTTGTGCTCCCTTACCTTTAAACTTATTTTTCTTTGGTCTCTCAGGTTGATTGGGTCCTGAACCCTTTCTTTCATCAGAAGTACGCTTTCGCTGCGTACTCTGAACTTCCTCTTGTGGTCTCTCACTACCCATGATGTACTTGTCCAAAAATATTGCCTTGAAGTTCTCCCACTCCAAGGGTATTCCGGAAAAAGCCATCTTCTCCTTCACACTTCTCCACCAAAACTTAGCCTCATCCTCTAACATGAAAGAGGCATAAGCCACCCTTTGCTCAGATGAGCAAGGTACTCCCTCAAGGATTCTCTCTATCTCCCTCAACCATAATCTTGCCTCTGCGGGACTATAGCCCCTAAAGGATGGTGGTCTCCTACTTTGGAATTCCACAAATCCTGAACTTTGGTTTCCTACAGTTGGCCCACTATGGGTACTCTCGGCTCTCCCAAAGGTTTCCCATCTAAGGTTTGCTTGGTTTGGTGGAATAGGTCCTAAGGGATTCAAGAACGGTTGTCCTAGGCCTCGGTTTCTACCTGCCATAATTCCTACCTGCAATGCACAGAGTATTGAGGTGATCAGTCTCAATATCCCTTGTCAAAGCAAATCAGGACATATAGCATGGCAGACAACCAACACACTCAAACAAATATGACTATACTATCATAACATACCATCTAATCTAACGATACTAACCACAGTCCGATTTGAATCGAACCGCTCTGATACCAAAATGTAACACCCTAGAGGATATTACCTTTTTCTCCTTATATTGCTAAATTAATAGAGATTAGCATATAAGAATATCAGAGTTAACTATGCGGAAATTAAAACGTAAACTTATATTACATGAAATAAATCTAGTACAAAGCTCTTGGCACTTATGTGTCGTACAAGACATAAGCAATATACATAAAACATAAACTAAATTCCCATCCATTGGGAATTATACAAAAACTATACTAACAACATCTTCCTCCGGGAAAGCAGCTCCATGCTCCAAGCTCTTCCCACAAGGTGTCCACCTGCTAACCTGTAAAAACATGGAAACTAAACGGGATGAGACATAATGTCTCAGTGAGTGTTCCAAGGACTCTAGGCTGACTCTCTATTCTAGAGATCCTTTTCTTAACTCTCATGGCTTCTCTTTTCTTTTATAGATGCTCACACTCACAACTATAACCTCATCACCTCTACGTCACTATTTCTTAGGATCATACCTTGACCCTTGCTGAGGCACATAGAGTTGGCCTCCTATGCCAAATCTATGGCCACTAGTGCACTAAGGCACCTAAACATCTTTCTGTTACTCTTGACCCCTCACTAGGGTCTCACTTTGCTATAGCATCGGATGGGAACGTGCATAATCTTTCCTTCCTTTGACCTGCCCAACTTGGGCTTACATCACCTCTCTCTGTGAGGCATAACATCTTGCATACCTCTCTCGGTAGCTTACATTAACTTTCTATGGGTATAAACCCTCTCTTACCTCAAAGGTAGTATACAATTACAC
Source organism: Pueraria montana var. lobata (assembly GCA_026413185.1). Taxonomy (NCBI): domain Eukaryota; kingdom Viridiplantae; phylum Streptophyta; class Magnoliopsida; order Fabales; family Fabaceae; genus Pueraria; species Pueraria montana. Next base: position 46,681,380 of record CM048656.1, read on the forward strand.
ACGTCCTCATCTAATGTCTAGGCTTATCTTACGTCACTCACCTACAACTAGGCTTATGACTCCTCTCATGTTCTAACATAGAACATACATACATCAAGGAAAACAATATATCCTAGTTTGTTTCTACAACTGTGTGGTTTGCATTATTTCTTTATTTAAATTTCACTTTCACCGCCTATTTTCTTAATTTGGCTGAGCTCTAGCCAAACAAGAGGCGTCCCTCTTGAAACAACCTTTAATTAATCCCCACCGGTCCAAGTGGGTTGACTACATCTCCGTTACAAGGAGGAGTCTCCTTTCTAACTTGTTCTTCTCTATGAAGAACCCCTTCTCCCTATGAAGAAGGTTGTTTTCCCCATGGGTGTCAGGGTGACGGTCCCCATCTCCCACCCCTGGGGGCCTCTTAGCCTTAAAACATAACTTATTCCCTTTATTGGGATCATAACTTTCCTTTAAAAACTCTTTCATAAAACCTTTTCATAAATAATCCTTTTCATAACCATTCTGAAACTCATCACTCCTTGGTGACATATAGGATCCTTAGCCTTTTGCACACCGTTGTACGCCGAGCGTGCGGCTCTCGGACGTGACTGGTACCGGGGAAGGTTCCATCTTATGTCACTGAGGCGATATCTTTTTCTAAAAACCTTTCTTGAAACTATAAACCTTGCTTAAAAGCTTTTTCTGAAACTTAGGGGTAACTCCCCACCTTTTTACTAAGAGGCTTAGGTATAGTCTTAAGTGTTTTATGTATCTTTTATTAAGGAGGGTTTATCGTAACATACAATCACAAGCATATGCAACAACCACATGATTGCAATAAGGGTGCAAGCATAACATCACAAATACAACTACCATACAATAATCTAAACACCTCAAAACAACATAATTTCTTTAATATAACATCACTATATTTTCATAAGAAAACACAAGTCTAAGTGACTCATGTAGAGAAAAAGATAAACATATCATCATTTGCAATAAACATTTAAAATCATTTAAATACTCAAAAAGGGAAATATTTTAAAAGAATTTAAACAAATATCAAATTCTAGCCCAGCCGGCCACAATCGCGGCCCAGCCGGAGATCCCTTAAATTTGTTCATTTCTCCTCTGTCACGTTTCGGCCCAGCTGCACCAAGTTTCGGCTGGGCTGAAACTCCACTGGAGCTAATTTCTCCTCTGCCCAATTTCAGCCCAGCTGCACCATGTTTCGGCTGGGCCGAAACTCCCCTGAAGCTCATTTTCTCCCTTCTAACGCATTCCGGCCCAGCTGAACCAAATTCCGGCTGGGCCGGGACGAACATGGGTTTACGAAAATGCAAGTTCTATGGCTATCAATGGCATACCCAATCATCCCAACCTTATAAAATCAAATCTTAAACACTTCTATTACATTTCTAACCGATTGATTTACTCAAAAACATCCTTAAACATGCATAATCATCAAAATCCCAATTCTCCAAACCTAAGGATTCAAAAGGGGAAAAAGGGATAATCAAGAGAACAAGAACCATGGAAGGATGGAGAAGACAAGGGGATGGATCACTCACCTTCCGGGACACGTAAAGATGAGTTCCCGGCACTGGGTCTTTAGATCTCTGCTCCATCTCCTCCTTCCTCTTCTTCCTCTTCTTCTCCTCCTTCTCTCTAACTTTCTTTCTCTCTTTCACTTTCTCTCTCTAACTCTCACTCTCCCTTTCTATTTAAAACGTGGGGTGTGTGTGTGGTTGTGTGGTTCTTGGCCTATCTTGGGCCTTGGCTCCCCATCTGGGTCCTATTATCTTATTTTAAGGTAACTATTATTAATAATGCTTAAGGGTATCCTTAAACCATTAAATACAAAACTATTCCATAAAAGATGTCTCTTTATTATTTATTTCTAAGGTCCGTAAATTAGGGATGTTACAATTAGCTTTCTATCACAATAAAAAAAAAAGATTGCACAAATTTCGTTTGTAAATAAAAATCACATTAAAAAGATAACAATCATCTTATGAGAACGATAACGATCCTTTCCTTTATGGTAAATAATCAAGTTTACCATATGATAAATACCAATCACATTAAAAAGATCATAATCACATTAATAATTTCCGTTATTATCTTTCTATCACAACATTTATAATAATTTCTATTTTGTAATTATAATCTTTCTATTTCTATTTCTAGTTATATTGCACGTAAGTGTTCCGTTTCTATCAGCTTTTTATTTTTCCTTTTTCTATTTCTTTTTTATTTCTTTTTTATTTAGCCTTTGTTTATCCTTTGTTCTTTGATTGCAGGTGTTTGTGGCTCTGGGAAGGGCGAGAAAATTTTTTCCTCTTTGTAGCACATGGTTTGAACCTCACGAACAATAAGCTGAGAAATCTTCCTTCAAAATAATTAGCTACGACAAAAAATTCTTCTATTTATAGAACACATTTTGATTGCATTCCTAATTTTATGTTTGATAAAAGTACTATGATATTTGAATATCAATAATACTTTTCTTTTTACCAAATATATATATCAATACTTATTTACTTATTTAATATAAAATGGAAATTTTTGTAATTGCCTAAATATAAGGTGTGATTACCAACAAAACAAGTCATTGGTCCGAGTGGTGCTAGACTTGGTCCCCTTAAGCAAGGTCTCAGGTTCGAGTTTCGTGGGTGAAAAAAACGTGGTTGGAAGGGGAGAACCTCACTAAAGGTGGCTAGTCAGGTTCTCCGACGAAGATTAGTCATCGGCAAAGCCGGTAGATATATATATGTATATAAGGTGTGATTTCTTGACTACTCCTTATTAATAGTTTCTTAATGAATTATTGTTTCTCAATTTGGGATATGCATTGTAAGTCAATTTTGTGTACCTGGATTTAAGTTTTGTTTGTATTGGTTTAAGATAATAATAGTAGTAGGCTGTAGGAAAAAGCTATTGAATTTGTATTGAAAAAATGTATATGGTTGTGGATTTTTGGTTAATTTTTTATTATCTCATTGCATTATTTTTAAGTTTTTGAATTTTACAGTTTTATACATAAATGGAAGAAAGAATCATGGGTTTCCTTTTTTATATGTAAATGGAGGAAAGGTTTGTGGGTTTTTATTTTAATTATAAATGTTAATTCTTTTTATTTTACATGTTAGCATTTTTTTATTAGTTATGAATTTTTCATTGGTTGTATGTAAGGATGAGGTATTGAATTTATGTTCATGCAAGAATTTCTCACTAGACAATTATTTTGTGAGAAAGAGTGTATGTTAAATAGTAATTATTTAATTGATATATTTATGTCTATATGAGCTAGAATGTGACACTTAATTCCATAAAAATAAGAAAATATCTCATTATTTAAAGTAAATGAGGCTGAAGATTTTTTCCCACTCAAAATCCATGTCACATAGCAAAATGCCACATGGCAACACCACGTTGATTCAATTAAAATTTATTTGCATTTATAATAATATTCAATCATAAAATTTCAAATTGCATTCAATTATTGATAAATGTCAAACATGATCTTTATTATTATAGTCAATATCTAATTATTATTATTATTATTATTATTATTATTATTATTATTATTATTATTATTATTATCAATTGATTTCATTTAATTTTTTGTTAATATTATTGAGTATAATTATTTGATTTGATTGTTTATATTGTATAATATTCTATAAAGTTATTGTCAGTAGGGATGGCAACGGGCGCGAGCGGGTACGGGTAGTAGTCACCTGCTACCTGCCCCGCGAGGTAAATATCAGCCCGTGCCCGCCTGTTACACGCACGGGTACCCGTTAAGCAACTACCCATGGATTTTTTAAATATCCGCGGATATCCGTGAATATTTTAAAAAAATTAAAACACTTTTATTATAATTTTTATTTATTCTAATGTTTTCTTTTTAAAAAATAATTTTAATATTTACAACAAAAATTATTCAAATATTCTACACAGTTAAAAATATCCATGGATAATTCTTAAAAATTAAAAAATGAATAAATAAAAAAATTATTTTGTGAGCTCCAAACAAAATTATCTAAAAATTACTCTTTAAAGTATAAACTAAAATAAAACTACACTAAAATATAAGTCTACATAAAATTATACTTCAAAACATAAGTACCAATAAAAAATATTTAAGTATTTTAATATTAACGGGTAACGGGTACTCGTGGATACGGGTACCACGATACCTGTCCTCACTCGTTAACAAACGGGTAGTGAAAATATTCATACCCGTTACCTGCCGGTACCAGTTAAAGATACCTATTTATTATCCGTTGCGGGTTTTATCCGCGGATATCCACGGGTGTGGATTTTTTTGCCGTCCCTAATTGTCAGAGAGATAAAAAATGATAGACAATTTTTCCCACCAAAAGTAAAGGCAATATTGATTATTTCGTTCATACAAAATAACTTTGTAACCAAATTATTGTTTTTACATTAAAAATTAATTTTAAAAATCGATATTTACTTATTAATTGCATTAAAAACAATAACAATAAAATTTATTTAACGGTAGGACAAATCACATAATTGATTGGCTAATATATATATATATATATATATATATATATATATATATATATATATATATATATATATATATATATATATATATATATATATATATATATATATATTGTGTGTGTGTGTGTTTTATTGTGAATTATAATATTTAATTTTTTGATAGATATAATGATTAAAATTAAATTTTGAAAATTAAAAGATTTCATGTTTATAAATATTTTATAAATATTATAAAATATTACACATTCACATTAAATATTTATAAAATATTGCACGTGAACTTAATTTTTAATTAAAATCTTATTTACGTGATTTAGAAAAAGAAAATTACATGTTAAACTATATTAAAATCATAACTATTAATATAGGTTAAAATAAAGGTGACTTAAACATTATTTTAATAAAAGTAATAAAGGTGATGAAAATTATTTTAACAAAATTAATAAAAGTAATAATTTCTAAATTTTAAAATAAAGATTTATATAGAATAAATATATACTAATATTTATCTTTATCTTTATATTAATAAGAGTAAAGAAGTCTTGGAGAGAATTTTTATACATCTAAGCGGGAAATTTTGAGATAATTTTTATCTATTTTTAATTCATAAATTTATATAAATATGGTAACTAAGGTAATTATGATAAGTATATATATTTTGATTTGAAATTTTGAATAATTAAATTAATTATTATCAACACATGAAATTTTAGAGAAATTTTTTATCTATTTTTAATTCATAGAATTTTATAAATATAATAATTAAGGTAATTATGAGAAGTATATATATATATATATATATATATATATATATATATATATATATATATTCTATTTTTAATTAAAAAAACTATAAATGTAGTAATTAAGATAATTATGATAAGTATATATATTCTGATTTGAAATTCTTAATAATTAAATTAATTATTATTAACACATAAATTTTTAGAGAAAATTTTTATCTATTTTTAATTGATAAAAACTATATAAATATAATAATTAAGGTAATAAGATAATTATGATAAGTATATCTATTCTGATTTGAAATTTTGAATAATCAAGTTAATTATTATTGTTAACACTCAAAATTTTAAGATAAGCCAAAATTTGAAGATTAGCCAAAAATTAGGTGAAGATAAGATTTGAATTTGTGTCGGCTAGATATTTGAATTTTTCAGTTCATATATTTTAAAAGATAAATTAATTTTATTTTTTAAAATTTAATTTAAAAAGAGGTTGACAAGTGCTGCGTTAAATCAAGGAGATAAGATGGTTTCAGATAATGGGTCAGAATGGTTGCAAGGTATGCCTAAAAAATAGGAACGACAATTGAGCATGAAGACATTTGAAGACGCGTTAAAAATAGCCGAATTGGAGTTAAGTTAGCCGATTTGAAGTTAGTGGTGATAGTGGTTAGCTTAGCACGATCATAAACTTTTCAGTGTATAGGTTGTTAGAATTAATATCAATAAATAGCGCTGAATTAGACAATGTAAATGGCCTCTCATCAATCAAACAAATTTATTGTTTTCCAGCTATTTACAATTTCAGTTTGTTATCTTCATCATCGCCCTTAAATTTCAAATTTTTTTCTATTGTCATTTTCGTTTTCACTTTATTCAAATTTCAAACGCTTTTTGGAGTGGTTTGAGAACCCATAGTCAAAAGACAAATTCTCCCTTTTGACATCTTCATTTGATTATTTTGTAATCGTTTTGGAGCTCAGAGTTAGCTGAATTCCACTTTGGCCAGGTAACAATTTCATTCACGCGACAACAATTACCAAGGTAATTATAACAAGTATTTGAAATTCTAAATAATTAAATTAATTATTATGCATATATATTTGTAAATAAATACGTTTACTAAGATTAAGTTGCAGTATTGAGCATTGTTCCAAATTTTTTTCTATTATTTTTTACAAAGATTCTTATATGTGTTATGTATTATAATTTGTCGCATATATTTTGTTATATCTTTCTATTTATTTTATTTATTTATTGTGTATTCTAAATTGAAAAATCAATTATCTCCTAATTTTATTATAAATATAGACGAATGTGCTTCTCTTCTATTGTCAATTTGTCGTGAATTTTCTCTCGATACTTCTTGAAAAATGATACCAAAGATGTTATGGTTTCTGATATTAAGCTTGAAGGATTGTGGTTGAGTACTGATTTCAATAACAAGAGCCAAGTGATTAGCCTTGATCGATTTGATTTTGTTGGATGACAAGGTAAGAGCATAAAATTGATAATAAAGCATATAACTTTTTTTTTTTCCTTCTTTATTTGATCTGTTTCTATTTTTTTTTTTTTTTGCATTCTACTAAAATCCATGCTACCATAAGGAAAGATTATAATTTGAAAAGCTTTTGCATGAAGGCAAAGTGTATATAATGGAGAACTTTATTGTAGGTGGTCTAGTGAAAAAATGGAGAGTTACTAATCACAAATGGAAGTTAACTTTCATGTCAACTACCAAAGTAACAGAGGCAAAGTGTGACAACATTCCGATGAACTTTTATGAATTTGTTCCATTTTCAAAAATACTTTCTGCCTTTGACGAAGTATATTTGATGGGTGAGTTATAAGCTATATTCATTTTTTAATTCTTAAATTATTTCATGGTATGCCAACAAATTAATTGAATTTTTTTACGGTACATTATTTTTGTTGAATTGTTACCTTTTTTTAATTAAACTAGATGTGATTGGCCACATGGTTGAAAAGGATAATTTGAGAGAACAAAGAATAATAGGAAAATGAGGAAACATATTGATGTGATTCTTAAAAATTTAGAGTGAGTAATTTAATATTTTTTTTCAATTATAGCACTAGATCGTGCATCACACGTGTCACGGTACTAGTTATAATAAAAGTAAACAAGTCTGAGCGGAAAATTTTATGAAATTGAGCGACAAATTTTTAGAGATTTTTTTAATTCATAAAATTATATAAATATAATAATTAAGGTAATTAGAATAAGTATATCTTCTAATTTGAAATAATTAAATTAATTACATATTAACATATATATGTTTTAATTAAGGTAATTAAGATTATTTTAAGATAAGATAATTATATAATTTTAAATTAACTCTAATAATTACGGTGCACTATTGTGTATTTGAATTTATAATAATTTTAGAAGGTAGTATGATCACAATTGTTACAGAATATGTATGTGTTTAAGATAATTACGGTGCAATATTTGAATTTGAAATAATTAATACAAATTTTTTTAATTCTAAATAATTAGAACAAGAATAATAATGAATAATACATTTATCTTTTTATTTTTTATAAACCTGAAATTTTGCCATATTAAAACAAATTTTAATCAATACTGACCGCAGTAAATTATAAATTATTTTGTTCCTTTTTATAAAAAAAATCCTTTTTTAGACTATAAATAATAAAAATCAAAGAGTTTTCTGTATTGGCTTTGTGTTTTCAGGATTAGATATATTAGGTAATAAATGTAAAAATAAAAAAAATGTGTTATCTTGATTTCAATTTTCATTTTAAAAAAAATTAGAGATTAAATATAAAAAGATTTCTAGATTTATTTTGATATCTTTTAGAATTTGTGAATTGTTATATATTATATAAGGTTAGTAACCGATTCTATAATTTAGGGATTAAACCACTCTGTAACAAGTGTGTTACTATGCAAGCATCATCTGGAAAAGATATCTGCTAGCATGTTGGCATAGCGGGATATAGATAGAGTTGTCAAAACGGGTCAGCCCGGCCCGTTGGGCCTAGCTCATCTTTGCTCGCTTAATAGGTGGGCCAATCCAACTTGGCCCGCTTCTTAGTGAGTTCATAAAAAACTAGCCCGGCCTAGCCCATCACAGGTTGGTGGGTTAAACGGGTCGGCCCACCAAATATAAAAAATAATGAAAAATCATTTAAAAAAAAACAAATTCCAACTTCTATCATGCTTCAAATTCAAAATTTTATAAAAAGAATATTATCTTAGTAACAAATATTATTAATTACAATAAGTTTCAAGTCTTTTAAGTTTAATAAATAACAAATCCAAGAAATGAATAATTGCCTTAGAACCTAAAAAGGGTTTTTTTTTTTTTGTAGCTAGCTAACTCGTGGGCCAACCCAGCCCACCATGGGTTCAACCTGGTGGGTCGAGTAATTTTTTTGCAATTATTGGAAAAGATATTTTTTTCAATCCAACCTGGCCCTAATCCGTGGTGGGCCGGGTTGGCCCATGGATTGTGACCCATTTTGACAGCTCTAGATATAGAGTTGAGACGTATACGTATTTTCTAGCTTCTAATACTACGCTAATGTAGCTGCAGCATGTCATCATGGTAGTCATTTATCTTGGTAGCCTAAGAATTAGACGATTTATAATCAAGGTTGTTATATATGATTTAGGGATTTGTTATACAATTTGCATTATGAGATAAGGTTGTTATATATACATAACAATGCAATAATTAACGAAAGAAACACATCTTGGTCAGCCAGATAAGACAAATGTCCTAAAGAGTCCTTTAGTGAAGTAATTTCCAGCAAGATACAAAATTTTCAATTTACTCTTTCAAGGTAATTCTTCAGCCCTATTCCATTGTTTAATTTTTTTTTCATATTCCTTTATTGTAAGGTTGTTCATTTTGAATACCATTAAGGAACCACATGTGCTATAGTCCTTACGCAAGCAATGTTTGCGTTGTAAATCAATTGTGGTTGGAATGATGCAATGGACATGAGGCATATGGTACAACTATGATTGTCGATGATATGGTGAAAGACTTCAAAAACAAATTACAAATGAGTAACACATGAAGAAATAACGCATGTTTATGGATCAAACTTTGTTAGTGCCTGTGAGTTTTAACTTTAATTTCTATTTTTAAATTTGCATTGATAGGCTGGGACAATATCTCCTAATGGAGAGAGAGAGAGAGAGAGAGAGAGAGAGAGAGAGAGAGAGAGAGAGAGAGATTGGTTAGTTTATTGCAAAAACTATGAAGACAGTTACAAAGAGAAAGTAATCACAATTACATAAACTTTTTTTTATCTCATCACCCTATTGATATTATTCTATGCATGTTTTACTTATGGAGGATTTTTTTTTCCTTTGTTTTACTTTTCTTTATGGAGAAATGGATTATAGTTGTTTAATATCTTGATAATGAAATGCTTCCAAAAGCTTCCTTCGAAGTGTTCTTTTTTTTCCCCTTACTTTTCACCCACATGGACTGTGGTAAGGACTACAGTGCTTGAATAAAGACTATAATGCTCTTTAATCTTTAAACATATCATAATATTTTTTACTATATTAAAAAAATTGTTTAAAATATCATGTTTTTAAATCACAAAAAATAGTTATAAATCTTCAAACATTGCACAAAGGATGTCTGTAGTTAAATGGCATTCTTATATTAAGAACATTTCAATTAATTTGAAAGAATTCATTTATAGATGGAAAAAAAAAATTGAATCGCTTTTTGTTAGATGTACAAGCCATAACTATATTTTTTTAGAGTAACTTTTTTTCATCCAATCTAATTCTTCTATTATGCTCATTATATTATTTTTTTTTTTGCTGGCCATGGTATTGGTACGGATTATTCATCGTCAGAAGCAATGACTAAACTCCGTCGGAGATTATTCATCGCCGAAAGCAATGACTAAACTGTGTCGGGGACCATGAGCGCACACCAAGGTGGGTATTCCCCTCTCAACATGGTTTATTCCATACCCAAAGTGGCATCACCAAGATTCAAACCCTGGACCACTTGGTTAAGGGACACAGGCCGCTACCACTTGTGCCAACCAATGTTGGTATGTTCATTATATTATATTAATAAAAGGAAGGTAGTCGAAGCGGAAAACTTTTATACAATTAAGGACTAATTTTTTTTAGAGTAACTTTTTTTTTTCATTCAATCTAATTCTTCTATTATGCTGAAAATAAGAAAAAAATGGTAATTAAATTATTTAGACAATTAAATATATTTGTATGATCGACTGCCTAATTGCAATAAATTTGGAACAAATAACTAATTTATCTCCTATAATCGGGCAATATTGAGATGTTGATGTAATTTGTCACATAATTTTATCATATTTAAAATATTAGAATTCTAATTTTAACATTTATTTTGACCTATTATTATTTTCCTTTCAATTATTTTTCCATTCTTTACTTAAATTCTTATTTGTATTATAATATGTCATTAGATATTTTCTTCTATAAAGAATAAAAAAAAGAAGATATTTTCATCTATTATTTCTATTTTATTGTCAATTTGAATTTGAAATTTAACATTTATTCTATTATCTTTTTCATTATCATTCTTACTTAAATTCTCATATGTATTGTAATTTGTCATATAATATGTTATACCTTTTCATTTATTCTTTCCAACTACAATTATCTACGAAGAAACCAATGGATTCAGCTAAAGTAGCTCTTGAAACCAACCCTTATGAGAAAGCTAAGTGAAATGACATTGAAAAGGAACTGAGCACACAAGTTTCCACCACTAAGCCAATTAGGAAAGTGACAACGAACTCTTTATCTGTTCTTATTTTGTTTAGGACTTTTATATATTTCATGAAATCTTAATGTTGTTAACATTTGTGGTTGAGCAACTTAAGTCATACTTTTATTTTGTTAAGTATTTTTTTTACTGTCAAATGTGGTTAAGCAACTTTTTGTTTTTGTTTTTGCTGTTTATGGTATTGATACGAAGTATTTACTACTGGAAGCAGTGAATTTAAGTCATGCTTTTATTTTGTTAAGTGTTTGAATTTTATGTTTTATAACTATTAACTAATATATGTAATAAACATAAACTAAAATAACATTAGAATTTTAAAATATAATAGCATGCCCGTACATCGCAGGGTCACCATACTAGTATAGATTAAATAACAAAGATTAATCAAGGTAACAAATTGAAAAATTCTTTCTTAGTTACGAATATTACAAATCGATTGGCAAAAAAAATCAATTTTAAAAGTTTATTTACATGAAGTTTGTGAGTTAGAAAAAAAAATTACAGATTAACTATATTAAAATTAAACTATTAATATATATATATATATATATATATATATATATATATATTACATTATCTTATTGGCTTGCTTATTCAACTCGTTTGAGTAAACCCCGTCTTTTTGTCCTAAATGCCTCTTCCTGTTAGCGCAATAGGCTGCTCGATTTGCCATCTCGGATAAAAAAAAAGGTAAGAATGTTTGGAGTCATATTTTAGGAAACGCGGAATGGAGGAGTAATTCAAATGTTATATAGATACGAGAGAAGATTAAACCTCTCTTGGCGTGATTTGAATTAGACCATCTCTCTATCTAGGGAAAGAGTCCCGTCTTCGATGCTTAACTTAATAAGTACCGAATCCAAGTAGAATCCTAAAAAAATTCTATACATCATAAAGACGAAAAAGACCCTTTGCCACTTCCTTTTTTTCGTAGCTTAAAAGGCGTCCCTTTCTATCTATTATTTATTTGATATGCCCTTCCTTATTTACGCAAATAAAGCTGCTATTTCTGAAACATTATTTTAATAAAAAGTAGATTATCAATGATGAAAGTTATTTTAATAAAAATAATAACGATGTTGTAATAATTTCTAAATTATAAAATAAAGGTTAATAAAGATTAAATATATACTAGTATGGATTAAATAGAAAAGATTATTCAAGATAAAAAAATTGAAAAATACTTTCTCATATACAAATATCACAATTCAATTAGCTGAAAAATTTAAATAGTTAGTCGAATTTATTTTGAAAGATTAAATGCATTATTTAGTTCAGATTAGTGTTTGTGCCTTAACTATTTAAAATCAATATATATACTATTAAAATAAAAAAAATATTTAAAATAAAAATTGAATACTTTTCTCAATTAATATGAAATCTCAAATGGATTGTTTGAACCAAGGGGGTCTAGCTCAGTTAGTTGAGCAGGTGCATGAGTGTTGTAAACCCCCTGGTACTGTCTTTGATTCCTATGGATAAAAAAATGGATTGTTTGAAATTTTCAAATAATTATTGAAATTCTTTTGATATATTAAATGTATTATTTACTTCATATTAGTGTTTGTATCATAATTATTTAAATCCAATATATACCATTAAAATTTATCCATCAATTTGAAGAAACGAAAATTTTCAAGAATAATATATAGTATAGATTCATATAAATTATTCAAGTAAAAAAATTCAATTTTTTTTATATAAGTCAAGAATTTGAACTTTAATATATACTATGAAAATTACATTATTGTTTCATTTAAAATCAAAATAATTTCAATAATTATTTAAAATCAAATATATTGTATTACATTAAACGTTGATCAATTTAATTGGTCAACCAATTCATTTGAGATTGCACGTTAATTGATAATATATATCTGATTGTACATTTGAGATTGTACAAAGTATTCACTGACTTTGTCGATGACTAATCTTCGTCGCGAACCTGATTGACCACCTTTAGTGGGGTTCTCCCCTCCCAACCATGTTTTTACTATCCACAAGGCTCGAATCCGAGACCTTGCTTAAGGGACCGAGCCCAACACCACTCGGACCAACGACTTGTTGGTTAGTGAATATGAATATGATACCACAAAATAAGCTGCAAACGAAAAATAGTTCAACAATTTTATTATATAATTTTATTGATGCTGGTATCTAATTTAAATTTTAATATTTAAGTTTGTGATGGAGGTTATGTAGATTATATATGGTCAAGATGGTTTCGTTGATTGGTGCATAGTCTTATGTGTGGCACTTGAAGGAAAATAAGGATGATGAGGTTGATTTTGGTTGAACGTCTGTCTTGGGGTTTGGAAGTGAAGTGTAAATGATGGTCATTGTTAGTTCGTAGAATTATATGATGCTATAACATGAAACCAAACATGTGAATATTTATCCAAAATTAATTTTAGACTCGGAATCAATTCTCCAACGTGAAACCAAACACACACACAATCTATGATATTTATGCAGATTTATTTTTGTTAAAAGTTAAGAGAAGTAAGGGATGAAATTGATAAGCAAAAGGCCCATTAATCTGTTCAGAAAAAGGAGATATGTGTTTTGGTCAAATGATTAACCAAGAATATGCGTTCCAGGTGTATTTAGGGATGGATTCATAAACCTATTAAAGGGTCCATTATTATTGACACGGTACGCCGAAGTTCTTCTAGGTGGTGGATGTTCAGCCATCTCCTATTTGTCTATTCTTCTCCCCCACCCCTCCCTCTTTTCCTCACCTTCCGTGCCCCACTCGTTCCCTCTCTTCACCTCCTTTTTCCTTCACCTTTTTCCTCTTCTTCTCTTCTCCCTCTCGCCTTCACTTCTCTTCTACCTTCACTTCTCCCTCTTTCTTTCCCTCACTAGGTCTCGCCCTCTCGTCCCTCTTCTTCCTCTTTTCAAATTCATTTTTTATTTTTATTTATTTACAGTTCAACAGAATCGTGATTCCATTGTGTTGTTGTTTTTTCTAAATATTTTTTTAATAATTTTATTAAAATTTATGTTAATAATTAAAATTAATGTAATTGGTAGTTTATATTTTTTTTAAATGTTTATTGTTAATGTATATTTTTTTGTTATTTTGAAAATGGTTATAAATATTTATTATTTTATTAAGAAATTTTTATTGTATTTAATGTTTTTATAAGTAAAATGTATTTTTCATTTAGTTAATGGTTTTTTTAAATTAATGTTTATTTTTTTTATATTTATATTTTTTTGTTAATGTTTATTATTTTATTTTATTTTTTGCATATTACTTATGGCTCGCACGAAGTTCATTTCGCACGATCGTCGACGAGACCCCTCCACATTAGAGGAAGAGAGTGATGTTGGTGAGCCTGTCCAGCCATCCAGGGATTGATGTGTGACAACATTTGCACGTCGTTGGGCCGATGATGAGTGGCTGCGTGTAGTAGAACAACAACAACATGCACAACATGATGAGGATGTACAACATGAGCCACAAATGCCACAGGTTAAGGCAGAGGTTCCAAAGGCTGAGGCAAAGGTGCGACAGGATGACCCAAAGGTACCACAGCCTGACCCAGAGGTACCAGAGATCCCGTTCGTAGACCGAATAATTGGACCACCATTTCCTGGAACTCCTATGGACTTGACACTACTTAGGTCATATAAGGACCATGTCACTAGCCATGTTTGGAATCGTCAGGCCCGAACTGAGCTCCACAGTGGGAAGGTCATTCCTTACCCTACCTAGTCGTAGGTGAATGCGTATGTGGATGACTCAGGCTCAAGGGCCTTTATGAGGCGAGGCATACTGTCGCGAATAAAGGCATGGTGAATGCCTTTCTTAAGAGGTGGCATCAGGAGACATGCTCCTTCCATTTACCAGTTGGAGAGATGAGCATCACCCTTGATGATGTGTCTTGTCTGCTACACTTGCCTATCACAAGCATGATGATTGCCTAGCCGACGACCCTTGAGAGGGAGCAGATTAGGGGGCTGCTAAGGTCTGAGCTAGGCCTTTTGTCTGACAAGGAGGCAAATGCTGCCACGAGAGTATGACCCAGGGTACGTCTCACTTGGCTGGAGGAGTTGTATGAGAGATATGTTGCTTATGTGTCATATGTATGGGCTATGAGGGCGTATTTGTTGCACTTAGTCGGTAGTATGATATTCACCGACAAGAGCTTGACGCATGTGCACGTTGTCTACCTCCAGTACCTTAGTGATCTATCTACTTACGGCCAGCACGCTTGGGGAGTATATGCATTTGCGTACCTTTACGACCATCTTTCCTATGCGAGCTTGTGTGAGAGCAAGCAGTGTGAAGGTTATATAACGCTATTAATGGTAAGGAAATTTTAATTTTTGTTTACATAATTGTTTGTTTGTTTGTTCCTAAAAATATATTCCTTGTTTTACAGGCATGGGTGTTTGAGCACCTGCCATCTGTAAGTGCTCAGGAGGAATTATCTTATGACCACACACTTCTGCTTGCTGCTAGATGGAAGTCGACTGGGGTACCGACAAGGCTAAGGGGACCAAGGAGTTGCTGGATCAATTGCAAATGGATGATGTCATCTGGTCCCTATATGAGGCACACAGGCAAGTTAGACCTGTCGTGTAATATCCCTAATTTACGGTCCTTAGAAATAAATAATAAAGAGACATTTTTTTTTATGGAATAGCCTTTATATTTAATGGTTAAAGGTTACCCTTATGTATTATTAATAATAGTTACCTTTTTACAAGAGTTGTCAGGAATGAGATAATAGGATCCAAATGGGGAGCCAAGGCCCAAGGTGAGCCGAGGCCCACTTAGCCACATACACCACACACTTTATATAGAAAAGGAGAGGGAGAGTTAGAGAGAGAAAGAAAGAAAGAAAAGGAAAGGTAAAGAGAAGGAGGAGAAGAGGAGAAGAAAAGGAAGAAGAGGAAGAAGGAAATGGAGCAGAGATCTGAAGACCCAGTGCCGAGAACTCATCTCTATGTGTCTCAAGAGGTGAGTGCTTTCCCCTAGTCCTTCCCTATCCCTTTGATTTGCTTGTTTTCCCCCTTTTCTCTTTTGAACCTTAGGTTTGGAGATTTTGGCTTTTTGGTAATTTTGTTTGATTCAATCAATCAGATGGAAATATAATAGAAGTCTTTACGGTTTGATTTGTATGCTTGGGTGAGTCTTTGCATAGGGTTAGGATGAGTGAGTAAGCCATTGATGGCCATGGAGCTCGCAGGTCGCAGTCCCCTGTTTCGCTCATGCCTAGCACGAATTTTGGTGCTGCTGGGCAAGAGGGAGTCAGAATGGAACTTTCAGTTCTAGGGTTTTTCATGCCCAGCAGGACAGAGCTTGCGCTGCTGGGCATGAGAGAGTCAGTAGCGATATTCATTTCCAGGAGAGCTCTGGCTCATCACGAAAGTTTGTGCTGCTAAGCATGAGAGTGTCAAAATGTGTATATAGCTCCAGGGGGCTTTGGCTCAGCACGAAAGTTTTGCAACCGGCCATGAGGGTTCTGGTTCAGCACGAGAGCTTGCGCGGCCGGGCATGGGGGTTCTGGCTCAACACGAGAGTTTGTGCGGCCGGGCTAGAATTTGGTTGATTGATATTCTTTTGAAACATTTTCCGTTTTTATTTATATGATTTTAAAATGTTTATACAAATGTAGTATGTTTAATTATAAGATAATTATGTTATTTTTGAGGTGTTTATATTATTGTAAGGTAGTTGTAATAATCATGTTTTGATGAGATGACGATATATGTGAACTATGTGTTGGAACCTTCCCTATATGTTAAAGAAGAGTTAGCTATGTCCTTTGGGAAGATTTTTATAGAAAAATGGTATACTTGGGAGGGTGAGTTTCATGCCAGAACTCCAGCCCACTAAAGCGACCCCGAGGTCTCGCCTAGTGGGATATCTTCCCAAGTACCACCCCTATGTTTTGACTCCGAATGGCGTGTTGGAGTGTTGGGAACTACTTCCCAAGACGTTTAGTGACTTTTTTAGTGTATAGGGGATGGATTATTGTAGTGGTTGAGGATTGTTGATGTTGTTGAGATATATTTGGACCCTTAAGTCGGGCCATTGGAGATGGCGGGTACAGAGGTGCCGTATCTCAGACTGTAAGGGACTCCAAATATGTTTTGACGCTGGAATACGCTGGGTGCACATAGTTGGTGCACCGAAATATTCCAAATGTTGTATTTGCATAGTTGGTGCGTAGGTGTGCACAGTTGGTGCACAAGCATATGAGTAGGCGCGAAAGTTGAGGGCGTCCAGGTGGACTCTCAACCTAGTGCTGGAGGTTTTCGTAGTGGCTAACGGTCGACCTATAGAATAGCCAAGTGGGCGAATTCCCATAGATGTAAGGTTTTGCAAACCTTACAGAGGTAAGCCAATACGCACACTTGTCTATATTCGATTAAATCCACACTTCCTCCATAGGGTTAGCTCAAGGGACTCCCTGAATGGTCAGAATATACATAATATGGTAGGGGATGGGGCCTATAAGGGACCACTCATATGGTGTCGAAACTCCATGGAGTAGAGTCAGTGTTTGATGTTTGAGGTTGCGTATTGGCTTCTGGTGTACGTCAGTTGTGATGATGGTTAGTGATGATTGATTTATTATGAGACTTTTGATTGATGATGTCTAAATGTGATTTATGATGGTTGATGTATTATGGTGATTGTATTTGACGTCGTTGGCTATTGGTGTCTTATTGATGTACTTGTATGAAATGATTTAATATAAATATGTATCTTTTATAAATCTATAGTTATTATATACAGTATTTTCTAAGTTTATAAAGTTTAGTTTTCTTCCATTTTCCTTGATTGGAATATGTTTGTGTTATGGGTATGGATGGATCTAACGTAGGGATATTATGTAATTACCTTAGGAAAAGATGTTATGCTTGATAGAGAGAATGATGTCTAGATGCCTCAAGGCACTAGTGGTCATAGAGATGGTCAAGGTGATAAACTCTAGGTGCTTAAGTAAAGATTAAGGTATGGTCCAAGGAGATAGAAAGTATAATGAGATAGGTTCATAGTTGTGAGATAAAGTGTTTAAGAGAAGAAAAGTAGAAGCCATGAGAGTTAAGAAAAGGATCTCTAGAATAGAGAGTCAACTTAGAGTCCTTAGAGCACTCACTGAGACATTATGTCTCATCCCTTTTAGTTTCATGTTTTCACAGGTTTAGCAGGTGGATGCCTCATGGAAGGAGCTTGGAGCATGGAGTTGCTTATTGGGACGAAGATTATTATAGTGTTGTATCTCCCAATGTATGGGAGTTAGTTTATATTCAAATACCCTTCTGGTTATGTTTTGTATGGCACATAAGTGCCAAGAGCTTTGTATTAGATATGTTTTAAGTTTTATTTTTTCACATAGTAAACTCTGATATCCTTATATTCTAAATTGTCAAAAATTTAGTAATATAAATAGTAAAAAGGTACACACCCCTTGGGGTGTTACATCTCGCAGACCAGACATACTATCATGGCCACATCATGTGCGGGACGGACATGTGACCCTATCTTCTAGAGAGGGTTTTGAGGCAGTTCGGGTACGCATAGGGGATTCCTCTGCCACCACCTCCTCATCCTCTCTTTGAGAAGTGTAGTGAGGTGTGGGCTAAGTGGGAGCAACATGTGGTGCAATTGGGCAAGCCTGTGCCATGTGAGGCTCTATGGACCTGCACTTTCGACTACCTGGCATGGTATTATTGGCATTCACATCCATTTGTGATTCTGCCAAAGGAGGGAGAGGCACCATAGAGTCCAGTACATATCCCTCACTTCATACGACAGCCTCAGCTTCAGCTTGATGCCCCTCTACCAGAGTATGTACCTGGTGCATATTACCCGTGTGAGGTAATGCAAACAGTTTTTCCAAAATTTTGTTTTAATTTTTATCAAAAATAATTACTAATTGTAATTTCCGTTTATGTAGGATTGATACCAGATGATGGTCGTGATTATGGAGAGATTGTTGAACACCAGAGCGGTACTAGATGGCACACATAATCATGAGCTCATACAGCAGGCATTGCTAATAGCATAGGAAGGCTCAGGTGTTGGGTGTAGCTCCCATAGATGGACGACAAAGGAGGAGGGTCGGGGGTGGTGGCCGCAAAGGCGGTTGATATTTTTATGTATTTAGTGTTATTTTATATCTAACTTTTTATTACGTATGTACATCAATTATCTATGTATGTATGTATCTATCTATCTATCTGTCTGTCTATCTGTCTGTCTATCTATCTATCTATCTATCTATCTATCTATCTATTATATAAAACACAGTTGCTGATTAAGCTGGTTATCCACGTGTCACATTTTGGTGACATTTAAAATAAAAATATATAATTGTAGTAATTTAGGTAATTGTGATCATGATGATTTTTATAA
Organism: Pueraria montana var. lobata; assembly: GCA_026413185.1. Taxonomy (NCBI): domain Eukaryota; kingdom Viridiplantae; phylum Streptophyta; class Magnoliopsida; order Fabales; family Fabaceae; genus Pueraria; species Pueraria montana. Next base: position 46,700,825 of record CM048656.1, read on the forward strand.
TTTGAACATTCAAATTAATAACATAAATATATATGATTCAAATTAATTGATAGTACTAATATAAATTCGACTTCAATTTTGGGTTAAAAAAATCAAATTCAATTATATTCAAATTAAGAAATTTTGCAAGATTTATGCTGATTTCATAACATAATTAATGATATAATTGGTAATTTAAACAATATAAATATAACTAGTATTCTTCATTATAAAACATGGATGATGACTACTTTAGAGTATTGATGTAAAAACCTAGGAATGATTTTATCTTTTTCTTCTTTTTACCTTTGAAATAACATTGGTTATTTTATATTTTGAGGAACATGGAGAGGAACATCGAGAAATGATGATACATTGCATTAAGAAGTCAATTGATAGGTTTTGATACTTTATCTTATTTAATTTAATCATATATTGTTTTTATTTTTTTTGTTTCATTATTTCAATCAGGGAAGTTTTGGATTTTGCACCACTCTTTTGGTACATGGTGTCAGTAGGATGCAAGTGGGCTATTCTCTATGGTGTGAATAATAGAATAAAAGGGGAGTGTTCTATTTTATCATATGATATGCTTCAAGAGTACAAAAAATTGTCATTACTAGAAGAAATTTGTTGCTACTATTAGATTCAATAAGAGCAGTAATTTATTTGTCTATATATAGAAAAATTTTTACTTCAAGAAAGAGACATTGTGAAATTTAAATTTATAGTTGTGTTATAATTTATTTTTTTTAAATGAGTTGTATTATAAAATAAACACATCTAATTATCTTTTATTATTTTTATTAAGGAATAAGTTCCTTATTGCAAAAATTTGAATTAGTTTTAGATTTTTTTAAATAATATAACAAATTGACAACATATTCAACATACTTTATACATAAAAAAATTCATTCTCTCGTCAATAAACCCATGCATCACACGGGTACTATCTATATAATATTATATAAAAAAGGTTTTGCCACTTAAATTGATGTCATGTGACAACACCATATTAATTCTTTTCCCGCCGAAATGAAGACGATTTTATTTTTATTTTTTATTCATAAAAACAAATTGTTATATTTAATTGTAGTAATTAAGATGTGTATAATAAGTATATTTTCTTATTACATTAATCACTTAATCCATCAAATCTTAAATTAATTTTGACTCTATCATAAAATATAAAAAATAATCAATCTATTATTTAATTAGGTTTATTATAATAAATATTTTATTCTATTAATGATTCTAATAATATTTAATAATATATTATGAAAAATTATCACTCAATTTATTTCATTCCTCTTTTAGTATTTTTTTTATTATAAATTTTAGCTAATAATATATCTTTTTATAGGTGATATGTATATTTTTTTTAACTAATTTGATTTTTTAATGCAATTTTGATTAATCAAAATAAAAAAATGACAATTTAATTTTTTATATTAACAATTTTTATATTAATTGTAAATATTACAATTGTAATACAATGTTATGATCTTATTAATTGTAAATATCACAATTCTATTAGTATTTAATAATAAATATTTTATTCATAATTCTATTAATATTTACTAATAAATATTTTATTCTATTAACATGTAATAATAATATAAATCCTAAACCTTTTAATTCAAAAAAATATATAATTATAGGTTATTACAATGAATATAATAAAAAATAATATAAAAAAAAAGTGACAACGTTGTCACTATTTTTTTCTGACATATCAATTGAATTTTTATTTTATTTTGTAATTCATAGGTGATTGCAATTAGAGTTGCTAAAAAAAACTGTTTAAAAGAAAAAACTATAACCAGTATTAACTAGTTATAAAATAACTGGTTATATATAACCAGTTATAAAAAAATACTTGTTTTATTTTTTCAAGTTAAAATACAGTTATCTATTTTTATTAAAGAATTGGTTATGATAATACTTGGTTTATAACCAGTTATTTGAAGTTTAACTTATTTCTCACTGAGTTAAACATGGAAAGAAGTACTCGACAATCAGGCGGATCCTCTCCCATTAAATATAATTGGAGAGTCTCCAATTTGAGAAAGGCATGCCGTTGGATTAAATGTGCGGCTGGGATTCCCTCGACTAAACTCACCGTTTTACTAAAACCTCTCAGACCTTTCCCCCCTAAACTCACCGTTTCACTAAAAAAAAGGCTCAAACCCTAATTTTCGTTTTTCCCCATTCCAGATCGCGACTCCAGCTATCCGTGGGAGAACGACAAAGTTGTTCGGAAGTCCTCTATCTACTCGTGTTCTTCATTGAAGTATGATTCTAATGCGCATCGCACGTCTTCTGACGTGTCCCACACCTTGAAATACGACGAATGATATTTCTTCAAGAACATCATAGAGACCCAATTCTTCACCGAGAATCCACGAGCTCACCTCTTCTTCGTTATAAATATTTTACAATCCATGTTAATGGATTTTGGTATGCTATATTTATGTTACAATTGATATAGCTGAATGGTTCTTCTAAAGTCTGATTATTTTTGCGGAGAATGAGTCATGACATATGTATAACGGAGACGCTTGCTGCCAAGGAGAATGAGTTTGCCAGAAAAAATGGAAAGAAACAGAGATGCGTTCATTAGAAAAGCGTTTAAGGGAGTCCTTTTTTTTAAAAAAAAAAAAAACACAACAACAATAATTGGACTTGGCACGTGTTTTACTAACTGGATTTGAGGTTTATTTTATTGAAACGGTGAGTATGGGGGAGAATATATCCCAGCCACTCATCTCATCCAACAGCTGCAAATACGCTAATTGGAGACTTCCAATTATTTTTTATGGGAGAGGATCCATTCCCGACAATCAGACTCCTTCATACCTCAACTCAATCAACCAAAATCTTTTTTTAATAATGGAGCCACATTGCCTTATGGTTATTGCACCTGACGGTTAGTGCAACTCGTCATCGGGTCTTCTTTTTAATCTTACCAAAACCTTTTTCTTAAATTCTTATTTTCAAAATTTATTTAAATCATTATTTTTTTAACTAACTTGTCATTTCACTATTTTTTTAAAAATCTTTTATGATATTTGATATTTTTTAATGTTTCAAAATTTTATATTCACTTTTTGGGTTAAATATGTTTTTGGTCCTCCAAAAATTTATTAGATTTGATTTTAGTCCTTTGAAAAAAATTTCTTTGCATTTAATCCCTAGAATTTTAGAAACACTTTATTTTAGGAGACAGTGCGGTGAGCGGATTTGATAGGGATGATGAGCTGAATTAAACAGTTGCATCGACTCCGAATGGAACATATCCATCATAGGAACATTGTTTTTTCCAACCTGCTATTTTATTACTTTTTTACTTGTTTTTTTATTTTAATTAGTTAAATTAATTCTATTTTTAATATTTTTAATTAGGCATGCTAAATCACTTCAAAATCGCTAGTTCAAATGACCATGTGATCACATTTAACTGTAGAAGCAAATAGAGTTAAGAAAATGACTAAATTTTGGTATTTCTAAAATTTTGGGGATCAAATACAAAGAAAAAAATTCAAAGGACTAAATTCAAATTCTGTATATTTTTGGAGGACTAAAAATATATTTAATCCTTACTTTTTTATAGTTCATTTTTCCAATTTTTTTTCTAAATAAATAGTAATTACAGTTCAATACATTTTAATAACACATACTTTTACATTTTAATAAAAATCAGTTTTTTTTAAAACTAGTAAAATAACCATTTGTATAACCAATTATTTATTCATAACCGGTTATATAACTGGTTACATATTCATAACCAGTTATATAATCGATTTTTAAAAGCAATAACTGATTATGCGAAACTATAACTGGTTATACAAAACTAGTTATGATTATAGTTATAATAACCACTTATAATTTGGTATTTAATAGTTATGGTTATGATTATTAGAATAAACAAGCCATGAACAACCCTAATTGCAATAAATATACTCTAATTGAATTAATAAATTAAATCATTAAATTATATATATATTTTGGTTTTATATAACATGGTAATCAAATTATTAAATTTTATGTAATATTTTTGGTAATTACAGTAATCAATTATTAAGTAATCAATTTTTCCATTTTTAATTCATAAAAAATTATAGTTATATTAATCAAGGTAATTATAATAAGTAAGATTTTCATTATTTGAACATTCAAATTGATAACACAAAATATATTTTAATTCAAATTAATTGATAATACATATATATATATATATATATATATATATAATATTCTTATTTAAATTTATAATTTATAATAAATTAAAATTTAAAAAATCTTGTAAGATTTGAGATGAATTCATCTATAAATATCAGCATGTTGTTGCTTTTCATTATCATAATTTCTTTTTCAATAGTCAATTGCTAATATAATTTCTTCCCTACTTTTTATTCAATTTCAATGAAGAGACAAATACAAGCAAAAAACACTTATCTATCAATATTTATTTCTTTTTTTCTCTTCGTACATTTTATCTTTTTATCATCTTTCTTTTGATTCGTCTTTTTTCATTTAAGTAACTTTATATCTCTTTCTATGATTTTTTTTATATATTTTTATCCAACATACGATATTTAAACTTTACTTGCTAACCTTTTGTTTTTATTACAGTTTACACATTTGGAGATGAAACAAAGGACTTAAAAAGTGAATTTAAAAATGAAATAGAATTTTCATCATTTTGAAAATCAAACTTACTCAATCTTTAGATCCTAAACCAAGCATTATGATTATTTTCAATCACTTTTCTCTAAAAAATAAATTATTTTTTATTATACAAAATAATTTTTTTACTAATAAGTTAATGTCATGTGACATTAATAAGTTAACTAATAAGTTAAAATAAATTCAAGACAGAATTTTCACTTCTTAATTTATTTTATTACTTAATAACAAATTTAATTTAAGAATTTAATTAATATATAAAATTAAATATTAACTTGAATAAATATACTAATTAATAGTTATATAATTAATAATTACTGAATTTAAATTGCATTGTATCTATAATTAATAAATATTTTAAAAAATTCTTATTGTTTTCCAGTGTGAATCATATCACATATCAATAATAATTTTTTTTTATTTTTAACCTCACTTAGATCTAATTTTTTAGATGCCTTCAATATTGTTCTCATTAATTAATTTTAATATTAATTCTATAAATAAATAACTGAGTTAAATCAAATCAAATTCTACTTAAAATTATTCATACTCAAAATATCACAATTAAAAAAAATTGTATAAACATAAATTAAAAATAACAGAATTTGTATATAAATCATCTATATTTTTAAATTAGTATTTATCAATTTTTAATCTAATTCAAATTCAAATTTAACCAAAATTGTAACCAAAAAAAGTATATAAAAAATTACTTGAATAATTCAAAAGTAATTTAAACCATTTTTTTTCTAATTTTAAAAGTAACATTAATATTAAATTAAATTATGACTAAATCAATCAAATATATAAATTTCTATTTATTATACCAAATACAAGTTTTACTAATAGGCTAATATCATGTGACAAACACTAAATTTATTCCTTTTTCATTTATTTTTTAGTTAAAAGAATGAAATTTGACAATCAACTTCTAATTTTTTTAATATACTATTTTATATTTAACATATTTAAATATAAACATATTTTTTGATCATTAAACATAAACATATTAATATAGTAATATACTAATTTAGTAGTTATAATATTAGAATAAATTTAATATTTGTATTATAATCCTTGTATGAATATTATAATAATATTCACGGTATTATAAGTATTATTCACTAATGAATATATTCAGTATTTATATTCAGTATTAAAAGTATTATATTCATTTTTGAGTGTTAGAATATTTATTTTTTCTTCTATAACTATAATATTATATATATTATTTGAAAATTATCATTAAAATAAATTTTATTAACTAAAATATTTTTTTAATATTTTAAAACTATTTAAAATTGTATTAAATGTTTATGTTTTTATTTATTTATATTATCATTAAATTAATTTATTTTATAAAAATATTTGTATTGGATGAGATAACAAATTTTAAAAACTATTTAGTAAAAACATTTAAAAATTTTCATTTTATTTAACCCCAACCCATTGGGTCAGAGACTGATTCTATCGTTCCTTTAACATCGTAAGATTCTATTTCATTAAATTTTAAAAACTCTCTAATTGGTTTATTGATAAAATATTGGAGAATTTTTCCGCGATTCCCAAAACCAACAAATAAAATTCAAAGCTAAAATTATAAACATCTCTTTTATAAGCTTAACTAACTAAAACTATGCATACATATATTTTTCACATGATAAATGCAAAATACCCCTAAACTAGTCCATTCTATACATAAGACCAAACAAAGGAAGGGAAATAAATGATTGTGTCTTCAATCCCTCGTACGCTCTATCTGCAATATCTCCAAGAGGAAGATCCACCTACACTCCATCTGCTCCCCCGAACATAGTTCGAGATCATCACAGTCACAACCACATGTGCCACACGCAAGGGTAAGCTCACCAAAACAAAACCATACATATACAAATAAATAGATTCCAAATAAGGAAAAAGGAAGAAAACTAAACTTTACATACTTTGAAAATATATTACATAATAGCTAGTAATCTTTATCCAAAACTCGGTTTATATAAAAGTTATCTCACATTGTTCATCAATAACCAACATCAGACAACAACATCATAACGTCATGATCTCAATTAATGCTTACCACATAATCTTAATATAAATCTTCAACTATCATCAACCACATAGTTCCATAACCAATTATCACCATGAATCATCAACATCATGAATTACATTTAAACATTAGTATCACAATCCTCATCATAATTCAAATCACCAAAAACCATCATCATAACTTATGTACATCACAAACCACTAGAGAACCTCAAATACCAAATACTGACTCTACTCCATGGAGTTTCAACATCATATGAGTAGTCCCCCATAAGCCCCATCCCCTAACATAGTCTCACTCTTTGACCATTTAGGGAGTCTCTTGGGCTGACCCTACGGAGGAAGTGTGGTTTTATCGAAAATAGACAAGTGTGGGTAATGACTTTCCTCTGTAGGTTTGCAAGACCTTACATCTATAGAGATTCGCCCACTCATCTATTATATAGGCCCATTCCCGTTAGCCACCACGAAAACCCCCAGTACTAGGTTGAGAGCCCACCAAGCACCCTTAACTTGCATGCCTACTCATATGCTTGTGCACCAACTGTGCACACCTATGCACCAACTGTGCACCCACCGTATTCCAACGGCAAAACATATTTGGAGTCCCTTGCAGTCTTAGATACAACACCTCCGTACCCGCCATCTCCAATGGCCTGACTTAAGGGTCCAAATACATCTCAACAAACCACAACCACGACAATAGTCCATTCCCTATACACTAGAGAGGTCACTAAATCTCTTGGGAAGTAGTTCTCAACACTCTGACACGCCATTCGAAGTCAAAACATAGGGGTGGTACTCGGGAAGATATCCCACTAAGCAAGACCCCCGGGTCGCTTTAGTGGGCCGGAGTTCTGGCGTATAACTCACCCTCCCAAGTATACCATTTTCCAATAAAAACCTTCCCAAAGGACATAGCTAACCCTCCAACATATAGGGACAGTTACAATACAAGAATATCATTCATCATCATCATCTCATCAAAACATATATATCTCAATCAATAACAAGATAATCTCAACAATAAAGACATTCTCTCAAAGATAAACTTACTACATTTGCTTAAACATTTATAAGATTAATAGTATCTACAATCTATTTCGATAATCATATCTCAAACAATTACATAACATCCATCATATCATTGATTCACTAATCATGTACTCATCACATTTATGAACCCATCCCCAGTTCCCTAAGCAAAGTAAGACTTTCCACACCTTGAATCCTTATAATCATCTCACCAAAACCGCATATTAATATGAATTACATCATCTCAACTTATAATCAACTTTAACATAATTATAAAAACTCATAATAACATTTTATATGCACTTGGAATTGTTTTGGAAACTCTAAAGAAAGCATTTAGGGTAAAATAAAACATTCTGCCATAATTTAGCTTAAGCTTGAAAATTTAGCTTAAGCCAAAAAGTTACTTTAAGCTAAAAATTTTAGCTTGAACTAAATTTGTGCAATCCCAATTCTATCGAAGTTTAGCTTGAGCTCAAAATTTTAGCTTCAGCTAAATTCGCGCAGACCCAATTCTATCAAAATTTAGCTTGAGCTACAAATTTTAGCTTAAGCAAAAACTGCGATTTCTGCAACAACATTTCTTCGAAAATCTAAGCTTTCAACCCTTTTAATGACTACCTAAGCATCCAAACTCACAATAAACACATAAGTAATCAACCCTTAAGCTTCTAAACACTAAACCCCAACAAAATAACCCAAGATTCAAACCAAACAACTCAAAATAATCATAAAACAAGAAAAATGGGTGAGCTTCCCTTACAACAACCACCTCCAAGCTAGCATTTTGAGAAGAAGAAGATCTTGAGCTGAATCAAAGGGCTTTCTCAAATCTTTAGCACCGCCACATCATACTCATGGAATACAAACCAAAAACAACACTCAATAAAGGGTTCTACATCAAAACCCATTATGGGTCACCCCAAGGAAAGAAAAGAGAAAAGAAATGGAGCAAAGAGATCAAAGGAGGAAGGAGGAGAGATTACCCACTCCATAACAATCAAAAAGGCTCTAGGGAAGAGGGAAACAAGCCATTGTGAAGAAGCTCACACTCCAAACTCAAGAGGGAGAACAGGAACTTGGAGAGTGTAATGTTGTGGTTTTCCTAATTGTATGATTAAGTGTTTGATTAATAATGCAAGAGCAAATTAAATTTAAATTATGTTGATTGATATAATAATTAACTTAAGTTCTATGTTTTGTTATATGCCATAGTGTTATTGTGAGATTTTTGGGACTTTTACGTAAATCCCTTGAGTTGTAGAAAAAAAAATATGAGAAGGGGGTGTCCTTAGTGGAAGTATAGGTGCGAAAAGTAAAAAATTTAAATAAAACCCAAGCTTTGAACGTGCAAAGCTTCACTTCTCTCATTTCTCTCATATGAGAAGGGGGTGTCCTTAGTGGCAGTGACTGTAAGGTTCGTCCAACTCTGTACAGTTCCCACGGTTTTGTGATTTTTGGAAGATCTAACCGTTGGTTTTTCATGAAATTTGTTTTGAATGAAAATAGACACAAAATGGAGCAACTTTTATTTTGACACTGTGTCAAGATAACTTCGTTTTGAGGCTCCTCCGTGACCCACAATGTGGCTGTTCTGTTTTTGGTGTTCTGTTGGAACATGTCTCAGTTTTTCACAATTTTACACTTGTGTACTTATCTTTTCTTTTTTTAGTTTTACCATTAAAAACTAGACAAAACAAGATTTTTAACCATATAAATTACGAAAATTATAATGCACAACTTCTAAATTAACTTTTGGAAAAGGAACAGGGCAAGGGTTTGGAGCTCTGTTTGGAGTCCAAAATTTAGGCTGTTAGAGAAAATTTAACTGGGAACAATTGGGAATGAATTTGAAGACATGGGATACTATTTTTGAAATACCAATGTGTTACCTTTATCCTGTAAAATTTCCAGCTCAAAACAAGTTTGGAAAGTGTTAGAAAACTTAATTTCTTTGAACCATGTTCACTGTAAAGTCAAATTCGGTACTATCAACTTGTAGGAATTTTAGAAAATTCTCTAGATATCTATTTTACAATAGTGGTATCAGAGCTAGTCACATCTTTTGAACAAACCTATGGGGATAGGTCTGTTATGTTTTTGCTGTGTGTGATTGTTATGATGGGTATAAGGCTTTAGCCAAGGTTATTCTCTAACTTGGTTTGGTCCTATGTTAGGATGGTGAGACCACCTAGACCTCCTCCTACTCCTCCATCTGATATGGCCCAAATGGCCCATACTATAGAGGTGATGTCAGCTGCAATACAACAGCAGAGTGCCACCGTGGCTCATCAACATTAAGCAGTTTTGACATAGCTTGAGGCCACTCAAGTTGCTGCCCAAGCAGCAATTCCACCTGAATATCAGAATTCAGGAAGAATGATCCCCCATAATTCAAAGGAGACTCTGATCCAGATGTAGCTGATCACTGGATTAGGGAGCTAGAGAAGATCTTTAGGGCAATGGCATGTCCCGAAGATAGGAAGGTTACTTATGCCACTTATATGTTAGCTGACGAAGCAGAGTTCTGGTGGCATGGAACTCAACAAATGATGGAAGCACGTGGAGAACCCTTCACTTGGTGAAACTTTAGGGAGAGCTTTCTGGAGAGGTATTTTCCAGATAGTGCTAGATATGCCAAGGAAGTTGAATTCATGAAGTTACAACAAGGCAACATGGCAGTTAATGAATATGCGACTAAGTTTGAACAGTTAGATCATTTTTATTCTCAAACTACTACTGAAGCTTGGAGGTGTAGGAAATTTGAAGAAGGCTTGAAGCAAGAGGTGAAGCGTATGGTTATCCCTATGGCTATTAGGGAGTTTCCTGCATTAGTAGAGAAGGCGAAGACTGTGGAATGCCTGGAGGGTGGTAGTAGAGTAATCAGGACTCATGGTGATGGATCCTCTGGTAATAGGAATGGGAGTTTTCAGAAGAAACCTTATTCTAGACCCCAGCAGCCTCGGGGAAGTCCAGTTGTAGCTCAGTTAGGAGCTCAAGGCACCAGATGCTTCAGGTGTGGTGGTCCACATTACAACACTCATTGTACTTCTTATTGGTACAACTCTAACATTAACTTGACAATCTCTTGCAATATGGTCGGGCTTCTGGCATTTAAAACAAATCATCTCCTTATGGGTACAATGAGTGTTGTAAATCACATTTAAGGTCTCCTTGACCTCCACTACAAAATTTGCATCCCCTAATACGATATATATACTTTAGGACCTAAGGTTCAATAGACAATGATATGATTTTAGTTGGTCTAATTAGAATTGATATCCATTAAGTATTTCACTAGAAGGTCTCACACTCCTTCAATACCAAGTTTCCAATTCGCCTATAGTAGGCTTCTTAACAATTCTTTTTTTTTTTGGTGGAAAGGTGAGCAAAGGAACCAACACTATTTGCAATCGCAACTAGGTTGGCACTACAACCAATATCAATCCTATGCCACACACTTGGAATTCATAAAATAAAGAAAGTAAAGAGTTACAAAACATGGGGGGGCATCAACCAAACCCATGAGAGTTCAATCATTTGAACCTAAAGTACGAAATACCAAACCTATTCCGAAAGAAATCTACCTGGCTTCTAAACAATTCAATTGTCTTTAATTACTTGATATCAATTGTTACGTTAAAGACTAACTATCAAGCATAGGACAATATAAAAGCTTATTGAGTACCAACGATAATATTTTGAATCAATTACAACGAAATTAAAAATAAATTAACACTACAAGAAATTCACTAATTAGCGAGGGAAACATTCCTTGCTAATCCCTCGCTAATCGCATTAGTGAGGGATACTTCTTACTATAAAATAAGTTGCTAATTTGTGATGGGAATCCTTCTTCACAATCCTTCTCTAATTTTGTACAAATCCCTAGCAAATCCTTTGCAAATTTCCTCGTTAATCATGTGGTCAAATGTAGATAATCCCCTTGCTAATTAGCAACAACTATCGCTTATTAACCCTTCGCAAATCATTCACAATTTATCCTATACTAATCCCTCACAATACTTTCTTCGTTAATCCTTCAATTTTCACTTGCCACTTCCATGAGCTTCTCCTCACAAATATACCCTCGTTATTCCTTCACTATTCCCTTGCTATTCCTTTGTTAAAATCATTCATTTTTCTCCCACAAATCCCTCACCCTTAAACAAATTATTTCTTTGCACATGATTCCCTCACTATTCTGTCACAAAAATATTCAAGTTGATTTTATTTCAGTGTACACCTATATCCGAAATTAAACAAAATTATCAAGGCATATTTCATTTATTACAGTACGCTCTATATTTGAAATTAACACATGATATAACTAAACCTATATAAATCAAAGAAAAAAAATAAAAAGCATTAACCCATAAATCATTAAAGTGCAGTAAACAAATGTTTCAACATAAATCAAAATCTGTCATAAAGTCTTACAAAGGATAATAAGAAAAACATTATTTAACCCAAAGTGCAATAACCAAACAAAAAAAGTAAACAATTCATTTTTTAAGGCATGCAATATTTTATGTTCGAAAAAACTCCATCTGTGTCCGCATTTGTGCCTGCATCTCTTCCTTCATCTCCTTCAATTTTGCCTTCATCTCTATTTGAGCCTTCAATTGTGCCTCCATCTGCACCTGCATTTGTGTTTGCAATTGCCTTTGCATCTGTTGTATTTGTGGCTGTGACTGTATTTGCAGTTGTGTTTGCATCTGCTCTCTCATTTGAAGCATTTGCTCTCTCATTTGAAGCATTTGCTCTCTCATTTGAGACATCTGCTCTCACATTTGAGACATTTGCTCCTCTCTCATTTGAGACATCTACTGTTCTCTCATTTGAGACATTTGCTCTTGCATTTGAGACATTTGAAGGGTTGAAATTCCTATTGCAAGATTCAATTAATCTTTCTTTATCCCAAGTATAATGAATCCCAATTAACTTTCATTATCATGGTAAATTTTGCACAATAAAATCTTGCTCTATCTAAATGTCTTCTTAAAGGCACAAATAATAAGAATGATTTGTGGTGAATGCATATTTGTGTGTGGCAGCTCTTAGCCAAAGTTGAAATTAAAACATAAAATTAAACTTCAAATTTGTGTGTGCGTGTGCGCGCGTGTGTATAGAGGCAACTAGATTGTTATATGCTTTTGAGCAAACAGAAGTAGAGCTACACACAAGACTAAGAATCTACATCTACAACATTTAAACAAATCTCAAAAGTTCATAAAACTAACTAATTTGGTTGGGAAGGGAGAGAACAGTGAACATCACGCATGACCTTGACCAATTTATGCCAAATTGCAAAAGAAAAAGAAAAATGTGAAGAGAGAACTTAATGACATATTGTATAATGTTCTTTTGGAGGGGGGGAACAAACAAAGGCAAGCTTGGCAGGAAGCATGTATATAATGAAGAGAAAGCAAAGAAGCACAATTGAAAACATGTAATTTAGGGACTAACTTGGTTTGCATATAAAGAGGAACTTTTAGGAAGACTCTTATTTAGTGTTGAATAAGACTTAATTTACAGATGTTAGAATTTTATAAATAGCATCAATTGAATTAACTTTAGTTAATGGGACTCGGCTATGGCTTAGCATCCATTGTAGTATTATTCATTTGGCAATCTTTATAATATAATTAGCTTAGGAAGAGGATAATACATGAATCAATAAAGTCATTCGATGGTCAACAAAATAATTAGATATGCATTTTAGTATAATAGTAGATATGTTATAAAGTTAAAAACAAAAGAGGAGGAACAATAAGAGTTTCTTTATTCTGAGATATTCCTTCCAACTTCTGATTTATTGTGTGTATCACTAAAATATTATACTATCCTTCTACACTAAAGGTGCATATCAAGAGAATAAAGTATGCACAAAATAAAGTATGTACAAAATAAAAATATAGGAAAAGGAATATATAGTTATAATAACACAATAATTGCAAAAGATCATCCAATAGCAAGAGAAGAAAGGGAAAAGAAGGATATGCACAGAATATTGTAATGATTAGAGTTCTTCACTATCCGTAACAACAACGTCAAACCAACCAACTTCGTTTTCTTTGGTCTTATCCTACCTTTTTCATTCCTTTAAATTTGTTAATGAAAATAGGGAATATCAATCAATGTTGCAAACTTTAGGGAACAAAACTTACCACAATGAGTAAATTCTTTTTCTCCACAATACGCTAATTCTTCAATTTTTGGTTGGCCAAACTTCTGTGTAACTGGAACTTGATATAATGAATAACAAGTCTTGGCTAAAAAAATTACATTTCAAGTCAAAAACATCTATATAAGAAGAAGAAAAGATGAGGAATATAACTCAAATACCGTTAAGTGATAACGAAAGGGAGAATGTGAAGACCAATGAGGACCCTTGCAAAGACGATTGAACCTAAACGCACCAAACAATCGTGAACCTAAACACACCAAACAATCAATTCAAACTAAAGGGAGAAGAGGAAACATACCTTTGACGAACCCAGGCAAAGAAGAAAGGTTACGAGTGTGTAACAGATGCTTATTTTGGATGGATGGAGGGGGATGGAGTGGAGGCTGAAAATAATCCCTTATTTGGTTTAAAAAAATGAAGATGGGAGAGGATGACACATGATGGATCCCATTCCACTGTTTAATCCCATCTTCTTCTCCTCCCAAATTGGGGTGTAGAGGATGGAACGCTATTTATAAACTTATAAAATGTCTGATTTTCAACCTTATTAGATATATCATGTGTAAATGTGATCATTGGCGCCACCACTTACTCAGATATTTTTATTGTTGCCCGCTTAATTTATTTGTTTCTTGGTTCATGTTGGTGCCTAGCTGAACGTCCATCTTCTATTGTTTTACTCAGATGTTTTCAATCACATTGTTTTATTTATTATTTTTTTATTATATATATATATATATATATATATATATTAATGTGACTTAATTTACTTGATGTATAAATATCTTATAAATAGCATAACTTCTATGCTTTTAATTGTTCATTTAATTATTTTTAGTAAATAAAATTCCACTTACTATATTATATGCATAAAATAAAAGTATGATAAGTTAAAAAGATTAGATTAAATCAATTGTTAACATATAAAAAAATTTAAATAATTTTAAAAACATATTAATATTCATTTTAAGATATTTTTTTCAACCATAATAATTAAAATAACAATTTTTTAGATGTATAGTAAAGGTTAAAATAATTCATAATTATTTACTTAGAATGATAATTAAAGATAGTAATTAAGAGATAAATTATTATTATTATTATTATTATTATTATTATTATTATTATTATTATTATTATATCTCAATTTCTACATATTATATTAATATATATTTAAGTTTTCTATTTTAAAAAATGTTTTATAAAGTACATTTCAAAAACAGTATTAGAAATTATAATTTTTAAATTTTGTATATTTTAATATGTGTCTCTAATAAATTTTAATGTATTCTATTGAATTTTTTCTATTTAAAATTGTTTTATAAATTACCTTTTATAAAAATATTAAAAAAAATTAATTTTTAATGTTGTATATTTTAATATGTATGTGTGTGATAGTTTTTTTTTATTTAATAATATTTTTTTAATATACATAGACTTATTTGAAAATTCATAAGTTTAAGAAATATATATTAAGTTTAATAGTAATAAGTATTTGTAGGCATACAGGAGTAGCTGCTACCACGATACAGGATTCGTGATAATCTCATGCAATTATAGTTTCTCTAAGAAAATTAAAAAATATTTTCTTAATCATCAAGAATTTTAAATATTAAAATTACCTAACTTATTTGCATCACTCAAGGATTTAAATTTTTAAATGCTTAAATGTAATGAGAAATTTACTAAATAAATTTCAATATTGCCAACAATAAGAAATAAAGATTTTTATTTCAAATGAAATTATCCTTACCCTATTTTTCTTGTAAAGATACTATCGTATATATTAACTTTTTCTCAATAATTTCCAAAATGGTCAACGATTGCTTAAGCTTATTTTTCTCAGACATTTTAAATCTAAAATATTATAATATTAATTATAAAGTTTCTAAATTCTAGTTTTCATCTCTAAAATCAATTTGCTTCAATTTTTATTTCAAAACATATTCATCTCACTTCTAACGTTATTTTTTTTTTTTGAAAAAAAGTTTACACATATAAAGTTTTAAAGTCTTACTTACTATCACCGAGTGAGGATTATTTTTATTTTTATTTTTTCTTTTAAAAACTTTAAGAATTTTCTTTCTTAGTCCATTAATGAAGTACTATTTTAATATTTAGTTATTCTCTTAGTATTGAATCTTTAGCCTTTCTTCTGAGTATTAAATTTACGGCTTATCCTTTATTACTTAAAAAAATATACACCTAACAGAAATATTCCCCCCCAAAAAACTTCAGGGATGATAATATAATTTCACATGCTAAAAAAAGTCAAAATAATTAAAAGAAAATAAATGTAACTTTTAAATTTAAATTCTATTACCGTCATAAATGCATTAAAAAATAATAAACAAATTTTTAATTATCATTTATATAAAATTAGTAAATATAAAAGTAAAATAATAATTTCATTATTAGCTTTCTATCACAATAAAAAAAAAGATTGCATAAATTTCATTTGTAAATAAAAATCACATTAAAAAGATAACAATCATCTTATGAGAACAATAACAATCCTTTCCTTTATGGTAAATAATCATGTTAATAATTTCATATGATAAATACCAATCACATTAAAAAGGTAACAATCACATTAATAATTTTCATTATTATCTTTTTATCACAACGTTTATAATAATTTCCATTTGTAATTATAATCTTTCTATTTCTATTTCTATTTCTATTTATCCTTTATTATTTTAAGGAATATACATCTAGCAGAAATATTTTTCCCGCAAAAATTTTAGGGATAATAATGTAATTTCACATTCTAAAAAAAATGTCACAATAATTAAAATCAAATAAATGTAACTTTTTAAATTTAAATTATATTACCGTCATAAATGAATTAAAAGAAATTAATAAATAGATTTTTAATTATCATTTATGTAAAATTAATAAATATAAAAGTAAAATAATAATTTCCATTATTAGCTTTCTATCACAATAAAAAAAAGATTGCACAAATTTCGTTTGTAAATAAAAATCACATTAAAAAGATAACAATCATCTTATGAGAACGATAACGATCCTTTCCTTTATGGTAAATAATCAAGTTTATCATATGATAAATACCAATCACATTAATAATTTCCGTTATTATCTTTCTATCACAACATTTATAATAATTTCTATTTGTAATTATAATCTTTCTATTTCTATTTCTATTTATATTGCACGTAAGTGTTCTGTTTCTATCAGCTTTTTATTTTTCCTTTTTTTATTTCTTTTCTATTTCTTTTTTATTTAGTCTTTGTTTATCCTTTGTTCTTTGATTGCAGGTGTTTGTGGCTCTAGGAAGGGCGAGAAATTTTTTTCCTCTTTGTAGCACATGGTTTGAACCTCACGAGCAATAAGCTGAGAAATCTTCCTCAAAATAATTAGCTACGACAAAAATTCTTCTATTTATAGAACACATTTTGATTGCATTCCTAATTTTATGTTTGATAAAAGTACTATGATATTTGAATATCAATAATACTTCTTTTTTTTACCAAATATATATACCAATACTTATTTACTTATTTAATATAAAATGGAAATTTTTGTAATTGCCTAAATATAAGGTGTGATTACCAACAAAACAAGTCATTGGTCCGAGTGGTGCTGGACTTGGTCCCCTTAAGCAAGGTCTCGGGTTCGAGTTTTGTGGATGGAAAAAACGTGGTTGGAAGGGGAGAACCTCACTAAAGGTGGCTAGTCAGGTTCTCCGACGAAGATTAGTCATTGACAAAGTGTAACACCCTGTAGGATATTACCTTTGTCTCCTTATATTGCTAAATTAATAGAAATTAGCATATAGGAATATCAGAGTTTACTATGCGGAAACTAAACTTATATTACATGAAATATATGTAGTACAAAGCTCTTGACACGTAAGTGTCATACAAAACATAAGAAGGGTGCATAAACATAAACTAAAATTCTCATACATTGGAAATTATACATGGCTATACTAATAACATCTTCCTCCTGGAAAGCAGCTCCGTGCTCCGAGCTCCTCCCACAAGGTGTGCACCTGCTAACCTGTAAAAACATGGAAACTAAAGGGATGAGACATAATGTCTCAGTGAGTGCTCTGAGGACTCTAGGCTGACTCTCTATTCTAGAGACCTCTTACTTACTTTCATGGCTTCTCTTTTCTTTTCTTAATACTCACACTCACAGTTATTACCTCATCACATAGACAGTACTATTTCGTAGGGTCATACCTTGACCTTTGCTGAGGCACATAGAGTTGGCCTCTTATGCCAAATCTAGGGCCACTAGTGCACTAAAGAACCTAAACATCTTTCTGTTACTCTTGACCACTCACTAGGGTCTCACTTTTCTATAACATTGGATGAGAACATGTGTAACCTTTCTTTCCTCTGACTTGCCTAACTTTGGCTTACATTGCCTCTCTCTACGAGGCATACCATCTAGCATACCTCTATGGGTAGCTTACCTTTGCTTTCTAGGGTTTAACTGTAACCCCTTTCCAACCTCTACGGGTAGTATACAGCTTCATACTTCCTCATCTAATGTATAAACTTATCTTACATCACTCACCTAGCAACTAGGCTCATGACTCCTCTCATGTTCTAACATAGAACATACATACATCAAGCACATCAACATATCATAGATTGTTTCTACAACTGTGTCGTTTGCATTATCTCTTTATTTAAATTTCACTTCCACCGCCTATTTTATTAATTTGGCTGAGCTCTAGCCAACAAGAGGCGCCCCTCTTGAAACAACCTTTAATTAATCCCCACCGGTCCAAGTGGGTTGACTACAACTCCATTATAAGGAGGAGTCTCTTCTCTAACTTGTTCTTCTCTATGAAGAACCCCTTCTCCCTAGCAACTAGGCTCATGACTCCTCTCATGTTCTAACATAGAACATACATACATCAAGCACATCAACATATCATAGATTGAAATACAGAGAAACACACTAAAAGGGGGGTTGAATAGTGTGTATATATTATTTTAGTTTCCTTTTCAAATATGAAGATAGTGTATCTTAAGTTTTACCAGAACCTTGTGAAACAGAAGACTATGCTATCATCTAGTGGTTCATGTGCTATCGTCTAGTGGTTCAAATACAACAGTTCAATGAAACTGTGTTTTCTCATTTTTCGTCAGAACACACGTAAAATATTTTCGTAAACAAAATATGTAAAGAAACTCTTTTGTGGTATGTGAAGAGATGACTTAAGAGATTTGCTAGTAAGCTAGAAAGTGAAAGAGTAGAACACTTAGTTTTATACTGGTTCACTCAACTGAGCTACATCCAGTTCTCCTTCAAAAACTTTTGAAGGGTTCTACTAATCAAAGTCTGATTACAAACAAGTATTTTAACACTGCCACTTCTGGCTACAAGTATTCTCTAGGCCACTCCTGGTTACAAGTATTCTCTAGGCCACTCCTGGCTACAAGTATTCTCTAGGCCACTCCTGGCACAAGTATTCTCTAGGCCACTCCTGGCACACCTTTAATCTCCCCCTGAGATTAAAGCAAACCCAAGTATTCTTTAACACTAAGCCACTCCTAGCTTTCCAAATAGATATTGTTTGAGTATAGAAATAATGAATAACTCTCACAGAGATGATATTACAATAAAAAAAACAAATATACAGGATCGTTTAGCAAAGCTAAGTAGAAAGTTCTTTTTCGCGCAAGTGTGGATCGTCCAGTCGTTTTGACAGAGTTTCGACTCTTAATTAAATCTCTTATTCTTTTGATGTATGAGCTTGTTCCTCTATTTATAGACAGCTTGGTGTAAAGTATCCGTTGTGGGATATGTACCTTTGTCAATAGCGGTTCTCTCCCAACTATGTGACCGTTGTCACGTGTCGACTTGGGTTGGAGAGACAGAGGAGACAACCGTACATGTAGCGCCTCCTCTACTTGTACTATTTCTGCAGTGAAGTGCTTTTCTGTCCCTGTACAATACTTTTTCAAAAATTCAAATAGAATGTCATGTTAGAATGAGGGGGAACAATTGAACATTCCAGAGAATCATCATTGAAAACGTATTGTTGCATTATATAACTTTTAAGATAGGAAACAGACTGTAAGTTATATATAGGCATTGGACGCTTGCTTTACAAAAACATTGGACGCTGGACGTAGTACTTTTCAAAACATATTTGGACGCATTGCTTACTGAAATATAAAGTCTAAGTTTGAGAGATACAATACCATTGCGACATTGGACGACGTAGATCCTATAACACTCAAACAAGACCATTAGATACTTCAAGATTTATCCTTTATTTGTTATCATCAAAATCGAAATTTGAGGGGTTGGACATCGTTCATAGTCTTAGAACTTAACAATCTCCCCCTTTTTGATGATGACAGATAATGTTAAATTTTGATGTTAACAGGCACATAATCATAAATGAATACAATAAAGCATATAAGAGATAATTATGTTATGCTAGTGTATGTTGACAGGGTTAATATATGTGAAATGAGGTACTCCCCCTGAGTTCAACATTTCTTATGCATCTGATAACAGTGTATAATAGACATCAAGAATATATCAGATATAACAGATATCAGAGTGTAAAAACATATCAAGGATATGGATGCGGAATATGTGATATAAACACCTCATGTATTAAAAATGTATTGATAAAACAACCAAAATATTCACAGAGTGTAAGCCATATACTTCTATGACATCAAAATTCCAATTTCTCCCCCTTTGTCATTAACAAAAATGAGTTTGAAAGATGGAAAAATGACTTGGCCATCATGGTCACCTATGGCTGTGAAGGTGGTTCTTGTGGTGGTGGTGGTGGTTATTCTGGTTGTGCTTGAGTAGGTTGTGCTGGTTGATGGAGTTGTGGTGGTTGGACGGGTGGAATGGCATAAGCAACTTGTCCAAGCAGGTTGGTTGCAGTATTTTGAATTTGATTCATAAGTGTCTGGGAGAGGCTCATGAACTATTCAGTGATAGCATTCTGCAGCAGCATACGATGTTGAGCAGCCTCAGCCTGTTGCCTTTGCTGAAATGCTTGAAGAGCTGCGTCGATTTCCAGTTGTTGTTGCCTCAGAGCCTGTTGTATGATCTCGTGAACATGATCTTCTGAGACCTCGTGAGGTTTAGCAAATCGCAAGGGAAGGATGCCCCTTGGACTTGAAGATCCTGTGGGAACCAGTTGACGTGTACCCGAGTGAGCTTCAGTAGACGCTTCAACAACAGGGAGGCTGGTGATATCTTCAGCAGGAGGCTTTTCTGTAGTTGATTCCATGGGCTTGGATGCTTCAACAATAGGCTCTCTATCATCCTTGGACTTTCCAGTTTGGATGGTGGGTTCTTGTTCCACTTCTACTAGTACAGATGGGTCCAAGTCAAGATGAGCTAGCACCTTTGTTATCTTGGCAGATGCTTCATCCAACTCTGCTTGTGTATCTTTCATCTTGGCAACCTGATCTTCCTTTTCTATGGTTGCATCCTCAATTTGCTCAAGAGCCAGCTGCTCTGGATGAGCTTGTTCTGCTGCTTTGGCCTCTTCTGCCCTGTACTCCTCATGTAGAGTTTGGAGTTCCTCCACAAACTCTGTGCGATCCAGTGTCTGAAGATCAAACACTTTGTTGCTTCTGATGATAGGTAATGTCTTCATTAAATCCAGATAGTCATCTGAATCTATCGGAAAGCAAGCAAAGGTGTCTGTGAAGTGATGAGTCTTCACTAGACGTAGCACCTCAAGACCATGAGGGGGGTGAATGAAATCATTCTTGGAGCTGCCTGAGGAGGAGGCCTTCTGGGAGTCGTTCCATAACATCTGGCGCCAAAAGGTCATGGAATCGAAAGTTCCAAGTGGACGTGTAGGTTTACCAGTCTTGTCAAACAGGTGACCCCATATATGAGAGGATTGTTGCAGGGCTTCAACTTTCTCTTCCCTGCTTGGCATCTCAATGCCATAAAGCTTGTAACCTTTCTTTCGACCGGCATCATATAAGGGTAGTCTAGGACACACCCTATCTGGTACAAACTTGATTTCTGTAGCGCGGCTGATGTGAAGGTTTGGTGGGTAGGCAATGGCTTGGTTTGGTATATACATTTGTTGAAGAAGTTTGCCAAGATCATCATAGTCGCTTGGCTGGAAATTAAGCACTGGAGTTCCAGCTGGTAGTGGTAGGAACTTTGCAATGGGAGTCTAGATGCGAACATCTTTGACCCATTGTACATCTGGACGCTGCATCAACTTAGAAGGGTCCAGGCTTTCTTTAATGGCCAACTTCAATTCTACGGCCAGTTCAATATCCCTGCTAACATGGGGCTTCTTGGACGGTGCCTTCTTCTTTCTTGGAGCCTTCCCTTTCTGCTCTGCAACCGTCTTTGTGAATCGAGATGCAACCTCTACCTCTGGTTCAGGCAGTTCTGCTGCTGCTGGACGCACCCTTTGTTGGGTTCCAGTTGGACAGGAGTAAGGATGATTCATTCGGATCAAGTGTGGATACACTTCTCTTGTCCAAGTGGGTAAAGGGTTGCTGATTATTGCTCCTTCTGGCATAGCAGCATAGTCAGCTGAAGAATTATGAGCATAATCATACCTCGTCCACTCTGGTGTTGAGGCAGTAGTCAGATGCCTCTCCAAAGGTTCTTGTTGAGGCCTCCAGATCACATCGCGCCTCTTACAGTAATTCTGTTCATTCCGTGTAAGGAATGCAACAGGGAAGCGTTCTCTGTCTTCTTCTTCTTTGGTTTTTTGCTTGGGGGGTATGGTCCATGGGGACCAGGTATCCCTCCATGCATCTCTTGGACGCACAAACTTGGACAGGTCCAAGTGAAGAGGTGGATGCGGGGTTGTTGATATGGATGGAGCGCTGGATGGAGCTGGTAGTGGGGCACTGGTGGATATTCTGTCAGTGTCTTGGGAGGAAGGTGGTGGAGCTGCAACTCTCCTCGGTCTAGCTGCTTGAGTCTAAACTCATCGAGGCACATTAGAAGGAAAAGAAGTTGGTTCAGCAGGTTGTACCTTCTGCTTCTTTTGCTGAGGGGTTGCCTTCTCCTCTGCTTTCTTCTTGATTTGACCAATTGGGATCTGGTCATCATCATCAGAGTCATCTAGTATTTGAAGCTTCCGAACCTTTGGCTTTTCTGGAACAGGCTTCACTGAGGCTGCCTTTGGACGCTGCTCAGCTTGAGCAGGTATAGATGCATCAGTCCTTAGCCACTTTTCTACAGGGGACTGAGCAGTGGAGGTGCCAGCATGTCTTTTCTTGGTTCTTCTCTCCTTTTCAGCATCTTCCTCATGCTTCTGAGACATGTGACGTGTTACCTTTCTTCTCCCATGTTCTTCCATCAACCTTTTGATCTTCTTGCCAATACCAAGAAGATCAATCTCCTCCTCATCATCATTGGAGATGATCTTGCTCTGTTCATGTCGTTGCTTGTTGATGCTTTCTTCATCCAAGTCCCTTAGTACCTTGGCTGTTAGCTTGATCTTCATAGGCTTTATGTTGGACTCGCCAAATAATTGTTGTGTTGCCACCATTTTCCATTTCTTCACGATAGCTTCGTGAACAGCTTCATCCAGTTCATTGATAGACCTTCTGGTCCCAGAAGATCTTGTTCAGCAGAGCAGCGTAGAAGATGTCATCATTGCCACCAACAGTCTTCATCGTTCTTACAATATTGATGTAAATGGTGTGAGGAAGGTTGAAGGGGATACCTTCCATAATGTGGAATATCACGAACTTGTGTAAGTCCATGACTGAGTCCTTAGACCCAGCTTTGTACAGGATACTCTTATTGCACACCTGCTGCCAAATTTTTGCTTCCTCACACAGACTCTTGTACTCAATCTTCATTGAGTCTGTGGATTTTGTCTTGCCCTATTTTTCTTGTAAATATACTATCGAAATCCACAGACTCAATGAAGATTGATTACAAGAGCCTGTGTGAGGAAGCAAAAATCTGGCAGCAGGTGTGCAACAAGAGTATTCTGTACAAAGCTGGGTCTAAGGACTTAGTCACAGACTTACACAAGTTTGTGATATTCCACATTATGGAAGGTATCCCCTTCAACCTTCCTCACACCATTTACATCAATATTGTGAGAATGATGAAGACTGTTGGTGGGAATGATGACATCTTCTACGCCGCTCTGCTGAACAAGATCTTCTGGGACCAGAAGGTCTATCAATGCTTCTTTGATGAACTGGACGAAGCTGTTCACAAAGCTATCGTGAAGAAAGGACAAATGGTGGCAACACAACAACTGTTTGGCAAGTCCAATATAAAGCCTATGAAGATTAAGCTGACAACCAAGGTCCTAAGGGACTTGGACGAAGATAGCATCAACAAGCAATGACATGAACAGAGCAAGATCATCTCCAATGATGATGAGGAGGAGATTGATCTTCTTGGTATTGGCAAGAAGATCAAAAGGTTGATGGAAGAACATGGGAGAAGAAAGGTAACACGTCACATGTCTCAGAA
Source organism: Pueraria montana var. lobata (assembly GCA_026413185.1). NCBI lineage: Eukaryota > Viridiplantae > Streptophyta > Magnoliopsida > Fabales > Fabaceae > Pueraria > Pueraria montana. Next base: position 46,725,213 of record CM048656.1, read on the forward strand.
GCATGAGGAAGATGCTGAAAATGAGAGAAGAACCAAGAAAAGACATGCTGACACCTCCACTGCTCAGTCCCCTGCAGAGAAGTGGCTAAGGACTGATGCGTCCATACCTGCTCAAGCTGAGCAGCGTCCAAAGGCAGCCTCAGTGAAGCCTATTCCAGAAAAGCCAAAGGTTCAGAAGCTTCAAATACTGGACGACTCTGATGATGATGACCATATCCCAATTGGTCAAATCATGAAGAAAGCAGAGGAGAAGGCGACCCCTCAGCAAAAGAAGCAGAAGGTACAACCTGCTGAACCAACTTCTTTTCCTTCTAATGTGCCTCGACGAGTTAAGACTCAGGCAGCTAGACCAAGGAGAGTTGCAGCTCCACCACCTTCCTCCCAAGACACTGATAGCATACCGACCAGTGCCCCACTACCAGTTCCATCCAGTGCTCCATCCACATCAACAACCCCGCATCCACCTCTTCACTTGGTCCTGTCCAAGTTTGTGTGTCCAAGAGATGCATGGAGGGATACTTGGTCCCCATGGACCATACCCCCCAAGCAGAAAACCAAAGAAGAAGAAGACAGAGAACGCTTCCCTATTGCATTCCTTACACGAAATGAACATAATTACTGTAAGAGGCGTGATGTGATCTAGAGGCCTCAACAAGATCCTTTGGAGAGGCATCTGACTACTGCCTCAGCACCAGAGTGGACGACGTATGATTATGCTCATAATCCTTCAGCTGACTATGCTACTATGCCAGAAGGAGCAATAATCAGCAACCCTTTACCCACTTGGACGAGAGAAGTGTATCCACACTTGATCCGAATGACTCATCCTTACTCCTGTCCACCTGGAACCCAACAGAGGGTGCGTCCAGCAGCAGTCGCGCCATTGCTTACCCACACTTCAACAAATGTATATACCAAACCAAGCCATTGCCTACCCACCAAACCTTCACATCAGTCGTGCCACAAAAATCAAGTTTGTACCAGACAGGGTGTGTCCTAGACTACCCTTATAGGATGTCGATCGAAAGAAAGGTTACAAGCTCTATGGCATTGAGATGCCAAGCAGGGAAGAGAAAGTTGAAGCCATGCAACAATCCTCTCATACCTGGGGTCACCTATTTGACAAGACTGGTAAGCCTACACGTCCACTTGGAACTTTCGATTCCATGATCTTTTGGCGCCAGATCTTATGGAACGACTCCCAGAAGGCCTCCTCCTCAGGCAGCTCGAAGAATGATTTCATTCACCCCCTCATGGTCTTGAGGTACTGCGTCCAGTGAAGACTCATCACTTCACAGACACCTTTGCTTGCTTTCTGACAGATTCAGATGACTATCTGGATTTAATGAAGACATTACCTATCATCAGAAGCAACAAAGTGTTTGATCTTCAAACACTGGATCGCACAGAGTTTGTGGAGGAACTCCAAACTCTGCATGAGGAGTACAAGGCAGAAGAGGCCAGAGCAGTAGAACAAGCTCATCCAGAGCAGCTGGCTCTTGAGCAAACAGAGGCTGCAACCACAGAAAAGGAAGATCAGGTTGCCAAGACGAAAGATACACAAGCAGAGTTGGATGAAGCATCTGCCAAGATAACAAAGGTGCTAGCTCATCTTGACTTGGACCCATCTGTACTAGTAGAAGTGGAACAAGAACCCACCATCCAAACTGGAAAGTCCAAGGATGATAGAGAGCCTATTGATGAAGCATCCAAGCCCATGGAATCAATTGCAGAAAAGCCTCCTACTGAAGATATCACCAGCCTCCCTGTTGTTGAAGTGTCTACTGAAGCTCACTCGGGTACACATCAATTGGTTCCCGCGGGATCTTCAAGTCCAAGGGGAATCCTTCCCTTGTGATTTGCTGAACCTCACGGGGTCTCAGAAGATCGTGTTCACGAGATCGTGCAACAGGTTCTAAGGCAACAACAGCTGGAAACCGATGCAGCTCTTCAAGCATTTCAACAAAGGCAACAGGCTGAGGCTGCCGAACATCGTATGCTGCTGCAGAATGCTATCACTGAACAGTTCATGAGCCTCTCCCAGGCGCTTGTGAATCAAATTCAAAATACTGCAACCAACCTGCTTGGACAAGTTGCTCATGCCATTCCACCCGTCCAACCACCACAACTCCAACAACCAGCACCACCCGTCCAACCACAACCTTATCAACCAGCACCACCTACTCAAGCACCACCAGAACAACCACCACCACCACCACAAGAACCACCTTCACAGCCATAGGTGACCATGATGGCCAAGTCATTTTTCCATCTTTCAAACTCATTTTTGTTAATGACAAAGGGGGAGAAATTGGAATTTTGATGTCATAGAAGTATATGGCTCACACTCTGTGAATATTTTGGTTGTTTTATCAATACGCTTTTAATACAAAAGGTGTTTATATCACATATTCTGCATCCATATCCTTGATATGTTTTTACACTCTGATATCTATTATATCTGATATATTCTTGATGTCTATTATACACTGTTATCAAATGCAAAAGAAATGTTGAACTCAGGGGGAGTACCTCATTTCACATATATTAACCCTGTCAACATACACTGGCATAACATAATCATCTCTTATATGCTTTATTGTATTCATATATGATTATGTGCCTGTTAACATCAAAATTTAACATTATTTGTCATCATCAAATGGGGAGATTGTTAAGTTCTAAAACTATGGACGATGTCCAACCCCTCAAATTTCGATTTTGATGATAACAAATAAAGGATAAATCTTGAAGTATCTAATGGTCTTGTTTGAATGTTATAGGATCTACGTCGTCCAATGCCGCAATGGTATTGTATCTCTCAAACTTAGACTTTATATTTCAATAAGCAAAGTGTCCAAATATGTTTTGAAAAGTACAACGTCCAGCGTCCAATGTTTCTGTAAAGCAAGCGTCCAATGCCTATATATATAGCTCACACTCTGTTTCCTATCTTAAAAGTTATATAATGCGACAATACGTTTTCAATGATGATTCAATGGAATGTTTGACTGTTCCCCCTCATTCTAACATGACATTCTATTTGAATTTTCGAAAAAGTATTGTACAGGGACAGAAAAGCACTTCTCTGCAGAAATAGTACAAGTAGAGGAGGCGCTACATGTACTGTTGTCTCCTCTGTCTCTCCAACCCAAGTCAACACGTGACAACGGTCACATAGTTGGGAGAGAATCGCTATTGGCAAAGGTACAGATCCCACAACGGATACTTTACACCAAGCTTTCTATATAAATAGAGGAACAAGTGCATACATCAAACAAAAGAGATTTAATTAAGAGCCGAAACTCTGTCAAAACGACTGGACGATCCACACTTGCGCGAAAAAGAACTTTCTACTTAGCTTTGCTAAGCGATCCTGTATATTTGTTTTTTATTGTAATATCCTCTCTGTGAGAGTTATTCATTATTTCTATACTCAAACAATATTTGTTTGGAAAGCCAGGAGTGGCTTAGTGTTAAAGAATACTTGGGTTTGCTTTAATCTCGGGGGGAGATTAAAGGTGTGCCAGGAGTGGCCTAGAGAATACTTGTAGCCAGGAGTGGCCTAGAGAATACTTGTAGCCAGAAGTGGCAGTGTTAAAATACTTGTTTGTAATCAGACTCTGATTAGTAGAACCCTTCAAAAGTTTTTGAAGGAGAACTGGACGTAGCTCAGTTAGAGTGAACCAGTATAAAACTAAGTGTTCTACTCTTTCACTTTCTAGCTTACTAGCAAATCTCTTAAGTCATCTCTTCACATACCACGAAAGAGTTTCTTTACATATTTTGTTTACGAAAATATTTTATGTGTGTTCTAAGGAAAAATGAGAAAACGCAGTTTCATTGAACTGTTGTATTTGAACCACTGGACGATAGCACATGAACCACTGGACGATAGCATAATCTTCTGTTTCACAAGGTTCTTGTAAAACTTAAGATACACTATCTTCATATTTGAAAAGGATACCAAAAATAATATATACACACTATTCAACCCTCCTTCTAGTGTGTTTCTCTGTATTTCATACTTCTCATAATTACCTTAATTATTATATTTATAAAATTCTATGAATTAAAAATAGATAAAAAATTTCTCTAAAATTTCATGTGTTGATAATAATTAATTTAATTATTCAAAATTTCAAATCAGAATATATATACTTATCATAATTACCTTAGTTACTATATTTATATAAATTTATGAATTAAAAAATAGATAAAAAATTTCTCAAAATTTCCCGCTCAGATGTATAAAAATTCCCTCCAAGACTTCTTTACTCTTATTAATATAAAGATAAAGGTAAATATTAGTATATATTTATTCTATATAAATCTTTATTTTAAAATTTAGAAATTGTTACTTTTATTAATTTTATTAAAATAATTTTCATCACCTTTATTACTTTTATTAAAATAATGTTTCAGTCACCTTTATTTTAACCTATATTAATAGTTATGATTTTAATATAGTTTAACATGTAATTTTTCTTTATCTAAATCATGTAAATAAGATTTTAATTAAAAATCAAGTTCACGTGCAATATTTTATAAATATTTAATGTGAATGTGTAATATTTTATAATATTTATAAAATATTTATAAACATGAAATCTTTTAATTTTCAAAATTTAATTTTAATCATTATATCTATAACAAAATTAAATATTATAATTCACAATAAAACACACACACACACACACACAATATATATATATATATATATATATATATATATATATATATATATATATATATATATATATTAGCCAATCAATTATGTGATTTGTCCTACCGTTAAATAAATTTTATTGTTATTATTTTTAATGGAATTAATAAGTACATATTGATTTTTAAAATTAATTTTTAATGTAAAAACAATAATTTGGTTACAAAGTTATTTTGTATGAACGAAATAATCAATATTGCCTTTACTTTTGGTGGGAAAAATTGTCTATCATTTTCTATCTCTTTGACAATTAGGGATGGCAAAAAAATCCACACCCGTGGATATCCGCGGATAAAACCCGCAACAGATAATAAATAGGTATCTTTAGCGGATACCGGCGGGTAACGGGTACGAATATTTTCACTACCCGTTTGTTAACGGACGAGGACGGGTATCGTGGTACCCGTATCCACGGGTACCCGTTACCCGTTAATATTAAAATACTTAAATATTTTTTATATATTTTTTATTGGCACTTATGTTTTGAAGTATAATTTTATGTAGACTTATATTTTAGTGTAGTTTTATTTTAGTTTATACTTTAAAGAGTAATTTTTAGATAATTTTGTTTGGAGCTCACAAAATAAATTTTTATTTATTCATTTTTTAATTTTTAAGAATTATCCATGGATATTTTTAATTGTGTAGAATATTTGAATATTTTTTGTTGTAAATATTAAAATTATTTTTTAAAAAGAAAACATTAGAATAAATAAAAATTATAATAAAAGTGTTTTTAAAATTTTATTTTATTTTTTTTAAATATTCACGGATATCCGTGGATATTTAAAAAATCCATGGGTAGTTGCTTAATGGGTACCCGTGCGTGTAACAGGCGGGCACGGGCTGATATTTACCTCGCGGGGCGGGTAGCAGGTGACTACTACCCGTACCCGCCCGTGCCCGTTGCCATCCCTACTGACAATAACTTTATAGAATATTATACAACATTAAACAATCAAATCAAATAATTATACTCAATAATATTAACAAAAAGTTAAATGAAAACAATTAATAATAATAATAATAATAATAATTAGATATTGACTATAATAATAAAGATCATGTTTGACATTTATCAATAATTGAATGCAATTTGAAATTTTATGATTAAATATTATTATAAATGCAAATAAATTTTAATTGAATCAACGTGGTGTTGCCATGTGGCATTTTGCTACGTGACATGGATTTTGAGTGGGAAAAAATCTTCAGCCTCATTTACATTAAATAATGAGATATTTTCTTATTTTTACGGAATTAAGTGTCACATTCTGGCTCATATAGACATAAACATATCAATTAAATAATTACAATTTAACATACACTCTTTCTCACAAAATAATTGTCTAGTGAGAAATTCTTGCATGAACAAAAATTCAATACCTCTTCCTTACATACAACCAATGAAAAATTCATAACTAATAAAAAAATGCTAACATGTAAAATAAAAAGAATTAACATTTATAATTAAAATAAAAACCTACAAACCTTTCCTCCATTTACATATAAAAAAGGAAACCGATGATTCTTTCTTCCATTTTTGTATAAAACTGTAAAATTCAAAAACTTAAAAATAATGCAATGAGATAATAAAAAATTAACCAAAAATCCACAACCATATATATTTTTTCAATACAAATTCAATAGCTTTTTCCTACAGCTTACTACTATTATTATCTCAAACCAATACGAACAAAACTTAAATCCAGGTACACAAAATTGACTTACAATGCATATCCCAAATTGAGAAACAATAATTCATTAAGAAACTATTAATAAGGAGTAGTCAAGAAATCACACACACACACACACACACACACACACACACACACACACTATATATATATATATATATATATATATATATATATATATATATTGATACCATGTTATTGGTACAGAGTATCTACTGGCTTTGCCGATGACTAATCTTCGTCGGAGAACTTGACTAGCCACCTTTAGTGAGGTTCTCCCCTTCCAACCACGTTTTTTCCATCCACAAAACTCAAACCTGAGACCTTGCTTAAGGGGACCAAGTCCAGCACCACTCGGACCAACGACTTATTTTGTTGGTAATCACACCTTATATTTAGGAAATTACAAAAATTTCCATTTTATATTAAATAAGTAAATAACTATTGATATATATATTTGGTAAAAAAAAGTATTATTGATATTCAAATATCATAGTACTTTTATCAAACATAAAATTAGGAACGCAATCAAAATGTGTTCTATAAATAGAAGAATTTTTGTCGTAGCTAATTATTTTGAGGAAGATTTCTCAGCGTATTGCTCGTGAGGTTCAAACTGTAACATCCTAAAATTTTAATATAATTAATGTTATTTAAAAGATTAAATTGTTATGAGATTTAGTATAAAAAAATTATTAGTATAAGAATTTATTTGAGTTAAAAGGATTGAATTATGATTATAAAATATAATATTTGAAATGTTGTATCATGATATATCATTTGAATGGATTATGATATTATTTTATTTGGTTGAAATCTTATCATAGTATTTGTTTGGAATGTTTGCATGATGATATATTGACTTAATTGAAATAATTGAATTAAAATATTACTATTTAGTTACTATAAATTAAATATTATTGAGTTAAATAATTATCTTATCAATAAAAAGATTAGGTGATTAATATAAGAATTCTTGAGATTATCTAACAACTAAAAAAGAATAAAAAAGATAATTAATATAGTAATAATATAATATTTTATATCTAGTTTAGATAAAAAAATTGTTATATATAGTTTAAATTGGTCCTCGAGAACGAATTAAATATTATCATGTTTTATCTTAATAAATCTTGAAAGAAAAGAAAATAATAGATAATGCTAATAATGAGATAAATCTAGATAATAGAATAGAAAAAGATAAAGAAAGATTTGGCAAGCCAAATCTGCCTAATGTGATCTAATCTTAAATCACATACTCCTCCACCTATATAAGGATAGACAGTTTCCTTTTCTAGAATTACATAGTTAGTCTCTTGAGAAATAGAAAATTAGTAGATCGTTTGAGAATTGAGAAGGAAGAAAGGAAGAAATAGAAAGGATCTTGTTGACGCAGTAGATAGAGAAGAAGAAGAATAAACAAAGAGCGCAAACTACTTCAAGAGAGGTGAGTAAAACATCTTTTCTTAAAACCCTCCATGGTATGGTTCTTAAATAATGTGTTTAGTGTTCTTGATTAAATAATGAGATCAACGAAATTCTGGGTATTCTGGTAGATTTCACCAAAAATTCATTAGCCATAATTTTTAACGAATGGATTCTTTTAACTATCTGCTGTGATGATATTTATCTTTTTGGCACATTTGAAAATTGCGGTGACAATATTTGCTACTTCTTGTCCATGAATTGACATATAAAATTGTGCGTTGCTGTAGTCAAATGTTTGTTTTCACTGAATTTATATATATAATGTATACATACGCAGTGTATGTCACTTGGGACTCATAATTGTGCCTTACGTTAGTTGCCTTACATACATCATCTAGGCATATACCTATATACATACATACATACATACATACATACATACATACATATATATATATATATATATATATATATATATATATATATATGCATAAACATATTGAATTGTACTGTTACTAATAGTTAATTACTTTTTATGATGTATGTTGCAGAATATGGTCTTGATTATTATAATAGTTTGGAATTAGTTCCCTTAGCATGCATGTATGTTACGATTATTATACCTGGAATTTAATTGAATTCCATCGAAAAGGCCTTGTAATTTCGCTTGCGAATCACCATTGGACCACGCATTGTGTTTCCAAATAGGACTGCGATTTCATTCATACTTTAAATTAATATGTTTAAGTTGCTATAGTGCTTCTGTGGCATATTTGTGTTGGAATTCGAAGATTAAATTAAAGTGATATTCATTGTGGATGGTTAAATTATTATTGTTTGAGTCAGTCATTACCTTCCTGGAAGGAATGACGGTAAACATTCTAATACGAGATTTATGTTAGATACCTCCATCTGGGATGGGGATGAGATATATAATAGATACCTCCATCTGGGATGGGGAAGAGATTTGAGATACCTCCATCTAAGATGGGGAAGGCAGTGGGACGCCATTGTATGGATATGAGCTCATAGACCTTTTACGAATCTGAGATCCACACCGATTCTAGGAACCAAAGAGTCTAGTCTAGTGATTCTAGGAATCACTAAGTTATGTTTGAGATATCTATTTAAATGCTTTGAGGTGTTAATTTTATTTATTGAAATATTTACCTTAATGAGAATGATATGAGTGCGATTTGTGGTTGTCTTAATTTGACTCCTATTGGAGTATATATATATATATATATATATATATATATATATATATATATATACACACAATATTTTATTTTAAATTATTGCGGGTACCATGGTTGGGTTTTTCCAGATTACCGCACCGGCTGAGAACAACACTATTTAAGAACCTTTTTAGAACTTGTTTTATTCACTGGGATTATTATCTCATTAAAAGTGTTGTTTTCAGAGCACGAGGGAGAGACTGTTGAGACGCCGGAGACTTGAAGACTTATTTAATTTTAGTTACATTTTTGGGGTTAGTACCTTTAGAATAAAGGGTTGGTTGTGGTTAATTCCACTACTCTTTATTATTCATTGTTTTAGATGCCCATATTTGAGGATAGTGTTTTTTTTTATGTAAGGATTCATTTAATTTATATTTTTATAATATTTGAGGAATTTCAGACTAGTTTTTTTTTTATAAAAAAAAAGCCTATATTGTTTATGTTTTAAAGAATATTTTATTACGGGCTGTTATTGTAACGAAGGGTGTTACACAAACCATGTGCTACAAAGAGGAAAAAATTTTCTTGCCCTTCCTAGAGCCACAAACACTTGCAATCAAAGAACAAAGGATAAACAAAGACTAAATAAAAAAGAAATAAAAAAGAAATAGAAAAAGGAAAAATAAAAAGCCGATAGAAATGGAACATTTACGTGCAATATAAATAGAAATAGAAAGATTATAATTACAAATAGAAATTATTATAAATGTTGTGATAGAAAGATAATAATGGAAATTATTAATGTGATTGGTATTTATCATATGATAAACTTGATTATTTACCATAAAGGAAAGGATCGTTATCATTCTCATAAGATGATCGTTATCTTTTTAATGTGATTTTTATTTACAAACAAAATTTGTGCAATATTTTTTTTTATTGTGATAGAAAGCTAATAATGGAAATTATTATTTTACTTTTACATTTATTAAATTTAAAAAGTTACATTTATTTGATTTTAATTATTGTGACATTTTTTTAGAATGTGAAATTACATTATTATCCCTGAAATTTTTGTGGGAAAAATATTTCTGCTAGATGTATATTACTTAAAATAATAAAGGATAAATAGAAATAGAAATAGAAATAGAAAGATTATAATTACAAATGGAAATTATTATAAATGTTTTGATAAAAAGATAATAATGAAAATTATTAATGTGATTGTTATCTTTTTAATGTGATTGGTATTTATCATATGAAATTATTAACATGATTATTTACCACAAAGGAAAGGATTGTTATTGTTCTCATAAGATGATTGATATCTTTTTAATGTGATTCTTATTTACAAATGAAATTTATGCAATCTTTTTTTTTATTGTGATAGAAAGCTAATAATGGAAATTATTATTTTACTTTTATATTTACTAATTTTATATAAATGATAATTAAAAATTTGTTTAGTATTTTTTTAATGCATTTATGACAGTAATAGAATTTAAATTTAAAAGTTACATTTATTTGATTTTAATTATTTTGAATTTTTTTAGAATGTGAAAAAATAATCCCTGAAGTTTTTTGAGGGGAAATATTTCTATTAGGTGTATATTCTTTTAAGTAATAAAGGATAAGCTGTAGATTTAATACTAGAAGAAAGGCTAAAGATTCAATACTAAGAGAATTACTAAATATTAAAATAGTACTTCATTAATGGACTAAGAAAGAAAATTCTTAAAGTTTTTAAAAGAAAAAATAAAAATAAAAATAATCCTCACTCGGTGATAGTAAGTGAGACTTTAAAACTTTACATGTGTAAACTTTTTTTCAGAAAAAAAAAAAATAACGTTAGAAGTGAGATGAATATGTTTTGAAATAAAAATTGAAGCAAATTGATTTTAGAGATGAAAACTAGAATTTACAAACTTTATAATTAATATTATAATATTTTAGATTTAAAATGTCTGAGAAAAATAAGCTTGAGCAATCGTTGACCATTTTGGTAATTATTGAGAAAAAGTTAATATATACGATAGTATCTTTACAAGAAAAATAGGGTAAGGATAATCTCATTTGAAATAAAAATATTTATTTCTTATTATTGGCAATATTGAAATTTATTTAGTAAATTTCTCATTACATTTAAGCATTTAAAAATTTAAATCCTTGAGTGATGCAAATAAGTAAGGTAATTTTAATATTTAAAATTCTTGATGATTAAGAAAATACTTTATAATTTTCTTAGAGAAACTATAATTGCATGAGATTATCGCGAATCCTGTGTCGTGGTAGCAGCTACTCCTGTATGCCTACAAATACTTATTAAACTATCAAACTTAACATATATTTCTTTAACTTATGAATTTTCAAATAAGTCTATGCATATTAAAAAAATATTATTAAATAAAAAACAACTATCACACACATACATATTAAAATATACAACATTAAAAATTAATTTTTTTTAATATTTTTATAAAAGGTAATTTATAAAAACATTTTTAAATAGAAAAAATCAATAGAATACATTAACATTTATTAGAAACACATATTAAAATATGCAAAATTTAAAAATTATAATTTCTAATACTGTTTTTGAAATGTACTTTATAAAACATTTTTTAAAATAGAAAACTTAAATATATATTAATATAATATGTAGAAATTGAGATATAATAATAATAATAATAATAATAATAATAATAATAATAATAATAATAATAATAATAATAATAATTTATCTCTTAATTACTATCTTTAATTATTATTCGAAGTAAATAATTATGAATTATTTTAACCTTTACTATACATCTAAAAAATTGTTATTTTAATTATTATGGTTGACAAAAATATCTTAAAATGAATATTAATATGTTTTTAAAATTATTTAAATTTTGTTATATGTTAACAATTGATTTAATCTAATCTTTTTAACTTATTATACTTTTATTTTATGCATATAATATAGTAAGTGGAATTTTATTTACTAAAAATAATTAAATGAACAATTAAAAGCATAGAAGTTATGCTATTTATAAGATATTTAAATATCAAGTAAATTAAGTCACATTAATATATATATATATATATAATAAAAAATAAAAAATAAAAAAATGTGATTGAAAATATCCGAGTAAAACAATAGAAGATGGACGTTCAGCTAGGCACCAACATGAACCAAGAAACAAATAAATTAAGCGGGCAGCAACAAAAATATCTGAGTAAGTGGTGGCGCCAATGGTTACATTTACACACAATATATCTAATAAGGTTAAAAATCAGACATTTTATAAGTTTATAAATAGCGTTCCATCCTCTACACCCCAATTTGGGAGGAGAAGAAGATGGGATTAAACAGTGGAATGGGATCCATCATGTGTCATCCTCTCCCATCTTCATTTTTGTAAACCAAACAAGGGATTATTTTCATCCTCCACTCCATCCCCATCCATCAATCCAAAATAAGCATCCGTTACACACTCGTAACCTTTCTTCTTTGCTAGGGTTCGTCAAAGGTATGTTTCCTCTTCTCCCTTTAGTTTGAATTGATTGTTTGGTGTGTTTAGGTTCACGATTGTTTGGTGCGTTTAGGTTCAATCATCTTTGCAAGGGTCCTCATTGGACTTCACATTCTCCCTTTCGTCATCACTTAACGGTATTTGAGTTATATTCCTCAGCTTTTCTTCTTCTTATATAGATGTATTTTACTTAAAATGTAATTTTTTTTAGCCATGACTTGTTATTCATTATATCAAGTTCCAGTTACACAATAGTTTGGCCAACCAAAAATTGAAGAATTAGAATATTATGGAGCAAAAGAATTTACTCATTGTGGTAAGTTTTGTTCCCTAAAGTTTTCAACGTTGAATGATATTCCCTATTTTCATTAACGAATTTAAAGGAATGAAAAAGGTAGGATAAGACGAAAGAAAACGAAGTTGGTTGGTTTGATGTTGTTGTTACGGATAGTGAAGAACTCTAATCATTATAATATTCTGTGCATATCCTTCTTTTCCCTTTCTTCTCTTGCTATTGGATGATCTTTTGCAATTATTGTGTTATTATAACTATATATTCCTTTTCCTTTTATTTTTCTTTTGTAAATACTTTATTTTGTGCATAATTTATTCTCTTGATACGCACCTTTAGTGTAGAAGGATAGTATAATATTTTAGTGATACACACAATAAATCAGAAGTTGGAAGGAATATCTCAGAATAAAGAAACTCTTATTATTCCTCCTCTTTTGTTTTTAACTTTATAACATATATACTATTATACTAAAATGCATACCTAATTATTTTATTGACCATTGAACGACTTTATTGCTTCATGTATTATCCTCTTCCTAAGCTAATTATATTATAAAGATTGCCAAATGAATAATACTACAATGGATGCTAAGCCATAGCTGAGTCCCATTAACTAAAGTTAATTCAATTGATGCTATTTATAAAATGCTAACATCTATAAATTAAGTCTTATTCAACACTAAATAAGAGTCTTCCTAAAAGTTCCTCTTTATTATATGCAAACCAAGTTAGTCCCTAAATTACATGTTTTCAATTGTGCTTCTTTGCTTTCTCTTCCTTATATACATGCTTCCTGCCAAGCTTGCCTTTGTTTGTCCCCCCCCCCCCCCCCCCCCCTCCAAAAGAACATTATACAATATGTCATTAAATTCTCTCTTCACATTTTTTTTCTTTTACAATTTGGCATAAATTGGTCAAGGTCATGCATGATGTTCACTATTCTCTCCCTTCCCAACCAAATTAATTAGTTTTATGAACTTTTGAGATTTGTTTAAATGTTGTAGATGTAGATTCTTAGTCTTGTGTATAGCTCTACTTCTGTTTGACCAAAAGCATATAAAAATCTAGTTGCCTCTATACACACTCGCGCACACGCACACACAAATTTGAAGTTTAATTTTATGTTTTAATTTGAACTTTGGCTAAGAGCTGCCACACACAAATATGCATTCACCACAAATCATTCTTATTGTTTGTGCCTTTAAGAAGACATTTAGATAGAGCAAGATTTTATTGTGCAAAATTTACAATGATAAAGAAAGATTAATTGGGATTCATTATACTTGGGATAAAGAAAGATTAATTGAATCTTGCAATAGGAATTTCAACCCTTCAAATGTCTCAAATGCAAGAGCAAATGTCTCAAATGAGAGAGGAGCATATGTCTCAAATGATAGAGGAGCAGATGTCTCAAATGGGAGAGCAGATGTCTCAAATGAGAGATCAAATGCTTCAAATGAGAGAGCAGATGCAAACACAACTGCAAATACAGTCACAGTCACAAATACAACAGATGCAAAGGCAATTGCAAACACAAATGCAGGTGCAGATGGAGGCACAATTGAAGGCTCAAATAGAGATGAAGGCAAAATTGAAGGAGATGAAGGAAGAGATGCAGGCACAAATGCGGACATAGATGGAGTTTTTTCGAACATAAAATATTGCATGCCTTAAAAAATGAATTGTTTACTTTTTTTTTTCTGGTTATTGCACTTTGGGTTAAATAATGTTTTTCTTATTATCCTTTGTAAGACTTTATGACATATTTTGATTTATGTTGAAACTTTTGTTTACTGCACTTTAATGATTTATCGGTTAATCATGCTTTTTATTTTTTTCTTTGATTTATATAGGTTTAGTTATATCATGTGTTAATTTCAAATATAGAGCGTACTGTAATAAATGAAATATGCCTTGATAATTTTGTTTAATTTTGGATACAGGTGTACACTGAAATAAAATCAACTTGAATATTTTTGTGACAGAATAACGAGGGAATCATATGCGAAGAAATAATTTGTTTAAGGGTGAGGGATTTGTGGGAGAATAACGAAGGATTCTAGTGAAGGAATAACAAGGGAATAGTGAAGGAATAACGAGGGTATATCTGTGAGGAGAAGTTCATGGAAGTGGCAAGGGAAAATTGAAGGATTGATGAAGAAAGTATTGTGAGGGATTAGCATAGGATAAATTGTGAATGATTTGCGAAGGGTTAGTGAGCGACAGTTGTTGCTAATTAGCAAGGGGATTATCTACATTTGACCACATGATTAGCGAGGAAATTTGTAAAGGATTTGCTAGGGATTTGTACAAAATTAGAGAAGGATTGTGAAGAAGGATTCCCATCACAAATTAGCAACTTATTTTATAGTAAGAAGTATCCCTCGCTAATGCGATTAGCGAGGGATTAGCAAGGAATGTTTCCCTCGCTAATTAGTGAATTTCTTGTAGTGTTAATTTATTTTTAATTTTGTTGTGATTGATTCAAAATATTATCGTTGGTACTCAATAAGCTTTTATATTGTCCTATGCTTGATAGTTAGTCTTTAACGTAACAATTGATATCAAGTAATTAAAGACAATTGAATTGTTAAGAAGCCGGGTAGATTTCTTTCGGAATAGGTTTGGTATTCCGTACTTTAGGTTTAAATGATTGAACTCTCATGGGTTTGGTTGATGCCCCCCCATGTTTTGTAACTCTTTACTTTCTTTATTTTATGAATTCCAAGTGTGTGGCATAGGATTGATATTGGTTGTAGTGCCAACCTAGTTGGGATTGCAAATAGTATTGGTTCCTTTGCTCACCTTTCCACAAAAAAAAAAGAGAATTGTTAAGAAGCCTACTATAGGTGAATTGGAAACTTGGTATTGAAGGAATGTGAGACCTTCTAGTGAAATACTTAATGGATATCAATTCTAATTAGACCAACTAAAATCATATCGTTGACTATTGAACCTTAGGTCCTAAAGTATATATATCTTATTAGGGGATGCAAATTTTGTAGTGGAGGTCAAGGAGACCTTAAATGTGATTTACAACACTCATTGTACTTATAAGGAGATGGTTTGTTTTAAATGCCAGAAGCCCGGTCATATTGCAAGAGATTGTCAAGTTAATGTTAGAGTTGTACCAATAAGAAGTACAATGAGTGTTGTAATGTGGACCACCACACCTGAAGCATCTGATGCCTTGAGCTCCTAACTGAGCTACAACTGGACTTCCCCGAGTTTGCTGGGGTCTAGAATAAGGTTTCTTCTGAAAACTCCCCTTCCTATTACTAGAGGATCCATCACCATGAGTCCTGATTACTCTACTACCACCCTCCAGGCATTCCACAGTCTTCGCCTTCTCTACTAATGCAGGAAACTCCCTAATAGCCATAGGGATAACCATCTGCTTCACCTCTTGCTTCAAGCCTTCCTCAAATTTCCTACACCTCCAAGCTTCAGTAGTAGTTTGAGAATAAAAATGATCTAAGTGTTCAAACTTAGTCGCATATTCATGAACTGCCATGTTGCCTTGCTCTAACTTTATGAATTCAACTTCCTTGGCATATCTAGCACTATATGGAAAATACCTCTCCAGAAAGCTCTCCCTGAAGTTTCACCAAGTGAGGGGTTCTCCACGTGCTTCCATCATTTGTCCAGTTCCATGCCACCAGAACTCTGCTTTGTCAGCTAACATATAAGTGGCATAAGTAACCTTCCTATCTTCGGGAAATGCCATTGCCCTAAAGATCTTCTCTAGCTCCCTAATCCAGTGATCAACTACATCTGGATTAGATTCTCCTTTGAATTGTGGGGGATCATTCTTCCTGAATTCAGCTAACCCTTGATATTCAGGTGGAATTGCTGCTTGAGCTGCTTAGGCAGCAACTCGAGTGGCCTCAAGCTGTGCCAAAGCTGCTTGATGTTGATGAGCCAGGGTGGCACTCTGCTGTTACATTGCAGCTGACATCACCTCTATAGCATGGGCCATTTGGGCCATATCAAATGGAGGAGGAGGAGGAGGTCTAGGTGGTCTCACCATCCTAACATAGGACCAAACCAAGTTAGAGAATAACCTTGGCTAAAGCCTTATACCTATCATAACAATCACACACAGCAAAAACATAATAGACCTATCCCCATAGGTTTGTTCAAAAGATGTGACTAGCTCTGATACCACTATTGTAAAATAGACATCTAGAGAATTTTCTAAAATTCCTACAAGTTGATAGTAACGAATTTGACTTTACAGTGAACATGGTTCAAAGAAATTAAGTTTTCTAACACTTTCCAAACTTGTTTTGAGCTGGAAATTTTATAGGATAAAGGTAACACATTGGTATTTCAAAAATGGTATCCCATATCTTCAAATTCATTCCCAATAGTTCCCAGTAAAATTTTCTCTAACAGCCTAAATTTCGGACTCCAAACAGAGCTCCAAACCCTTGCCCTGTTCCTTTTCCAAAAGTTAATTTAGAAGTTGTGCATGATAATTTTCGTAATTTATATGGTTAAAAATCTTGTTTTGTCTAGTTTTTAATGGTAAAAACTCGAAAAAGAAAAGATAAGTGCACAAGTGTAAAATTGGGAAAAACTGAGACATGTTCCAACAGAACACCAAAAACAGAACAGCCACATTGTGGGTCGCGGATGAGCCTCAAAACGAAGTTATCTTGACACAGTGTCAAAATAAAAGTTGCTCCATTTTGTGTCTATTTTCATTCAAAACAAATTTCATGAAAAATAAACTGTTAGATCTTCCAAAAATCACAAAACCGTGGGGACTGTACAGAGTTGGACGAACCAAACAGTCACTGCCACTGTATTTTGTTGTTTGATTTTCACATGCAAAGCTTACCAAATAATTTCAAGAAAATTTGGGCATGGTCTCCTTTGTTTTAGGAGCCTTCCCAATCAATTTCAAAGATAGTACATGCAAATCCCACACAGCCACTGCCAAAGGGTTCCCAACCCATTCCATCAATATCTCAAGTTCAAACACCAAGCAACACAACATAAACAATAAGAGGGGTATGCATGTTGTATGTGGTTGAGCCCCCTAACTCTCAACCACACTTAAACTGAAAATAGAATTCACAAGAAAGCTTCCCTTACCCTATACTCTTGAATTTTCTTAAAAGGGAAACTAGGAGGAGAAATTTGAGGTTCTTCAGTGATCCTTCCCCAATTTGTGCTATAGAATCTACTGGGAGGAACCTAAACCAACATCAAAACAAGCTTCAATCAAATTTTAACCCACCAACCAAGATTCTACATGAGACCCATTTCATGTCTACTTGGTGGGAGAAGGAAAAAGAACTTAAGAGACCAAAGGAGAAGAAGAGGGGTACTTACCAACTAGAAATCAATCAAAGAAGCTCTTGAGATTAAGGAAACAAAGTCCTCTTTGAGTGAATTTCAAAAACCCAATCTCTTGAGAGGAAAAGAGAAGCTTAGAGAGGGAGAAGAAAATGGAAGAAATGAGAGAAGTGAAGCTTTGCACGTTCAAAGCTTGGGTTTTATTTAAATTTTTTACTTTTTGCACCTATACTTCCTCTAAGGACACCCCCTTCTCTTATATTTTTTTTCCTGCAACTCAAGGGTTTACGTAAAAGTCCCAAAAATCTCACAATAACACTATGGCACATAACAAAACATAGAACTTAAATTAATTATTATATCAATCAACATAATTTATATTTAATTTGCTCTTGCATTATTAATCAAACACTTAATCATACAATTAGGAAAACCACAACGTTACACTCTCCAAGTTCATCTTCTCCCTCTTGAGTTTGGAGTGTGAGCTTCTACACAATGGCTTGTTTCCCTCTTCCCTAGAGCCCTTTTGATTGTTATGGAGTGGGTAATCTCCTCCTTCCTCCTTTGATCTCTTTGCTCCATTTCTTTTCTCTTTTCTTTCCTTGGGGTGACCCATAATGGGTTTTGATGTAGAACCCTTTATTGAGTGTTCTTTTTGGTTTGTATTCCATGAGTATGATGTGGCAGTGCTAAAGATTTGAGAAAGCCCTTTGATTCAGCTCAAGATCTTCTTCTTCTTCTCAAAAAGCTAGCTTGGAGGTGGTTGTGGTAAGGGAAGCTCACCCATTTTTCTTGTTTTATGATGATTTTGAGTTGTTTGGTTTGAATCTTGGGTTATTTTGTTGGGGTTTAGTGTTTAGAAGCTTAAGGGTTGATTACTTATGTGTTTATTGTGAGTTTGGATGCTTAAGTAGTCATTAAAAGGGTTGAAAGCTCAGATTTTCGAACAAACGTTGTTGCAAAATTCGCAGTTTTTGCTTAAGCTAAAATTTGTAGCTCAAGCTAAATTTCGATAGAATTGGGTCTACGCGAATTTAGCTGAAGCTAAAATTTTGAGCTCAAGCTAAACTTCGATAGAATTGGGATTTCACAAATTTAGCTCAGGCTAAAATTTTTAGCTTAAGGTAACTTTTTGGCTTAAGCTAAATTAAGGCAGAATGTTTTATTTTACCCTAAATGCTTTCTTTAGAGTTTCCAAAACAATTCCAAGTGCATATAAAATGTTATTATGAGTTTTTATAATTATGTTAAAGTTGATTATAAGTTGAGATGATGTAATTCATATTAATATGCAGTTTCGGTGAGATGATTATAAGAATTCAAGGTGTGGAAAGTCTTACTTTGCTTAGGGAACTGGGGATGGGTTCATAAATGTGATGAGTACATGATTAGTGAATCAGTGATATGATGGATGTTATGTAATTGTTTGAGATATGATTATCGAAATAGGAATGTAGATACTATTAATCTTATAAATGTTTAAGCAAATATAGTAAGTTTATCTTTGAGAGAATGTCTTTATTGTTGAGATTATCCTGTTATTGATTGAGATATATATGTTTTGATGAGATGATGATGATGAACGATATTCTTGTATTGTAACTATCCCTATATGTTGGAGGGTTAGCTATGTCCTTTGGGAAGGTTTTTATTGGAAAATGGTATACTTGGGAGGGTGAGTTATAAGCCAGAACTCCGGCCCACTAAAGCGACCCGAGGGTCTCGCCCAGTGGGATATCTTCCCGAGTACCACCCCTATGTTTTGACTCCGAATGGCGTGTCAGAGTCTTGAGAACTACTTCCTAAGAGGTTTAGTGACCTCTCTAGTGTATAGGGAATGGACTGTTGTCGTGGTTGTGGTTTGTTGAGATGTATTTGGACCCTTAAGTCAAACCATTGGAGATGGCGGGTACGGAGGTGTTGTATCTAAGACTGCAAGGGACTCCAAATATGTTTTGCCGTTGGAATATGATGGGTGCACAGTTGGTGCATAGGTGTGCACAGTTGCTGCACAAGCATATGAGTAGGCACGTAAGTTGAGGATGCTTGGTGGGCTCTCAACCTAGTACTGGGGGCTTTCGTGGTGGCTAACAGGAATGGGCCTATAGAATAGATGAGTGGGCGAATCCCTATAGATGTAAGGTCTTGTAAACCTATAGAGGAAAGCCATTACCCACACTTGTCTATTTTCGATAAAACCACACTTCCCCCGTAGGGTCAGCCCAAGAGACTCCCTGAATGGTCAGAGAGTGAGACTATGTTAAGGGATGGGGCTTATGGGGGACTACTCATATGATGTTGAAACTCCATGGAGAGTCAGTGTTTGGTATTTGAGGTTCTCTAGTGGTTTGTGATGTACATAAGTTATGATGATGGTTTTTGGTGATTTGAATTATGATGAGGATTGTGATACTAATGTTTAAATGTAATTCATGATGTTGATGATTAATGGTGATAATTGGTTATGGAGCTATGTGGTTGATGATAGTTGAAGATTTATATTAAGATAATGTGGTATGCATTAATTGAGATAATGACGTTATGATGTTGTTGTCTGATGTTGGTTATTGATGAACAATGTGAGATAACTTTTATATAAACCGAGTTTTGGATAAAGATTACTAGCTATTATGTAATATATTTTCAAAGTATGCAAAGTTTAGTTTTCTTCCTTTTTCCTTATTTGGAATCTATTTATTTGTATATATACGGTTTTGTTTTGGTGAGTTTACCCTTGCGTGTGGCACATGTGGTTGTGACTATGATGATCTCGAACTGTGTTCGGGGGAGTAGATGGAGTGTAGGTGGATCTTCCTCTTGGAGATATTGCAGATAGAGCGTACGAGGGATTGAAGACACAATCATTTATTTCACTTCCTTTGTTTGGTCTTATGTATAGAATGGACTAGTTTAGGGGTATTTTGCATTTATCATGTGAAAAATGTATGTACGCATAGTTTTAGTTAGTTAAGCTTATAAAAGATATGTTTATAATTTGAGCTTTGAATTTTATTTGTTGGTTTTGGGAATCACGGAAAAATTCTCCAATATTTTATCAATAAATCAATTAGAGAGTTTTTAAAATTTAATGAAATAAAATCTTAAGATGTTAGATATGTAACGAAAGCAGGTCGTTAAAAGAACGATAGAATCAGTCTCTGACCCAATAGGTTGGGATTAAATAAAATAAAAAAATTTAAATGTTTTTACTAAATAGTTTTTAAAATTTGTTATCTCATCCAATACAAATATTTTTATAAAATAAATTAATTTAATGATAATATAAATAAATAAAACATAAAAATTTAGTGCAATATTAAATAGTTTAAAAATATTAAAAAAATATTTTAGTTAGTAAAATTTTTTTTAATGATAATTTTCAAATAATATATATAATATTATACTTTTAATACTGAATATAAATACTGAATATATTCATTAGTGAATAATACTTATAATACCGCGAATATTATTATAATATTCATACAAGGATTATAATACAAATATTAAATTTATTCTAATATTATAACTACTAAATCAGTATATTAATATATTAATATGTTTATGTTTAATGATAAAAAAATATGTTTATATTTAAATATGTTAAATATAAAATAGTATATTAAAAAAAATTAGAAGTTGATTGTCAAATTTCATTCTTTTAACTCAAAAATAAATGAGAAAGGAATAAATTTAGTGTTTATCACATGATATTAGCCTATTAGTAAAACTTGTATTTGGTATAATAAATAGAAATTTATATATTTGATTGATTTAGTCATAATTTAATTTAATATTAATGTTACTTTTAAAATTAGAAAAAAAAATGGTTTAAATTACTTTTGAATTATTCAAGTAATTTTTTATATACTTTTTTTTGTTACAATTTTGGTTAAATTTGAATTTGAATTAGATTAAAAATTGATAAATATTAATTTTAAAATATAGATGATTTCTATACAAATTCTGTTATTTTTAATTTATGTTTATACAAAAAATTTTATTTGTGATATTTTGAGTATGAATAATTTTAAGTAGAATTTGATTTGATTTAACTCAATTATTTATTTATAGAATTAATATTAAAATTAATTAATGAGAACAATATTAAAGGCTTCTAAAAAATTAGATCTAAGTGAGGTTAAAAATAAACAAATTTATTATTGATATGTGATATGATTCACACTGGAAAACAATAAGATTTTTTAAAATATTTATTAATTATAGGTACAATGTAATTTAAATTCAGTAATTATTAATTATATAACTATTAATTATTATATTTATTCAAGTTAATATTTAATTTTATATATTGATTAAATGCTTAAATTAAATTTGTTACTAAGTAATAAAATAAATTAAGAAGTGAAAATTCTGACTTGAATTTATTTTAACTTATTAGTTAACTTATTAATGTCACATGACATTAACTTATTAGTAAAAACATTATTTTGTATAATAAAAAATAATTTATTTTTTAGAGAAAAGTGATTGAAAATAATCATAATGCTTGGTTTAGGATCTAAAGATTGAGTAAGTTTGATTTTCAAAATGATAAAAATTCTATTTCATTTTTAAATTCGCTTTTTAAGTCCTTTGTTTCATCTCCAAATGTGTAAATTGTAATAAAAAAAGAGAAAAAAAAGGTTAGCAAGTAAAGTTTAAATATCATATGTTGCATAAAAATATATAAAAAAAAAATCTAGCAATAGATATAAAGTTACTTAAATGAAAAAAGACGAATCAAAAGAAAGATAATAAAAAGATAAAATGTACGAAGAAAAAAAAAGAAATAAATATTGATAGATAAGTGTTTTTTGCTTGTATTTGTCTCTTCATTGAAATTGAATAAAAAGTAGGGAAGAAATTATATTAGCAATTGACTATAGAAAAAAAAATGATGATAATGAAAAGCAAGAACATGCTGATATTTATAGATGAATTCATCTCAAATCTTACAAGATTTTTTAAATTTTAATTTATTATAAATTATAAATTTAAATAAGAACATTATATATATATATATATATATCTATATATATATATATATGTATTATCAATTAATTTGAATTAAAATATATTTTGTGTTATCAATTTGAATGTTCAAATAATGAAAATCTTACTTATTATAATTACCTTGATTAATATAACTATATATTTTTATGAATTAAAAATGGAAAAATTGATTACTTAATAATTGATTACTGTAATTACCAAAAATATTACATAAAATTTAATAATTTGATTACCATGTTATATAAAACCAAAAAATATATAAAATTTAATGATTTAATTTATTAATTCAATTAGAGTATATTTATTGCAATTAGGGTTGTTCATGGCTTGGTTATTCTAATAACCATAACCATAACTATTAAATACCAAATTATAAGTGGTTATTATAACTATAATCATAACTAGTTTTGTATAACCGGTTATAGTTTCGCATAATCAGTTATTGCTTTTAAAAATCGATTATATAACTGGTTATGAATATGTAACCAGTTATATCTAAAACCAGTTATATAACCGGTTATGAATAAATAATTGGTTATATAAATGGTTATTTTACTAGTTTTGAAAGAAAAAAAACTGATTTTTATTAAAATGTAAAAGTATGTGTTATTAAAATGTATTGAACTGTAATTACTATTTATTTAGAAAAAAATTGTAAAAATGACCTGTAAAAAAGTAAGGATTAAATATATTTTTAGTCCTCCGAAAATATACAGAATTTGAATTTAGTCCTTTGAATTTTTTTCTTTGTATTTGATCTCCAAAATTTTAGAAATACCAAATTTTAGTCCTTTTCTTAACTCTATTTGCTTCTACAGTTAAATGTGATCACATGGTCATCTGAACTAGCGATTTTGAAGTGATTTAGCTTGCCTAATTAAAAATATTAAAAATAGAATTAAATTAACTAAAACAAGTAAAAAAGTAATAAAATAGCATGTTGGAAAAAACAATGTTCCTATGATGGATATGTTCCATTCGGAGCCGATGCAACTATTTAATTCAGCTCATCATCCCTATCGAATCCGCTCACCGCACTGCCTCCTACCTCTTAATAGTTAAGAAAAGGACTAAAATAAAGTATTTCTAAAATTCTAGGGATTAAATACAAAGAAATTTTTTTCAAAGGACTAAAATCAAATATAATATATTTTTGGAGGACCAAAAACATATTTAACCCAAAAAGTGAATATAAAATTTTGAAACATTAAAAAATATCAAATATCATAAAAGATTTAAAAAAAAAATAGTGAAATGACAAGTTAGTTAAAAAAAATAATGATTTAAATAAATTTTCAAAATAAGAATAAGAATTTAAGAAAAAGGTTATGGTAAGATTAAAAAGTAGACTCGATGACGAGTTGCACTAACCGTCAGGTGCAATAACCATAAGGCAATGTGGCTCCATTATTAAAAAAAGATTTTGGTTGATTGAGTTGAGGTATGAAGAAGGAGTCTGATTGTCGGGAATGGATCCTCTCCCATAAAAAATAATTGGAAGTCTCCAATTAGCGTATTTGCAACTGTTGGATGAGATGAGTGGCTGGGATATATTCTCCCCTATACTCACCGTTTCAATAAAATAAACCTCAAATCCAGTTAGTAAAACACGTGCCAAGTCCAATTATTGTTGTTGTGTTTTTTTTTTTTTAAAAAAGGACTCCCTTCAATGCTTTTCTCATGAATGCGTCTCTGTTTCTTTTCATTTTTCCGGAAAACTCATTCTCCTTGGCAGCAAGCGTCTCCGTTATACATATGTCATGACTCATTCTCCACAAAAGTAATCAAACTTTAGAAGAACCATTCGGCTATATCAATTGTAACATAAATATAGCATACCAAAATTCCATTAACATGGATTGTAAAATATTTATAACGAAGAAGAGGTGAGCTCGTGGATTCTCGGTGAAGAATTGGGTCTCTATGATGTTCTTGAAGAAATATCATTCGTCGTATTTCGGGGTGTGGAACACGCCGGAAGAGAACGGCAACGTGTGATGCGCATCAGAATCAGACTTCAATGAAGAACACGAGCAGATAGAGGACTTCTGAACAACTTTGTCGTTCTCCCACGGACAGCTTGAGTCGTGATCTGGAATGGGGAAAAATGAAAATTAGGGTTTGAGCCTTTTTTTTAGTGAAACGGTGAGTTTAGGGGAGAAAGGTCTGAGAGGTTTTAGCAAAATAGTGAGTTTAGTTGAGTGAATCCCAACCGCACATTTAATTCAACGGCATGCCTTTCTCAAATTGGAGACTCTCCAATTATATTTACTGGGAGAGGATCCGCCTGATTGTCGAGTACTTCTTTCCGTGTTTAACTCAGTGAGAAATAAGTTAAACTTGAAAAAACTGGTTATAAACCAAGTATTATCATAACCAATTCTTTAATAAAAATAGATAACTGTATTTTAACTTGAAAAAATAAAACAAGTATTTTTTTTTATAACTGGTTATATATAACCAATTATTTTATAACTAGTTAATACTGGTTAAAGTTATTTTTTTTAAATCAGTTTTTTTAGCAACTCTAATTGCAATCACCTATGAATTAAAAAATAAAATAAAATAAAATAAAAAATTCAATTGATATGTCAGAAAAAAGAATAGTGACAACGTTGTCACTATTTTTTTAATTATTTTTTATTATATTCATTGTAATAACCTATAATTATATATTTTTATGAATTAAAAGGTTTAGGATTTATATTATTATTACATGTTAATAGAATAAAATATTTATTAGTAAATATTAATAGAATTATGAGTAAAATATTTATTATTAAATACTAATAGAATTGTGATATTTATAATTAATAAGATCATACCATCGTATTACAATTGTAATATTTACAATTAATATAAAAATTGTTAATATAAAAAAATTAAATTGTGATTTTTTTATTTTGATTAATCAAAATTGCATTAAAAAATCAAATTAGTTAAAAAAAAATATACATATCACCTATAAAAAGATATATTATTAGCTAACATTTATAATAAAAAATACTAAAGGAGGAATGAAATAAATTGAGTGATAATTTTTCATAATATATTATTAAATATTATTAGAATCGTTAATAGAATAAAATATTTATTATAATAAACCTAATTAAATAATAGATTGATTATTTTTTATATTTTATGATAGAGTCAAAATTAATTTAAGATTTGATGGATTAAGTGATTAATGTAATAAGAAGATATACTTATTATACTCATCTTAATTACTACAATTAAATATAACAATTTGTTTTTATGAATAAAAAATAAAAATAAAATCGTCTTCATTTCGGCGGGAAAAGAATTAATATGGTGTTGTCACATGACATCAATTTACATGGCAAAACCTTCTTTTATATAATATTATATAGATAGTACCCATGTGATGCATGGGTTTATTGACGAGAGAATGAGTTTTTTTATGTATAAAGTATGTTGAATATGTTGTCAATTTGTTATATTACTTAAAAAAAATCTAAAACTAATTCAAAATTTCGCAATAAGGAACTTATTCCTTAATAAAAATAATAAAAGATAATTAGATGTGTTTATTTTATAATACAACTCATTTAAAAAAAAAATCATAACACAACTATAAATTTAAATTTCACAATGTCTCTTTCTTGAAGTAAAAAATTTTCTATATATAGACAAATAAATTACTGCTCTTATTGAATCTAATAGTAGCAACAAATTTCTTCTAGTAATGACAATTTTTTGTACTCTTGAAGCATATCATATAATAAAAGAGAACACTCTCCTTTTATTCTATTATTCACACCATAGAGAATACTCCACTTGCATCCTACTGACACCATGTACCAAAAGAGTGGTGCAAAATCCAAAACTTCCCTTATTGAAATAATGAAACAAAAAAAATTAAAACAATATATAATTAAATTAAATAAGATAAAGTATCAAAACCTATCAATTGACTTCTTAATGCAATGTATCATTATTTCTCGATGTTCCTCTCCATGTTCCTCAAAATATAAAATAACCAATGTTATTTCGATGGTAAAAAGAAGAAAAAGATAAAATCATTCCTAGGTTTTTACATCAATACTCTAAAGTAGTCATCATCCATGTTTTATAACGAAGAATACTAGTTATATTTATATTGTTTAAATTACCAACTATATCATTAATTATGTTATGAAATCAGCATAAATCTTGCGAAATTTCTTAATTTGAATATAATTGAATTTGATTTTTTTAAACCCAAAATTGAATTCGAATTTATATTAGTACTATCAATTAATTGGAATCATATTATATAATATATATTTATGTTATTAATTTGAATGTTCAAATTATAAAAATCATCATGATCACAATTACCTAAATTACTACAATTATATATTTTTATTTTAAATGTCACCAGAATGTGACACGTGGATAACCAGCTTAATCAGTAACTGTGTTTTATATAATAGATAGATAGATAGATAGATAATAGACAGACATACAAATAGATAGACAGATAGATAGATAGATAGATAGACAGACAGACAGATAGATAGATAATTGATGTACATACGTAATAACAAGTTAGATATAAAATAACACTAAATACGTAAAAATATCAACCGCCTTTGCGGCCACCACCCCCGACCCTCCTCCTTTGTCGTCTATCTATGGGAGCTACACCCAACACCTGAGCCTTCCTATGCTATCAGCAATGCCTGCTGTATGAGCTCATGATTATGTGTGCCATCTGGTACCGCTTTGGTGTTCAACAATCTCTCCATAATCATGACCATCATCTGGTATCAATCCTACATAAACGGAAATTACAATTAGTAATTAATTTTTGATAAAAATTAAAACAAAATTTTGGAAAAACTGTTTGCATTACCTTACACGGGTAATATGCACCAGGTACATATTCTGGTAGAGGGGCATCAGGCTAAAGCTGAGGCTATCGTATGAAGTGAGGGATATGTGCACCCACCGTATTCCAACATCAAAACATATTTGGAGTCCCTTACAGTCTGAGATACGGCACCTCCGTACTCGCCATCTCCAATGGCCCGACTTAAGGGTCCAAATATATCTCAACAACATCAACAATCCTTAACCACTACAATAATCCATCCCCTATACATTAAAAGAGTCACTAAACCTCTTGGGAAGTAGTTCTCAACACTCCAACACGCCATTCAGAGTCAAAACATAGGGGTGGTACTTGGGAAGGTATCCCACTAAGCAAGACCCCTGGGTCGCTTTAGTGGGCCGGAGTTCTGGCGTGAAACTCACCCTCCCAAGTATACCATTCTTCTATAAAAATCTTCCCAAAGGACATAGCTAACTCTTCTTTAAGATATAGGGAAGGTTCCAACACATAGTTCACATATATCGTCATCTCATCAAAACATGATTATTACAACTACCTTACAATAATATAAACACCTCAAAAACAACATAATTATCTTATAATTAAACATACTACATTTGTATAAACATTTTAAAATCATATAAATAAAAACGGTAAAAGTTTCAAAAGAATATCAATTGACCAAATTCTAGCCCGACCGCACAAACTCTCGTGCTGAGCCAGAACCCCCATGCCATCCACACAAGCTCTTGTGCTAAGCTAGAGCCCCCATGCCCGGCCATAAAGCTTTCGTGCTAAGCCAGAACCCCCATGCCCGGCCGCGCAAGCTCTTGTGCTAAGCCAGAGCCCCCATGCTCGGCCATAAAACTTTCGTGCTGAGCCAGAGCCCCCTATAGCTAAATACACATTCTGACACTCTCATGGCTAGCAGCACAAACTTTCGTGCTGAGCCAGAGCTCTCCTAGAAATGAATAATGCTACTGACTCTCTCACACTTGATAGTGCAAGCTCTGTGCTGTTGGGCATGAAAAACCCTGGAATTGAAAGTTCTATTCTGACTCCCTCTTGCCCAGCAGCACCAAAATTCGTGCTAGGCATGAGTGAAACAGGGGACTGCGACCTGCGAGCTCCATGGCCATCAATGGCTTACCCACTCATCCTAACCCTATGTAAAGACTCACCCAATCATACAAATCAAACCCTAAACACTTCTATTATATTTCCAACCGATTGATTGACCCGAAATACCCCTTAATCAAACAAAATTACCAAAAAGCCAAAATCTCCAAACCTAAGGTTCAAAAGAGAAAGGGGGGAAAACATGCAAATCAAGAGGATAGGGAAGGACTAGGGGAAAGCACTCACCTCCCGGGACACGTAAAGATGAGTTCCCGACACTGGGTCTTCAGATCTCTGCTCCATTTCCTTCTTCCTCTTCTTCCTTTTCTTCTCCTCCTTCTCTCTACCTTTCCTTTTCTTTCTTTCTTTCTCTCTCTAACTCTCCCTCTCCTTTTCTATATAAAGTGTGTGGTGTATGTGGCTAAGTGGGCCTCAACTCACCTTGGGCCTTGGTTCCCCATTTGGATCCTATTATCTCATTCCTGACAACTCTTGTAAAAAGGTAACTATTATTAATAATACCTAAGGGTATCCTTTAACCATTAAATATAAAGGTTATTCCATAAAAAACAATGTCTCTTTATTATTTATTTCTAAGGTCCGTAAATTAGGGATATTACACGAGAGGTCTAACTTGCCTGTGTGCCTCATATAGGGACCAGATGACATCATCCATTTGCAATTGATCTAGCAACTCCTTGGTCCCCTTAGCCTTGTCGGTACCCCCGTCAGCTTCCATCTAGCAGCAAGCGGAAGTGTGTGGTCATAAGATAATTCCTCCTGAGCGCCAACAGATGGCAGGTGCTCAAACACCCATGCCTGTAAAACAAAGAATATATTTTTAGGAACAAATATAAAATAATATTAACAAACAAACAAACAAACAAACAATTATATAAACAAAAATTAAAATTTCCTTACCATCAATAGCGTCATATAACCTCCACATTGCTTGCTCTCACACAAGCTCGCATAGGAAAGATGGTTGTAAAGGTACGCAAATGCATCTACTCCCAAGCGTGCTGGCCGTAAGTAGACAGATCGCTAAGGTACTAGAGGTAGACAACGTGCACATGCGCCGAGCTCTTGTCGGCGAATATCGTACTACCGACCAAGTGCAACAAATACGCCCTCGTAGCCCATAAATATGACGCATAAGCAACATATCTCTCATACAACTCCTCCAGCCAAGTGAGACGTACCCTAGGTCCTACTCTCGTGGCAGCATTTGCCTCCTTGTCAGACAAAAGGCCTAGCTCAGACCTTAGCAGCCCCCTAATTTGCTCCCTCTCAAGGGTTGTCGGCTGGGCAATCATCATGCTTGTGATAGGCAAGTGTAGCAAACAAGACACATCATCAAGGGTGATGTTCATCTCTCCAACTGGTAAATGGAAGGAGCATGTCTCCTGATGCCACCCCTTAAGAAAGGCATTCACCATGCCTTTATTTGCGACAGTATACCCCACCTCATAAAGGCCCTTGAGGCCTAAGTCGTCCACATACGCATTCACCTGCGGCTAGGTAGGGTAAGGAATGACCTTCCCACTGTGGAGCTCAGTTCGGGCCTGACTAATCCAAACATGGCCAGTGACATGGTCCTTATAGGACCTAAGTAGTGTCAAGTTCATAAGACTTCCAGGAAATGGTGGTCCAATTATCCGATCTATGAACGGGATCTCTGGTACCTTTGGGTCAGGCTGTGGTACCTTTGGGTCATCCTGTCGCACCTCAGCCTCAGCCTCTGGAACCTCTGCCTTAACCTGTGGCATCTGTGACTCATGTTGCACATCCTCATCATGTTGTGTATGTTGTTGTTGTTCTACTACACGTAGCCGCTCATCATCGGCCCAACCAATGACGTGCAAATGCTGTCACACATCAATCCCTGGATTGCTGGATAGGCTCACCAACATCACTCTCTTCCTCTAATGTGGAGGGGTCTTGTCGACGATCGTGCGAAACGAACTTCGTGCGAGCCATAAGTAATATGCAAAAAATAAAATAAAATAATAAACATTAAAAATAAACATCAACAAAAAAAAATATCAATATAAAAAACAAACATTAATTTAAAAAAACCATTAACTAAATTAAAAATACATTTTAAATATAAAAACATTAAATACAATAAAAATTTCTTAATAAAATAATAAATATTTATAACCATTTTCAAAATAACAAAAAAATATACATTAACAATAAACATTTAAAAAAAATATAAAATACCAATTACATTAATTTTAATTATTAACATAAATTTTAATAAAAATAATAAAAAAATTTAGAAAAAAACAACAACACAACGGAATCATGATTCTATTGAACTGTAAATAAATAAAAATAAAAAAAATGGAATTGAAAAGAGGAAGAAGAGGGACGAGAGGGCAAGACCTAGTGAGGGAAAGAAAGAGGGAGAAGCGAAGGTAGAAGAGAAGTGAAGGCGAGAGGGAGAAGAGAAGAAGAGGAAAAAGGTGAAGGAAGAGGGAGGTGAAAAGAGGGAATGAGTGGGGCACGAAAGGTGAGGAAAAGAGGGAGGGGTGGGGGAGAAGAATAGACAAATAGGAGATGGCTGAACATCCACCACCTAGAAGAACTTTGGCGTACCGTGTCAATAATAATGGACCCTTTAATAGGTTTATGGATCCATCCCTAAATACACCTGGAACGCGTATTCTTGGTTAATCATTTGACCAAAACACATATCTCCTTTTTCTGAACAAATTAATGGGCCTTTTGCTTATCAATTTCGTCCCCTACTTCTCTTAACTTTTAACAAAAATAAATTTGCATAAATATCATAGATTGTGTGTGTGTTTGGTTTCACGTTGGAGAATTGATTCCGAGTCTAAAATTAATTTTGGATAAATATTCACATGTTTGGTTTCATGTTATAGCATCATATAATTCTACGAACTAACAATGACCATCATTTACACTTCACTTCCAAACCCCAGGACAAACGTTCAACCAAAATCAACCTCATCATCCTTATTTTCCATCAAGTGCCACACATAAGACTATGCACCAATCAACGAAACCATCTTTACCATATATAATCTACATAACCTCCATCACAAACTTAAATATTAAAATTTAAATTAGATACCAGCATCAATAAAATTATATAATAAAATTGTTGAACTGTTTTCCGTTTGCAGCTTATTTTGTGGTATCATATTCATATTCACTAACCAACAAGTCGTTGGTCTGAGTGGTGTTGGGCTCGGTCCCTTAAGCAAGGTCTCGGATTCGAGCCTTGTGAATAGAAAAAACGTGGTTGGGAGGGGAGAACCCCACTAAAGGTGGTCAATTAGGTTCCTGACGGAGATTAGTCATCGACAAAGTCAGTGGATACTTTGTACAATCTCAAATGTACAATCAGATATATATTATCAATTAACGTGCAATCTCAAATGAATTGGTTAACCAATTAAATTGATCAATGTTTAATGTAATACAATATATTTGATTTTAAATAATTATTGAAATTATTTTGATTTTAAATGAAACAATAATGTAATTTTCATAGTATATATTAAAGTTCAAATTCTTGGCTTATATAAAAAAAAATTTGAATTTTTTTACTTGAATAATTTATATAAATCTATACTATATATTATTCTTGAAAATTTTCGTTTCTTCAAATTGATGGATAAATTTTAATGGTATATATTGGATTTAAATAATTATGATACAAACACTAATATGAATTAAATAATACATTTAATATATCAAAAGAATTTCAATAATTATTTGAAAATTTCAAACAATCCATTTTTTTATCCGTAGGAATCGAAGACAGTACCAGGGGGTTTACAACACTCACGCACCTGCTCAACCAACTGAGCTAGACCCCCTTGGTTCAAACAATCCATTTGAAATTGCATATTAATTGAAAAAAATATTCAATTTTTATTTTAAATATTTTTTTAAAGTATATATATTGATTTTAAATAGTTAAGGCACAAACACTAATCTAAAGTAAATAATGCATTTAATCTTTCAAAATAAATTTGACTAACTATTTAAATTTTTCAGCTAATTGAATTGTGATATTTGTATCTGAGAAAGTATTTTTCAATTTTTTTTATCTTGAATAATCTTTTCTATTTAATCCATACTAGTATATATTTAATCTTTATTATCCTTTATTTTATAATTTAGAAATTATTACAACATCTTTATTATTTTTATTAAAATAACTTTCATCATTGATAATCTACTTTTTATTAAAATAATGTTTCAGAAATATTTATTGTAATATATATATATATATTAATAGTTTAATTTTAATATAGTTAATCTGTAATTTTTTTTCTAACTCACAAACTTCATGTAAATAAACTTTTAAAATTGATTTTTTTTGCCAATCGATTTGTAATATTCGTAACTAAGAAAGAATTTTTCAATTTGTTACCTTGATTAATCTTTGTTATTTAATCTATACTAGTATGGTGACCCTGCGATGTACAGGCATGCTATTATATTTTAAAATTCTAATGTTATTTTAGTTTATGTTTATTACATATATTAGTTAATAGTTATAAAACATAAAATTCAAATACGTAACAAAAAAAAAACATAACAAAATAAAAGCATGACTTAAATTCACTGCTTCCAGTAGTAAATACTTCGTATCAATACCATAATCAGCAAAAACAAAAACAAAAAGTTGCTTAACCACATTTGACAGTAAAAAAAATACTTAACAAAATAAAAGTATGACTTAAGTTGCTCAACCACAAATGTTAACCACATTAAGATTTCATGAAATATATAAAAGTCCTAAACAAAATAAGAACAGATAAAGACTTCGTTGTCACTTTCCTAATTAGCTTAGTGGTGGAAACTTGTGTGCTCAATTCCTTTTCAGTGTCATTTCACTTAGCTTTCGCATAAGGGTTGGTTTAAAGAGCTAAGTTAGCTGAATCCATTGGCTTCTTCGTAGATAATTGTAGTTGGAAAGAATAAATGAAAAGGTATAACATATTATATGACAAATTACAATACATATGAGAATTTAAGTACGAATGATAATGAAAAAGATAATAGAATAAATGTTAAATTTCAAATTCAAATTGACAATAAAATAGAAAGAATAGATGAAAATATCTTTTTTTTTTTATTCTTTATAGAAGAAAATATCTAATTACATATTATAATACAAATAAGAATTTAAGTAAAGAATGAAAAAATAATTGAAAGGAAAATAATAATAGGTCAAAATAAATGTTAAAATTAGAATTCAAATATTTTAAATATGTTAAAATTATGTGACAAATTACATCAACATCTCAATATTGCCCGATTATAGGAGATAAATTAGTTATTTGTTCCAAATTGATTGCAATTAGGCAGTCGATCATACAAATATCTTTAATTGTCTAAATAATTTAATTACCAATTTTTTTCTTATTTTGAGCATAATAGAAGAATTAGATTGAATGAAAAAAAAAAAGTTACTCTAAAAAAATTAGTCCTTAATTGTATAAAAATTTTCCGCTTCGACTACCTTCCTTTTATTAATATAATATAATGAACATACCAACATTGGTTGGCACAAGTGGTAGCGGCTTGTGTCCCTTAACCAAGTGGTCCAGGGTTTGAATCCTGTGGTGTCACTTTGGGTATGGAATAAACCATGTTGAGAGGGGAATACCCACTTTGGGTATGGAATAATAGAAGAATTAGATTGGATGAAAAAAAGTTACTCTAAAAAATTATAGTTGTGGCTTGTACATCTAACAAAAAGCGATTCAATTTTTTTTCCATCTATAAATGAATTCTTTCAAATTAATTGAAATGTTCTTAATATAAGAATGCCATTTAACTACAGACATCCTTTGTGCAGTGTTTGAAGATTTATAACTATTTTTTGTGATTTAAAAACATGATATTTTAAACAATTTTTTTAATATAGTAAAAATTATTATGATATGTTTAAAGAGCATTATAGTCTTTATTCAAGCACTGTAGTCCTTACCACAGTCCATGTGGGTGGAAAGTAAGGGGAAAAAAAGAACACTTCGAAGGAAGCTTTTGGAAGCATTTCATTATCAAGATATTAAACAACTATAATCCATTTCTCCATAAAGAAAAGTAAAACAAAGGAAAAAAGATCCTCCATAAGTTTTTTTTTAATAAGGCTAGGTGTGCAAAGCATCAAGGTAGCTCCCAAGATCCCAACTAGGTTGGCATCATAGAAACTATCAATCATATGCTGCAGACCCAAAATTTATTCATTAAAAGTAAAAGATAAACAAAGAGCATGGGGGGGGGGGGGGGGCAAACCAAACCCATGCAAAACAATCAACAAAACTTGTAAGCAGGTAAGCCTACCTTATTGCGACTAAATTCCTTTCTAATAAAACTAGGAATAAAATCCCACCATGTAAAACCATCATTTGTGATACCATAATTTGCCAATTTGTCAGCGCAATCATTTCCTTCCCTGTAAATGTGAGTAGCGATAAAATGCATATTGCGAATTCGAACAAGACAATTGTCCCACTGAATACGAAGCCGCCAAGGCACTAAATCTGGATTTTGAAGTGTAGCAAGAACCAAGGATGAATCACTCTCCAGCCAAATGACATTCCAACTCCTCTCATGAGCAAGATCAATTGCCTTCAAGACTGCCATGAGTTCTGCAGAAAATGAAGAAGAGATCCCTAACTGCATCGCAAATCCACCCAGAAAATTACCATTAGCATCTCTAAAAATGCCAGCGCATGCAGCAAGGCCAGGAGAACCACGCGCTGCACCATCAGTATTCACCTTAATCCAACATGCTGAAGGAGGCTTCCAAAGAACTTCTATAATACGTGGAGCCTTAGAGACATGACCAGCCACAGAGATATATTTCAGAATGCTAAATTCCTGCATGTTGGAACGCATTACACCTTGAGACATATTCCCCGAAAGAGAGACAGCTGCACGAATTTTATACTGCAGGGATCTCTGAGAAACTGTAGCATTTTCAAAACAAATTAAATTTTTGCTATGCCATAAGAACCACACAACATTAATAATGCCAGCCACAATGACATCCATGACCTGTGAACTGAACTTTTGTCTGCAAATAGACAGCAAACTAATGGGAGAAGATAAGTCTAGACTAACTTTAAATACACTACTTAACCACTGCCAGACTCCAATGGCAAACGAGCAATTTAAAATTAAATGTTCTGCAGTTTCATAATCCATACCACAATGTGGACACATTGAGACCATAACCAATCCTTTTTTACGCAAGGCATCATCAGTTGGAAGTTTCCCCAGAATGAATCTCCAATAAAGGAAGGAACGAGAAGGAGGAATAGACGCCCTCCAAATCCACTTATGCCAAGAAACTGTTGTTTGGTTCTGCTCTAAAAATAAGAAAGCTTCCTTAAAAGAAAGCTCCCCTGAAGAGGCTGGGGCCCAAGTAGCTTTGTCTTCCTGAGGTACAAATGGAATAACTGTTTGTTTAATTGCAGCACAAATAGACGGATAATGAATTTCCAATGAGCGCGGGATGTTCCAAGAACCATTTAATAAAAAATCACCAACTTTGGCACACAAATGAGAGCTGACCGAAGCAGGAATATTGGCCAGATCAATAATAGGACTGGTTAGCCACTTGTCCTTCCAAAATGAAATAGACTCCCCATTTCCAATTTGCCAAAAAATATTGTCTTCAATAGTAGATAACCAGAGCCGAATACCAGGCCAAATTGAAGATTTTGTATATGACTGAACCGGTCTCCCATTACGAAAATAACGTGCTCTAGAAAGTATCGCCCAAGATTCTTGAGATGTAACCAAATGCCAACAAAGTTTGAGGATGGCGGCCTTATTAACACTCTTTAGAGGACGAATTCCCAAGCCCCCAGAAGAAATCGGAGAACACAATTTGCTCCAGGCCACCGTTACAAGCTTTTTATTATTAATGTCCCCTGTCCAAATAAAATTCCTAATGCAGGAATCTAAATGTTTAAGTAACACAGGGGGCCAAGAATAGATGAAAAAACTGTGCAGCAGCATGCCTTGTATTGTAGACTTTACCAACTGAACACGTCCCATGTATGACAGTAACAAACCTTTCCAAGATGCCAGTTTGGACTTTATTCTATTAGCTATGGGCTGCAAATGACATCTTTTGGGCTTACCTTGGAAAATAGGAACACCAAGATAAACGAAGGGGAGGGAGCCTTTTGTAAAACCAAGAATTTGGCGAATGCAAGCAACTCCATGAAAAAAATGACACTTTTGTGCACTGATTAATTGACCAGAGGCCTCACCATATGCATTTAAAAGCGCCATCAAATTATGCAGACTTCTCTTTTGACCCCTGCAAAAGATCATAATGTCATCTGCGAAGAATACATGACTAGGAACTGTTGCTCGTCTTGGACCATTCATCTGCAGCAGTAGACCTTTCCTAACTAGCAAAGTTATCCCCCTGCTAAGGACTTCTTCAGCTAGACAGAAAAGCAAAGGCGAAAGAGGATCACCCTGGCTCACTCCACGTTTACAAGCAAAGAAACCAGCTGGTTTACCATTCACAACAAATGACAATTTTGCTGAGTGGAGAATGACATTAATCCAATGACGAAAGGTTTGATTAAAGCCAAATGCCTCCAGAACACATAATAAGAAGTTCCAATCCAAAGTATCAAACGCTTTACGAATGTCAATTTTCAAGGCCAAATTCCCACCAAATGCTCTATTATTAAGCAAATTTATAGCCTCCGAAGTAGTGGCTATACACTCTCGAATCTGTCTACCCTGCACAAATCCACATTGCTGATTTGAAATTAACTTAGGAGCAACCTTTGCCAACCGGTCAGCTAAAACTTTGGAAATAATCTTAAACTGGAAATTTGCCAAAGCTATTGGTCTAAAATTTTCAATGCTGTCAGCACCTGGAACCTTGGGAATAAGGATCACAAGATTTGAATTCAGATTAGGCAAAAGCCAGCCCTGTGTAAAAAATTTATTCACAGAATTAAAGACATCCAAACCCACAATATCCCAATATTGCTGGAAAAAGCAAGCACCAAAGCCATCAGGACCAGGAGCTCCATCACCATTAGAATTAAAAACTGTAGAACGAACCTCATGAAAAGATGGGGCTTTTGTCAAAAACTCATTATCTATAGAATCTAACAGAGTAGGAATCATTTCCTGGATAAGATTATTATGCGTACAAACATTATCAGAGGCATATATAGTAGAGAAATAATCAACCACAACCTCCTCTAATTCGTGCTGCTGAGATACAGTCCGCCCATTCTGTCTCAGATACAAAATCTGCTGAGTAGCTCTACGTACCTTTGTTAGCTTGTGGAAATAGGCTGTGTTTCTGTCACCTTGGCAATGCCAATTAACCCTGGCCTTATCACGCCAAAAAGACTCTTGCATAAGAAGAGCCTGTTGTAGTTCTAGTTGAGCTCCAACCTCTTCTTCATGTAAATCATCAGAAAATCCAAGAATCTGAACCTTCTTTTGAATCTCATCCACCTTTTCCATAGCATTGCGAGCCTTAAGATTAACATCACCAAAAACTACCTTATTCCAGCTTTTGAGCTCAACCTTCAATGCTTTGAGCTTCTGGCTTAACACATACATGGGACAGCCCACGAAAACTCTTTTCTAAACCTCCTCAACAAGCCGTTTACAATCAGGGTGCGTGGCCCACATCTTTAGGAATCTGAAAGGCGAAGCAAACATTTTTTGACCTTTCTGAAAGTGAATAGAAATAGGGCTATGATCCGATCTAAATCTTGGCAGCAGAGAACATGAAACACTGGTCCAAAAATCAAAACTCTCAGCATTACACAAGGCTCTATCAAGACGCATATCAATATGATCCCGACCTTTCCTGCCATTAGTCCACGTGTATTCTGCACCCATAGAAGGAATATGAATAAGACCACAACTATCAATCCATCCTCTGAACTCATCACAAGAAATCTGGGAAGGAAGACGACCACCCCTCTTTTCATGAGAGCCCAATACAGCATTAAAATCACCTGCATAACACCAAGGCCCGACCCGGTTTTGCTGCAGAGAAGCAAGTTCAGTCCATAACTGGCGACGATGACAGTAACTAGTACTAGCATACACCGCTGAGAAATAGAGCTTTGTGTTATCCAAATCAAGAGAAAATGAGATATGTTGATTAGAAGACATTAATAAAGAGGGAAACAACTATTCAGCACAAAGAACCCATAAATTAGGTTCAAGATTCGCTCTATCATTAACAGCAAAAAGCTTGTAACGAAGTCTAGACCAAAAGCTAGTTAACTTCTTAGCCTTAGTCCACGGTTCTGCTAGAAACAAAAAATCTGGTTTATGATCTCTACATAGCTGAATTATGTATGCCTGGGTTGCTTGATTAGCTACCCCTCTGGCATTCCAAAATATCACCTTCATCGTGCAAAATTTTTTGGTCCAGCCCTTACACGGGTTTTTGCACCATTTTGTTTTTTCAACTTTTTCTTCTTGGATCTTGTAACCACTGGTGTAAACTCATCCTTTTGATACTCTGCATCCTCTGAAGGATTCTTTTCTACCACATCTTCATCACCCTCAACATCACCCCACAAATGAGAGATGATTTGCAAGTCTTGCTGCACTACTTGGTTCAAAGAATCCTGGACAATTTCATTACCAGAACCTGTTGTAGGAGAACCCTGAGGACTCGTAGCTACGTGTCCAATTGCTGTACCCAGAACAGGTGATTCTGGATGTAAAGACTCGTCACAGGAGTCATCTGGATGATCCAAAGGATTGTTATGGGGACTATGCTCTGGGATAACCACGTTCGCCACTAACATATCAGCATTATTGACCTGAACCTCATCACTTACTACCACTGTCTCTGCATCTTTATTTGCATAACTAGGACCAGCTTCAATATCAGCATCGTCTTGGACCACAGCTTTCTTGTTCTTGGGGATAAATTTAGCAGCCATCTTCTTTTTCTCTACATCACCCCCTTCTTTAGGTTCCAAAGGCTTCCTTTTACAAACATCAAACGAATGACCAATTATTTTGCAAGCATGACAAAACGCAGGAAGTCTTTCATAAACAATATCAACAAAAAAAGCATAACCTGATCGCTCCACCAAGATTTGATCACGAAGATGAGTCGCCAGATCAACATCAACAAGTATCCTCGCAAAGTGACCAAAGCAACGATTAATTGTGGCGTCGTCTAAAGCAAGAGGAACCCCAACTCCCTGCGCAATAGAAAAAAGAATCTTAGGACGCCAATACTCTTGAGGAAGACCAAAGATCCGAATCCAGCATTGAGTGTTGGTCTGTCTCACCTGATTTGGATTAAAATCAGGTGACCAAGAGAATAATCTTAACACACCTGGGTCTAGGTTCCAAGAACCCACTGTAAGAACACGTCTGAGGTCCTCAATAGAGGAAAAAGAAAACTCAAAATAGCCTTTTCCAATAGGAACCATTCGCCATTGCGCAAGAGGTTGCCATTGCTTAGCCAATTTTGCTCGCAAATCCGGATACTTCAAGGGTTGAGTACCTTTCGGTAGAAGAAGCCGCCCATGCAGATTATTTTTACATCCTTCCAAGCCCGCTTGATATTCCTCTTCAGGAATTGTTACCGCTAAAGCATCCCCTTTCAAGCAAGGAATGGGGAGTTGACTAATAGGAATATCACAAGCATTCTTCAAGGCTTGAGCAAAAGTCCTTTGCTTTGGAACAGAAACGGATTGAGGTTGTTGGCGCGAAACAGGAGGAGATGCATCAATATCTAGAAATCCCCAAGGGACAAACGCAGCAGGAGAAGAAGCCATAATCACATGCAACCCTAGGTGTTTACGTAGAAACCCTAGAGCAACCAAACCCTAGCAGAGAGAACCGCATTCTTCATTCATCTTGGTCAATTCCGATCCTCCATAAGTAAAACATGCATAGAATAATATCAATAGGGTAATGAGATAAAAAAAAAAAGTTTATGTAATTGTGATTACTTTCTCTTTGTAACTGTCTTCATAGTTTTTGCAATAAACTAACCAATCTCTCTCTCTCTCTCTCCATTAGCAGATATTGTCCCAGCCTATCAATGCAAATTTAAAAATATAAATTAAAGTTAAAACTCAAAGGCACTAACAAAGTTTGATCCATAAACATGCGTTATTTCTTCATGTGTTACTCATTTGTACTTTGTTTTTGAAGTCTTTCACCATATCATCGACAATCATAGTTGTACCATATGCCTCATGTCCATTGCATCATTCCAACCGCAATTGATTTACAACGCAAACATTGCTTGCATAAGGACTATAGCACATGTGGTTCCTTAATGGTATTCAAAATGAACAACCTTACAATAAAGGAATATGAAAAAAAATTAAACAATGGAATATGGCCGAAGAATTACCTTGAAAGAGTAAATTGAAAATTTTGTATCTTGCTGGAATTACTTCACTAAAGGACTCTTTAGGACATTTGTCTTATCTGGCCGACCAAGATGTGTTTCTTTCGTTAATTATTGCATTGTTATGTATATATAACAACCTTATCTCATAATGCAAATTGTATAACAAATCCCTAAATCATATATAACAACCTTGATTGTAAATCATCTAATTCTTAGGCTACCAAGATAAATGACTACCATGATGACATGCTGCAGCTACATTAGCGTAGTATTAGAAGCTAGACAATACGTATACGTCTCAACTATATATCTAGAGCTGTCAAAATGGGTCACAATCCATGGGCCAACCTGGCCCACCACGGATTAGGGCCAGGTTGGATTGAAAAAACAAATCTTTTCTAATAATTACAAAAAAATCACTCGACCCACCAGGTTGAACCCATGGTGGGCCGGGTTGGCCCTGAGTTAGCTAGCTAAAAAAAAAACCCTTTTTAGGTTCTAAGGCAATTATTCATTTCTTAGATTTGTTATTTATTAAACTTAAAAGAGTTGAAACTTATTGTAATTAATAATATTTGTTACTAAGATAATATTCTTTTATAAAATTTTGAATTTAAAGCATGATAGAAGTTGGAATTTGTTTTTTTATAAAATGATTTTTCATTATTTTTTATATTAGGTGGACCGATCCGTTTAACCGACCAACCTGTGATGGGCCAGGCCGGGCTAGTATTTTATGAACTTACTAAGAAGTAGGCCGGGTTGGGTTGGTCCACCTATTAAGCGAGCAAAGGTGGGTTAGGCCCAACAGGCTGGGCTGACCCGTTTTGACAGCTCTACATATCATCGACAATCATAGTTCTACCATATGCCTCATGTCCATTGCGTCATTCCAACCGCAATTGATTTACAATGCAAACATTGCTTGTGTAAGGACTATAGCACATGTGGTTCCTTAATGGTATTCAAAATGAACAACCTTACAATAAAGGAATATGAAAAAAAATTAAACAATGGAATAGGGCCGAAGAATTACCTTGAAAGAGTAAATTGAAAATTTTGTATCTTGTTGGAAATTACTTCACTAAAGGACTCTTTAGGACATTTGTCTTATCTGGCCGACCAAGATGCATTTCTTTCGTTAGTTATTGCATTGTTATGTATACATAACAACCTTATCTCATAATGCAAATTGTATAACAAATCCCTAAATCATATATAACAACCTTGATTGTAAATCGTCTAATTCTTAGGCTACCAAGATAAATGACTACCATGATGACATGCTGCAGCTACATGAGCGTAGTATTAGAAGCTAGACAATACGTATACGTCTCAACTCTATATCTAGAGCTGTCAAAATGGGTCACAATCCATGGGCCAACCCGACCCACCACGGGTTAGCTAGGGTTAGGTTGGATTAAAAAAAAAATCTTTTCCAATAATTGCAAAAAAATTACCCAACCCACCAGGTTGAACCCATGGTGGGCCGGGTTGGCCCACGAGTTAGCTAGCTACAAAAAAAAAAAAAAAACCCTTTTTAGGTTCTATGACAATTATTCATTTCTTAGATTTGTTATTTATTAAATTTAAAAGACTTGAAACTTATTGTAATTAATAATATTTGTTACTAAGATAATATTCTTTTATAAAATTTTGAATTTGAAGCATTATAGAAGTTGGAATTTGTTTTTTTAAATGATTTTTCATTATTTTTTATATTAGGTGGGCCGAACCGTTTAACCCACCAACCTGTGGTGGGCCAGGCCGAGCTAGTATTTTATGAACTCACTAAGAAGTGGGCCAGGTTGGGTTGGCCCACCTAGTAAGCGAGCAAAGGTGGGCTAGGCCCAACGGGACGGGCTGACCCATTTTGACAGCTCTATCTATATCACGCTATGCCAACATGCTAGCGGATATCTTTTCCAGATGTTGCTTGCAGAGTAACACACTTGTTACGGAGTGGATTAATCCCTAAATTATAGAATTGGTTACTAACCTTATATAATATATAACAATTCACAAATTCTGAAAGATATCAAAATAATTCTAGAAATCTTTTTATATTTAATCTCTAAATTTTTTTAAAATGAAAATTGAAATCAAGATAACACATTTTTTTATTTTTACATTTATTACCTAATTACCTAATATACCTAATCCTGAAAACACAAAGCCAATATAGAAAACTCTTTGATTTTTATTATTTATAGTCTAAAAAAGGATTTTTTATTTATAAAAAGGAACAAAATAATTTATAATTTACTGCGGTCAGTATTGATTAAAATTTGTTTTAATATGGCAAAATTTCAGGTTTATAAAAAATAAAAAGATAAATGTATTATTCATTATTATTCTTGTTCTAATTATTTAGAATTAAAAAATTTTGTATTAATTATTTCAAATTCAAATATTGCACCGTAATTATCTTAAACACATACATATTCTGTG
The DNA here is from genome assembly GCA_026413185.1 of Pueraria montana var. lobata. Taxonomy (NCBI): domain Eukaryota; kingdom Viridiplantae; phylum Streptophyta; class Magnoliopsida; order Fabales; family Fabaceae; genus Pueraria; species Pueraria montana. Next base: position 46,769,187 of record CM048656.1, read on the forward strand.
ACAATTGTGATTATACTACCTTTTAAAATTATTATAAATTCAAATACACAATAGTGCACCGTAATTATTAGAGTTAATTTAAAATTATATAATTATGTTATCCTAAAATAATCTTAATTACCTTAATTAAAACATATATATGTTAATATGTAATTAATTTAATTATTTCAAATTAGAAGATATACTTATTCTAATTACCTTAATTATTATATTTATATAATTTTATGAATTAAAAAATCTCTAAAAATTTGTCGCTCAATTTCATAAAATTTTCAGCTCAGACTTGTTTACTTTTATTATAACTAGTACGGTGACTCGTGTGATGCACAATCTAGTGCTATAATTGAAAAAAAAATATTAAATTACTCACTCTTAATTTTTAATAATCACATCAATATGTTTCCTCATTTTCCTATTATTCTCTGTTCTCTCAAATTATCCTTTTCAACCATGTGGCCAATCACATCTAGTTTAATTAAAAAAAAGTAAGAATTCAACAAAAATAATGTACCGTAAAAAAATTCAAATAATTTGTTGGCATACCATGTAACAATTTAAGAATTAAAAAATGAATATAGTTTATAACTCACCCATCAAATATACTTCGTCAAAGGCAGAAAGTATTTTTGAAAATGGAACAAATTCATAAAAGTTCATCGGAATGTTGTCACACTTTGCCTCTGTTACTTTGGTAGTTGACATGAAAGTTAACTTCCATTTGTGATTAGTAACTCTCCATTTTTTCACTAGACCACCTACAATAAAGTTCTCCATTATATACACTTTGCCTTCATGCAAAAGCTTTTCAAATTATAATCTTTCCTTATGGTAGCATGGATTTTAGTAGAATGCAAAAAAAATAAAAATAGAAACAGATCAAATAAAGAATAAAATAAAAAAAAAAGTTCTATGCTTTATTATCAATTTTATGCTCTTACATTGTCATCCAACAAAATCAAATCGATCAAGGCTAATTAATCACTTGGCTCTTGTTATTGAAATCAGTACTCAACCACAATCCTTCAAGCTTAATATCAGAAACCATATACATCTTTGGTATCATTTTTCAAGAAGTATCGAGAGAAAATTCATGACAAATTGACAATAGAAGAGAAGCACATTCGTTTATATTTATATTAAAATTAGGTGAGAATTGATTTTTCAATTTAGAATACACAATAAATAAATAAAATAAATAGAAAGATATAACAAAATATATATGACAAATTATAATACATAACACATATAAGAATCTTTGTAAAAAATAATTGAAAAAAAATTGGAACGATGCTCAATAGTGCAACTTAATCTTAGTAAACGTATTTATTTACAAATATATATTCATAATAATTAATTTAATTATTTAGAATTTCAAATACTTGGTATAATTACCTTGGTAGTTGTTGTCGCGTGAATGAAATTGTTACCTGGCCAAAGTGGAATTCAGCTAACTCTGAGCTCCAAAACAATTACAAAATAATCAAATGAAGATGTCAAAAGGGAGAATTTGTCTTTCGACTATGGGTTCTCAAACCACTCCAAAAAGCATTTGAAATTTGAATAAAGTGAAAACGGAAATGACAATAGAAAAAAAAAAAGATAAGAAAAAAATTTGAAATTTAAGGGCGATGACGAAGATAACAAACTGAAATTGTAAATAGCTGGAAAACAGTAAATTTGTTTGATTGATGAGAGACCATTTACATTGTCTAATTCAGCGCTATTTATTTATATTAATTCTAACAACCTATACACTGAAAAGTTTATGATCGTGCTAAGCTAACCACTATCACCACTAACTTCAAATCGGCTAACTTAACTCCAATTCTGCTATTTTTAACGCGTCTTCAAATGTCTTCATGCTCAATTGTCGTTCCTATTTTTTAGGCATACCTTGCAACCGTTCTGACCCATTATCTGAAACCACCTTATCTCCTTGATTTAAGGCAGCACTTGTCAACCTCTTTTTTTTAAAATGTATGAACTAAAAAATTCAAATATCTAGCCGACACAAATTCAAATCTTATCTTCACCTAATTTTCGGCTAATCTTCAAATTTCGGCTTATCTTAAAATTTTGAGTGTTAACAATAATAATTAACTTGATTATTCAAAATTTCAAATCAGAATACATATACTTATCATAATTATCTTATTACCTTAATTATTATATTTATATATTTTTTATCAATTAAAAATAGATAAAAATTTTCTCTAAAAATTTATGTGTTAATAATAATTAATTTAATTATTAAGAATTTCAAATCAGAATATATATACTTATCATAATTATCTTAAATACTACATTTATAGTTTTATTAATTAAAAATAGAATATACATACATATATATATATATATATATATATATATATATATATATATATATATATATATATACTTCTCATAATTACCTTAATTATTATATTTATAAAATTCTATGAATTAAAAATAGATAAAAAAATTTCTCTAAAATTTCATGGGTTGATAATAATTAATTTAATTATTCAAAATTTCAAATCAGAATATATATACTTATCATAATTACCTTAGTTACTATATTTATATAAATTTATGAATTAAAAAATAGATAAAAAATTTCTCAAAATTTCCCACTCAGATGTATAAAAATTCCCTCCAAGACTTCTTTGCTCTTATTAATATAAAGATGAAGATAAATATTAGTATATATTTATTCTATATAAATCTTTATTTTAAAATTTAGAAATTATTACTTTTATTCATTTTATTAAAATAATTTTCATCACCTTTATTACTTTTGTTAAAATAATGTTTCAATCACCTTTATTTTAATCTATATTAATAGTTATGATTTTAATATAGTTTAACATGTAATTTTCTTTTTCTAAATCATGTAAATAAGATTTTAATTAAAAATCAAGTTCACGTGCAATATTTTATAAATATTTAATGTGAATGTGTAATATTTTATAATATTTATAAAATATTTATAAACATGAAATCTTTTAATTTTCAAAATTTAATTTTAATCATTATATCTATCAAAAAAATTAAATATTATAATTCACAATAAAACACACACACACACACACACACAATATATATATATATATATATATATATATATATATATATATATATATATATTAGCCAATCAATTATGTGACTTGTCCTACCGTTAAATAAATTTTATTGTTATTGTTTTTAATGCAATTAATAAGTACATATTGATTTTTAAAATTAATTTTTAATGTAAAAACAATAATTTGGTTACAAAGTTATTTTGTATGAACGAAATAATCAATATTGCCTTTACTTTTGGTGGGAAAAATTGTCTATCATTTTCTATCTCTCTGACAATTAGGGATGGCAAAAAAATCCACACCTGTGGATATCTGCGGATAAAACCTGCAACGGATAATAAATAGGTATCTTTAACGGATACCGACGGGTAACGCGTACGAATATTTTCACTACCTGTTTGTTAACGGGCGAGGACGGGTATTGTGGTACCCGTATCCACGAATACCCGTTACCCGTTAATATTAAAATACTTAAATATTTTTATATATATTTTTATTGGTACTTATGTTTTGAAGTATAATTTTATGTAGACTTATATTTTAGTTTATACTTTAAAGAGTAATTTTTTGATAATTTTGTTTGGAGCTCACAAAATAAATTTTTTATTTATTCATTTTTTATTTTTTAAGAATTATCCATGGATATTTTTAACTGTGTAGAATATTTGAATAACTTTTGTTGTAAATATTAAAATTATTTTTTAAAAAAAAACATTAGAATAAATAAAAATTATAATAAAAGTGTTTTTAAAATATTTTTTATTTTTTTTAAATATTCACGGATATCCACGGATATTTAAAAAATTCATGGGTAGTTGCTTAACGGGTACCCGTGCGTGTAACAGGCGGGCACGGGCTGATATTTACCTCGCGGGGCGGGTAGCAAGTGACTACTACCCGTACCCGCCCGCGCCGTTGCCATCCCTACTGACAATAACTTTATAGAATATTATACAATATTAAAGAATCAAATCAAACAATTATACTCAATAATATTAACAAAAAATTAAATGAAATCAAATAATAATAATAATAATAATAATAATAATAATAATAATAATAATAATAATAATTAGATACTGACTATAATAATAAAGATCATGTTTGACTTTTATCAATAATTGAATGCAATTTGAAATTTTCTGATTGAATATTATTATAAAAGCAAATAAATTTTAATTGAATCAACGTGGTGTTGCCATTTGGCATTTTGCTACGTGACATGGATTTTGAGTGGGAAAAAATCTTCAGCCTCATTTACTTTAAATAATGAGATATTTGCTTATTTTTACAAAATTAAGTGTCACATTCTGGCTCATATAGACATAAATATATCAATTAAATAATTACAATTTAACATACACTCTTTCTCACAAAATAATTGTCTAGTGAGAAATTCTTGCATGAACATAAATTCAATACCTCATCCTTACATACAACCAATGAAAAATTCATAACTAATAAAAAAAATGCTAACATGTAAAATAAAAAGAATTAACATTTATAATTAAAATAAAAACCCACAAACCTTTCCTCCATTTACATATAAAAAAGGAAACCCATGATTCTTTCTTCCATTTATGTATAAAATTGTAAAATTCAAAAACTTAAAAAATAATGCAATGAGATAATAAAAAATTAACCAAAAATCCACAACCATATATATTTTTTCAATACAAATTCAATAGCTTTTTCCTACAGCTTACTACTATTATTATCTCAAACCAATATGAACAAAACTTAAATCCAGGTACACAAAATTGACTTACAATGCATATCCCAAATTGAGAAACAATAATTCATTAAGAAACTATTAATAAGGAGTAGTCAAGAAATCACACCTTATATATATATATATATATTTGGTACCATGTTATTGGTACAGAGTATCTACCGGCTTTGTGTAACATCCCAAAATTACGGAACTTAGAAATAAATAATAAAGAGACCTCTTTTATGGAATAGTCTATATATTTAATGGTTAAAGGATACCCTTAGGCATTATTAATAATAGTTACCTCATATTAAGAGTTGACAGGAATAAGATAATAGGCACTAGATGGGGAGCCAAGGCCCAAGATAGGCCAAGGCCCACTAAGCCCACACACACACCCCGGTTTAAATTGGAGAAGAGAGGGAGAGTTAGAAAGAGAAAGTAAAAGAAAGAAAGAGAGTTAGAGAGAAGGAGGAGAAAAAGGAAGAAGAGGAAGAGAAGAGGAGCATAGCATAGATCAGAGACTCAGTGCCCCGGAGCTTAGATCCAAGACCCCACAGTGTGAGTGCTTCCCCTTCACCCTCCTATGTTCTGTTGTTTGTGTCTGAAACCCTTTTCCCTCTTTTCCCCTTATTAGTTCTTAGTTAGGTTTTTGATGGATTTGAGGAGTCAAGCTTGATTGGGGAGTGTTTAAGTCTGTTTGAGGGTTGGGTTTTGATGTAGATATGTTTTAGACTTGATCCCGCATGTTTGGAAGAGGTTGGGAGGCCATGGATGGCCATGAGATCAGAAATGCGAAGGTTCGTGGTTCTGCAGAGTCGTAGACTCTCACTTAAGCGAGCTGTTTTCGTCGCTTAAGCGAGGAGTCACTAGGATTTGGAGGTGCTTCTGGAATTCGCGCTTAAGCTCAGAAAATCTGGCGCTTAAGCGTGGCTCTGGCGTTTAAGCTAAAAAAATCTGGCGCTTAAGCTTAACTCTGGCGCTTAAGCATAGAGACCTGGCGCTTAACCTTAAGACTCCAAGGAATAGGATTGTCAGTCTAGCTTAAGTGAGATCAGGTTCTAGCTTAAGCGTAGGTATGACAAGAGAGCAGTTTGGGAACCCTTTTCCAGGGGACCTTTGGAAGAATATAAGGGCTATAGATATATAGTTCCTTCCCAAGCTTTTATCCATGTTTATGTATGATTGTTTGATGCTATGTGATGATTGATTGTTTATGATAATGGTAGTGGTATTCTTGTGGTTATGCCTTATGCTTAGGATTAATTGTATGTAAAGATAAACCTTTTTAATAAAAGACACTTAAAATACTTAAGACTATACCTATTCCTCTTAGAGAAAGGTGGGGAGTTACCCCTAAGTTTCAGAAAAGGTTTCTAAGCAAAGTTTACTGTTTCATGAAAGGTTTTTAGAAAGAGACATCCCCTTAGTGACATAGGGTGGAACCTTCCCCGGTACCAGTCACGTCCGAGAGCTGCACGCTCGACGTACAACGGTGTGCAAAGGGCTAAGGATCCTATATGTCACTAAGGAGTGATGAGTTTTAGAAAGATTATGAAGAGAAGTCTTTAAGAAAAGGTTTTGTGAAAGAATTTTCAAAGGAAAGTTGTGATCCCAATAAAGGGAATAAGTCATGTTTTAGGGCTAAGAGGCCCCCTAGTGGTGAGTGACGGGGACCGTCACCCTGACACCCATGGGGAAAATAACCTTCTTCATAGGGAGAAGGGGTTCTTCATAGAGAAGAACAAGATAGAGAAGAGACTCCTCCTTATAATGGAGTTGTAGTCAACCCACTTGGTCCGATGGGGATTAATTAAAGGTTATTTCAAGAGGGGCGCCTCTTGTTGTCTAGAGCTCAGCCAAATTAATAAAATAGGCGGTGGAAGTGAAATTTAAATAAAGAGATAATGCAAACGACACAGTTGTAGAAACAATCTATGATATGTTGATGTGCTTGATGTATGTATGTTCTATGTTAGAACACGAGAGGAGTCATGAGCCTAGTTGCTAGGTGAGTGATGTAAGATAAGTCTATACATTAGATGAGGAAGTATGTAGCTGTATACTACCCGTAGAGGTAGGAAAGGGGTTACAGTTAAACCCTAGAAAGCAAAGGTAAGCTACCCAGAGAGGTATGCTAGATGGTATGCCTCGCAGAGAGAGGCGATGTAAGCCAAAGTTGGGCAAGTCAGAGGAAAGAAAGGTTACACATGTTCTCATCCAATGTTATAGAAAAGTGAGACCCTAGTGAGTGGTCAAGAGTAACAGAAAGATGTTTAGGTTCTTTAGTGCACTAGTGGCCCTAGATTTGGCATAAGAGGCCAACTCTATGTGCCTCAGCAAAGGTCAAGGTATGACCCTACGAAACAGTACTGTCTATGTGATGAGGTAATAACTGTGAGTGTGAGTACTAAGAAAAGAAAAGAGAAGCCATGAAAGTAAGTAAGAGGTCTCTATAATAGAGAGTCAGCCTAGAGTCCTCAGAGCACTCAGTGAGACATTATGTCTCATCCCTTTAGTTTCCATGTTTTTACAGGTTAGCAGGTGCACACCTTGTGGGAGGAGCTCAGAGCTGCTTTCCAGGAGGAAGATGTTATTAGTATAGCCATGTATAATATCCAATGTATGGGAATTTTAGTTTATGTTTATGCACCCTTCTTATGTTTTGTATGACACTTACGTGTCAAGAGCTTTGTAGTACATATATTTCATGTAATATAAGTTTAAGTTTTAGTTTCTGCATAGTAAACTCTGATATTCTTATATGCTAATTTCTATTAATTTAGCAATATAAGGAAACAAAGGTAATATCCTACAGGGTGTTACACTTTGCCGATGACTAATCTTCGTCGGAGAACCTGACTAGCCACCTTTAGTTAGGTTCTTCCCTTCCAACCACATTTTTTCCATCCATAAAACTCGAACCCGAGACCTTGCTTAAGGGGACCAAGTCCAGCACCACTCGGACCAATGACTTGTTTTGTTGGTAATCACACTTTATATTTAGGCAATTACAAAAATTCCATTTTATATTAAATAAGTAAATAAGTATTGATATATATATTTGGTAAAAAAAAAAGTATTATTGATATTCAAATATCATAATCCTTTTATCAAACATAAAATTAGGAATGCAATCAAAATGTGTTCTATAAATAGAAGAATTTTTGTCGTAGCTAATTATTTTGAGGAAGATTTCTTAGCTTATTGCTCGTGAGGTTCAAACCATGTGCTACAAAGAGGAAAAATATTTTCTCGCCCTACCCAGAGCCACAAACACCTACAATCAAAGAACAAAGGATAAACAAAGACTAAATAAAAAAGAAATAGAAAAAGGAAAAATAAAAAGCTGATAGAAACGGAACACTTACGTGCAATATAAATAGAAATAGAAATAGAAAGATTATAATTACAAATAGAAATTATTATAAATGTTGTGATAGAAAGATAATAACAGAAATTATTAATGTGATTATTTTTTTTTTAATGTGATTGGTATTTATCATATGATAAACTTGATTATTTACCATAAAGGAAAGGATCGTTATCGTTCTCATAAGATGATTGTTATCTTTTTAATGTGATTTTTATTTACAAACAAAATTTGTGCAATCTTTTTTTTATTGTGATAGAAAGCTAATAATGGAAATTATTAGTTTACTTTTATATTTATTAATTTTACATAAATGATAATTAAAAATCTATTTATTAATTTCTTTTAATGCATTTATGACGGTAATAGAACTTAAATTTAAAAAGTTACATTTATTTGATTTTAATTATTCTGACATTTTTTTAGAATGTGAAATTACATTATTATCCCTGAAATGTTTGCTGGAAAAATATTTCTGCTGGATGTATATTCCTTAAAATAATAAAGGATAAATAGAAATAGAAATAGAAATAGAAAGATTATAATTACAAATGGAAATTGTTATAAACGTTGTGATAAAAAGATAATAATGAAAATTATTAATGTGATTGTTATCTTTTTAATGTGATTGGTATTTATCATATGAAATTATTAACATGATTATTTACCATAAAGGAAAGGATTGTTATTGTTCTCATAAGATGATTGTTATCTTTTTAATGTGATTTTTATTTACAAATGAAATTTATGCAATCTTTTTTTTTTATTGTGATAGAAAGCTAATAATGGAAATTATTATTTTACTTTTATATTTACTAATTTTATATAAATGATAATTAAAAATTTGTTTATTATTTTTTTAATGCATTTATGACAGTAATAGAATTTAAATTTAAAAGTTACATTTATTTGATTTTAATTATTTTGACTTTTTTTAGAATGTGAAATTATATTATCATCCCTGAAGTTTTTTGGGGGGAAATATTTCTGTTAGGTGTATTTTTTTTTAAGTAATAAAGGATAAGCCGTAGATTTAATACTCAGAAGAAAGGATAAAGATTCAATACTAAGAGAATAACTAAATATTAAAATAGTATTTCATTAATGGACTAAGAAAGAAAATTCTTAAAGTTTTTAAAAGAAAAAATAAAAATAAAAATAATCCTCACTCGGTGATAGTAAGTGAGACTTTAAAACTTTATATGTGTAAACTTTTTTTCAGAAAAAAAAAAATAACATTAGAAGTGAGATGAATATGTTTTGAAATAAAAAAATTGAAGCAAATTGATTTTAGAGATGAAAACTAGAATTTACAAACTTTATAATTAATATTATAATATTTTAGATTAAAAATGTCTGAGAAAAATAAGCTTAAGCAATCGTTGACCATTTTGGTAATTATTGAGAAAAAGTTAATATATACGATAGTATCTTTACAATAAAAATAGGGTAAGGATAATTTCATTTAAATAAAAATCTGTATTTCTTATTATTGGCAATATTGAAATTTATTTAGTAAATTTCTCATTACATTTAAGCATTTAAAAATTTAAATCCTTGAGTGATGCAAATAAGTAAGGTAATTTTAATATTTAAAATTCTTGATGATTAAGAAAATATTTTATAATTTTCTTAGAGAAACTATAATTGCATGAGATTATCGTGAATCCTGTGTCATGGTCGCAGCTACTCCTGTATGCCTACAAATACTTATTAAACTATTAAACTTAATATATATTTCTTAAACTTATGAATTTTCAAATAAGTCTATGTATATTAAAAAAAATATTATTAAATAAAAAAAAATCACACACATACATATTAAAATATACAACATTAAAAATTAATTTTTTTAATATTTTTATAAAAGGTAATTTATAAAACATTTTTAAATAGAAAAAATTCAATAGAATACATTAAAATTTATTAGAAACACATATTAAAATATACAAAATTTAAAAATTATAATTTCTAATATTGTTTTTGAGATATAATATGTAGAAATTGAGATATAATAATAATAATAATAATAATAATAATAATAATAATAATAATAATAATAATAATAATAATAATAATAATATATCTCTTAATTACTATCTTTAATTATTAGTCTAAGTAAATAATTATGGATTATTTTAACCTTTACTATACATCTAAAAAAATTTTATTTTAATTATTATGGTTGACAAAAATATCTTAAAATGAATATTAATATGTTTTTAAAATTATTTAAATTTTGTTATATGTTAACAATTGATTTAATCTAATCTTTTTAACTTATTATACTTTTATTTTATGCATATAATATAGTAAGTGGAATTTTATTTACTAAAAATAATTAAATGAACAATTAAAAGCATAGAAGTTATGCTATTTATAAGATATTTATATATCAAGTAAATTAAGTCACATTAATATATATATATATATATATAATAAAAAATAAAAAATAAATAAAACAATGTGATTGAAAATATCTGAGTAAAACACTAGAAGATGGACATTCAGCTAGGCACCAACATGAACCAAGAAACAAATAAATTAAGCGGGCAACAACAAAAATATCTGAGTAAGTGGTGGTGCCAATGATTACATTTACACACGATATATCTAATAAGGTTAAAAATCAGACATTTTATAAGTTTATAAATAGCGTTCCATCCTTTACACCCCAATTTGGGAAGAGAAGAAGATGGGATTAAACAGTGGAATGGGATCCATCATGTGTCATCCTCTCCCATCTTCATTTTTGTAAACCAAACAAGGGATTATTTTCATCCTCCACTCCATCCCCCTCCATCAATCCAAAATAAGCATCCGTTACACACTCGTAACCTTTCTTCTTTGCTAGGGTTCGTCAAAGGTATGTTTCCTCTTCTCCCTTTAGTTTGAATTGATTGTTTGGTGTGTTTAGGTTCAATCGTCTTTGCAAGGGTCCTCATTGGTCTTCACATTCTCCCTCTCGTTATCACTTAACGGTATTTGAGTTATATTCCTCATCTTTTCTTCTTCTTATATAGATGTTTTTGACTTGGAATGTAATTTTTTTTAGCCATGACTTGTTATTCATTATATCAAGTTCCAGTTACACAGAAGTTTGGCTAACCAAAAATTGAAGAATTAGCGTATTGTGGAGCAAAAGAATTTACTCATTGTGGTAAGTTTTGTTCCCTAAAGTTTGCAACGTTGATTGATATTCCCTATTTTCATTAACGAATTTAAAAGAATGAAAAAGGTAGGATAAGACCAAAGAAAATGAAGTTGGTTGGTTTGACGTTGTTGTTACGGATAGTGAAGAACTCTAATCATTACAATATTCTGTGCATATCCTTCTTATCCCTTTCTTCTCTTGCTATTGGATGATCTTTTGCAATTATTGTGTTATTATAACTATATATTCCTTTTCCTTTTATTTTTCTTTTGTACATACTTTATTTTGTGCATACTTTATTCTCTTGATATGCACCTTTAGTGTAGAAGGATAGTATAATATTTTAGTGATACACACAATAAATCAGAAGTTGGAAGGAATATCTCAGAATAAAGAAACTCTTATTGTTCCTCCTCTTTTGTTTTTAACTTTATAACATATCTACTATTATACTAAAATGCATACCTAATTATTTTATTGACCATCGAACGACTTTATTGCTTCATGTATTATCCTCTTCCTAAGCTAATTATATTATAAAGATTGCCAAATGAATAATACTACAATGGATGCTAAGCCATAGCCGAGTCCCATTGACTAAAGTTAATTCAATTGATGCTATTTATAAAATGCTAACATCTGTAAATTAAGTCTTATTCAACACTAAATAAGAGTCTTCCTAAAAGTTCCTCTTTATATGCAAACCAAATTAGTCCCTAAATTACATGTTTTCAATTGTGCTTCTTTGCTTTCTCTTCCTTATATACATGCTTCCTGCCAAGCTTGTCTTTGTTTGTTCCCCCCCTCCAAAAGAACATTATACAATGTCATTAAATTCTCTCTTCACATTTTTTTTTCTTTTGCAATTTGGCATAAATTGGTCAAGGTCATGCATGATGTTCACTGTTCTCTCCCTTCCCAACCAAATTAATTAGTTTTATGAACTTTTGAGATTTGTTTAAATGTTGTAGATGTAGATTCTTAGTCTTGTGTGTAGCTCTACTTCTGTTTGACGAAAAGCATATAACAATCTAGTTGCCTCTATACACATGCGCGCACACGCACATACAAATTTGAAGTTTAATTTTATGTTTTAATTTCAAATTTGGCTAAGAGCTGCCACACACAAATATGCATTCACCACAAATCATTCTTATTGTTTGTGCCTTTAAGAAGACATTTAGATAGAGCAAGATTTTATTGTGAAAAGTTTACCAAGATAAAGAAAGATTAATTGGGATTTATTATACTTGGGATAAAGAAAGATTAATTGAATCTTGCAATAGGAATTTCAACCCTTCAAATGTCTCAAATGCAAGAGCAAATATCTCAAATGAGTGAAGAGCATATGTCTCAAATGATAGAGGAGCAGATGTCTCAAATGAGAGAGCAAATGCTTCAAATGAGAGAGCAGATGCAAACACAATTGCAAATACAGTCACAGTCACAAATACAACAGATGCAAAGGCAATTGCAAACACAAATGCAGGTGCAGATGGAGGCACAATTGAAGGCTCAAATAGAGATGAAGGCAAAATTGAAGGAGATGAAGGAAGAGATGCAGGCACAAATGCGGACACAGATGGAGTTTTTTCGAACATAAAATATTGCATGCCTTAAAAAAATGAATTGTTTACTTTTTTTGTCTGGTTATTGAACTTTGGGTTAAATAATGTTTTTCTTATTATCCTTTGTAAGACTTTATGACAGATTTTGATTTATGTTGAAACATTTGTTTACTGCACTTTAATGATTTATCGGTTAATCATGCTTTTTATTTTTTCTTTGATTAATATAGGTTCAGTTATATCATGTGTTAATTTCAAATATAGAGCGTACTGTAATAAATGAAATATGCCTTGATAATTTTGTTTAATTTCAGATACAGGTGTACACTGAAATAAAATCAACTTGAATATTTTTGTGAGAGAATAGCAAGGGAATCATGTGCGAAGAAATAATTTGTTTAAGGGTGAGGGATTTGTGGGAGAATAACGAAGGATTTTAGTGAAGGAATAACAAGGGAATAGTGAAGGAATAACGAGGGTATATCTGTGAGGAGAAGTTCATGGAAGTGGCAAGGGAAAATTGAAGGATTAACGAAGAAAGTATTGTGAGGGATTAGCATAGGATAAATTGTGAATGATTTGCGAAGGGTTAGTGAGCGAGAGTTGTTGCTAATTAGCAAGGGGATTATCTACATTTGACCACATGATTAGCGAGGAAATTTGCAAAGGATTTGCTAGGGATTTGTACAAAATTAGAAAAGGATTGTGAAGAAGGATTCCCATCACAAATTAGCAACTTATTTTATAGTAAAAAGTATCCCTCGCTAATGCGATTAGCGAGGGATTAGCAAGGAATGTTTCCCTCGCTAATTAGTGAATTTCTTGTAGTGTTAATTTATTTTTATCTTTGTTGTGATTGATTCAAAATATTAACGTTGGTACTCAATAAGCTTTTATATTGTCCTATGCTTGATAGTTAGTCTTTAACGTAACAATTGATATCAAGTAATTAAAGACAATTGAATTGTTAAGAAGCCTACTATAGGCGAATTGGAGACTTGGTATTGAAGGAATGTGAGACCTTCTAGTGAAATACTTAATGGATATCAATTCTAATTAGACCAACTAAAATCATATCGTTGTCTATTGAACCTTAGGTCCTAAAGTATATATATCTTATTAGGAGATGCAAATTTTGTAGTGGAGGTCAAGGAGACCTTAAATGTGATTTACTCATAACATAAATTGTAAATATATAATAAAACTAGCATAATAACCAGTGCCCTGCATGGGTATTAAGTTTACAATCTACATTTTTTATACTATTATGTTTTTTAATTTTTTTTTTAAATTTTATATAAGTATATTTTAGTAGATATATATATATATATATATTCACAATTATTTATATTTTTTACACACACAATTATATATATATATATTCACAATTATTTATATTTTAGTAGATATATATATATATATATATATATATATATATAATTAATTGTGATATATTCGGATAATTTTATATTTATACATGTCTCATATCATTTTAATTTATATAAATGATTGTCTAAAAAACTATTATCTTTAAAAATATTTTTTCATTTGTATATAACTTAAATATATACATAAATTTAATAAAAAATTATATTACATATTGTAAATATTTTTTTTTTAAATGTTTCCATCAAAAAAGAAAAAAAATTACTTAAGGCCCCACTGCATTCACACGTGGGGAACTATAACACTATGATTTTTCATAATGTATGATTAAGTATTGGATTTAAGATATAAGAGACATTAAATTTAAATACTCCCACAGCTTTAACCGTAGCAAGCCTCTTCTCCTTCTCTCATTTCTCACTTTTCTTCCTTCCTCTCTGTAACGATGTGGTTTTCCTAATTGTATGATTAAGTGTTTGATTAATAATGCAAGAGCAAATTAAATTTAAGTTATGTTGATTGATATAATAATTAACTTAAGTTCTATGTTTTGTTATGTGCCATAGTGTTATTGTGAGATTTTTGGGACTTTTACGTAAATCCCTTGAGTTGTAGAAAAAAAAAGAGAAGGGGGTGTCCTTAGAGGAAGTATAGGTGCGAAAAGTAAAAATTTTAAATAAAACCCAAGCTTTGAACGTGCAAAGCTTCACTTCTCTCATTTCTTCCATTTTCTTCTCCCTCTCTAAGCTTCTCTTTTCCTCTCAAGAGATTGGGTTTTTGAAATTCACTCAAAGAGGACTTTGTTTCCTTAATCTCTAGAGCTTCTTTGATTGATTTCTAGTTGGTAAGTACCCCTCTTCTTCTCCTTTGGTCTCTTAAGTTCTTTTTCCTTCTCCCACCAAGTAGACATGAAATGGGTCTCATGTAGAATCTTGGTTGGTGTTAAAATTTGATTGAAGCTTGTTTTGATGTTGGTTTAGGTTCCTCCTAGTAGATTCTATAGCACAAATTGGGGAAGGATCACTCAAGAACCTCAAATTTCTCCTCCTAGTTTCTCTTTTAAGAAATTTCAAGAGTATAGGGTAAGGGAAACTTCCTTGTGAATTCTATTTTCAGTTTAAGTGTGGTTGAGAGTTAGGGGGCTCAACCACATACAACATGCATGCCCCTCTTGTTGTTTATGTTGTGTTGCTTGGTGTTTGAACTTGAGATATTGATGGAATGGGTTGGGAACCCTGACAGTGGCTTGTGGGATTTGCATGTACTGTCTTTGGATTGTTTAATCTTTGAAATTGATTGGGAAGGCTCCTAAAACAAAGGAGACCATGCCCAAATTTTCTTGAAATTATTTGGTAAGCTTTGCATGTGAAAATCAAGTCACAAAATAAAGTGGCAGTGATTGTTTGGTTCGTCCAGCTCTGTACAGTCCCCACGGTTTTATGATTTTTGGAAGATCTAACTGATGGTTTTTTATGAAATTTGTTTTGAATTTGCCTATAGTAGGCTTCTTAACAATTCAATTGTCTTTAATTACTTGATATCAATTGTTACATTAAAGACTAACTATCAAGCATAGGACAATATAAAAGCTTATTGAGTACCAACGATAATATTTTGAATCAATCACAACAAAATTAAAAATAAATTAACACTACAAGAAATTCACTAATTAGCGAGGGAAACATTCCTTGCTAATCCCTCGCTAATCGCATTAGCAAGGGATACTTTTTGCTATAAAATAAGTTGCTAATTTGTGATGGTAATCCTTCTTCACAATCATTCTCTAATTTTGTACAAATCCCTAGCAAATCCTTTGCAAATTTCCTTGCTAATCATGTGGTCAAATGTAGATAACCCCCTTGCTAATTAGCAACAACTCTCGCTCACTAACCCTTCGCAAATCATTCACAATTTATCCTATGCTAATCCCTCACGATACTTTCTTCATTAATCCTTCAATTTTCCCTTGCCACTTCCATGAACTTCTCCTCACAGATATACCATCGTTATTCCTTCACTATTCCCTTGCTATTCCTTCGCTAAAATCCTTCGTTATTCTCCCACAAATCCCTCACCCTTAAACAAATTATTTCTTCGCACATGATTCCCTCGCTATTCTGTCACAAAAATATTTAAGTTGATTTTATTTCAGTGTACACCTATATCCGAAATTAAACAAAATTATCAAGGCATATTTCATTTATTATAGTACGCTCTATATTTGAAATTAACACATGATATAATTGAACCTATATAAATCAAAGAAAAAATAAAAAGCATGATTAACCCATAAATCATTAAAGTGCAGTAAAAAAATGTTTCAACTTAAATCAAAATCTGTCATAAAGTCTTACAAAGGATAATAAGAAAAACTTTATTTAACCCAAAGTGCAATAACCAGACAAAAAAAGTAAACAATTCATTTTTTAAGGCATGCAATATTTTATGTTCGAAAAAACTCCATCTGTGTCCGCATTTGTGCCTGCATCTCTTCCTTCATCTCCTTCAATTTTGCCTTCATCTCTGTTTGAGCCTTCAATTGTGCCTCCATCAGCACCTGCATTTGTGTTTGCAATTGCCTTTGCATCTATTGTATTTGTGACTGTGACTGTATTTGCAGCTGTGTTTGCATCTGCTCTCTCATTTAAGACATCTGCTCTTATATCATTTGAGACATTTGCTCTTGCATTTGAGACATTTGAAGGGTTGAAATTCCTATTGCAAGATTCAATTAATCTTTCTTTATCCCAAGTATAATGAATCCTAATTAATCTTTCTTTATCATGGCAAATTTTGTACAATAAAATCTTGCTCTATCTAAATGTCTTCTTAAAGGCACAAATAATAAGAATGATTTGTGGTGAATGCATATTTGTGTGTGGAAGCTCTTAGCCAAAGTTGAAATTAAAACATAAAATTAAACTTCAAATGTGTGTGTACGTGTGCGTGCGTGTGTATAGAAGCAACTAGATTGCTATATGCTTTTGGTCAAACAGAAGTAGAGCTACACACAAGACTAAGAATCTACATCTACAACATTTAAACAAATCTCAAAAGTTCATAAAACTAATTAATTTGGTTGGGAAGGGAGAGAACAATGAACATCATGCATGACCTTGACCAATTTATGCCAAATTGCAAAAGAAAAAAAAATGTGAAGAGAGAATTTAAGGACATATTGTATAATGTTCTTTTGGAGGGGGGGAACAAACAAAGGCAAGCTTGGCAGGAAGCATGTATATAAGGAAGAGAAAGCAAAGAAGCACAATTGAAAACATGTAATTTAGGGACTAACTTGGTTTGCATATAAAGAGGAACTTTTAGGAAGACTCTTATTTAGTGTTGAATAAGACTTAATTTACAGATGTTAGCATTTTATAAATAGCATCAATTGAGTTAACTTTAGTTAATGGGACTCGGCTATGGCTTAGCATCCATTCTAGTATTATTCATTTGGCAATCTTTATAATATAATTAGCTTAGGAAGAGGATAATACATGAAGCAATAAAGTCATTCGATGGTCAATAAAATAATTAGGTATGCATTTTAGTATAATAGTAGATATGTTATAAAGTTAAAAACAAAAGAGGAGGAACAATAAGAGTTTCTTTGTTCTGAGATATTCCTTCCAACTTCTGATTTATTGTGTGTATCACTAAAATATTATACTATCCTTCTACACTAAAGGTGCGTATCAAGAGAATAAAGTATGCACAAAATAAAGTATGTACAAAAGAAAAATAAAAGGAAAAGGAATATATAGTTATAATAACACAATAATTGCAAAAGATCATCCAATAGCAAGAGAAGAAAGGGATAAGAAGGATATGCACAGAATATTGTAATGATTAGAGTTCTTCACTATCCGTAACAACAACGTCAAACCAACCAACTTCATTTTCTTTGGTCTTATCCTACCTTTTTCATTCCTTTAAATTCGTTAATGAAAACAGGGAATATCAATCAACGTTGCAAACTTTAGGGAACAAAACTTACCACAATGAGTAAATTCTTTTGCTCCACAATACGCTAATTCTTCAATTTTTGGTTGGCCAAACTTCTGTGTAACTGGAACTTGATATAATGAATAACTAGTCATGGCTAAAAAAAATTACATTTCAAGTCAAAAACATCTATATAAGAAGAAGAAAAGCTGAGGAATATAACTCAAATACCGTTAAGTGATAACGAAAGGGAGAATGTGAAGACCAATGAGGACCCTTGCAAAGACGATTGAACCTAAATGCACCAAACAATCGTGAACCTAAACACACCAAGCAATCAATTCAAACTAAAGGGAGAAGATGAAACATACCTTTGACAAACCCTAGCAAAGAAGAAAGGTTACGAGTGTGTAACAAATGCTTATTTTGGATTGATGGAGGGGGATGGAGTGGAGGATGAAAATAATCCTTTGTTTGGTTTACAAAAATGAAGATGGGAGAGGATGACACATGATGGATCCCATTCCACTGTTTAATCCCATCTTCTTCTCCTCCCAAATTGGGGGTGTAGAGGATGGAACGCTATTTATAAACTTATAAAATGTCTGATTTTTAACCTTATTAGATATATCGTGTGTAAATGTAATCATTGGCACCACCACTTACTTAGATATTTTGTTGTTGCCCGCTTAATTTATTTGTTTCTTGGTTCATGTTGGTGCCTAGCTGAACGTCCATCTTCTATTGTTTTACTCGGATATTTTCAATCACATTGCTTTATTTATTATTATTTTATTATATATATATATATATATATATATATATTAATGTGACTTAATTTACTTGATATATAAATATCTTATAAATAGCATAACTTCTATGCTTTTAATTGTTCATTTAATTATTTTTAGTAAATAAAATTCCACTTACTATATTATATGCATAAAATAAAAGTATAATAAGTTAAAAAGATTAGATTAAATCAATTGTTAACATATAACAAAATTTAAATAATTTTAAAAACATATTAATATTCATTTTAAGATATTTTTGTCAACCATAATAATTAAAATAACAATTTCTTAGATGTATAGTAAAGGTTAAAATAATTCATAATTATTTACTTAGAATAATAATTGAAGATAGTAATTAAGAGATAAATTATTATTATTATTATTATTATTATTATTATTATTATTATTATTATTATTATTATATATCTCAATTTCTATATATTTAAATTTTCTATTTTAAAAAATGTTTTATAAAGTACATTTCAAAAACTGTATTAGAAATTATAATTTTTTAATTTTGTATATTTTAATATGTGTTTCTAATAAATTTTAATGTATTCTATTGAATTTTTTCTATTTAAAAATGTTTTATAAATTACCTTTTATAAAAATATTAAAAAAAATTAATTTTTAATGTTGTATATTTTAATATGTATGTGTGTGATAGTTGTTTTTTTATTTAATAATATATTTTTTTAATATACATAGACTTATTTGAAAATTCATAAGTTTAAGAAATATATATTAAGTTTAATAGTTTAATAAGTATTTGTAGGCATACAGGAGTAGCTGCTACCACGACACAGGATTCGCGATAATCTCATGCAATTATAGTTTCTCTAAGAAAATTATAAAATATTTTCTTAATCATCAAGAATTTTAAATATTAAAATTACCTTACTTATTTGCATCACTCAAGGATTTAAATTTTTAAATGCTTAAATGTAATGAGAAATTTACTAAATAAATTTCAATATTGCCAATAATAAGAAATAAAGATTTTTATTTCAAATGAAATTATCCTTACCCTATTTTTCTTGTAAAGATACTATCGTATATATTAACTTTTTCTCAGTAATTACCAAAATGGTCAACGATTGCTTAAGCTTATTTTTCTCAGACATTTTAAATCTAAAATATTATAATATTAATTATAAAGTTTGTAAATTCTAGTTTTCTTCTCTAAAATCAATTTGCTTCAATTTTTATTTCAAAACATATTCATCTCACTTCTAACGTTATTTTTTTTTTCTGAAAAAAATTTACACATATAAAGTTTTAAAGTCTCACTTACTATCACCAAGTGAGGATTATTTTTATTTTTATTTTTCTTTTAAAAACTTTAAGAATTTTCTTTCTTAGTCCATTAATGAAGTACTATTTTAATATTTAGTTATTCTCTTAGTATTGAATCTTAGCAACTTTTATTTTGATACTGTGTCAAGATAACTTCGTTTCGAGGCTCATCTGCGACTCACAATGTGGGTGTTCTGTTTTTGGTGTTCTATTGGAACATGTCTCAGTTTTTCCCAATTTTACACTTGTGTAATTATCTTTTCTTTTTTGAGTTTGTACCATTAAAAACTAGACAAAACAAGATTTTTAACCATATAAATTACGAAAATTATCATGCACAACTTCTAAATTAACTTTTTGAAAAGGAACAGGGCAAGGGTTTGGAGCTCTGTTTGGAGTCCGAAATTTAGGCTGTTAGAGAAAATTTTACTGGGAATAATTGGGAATGAATTTGAAGACATGGGATACCATTTTTGAAATACCAATGTGTTACTTTTATCCTGTAAAAATTCCAGCTCAAAACAAGTTTGGGAAGTGTTAGAAAAGTTAATTTCTTTGAACCATGTTCGCTGTAAAGTCAAATTCGGTACTGTCAACTTGTAGGAATTTTAGAAAATTCTCTAGATGTCTATTTTAGAATAGTGGTATGAGAGCTAGTTGCATCTTTTGAACAAAACTTTGGGGATAGGTCTGTTATGTTTTTGCTGTGTGTGATTGATATGATGGGTATAAGGCTTTAGCCAAGGTTATTCTCTAACTTGGTTTGGTCCTATGTTAGGATGGTGAGACCACCTAGACCTCCTCCTCCTCCTCCATCTGATATGGCCCAAATGGCCCATGCTATAGAGGTGATGGCAACTGCAATGCAACAGCAGAGTGCCACCGTGGCTAATCAACATCAAGCAGCTTTAGCACAGCTTGATGCCACTCAAGTTGTTGCCCAAGCAGCTCAAGCAGCAATTCCACGTGAATATCAAGGGTTAGCTGAATTCAGGAAGAATGATCCCCCACAATTCAAAGGAGACTCTGATCCAAATGTAGCTGATCACTGGATTAAGGAGCTAGAGAAGATCTTTAGGGCAATGGCATGTCCCGAAGATAGAAAGGTTACTTATTCCACTTATATGTTAGCTGACGAAGTAGAGTTCTGGTGGCATGGAACTCGACAAATGATGGAAGCACGTGGAGAACCCCTCACTTGGGGAAACTTCAGGGAGAGCTTTCTGGAGAGGTATTTTCCAAACAGTGCTAGATATGCCAAGAAAGTTGAATTCATGAAGTTAGAGCAAGGCAACATGGTAGTTCATGAATATACGACTAAGTTTGAACACTTAGCTCATTTTTATTCTCAAGCATCTGATGCCTTGAGCTCCTGACTGAGCTACAACTGGACTTCCCCAAGGCTACTGGGGTTTAGAATAAGGTTTCTTCTGAAAACTCCCCTTCCTATTACCAGAGGATCCATCACCATGAGTCCTGATTACTCTACTACCACCCTCCAGGCGTTCCACAGTCTTCGCCTTCTCTACTAATGCAGGAAACTCCCTAATAGCCATAGGGATAACCATCCGCTTCACCTCTTGCTTCAAGCCTTCTTCAAATTTCCTACACCTCCAAGCTTCAGTAGTAGTTTGAGAATAAAAATGATCTAAGTGTTCAAACTTAATCACATATTCATGAACTGCCATGTTGCCTTGCTCTAATTTCATGAATTCAACTTCCTTGGCATATCTAACACTATCTGGAAAATACCTCTCTAGAAAGCTCTCCCTGAAGTTTCACCAAGTGAGGGGTTCTCCACATGCTTCCATCATTTGTCAAGTTCCATGCCACCAGAACTCTGCTTCGTCAGCTAACATATAAGTGGCATAAGTAACCTTCCTATCTTCGGGACATGCCATTGCCGTAAAGATCTTCTCTAGCTCCCTAATCCAATGATCAGCTACATCTGGATCAGAGTCTCCTTTGAATTATGGGGGATCATTCTTCCTGAATTCAGCTAACCCTTGATATTCAGGTGGAATTGCTACTTGAGCTGCTTGGGCAGAAACTCGAGTGACCTCAAGCTGTGCCAAAGCTGCTTAATGTTGATGAGCCACGGTGGCACTCTGCTGTTGCATTGCAGCTGCGATCACCTCTATAGCATGGACTATTTGGGCCATATCAGATGGAGGAGGAGGAGGTCTAGGTGGTCTCACCATCCTAACATAGGACCAAACCAAGTTAGAGAATAACCTTGGCTAAAGCCTTATACCCATCACAACAATCACACACAACAAAAACATAACAGACCTATCCCCATAGGTTTGTTCAAAAGATGTGACTAGCTCTGATACCACTATTGTAAAATAGACATCTAGAGTATTTTCTAAAATTCCTACAAGTTGATAGTACCGAATTTGACTTTACAGTGAACATGGTTCAAAGAAATTAAGTTTTCTAACATTTCCTAAACTTGTTTTGAGCTGGAAATTTTACAGGATAAAGGTAACACATTGGTATTTCAAAAATGGTATCACATGTCTTCAAATTCATTTCCAATTGTTCCTGGTAAAATTTTCTCTAACAGCCTAAATTTTGGACTCCAAACAGAGCTCCAAACCCTTGCCCTGTTCCTTTTCAAAAAGTTAATTTAGAAGTTTTGCATGATAATTTTTGTAATTTATATGGTTAAAAATCTTGTTTTGTCTAGTTTTTAATGGTACAAACTCGAAAAAGAAAAGATAAGTACACAAGTGTAAAATTGGGAAAAACTGAGACATGTTCCAACAGAACACCAAAAACAGAACAGCCACATTGTGGGTCGCGGATGAGCCTCAAAACAAAGTTAACTTGACACAGTGTCAAAATAAAAGTTTCTCCATTTTGTGTCTATTTTCATTCAAAACAAATTTCATGAAAAAACAACTGTTAGATCTTCCAAAAATCACAAAACCGTGGGGACTGTACAGAGTTGGACGAACCAAACAGTCACTGCCACTTTATTTTGTGCTTTGATTTTCACATGCAAAGCTTACCAAATAATTTCAAGAAAATTTGGGCATGGTCTCCTTTGTTTTAGGAGCCTTCCCAATCAATTTCAAAGATTAAAACAATCCAAAGATAGTACATGCAAATCCCACACAGCCACTGCCAAAGGGTTCCCAACCCATTCCATTAATATCTCAAGTTCAAACACCAAGCAACACAACATAAACAACAAGAGGGGCATGCATGTTGTATGTGGTTGATCCCCCTAACTCTCAAACACACTTAAACTGAAAATAGAATTCACAAGGAAGCTTCCCTTACCCTATACTCTTGAAATTTCTTAAAAGAGAAACTAGGAAGTGAAATTTGAGGTTCTTGAGTGATCCTTCCCCAATTTGTGCTATAGAATCTACTAGGAGGAACCTAAACCAACATCAAAACAAGCTTAAATTAAAATTTAACCCACCAACCAAGATTCTACATGAGACCCATTTCATGTCTACTTGGTGGGAGAAGGAAAAAGAACTTAAGAGACCAAAGGAGAAGAAGAGGGGTACTTACCAACTAGAAATCAATCAAAGAAGCTCTTGAGATTAAGGAAACAAAGTCCTCTTTGAGTGAATTTCAAAAACCCAATCTCTTGAGAGGAAAAGAGAAGCTTAGAGAGGGAGAAGAAAATGGAAAAATGGAGAGAAGTGAAGCTTTGCACGTTCAAAGCTTGGGTTTTATTTAAAATTTTTACTTTTCGCACCTATACTTCCTCTAAGGACACCCCCTTCTCTTATATTTTTTTTTTCTACAACTCAAGGGATTTACGTAAAAGTCCCAAAAATCTCACAATAACACTATGGCACATAACAAAACATAGAACTTAAGTTAATTATTATATCAATCAACATAATTTAAATTTAATTTGCTCTTGCATTATTAATCAAACACTTAATCATACAATTAGGAAAATCACAACGTTACACTCTCCAAGTTCCTGTTCTCCCTCTTGAGTTTGGAGTGTGAGCTTCTACACAATGGCTTATTTCCTTCTTCCCTAGAGCCCTTTTGATTGTTATGGAGTGGGTAATCTCTCCTCCTTCCTCCTTTGATCTCTTTGCTCCATTTCTTTTCTCTTTTCTTTCCTTGGGGACCCATAATGGGTTTTGATGTAGAACCCTTTATTGAGTGTTGTTTTTGGTTTGTATTCCATGAGTATGATGTGGCGGTGCTAAATATTTGAGAAAGCCCTTTGATTGAGCTCAAGATCTTCTTATTCTTTTCAAAAAGGTAGCTTGGAGGTGGTTGTGGTAAGGGAAGCTCACCCATTTTTCTTGTTTTATGATGATTTTGAGTTGTTTGGTTTGAATCTTGGGTTATTTTGTTGGGGTTTAGTGTTTAGAAGCTTAAGGGTTGATTACTTATGTGTTTATTGTGAGTTTGGATGCTTGGGTAGTCGTTAAAAGGGTTGAAAGCTCATATTTTTGAAGAAATGTTGTTGCAGAATTCACAGTTTTTACTTACGCTAAAATTTGTAGCTCAAGCTAAATTTCGATAGAATTAGGTCTGCGCGAATTTAGCTGAAGCTAAAATTTTGAGGTCAAGCTAAACTTCGATAGAATTGGGACTGCACAAATTTAGCTCAAGCTAAAATTTTTAGCTTAAGGTAACTTTGTGGCTTAAGCTAAATTTTCTAGCTTAAGCTAAATTAAGGCAGAATGTTTTATTTTACCCTAAATGCTTTCTTGAGAGTTTCCAAAACAATTCCAAGTGCATATAAAATGTTATTATGAGTTTTTATAATTATGTTAAAGTTGATTATAAGTTGAGATGATGTAATTCATATTAATATGCGGTTTTGGTGAGATGATTATAAGAACTCAAGGTGTGGAAAGTCTTACTTTGCTTAGGGAACTGGGGAAGGGTTCATAAATGTGATGAGTACATGATTAGTGAATCAATGATATGATGGATGTTATGTAATTGTTTGAGATATGATTATCGAAATAGGAATGTAGATACTATTAATCTTATAAATGTTTAAGCAAATGTAGTAAGTTTATCTTTGAGAGAATGTCTTTATTGTTGATATTATCCTGTTATTGATTGAGATATATATGTTTTGATGAGATGGTAATGATGAATGATATTCTTGTATTGTAACTGTCCTTATATATTGGAGGGTTAGCTATGTCCTTTGGGAAGGTTTTTATTGGAAAATGGTATACTTGGGAGGGTGAGTTATACGCCAGAACTCCGGCCCACTAAAGCAACCCGGGGGTCTCGCCTAGTGGGATATCTTTCCGAGTACCACCCCTATGTTTTGACTCTGAATGACGTGTCAGAGTGTTGAGAACTACTTCCCAAGAGGTTTAGTGACCTCTCTAGTGTATAGGGAATGGACTGTTGTCGTGGTTGTGGTTTGTTGAGATGTATTTGGACCCTTAAGTCAGGCCATTGGAGATGGCGGGTACGGAGGTGTTGTATCTAAGACTGCAAGGGACTCCAAATATGTTTTGCCGTTGGAATACAGTGGGTGCACAGTTGGTGCATAGGTGTGCACAGTTGGTGCACAAGCATATGAGTAGGCGCGTAAGTTGAGGGTGCTTGGTGGGCTCTCAACCTAGTGTTGGGGGTTTCGTGGTGGCTAATGGGAATGGGCCTATAGAATAGATGAGTGGGCGAATCCCTATAGATGTAAGGTCTTGCAAACCTACAGAGGAAAGCCATTACCCACACTTGTCTATTTTCGATAAAACCACACTTCCCCCGTAGGGTCAGCCCAAGAGACTCCCTGAATGGTCAGAGAGTGAGACTATGTTAGGGGATGGGGCTTATGGAGGACTACTCATATAATGTTGAAACTCCATGGAGTAAAGTCAGTGTTTGGTATTTGAGGTTCTCTAGTGGTTTGTGATGTACATAAGTTATGATGATGGTTTTTGATGATTTGAATTATGATGAGGATTGTGATACTAATGTTTAAATGTAATTCATGATGTTGATGATTCATGGTGATAATTGGTTATGGAACTATGTGGTTGATGATAGTTGAAGATTTATATTAAGACTATGTGGTATGCATTAATTGAGATAATGACGTTATGATGTTGTCTGATGTTGGTTATTGATGAACAATGTGAGATAACTTTTATATAAATCGAGTTTTGGATAAAGATTACTAGCTATTATGTAATATATTTTCAAAGTGTGTAAAGTTTAGTTTTCTTCCTTTTTTCCTTATTTGGAATCTATTTATTTGTATATGTATGGTTTTGTTTTGGTGAGCTTACCCTTGCGTATGGCACATGTGGTTGGGACTGTGATGATCTTGAACTGTGTTTGGGGGAGCAGATGGAGTGTAGGTGGATCTTCCTCTTGGAGATATTGCAGATAGAGCGTACGAGGGATTGAAGACACAATCATTTATTTCCCTTCCTTTGTTTGGTCTTATGTATAGAATGGACTAGTTTAGGGGTATTTTGCATTTATCATGTGAAAAATGTATGTACGCATAGTTTTAGTTAGTTAAGCTTATAAAAGAGATGTTTATAATTTGAGCTTTGAATTTTATTTGTTGGTTTTGGGAATCGCGGAAAAATTCTCCAATATTTTATCAATAAACCAATTAGAGAGTTTTTAAAATTTAATGAAATAGAATCTTAAGATGTTAGATATGTAACGAAGGTGGGTCGTTACAGGAATGATAGAATCAGTCTCTGACCCAATGGGTTGGGGTTAAATAAAATGAAAAATTTTAAATGCTTTTACTAAATAGTTTTTAAATTTTGTTATCTCATCCAATACAAATATTTTTATATAAATAAATAAAAACATAAACATTTAATACAATATTAAATAGTTTAAAAATATTAAAAAAAATATTTTAGTTAATAAAATTTATTTTAATGATAATTTTCAAATAATATATATAATATTATACTTATAGAAGAAAAAATAAATATTCTAACACTCAAAAATGAATACAATACTTTTAATACTGAATATAAATACTGAATATATTCATTGGTGAATAAAACTTATAATACCGTGAATATTATTATAATATTCATACAAGGATTATAATACAAATATTAAATTTATTCTAATATTATAACTACTAAATTAGTATATTACTATATTAATATGTTTATATTTAATGATAAAAAAATATGTTTATATTTAAATATGTTAAATATAAAATAGTATATTAAAAAAAATAGAAGTTGATTGTCAAATTTCATTATTTTAACTCAAAAATAAATGAAAAAGGAATAAATTTAGTGTTTGTCACATGATATTAGCCTATTAGTAAAACTTGTATTTGGTATAATAAATAGCAATTTATATATTTGATTGATTTAGTCATAATTTAATTTAATATTAATGTTACTTTTAAAATTAGAAGAAAAAAATGGTTCAAATTACTTTTGAATTATTCAAGTAATTTTTTATATACTTTTTTTGGTTACAATTTTGGTTAAATTTGAATTTGAATTAGATTAAAAATTGATAAATATTAATTTAAAAATACAGATGATTTATATACAAATTCTGTTATTTTTAATTTATGTTTATACAAACTATTTTATTTGTGATATTTTGAGTATGAATAATTTTAAGTAGAATTTGATTTGATTTAACTCAATTATTTATTTATAGAATTAATATTAAAATTAATTAATGAGAACAATATTAAAGGCATCTAAAAAATTAGATCTAAGTGAGGTTAAAAATAAACAAATTTATTATTGATATGTGATATGATTCACACTGGAAAATAATAAGATTTTTTTAAATATTTATTAATTATAGGTACAATGTAATTTAAATTCAGTAATTATTAATTATATAACTATTAATTAGTATATTTATTCAATTTAATATTTAATTAATTTTATATATTAATTAAATGCTTAAATTAAATTTGTTACTAAGTAATAAAATAAATTAAGAAGTGAAGATTCTGACTTGAATTTATTTTAACTTATTAGTTAACTTATTAATGTCACATGACATTAACTTATTAGTAAAAAAATTATTTTGTATAATAAAAAATAATTTATCTTTTAGTTATACAAAAAATAATTTATCTTTTAGAGAAAAGTGATTGAAAATAATCATAATGCTTGGTTTAGGATATAAAGATTGAGTAAGTTTGATTTTCAAAATGATAAAAATTCTATTTCATTTTTAAATTCACTTTTTAAGTCCTTTGTTTCATCTCCAATGTGTAAACTGTAATAAATAAAAAAAAGGTTAGCAAGTAAAGTTTAAATATCGTATGTTGGATAAAAATATAAAAAAATAATCATAGAAAGAGATATAAAGTTACTTAAATGAAAAAAGACGAATCAAAAGAAAGATGATAAAAAGATAAAATGTACGAAGAAAAAAAAAAGGAAATAAATATTGATAGATAAGTGTTTTTTGCTTGTATTTGTCTCTTCATTGAAATTGAATAAAAAGTAGGGAAGAAATTATATTAGCAATTGACTATTGAAAAAGAAATTATGATAATGAAAAGCAACAACATGCTGATATTTATAGATGAATTCATCTCAAATCTTACAAGATTTTTTAAATTTTAATTTATTATAAATTATAAATTTAAATAAGAATATTATATATATATATATATATATATATATATATATATATATATATACGTGTGTGTGTGTGTGTGTGTGTGTGTGTTATCAATTAATTTGAATTAAAATATATTTTGTGTTATCAATTTGAATGTTCAAATAATGAAAATCTTACTTATTATAATTACCTTGATTAATATAACTATATCTTTTTTATGAATTAAAAATGGAAAAATTGATTACTTAATAATTGATTACTGTAATTACCAAAAATATTACATAAAATTTAGTAGTTTGATTACCATGTTATATAAAACCAAAAAATATATAAAATTTAATGATTTAATTTATTAATTCAATTAGAGTATATTTATTGCAATAAGGGTTGTTCATGGCTTGGTTATTCTAATAACCATAACCATAACTATTAAATACCAAATTATAAGTGGTTATTATAACTATAATCATAACTAGTTTTGTATAACCGGTTATAGTTTTGCATAATCAGTTATTGCTTTTAAAAATCGATTATATAACTGGTTATGAATATGTAACCAGTTATATAACCGGTTATGAATAAATAATTGGTTATATAAATGGTTATTTTACTAGTTTTGAAAAATAAAACTGATTTTTATTAAAATGTAAAAGTATGTGTTATTAAAATGTATTGAACTGTAATTACTATTTATTTAGAAAAAAATTGGAAAAATGAGTTGTAAAAAAATAAGGATTAAATATATTTTTAGTCCTCCAAAAATATACAGAATTTGAATTTTTTTTATTTTATAAGATTGCGAATTTACAAAGCATCATAACAGACCCCATGATCCTAACTAGGTCAGCACCAGAGGGACTATTAATCACATGCTGCAAATCCACCTTTATTCAAAGAAATAAAAAAAAGATCATAAAGAAAACAAAGAGTGGGGGGACATGAAACCAAAACCCACAAAACAATTCAACAGAATCGGTAACTAGGGAGACCCATTCTATCCCTCACATAAACTGTCCTAAGAAAGCTAGGAACTACATCCCACCAAGTAAACTCACTAAGCGTCGTACCCCTTTCAGCCAACTTATCAGCACAATGATTACCTTCCCTCAGAATATGAGAGATAACGAAGTCCATGGACCGCGTGAGAGAAATACAGTTTAGCCATCTATTACGAATGCACCATGGGACAATACGAGGAGAGTTAAAAGCTGAAACCACCATGCTCGAATCACATTCTAGCCAGAGTTTAAACCAACCCTTATGATAAGCAATCTCAATTGCCTGTACTACTGCCAAAATTTTAGCCTGCAATGAGAAAGTGTTTCCAAGAGGTAAAGCAAACCCACCAAGAAAGGAACCATCACTATTACGGAAAATACCCCCACCAGCTGCAATGCCCGGCGCACCATGTGCAGAACCGTCCGTATTACACTTAATCCATTCCTGAAGAGGAGGATACCAGATAACTTGTTTAATCCTAGGTGCCCGAGAAGCATGTCCAGCAACTTTAAAAGCTTGAAGAATCCTAAAATCATTAATAGAATTATGCATATATCCAAGAGAATAATTACCTGTCAGAGATACTGCAGCAATAACCTTATGCTTTATAACTTCAATAGGATGAGGACCATTCTGGAAACGAGCATGGTTTCTACTAATCCATATAAACCACAATAGATTAATAATAGCTGAAGCAACTACATCCTGTATCTGGGTTCCAGTAGGTCTATGACAAGCCTGGATAAGGTCCAAAAAAGAAGAAAGATCCAAGTGACAACATAGTAGAGTCTCCAACCAACGCCACAAAGATACAACAAAGGAGCATGATAATAAAAGGTGGTTGGCTGTCTCAACATCTTGCCCACAATGAGAACAAACAGGAACTAGAATTTGGCCTCTCCGCCTGAGATTATCATCCGTAGGTAATTTTGAGTGAAACAATCTCCAAATCAAAAAGGATCTAGACGGAGGTATGCAAGGACGCCAAATAAGTTTAGGCCAAGCAACACGAGAAGATCTTTTACTAACAAAAAGGAAAGCCACTTTGAATGTTAAGTCCCCCGAGGATGAAGGGCACCAAACAAGTTGATCCTTAGAGGGGCTAGTAGGAATGACAACATCAGAAATCATATTCACCACCTCTGGATAGTGAGCAGAAAAAGAACTTGGAATATTCCAAGAATTAAGATAAATGAAGTCTGATACCCGGGCTTTCAGAAATGAACAAGTCTGACGTGGAATATTTAGCAGGGAAGAAATTGATTGAGACAGCCAAACATCAATCCAAAAGAGAATGGACTGACCATCTCCCAAAAGCCACCTTGAATTATCAAAAATCAAGTTCAAGCAAGAATGAATACCAGGCCAAATAGATGAGCGAACATACGATACCAAAAATATCCCCCGACGATAAAATCGAGCACGCATGAGCAGAGCCCACTGGTAATCAGAGGATACAAAACCCCAAGCCAATTTTAAAATAGGAGCCTCATTTAACAATTTGAAAGAACGAATTCCCAAGCCACCTTCATCAACGGGGGCACACATCTTATGCCAAGCCACTGTCACAAGCTTTTTATGATAAATATCACCCGTCCAAATGAAATTTCGAACCCAAAGATCCAGCTGTTTAAGTAAGGACCGAGGCCATTTATAAACTTGAAAGGAATATAGTAACATACCTTGAATAACAGTTTTAACTAACTGAGTTCTTCCCATCATCGACAACAACTTTCCTTTCCAATTGGTCAACTTAGATTTTATCTTATACATTATGGGCTGTAAATGAAAATGTTTAGGTCGCCCTTGAAAAAGGGGAACACCTAAATAGACAAAGGGCAAAGAACCCATAGAAAATCCAAGAGTTTCCCGAATGGTAGCAACTTGACTAGGAGATAATGAGCTCGCAAAGAATCTACACTTTGTCAGACTAAGGTGCTGACCTGAAGCATCGCCATATTGCTGAAAAAGCTGCATCAAAGACTTGAGAGATTGCTTGGTACCCCTACAAAATACCATTATATCATCAGCAAACAGTGCATGGCTAGGAACACGAATGCCTCTGGGACCCAACAAAGGTTGCAATTTGCCTTCTCGAACCAATAAAGAAAGGCCTCTACTAAGAACATCTTCTGCTAGGCAAAATAAAAGAGGGGATAACGGGTCCCCTTGACGAACACCACGAGCACAGGGAAAGAATCCTGCTACCTTACCATTGACTAAGAAAGAAAGCTTAGCCGAGTGCAAGATAGAACAAACCCACTGGCAAAAGGTTTAGCAGAACCCAAAAGCCTTAAGAACCTCTAATAAAAAAGACCAATCTAATGTATCAAATGCCTTACGAATGTCAAATTTTAATGCCAAGTTACCTCCAAAGGATCTTCCTGGAAGTAAATTGATAGCTTCAGAGGCCACACAAATACAATCCATGATAGAACGATCCTTAATAAACCCACGCTGTTCAGGAGAAATAATCTTTGGTGCCACCCTTGATAAACGATCAGCTAGGACCTTAGTGATGATCTTGAACTGAAAATTAGCTAAGGCTATAGGGCGAAAATTCTCAATAGAATCAGCTCCAGGTGTTTTAGGAATTAAAGTCACCAAGTTAGAGTTAAGATTGGGCAATAACCAACCTTGTGAAAATAATTGATGCACAGAATGAAACACATCTTCACCAACGATATCCCAAAATCTTTGGAAAAAATAGCCACTAAAGCCATCCGGTCCCGGGGCTCCATCTCCATTCATGCTGAAAACTGCTAGCTCTACCTCCTCTTTTGTTGGCACATTCAAAAGCATTATGTTATCCTCATCAGAAATAGAGTGAGGGATGGTCTTTGCTATCAAGTCATTAGGTAAACATGTATTGGCGAGGCATATATATCAGAAAAGTATGAGAGAACTTCAGACTCAATCTCCTGCTGGGAATGAAGAAAATGATCTCCATTACGGAGCATGGAAATATGATTAGTGGCTTGGCGGATGCGAGCCATTTTATGAAAAAAAGCCGTATTACGATCCCCAGAACAATGCCAACTCACTCTAGATTTTTCACGCCAGAAAGTTTCTTGAAAGCTCAAAGCTTGATCTTTAAACTCGTTAGATTGAAAAGGAGAGCTAAGTTGTTGAAGTTGATCCACTTTCTCCATAGCTAACTTCACTTGTAAATGTATATCACCAAACACATATTTGTTCCAGCTTTTCAGTGCAACCTTCAAAAGCTTTAACTTATGTTGTAAGATGAACATAGGACATCCGACTACGCGATTGGCCCAAATCTCTGACACTAATCTGCGACAATCTTTATGACCCATCCACATTTTCAAGAAACGGAAAGGAGATGCGAAGTCTTTAGGATGATTATGCAAAGATAGTAAAAGAGGGTGATGGTCTGAATGCATACGAGGCAGAGTGCAACAAGATATTGAATTCCATAGCATAAGACTATCATCGTTACATAAGGCACGATCAAGCCTCATTTCAATATGAGCACTTCCTCTCCTGCCATTCGACCAAGTATACTGAACACCAGTTGTAGGTAGATGAGTTAAACCACAAGAATCAGTCCAGGCTTGAAACTCCTCACAAGATCTCACTAATGGCAGACGACCCCTTCGCTTTTTGTGAGCACCAAGGATTGAATTAAAGTCTCCTATGTAACACCAAGGCCCAGGGTATTGAGACTGAATATCTGCCAGTTCTTGCCACAAAAGTCGCCTAGTACCATAATTGGTTCCTGCATAAATTGCTGAAAAAAGAAGAGTTTTCCCGTCTAAGGAAACAGAAAAGGATATTTGTTGAATAGAAGCATAAAGGACCACAGCTGAAAGAGAGGCACTGCCTAGCACCCACAAGTTAGGCTTCAAATGATCTATATTATTGACAGAAATCAAACGAAGATTCAAACTACTCCAAAAGGAAGAAGGAACATTATTAAAATCTACCCACGGTTCTACTAAGAGAACCAAATCAGGCTGATGGTACAAACACAGATGTTTTAAAAAATCAAGAGTTGGCTGATTAGCCACACCCCTTACATTCCAATAGAGGATCTTCATAAAGCAATTTTACTAGTATCAGCCCTATAACGGGCTTTTGGAGCAGTAGCAGTGGCAACTCTTGTAGTGTTAGGTTCTAAGACCTTGGACGATGTCCAACCCCTCGAATTTCGGTTTTGATGATAACAATTAAAGGATAAATTTTGAAGTATCTAATGATCTTGTTTGAGTGTTATAGGATTTACGTCGTCCAATGCCGCAATGGTATTGTATCTCTCAAACCTCGACTTTATGTTTTAATAAGAAAAGCGTCCAAATGTGTTTTGTAAGAATACTACAGTCAGCGTCCAATGCTCCTGTGAGAGCAAGCATCCAATGACTATATAACCCACACTGTAGTTTCTATCTTAAAAAGTAATATCATATGACAATACGTTTTCGATGGTGATTCTCTGTAATGCAACGATTATTCTCTCTCATTCTAATATGTCATTCTATTTGATTTTTTGAATAGTATTGAACAGGAAAAGAGAAGCTTCTCTCTGTAGAAAAAGTACAAGTAGGAGAGGCGCTACATGTACAGTTGTCTCCTCTATCTCTCCACCCTAAGTCAAAACGTGACAACGGTCACTTGCTTTGGAGAGAACCGCTCTTGGCAAAGGAATAGATCCCACAACGGATACTTTATAACAAGCTGCCTATAAATAGAGGAATGAGCTCATGTATCAGACTGACGAAAAATTTATAAAGAGCTGAATCTCTGTCAAAACGACTGGACGATCAACACTTAAGCAAAACGAGCTTTCTACTTAGCTTTGCTAAGCGATTCTGTGTATTCGTACTTATTGTAATATCCTCTCTGTGAGAGTTATTCTTTCTTTCTATACTCAAACAATTTTGTTTGGAAAGCCAGGAGTGGCTTAGTGTTAAAGAATACTTGGGTTTGTTTTTAATCTCAGGGGGAGATTAAAGGTGTGCCAGGAGTGGCTTAAAGAATACTTGTAGCCAAAAGTGGCAAGGTTAGAATACTTGTGAGTAATCAGATACTGATTAGTAGAACCCTTCAAAGGTTTTTGAAGGAGAACTGGACGTAGCTCAGTTGAGTGAACCAGTATAAAACCAAGTGTTCTATTCTCTTGTGTTCTAGCTTATTTTCATATCTCTTAAGTTATCTCTTCAACACACTACGAAAGTATTTCGTTACATATTTTATCTACGAAAATCTTTTGCTTGTGTTCTAACGAAAAAGTTGAAAAGCAGATTTATTGGACTGTTGCATTTAAACCACTGGACGATAGCATTATTTTCTGTTTCACTAAGTTCTTGTAAAACTTAAGATATACTATCGTCATTCTTGTTAAAGGTTTTCGAAGAAAATATAAATACACTATTTAACCCCCCTTCTAGTGTATTTCTCTGTATTTCAGTTGGCATCAGAGCTCAGCCTCTTGGGTTGAGTACTTAGCAGTACAGAGGAAAGATCCTAAGAAAGATGGAAAACGAGGGACAAGCTGTGAACAGACCACCACTCTTCAAGGGTGTCAAATATGATTACTGAAAACAAAGAATGATAGCATTCTTTGAATCTAGCCATATTGACATGTGGGAAGTTGTGGAGATGGGCGACTATATTCCACTTGATGCGAACCTCATCGAAATCCCAAAGGCTAGATGGACGGAAGAGCAAAAACAAAGATTTTATCTCAACTCCAGAGCTAGAAACATCATCATGTGTGCACTAAGCGAACAAGAATACAACAAGGTGCACAGTCTCAAAAGCGCAAAACAAATGTGGGACACTCTTGCGTTAACGTATGAGGGTTCCACCCAGGTAAAACGTAACAAACTCAGTCTCCTTACTCGTTAATATGAGTTGTTTAGTATGGAAGAAAACGAGGACATACAAAGTATGTTTGGACGGTTTCAAACCATAGTAAATGAACTTAGAGCACATGGTAAAGATTACAATAACTATGAACATATTGACAAAATTCTAAGAAGTTTGCCTAGGAAATGGAGACCACAGGTTACAGCCTTGAGAACAAAAAAGGAACTGGACGATATGTCCCTAGAAGAACTCGTGGAAACTCTCAAGGAGCATGAACTAGAACTGCATCAAGATAGTGATGGTAAGAAAAACAAGTCTCTGGCGCTCAGCGTCCAGAAGCCAAGGAAAGCATCATCGTCCAAAGCCATGCAAGCTGAAACATCATCAGACGAACAATATGAAGATGATGACTCAGACAAGAATGATGAACTATCCTTTATATCCAAAAGGATACATGCTATGTGGAAGAAGAAAGGTGGATCCAGATGGAGAAACCTAAACAGGAAAGGCTTCAAAGAAAAGAAGGAGAAGAGTCCAATCGTATGCTACGAATGCAAAAAGCTAGGACACTTCAAATCAGAATGCCCAGATCTCGACAAAAGCAAGGACAAGAAGAAGAAATTCTCCAGCAAAGGAAAGGGCAAGAAAGTTATGATGTCCACATGGGAAGACCTGGATGATGACTCATCATCGGACGATGGAGAAGAAGAGGAAGCACACATATGTCTGATGGCAGACACCTCAACAGACTCTTCTGAACCAGAAGAAGAAGATGAGGTAGATTTTAATGACATAGATTCAATTCAAGAAGCTTATCATGAACTACTTTCAAACTCTTCTATTCTGTCAAAGGCCTACAGAACTTTAAAGAAATCATCCAAATCACTTTCAAAAGAAAAAGAAGCTTTAGAAAAAAGTTTCAGACAACTGGAAAGTGAAAAGGAGGATTTACAGAAAAAGTTTACAGAACTCTCAAGGCAAAATGAAATTACAAATATGGAGAGGCGAACTCTCTGGAATGATGCTGCTCGAGCCCATAAATCCTGTGAGGATTCAAGGACTAGAGAAAGAAATCTTTCCATAGAGATTCAAAATCTCAACGCAGAAAACAAAAGGCTAGTTGAGAAGCTTCTAAAAGTTGAAGCAGATACTTCCTTAAGAGGTCAACCACATGATGTTGTAAAACTTCATGAAGAAATTGATAGCCTAAAGAAGGATCTGTCAAACTTTGTCAAAGGCTCTGACAACCTCAAAAAGCTTTTAAAATATGAAGGTTGTAAGAGACCAAATGACAGGTCAGGACATGGATATAAGGGAAAGAAATATATTCATGACGAGGAAACAGATGTTTGCTACTTCTGTGGGAAACCTGGACATATAACGTCCAAATACAGACACCTGCCTAAGAAGGGAGCATTCAATGCCCTTCGAGCTAACAAAAAGGACCCAAGTCAATCTGGGTACCTAAGGATAAAATTGTTCCTGTTGCA
Source organism: Pueraria montana var. lobata (assembly GCA_026413185.1). Lineage (NCBI taxonomy): Eukaryota > Viridiplantae > Streptophyta > Magnoliopsida > Fabales > Fabaceae > Pueraria > Pueraria montana. The sequence goes on from CM048656.1 coordinate 46,806,344, forward strand.
GACATGCTTAACAGCAAGAAAGAAACTCCAATCATGGTACCTGGACAGTGGGTGCTCACATCACATGACAGGAGAAAGGTGTATGTTCCAAAGCCTTCTACCCAAGACTGGTGGGATAGTCACTTTTGGAGGGAATCAAAAAGGGATGATAGCTGGCGTAGGTAAGATTGGTATACCACCCTATCCTTGTATTGATAAAGTTCTTTATGTTAAAGGTCTTAAACATAATCTACTTAGCATAAGCCAATTATGTGACAGTGGATATGATGTTGCCTTTAACAAAGGTGAATGTACAGTCAAAAACTCTGATGGATCCCTTCTCTTTACCGCAAAGAGGCAAGGCAATCTGTATAAGATTAAACTTGGGGAACTATCAAGTCAAAATGTATCATGCCTAGTTTCTGTACAAGAAAATCATTGGTTATGGCATAAAAGACTTGGTCATGCAAGCTTGAGGTTAATCTCAAAGCTGAATAGGCACAACCTCGTAAGAGGACTACCAAGTATGTCATATAAAGATGATCTTCTTTGTGAAGCTTGTCAGAAAGGGAAACAAGTGAAAAGTTCTTTTCAAAGTAAAAACATTGTTTCCACTTCTAGACCTCTTGAGCTGTTATATATTGATCTGTTTGGACCCACAAGAACAGCCTCGGTAAGTGGTAAAAGATATGGATTGGTTATAGTGGCAACTATACTAGATGGACATGGGTCTTATTCCTATCCCACAAAGATGAGTCCTTCAGGGCCTTTTATAACCTCTGCAAAAGAGTTCAAAATGAAAAAGGAGTATGCATTACTTATATCGGAAGTGATCACGGGGGAGAATTCGAAAACGAAAGTTTTCAAAGGTTCTGTGAGGATAATGGTATCCTTCACAACTTCTCAACACCTAGAACACCATAACAGAATGGTGTAGTTGAGAGGAAAAATAGCTCACTCCAGGAGATGGCCAGAACCATGTTGAATGATAATTCCCTAAACACTTCTGGGCTGAAGCAGTGAATACTGCCTGTTATTTACAAAACAAAATCTATATAAGGCCGATATTGAAAAAGACTCCATATGAATTGTGGAAGGGTAGAATACCCAACATATCCTACTTCCATCCATTTGGATGTCAATGTTTCATTCTGAACACTAAGGATAACCTGGGAAAATTTGATTCGAAGTGTGATGAAGGAATAATGCTTGGATACTCTGAAACTTCAAAGGCATACAGAGTTTATAACTCTAGAACCTTAGTTGTTGAAGAAGCTATCCATGTGAAGTTTAATGACAACAAGCCTGATAAGGAATTATCAGAGCTGGACAAATCATTTGCAGATCTCAGATTGGACGATGCAAGTAAGTCATCAGATTTGTCCAACCATGATGTCTTAGTTGAAGAATCAAATGCATCACTGGACGGTCCAGTCGCAGAACAAAGACAACCAACTGGACGCAACTGGCAAATGAAGAAACATCATCCACAGGAGCAAATCATTGGAGATCCAAAAGATATAGTCAAAACCAAATCTTCACTTCAACGACAGCAAGGTCACACAGCATTCATATCTGAAATAGAACCTAAGACTGTGGATGATGCCTTAGAAGATGAAGGCTGGGTCAAAGCAATGCAAGAAGAACTTGGCCAATTTCAAAAGAACAATGTCTGGAAGCTAGTAGAACTCCCCAATGAAAAAGAAGCTGTAGGAGCAAAGTGGGTGTTCAGAAACAAGCTGGACAAAGAAGGTAATGTTGTGAGAAACAAAGCGAGGTTGGTAGCAAAAGGTTACTCACAACAGGAAGGTATAGATTATACTGAAACTTATGCTCCCGTTGCACGACTAGAGGCAATTCGCATTCTACTGTCATTTGCAGCTCATAGCAATATGAAGCTATATCAAATGGACGTAAAAAGTGCATTCCTCAATGGACTCATAAAGGAAGAAGTCTGTGTGGAACAACCCCCAGGATTTGAAAGTGATGCTTTTCCAAACCATGTTTTTAAACTTAACAAAGCCTTATATGGGTTGAAACAAGCCCCTAGAGCTTGGTATGAAAAACTGAGCTCATTTCTGTCAGAAAATGGTTTTTCAAGAGGAAAAGTAGACACTACATTATTTCGTAAAGACTACTCTTCTGATTTTATTATTGCACAAATATATGTTGATGATATCATATTTGGTGCCACTAACGAGTCTCTCTGTGAAGAATTTTCCAAATTAATGCAAACAGAGTTCGAGATGAGCATGATGGGTGAGTTGAAATTCTTCCTTGGACTTCAAATCAAACAAATTGAAAAGGGAATATATATACATCAGACTAAGTATGTCAAAGAGCTGCTAAAGAAGTACAAGTTGGACGATGCAAAACCAATGAAAACTCCTATGCATCCAACAACAGTACTTGGACTGGACAACAACTCAAAGAAAGTAGATAACACTCTATACAGAGGAATGATAGGATCACTCCTATACCTCACAGCGTCTAGACCTGACACCATGTTTAGCATATGCTTATGTGGCAAATTTCAATCTAACCCAAGTGAAGTTCATTTAACTGCTGTTAAAAGAATCTTTCAATACCTTGCTAGAACCACTAACCTTGGGTTATATTTCAAAAGATAGAAATATTTCAGGTTAATAGGATATTGTGATGCTGATTATTCTGGAGATCGAATTGAAAGAGAAAGCACCAGTGGAGGGTGTCACTTCATCGGTGGTAATCTAGTCTCCTGGACATGCAAGAAGCAAGGAACCATTGCTCTGTCCACTGCTGAAGCAGAGTATATTTCAGCTGCAAAATGCTGTTCTCAAATCTTGTGGATCAAACATCAACTTGAGGACTACAGCATATATGAGAGTAACATTCCTATCTTCTGTGATAGTAAAGCTGCCATAGATGTCTCTAAGAATCCCATATTGTATTCAAGGGCCAAACATATAGAGATCAAACATCCCTTTATAAGAGACCATGTTCAAAAAGGTACTATGGAACTACACTTTGTAACCACAGATAATCAGCTTGCTAATATATTCACCAAACCCCTTACTGAAGACAAGTTAATCCTTCTGAGGAACAAACTTGGCATGGACTCTGTAAAGGAATGATTAACATCTACATGATGCATCCAATAAAACCATAGCGTCCAAAGGACATGTCGTCCAAGGAACACTAGAGTCATGCACATGCATTGCATATATCTCACTTAAGTCCAATATCTGGACGATGCTTTTATCTTAGCATTTTTTATTGTTCAAATGATCAAAACAGATCATTTTAAGAGTAAGTATGAGCTAATACTCTATGCTGAGTCACCAAAATGTTAGTAACCGTACACAGTTACCCACATTCTTCGCACATCTCATCATGGCGGGTTTTATGGCGTCATTTACATTTCAAATATTCAAAAAGCCCAAAACCGTTTCATATTCTCCAAACAAAGCCCAAATATACACTTATCAAATCATCACAGAAAAACACCACCGTATCCATCTTCTCTAAGATTATCATCACCCTTAAGCACACACACACACACTCTCTCTCTCAGAAACCCAAAACCCTATCAGAAAACCTAAAAATCCAAACTTTTCTACCATGTCGAACTCTGCAAGCTCAAGCAACTCGGAACTTGACGTCTTCACTTACCCTGAAACCACAGTTGTGTGCCAAGGTGCTGCTACAGTGCACATTGAGCACTTCTTCGACATCGAAAAGCTTGAGAAGCTAGGACTGAACCTGAACGAGAGCCTTCTGAAGTGTGGAATTAGAGGCTACTTCAATGAAAACCAGAAGATATTCACTGAGTTGATCAGAATGTTCTGGAGAAATGCCAAATTCCAGAGCCCAAGGGAGCTCGTGGCCACGGTTCTTGGACGAAAGGTGACACTGTCCACCGAGACCATTGCAAAGGTAACGGGTTGCATTAGGGAGCAGAACCAGTACAAAACAGACTGGGCCAAGCAGTACGGCAATCATGTTGCGAACGTGCTTTGCAATACCAAATCCACCGACTCAATAAGAATTGAGTACAGGAACCTGTGTGAGGAAGCAAAAATCTGGCAGCAGGTGTGCAACAAGAGTATCCTACACAAAGCTGGGTCTAAGGACTCAGTCACGGACTTACACAAGTTCGTGATATTCCATATTATGGAAGGTATTCCCTTCAACCTCCCTCACACCATTTACGTCAATATCGTGAGAATGATGAAGTCTGTTGGTGGCAATGATGACATTTTCTACGCCGCCCTGATGAACAAGATCTTCTGGGACCAGAAGGTCTATCAACGCTTCTTTGATGAACTGGAAGAAGATGTTTACGAAGCTATTGTGAAGAAAGGGCCAATGGTAGCAACACAACAACTATTTGGTGAGTCCAACATAAAACCTATGAAGATCAAGCTAACAGCCAAGGTCTTAAGGGACCTAGATGAGGACACCATCAACAAGCAACGACATGAACAGAGCAAGATCATCTCCAATAATGATGAAGAGGAGATTGATCTTCTTGGTATTGGCAAAAAGATCAAAAGGTTGATGGAGGAACAGGAGAGCAGAAAGATCACACGACAAATGTCTCAGAAGCATGAGGAAGATGCTGAAAAGGAGAGAAGAACCAAGAAAAGACATGCTGACACGTCCACTGCTCAGTTCCCAGCAGAGAAGCATCCAAGGACTGATGCATCCAGACCTGCTCAAGCTGAGCAGCGTCTAAAGGCAGCACCAGTAAAGCTTACTCCAAAAAAGCAAAAGGTTCGGAAGCTTCAACTACTGGACGACTCTGATGATGATGACCAGATCCCAATTGGTCAAATCATGAAGAAGGCAGAGGAGACGGAGGGCCCTCAGCAAAAGAAGCAGAAGGTACAACCTGCTAAACCAATTTCCTTTCCTTCCAACGTGCCGCGACGAGTCAAGACTCAGGCAGCAAGGCCAAGGAGAATTACAGTTCTACCACCTTCCTCTCAAGACACCGACAACATATCCACCAGCACCCTACTACCAGCAACATCCAGTGCTCCATCCACATCAACAACCCAGCATCCACATCTTCGCTTGGACCTGTCCAAGTTTGTGCGTCCAAGGGATGCATGGAGGGATACCTGGTCCCCATGGACTATACCCCCCAAGCAGAAAACCAAAGAAGAAGAAGACAGAGAATGTTTCCCAGTTGCATTCCTTACACGAAATGAATAGAATTACTGTAAGAAAAGTGATATGATCCGGAGGCCTCTACAAGAGCCATTGAAGCGGCATTTCACTACTGTCTCAGCACCAGAGTGGACGAGGTATGATTACGCTCATGATTCTTCAGCTGATTATGCTGCTATGCCAGAAGGAGCGATCATCAGCAACCCTCTGCCCAATTGGACGAGAGAAGTGTATCCACACTTAATCCGCATGCCTCATCCTTACTCCTGTCCAACTGGAACTCAGCAAAGAGTGTGTCCAGCAGCAGAAGATTTGCATAAACCAGAGGTGGAGGTTGCCTCTCGATTCACAAAGACGGTTGCGGAGCAGAAAGGGAAGGCTCCAAGAAAAAAGAAGACACCGTCCAAGAAGTCCCCTGTTAGCAGGGATATTGAACTGGCTGCAGAGTTGCAGTTGGCCATTAAAGAAAGTCTGGACCCTTCCATATCGAAGCAGCGTCCAGATGTAGGGTGGCTCAAGGATGTTCGCATCTGGACTCCAATCACAAAGTTCCTGCCTCTACCTACTGGAACTCCAGTGCTAAACTTCCAGCCAGGCGACTATGATGAACTTGGAAAACTTTTGCAACAAATGTATATACCAAACCAAGCCATCGCCTACCCACCAAACCTTCACATAAGCCGCGCCACAGAAATAAAGTTTGTACTAGACAGGGTATGTCCCAGACTACCCTTATATGATGCTGGCCGAAAGAAAGGCTACAAATTCTACGGCATTGAGATGCCAAGCAGGGAAGAGAAAGTTGAAACCCTGCAAAAATCCTCTCATACCTGGGGTCATCTGTTTGACAAGACTGGTAAGCTTATGCGTTCACTCGGAACCTTTGATCCCATTATCTTTTGGCGCCAGATCTTATGGAACGACTCCCAGAAGGCCTCCTCCTCAGGCAGCCCCAAGGATGACTTTGTTCACCCCCCTCATGGTATTGAGGTGCTGCATCCAGTAAAGACTCACCACTTCTCAGACACCTTTGCCTGCTTTCTGAAAGATTCAGATGATTATCTGGAGTTAGTGAAGACATTGCCAATCATCAGAAGCAACAAAGTGTTTGATCTTCGAACACTGGATTGCACAGAGTTTATGGAGGAACTCCAAACTCTGCATGAGGAGTACAAAGCAGAAGAAGCCACAGCAGCAGAACAAGCTCGTCTAAAGCAGCTGGCTCTTGAGGAAGCTGAGACCGCAACCACAGAAAAGGAAGATCAGGTTGCTAAGTCGAAAGCTACACAGGCAGAGCTGGATGAAGCATCTGCCAAAGTAACAAAGGTGCTAGCTCATCTTGACCTGGACTCATCTGTACCAGTGGACGTGGAACACTTTGTCACTTCACATGAAGAACCTACCGTCCAATCTGGAAAGTCCAAGGATGATAGAGAGCCCATTGTTGAAGCATCCAAGCCCATGGAAGCAACTGCAGCAAAGCCTACTGCTGAAGATATCACTAGCTTCCCCATTGTTGATGCATCTACTGAAGCACATTCGGGTACACGTCAACTGGTTCCCATAGGATCTTCAAGTCCAAGGGGCATCCATCCCTTGCGATTTGCTGAACCTCAAGGAATCTCAGAAGATCGTGTTCACGAGATAGTGCAACAGGCTTTGAGGCAACAACAGCTGGAAACCGAAGCAGCTCTTCAAGCATTTCAGCAAAGGCAACAGGCTGAGGCTGCTCAACATCGTCTGATGCTGCAGAATGCTATCACTGAACAGTTCATGAGCCTCTCCCAGACGCTTGTGAACTAAACTCAAAATACAACAACCACCTTGCTTGGACAAGTTGTTCATGCAGTTCCACCCGTCCAACCACAACCTCATCAACCTGCACCACCTATCCAAGCGCCACCAGAACAACCACCTCCACCACCACACGAACCACCTCCACAGCCATAAGGTGACCATGATGGTCCAGTCATTTTTCCATCTTTCAAACCCATTTTTGTTAATGACAAAGGGGGAGAAATTGGAATTTTGATGTCATAGAAGTAAATAGCTAACACTCTGTACATATATATTGGCTTCTTTATAAAAACATCTTTAATACATGAGGTGTTTATTTCATAAATTCCGCATCCATATTCTTGATATGTTTTACACTCTGATATCTGATATATTCTTGCTATTTATTATTCTCTGTTATCAGATGCATAAGAAATGTTGAACTCAGGGGGAGTACTTCATTTCACATTTATACACTGGCATAACATAATCATCTATGACTTGATTCATTGTATTCATACATGATTATGTGACTGTTAACATCAAAATTTAACATTATTTGTCATCATCAAAAAGGGGGAGATTGTTAGGTTCTAAGACCTTGAACGATGTCCAACCCCTCGAATTTCGGTTTTGATGATAACAATTAAAGGATAAATTTTAAAGTATCTAATGATCTTGTTTGAGTGTTATAGGATTTACGTCGTCCAATGCCGCAATGGTATTGTATCTCTCAAACCTCAACTTTATGTTTTAATAAGAAAAGCGTCCAAATGTGTTTTGTAAGAATACTACAGTCAGCGTCCAATGCTCCTATGAGAGCAAGCGTCCAATGACTATATAACCCACACTGTAGTTTCTATCTTAAAAAGTAATATCATATGACAATACGTTTTCGATGGTGATTCTCTGTAATGCAACGATTATTCTCTCTCATTCTAATATGTCATTCTATTTGATTTTTCGAATAGTATTGAACAGGAAAAGAGAAGCTTCTCTCTGCAGAAAAAGTACAAGTAGGAGAGGCGCTACATGTACGGCTATCTCCTCTATCTCTCCACCCTAAGTCAAAACGTGACAATGGTCACATGCTTTGGAGAGAACCGCTCTTGGCAAAGGAACAAATCCCACAACGGATACTTTACAACAAGCTGCCTATAAATAGAGGAATGAACTCATGTATCAGACTGACGAAAAATTTATAAAGAGCTGAATCTCTGTCAAAACGACTGGACAATCAACACTTAAGCAAAATGAGCTTTCTACTTAGCTTTGCTAAGCGATTCTGTGTATTCGTACTTATTGTAATATCCTCTCCATGAGAGTTATTCTTTCTTTCTATACTCAAACAATTTTGTTTGGAAAGCCAGGAGTGGCTTAGTGTTAAAGAATACTTGGGTTTGTTTTTAATCTCAGGGGGAGATTAAAGGTGTGCCAGGAGTGGCTTAAAGAATACTTGTAGCCAGAAGTGGCAAGGTTAGAATACTTGTGAGTAATCAGATACTGATTAGTAGAACCCTTCAAAGGTTTTTGAAGGAGAACTGGACGTGGCTCAGTTGAGTGAACCAGTATAAAACCAAGTGTTCTATTCTCTTGTGTTCTAGCTTATTTGCATATCTCTTAAGTTATCTCTTCAACACACTACGAAAGTATTTCGTTACACATTTTATCTACGAAAATCTTTTGCTTGTGTTCTAACGAAAAAGTTGAAAAGCAGATTTATTGGACTGTTGCATTTGAACCACTGGACGATAGCATTATTTTCTGTTTCACTAAGTTCTTGTAAAACTTAAGATATATTATCGTCATTCTTGTTAAAGGTTTTCGAAGAAAATATAAATACACTATTCAACCCCCCTTCTAGTGTATTTCTCTGTATTTCATGTAGAACTAGACGCTTTATTAATACGCCTTAATTTCTTTTGTTGTGATCTTGAAATAACCAAAGTGAACTCTTTCTAGGTACCATGTGCTTCAGCATCAGTGGCTATCAAGGGGGACTCAACGACAGCTTCCTCCTCAACCCTATCTCCCCATAGGCGCGAAACTATTTCCATGTCATTACGAACAACATTTGTAGGAGTTGATAGTCCTATACCACCAACAGTGGCTTGCACATGTTGAGAATAAGGAACTGTATCATCCTCCAAGGAGGGCATTACTTGATCATTTTGATGTACAGGAGAATCCGCATGAATGGACTCGTCCACTGAATCCTCATCACTAGAGTCATCATTTTGCTCAACATTCTTAATTGGATAAGCAACTTGCTTATTTTGCACAGATGCATCATGCACACTATGCACATTAGGTTGTTGAGTCAGAGCACCATCAACACGATTAGCCTCCTGAGGGGCTACAAGATTAGCTGGGGCTGGAACTTCAACCCTATTATTATCAGTAGGTTTTCGACGCGTAACACTAGGATCATTAGATTTGGTGCATTGAGAAAGGGAATGCCCAATTAAGCTGCATCGAGAGCAGAAGGAAGGGACCTTCTCGTAAGTAATACCAATAAAAAAAGCAAATCCTTCTCTCTCTACTAACATCTCATCTGGTAAGTTTCCTGACAAGTCAAGGTCAACTAGAACAAGTGCATAGTGACCAAACTTACGCTGCCTTGTAGCATCATCCAGATTAATTGGAGTCCCTACTGCCCCCACGATCTCAAAAAGGGTTTGAGGCCGCCAATATTCTTGTGGCAAATCCATCAATCTGATCCAACATTGAGCATGAGTTTGGCGTTGTTTGCTAGGGTGAAAATCTGGCGTCCAATGTGACAGACGTAGGAGATCAGGGTTAAGGTTCCAAGCGCCAACTGACCATACACTACGTAGGTCCTCTTGTGATGAAAAACTGAACTCATAAAAACCACGTCCAAGGGGAATCATCCTCCACTGACCCAAAGGTTTCCACAAGGAAGCAAGCTTGGAGCGTAGATCTTGGATTTTGATGGGTTGTGTGCCTTTGGCCAAAAGAAGACGCCCATGCAGATTGTTCTTGCAATTTTCCAACCCTAAACGATACTTCTCCTCTGTGATCTTTATAGAAAGTGCATCCCCTTTGACGCAGGGACGAGGTAGTTGACTCACCGGGATGTCAAACGTGTTTTGTAAAGCATTTGCAAACGAACGGGGTTGTACCACAGGCGAAGGAGAAGGTGAGCCTCCAAGGAAAGCCCATGGATAAACAACCTCTGTCATGATGAAGACCCTAGAGTGTCAAAACCCTAGCAGAGCCATCCCTCCAACCAAACACATGTTTTCATACATAATTTGAATTTAGTCCTTTGAATTTTTTTCTTTGTATTTGATCCCCAAAATTTTAGAAATACCAAATTTTAGTCCTTTTCTTAACTGTATTTGCTTCTACAGTTAAATGTGATCACATGGTCATCTGAACTAGCGATTTTGAAGTGATTTAGCATGCCTAATTAAAAATATTAAAAATAGAATTAAATTAACTAATTAAAATAAAAAAAACAAGTAAAAAGTAATAAAATAGCAGGTTGGAAAAAACAATGTTCCTATGATGGATATGTTCCATTCGGAGCCGATGCAACTGTTTAATTCAGCTCATCATCCCTATCGAATCCGCTCACCACACTATCTCCTACCACTTAACAGTTAAGAAAAGGACTAAAATAAAGTATTTCTAAAATTCTAGGGATTAAATGCAAAGAAATTTTTTTCAAAGGACTAAAATCAAATCTAATATATTTTTGGAGGACCAAAAACATATTTAACCCAAAAAGTGAATATAAAATTTTGAAACATTAAAAAATATCAAATATCATAAAAGATTTAAAAAAAATAGTGAAATGACAAGTTAGTTAAAAAAAATAATGATTTAAATAAATTTTGAAAATAAGAATTTAAGAAAAAGGTTTTGGTAAGATTAAAAAGAAGACCCGATGACGAGTTGCACTAACCGTCAGGTGCAATAACCATAAGGCAATGTGGCTCCATTATTAAAAAAAAGATTTTGGTTGATTGAGTTGAGGTATGAAGAAGGAGTCTGATTGTCGGGAATGGATCCTCTCCCATAAAAAATAATTGGAAGTCTCCAATTAGCGTATTTGCAGCTGTTGGATGAGATGAGTGGCTGGGATATATTCTCCCCTATACTCACCGTTTCAATAAAATAAACCTCAAATCCAGTTAGTAAAACACGTGCCAAGTCCAATTATTGTTGTGTTTTTTTTTTTAAAAAAGGACTCCCTTAAACGCTTTTCTAATGAATGCGTCTCTGTTTCTTTTCATTTTTTCCGGCAAACTCATTCTCCTTGGCAGCAAGCGTCTCCGTTATACATATGTCATGACTCATTCTCCGCAAAAATAATCAGACTTTAAAAGAACCATTCAGCTATAGCAATTGTAACATAAATATAGCATACCAAAATTCCAGTAACATGGATTGTAAAATATTTATAACGAAGAAGAGGTGAGCTCGTGGATTCTCGGTGAAGAATTGGGTCTCTATGATGTTCTTGAAGAAATATCATTCGTCGTATTTCGGGGTGTGGAACGCGCCGGAAGAGAACGGCAACGTGCGATGCGCATCAGAATCAGACTTCAATGAAGAACATGAGCAGATAGAGGACTTCCGAACAACTTTGTCGTTCTCCCACAGATAGCTGGAGTAGCGATTTGGAATGGGGAAAAATGAAAATTAGGGTTTGAGCCTTTTTTTTAGTGAAACGGTGAGTTTAGGGGAGAAAGGTCTGAGAGGTTTTAGTAAAACGGTGTTTAGTTGAGGAAATCCCAGCCGCACATTTAATCCAACGGCATGCCTTTCTCAAATTGGAGACTCTCCAATTATATTTAATGGGAGAGGATCCACCTGATTGTCGAGTACTTCTTTCCGTATTTAACTCAATGAGAAATAAGTTAAACTTGAAATAACTGGTTATAAACCAAGTATTATCATAACCAATTCTTTAATAAAAATAGATAATTGTATTTTGCTTGAAAAAATAAAACAAGTTTTTTTTTATAACTGGTTATATATAACCAGTTATTTTATAACTAGTTAATACTGGTTATAGCTATTTTTTTAAATCAGTTTTTTTAGCAACTCTAATTGCAATCACCTATGAATTAAAAAATAAAATAAAATAAAATAAAAAATTCAATTGATATGTCAGAAAAAAAAATAGTGACAACGTTGTCACTATTTTTTTTTATTATATTCATTGTAATAACCTATAATTATATATTTTTATGAATTAAAAGGTTTAGGATTTATATTATTATTACATGTTAATAGAATAAAATATTTATTAGTAAATATTAATAGAATTATGAATAAAATATTTATTATTAAATACTAATAGAATTGTGATATTTACAATTAATAAGATCATACCATCGTATTACAATTGTAATATTTACAATTAATATAAAAATTGTTAATATAAAAAAAATTAAATTGTGTTTTTTTTATTTTGATTAATCAAAATTGCATTAAAAAATCAAATTAGTTAAAAAAAATATACATATCACCTAAAAAAAGATATATTATTAGCTAAAATTTATAATAAAAAAAATACTAAAGGAGGAATGAAATAAATTGAGTGATAATTTTTCATAATACATTATTAAATATTATTAGAATCGTTAATAGAATAAAATATTTATTATAATAAACCTAATTAAATAATAGATTGATTATTTTTTATTTTTTATGATAGAGTCAAAATTAATTTAAGATTTGATGGATTAAGTGATTAATGTTATCAGAAGATATACTTATTATACACATCTTAATTACTACAATTAAATATAACAATTTGTTTTTATGAATGAAAAATAAAAATAAAATCATCTTCATTTCAGCGGAAAAAGAATCAATATGGTGTTGTCACATGACATCAATTTACGTGGCAAAACCTTCGTTTATATAATATTATATAGATAGTATCCGTGTGATGCATTGGGTTTATTGATGAGAGAATGAATTTTTTTTATGTATAAAGTATGTTGAATATGTTGTCAATTTGTTATATTACTTAAAAAAAAATCTAAAACTAATTCAAATTTTCGCAATAAGGAACCTATTCATTAATAAAAATAATAAAAGATAATTAGATGTGTTTATTTTATAATACAACTCATTTAAAAAAAATTATAACACAACTATAAATTTAAATTTCACAATGTCTCTTTCTTGAAGTAAAAAATTTTCTATATATAGACAAATAAATTACTGCTCTTATTGAATCTAATAGTAGCAACAAATTTCTTCTAGTAATGACAATTTTTTGTACTCTTGAAGCATATTATATAATAAAAGAGAACACTCACCTTTTATTCTATTATTCACACCATAGAGAATACTCCACTTGCATCCTACTGACACCATGTACCAAAAGAGTGGTGCAAAATCCAAAACTTCCCTGATTGAAATAATGAAACAAAAAAAATTAAAACAATATATAATTAAATTAAATAAGATAAAGTATCAAAACCTATCAGTTGACTTCTTAATGCAAGGTATCATCATTTCTTGATGTTCCTTTCCATGTTCCTCAAAATATAAAATAATCAATGTTATTTCAATGGTAAAAAGAAGAAAAAGATAAAATCATTCCTAGGTTTTTACATCAATACTCTAAAGTAGTCATCATCCATGTTTTATAACGAAGAATACTAGTTATATTTATATTGTTTAAATTACCAATTATATCATTAATTATGTTATGAAATCAGCATAAATCTTGCGAAATTTCTTAATTTTGAATATAATTGAATTTGATTTTTTTTTACCCAAAATTGAATTCGAATTTATATTAGTACTATCAGTTAATTTGAATCATATTATATAATATATATTTATGTTATTAATTTGAATGTTCAAATTATAAAAATCATCATGATCACAATTACCTTAATTACCTAAATTACTACAATTATATATTTTTATTTTAAATGTCACCAGAATGTGACACGTGGACAACCAGCTTAATCAGCAACTGTGTTTTTATATAATATATAGATAGATAGATAGATAGACAGACAGATAGAGAGATAGATAATTGATGTACATACGTAATAACAAGTTAGATATAAAATAACACTAAATACACAAAAATATCAACCACCTTTGCAGCCACCACCCCCGACCTTCCGATCCTCTGTCGTCCGTCTATGGGAGCTACACCCAACACCTGAGCCTTCCTATGCTATCAGCAATGCCTGCTGTATGAGCTCATGATTATGTGTGCCATCTGGTACTGCTCTGGTGTTCAACAATCTCTCCATAATCACGATCATCATTGTAACACCCTCATTTTTATTTTACTATTTGTAAATATTTTTATATAAATATTATGAGAAATTATGTATTGTATTTATAGAAAAACCTTTTGTACATATTTTCATAATAACATTAATACAGTTCTATTCAGTAAAATTTTTTGAGTCTTTAAGTGCTTTTGTTTAGGCCTGAATTTATCGTTGACCGGACAGTTGTGTCAGACAGCTGTCCAGGATAAAATTTTCCAGTGTAGCATTTTGGATAAATCTGTAACCTAATAAATAGACAATTGAATGTAGATTTAAAATATATACAGTTGAGAAATGAATTACTTGTTGATTGGACAGTTGTGTCAGAATAATAAAAAGATAATTGAATGCAGATTAAAAATATGTACAGTTGAAGAATTAAAATGCTAATTTCGAATTATTAGAATTTTCTGAATGTTAGAACTCTGAGAAATTATTACGATAAAATTCTAAGGTAGAAAATTAAGATAAAATTTGTATGACACCTATGGAATTTCCTAGTAATTATAACATACTGAGAATAATTATTAAAATTGTTTAACTAAGAAAAATAAAAAAATAAAAGTATTAGCCAATCAAAATTAAACAACTCAATGTTTCTAATGTGATTAAATTAAGCTAATTAGACTTTGATTAAGAAATAATGAAGACACTACCCCAACGTTTTTGATAGTGAGGAATTCAATGGTGGTGTTAGTTTCTTAAAATTCTAATTAGTTTGTAAGATAATTAAAAAGCCCTAAAACCTTCTAGAAGCCTCCACACTTTTCTACAATCTTTGACCAATTAAACAAGCTATTAGCAAATCACCTAGGGAACTAATTGTCGCCGTCCAAGTGGGCCGAAAGCTGGCCAAATTGGCTGCCCTTGGACCAAGGCAGCAGCTGGACGTGAATGAATGATTAAATTGGGTGGAGAAAATTTTATTTGAAAACTTAAGAAACAAAAGCAAAAGAAAAAGTTACAAAAGCTAGCTCTTCTAAAACTCTCCAAACCGTGAGTTGGGCATCTGCAGCCCCTCCATGAAACCTTCATCCTTTCTTCCAAAATCAAAAATTAAACCAACTAAAACCTCCCAAATTTCAATATACCTTCGGCCAAAGAGAAATATTTGGGAGAAAAACCCTAAAATTTCAAGAAGACAAAGGAGAAAGGGAGAAAAGGGATTCAAAGGTTTCTCCATCAAACTAAGGATTCTAGGTAAGGATCTTGGCATTTAATTTCAATTTAGACAACTTGAAAGTAAGAGGAACATGTCATTAGATTTAATTTCAAGATTTAATCAAGAAACATTAAAAGAAGAAATTGAATTAGGGCTTTTAGATAATTGAAGTTGGAAGCTTGAATTAGTTGTTTGAATCAATATTTTGATTGGTTTCATGATGTGTTGTGATGGATTGAAATTTGATGTTGCTTGTTCTTGATTGAAAATGGCTTGGTTGTGTTGGATTTGATGTTGAAAATTTGAGAAATGATGTTGGTTGGTGAAGGAGGCCATTCGGCCATGTCTATGTTCAAGGGGTACTATGTGCAAATTTTTCAAATAATCAAGGGCAAAATAGTCATTTCACATGTAGGGACACATTAGGAATTTTATAAAAAGATCAAGGGTAATTTCGGAAATAATGAAAAAGTATAAGGGTAAAATGGTAAGTTCACATATTCTAGAAAGTTTAAGGATAATTTAGGAATTTTATGAAAAGATCAAGGGCAAAATCAGAAATAATAGAAAAGAGTAAGGGTAATTTGGTAATTTCAAATTTAAAGGACAAAATTGGAATTTTAGAAAAAGAGCAAGGGTAATTTAGTAAATTTTCATAATATAATGACCAAATTGATATTTAGTAAAATATTAATGTTATAATTCTAATTGTTGAATGTTTATGTTTCTTTATATGCTTGTTTAAAATTACTTATGATTATTATCACATGGCATAAGCATACATGAGTCTTTTTGGGGGTTTTACAAAGATTCAAGTGAAAAATGATTAATGTTGGCTAACCGGGACTACGGTAGCCATCAAAAGAAAAGAAAAGAAATGAAAAGAAAGAAAAGAAAAGAAAAGAAAGAAAAGAAAGAATAAATGTTGACTAACCGGGACTGCGGTAGTCATGAGAATTGAATCTTTGGGGTGAGCAGAGTCAGTTAGACAGGACTATATAGTCTGTGATTATGTAGTCTGTGGGGTGAAGGATATTGGCAATTCCACATGTGGCTGGAAACTGGACTGAGTTGTGGTCGTGGTGGCCTTCCTGGGTATCCTGATCTCCTAATTCTGTTTAGCTTATTTGCGTTTAGTAGGGGCTGATAGCTGAATTGCAGTGCGTAATGGTAGGCCAATTTCTTACTAAACACTCAAAGGGAAAGTCTCCATGGAGGAGGGTCAAAATGATTTTGAGTCAAAATTGCATTTGCATAAATCATACTACATTTGATTTATTTATGTGATTTATTAATTGTTATATGAAATGAACATGGTTGATATTGTTTTAATTGTATGAGAAATTAAATGCCTGATCCGGTAAATTTTGTCCCTGGCTTCTAGGGAAGTTTAATTGCAGGTGAAAAAAAATAGTTAGAAGAAAAAGATGCAGATATGACCAGAGCTATAGGATGGGTATATTTTGGGAAATTAGTACTTCAAGAAGAAACATTTTGTAATAGTTATAGTGTTTGGAAAAATTTTAGTGATGTAAAATTGAATATATTTTGGATTTTAATAGAATGTATCAGATCTTTTATATATATATATATATATATATATATATATATAATGTGAATTAAATATTTAAATTAAATGTTTTTATTAGAAGGCGAGTTACATTAGTGGTATCAGAGCTCTGGTTATGCATCTTTAGGACTTGTGAGTAATTGGTCTATTATGTGTTCTGCTGTGTTAATTTGTTAAGAATATTATGGGAAAAAGGGTAGTAACTAGATGTGAGACTCTAGGACAGGTAGAGATGGCAGAAAGGAAGAAAGGAAATCTTGATAGAGTTGTGAGGGTGCACACTCAGGACTCAGTCGAGATGACTTTCCCTCCTAGTGCTAAAATTTTTATTTTCCAAGTTGGGTTATTTTCCATATTCCTTATATTATGAATTTCGAGTTATACCTTTGAATTAGTTGAGGAAGGAGATCCAAAGATCTGAGTTCATAGATCAAGGTTGAGAATAGAGGTTCAAATATTTGAGTTTATAGGATAAGGATGAGTTTGACAAGGAAAAGAAAACAAAGTTTTGAAGGTAACTTGATGTTTGGAATATGATAAGATGTTGAGAGAGTGGGTATTGTCTTATTGTTTTAAGGGATGTTTTCACATGTTTTGAAGGCTGAAACAATGTATCGTAGTATAAATTTGTCGCAAGATTGATATCTAAACTATTAGGACTTGAAATTTTGTGTTTTAGACATGATTTACAACCAAAATAGTGCATTTTTCTGGTGCAGTAAAATAGCCTGCGGGTTTAATATGTTTAATTACATTTCCATGGTGTAAGTTGTGATTTAAGGCTTGTATAATTGAAGTTATCAAGGATCCATGTTGTAGGTCTTAGTTGGTAGGTATATATGAGGATTCTTGATGGTTAAACCTTGATTAAGAGAGTAGAATAGGACCCAAATGCTAAGTTAGTAGCAGTTGTCCTAAGAATTTTTTTTTTTAAGTTAAGGATGTTAATCATGTTTAAAATACCCTATACTTTGCTTGTTTCTGTACCTACTTCTAAACCAACCCTAACCTCAAAAATATGTTTGAATTGTGTGATAACCATTAGAGATAGACCATTTATTGTGAACTTGATTTGTTTGCCTTTGATTGACCTTGATGTGATATTAGGAATGAATTGGTTAGCAGACAACCGTATCCTAATAGATTGTGCCTCTAAAACTCAATTTTTTCCTGAACCTGATGTTTCTAGACTTAAGCCTGTCAAACCTAAAGAAATATCATTCAAAAGTGAAATTCAAAAATACATGTTATCATCTCTTGAAACTAAGGAAGATAAAATGGAAATATACTCTGGGCCAGTTGTAAATGAGTATCCTGAAGTTTTTCCTGATGATGTTCCTGGCTTGCCTCCTGAAAGAGAAATAGAATTTAGTATAGACTTGATGCCTGGTACTAGACCAATTTCTATGCAACCATATAGGATGTCACCATTAGAATTAATTGAGTTAAAGAAAACAATTGAAAGAATTATTAGAAAAACAGTTTATAAGGCCTAGTGTGTCCCCATGGTGAGCCCAGTATTGTTAGTTAAAAAGAAAGATGGTGGATCTAGGTTATGTATAGATTATAGACAATTAAATAAAGTAACTATAAAGAATAAATATCCTTTACCTAGAATAGATGATTTAATGGACCAACTTAGAGGAGAAACAATATTTTCTAAAATAGATTTAAGGTCTGGGTACCATCAAATTAGAGTTAAAAAGAAGATATATCCAAGACTGCTTTTAGGACTAGGTATAGGCATTATGAATATCAAGTGATGCCATATGGAGTGACTAATGCCCCAACAGTATTTATGGATTATATGAATAGGGTGTTTAGACCATACTTAGATCATTTTGTAGTAGTATTTATAGATGATATATTAATATATTCTAAGAATAAAGAAGAACATGAAAATCATCTTAGAATAACATTACAAATTTTGAAAGAAAGAAAATTATATGCTAAGATGTCTAAATGTGAATTTTGGTTGGAAGAAGTAAAATTTTTAGGACATGTAATTTCTGAAGATGGAATAAATGTGGATCTTTCTAAGGTAGAAGCAGTTTTAGAATGGGAAAGGCCTAAAACAGTAACTGAAATTAGGAGTTTCTTAGGATTAGCTGGATATTATAGAAAGATTTATTGAAGGATTTTCTAAGATAGTTGAACCTTTAACAGAATTAACTAGGAAAAAAAATCAACCTTTTAATTGGAGTGAGAATTGTGAGAAAAGTTTTCAAGAATTGAAACATAAATTGACTACCTCACCAGTCTTAATTTTACCTAACCCAAATGAACCTTATGAAGTATATTGTGATGCCTCATATCAAGGATTAGGATGTGTGTTGATACAAAGCAGGAAAGTGGTAGCTTATGTATCTAGACAATTGAGACCCCATGAAAGGAATTACCCTACTCATGATTTGGAGTTAGCTGCTATAGTTTTTGCTTTGAAGATTTGGAGACATTATTTATATGGATCTAAATTTGATGTGTATAGTGATCATAAGAGTTCAAAATATTTGTTTGACCAAAAGGAATTGAATATGAGACAAAGAAGATGGATGGAGTTTATTAAAGATTATGATTTTCAATTAATGTATTATCTAGGGAAGGCTAATGTAGTAGCAGATGCTTTAAGTAGGAAAATTGTACATATATCAACCATGATGATTAAAGAATTAGAATTAATAGAACAATTTAGAAATTTGAATTTATGTACAGTTAGGAAAAAGGATAAAATTCAATTAGGAATGATTACTATCACTAATGATTTTGGAAGAAATTAGAAAGAAACAAGATGTAGATGAATTTATTCAAGAAAAGAAAGGCTTAATAGGAACAGATAAAGTAAAAGAATTTAATTTAGGAATGGATGGAATTATTAGATTTAAAAATAGAATTTGTGTACCTAACAATACAAAATTAAAGGAATTAATTTTGGAGGAAGGACACAAAAGTAAATTTAGTATTCATCCTGGAGCTACAGAAATGTATAAGGATTTAAAGGAGATGTTTTGGTGGCCTAGGAGGAAGAAAGATGTAGCAGAATATGTAGCTAGATGTTTAACATGTCAGAAAGTAAAGGTTGAACATCAGAAACCATCTGGTATGTTACAACCTTTAGAGATACCTGTATGGAAATGGGATAGTATATCAATGGATTTTGTGGTAGGATTACCTAGAACAAGTAGAAATTGTGATACTATTTGGGTAATTGTAGATAGATTAACTAAATCAGCACATTTTCTTCCAATAAATATTAGGTATTCTTTAGAAAGATTAGCTCAATTGTACATAAAAGAAATAGTTAGATTACGTGGAGTACCTACTAGTATAGTATCTGATAGGGACCCTAGATTTGTTTCTAAATTTTGGAGAGAATTTCATAAAGCTTTAGGAAGTAAATTACATCTTAGTTCAGTATACCACCCTCAGATTGATGGTCAAACAAAAAGGACTATTCAATCATTAGAAGACCTCTTAAGAGCCTGTACATTAGAAGAGAAAGGAAACTGCGAAGATATATTACCTTTAGTAGAATTTACATATAATAATAGTTACCATTCTAGTATAGGTATGGCTCCCTATGAAGCTTTGTATGGTAGGAAATGTAGGACACCACTGGTATGATATCAGGATGGTGAAAATCTTTTGATAGGACCAGATATCATTCAGCAAACAACTGAAAAAAAATAAAATTTATTCAGGAGAAAATGAAAATTGCACAGAGCAAACAGAAAAGTTATGCAGATAAAAGAAGAAAACCCTTAGAATTTCAAGAAGGTGAACATGTCGTTTTGAAAGTCACACCAATAACTGGAGTTGGCAGAGCAATAAAGTCTAAGAAACTAGCTCCTAAATTTATTGGACCTTATCAAATTCTCTGAAAAATTGGACCTATGGCATACCAAATAGCCTTACCACCCTTTTTGTCAAACCTCCATGATGTATTTCATGTGTCATAACTAAGACAATATATCTCAGACCCTTCACATGTCATTAAACTTAATCAAATACCGTTAAAGGAAAACCTGAAAATCAAAACAAGACCTGTTGAGATTGAGGATAGAAGGATCAAGTACCTGGGAGGTAAAGATATTCCTTTGGTTAAGGTTAATTGGGATGATATCAGAGGTGATGCTACCTGGAAATTAGAGGAGAAAATGAAAAAATAATTTCCTCAAATTGTCTATATAGTTATATTAGCAATTTCGAGGACGAAATTTTTATTAGTAGGGGAGAATTGTAACACCCTCATTTTTATTTTACTATTTGTAAATATTTTTATATAAATATTATGAGAAATTATGTATTGTATTTATAGAAAAACCTTTTGTACATATTTTCATAATAACATTAATACAGTTCTATTTAGTAAAATTTTTGAGTCTTTTAGTGCTTTTGCTTCGGCCTGAATGTATTGTTGACCGGACAGTTGTGTCAGACAGCTGTCCAGGATAAAATTTTCCTGTGTAGCATTTTGGATAAATCTGTAACCTAATAAATAGACAATTGAATGTAGATTTAAAATATATACATTTGAGAAATGAATTACTTGTTGACTGGACAGTTGTGTCAGACAGTTGTCCAGGATAAATTTTCCAATATAGCATTTTGGACTAAACTGCAAAATAATAATAAAATAATTGAATGTAGATTAAAAATATAGTCAGTTGTAGAATTAAAATGCTAATTTCGAATTATTAGAATTTTCTGAATGTTAGAACTCTGAGAAATTATTACGATAAAATTTTAAGGTAGAAAATTAAGATAAAATTTGTATGACACCTATGGAATTTCCTAGTAATTATAACATACTTAGAATAATTATTAAAATTGTTTAACTAAGAAAAATAAAAAATAAAAGTATTAGCCAATCAAAATTTGACAACTCAATGTTTCTAATGTGATTAAACTAAGCTAATTAGACTTTGATTAAGAAATAATTAAGACACTGTTAGGTTCTAAGACCTTGGACGATGTCCAACCCCTCCTATTTCGGTTTTGATGATAATAACTAAAGGATAAATTTTGAAGTATCTAATGATCTAGTTTGAGTGTTATAGGAATTACGTCGTCCAATTCTGCAATGGTATTGTATCCCTCAAACCTGGACTTTATGTTTTAAATAAGAAAGCGTCCAAATGTGTTTTATAAAGAACCCCACAGGCCGCGTCCAATGCTCCTGTGAGAGCAAGCGTCCAACGCTTGAAAAACACTCTCTGTTGTTTCTATCTTAAAAATACGTTTTCAATGTTGATTCAATATAAGGCAACGATCACTCTCTCATATTTTAACATGCCATTCTATTTGATCTTTTCGAATAGTACTGAACAGGAAAAGAAGAAGCTTCTCTCTGCAGAAAAAGTACGAGTAGGAGAGGCGCTACAAGTACGGCTGTCACTTCCATCACTTCACCCTAAGTCAAAATGTGACAACGGCCATATGCTACAGAAAGAATCGCTCTTGGAAAAGGAACAGATCCCTCAACGGATACCTTTCAACAAGCTTCCTATATATAGAAGAATGAAGCTCACATATCAACTGACGAGAAAATTTGATAAAGAGCTGAACCCCTGTCAAAACGACTGGACGATCATAAGCAAAAAGAGCATTCATCTTAGCTTTGCTAAGCGAGTCTGTATATTAATACTTATTGTAATATCCTCTCAGTGAGAGTTAAGTTTTACTTACAGTATCAAACAATTTTGTTTGGAAAGCCAGGAGTGGCTTAGTGTTAAAGAATACTTGAGTTTTGTGTTTAATCTCAAGGGGAGATTAAGGGTGTGCCAGAAGTGGCCTAGAGAATACTTGTAGCCAGAAGTGACAAGGTTAGAATACTTGAGAATAATCAGATCTTGATTAGTAGAACCCTTCAAAAGTTTTTGAAGGAGAACTGGATGTAGCTCAGTTGAGTGAACCAGTATAAAACTAAGTATTCTATTCTCTCGCCTTCTAGCTTACTTGCATTTCTTTTAAACTATCTCTTCAACATACTACGAAAAGGTTTCTATACACATTCTATCTAAGTTTATCTATTACGTGTATTCTAACGAAAAGGAAGAAGAGTAGTTTCTTTGGACTGTTGTTTTTAATCGACTGGACAATAGCTTATTTTTTGTTTTACTAAGTTCCTGTAAAACGTAAAGATACACTATCTTCACATTAGCTAAAGTTTTCCAAAGAATTTTTAAATACACTATTCAACCCCCCTTCTAGTGTATTTCTCTATATTTCATACACTACCCCAAGGTTTTTGATAGTGAGGAATTCAATGGTGGTGTTAGTTTCTTAAAATTCTAATTAGTTTGTAAGATAATTAAAAAGCCCTAAAACCTTCTAGAAGCCTCCACACTTTTCTACAATCTTTGACCAATTAAACAAGCAATTAGCAAATCACCTAGGGAACTAATTGTGGCCGTCCAAGTGGGCTGAAAGCTGGCCAAATTGGCTGCCCTTGGACCAAGGCAGCAGCTGGACGTGAATGAATGATTAAATTGGGTGGAGAAAATTTTATTTAAAAACTTAAGAAACAAAAGCAAAAGAAAAAGTTACAAAAGCTAGCTCTCCTAAAACTCTCCAAACCGTGAGTTGGGCAGCTGCAGCCCCTCCATGAAACCTTCATCCTTTCTTCCAAAATCAAAAATTAAACCAACCAAAACCTCCCAAATTTCAATATACCTTCGGCCAAAGAGAAATATTTGGGAGAAAAACCCTAAAATTTCAAGAAGACAAAGGAGAAAGGGAGAAAAGGGATTCAAAGGTTTCTCCATCAAACTAAGGATTCTAGGAAAGGATCTTGGCATTTAATTTCAATTTAGACAACTTGAAAGTAAGAGGAACATGCCTTTAGATTTAATTTCAAGATTTAATCAAGACACATTAAAAGAAGAAATTGATTTAGGGCTTTTAGATAATTGAAGTTGGAAGCTTGAATTAGTTGTTTGAATTAATATTTTGATTGGTTTCATGATGTGTTGTGATGGATTGAAATTTGATGTGGCTTGTTCTTGATTGAAAATGGCTTGGTTATGTTGGATTTGATGTTGAAAATTTGAGAAATGATGTTGGTTGGTGAAGGAGGCCATTCAGCCATGTCTATGTTCAAGGGGTACTATGTGCAAATTTTTCAAATAATCAAGGGCAAAATAGTGATTTCACATGTAGGGACACATTGGGAATTTTATAAAAAAAATCAAGGGTAGTTTCAGAAGTAATGAAAAAGTATAAGGGTAAAATGGTAATTTCACATATTCTAGAAAGTTTAAGGATAATTTAGGAATTTTATGAAAAGATCAAGGGCAAAATCGGAAATAATAGAAAAGAGTAAGGGTAATTTGGTAATTTCACATTTAAAGGACAAAATTGGAATTTTATAAAAAGAGCAAGGGTAATTTAGTAAATTTTTATAATAATGACCAAATTGATATTTAGTAAAATATTAATGTTATAATGCTAATTGTTGAATGTTTATGTTTCTTTATATGCTTGTTTAAAATTACTTATGATTATTATCACATGGTATAAGCATACATGAGTCTTTTTGGGGGTTTTACAAAGATTCAAGTGAAAAAAATGATTGATGTTGGCTAACCGGGACTGCGGTAGCCATCAAAAGAAAAGAAAAGAAATGAAAAGAAAGAAAAGAAAAAAGAAAAGAAAGAATAAATGTTAACTATCCGGGACTGCGGTAGTCATGAGAATTGAATCTTTGGGGTGAGCAGAGTAAGTTAGACAGGACTGTATAATCTGTTATTATGTAGTCTGTGGGGTGAAGGATATTGGCAATTTCACATGTGGCTGGAAACTGGACTGAGTTGCGGTCGTGGTGGCCTTCCTGGGTATCCTGATCTCCTAATTCTGTTTAGCTTATTCGCGTTTAGTAGGGGCTGATAGCTGAATTGCAGTGCGTAATGGTAGGCCAATTTCTTACTAAACACTCAAAGGGGAAGTCTCCATGGAGCAGGGTCAAAATGATTTTGAGTCAAAACTGTATTTGCATAAATCATACTGCATTTGATTTATTTATGTGATTTATTAATTGTTATATGAAATGAACATGGTTGATATTGTTTTAATTGTATGAGAAATTAAATGCCTAATCCGATAAATTTTGTCCCTAGCTTCTAAGGAAGTTTAATTGCAGGTGAAAAAAAAATAGTTAGAAGAAAAAGATACAGATATGACCAGAGCTATAGGATGGGTATATTTTGGGAAATCAGTACTTCAAGAAGAAACATTTTGTAATAGTTATAGTGTTTGGAAAAATTTTAGTGATGTAAAATTGAATATATTTTGGATTTTAATAGAATGTATCAAATCTTTTATATATATATATATATATATAATGTGAATTAAATATTTAAATTAAATGTTTTTATTAGAAGGCGGGTTACAATCATCTGGTATCAATCCGACATAAACGGAAATTACAATTAGTAATTATTTTTTGATAAAAATTAAAACAAAATTTTGGAAAAGCTGTTTGCATTACCTCACACAGGTAATATGCACCAGGTACATACTCTGGTAGAGGGGCATCAAGCTGAAGCTGAGGTTGTCGTATGAAGTGAGGGATATGTACTGGACTCCGTTGTGCCTCTCCCTCCTTTGGCAGAATCACAAATGGATGTGAATGCCAATAATACCATGCCAGGTAGTCAAAAGTGCAGGTCCATAGAGCCTCACGTGGCACAGGCTCGCCCAATTGCACCACATGCTGCTCCGACTTGGCCCACACCTCACTACATTTCTCAAAGAGAGGACGAGGAGGTGGTGGCAGAGGAATCCCCTATGCCTACCCGAACTGCCTCAAAACCCTCTCTAAAAGATACATGTCCGTCCCGCACATGATGTGGCCATGATAGTATGTCTGGTCTGCGAGATGTAACACCCCAAGGGGTGTGTACCTTTTTCCTATTTATATTACTAAATTTTTGACTATTTAGAATATAAGGATATCAAATTTTACTATGCGGAAAAATAAAACTTAAAGCATATCTAACACAAAGCTCTTGGCACTTATGTGCCATACAAAACATAACTAGAAGGGTATTTGAATATAAACTAACTCCCATACATTGGGAGATACAACACTATAATAATCTTCGTCCCAATAAGCAACTCCATGCTCCAAGCTCCTTCCATGAGGCATCCACATGCTAAACCTATGAAAACATGAAACTAAAAGGATGAGACATAATGTCTCAGTGGGTGCTCTAAGGACTCTAGGTTGACTCTCTATTCTAGAGATCCTTTTCTTAACTCTCATGGCTTCTACTTTTCTTCTCGTAAACACTTTATCTCACAACTATGAACCTATCTCATTATCTTTTCTATCTCCTTGGACCATACCTTAATCTTTACTTAAGCACCTAGAGTTTATCACCTTGACCATCTCTATGACCACTAGTGCCTTGAGGCACCTAAACATCATTCTCTCTATCAAGCATAACATCTTTTCCCAAAGTAATTACATAATATCCCTACATTGGATCCATCCATACCCATAACACAAACATATTCCAATCAAGGAAATGGAAGAAAACTAAACTTTATAAACTTAGAAAATATTGTATATAATAACTATAGATTTATAAAAAGATACAGGTTTATATTAAATCATTTCATACATATACATCAATAAGACACCAATAGCCAACGACGTCAAATACAATCACCATAATACATCAACCATCATAAATCACATTTAGACATCATCAATCAAAAGTCTCATAATAAATCAATCATCACCAACCATCATCACAACTGACGTACACCAGAAGCCAATAGGCAACCTAAAACATCAAACACTGACTCTACTCCATGGAGTTTCGACACCATATGAGCGGTCCCTCATAGGCCCCATCCCCTACCATGGTCTGTATATTCTGATCATTCAGGGAGTCCCTTGAGCTGACCCTACGGAGGAAGTGTGGATTTAATCGAATATAGACAAGTGTGGGTATTGGCTTACCTCTGTAAGGTTTGCAAAACCTTACATCTATAGGAATTCGCCCAGTTGGCTATTCTATAGGCCCACCGTTAGCCACCACGAAAACCTCCAGCACTAGGTTGAGAGTCCACCTAGACGCCCTCAACTTACGTGCCTACTCATATGCTTGTACACCAACTGTGCACACCTACGCACCAACTGCACAAATACAACATTTGGAATATTTTAGTACACCAACTATGTGCACCCACCGTATTATAGCATCAAAACATATTTGGAGTCCTTTATAGTCCGAGATACGACACCTCCGTACCTGCCATCTCCGATGGCCCGACTTAAGGGTCCAAATATATCTCAACAACATCAACAATCCTCAACCACTACAATAATCCATCCCCTATACACTAAAAGAGTCACTAAACCTCTTGGGAAGTAGTTCTCAACACTCAAACACGCCATTTGGAGTCAAAACATAGGGGTGGTACTTGGGAAGATATCCCACTAGGCGAGACCCTCGGGTCGCTTTAGTGGGCCAGAGTTCTGGCGTGAAACTCACCCTCCCAAGTATACCCTTTTTCTATAAAAATCTTCCCAAAGTACATAGCTAACTCTTCTTTAACATATAGGGATGGTTCCAACGCATAGTTCACATATATCGTCATCTCATCAAAACATGATTATTAAAACTACCTTATAATAATATAAACACCTCAAAAATAACATAATCATCTTATAATTAAACATACCACATTTGTATAAAAATTTTAAAATCATATAAATAAAAAGGGAAAAAGTTTCTAAAGAATATCAATTAACCAAATTCTAGCTCGGCCGCACAAAATCTCGTGCTGAGCTAGAAGCCCCATGCCTAGCCGAGCAAGCTCTCGTGCTGAGCCAGTGCCCCCATGCCTGGCCACAAAACTTTCGTGCCGAGCCAGATCCCCCCTGGAGCTAAATACACATTATGACACTCTCATGCCCGACAGCACAAACTTTCGTGCTGAGCTAGAGCTCTCCTGGAAATGAATATCGCTACTGACTCTTTCACGCCAGGCAGTGCAAGCTCTATCCTGCTGGGCATGAAAAACCCTGGAACTGAAAGTTCCATTTTGACTCCCTTTCGCCCAGCAGCACCAAAATTCGTGTTGGACATGAGCGAAACAGGGGACTGCGACCTACGAGCTCCATGGCTATCAATGGCTTACCCATTCATCCTAACCCTATGCAAAGACTCATCGAAGCATACAAATCAAACCCTAAACACTTCTATTATATTTCCAACCGATTGATTGACTCGAAAAACCCCTTAATCAAACAAAATCACCAAAAACCCAAAATCTCCAAACCTAAGGTTCAAAAGAGAAAAAGGGGAAAACATGCAAATCAAGGGGATAGAGAAGGACTAGGGAAAAGCACTCACCTCCCAGGACACGTAGAGATAAGTTCCCAGCACTGGGTCTTCAGATCTCTACTCCATTTCCTTCTTCCTCTTCTTCTCCTCTTCTCCTCCTTCTCTCTACCTTTCCTTTTCTTTCTTTCCTTCTCTCTCTAACTCTCCCTCTCCTGTTCTATATAAAGTGTGTGGTGTGTGTGGCTAAGTGGGCCTTGGCTCCCCATCTGGATCCTATTATCTCATTCCTGACAACTCTTGTAAAAAGGTAACTATTATTAATAATACCTAAGGGTATCCTTTAACCATTAAATATAAAGGCTATTCCATAAAAAAATGTCTCTTTATTATTTATTTCTAAGGTCCGTAAATTAGAGATATTACACGAGAGGTCTAACTTGCATGTGTGCCTCATATGGGGACCAGATGACATCATCCATTTGCATTTGATCCAGTAACTCCCTGGTCCCCTTAGCCTTGTCGATACCCTCGTCAGCTTCCATCTAGCAGCAAGCGGAAGTGTGTGGTCATAAGATAATTCCTCCTGAGTGCCAACAGATGGCAGGTGCTCAAACACCCATGCCTGTAAAACAAAGAATATATTTTTAGGAACAAATATAAAATAATATTAACAAACAAACAATTATGTAAACAAAAATTAAAAATTCCTTACCATCAATAGCATCATATAACCTCCACACTGCTTGCTCTCACATAAGCTCGCATAAGAAAGATGGTCGTAAAGGTACGCAAATGCATCTTCTCCCCAAGCGTGCTGGCTGTAAGTAGACAGATCGCTAAGGTACTGGAGGTAGACAATGTGCATATGCGTTGAGCTCTTGTCTGCGAATATCGTACTATCGACCAAGTGCAACAAATACGCCCTCGTAGCGCATACATTTGACACATAAGCAACATATCTCTCATACAACTCCTCTAGCCAAGTGAGACGTACCCTGGGTCCTGCTCTCGTGGCAGCATTTGCCTCCTTGTCAGACAAAAGGCCTAGCTCAGACCTTAGTAGCCCCCTAATCTGCTCCCTCTCAAGGGTCATCGGCT
This sequence comes from Pueraria montana var. lobata, assembly GCA_026413185.1. NCBI lineage: Eukaryota > Viridiplantae > Streptophyta > Magnoliopsida > Fabales > Fabaceae > Pueraria > Pueraria montana. The sequence goes on from CM048656.1 coordinate 46,835,666, forward strand.
GGGCAATCAGTATGCCTGTGATAGGCAAGTGTAGCAGACAAGACACATCATCAAGGGTGATGCTCATCTCTCCAACTGGTAAATGGAAGGAGCATGTCTTCTGATGCCACCTCTTAAGAAAGGCATTCACCATGCCTTTATTCGCAACAGTATACCGCGCCTCATAAAGGCCCTTGAGGCCTGAGTCATCCATATACGCATTCACCTGCAGCTAGGTAGGGTAAGGAATGACCTTCCCACTGTGAAGCTCAGTTCGGGCCTGACTAATCTAAACATGGCCAGTGACATGGTCCTTATAGGACCTAAGTAGTGTCAAGTCCATAGGACTTCCAGGAAATGGTGGTCCAATGATCCAGTCTAAAAAAGGGATATCTGGTACCTCTGGGTCAGGCTGTGGTACCTTTGGGTCATCCTATCGCACCTCAGCCTCTGGAACCTCTGCCTTAACCTGTGGCATCTGTGGCTCATGTTGCACATCCTCATCATGTTGTGCATGTTGTTGTTGTTCTACTACACATAGCCGCTCATCATTAGCCCAACGACGTGCAGATGCTGTCACACATCAATCCCTGGATGGCTGGACAGCCTCACTAGCATCACTCTTTTCCTCCAATGTGGAGGGGTCTCGTCGACGATCGTGCGAAACAAACTTCGTGCGAGCCATAAGTAATATGCAAAAAATAAAATAAAGTAATAAACATTAACCAAAAGAATATAAATATAAAAAAACAAACATTAATTTAAAAAACCATTAACTAAATTAAAAATACTTTTTTCTTATAAAAACATTAAATATAATAAAAATTTCTTAATAAAATAATAAATATTTATAACCATTTTCAAAATAACAAAAACATATACATTAACAATAAACATTTTAAAAAAAATATAAACTACCAATTACATTAATTTTAATTATTAACATAAATTTTAATAAAATTATTAAAAAATATTTAGAAAAAACAACAACACAACGGAATCACGATTCTGTTGAACTGTAAATAAATAAAAATAAAAAAATGAAATTGAAAAGAGGAAGAAGAAGAGGGACGAGAGAGCGAGACCTAGTGAGGGAAAGAAATGAAGAGAAGCAAAGGTAGAAGAGAAGTGAAGGCGAGAGGGAGAAGAGAAGAAAAGGAAAAAGGTGAAGGAAAAGGGAGGTGAAAAGAGGGAATGAGTGGGGCACGGAAGGTGAGGAAAAGAGGGAGGGGTGGGGGAGAAGAATAGACAAATAGGAGATGGCTGAACATCCACCGCCTAGAAGAACTTTCGGCGGACCGTGTCAATAATAATGGACCCTTTAATAGGTTTATGGATCCATCCCTAAATACACCTGGAACGCGTATTTTGGGTTAATCATTTGACCAAAATACATATCTCCTTTTTCTGAACAGATTAATAGGCCTTTTGCTGATCAATTTCGTCCCCTACTTCTCTTAACTTTTAACAAAAATAAATCTGCATAAATATAGATTGTGTGTGTGTTTGGTTTCACGTTGGAGAATTGATTCCGAGTCTAAAATTAATTTTGGATAAATATTCACATGTTTGGTTTCATGTTATAGCATCATATAATTCTACGAACTAACAATGATCATCATTTACACTTCACTTCCAAACCCCAGGACAAACGTTCAACCAAAATCAACCTCATCATCCTTATTTTCCATCAAGTGCCACACATAAGACTATGCACCAATCAACGAAACCATCTTGACCATATATAATCTAGATAACCTCCATCACAAACTTAAATATTAAAATTAAAATTAGATACCAGCATCAATAAAATTGTTGAACTGTTTTCCGTTTGTAGCTTATTTTGTGGTATCATATTCATATTCACTAACCAACAAGTTGTTGGTCCGAGTGGTGTTGGGCTCGGTCCCTTAAGCAAGGTCTTGGGTTCGAGCCTTGTGGAGGGGAGAACCCCACTAAAGGTGGTCAATCAGGTTCCCGACAGATATTAGTCATCGACAAAGTCAATGGATACTTTGTACAATCTCAAATGTACAATCAGATATATATTATCAATTAACATGCAATCTCAAATGAATTGGTTGACCAATTAAATTGATCAACATTTAATGCAATACAATATATTTCATTTTAAATAATTATTGAAATTATTTTGATTTTAAATGAAACAATAATGTAATTTTCATAGTATATATTAAAGTTCAAATTCTTGACTTATATAAAAAAAATTGAATTTTTTTACTTGAATAATTTATATGAATCTATACTATATATTATTCTTGAAAATTTTCATTTCTTCAAATTGATGGATAAATTTTAATGGTATATATTGGATTTAAATAATTATGATACAAACATTGATATGAAGTAAATAATACATTTAATATATCAAAATAATTTCAATAATTATTTGAAAATTTCAAACAATCCTTTTTTTTTATCCGTAGGAATCGAAAACAGTACTAGGGGGTTTACAACACTCACGCACCTGCTCAACCAACTGAGCTAGACCCCCTTGGTTCAAACAATCCATTTGAGATTGCATATTAATTGAGAAAAAAAATTCAATTTTTATTTTAAATATTTTTTTATTTTAATAGTATATATATTGATTTTAAATAGTTAAGGTACAAACACTAATCTAAAGTAAATAATGCATTTAATCTTTCAAAATAAATTCGACTAACTATTTAAATTTTTCAGCTAATTGAATTGTGATATTTGTATCTGAGAAAGTATTTTTCAATTTTTTTATCTTGAATAATCTTTTCTATTTAATCCATACTAGTATATATTTAATCTTTATTAACCTTTATTTTTATAATTTAGAAATTATTACAACATCTTTATTAATTTTATTAAAATAACTTTCATCACTGATAATCTACTTTTTATTAAAATAATGTTTCAGAAATATATATTGTAAGATATATATATATATATATATATATATATATATATATATATATTAATAGTTTAATTTTAATATAGTTAATCTGTATTTTTTTTTCTAACTCACAAACTTCATGTAAATAAACTTTTAAAATTGATGTTTTTTGCCAATCGATTTGTAATATTCGTAACTAAGAAAGAAATTTTCAATTTGTTACCTTGATTAATCTTTGTTATTTAATCTATACTAGTATGGTGACCCTGCGATGCACGGGCATGCTATTATATTTTAAAATTGTAATGTTATTTTAGTTTATGTTTATTACATATATTAGTTAATAGTTATAAAACATACAATTCAAATAATTAACAAAATAAATACATAAACAAAATAAAAGCATGACTTAAATTCACTGCTTCCAGTAGTAAATACTTCGTATCAATACCATAATCAGCAAAAACAAAAACAAAAAGTTGCTTAACCACATTTGACAGTAAAAAAATACTTAACAAAATAAAAGTATGACTTAAGTTGCTCAACCACAAATGTTAACAACATTAAGATTTCGTGAAATATATAAAAGTCCTAAACAAAATAAGAACAGATAAAGACTTCGTTGTCACTTTCCTAATTGGCTTAGTGGTGGAAACTTGTGTGCTCAGTTCCTTTTCAGTGTCATTTCACTTTGCTTTCGCATAAGGGTTGGTTTAAAGAGCTACTTTAGCTGAATCCATTGGTTTCTTCGTAGATAATTGTAGTTGGAAAGAATAAATGAAAAGGTATAACATATTATATGACAAATTACAATACATATGAGAATTTAAGTAAGAATGATAATGAAAAAGATAATAGAATAAATGTTAAATTTCAAATTCAAATTGACAATAAAATAGAAAGAATAGATGAAAATATCTTTTTTTTTATTCTTTATAGAAGAAAATATCTAATGACATATTATAATACAAATAAGAATTTAAGTAAAGAATGAAAAAATAATTGAAAGGAAAACAATAATAGGTCAAAATAAATGTTAAAATTAGAATTCAAATATTTTAAATATGTTAAAATTATGTGACAAATTACATCAACATCTCAATATTGCCCGATTATAGGAGATAAATTAGTTATTTGTTCCAAATTTATTGCAATTAGGCAGTCGATCATACAAATATCTTTAATTGTCTAAATAATTTAATTACCAATTTTTCTTATTTTGAGCATAATAGAAGAATTAGATTGAATGAAAAAAAAAGTTACTCTAAAAAAATTAGTCCTTAATTGTATAAAAATTTTCCGCTTCGACTACCTTTTATTAATATAATATAATGAACATACCAACATTGGATGGCACAAGTGGTAGCGGCTTGTGTCCTTTAACCAAGTGGTCTAGGGTTTGAATCCTGGTGATGTCACTTTGGGTATGGAATAAACCATGTTGAGAGGGGAATACCCACATTGGTGTGCGCTCACGGTCCCCGACGTAGTTTAGTCATTACTTTCGGCGATGAATAATCTCCGACGGAGTTTAGTCATTGCTTCCAATGATGAATAATCCGTACCAATACCATGGTCAGCAAAAAAAAAAAATATATATATATATATATATATATATATATATATATATATATATATATATATATATATATATATATATATATAATGAGCATAATAGAAGAATTAGATTGGATGAAAAAAAGTTACTCTAAAAAATTATAGTTGCAGCTTGTACATCTAACAAAAAACTATTCAATTTTTTTTCCATCTATAAATGAATTCTTTCAAATTAATTGAAATGTTCTTAATATAAGAATGCCATTTAACTACAGACATCCTTTGTGCAGTGTTTGAAGATTTATAACTATTTTTTGTGATTTAAAAACATGATATTTTAAACAATTGTTTTAATATAGTAAAAAATATTATGATATGTTTAAAGAGCATTATAGTCTTTATTGAAGCACTGTAGTCCTTACCACAATCCATGTGGGTGGAAAGTAAGGGGAAAAAAAGAACACTTCAAAGGAAGCATTTCATTATCAAGATATTAAACAACTATAATCCATTTCTCCATAAAGAAAAGTAAAACAAAGGAAAAAAAATCCTCCATAAGTAAAACATGCATAGAATAATATCAATAGGGTGATGAGATAAAAAAAAAGTTTATGTAATTGTGATTACTTTCTCTTTGTAACTGTCTTCATAGTTTTTGCAATAAACTAACCAATCTCTCTCTCTCTCTCTCTCTCTCTCCATTAGCAGATATTGTCCCAGTCTATCAATGCAAATTTAAAAATAGAAATTAAAGTTAAAACTCACAGGCACTAACAAAGTTTGATCCATAAACATGCGTTATTTCTTCATGTGTTACTCATTTGTACTTTGTTTTTGAAGTCTTTCACCATATCATCGACAATCATAGTTGTACCATATGCCTCATGTCCATTGCATCGTTCCAACCGCAATTGATTTACAACGCAAACATTGATTGCGTAAGGACTATAGCACATGTGGTTCCTTAATGGTATTCAAAATGAACAACCTTACAATAAAGGAATATGAAAAAAAATTAAACAATGGAATAGGGCTGAAGGATTACCTTGAAAGAGTAAATTGAAAATTTTGTATCTTGCTGGAAATTACTTCACTAAAGGACTCTTTAGGACATTTGTCTTATCTGGCCGACCAAGATGCATTTCTTTTGTTAATTATTGCATTGTTATGTATATATAACAACCTTATCTCATAATGCAAATTGTATAACAAATCCCTAAATCATATATAACAACCTTGATTGTAAATCATCTAATTCTTAGGCTACCAAGATAAATGACTACCATGATGACATGCTGCAGCTACATGAGCGTAGTATTAAAAGCTAGACAATACGTATAGGTCTCAACTCTATATCTAGAGCTGTCAAAATGGGTCACAATCCATGGGCCAACCTGGCCCACCACGGGTTAGCTAGGGCCAGGTTGGATTGAAAAAAAAATCTTTTCCAATAATTGCAAAAAAATTACCCGACCCACCAGGTTGAATCCATGGTGGGCCGGGTTGGCCCACGAGTTAGCTAGCTACAAAAAAAAAAAAAAAACCCTTTAGGCAATTATTCATTTCTTAGATTTGTTATTTAAAAGACTTGAAACTTATTGTAATTAATAATATTTGTTACTAAGATAATATTCTTTTATAAAATTTTGAATTTGAAGCATGATAGAAGTTGGAATTTGCTTCTTTTTTTTTAAATGATTTTTCATTATTATTTATATTAGGTGGGCCGACCCATTTAACCCACCAACCTGTGGTGGGCCAGGCGGGGCTAGTATTTTATGAACTCACTAAGAAGTGGGCCGGGTTGGGTTGGCCCACCTATTAAGCGAGCAAAGGTGGGCTAGGCCCAACGGGCCGGGCTGACCCGTTTTGACAGCTCTATCTATATCCCACTATGCCAACATGCTAGCGGATATCTTTTCCAAATGATGCTTGCAGAGTAACACACTCGTTACGGAGTGGTTTAATCCCTAAATTATAGAATCGGTTACTAACCTTATATAATATATAACAATTCACAAATTCTAAAAGATATCAAAATAATTCTAGAAATCTTTTTATATTTAATCTCTAAATTTTTTTAAAATGAAAATTGAAATCAAGATAACACATTTTTTTATTTTTACATTTATTACCTAATTACCTAATATACCTAATCCTGAAAACACAAAGCCAATATAGAAAACTCTTTGATTTTTATTATTTATAGTCTAAAAAAGGATTGTTTTTTTTTATAAAAAGGAACAAAATAATTTATAATTTACTGCAGTCAGTATTGATTAAAATTTTTTTTAATATGGCAAAATTTCAGGTTTATAAAAAATAAAAAGATAAATGTATTATTCATTATTATTCTTGTTCTAATTATTTAGAATTAAAAAAATTTGTATCAAATTCAAATATTGCACCGTAATTATTTAGAATTAAAAAAATTTGTATCAAATTCAAATTTGTATAAAAAGACAAATTTATAATTTACATACATATTCTGTAACAATTGTGATTATACTACCTTTTAAAATTATTATAAATTCAAATACACAATAGTGCACCATAATTATTAGAGTTAATTTAAAATTATATAATTATCTTATCTTAAAATAATCTTAATTACCTTAATTAAAACATATATATGTTAATGTGCAATTAATTTAATTATTTCAAATTAGAAGATATACTTATTCTAATCACCTTAATTATTATATTTATATAATTTTATGAATTAAAAAAATCTCTAAAAATTTTGTCGCTCAATTTCATAAAATTTTCCACTCATACTTGTTTACTTTTATTATAACTAGTACGGTGACTCGTGTGATGCACGATCTAGTGCTATAATTGAAAAAAATATATATTAAATTACTCACTCTAAATTTTTAAGAATCACATCAATATGTTTCCTCATTTTCCTATTATTCTCTGTTCTCTCAAATTATCCTTTTCAACCATGTGGCCAATCACATCTAGTTTAATTAAAAAAAAGTAAGAATTCAACAAAAATAATGTACCGTAAAAAAATTCAAATAATTTGTTGGCATACCATGTAACAATTTAAGAATTAAAAAATGAATATAGTTTATAACTCACCCATCAAATATACTTCGTCAAAGGCAGAAAGTATTTTTGAAAATGGAACAAATTCATAAAAGTTCGTCGGAATGTTGTCACACTTCGCCTCTGTTACTTTGGTAGTTGACATGAAAGTTAACTTCCATTTGTGATTAGTAACTCTCTATCTTTTCACTAGACCGCCTACAATAAAGTTCTCCATTATATACACTTTGCCTTCATGCAAAAGCTTTTCAAATTATAATCTTTCCTTATGGTAGCATGGATTTTAGTAGAATGCAAAAAAAAAAAAAAAAAAAAAAAGAAACAGATCAAATAAAGAAGAAAAAAAAATTATATGCTTTATTATCAATTTTATGATCTTACCTTGTCATCCAACAAAATCAAATCAATCAAGGCTAATCACTTGGCTCTTGTTATTGAAATCAGTACTCAACCACAATCCTTCAAGCTTAATATCAGAAACCATATACATCTTTGGTATCATTTTTCAAGAAGTATCGAGAGAAAATTCACGACAAATTGACAATAGAAGATAAGCACATTCGTCTATATTTATATTAAAATTAGGTGAGAATTGATTTTTCAATTTAGAATACACAATAAATAAATAAAATAAATAGAAAGATATAACAAAATATATGCGACAAATTATAATACATAACAGATAAAAGAATCTTTGTAAAAAATAATAGAAAAAAATTGGAACGATGCTCAATAGTGCAACTTAATCTTAGTAAACATATTTATTTACAAATATATATTCATAATAATTAATTTAATTATTTAGAATTTCAAATACTTGTTATAATTACCTTGGTAATTGTTGTAGCGTGAATGAAATTGTTACCTGGCCAAAGTGGAATTCGGCTAACTCTGAGCTCCAAAACGATTACAAAATAATCAAACGAAGATGTCAAAAGGGAGAATTTGTCTTTTGACTATGGGTTCTCAAACCACTCCAAAAAGCGTTTGAAATTTGAATAAAGTGAAAACGGAAATGACAATAGAAAAAAAAGATAAGAAAAAAATTTGAAATTTAAGGGCAATGATGAAAAGATAACATACTGAAATTGTAAATAGCTGAAAAACAGTAAATTTGTTTGATTGATGAGCGGCCATTTACATTGTCTAATTCAGTGCTATTTATTTATATTAATTCTAACAACCTATACTGAAAAGTTTATGATCGTGCTAAGCTAACCACTATCACCACTAACTTCAAATCGGCTAACTTAACTCCAATTCGGCTATTTTTAACGCATCTTCAAATGTCTTCATGCTCAATTGTCGTTCCTATTTTTTAGGCATAGCTTGCAACCGTTCTGACCCATTATCTGAAACCACCTTATCTCCTTGATTTAAGGCAGCACTTGTCAACCTCTTTTTAAATTAAATTTTAAAAAATAAAATTAATTTATCTTTTAAAATATATGAACTAAAATATTCAAATATCTAGCATACACAAATTCAAATCTTATCTTCACCTAATTTTTGGCTAATCTTCAAATTTTGGCTTATCTTAAAATTTTGAGTGTTAACAATAATAATTAACTTGATTATTCAAAATTTCAAAACAGAATACATATACCTATCATAATTATCTTATTACCTTAATTATTATATTTATATAGTTTTTACCAATTAAAAATAGATAAAAATTTTCTCTAAAAATTTATGTGTTAATAATAATTAATTTAATTATTAAGAATTTCAAATCAGAATATATATATTTATCATAATTATCTTAATTACTACATTTATAGTTTTATTAATTAAAAATAGAATATATATATATATATATATATATATATATATATATATATATATATATATTAGCCAATCAATTATGTGATTTGTCCTACCGTTAAATAAATTTTATTGTTATTGTTTTTAATGCAATTAATAAGTACATATTGATTTTTAAAATTAATTTTTAATGTAAAAACAATAATTTGGTTACAAAGTTATTTTGTATGAACGAAATAATCAATATTGCCTTTACTTTTGGTGGGAAAAATTGTCTATCATTTTCTATCTCTCTGACAATTAGGGATGGCAAAAAAATACACACCCGTGGATTTCCGCTGATAAAACCCGCAACGGATAACAAATATGTATCTTTAACGGGTACCGACGGATAACGGGTACGAATATTTTCACTACCAGTTTGTTAACGGGCAAGGACGGGTATCATGGTACCGGTATCCACGGGTACCCATTACCCGTTAATATTAAAATACTTAAATATTTTTTATATATTTTTTATTGGTACTTATGTTTTGAAGTATAATTTTATGTAGACTTATATTTTAGTGTAGTTTTATTTTAGCTTATACTTTAAAGAGTAATTTTTAGATAATTTTGTTTGGAGCTCACAAAATAAATTTTTTATTTATTCATTTTTTATTTTTTAAGAATATATCCATGGATATTTTTAACTGTGTAGAATATTTGAATAATTTTTGTTGTAAATATTAAAATTATTTTTTAAAAAAGAAAACATTAGAATAAATAAAAATTATAATAAAAGTGTTTTTAAAATATTTTTTTATTTTTTTAAATATTCACGGATATCCGTGGATATTTAAAAAATCCATGGGTAATTGCTTAACAGGTACCTGTGCATGTAACAGGTGGGCACGGGCTGATATTTACCTCGCGTGGCGGGTAGCAGGTGACTACTACCAGTACCCGCCCGCGCCCATTTCCATCCCTACTGACAATAACTTCATAGAATATTATACAATATTAAACAATCAAATCAAATAATTATACTCAATAATATTAACAAAAAATTAAATGAAATCAATTAATATTAATGACAACAATAATAATAATAATAATAATAATAATAATAATAATAATAATAATAATAATAATAATAATTATAGTAATAATAATAATTAGATATTGACTATAATAATAAAGATCATGTTTGACATTTATCAATAATTGAATGCAATTTGAAATTTTATGATTGAATATTATTATAAATGCAAATAAATTTTAATTGAATCAACGTGGTGTTGCCATGTGGCATTTTGCTACGTGACATGGATTTTGAGTGGGAAAAAAATCTTTAGCCTCAATTACTTTAAATAATGAGATATTTTCTTATTTTTTTATATTTTATATCAATTAAATAATTACAATTTAACATACACTCTTTCTCACAAAATAATTGTCTAGTGAGAAATTCTTGCATGAACATAAATTCAATACCTCATCCTTACATACAACCAATGAAAAATTCATAACTAATAAAAAAATGCTAACATGTAAAATAAAAAGAATTAATATTTATAATTAAAATAAAAACGCACAAACCTTTCCTCCATTTACATATAAAAAAGGAAACCCATGATTCTTTCTTCCATTTATGTATAAAACTGTAAAATTCAAAAACTTAAAAATAATGCAATGAGATAATAAAAAATTAACCAAAAATCCACAACCATATATATTTTTTCAATACAAATTCAATAGCTTTTTCCTACAGCTTACTACTATTATTATCTCAAACCAATACGAACAAAACTTAAATCCAGGTACACAAAATTGACTTATAATGCATATCCCAAATTGAGAAACAATAATTCATTAAGAAACTATTAATAAGGAGTAGTCAAGAAATCACACCTTATATATATATATATATATATATATATATATATATATATATATATATATATATATATATATTGGTACCATGTTATTGGTACAAAGTATCTATCGGCTTTGCCGATGACTAATCTTCGTCGGAGAACCTGACTAGCCACCTTTAGTGAGGTTCACCCCTTCCAACCACGTTTTTTCCATCCACAAAACTCGAACCCAAGACCTTGCTTAAGGGGACCAAGTCCAGCACCACTCGGACCAACGACTTGTTTTGTTGGTAATCACACCTTATATTTAGGCAATTACAAAAAATTCCATTTTATATTAAATAAGTAAATAAGTATTGATATATATATATATATATATATATATATATATATATATATATATATATATATATATATATATGGTAAAAAAAAAAGGTATTATTGATATTCAAATATCATAGTACTTTTATCAAACATAAAATTAGGAATGCAATCAAAATGTGTTCTATAAATAGAAGAATTTTTGTCGTAGCTAATTATTTTGAGGAAGATTTCTCAGCTTATTGCTCGTGAGGTTCAAACCATGTGCTACAAAGAGGAAAAAATTTTCTCGCCCTTCCCAGAGCCACAAACACCTGCAATCAAAGAACAAAGGATAAACAAAGACTAAATAAAAAAGAAATAGAAAAAGGAAAAATAAAAAGCTGATAGAAACGGAACACTTATGTGCAATATAAATAGAAATAGAAATAGAAAGATTATAATTACAAACATAAATTATTATAAATGTTGTGATAGAAGGATAATAATGAAAATTATTAATGTGATTATTATCTTTTTAATGTGATTGGTATTTATCATATGATAAACTTGATTATTTACCATAAAGGAAAGGATCGTTATCGTTCTCATAAGATGATTGTTATCTTTTTAATGTGATTTTTATTTACAAACGAAATTTGTGCAATCTTTTTTTTATTGTGATAGAAAGCTAATAATGGAAATTATTATTTTACTTTTATATTTATTAATTTTACATAAATGATAATTAAAAATCTATTTATTACTTTCTTTTAATGCATTTATGACGATAATAGAATTTAAATTTAAAAAGTTAAATTTATTTGATTTTAATTATTGTGACATTTTTTTAGAATTTGAAATTACATTATTATCCCTGAAATTTTTGCGGGAAAAATATTTCTGCTAGATGTATATTCCTTAAAATAATAAAGGATAAATAGAAATAGAAATAGAAATAGAAAGATTATAATTACAAATGGAAATTACTATAAACGTTGTGATAAAAAGATAATAATGAAAATTATTAATGTGATTGTTATCTTTTTAATTTGATTGGTATTTATCATATGAAATTATTAACATGATTATTTACCATAAAGGAAAGGATTGTTATTGTTCTCATAAGATGATTGTTATCTTTTAAATGTGATTTTTATTTACAAATGAAATTTATGCAATCTTTTTTTTTTATTGTGATAGAAAGCTAATATTGGAAATTATTATTTTACTTTTATATTTACTAATTTTATATAAATGATAATTAAAAATTTGTTTATTATTTTTTTAATGCATTTATGACGGTAATAGAATTTAAATTTAAAAGTTACATTTATTTGATTTTAATTATTTTGACTTTTTTTAGAATGTGAAATTATATTATCATCCCTGAAGTTTTTTGGGGGGAAATATTTCTGTTAGGTGTATATTCTTTTAATTAATAAAGGATAAGCCGTAGATTTAATACTCAAAAGAAAGGCTAAAGATTCAATACTAAGAGAATAACTAAATATTAAAATAGTACTTCATTAATGGACTAAGAAAGAAAATTCTTAAATTTTTTAAAAGAAAAAATAAAAATAAAAATAATCATCACTCGGTGATAGTAAGTCAGACTTTAAAACTTTATATGTGTAAACCTTTTTTCAGAAAAAAAATAACGTTAGAAGTGAGATGAATATGTTTTGAAATAAAAATTGAAGCAAATTGATTTTAGAGATGAAAACTAGAATTTACAAACTTTATAATTAATATTATAATATTTTAGATATAAAATGTTTGAGAAAAATAAGCTTAAGCAATCATTGACCATTTTGGTAATCACTGAGAAAAAGTTAATATATACGATAGTATCTTTACAAGAAAAATAGGGTAAGGATAATTTCATTTGAAATAAAAATCTTTATTTCTTATTATTGGCAATGTTGAAATTTATTTAGTAAATTTCTCATTACATTTAAGCATTTAAAAATTTAAATCCTTGAGTGATGCAAATAAGTAAGGTAATTTTAATATTTAAAATTCTTGATGATTAAGAAAATATTTTATAATTTTCTTAGAGAAACTATAATTGCATGAGATTATCGCGAATCCTGTGTCGTGGTAGCAGCTATTCCCGTATGCCTACAAATACTTATTAAACTTAATATATATTTCTTAAACTTATGAATTTTCAAATAAGTCTATGTATATTAAAAAATATATTATTAAATAAAAAAACAACTATCACACCCATACATATTAAAATATACAACATTAAAAATTAATTTTTTTAATATTTTTATAAAAGGTAGTTTATAAAACATTTTTAAATAGAAAAAGTTCAATAGAATACATTAAAATTTATTAGAAACACATATTAAAATATACAAAATTTAAAAATTATAATTTCTAATACTGTTTTTGAAATGTACTTTATAAAAATAATTTAAAATAGAAAATTTAAATATATATTAATATAATATGTAGAAATTGAGATATATAATAATAATAATAATAATAATAATAATAATAATAATATATCTTAATAACAATAATAATAATAATAATAATAATAATAATAATATATCTTAATTCTATCTTTAATTATTATTCTAAGTAAATAATTATGAATTATTTTAACCTTTACTATACATCTAAGAAATTGTTATTTTAATTATTATGGTTGACAAAAATATCTTAAAATGAATATTAATATGTTTTTAAAATTATTTAAATTTTGTTATATGTTAACAATTGATTTAATCTAATCTTTTTAACTTATTATACTTTTATTTTATGCATATAATATAGTAAGTGGAATTTTATTTACTAAAAATAATTAAATGAACAATTAAAAGCATAGAAGTTATGCTATTTATAAGATATTTATATATCAAGTAAATTAAGTCACATTAATATATATATATATATAATAAAATAATAATAAATAAAACAATGTGATTGAAAATATCCGAGTAAAACAATAGAAGATAGACGTTCAACAAGGTACCAACATGAACCAAGAAACAAAAAAATTAAGCGGGCAACAACAAAAATATCTTAGTAAGTGGTGGTGTCAATGATTACATTTACACACGATATACCTAATAAGGTTAAAAATCAGACATTTTATAAGTTTATAAATAGCGTTCCATCCTCTACACCCCAATTTGGGAGGAGAAGAAGATGGGATTAAACAGTGGAATGGGATCCATCATGTGTCATCCTCTCCCATCTTCATTTTTGTAAACCAAACAAGGGATTATTTTCATCCTCCACTCCATCCCCCTCCATCAATCCAAAATAAGCATCTGTTACACACTCGTAACCTTTCTTCTTTGCTAGGGTTCGTCAAAGGTATGTTTCCTCTTCTCCCTTTAGTTTGAATTGATTGTTTGGTGTGTTTAGGTTCACGATTGTTTGGTGCATTTAGGTTCAATCGTCTTTGCAAGGGTCCTCATTGGTCTTCACATTCTCCCTTTTGTTATCACTTAACAGTATTTGAGTTATATTCCTCAGCTTTTCTTCTTCTTATATAGATGTTTTTGACTTGAAATGTAATTTTTTTTAGCCATGACTAGTTATTCATTATATCAAGTTCCAGTTACACAGAAGTTTGGCCAACCAAAAATTGAAGAATTAGCGTATTGTGGAGCAAAAGAATTTACTCATTGTGGTAAGTTTTGTTCCCTAAAGTTTGCAACGTTGATTGATATTCCCTGTTTTCATTAACGAATTTAAAGGAATGAAAAAGGTAGGATAAGACCAAAGAAAACGAAGTTGGTTGGTTTGACGTTGTTGTTACGGATAGTGAAGAACTCTAATCATTACAATATTCTGTGCATATCCTTCTTATCCCTTTCTTCTCTTGCTATTGGATGCTCTTTTGCAATTATTGTGTTATTATAACTATATATTCCTTTTCCTTTTATTTTTCTTTTGTACATACTTTATTTTGTGCATACTTTATTCTCTTGATACGCACCTTTAGTGTAGAAGGATAGTATAATATTTTAGTAATACACACAATAAATCAGAAGTTGGAAGGAATATCTCAGAACAAAGAAAATCTTATTGTTCGTCCTCTTTTGTTTTTAACTTTATAACATATCTACTATTATACTAAAATGCATACCTAATTATTTTATTGACCATCGAACGACTTTATTGCTTCATGTATTATCCTCTTCCTAAGCTAATTATATTATAAAGATTGCCAAATGAATAATACTACAATGGATGCTAAGCCATAGCCGAGTCCCATTAACTAAAGTTAACTCAATTGATGCTATTTATAAAATGCTAACATCTGTAAATTAAGTCTTATTCAACACTAAATAAGAGTCTTCCTAAAAGTTCCTCTTTATATGCAAACCAAGTTAGTCCCTAAATTACATGTTTTCAGTTGTGCTTCTTTCTTTCTCTTCCTTATATATATGCTTCCTGCCAAGCTTGCCTTTGTTTGTTCCCCCCCTCCAAAAGAACATTATACAATATGTCCTTAAATTCTCTCTTCACATTTTTTTTTCTTTTGCAATTTGGCATAAATTGGTCAAGGTCATGCATGATGTTCATTGTTCTCTCCCTTCCCAACCAAACTAATTAGTTTTATGAACTTTTGAGATTTGTTTAAATGTTGTAGATGTAGATTCTTAGTCTTGTGTGTAGCTCTACTTCTGTTTGACCAAAAGCATATAGCAATCTAGTTGCTTCTATACACACGCACGCACACGTACACACACATTTGAAGTTTAATTTTATGTTTTAATTTCAACTTTGGCTAAGAGCTTCCACACACAAATATGCATTCACCACAAATCATTCTTATTATTTGTGCCTTTAAGAAGACATTTAGATAGAGCAAGATTTTATTGTACAAAATTTGCCATGATAAAGAAAGATTAATTAGGATTCATTATACTTGGGATAAAGAAAGATTAATTGAATCTTGCAATAGGAATTTCAACCCTTCAAATGTCTCAAATGCAAGAGCAAATGTCTCAAATGATATAAGAGCAGATGTCTCAAATGAGAGAGCAGATGCAAACACAGCTGCAAATACAGTCACAGTCACAAATACAATAGATGCAAAGGAAATTGCAAACACAAATGCAGGTGCTAATGGAGGCACAATTGAAGGCTCAAACAGAGATGAAGGCAAAATTGAAGGAGATGAAGGAAGAGATGCAGGCACAAATACGGACACAGATGGAGTTTTTTCGAACATAAAATATTGCATACTTTAAAAAATGAATTGTTTACTTTTTTTGTCTGGTTATTGCACTTTGGGTTAAATAATGTTTTTCTTATTATCCTTTGTAAGAGTTTATGACAGATTTTGATTTATGTTGAAACATTTGTTTACTGCACTTTAATGATTTATGGGTTAATCATGCTTTTTATTTTTTCTTTGATTTATATAGGTTCAGTTATATCATGTGTTAATTTCAAATAAAGAGCGCACTATAATAAATGAAATATGCCTTGATAATTTTGTTTAATTTCGGATATAGGTGTACACTGAAATAAAATCAACTTGAATATTTTTGTGATAGAATAGCGAGGGAATCATGTGCGAAGAAATAATTTGTTTAAGGGTGAGGGATTTGTGGGAGAATAACGAAGGATTTTAGCGAAGGAATAGCAAGGGAATAGTGAAGGAATAACGAGGGTATATCTGTGAGGAGAAGTTCATGGAAGTGGCAAGGGAAAATTGAAGGATTAATGAAGAAAGTATCGTGAGGGATTAGCATAGGATAAATTGTGAATGATTTGCGAAGGGTTAGTGAGCGACAGTTGTTGCTAATTAGCAAGGGGATTATCTACATTTGACCACATGATTAGCAAGGAAATTTGCAAACGATTTGCTAGGGATTTGTACAAAATTAGAGAAGGATTGTGAAGAAGGATTACCATCACAAATTAGCAACTTATTTTATAGTAAAAAGTATCCCTCGCTAATGCGATTAGCAAGGGATTAGCAAGGAATGTTTCCCTCGCTAATTAATGAATTTCTTGTAGTGTTAATTTATTTTTAATTTTGTTGTGATTGATTCAAAATATTATCATTGGTACTCAATAAGCTTTTATATTGTCCTATGCTTGATAGTTAGTCTTTAACGTAACAATTGATATCAAGTAATTAAAGACAATTGAATTGTTAAGAAGCCTACTATAAGCGTGTTGGAAACTTGGTATTGAAGGAATGTGAGACCTTTTAGCGAAATACTTAATGGATATCAATTCTAATTCGACCATCTAAAATCATATCGTTGTCTATTGAACCTTAGGTCCTAAAGTATATATATCTTATTAGGGAATGCAAATTTTGTAGTGGAGGTCAAGGAGACCTTAAATGTGATTTACTCATAACATAAATTGTAAAATATAATAAAACTAGCATAACAATCAGTGCCCACAGTCCCCACAGTTTTGTGATTTTCAGAAGATCTAATAGTTGGTTTTTCGTGAAATTTGTTTTGAATGAAAATAGACACAGAATGGAGCAACTTTTATTTTGACACTGTGTCAAGATAACTTCGTTTTGAGGCTCATCTATGACCCACAATGTGGCTGTTCTATTTTTGGTGTTCTGTTGGAACATGTCTCAGTTTTTTCCAATTTTACACTTGTGTACTTATCTTTTCTTTTTTGAGTTTGTACCATTAAAAACTAGACAAAACAAGATTTTTAACCATATAAATTACAAAAATTATCATGCACAACTTCTAAATTAACTTTTTGAAAAGGAACAGGGCAAGGGTTTGGAGCACTGTTTGGAGTCCGAAATTTAGGTTGTTAGAGAAAATTTTACTAGGAACAATTGGGAATGAATTTGAAGACATGGGAAACCATTTTTCAAATACCAATGTGTTACTTTTATCCTGTAAAAATTCAAGCTCAAAACAAGTTTGGGAAGTGTTAGAAAAGTTAATTTCTTTGAACCATGTTCACTGTAAAGTCAAATTCGGTACTGTCAACTTGTAGGAATTTTAAAAAATTCTCTAGATGTCTATTTTACAATAGTGGTATCAGAGCTAGTTGCATATTTTGAACAAACCTATGGGGATAGGTCTGTTATGTTTTTGCTATGTGTGATTGATATGATGGGTACAAGGCTTTAGCCAAGGTTATTCTCTAACTTGGTTTGGTCCTATGTTAGGATGGTGAGACCACCTAGACCTCCTCCTCCTCCTCCATCTAATATGGTCCAAATGGCCCATGCTATAGAGGTGATGGCAGCTGCAATGCAATAGCAGAGTGCCATCATGGCTCATCAACATCAAGCAGGTTTAGCACAGCTTAAGGCCACTCAAGTTGCTGCCCAAGTAGCTTAAGCAACAATTCCACCTGAATATCAAGGGTTAGCTGAATTCGGGAAGAATGATCCCCCATAATTCAAAGGAGACTCTGATCCAGATGTAGCTGATCACTAGATTAGGGAGCTAGAGAAGATCTTTAGGGCAATGGCATGTCCCAAAGATAGGAAGGTTACTTATGCCACTTATATGTTAGCTGACGAAGCAGAGTTCTGGTGGCATGGAACTCGACAAATGATGGAAGCACGTGGAGAACCCCTCACTTGGGGAAACTTCAAGGAGAGCTTTCTGGAGAGGTATTTTCCAGATAGTGCTAGATATGCCAAGGAATTTGAATTTATGAAGTTAGAGCAAGGCAACATGGCAGTTCATGAATATGCGACTAAGTTTGAACACTTAGCTCGTTTTTATTCTCAAGCTACTACTGAAGCTTGGAGGTGTAGGAAATTTGAAGAAGGCTTGAAGCAAGAGGTGAGGCGGATGGTTATCCCTATGGCTATTAGGGAGTTTCCTGCATTAGTAGAGAAGGTGAAGACTGTGGAACGCCTGAAGGGTGGTAGTAGAGTAATCAAGACTCATGGTGATGCATCCTTTGGTAATAGGAAGGGGAGTTTTCAGAAGAAACCTTATTCTAGACCCCAGAAGCCTCGGGGAAGTCCAGTTATAACTCAGTCAGGAGCTTAAGGCATCAGATGCTTCAAGTGTGGTGGTCCACATTACAGCACTCATTGTACTTATAAGGAGATGGTTTGTTTTAAATGCCAGAAGCTCGGTCATATTGCAAGAGATTGTCAAGTTAATGTTAGAGTTGTACACGTAAGAAGTACAATGAGTGTTGTAATGTGGACCACCACACCTGAAGCATCTGATGCCTTGAGCTCCTAACTGAGCTACAATTGGACTTCCCAGAGGTTGCTGGGGTCTAGAATAAGGTTTCTTCTGAAAACTCCCTTTCTTATTACCAGAAGATCCATCACCATGAGTCCTGATTACTCTACTACCACCCTCCAGGCGTTCCAAAGTCTTCGCCTTCTCTACTAATGCAGGAAACTCCCTAATAGCCATAGGGATAACCATCCACTTCACCTCTTGCTTCAAGCCTTCTTCAAATTTCCTACACCTCCAAGCTTTAGTAGTAGTTTGAGAATAAAAATGATCTAAGTGTTCAAACTTAGTCACATATTCATGAACTGCCATGTTGCCTTGCTCTAACTTCATGAATTCAAACTTCCTTGGCATATCTATCACTATATGGAAAATACTTCTCCAGAAGCTTTCCCTGAAGTTTCACCAAGTGAGGGGTTCTCCACGTGCTTCCATCATTTGTCAAGTTCCATGCCACTAGAACTCTGCTTCGTCAGCTAACATATAAGTGGCATAAGTAACCTTCCTATCTTTGGGACATGCCATTGTCCTAAAGATCTTCTCTAGCTCCCTAATCCAGTGATCAGCTACATTTAGATCAGAGTCTCCTTTGAATTGTGGGGGATCATTCTTCCTGAATTCAGCTAACCCTTGATATTCAGGTGGAATTGCTGCTTGAGCTGCTTGGGTAGCAACTCGAGTGGCCTCAAGCTGTGCCAAAGCTGCTTGATGTTGATGAGCCATGGTGGCACTCTCCTGTTGCATTGCAGCTGCCATCACCTCTATAGCATGGGCCATTTGGGCCATATCAGATGGAAGAAGAGGAGGAGGTCTAGGTGGTCTCACCATCCTAACATAGGACCAAACCAAGTTAGAGAATAACCTTAGCTAAAGCCTTATACCCATCATAACAATCACACACAGCAAAAACATAACAGACCTATCCCCATAGGTTTGTTCAAAAGATGTGACTAGCTCTGATACCACTATTGTAAAATAGACATCTAGAGAATTTTCTAAACTTCCTACATGTTGATAGTATCGAATTTGACTTTACAATGAACATGGTTCAAAGAAATTAAGTTTTCTAACATTTCCTAAACTTGTTTTGTGCTGAAAATTTTACAGGATAAAGGTAACACATTGGTATTTCAAAAATGGTATCCCATGTCTTCAAATTCATTCCCAATTGTTCCCAGTTAAATTTTCTCTAACAGCCTACATTTTGGACTCCAAACAGAGCTCCAAACCCTTGCCCTGTTCCTTTTCAAAATGTTAATTTAGAAGTTGTGCATGATAATTTTCGTAATTTATATGGTTAAAAATCTTGTTTTGTCTAGTTTTTAATGGTACAAACTCAAAAAAGAAAAGATAAGTACACAAGTGTAAAATTGGAAAAAACTGAGACATGTTCCAACAGAACACCAAAAATAGAACAGCCACATTGTGGGTCACAGATGAGCCTCAAAACGAAGTTATCTTGACACAGTGTCAAAATAAAAGTTGCTCCATTCTATGTCTATTTTCATTCAAATCAAATTTCATGAAAAACCAACTATTAGATCTTCTGAAAATCACAAAACTGTGGGGACTGTACAGAGTTGGAAGAACCAAACAGGCATTGCCACTTTATTTTGTTGTTTGATTTTCACATGCAAAGCTTACCAAATAATTTCAAGAAAATTTGGGCATGGTCTCCTTTGTTTTAAGAGCCTTCCCAATCAATTTCAAAGATTAAAACAATCCAAAGACAGTACATGCAAATCCAACACAACCACTGCCAAAGGGTTCCCAACCCATTCCATCAATATCTCAAGTTCAAACACCAAGCAACACAACATAAACAACAAGAGGGGCATGCATGCTGTATGTGGTTGAGCCCCCTAACTCTCAACCACACTTAAACTGAAAATAGAATTCACAAGGAAGCTTCCCTTACCCTATACTCTTGAAATTTCTTAAAAGAGAAACTAGGAGGAGAAATTTGAGGTTCTTGAGTGATCCTTCCCCAATTTGTGCTATAGAATCTACTAGGAGGAACATAAACCAACATCAAAACAAGCTTCAATCAAATTTTAACCCACCAACCAAGATTCTACATGAGACCCATTTCATGTCTACTTGGTGGGAGAAGGAAAAAGAACTTAAGAGACCAAAGGAAGAAGAGGGGTACTTACCAACTAGAAATCAATCAAAGAAGCTCTTGAGATTAAGGAAACAAAGTCCTCTTTGAGTGAATTTCAAAAACCTAATCTCTTGAGAGGAAAAGAGAAGCTTAGAGAGGGAGAAGAAAATGGAAGAAATGAGAGAAGTGAAGCTTTGCACGTTCAAAGCTTGGGTTTTATTTAAAATTTTTACTTTTCGCACCTATACTTCCTTTAAGGACACCCCTTCTCTTATATTTTTTTTTTCTACAACTCAAGGGATTTACGTAAAAGTCCCAAAAATCTCACAATAACACTATGGTACATAACAAAACATAGAACTTAAGTTAATTATTATATCAATCAACATAATTTAAATTTAATTTGCTTTTGCATTATTAATCAAACACTTAATCATACAATTAGGAAAACCACAATGTTACACTCTCCAAGTTCCTGTTCTCCCTCTTGAGTTTGTAGTGTGAGCTTCTACACAATGGCTTGTTTCCTTCTTCCCTAGAGCCCTTTTGATTGTTATGGAGTGGGTAATCTCTCCTCCTTCCTCCTTTGATCTCTTTGCTCCATTTCTTTTCTCTTTTCTTTCCTTGGGGTGACCCATAATGGGTTTTGATGTAGAACCCTTTATTGAGTGTTGTTTTTGGTTTATATTCCATGAGTATGATGTGGTGGTGCTAAAGATTTGAGAAAGCCCTTTGATTGAGCTCAAGATCTTCTTCTTCTTCTTCTCAAAAAGCTAGGTGGTTGTGGTAAGGGAAGCTCACCCATTTTTCTTGTTTTATGATGATTTTGAGTTGTTTGGTTTGAATCTTGGGTTATTTTTTTGGGGTTTAGTGTTTAGAAGCTTAAGGGTTGATTACTTATGTGTTTATTGTGAGTTTGGATGCTTAGGTAGTCATTAAAAAGGGTTGAAAGCTCAGGTTTTCGAAGAAATGTTGTTGTAGAATTCGCAGTTTTTGCTTAAGCTAAAATTTGTAGCTCAAGCTAAATTTCGATAGAATTGGGTCTGCACAAATTTAGCTGAAGCTAAAATTTTGAGCTCAAGCTAAACTTCGATAGAATTGGGACTGCACAAATTTAGCTCAAGCTAAAATTTTTAGCTTAAGGTAACTTTTTGGCTTAAGCTAAATTTTCTAGCTTAAGCTAAATTAAGGCAGAATGTTTTATTTTACCCTAAATGCTTTCTTGAGAGTTTCCAAAACAATTCCAAGTGCATATAAAATGTTATTATGAGTTTTTATAATTATGTTAAAGTTGATTATGAGTTGAGATGATGTAATTCATATTAATATGCGGTTTTGGTGAGATGATTATAAGAATTAAAGGTGTGGAAAGTCTTACTTTGCTTAGGGAACTGGGGATGGGTTCATAAATGTGATGAGTACATGATTACTGAATCAATGATATGATGGATGTTATGTAATTGTTTGAGATATGATTATCGAAATAGGAAAGTAGATACTATTAATCTTATAAATGTTTAAGCAAATGTAGTAAGTTTATCTTTGAGAGAATGTCTTTATTGTTGATATTATCCTGTTATTGATTGAGATATATATGTTTTGATGAGATGATGATGATGAATGATATTCTTGTATTGTAACTGTCGCTATATGTTGGAGGGTTAGCTATGTACTTTGGGAAGGTTTTTATTGGAAAATGGTATACTTGGGAGGGTGAGTTATACGCCAGAACTCCGGCCCACGAAAGCGACCCGGGGGTCTCGCCTAGTGGGATATCTTCTTGAGTACCACCCCTATGTTTTGACTCTGAATGGCGTGTCAAAGTGTTGAGAACTACTTCCCAAGAGGTTTAGTGACCTCTCTAGTGTATAGGGAATGGACTGTTGTCATGGTTGTGGTTTGTTGAGATGTATTTGGACCCTTAAGTCAGGCAATTGGAGATGGCGGGTATGGAGGTGTTGTATCTAAGACTGCAAGGGACTCCAAATATGTTTTGCCGTTGGAATATGGTGGGTGCACAGTTGGTGCACAAGCATATGAGTAGGCACGTAAGTTGAGGGTGCTTGGTGGGCTCTCAACCTAGTGTTGGGGGTTTTCGTGGTGGCTAATGGGAATGAGCCTATAGAATAGACGAGTGGGCGAATCCCTATAGATGTAAGGTCTTGCAAACCTACAGAGGAAAACCATTACCCACACTTGTCTATTTTTGATAAAACCACACTTCCCCCGTAGGGTCAGCCCAAGAGACTCCCTGAATGGTCAGATAGTGAGACTATGTTAGGGGATAGGGCTTATGGGGGACTACTCATATGATGTTGAAACTCCATGGAGTAGAGTCAGTGTATGGTATTTGAGGTTCTCTAGTGGTTTGTGATGTACATAAGTTATGATTATGGTTTTCGGTGATTTGAATTATGATGAGGATTGTGATACTAATGTTTAAATGTAATTCATGATGTTGATGATTCATGGTGATAATTGGTTATGGAACTATGTGATTGATGATAGTTGAAGATTTATATTAAGATTATGTGGTATGCATTAATTGAGATAATGACGTTATGATGTTGTTGTCTGATGTTGGTTATTGATGAACAATGTGAGATAACTTTTATATAAACCAAGTTTTGTATAAAGATTACTAGCTATTATGTAATATATTTTCAAAGTATGTAAAGTTTAGTTTTCTTCCTTTTTCCTTATTTGGAATCTATTTATTTGTATATGTATGGTTTTGTTTTGGTGAGCTTACCCTTGCGTGTGGCACATGTGGTTGTGACTGTGATGATCTTGAACTGTGTTCGAGGGAGCAGATGGAGTGTAGGTGGATCTTCCTCTTGGAGATATTGCAGATAGAGCGTACGAGGGATTGAAGACACAATCATTTATTTCCCTTCCTTTGTTTGGTCTTATGTATAGAATGGACTAGTTTAGGGGTATTTTGCATTTATCATGTGAAAAATGTATGTACGCATAGTTTTAGTTAGTTAAGCTTATAAAAGAGATGTTTATAATTTGAGCTTTGAATTTTATTTGTTGGTTTTGGGAATCACGGAAAAATTCTCCAATATTTTATCAATAAACCAATTAGAGAGTTTTTAAAATTTAATGAAATAGAATCTTAAGATGTTAGATATGTAACGAAGGCGGGTCGTTATAGGAACGATAGAATCAGTCTCTGAACCAATGGGTTGGGGTTAAATAAAACAAAAAAATTTAAATGTTTTTACTAAATAGTTTTTAAAATTTGTTATCTCATCCAATACAAATATTTTTATAAAATAAATTAATTTAATGATAATATAAATAAATAAAAACATAAACATTTAATACAATATTAAATAGTTTAAAAATATTAAAAAAAATATTTTAGTTAATAAAATTTATTTTAATGATAATTTTCAAATAATATATATAATATTATACTTATAGAAGAAAAAATAAATATTCTAACACTCAAAAATGAATATAATACTTTTAATACTGAATATAAATACTGAATATATTCATTAGTGAATAATACTTATAATACCGCGAATATTATATAATATTCATACAAGGATTATAATACAAATATTAAATTTATTCTAATATTATAACTACTAAATTAGTATATTACTATATTAATATGTTTATATTTAATGATCAAAAAATATGTTTATATTTAAATATGTTAAATATAAAATAGTATATTAAAAAAATTAGAAGTTGATTGTCAAATTTCATTCTTTTAACTCAAAAATAAATGAAAAAGGAATAAATTTAGTTTTTGTCACATGATATTAGCCTATTAGTAAAACTTGTATTTGGTATAATAAATAGCAATTTATATATTTGATTGATTTAGTCATAATTTACTTTAATATTAATGTTACTTTTAAAATTAGAAAAAAAATGGTTTAAATTACTTTTGAATTATTCAAGTAATTTTTTATATACTTTTTTTGGTTACAATTTTGGTTAAATTTGAATTTGAATTAGATTAAAAATTGATAAATATTAATTTAAAAATATAGATGATTCATATACAAATTCTGCTTTTTTTAATTTATGTTTATACAAACTTTTTTATTTGTGATATTTTGAGTATGAATAATTTTAAGTAGAATTTGATTTGATTTAACTCAATTATTTATTTATAGAATTAATATTAAAATTAATTAATGAGAACAATATTAAAGGCATCTAAAAAATTAGATCTAAGTGAGGTTAAAAATAAACAAATTTATTATTGATATGTGATATGATTCACACTAGAAAACAATAAGATTTTTTTAAAATATTTATTAATTATAGGTACAATGTAATTTAAATTCAATAATCATTAATTATATAACTATTAATTAGTATATTTATTCAAGTTAATATTTAATTTTATATATTAATTAAATGCTTAAATTAAATTTGTTACTAAGTAATAAAATAAATTAAGAAGTGAAAATTCTGACTTGAATTTATTTTAACTTATTAGTTAACTTATTAATGTCACATGACATTAACTTATTAGTAAAAAAATTATTTTGTATAATAAAAAATCATTTATTTTTTAGAGAAAAGTGATTGAAAATAATCATAATGCTTGGTTTAGGATCTAAAGATTGAGTAAGTTTGATTTTCAAAATGATAAAAATTCTATTTCATTTTTAAATTATCTTTTTAAGTCCTTTGTTTCATCTCCAAATGTGTAAACTGTAATAATAAAAAAAAGGTTAGCAAGTAAAGTTTAAATATCGTATGTTGGATAAAAATATATAAAAAAAATCATAGAAAGAGATATAAAGTTACTTAAATGAAAAAAGACGAATCAAAAGAAAGATGATAAAAAGATAAAATGTACGAAGAAAAAAAAAAGAAATAAATAATGATAGATAAGTGTGTTTTTGCTTGTATTTGTCTCTTCATTGAAATTGAATAAAAAGTAGGGAAGAAATTATATTAGCAATTGACTATTGAAAA
The DNA here is from genome assembly GCA_026413185.1 of Pueraria montana var. lobata. NCBI lineage: Eukaryota > Viridiplantae > Streptophyta > Magnoliopsida > Fabales > Fabaceae > Pueraria > Pueraria montana. The sequence continues at coordinate 46,862,312 of CM048656.1, forward strand.
AGAAATGATGATAATGAAAAGCAACAACATGCTGATATTTATAAATGAATTCATCTCAAATCTTACAAGATTTTTTAAATTTTAATTTATTATAAATTATAAATTTAAATAAGAATATTATATATATATATATATATATATATATATATATATATATATATATCTGTGTGTGTGTGTGTGTGTGTGTGTGTGTTATCAATTAATTTGAATTAAAATATATTTTGTGTTATCAATTTGAATGTTCAAATAATGAAAATCTTACTTATTATAATTACCTTGATTAATATAACTATATATTTTTTATGAATTAAAAATGGAAAAATTGATTACTTAATAATTGATTACTGTAATTACCAAAAATATTACATAAAATTTAATAATTTGATTACCATGTTATATAAAACCAATATATATGTATAATTTAATGATTTAATTTATTAATTCAATTAGAGTATATTTATTGCAATTAGGGTTGTTCATGGCTTGGTTATTCTAATAACCATAACCATAACTATTAAATACCAAATTATAAGTGGTTATTATAACTATAATCATAACTAGTTTTGTATAACCGGTTATAGTTTCGCATAATCAGTTATTGCTTTTAAAAATCGATTATATAACTGGTTATGAATATGTAACCAGTTATATGTAAAACTAGTTATATAACCGGTTATGAATAAATAATTGGTTATATAAATGGTTATTTTACTAGTTTTGAAAAAAAAAACTGATTTTTATTAAAATGTAAAAGTATGTGTTACTAAAATGTATTAAACTGTAATTACTATTTATTTAGAAAAAATTGGAAAAATGACTTGTAAAACAGTAAGGATTAAATATATTTTTAGTCCTCCGAAAATATACAGAATTTGAATTTAGTCCTTTGAATTTTTTCTTTGTATTTGATCCCCAAAATTTTAGAAATACCAAATTTTAGTCCTTTTCTTAACTCTATTTGCTTCTACAATTAAATGTCATCACATGGTTATCTGAACTAACGATTTTGAAGTGATTTAGCATGCCTAATTAAAAATATTGAAAATAGAATTAAATTAACTAATTAAAATAAAAAAAACAAGTAAAAAAGTAATAAAATAGCAGGTTGGAAAAAACAATGTTCATATGATGGATATGTTCCATTCAGAGCCGATGCAACTGTTTAATTCAGCTCATCATCCCTATCGAATCCGCTCACCGCACTGTCTCCTACCTCTTAACAGTTAAGAAAAGGACTAAAATAAAGTATTTCTAAAATTCTAGGGATTAAATGCAAAGAAATTTTTTTCAAAGGACTAAAATCAAATCTAATATATTTTTGGAGAACCAAAAACATATTTAACCCAAAAAGTGAATATAAAATTTTGAAACATTAAAAAATATCAAATATCATAAAAGATTTAAAAAAATAGTGAAATGACAAGTTAGTTAAAAAAATAATGATTTAAATAAATTTTGAAAATAAGAATTTAAGAAAAAGATTTTGGTAAGATTAAAAAGAAGACCCGATGACGAGTTGCACTAACCGTCAGGTGCAATAACCATAAGGCAATGTGGCTCCATTATTAAAAAAAAGATTTTGGTTGATTGAGTTGAGGTATGAAGAAGGAGTCTTATTGTCGGGAATGGATCCTCTCCCATAAAAAATAATTGGAAGTCTCCAATTAGCGTATTTGCAGCTGTTGGATGAGATGAGTGGCTGGGATATATTCTCCCCTATACTCACCGTTTCAATAAAATAAACCTCAAATCCAGTTAGTAAAACACATGCCAAGTCCAATTGTTGTTGTTGTGTTTTTTTTATTTTATTTTAAAAAGGACTCCCGTAAACGCTTTTCTAATGAACGTGTCTCTGTTTCTTTTCATTTTTTCCGGCAAACTCATTCTCCTTGGCAGCAAGCGTCTCCGTTATACATATGTCATGACTCATTCTCCGCGAAAATAATCAGACTTTAGAAGAACCATTCAGCTATATCAATTGTAACATAAATATAGCATACCAAAATTCCATTAACATGGATTGTATAATATTTATAACAAAGAAGAGGTGAGCTCGTGGATTCTAGGTGAAGAATTGGGTCTCTATGATGTTCTTGAAGAAATATCATTCATCGTATTTCGGGGTGTGGAACACGTCGGAAGAGAACGGCAACGTGCGATGCGCATCAAAATCAGACTTCAATGAAGAACACAAGCAGATAGAGGACTTCCGAACAACTTTGTCATTCTCCCACAGATAGCTGGAGTCGCGATCTGGAATGGGGAAAAACGAAAGTTAGGGTTTGAGCCTTTTTTTTAGTGAAATGGTGAGTTTAGGGTAGCAAGGTCTGAGAGGTTTTAGTAAAACGGTGAGTTTAGTTGAGGGAATCCCAGCCGCACATTTAATCCAACGGCATGCCTTTCTCAAATTGGAGACTCTCCAATTATATTTAATGGGAGAGGATCCGCCTGATTGATGAGTACTTCTTTCCGTGTTTCAGTGAGAAATAAGTTAAACTTGAAATAACTGGTTATAAACCAAGTATTATCATAACCAATTCTTTAATAAAAATAGATAATTGTATTTTAACTTTAAAAAATAAAACAAGTATTTTCTTTTATAACTGGTTATATATAACCAGTTATTTTATAACTAGTTAATACTAGTTATAGTTATTTTTTTTAAAATCAGTTTTTTTTAGCGACTCTAATTGCAATCACCTATGAATTAAAAAATAAAATAAAATAAAATTAAAAATTCAATTGATATGTCAGAAAAAAAATAGTGACAACGTTGTCACTATTTTTTATTATTATTTTTTATTATATTCATTGTAATAACCTATAATTATATATTTTTATGAATTAAAAGGTTTAGGATTTATATTATTATTACATGTTAATAGAATAAAATATTTATTAGTAAATATTAATAGAATTATGAATAAAATATTTATTATTAAATACTAATAGAATTGTGATATTTACAATTAATAAGATCATACCATCGTATTACAATTGTAATATTTACAATTAATATAAAAATTGTTAATATAAAAAAATTAAATTGTGATTTTTTTTATTTTGATTAATCAAAATTGCATTAAAAAATCAAATTAGTTAAAAAAAATATACATATCACCTATAAAAAGATATATTATTAGCTAAAACTTATAATAAAAAAATACTAAAGGAGGAATGAAATAAATTGAGTGATAATTTTTCATAATATATTATTAAATATTATTAGAATCATTAATAGAATAAAATATTTATTATAATAAACCTAATTAAATAATAGATTGATTATTTTTTATATTTTATGATAGAGTCAAAATTAATTTAAGATTTGATAGATTAAGTGATTAATGTAATAAGAAGATATACTTATTATACACATCTTAATTACTACAATTAAATATAACAATTTGTTTTTATGAATAAAAAATAAAAATAAAATCGTCTTCATTTCGGCGGGAAAAGAATTAATATGGTGTTGTCACATGACATCAATTTACGAGGTAAAACCTTCTTTTATATAATATTATATAGATAGTACCCGTGTGATGCATGGGTTTATTGATGAGAGAATGAATTTTGTTATGTATAAAGTATGTTGAATACGTTGTCAATTTGTTATATTACTTAAAAAAAATCTAAAACTAATTCAAATTTTCGCAATAAGGAACTTATTCATTAATAAAAGTAATAAAAGATAATTAGATGTGTTTATTTTATAATACAACTCATTTAAAATAAATAAATTATAACACAACTATAAATTTAAATTTCACAATGTCTCTTTCTTGAAGTAAATTTTTTTCTATATATAGACAAATAAATTACTGCTCTTATTGAATCTAATAGTAGCAACAAATTTCTTCTAGTAATTACAATTTTTTGTACTCTTGAAGAATATCATATAATAAAAGAGAACACTCCCCTTTTATTCTATTATTCACACCATAAAGAATACTCCACTTGCATCCTACTGACACCATGTACCAAAAGAGTGGTGCAAAATCCAAAACTTCCCTAATTGAAATAATGAAACAAAAAAAATTAAAACAATATATAATTAAATTAAAAAGATAAAGTATCAAAACCTATCAATTGACTTCTTAATGCAATGTATCATCATTTCTCGATGTTCCTCTCCATGTTCCTCAAAATATAAAATAACACATGTTATTTCAATGGTAAAAGAAGAAAAAGATAAAATCATTCCTAGGTTTTTACATCAATACTCTAAAGTAGTCATCATCCATGTTTTATAACAAACAATACTAGTTATATTTATATTGTTTAAATTACCAATTATATCATTAATTATGTTATGAAATCAGCATAAATCTTGCGAAATTTCTTAATTTGAAAATAATTGAATTTGATTTTTTTTTAACCCAAAATTGAATTCGAATTTATATTAGTACTATCAATTAATTTGAATCATATTATATAATATATATTTATTTATTAATTTGAATGTTCAAATTATAAAAATCATCATGATCACAATTACCTTAATTACCTAAATTACTACTATTATATATTTTTATTTTAAATGTCACCAGAATGTGAGACGTGGATAACCAGCTTAATCAACAACTGTGTTTTATATAATAGATAGATAGATAGATAGACAGACAGACAGACAGACAAATAGATAGATAGATAGATAGATAATTGATGTACATATGTAATAACAAGTTAGATATAAAATAACACTAAATACATAAAAATATCAACCGCCTTTGCGGCCACCACCCCCGACCCTCCTCCTTTGACATCCGTCTATGGGAGCTACACCCAACACCTGAGCCTTCCTATGCTATCAGCAATGCCTGCTGTATGAGCTCATGATTATGTGTGCCATCTGGTACCACTATGGTGTTCAACAATCTCTCCATAATCACGACCATCATATGGTATCAATCCTACATAAACGGAAATTACAATTAGTAATTATTTTTTGATAAAAATTAAAACAAAATTTTGGAAAAACTATTTGCATTACCTCACAGGGTAATATGCACCAGGTACATACTCTGGTAGAGGGGCATCAGGCTGAAGCTGAGGCTGTCATATGAAGTGAGGGATATGTACTGGACTCTGTGGTGCCTCTCCCTTCTTTTGCAGAATCACAAATGGATGTGAATGCCAATAATACCATGCCAGGTAGTCGAAAGTGCAGGTCCATAGAGCCTCACGTGGCACAGGCTCGCCCAATTGTACCACATGCTGCTCCCACTTGGCCCACAACTCACTACATTTCTCAAAGGGAGGACGAGGAGGTGGTGGCAAAGGAATCCCCTGTGCGTACCCGAACTACCTCAAAACCCTCTCTAGAATATAGGGTCACATGTCCGTCCCGCACATGATTTGGCCATGATAGTATGTCTGGTCTGCGAGATGTAACACCCCAAGGGGTGTGTACCTTTTTCCTATTTATATTACTAAATTTTTGACAATTTAGAATATAAGGATATCAAAGTTTACTATACGGAAAAATAAAACTTAAAACATATCTAACATAAAGCTCTTGGCACTTATGTGCCATACAAAACATACCCAGAAGGGTATTTGAATATAAACTAACTCCCATACATTGGGAGATACAACACTATAATAATCTTCATCCCAATAAGCAACTCCATGCTCAAAGCTCCTTCCATGAGGCATCCACCTGCTAAACCTGTGAAAACATGAAACTAAAAGGGATGAGACATAATGTCTCAGTGAGTGCTCTAAGGACTCTAGGTTGACTCTCTATTTTAGAGATCCTTTTCTTAACTCTCATGGCTTCTACTTTTCTTCTCTTAAACACTTTATCTCACAACTATGAACCTATCTCATTATCTTTTCTATCTCCTTGGACCATACCTTAATCTTTACTTAAGCACCTGGAGTTTATCACCTTGACCATCTCTATGACCACTAGTGCCTTGAGGCACCTAAACATCATTCTCTCTATCAAGCGTAACATCTTTTCCCAAGGTAATTACATAATATCCCTACATTGGATCCATCCATACCCATAACACAAACATATTCCAATCAAGGAAAACGGAAGAAAACTAAACTTTATAAACTTAGAAAATACTGTATATAATAACTATAGATTTATAAAAAGATACAGATTTATATTAAATCATTTCATACATGTACATCAATAAGACACCAATAGCCAACGGTGTCAAATACAATCACCATAATACATCAACCATCATAAATCACTTTTAGACATCATCAATCAAAAGTCTCATAATAAATCAATCATCACTAACCATCACCACAACTGATGTACACCAGAAGCCAATAGGTAACCCCAAACATCAAACACTAACTCTACTCCATGGAGTTTCGACACCATATGAGTGGTCCCTTATAGGCCCCATCCCTTACCATATTCTGTTTATTCTAACCATTTAGGGAGTCCCTTGAGCTAACCCTATGGAGGAAGTGTGGATTTAATCAAATATAGACAAGTGTGGGTATTGGCTTACCTCTGTAAGGTTTGCAAAACCTTACATCTATGAGAATTCGCCCACTTGGCTATTCTATAGGCCCACCGATAGCCACCACGAAAACCTCCAGCACTAGGTTGAGAGTCCACCTGGACGCCCTCAACTTACGTGCCTACTCATATGCTTGTACACCAACTGTGCACACCTACGCACCAACTGTGCAAATACAACAACATTTGGAATATTTCAGTGCACCAACTATGTGCACCCACTGTATTCCAGCGTCAAAACATATTTGGAGCCCCTTACAGTTTGAGATACGACACCTCTGTACCCGCCATCTCCAATGGCCCAACTTAAGGGTCCAAATATATCTCAACAACATCAATAATCCTTAACCACAACAATAATCCATCCCATATACACTAAAAGAGTCACTAAACCTCTTGGGAAGTAGTTCTCAACACTCCAACACGCCATTCGGAGTCAAAACATAGGGGTGGTACTTGGAAAGATATCCCACTAGGCGAGACCTCCGGGTCGCTTTAGCGGGCCAAAGTTCTAGCGTGAAACTCACCCTCCCAAGTATACCATTTTTCTATAAAAATCTTCCCAAAAGACATAGCTAACTCTTCATTAACATATAGGGAAGGTTCCAACACATAGTTCACATATATCGTCATATCATCAAAACATGATTATTACAACTACCTTACAATAATATAAACACCTCAAAAACAACATAATCATCTTATAATTAAACATACTACATTTGTATAAACATTTTTAAATCATATAAATAAAAAGGGAAAAAGTTTCAAAAGAATATCAATTAACCAAATTCTAGCCCGGTCGCACACACTCTCGTGTTGAGCCAGAACCCCCATGCTCGGTCGCGCAAGCTCTCGTACTGAGCCAGAGCCCCCATGCCCGGCCGCTAAACTTTCGTACTGAGCCAGAGCCCCCTGGAGCTAAATACACATTTTGACACTCTCATGTCTGGCAGCACAAACTTTCGTGCTGAGCCAGAGCTCTCCTGGAAATGAATATCGCTACTAACTCTCTCACACCCGGTAGCACAAGCTCTGTCCTGCTGGGCATGAAAAACCCTGGAACTGAAAGTTCCATTCTGATTCCCTCTTGCCCAGCAGCACCAAAATGCTAGGCATGAGCGAAACAGGGGACTGCGACCTGCGATCTCCATGGCCATCAATGGCTTACCCACTCATCCTAACCCTATGCAAAGACTCACCCAAGCATACAAATCAAACCCCTAAACACTTCTATTATATTTCCAACTGATTGATTGACCCGAAAAACCCCTTAATCAAACAAAATCTCCAAACCTAAGGATCAAAAGAGAAAAGGGGGAAAACATGCAAATCAAGGGGATAGGGAAGGACTAGGGGAAAACACTCACCTCCTGGGACACGTAGAGATGAGTTCCCGACACTGGGTCTTCAGATCTCTGCTCCATTTCCTTCTTCCTCTTCTTCCTTTTCTTCTCCTCTTCTCCTCCTTCTCTCTACCTTTCCTTTTCTTTCTTTCTTTCTCTCTCTAACTCTCCCTCTCCTTTTCTATATAAAGTGTGTGGTGTATATGGCTAAGTGGGCCTGAGCTCACCTTGGGTCTTGGCTCCCCATTTGGATCCTATTATCTCATTCCTGACAACTCTTGTAAAAAGGTAACTATTATTAATAATACCTAAGGTACCCTTTAACCATTAAAGGCTATTCCATAAAAAAAAATGTCTCTTTATTATTTATTTCTAAGGTTTGTAAATTAGGGATATTACACGAGAGGTCTAACTTGCCTGTGTGCCTCATATGGGGACCAGATGACATCATCCATTTGCAATTGATCCAGCAACTCCTTGGTCCCCTTAGCCTTGTCGGTACCCCCGTCGGCTTCCATCTAGTAGCAAGCGGAAGTGTGTGGTCATAAGATAATTCCTCCTGAGTGCCAACAGATGGCAGGTGCTCAAACACCCATGCCTGTAAAACAAAGAATATATTTTTAGGAACAAATATAAAATAATATTAACAAACAAACAATTATGTAAACAAAAATTAAAATTTCCTTACCATCAATAGCGTCATATAACCTCCACACTGCTTGCTCTCACGCAAGCTCGCATAGGAAAAATGGTCGTAAAGGTACGCAAATGCATCTACTCCCCAAGCGTGCTAGTCGTAAGTAGATAGATCGCTAAGGTACTGGAGGTAGACAACGTGCACATGCAACAAATACGCCCTCGTAGCCCATACATATGACGCATAAGCAACATATCTCTCATACAACTCCTCCAGCCAAGTGAGACGTACCCTAGGTCCTACTCTCGTGGCAGCATTTGCCTCCTTGTCAAACAAAAGGCCTAGCTCAGACCTTAGCAGCCCCCTAATCTGCTCCCTCTCAAGGGTCGTCGGCTGGGCAATCATCATGCTTGTGATAGGCAAGTGTAGCAGACAAGACACATCATCAAGGGTGATGCTCATCTCTCCAACTGGTAAATGGAAGGAGCATGTCTCCTGATGCCACCTCTTAAGAAAGGCATTCACCATGCCTTTATTCGCGACAGTATACCTCACCTCATAAAGGCCCTTGAGGTCTGAGTCGTCCACATACGCATTCACCTGCGGCTAGGTAGGGTAAGGAATGACCTTCCCATTGTGGAGCTCAGTTCGGGCCTGACTAATCCAAACATGGCTAGTGACATGGTCCTTATAGGACCTAAGTAGTGTCAAGTCCATAGGACTTCCAGGAAATGGTGGTCCAATTATCCGGTCTACGAACGGGATCTCTGGTACCTCTGGGTCAGGCTGTGGTACCTTTGGGTCATCCTGTCGCACCTCTGCCTCAGCCTCTGGAACCTCTGCCTTAACATGTGGCATATGTGGCTCATGTTGCACATCCTCATCATGTTGTGCATGTTGTTGTTGTTCTACTACACGTAGCCGCTCATCATCGGCCCAATGACGTGCAAATGTTGTCACACATCAATCCCTAGATGGCTGGACAGGCTCACCAACATCACTTTCTTCCTTTAATGTGGAGGGGTCTCATCAACGATTGTGCGAAATGAACTTTGTGCGGGCCATAAGTAATATGCAAAAAATAAAATAAAATAATAAACATTAAAAATAAACATTAACAAAAAGAATATAACTATAAAAACAAACATTAATTTAAAAAAACAATTAACTAAATTAAAAATACATTTTACTTATAAAAATATTAAATACAATAAAAATTTCTTAATAAAATAATAAATATTTATAACCATTTTCAAAATAACAAAAAAATATACATTAACAATAAACATTTAAAAAAATATAAACTACCAATTACATTAATTTTAATTATTAACATAAATTTTAATAAAATTATTAAAAAATATATAGAAAAAACAACAACACAACGGAATCACGATTCTGTTGAACTGTAAATAAATAAAAATAAAAAAATGAAATTGAAAAGAGGAAGAAGAGGGACGAGAGGGTGAGACCTAGTGAGGGAAAGAAAGAGGGAGAAGCGAAGGTAAAAGAGAAGTGAAGGCGAGAGGGAGAAGAGAAGAAGAGGAAAAAGGTGAAGGAAGAGGGAGGTGAAAAAAAGGAATGAGTGGGGCACGGAAGGTGAGGAAAAGAGGGAGGGGTGGGGGAGAAGAATAGACAAATAGGAGATGGCTGAACATCCACCACCTAGAAGAACTTCGGCGGACCATATCAATAATAATGGACCCTTTAATAGGTTTATGGATCAATCCCTAAATACACCTGGAACGCGTATTCTTGGTTAATCATATGACCAAAACACATATCTCCTTTTTCTGAACAGATTAATGGGCCTTTTGCTTATCAATTTCATCCCCTACTTCTCTTAACTTTTAACAAAAATAAATCTGCATAAATATCATAGATTGTGTGTGTGTTTAGTTTCACGTTGGAGAATTGATTCCGAGTCTAAAATTAATTTTGGATAAATATTCACATGTTTGGTTTCATGTTATAGCATCATATAGTTCTACGAACTAACAATGACCATCATTTACACTTCACTTCCAAACCCCAAGACAGACGTTCAACCAAAATCAACCTCATCATCCTTATTTTCCATCAAGTGCCACACATAAGACTATGCACCAATCAACGAAACCATCTTGACCATATATAATCTACATAACCTCCATCACAAACTTAAATATTAAAATTAAAATTAGATACCAGCATCAATAAAATTATATAATAAAATTGTTGAACTATTTTCCGTTTGTAGCTTATTTTGTGGTATCATAAAACATGCATAGAATAATATCAATAGGGTGATGAGATAAAAAAAAGTTTATGTAATTGTGATTACTTTCTCTTGGTAACTATCTTCATAGTTTTTGCAATAAACTAATCAATCTCTCTCTCTCTCTCTCTCTCCATTAGCAGATATTGTCCCAGCCTATCAATGCAAATTTAAAAATAGAAATTAAAGTTAAAACTCATAGGCACTAACAAAGTTTGATCCATAAACATGCATTATTTCTTCATGTGTTACTCATTTGTACTTTGTTTTTGAAGTCTTTCACCATATCATCGACAATCATAGTTGTACCATATGCCTCATGTCACTTGCATCATTCCAACCGCAATTGATTTACAACGCAAACATTGCTTGTGTAAGGACTATAGCACATGTGGTTCCTTAATGGTATTCAAAATGAACAACCTTACAATAAAGGAATATGAAACAAAATTAAACAATGGAATAGGGCCGAAGAATTACCTTGAAAGAGTAAATTGAAAATTTTGTATCTTGCTGGAAATTACTTCACTAAAGGACTCTTTAGGACATTTGTCTTATCTGGCCGACCAAGATGCATTTCTTTTGTTAATTATTGCATTGTTATGTATATATAACAACCTTATCTCATAATGCAAATTGTATAACAAATCCCTAAATCATATATAGCAACCTTGATTGTAAATCGTCTAATTCTTAGGCTACCAAGATAAATGACTACCATGATGACATGCTGCAGCTACATGAGTGTAGTATTAGAAGCTAGACAATACGTATACGTCTCAACTCTATATCTAGAGCTGTCAAAATGGGTCACAATCCATGGGCCAACCCGGGCCACCACGGGTTAGCTAGGGCCAGGTTGGATTGAAAAAAAATTCTTTTCCAATAATTGCAAAAAAATTACCCGACCCACCAGGTTGAACCCATGGTGGGCCGGGTTGGCCCACGAGTTAGCTAGCTACAAAAAAAAAACCCTTTCTAGGTTCTAAGGCAATTATTCATTTCTTAGATTTGTTATTTATTAAACTTAAAAGACTTGAAACTTATTGTAATTAATAATATTTGTTACTAAGATAATATTCTTTTATAAAATTTTGAATTTGAAGCATGATAGAAGTTGGAATTTGTTTTTTTTTTTAAAATGATTTTTCATTATTTTTTATATTAGGTGGGCTGACCCGTTTAAACCACCAACCTGTGGTGGGCCAGGCCAAGCTAGTATTTTATGAACTCACTAAGAAGTGGGCCGGGTTGGGTTGGCCCACCTATTAAGCGAGCAAAGGTGGGCTAGACACAACGGGACGGGCTGACCCGTTTTGACAGCTCTATCTATATCCCGCTATGCCAACATGCTAGCAGATATCTTTTCCAGACGATGCTTGCAGAGTAACACACTTGTTATGGAGTGGTTTAATCCCTAAATTATAGAATCGGTTACTAACCTTATATAATATATAACAATTCACAAATTCTAAAAGATATCAAAATAATTCTAAAAATCTTTTTATATTTAATCTCTAAATTTTTTTTAAAATGAAAATTGAAATCAAGATAACACATTTTTTTATTTTTACATTTATTTCCTAATTACCTAATATACCTAATCCTGAAAACACAAAGCCAATATAGAAAACTCTTTGATTTTTATTATTTATAGTCTAAAAAATGATTTTTTTTATAAAAAGGAACAAAATAATTTATAATTTACTGCGGTCAGTATTGATTAAAATTTGTTTTAATATGGCAAAATTTCAGGTTTATAAAAAATAAAAAGATAAATGTATTATTCATTATTATTCTTGTTCTAATTATTTAGAATTAAAAATTTTTGTATTAATTATTTCAAATTCAAATATTGCACCGTAATTATCTTAAACACATACATATTCTGTAACAATTGTGATTATACTACCTTTTAAAATTATTATAAATTCAAATACACAATAGTGCACCATAATTATTAGAGTTATTTTAAAATTATATAATTATCTTATCTTAAAATAATCTTAATTACCTTAATTAAAACATATATATGTTAATATGTAATTAATTTAATTATTTCAAATTAGAAGATATACTTATTCTAATTACCTTAATTATTATATTTATATAATTTTATGAATTAAAAAAATCTCTAAAAATTTGTCGCTCAATTTCATAAAATTTTCCGCTCATACTTGTTTACTTTTATTATAACTAGTACGGTGACTCGTGTGATGCACGATCTAGTGCTATAATTGAAAAAAAAATATTAAATTACTCACTCTAAATTTTTAAGAATCACATCAATATGTTTCCTCATTTTCCTATTATTCTCTGTTCTCTCAAATTATCCTTTTCAACCATGTGCCCAATCACATCTAGTTTAATTAAAAAAAAGTAAGAATTCAACAAAAATAATGTACCATAAAAAAATTCAAATAATTTGTTGGCATACCATGTAACAATTTAAGAATTAAAAAATGAATATAGTTTATAACTCACCCATCAAATATACTTCGTCAAAGGCAGAAAGTATTTTTGAAAATGGAACAAATTCATAAAAGTTCATCGGAATGTTGTCACACTTCGCCTCTGTTACTTTGGTAGTTGACATGAAAGTTAACTTCCATTTGTGATTAGTAACTCTCCACTTTTTCACTAGACCGCCTACAATAAAGTTCTCCATTATATACACTTTGCCTTCATGCAAAAGCTTTTCAAATTATAATCTTTCCTTATGGTAGCATGTATTTTAGTAGAATGCAAAAAAAATAAAAATAGAAACAGATCAAGTAAAGAAGGAAAAAAAAAGTTATATGCTTTATTATCAATTTTATGCTCTTACCTTGTAATCCAACAAAATCAAATCGATCAAGGCTAATCACTTGGCTCTTGTTATTGAAATCAGTACTCAACCACAAATCCTTCAAGCTTAATATCAGAAACCATATACATCTTTGGTATCATTTTTCAAGAAGTATCGAGAGAAAATTCACGACAAATTGACAATAGAAGCGAAGCACATTCGTCTATATTTATATTAAAATTAGGTGAGAATTGATTTTTCAATTTAGAATACACAATAAATAAATAAAATAAATAGAAAGATATAAAAAAATATATGCGACAAATTATAATACATAACACATAAAAGAATCTTTGTAAAAAATAATAGAAAAAAAATTGGAACGATGCTCAATAGTGCAACTTAATCTTAGTAAACATATTTATTTACAAATATATATTCATAATAATTAATTTAATTATTTAGAATTTCAAATACTTGTTATAATTATCTTGGTAATTGTTGTCGCGTGAATGAAATTGTTACCTGGCCAAAGTGGAATTCGGCTAACTCTGAGCTCCAAAATGATTAAAAAATAATCAAACGAAGATGTCAAAAGGGAGAATTTGTCTTTCGACTATGGGTTCTCAAACCACTCCAAAAAGCGTTTGAAATTTGAATAAAGTGAAAACGGAAATGACAATAGAAAAAAAAAGATAAGAAAAAAATTTGAAATTTAAGGGCGATGACGAAAAGATAACAAACTGAAATTGTAAATAGCTGGAAAACAGTAAATTTGTTTGATTGATGAGAGGCCATTTACATTATCTAATTCAGCGCTATTTATTTATATTAATTCTAACAACCTATACATTGAAAAGTTTATGATCGTGCTAAGCTAACCACTATCACCACTAACTTCAAATCGGCTAACTTAACTCCAATTCGGCTATTTTTAACGCGTCTTCAAATGTCTTCATACTCAATTGTCGTTCCTATTTTTTAGGCATACGTTGCAACCGTTCTGACCCATTATCTGAAACCACCTTATCTCCTTGATTTAAGGCAGCACTTGTCAACCTCTTTTTAAATTAAATTTTAAAAAATAAAATTAATTTATCTTTTAAAATATATGAACTGAAAAATTCAAATATCTAGCCTACACAAATTCAAATCTTATCTTCACCTAATTTTCGGCTAATCTTCAAATTTCGGCTTATCTTAAAATTTCGAGTGTTAACAATAATAATTAACTTGATTATTCAAAATTTCAAATCAGAATATATATACTTATCATAATTATCTTATTACCTTAATTATTATATTTATATAGTTTTTATCAATTAAAAATAGATAAAATTTTTCTCTAAAAATTTATGTGTTAATAATAATTAATTTAATTATTAAGAATTTCAAATCAGAATATATATACTTATCATAATTATCTTAATTACAACATTTATAGTTTTATTAATTAAAAATAGAATATATATATATATATATATATATATATATATATATATATATATATATATATATACTTCTCATAATTACCTTAATTATTATATCTATAAAATTCTATGAATTAAAAATAGATAAAAAATTTCTCTAAAATTTCATGTGTTGATAATAATTAATTTAATTATTCAAAATTTCAAATCAGAATATATATACTTATCATAATTACCTTAGTTAATATATTTATATAGATTTATGAATTAAAAATAGATAAAAATTTTCTCAAAATTTCCCGCTCAGATGTATAAAAATTCCCTCCAAGACTTCTTTACTCTTATTAATATAAAGATAAAGATAAATATTAGTATATATTTATTCTATATAAATCTTTATTTTAAAATTTAGAAATTATTACTTTTATTAATTTTATTAAAATAATTTTCATCAGCTTTATTACTTTTATTAAAATAATGTTTCAGTCACCTTTATTTTAACCTATATTAATACTTACGATTTTAATATAGTTTAACATGTAATTTTCTTTTTCTAAATCACGTAAATAAGATTTTAATTAAAAATGAAGTTCACGTGCAATATTTTATAAATATTTAATGTGAATGTGTAATATTTTATAATATTTATAAAATATTTATAAACATGAAATCTTTTAATTTTCAAAATTTAATTTTAATCATTATATCTATAAAAAAAATTAAATATTATAATTCACAATAAAACACACACACACACACAATATATATATATATATATATATATATATATATATATATATATATATATATATATATTAGCCAATCAATTATGTGATTTGTCCTACCGTTAAATAAATTGTATTGTTATTGTTTTTAATGCAATTAATAAGTACATATTGATTTTTAAAATTAATTTTTAATGTAAAAACAATAATTTGGTTACAAAGTTATTTTGTATGAACGAAATAATCAATATTGACTTTACTTTTGGTGGGAAAAATTGTCTATCATTTTCTATCTCTCTGACAATTAGGGATGGCAAAAAAATCCACACCCATGGATTTCCGCGGATAAAACCCGCAACGGATAATAAATAGGTATCTTTAATTGGTACCGGCGGGTAACAGGTAAGAATATTTTCACTACCTGTTTGTTAACGAGCGAGGACGGGTATCATGGTACCCGTATCCACGGGTACCCGTTACCCGTTAATATTAAAATACTTAAATATTTTTTATTGGTACTTATGTTTTGAAGTATAATTTTATGTAGACTTATATTTTAGTGTAGTTTTATTTTAGTTTATACTTTAAAGAGTAATTTTTAGATAATTTTGTTTGGAGCTCACAAAATAATTTTTTTATTTATTCATTTTTTAATTTTTAAGAATTATCCATGGATATTTTTAACTGTGTAGAATATTTGAATATTTTTTGTTGTAAATATTAAAATTATTTTTTAAAAAGAAAATATTAGAATAAATAAAATTTATAATAAAAGTGTTTTATTTTTTTTTAAATATTCACGGATATCCGTAGATATTTAAAAAATCCATGGATAGTTGCTTAACGGGTACCCGTGCGTGTAACAGGTGGGCACGGGCTGATATTTACCTCGGGGGGCGGGTAGCAGGTGACTACTACCCGTACCCGCCCGCGCCCATTGCCATCCCTACTGACAATAACTTTATAGAATATTATACAATATTAAACAATCAAATCAAATAATTATACTCAATAATATTAACAAAAAATAAAATGAAATCAATTAATAATAATAATAATAATAATAATAATTATTATTATTATTATTATTAGATATTGACTATAATAATAAAGATCATGTTTGACATTTATCAATAATTGAATGAAATTAGAAATTTTATGATTGAATATTATTATAAATGCAAATAAATTTTAATTGAATCAATGTGGTGTTGCCATGTGGCATTTTGCTATGTGACATGGATTTTGAGTGGGAAAAAATCTTCAGCCTCATTTACTTTAAATAATGAGATATTTTCTTATTTTTACGGAATTAAGTGTCACATTCTAGCTCATATAGACATAAATATATCAATTAAATAATTACTATTTAACATACACTCTTTCTCACAAAATAATTGTCTAGTGAGAAATTCTTGCATGAACATAAATTCAATACCTCATCCTTACATACAACCAATGAAAAATTCATAACTAATAAAAAAATGCTAACATGTATAATAAAAAGAATTAACATTTATAATTAAAATAAAAACCCACAAACCTTTCCTCCATTTACATATAAAAAAGGAAACCCATGATTCTTTCTTCCATTTATGTATAAAACTGTAAAATTCAAAAACTTAAAAATAATGCAATGAGATAATAAAAAATTAACCAAAAATCCACAACCATATATATTTTTTCAGTACAAATTCAATAGCTTTTTCCTACAGCTTACTACTATTATCTCAAACCAATACGAACAAAACTTAAATCCAGGTACACAAAATTGACTTACAATGCATATCCCAAATTGAGAAACAATAATTCATTAAGAAACTATTAATAAGGAGTAGTCAAGAAATCACACCTTATATATATATATATATATATATATATATATATATATATATATATATATATATATTGGTACCATGTTATTGGTACAAAGTATCTACAGGCTTTGCCGATGACTAATCTTCGTCGGAGAACCTTACTAGCCACCTTTAGTGAGGTTCTCCCCTTCCAACCACGTTTTTTCCATCCACGAAACTCGAACCCGAGACCTTGCTTAAGGGGACTAAGTCCAGCACCACTCAGACCAACGACTTGTTTTGTTGGTAATCACACCTTATATTTAGGCAATTACAAAAATTTCCATTTTATATTAAATAAGTAAATAAGTATTGATATATATATTTGGTAAAAAAAAATATTATTGATATTCAAATATCATAGTACTTTTATCAAACATAAAATTAGGAATGCAATCAAAATGTGTTCTATAAATAGAAGAATTTTTGTCGTAGCTAATTATTTTGAAGGAAGATTTCTCAGCTTATTGCTCGTGAGGTTCAAACCATGTGCTACAAAGAGGAAAAAATTTTCTCGCCCTTCCCAGAGCCACAAACACCTGTAATCAAAGAACAAAGGATAAACAAAGACTAAATAAAAAAGAAATAAAAAAGAAATAGAAAAAGGAAAAATAAAAAGCTGATAGAAACGGAACACTTACGTGCAATATAAATAGAAATAGAAATAAAAAGATTATAATTACAAATAGAAATTATTATAAATGTTGTGATAGAAAGATAATAACGGAAATTATTAATGTGATTATTATCTTTTTAATGTGATTGGTATTTATCATATGATAAACTTGATTATTTACTGTAACACCGTGATTTTTCTAATCTATGATAAAGTGATTGAAAATAATTACAAGAGACAATTAAATTAAATTTCATGAGAAAATACAATTAATAAACATGTGTGATTTTTCTGTGTAAGTTTTAGTGGAAAATTTCACTGAAAACGAGACTGTGTTATACACTGATAGTGTAAGAATACACTGCGAAAGTGAAATAATAGTCAAGAAAAGTGAAGGATTTAATTATAATTAGTCTCTGAGAATTATAATTGGATCCCTATGAAATTTATATGTTGTTCTGCTATTGTTCATTAAAATAATAATATTTTAATGCAGTTCAAAGAATGTAATTTTGAGAGCTTTTTGAGAGATAGAAAAATTTCTAGAGACATTCTAAATTTTATTAGATGTCCAAAATTAAAATTAGTAAGTCATACATTTACTAATTTAATTAGTTTGATTTGCATTTTGTTACCTTACCTGCTAATTATTCTACCTAAAGCTATAAGTACACCTACCATAATTTACTCCTACGTACTTTGTAGCAAAATTTTCAAAGGCTTCCTAAATGCAATCTGTGCAAAATCGTGTTAAATGAATGAAAGATCAGTTTCCTTTCTTCCAATCTAGACTTGGTCAAAATTAAAAACAAAAATTTTCAAAAGCCTTCATTAATCTTGTTGACCCAAGGAACCATTCTTACGTTTTGTTCAAAATTTTGAATGCCCAAAATTCAAAAGCTCAGTTCCCCTAAATCTTACTGACAGAGTCGGATGTCTAGTAGAAAAAAAAATTATAAGCTGCAGGATATGTAGTCAAATCAAAAGACAAAGAAAATTCAATTCTTCTGAAAAAGGCCACTTATGGGTGTGAATGAAAGAAAATCACTCCATGTTCATTTACTATACTGATCTACTTAAATCTATAAATTGGCTTTCTCACTTCTTCGAAAAACAACGTGAACCAGCCCTCCAATTCTCCGTCATTCTGTTTCAATTTCAATTTCAATTTCTAAAACTTTCTATTTGCAACTCCTTTATCTCTATCTAACGTCATTTTTTTTCTGGCACCCCTCACCGTTGAGTAATTCTACTTCTCCAAAAATTCTCCTTCAAATTTTCTAAGTCCCAAGTTTTTATACTGTGATCTGTTGTTGGTTCATAGTAGTGGTTTAATATTTGTGCTCCAGAAAACTAAAAGTTCCTTCATTCCTCCATATTCAAAGATCTTATTTTAACATCTCTTTGAGGTAAGGAAAGTTTACAGTTTTCATGTATTCTTTGATGTATGGATATGTTGTGATGTGTATTGATTTCTGAAAGTAATGTTTTGATAATTTGTTTGTGATATAAGTCGATTGAATGAAAGTATATGATAGCTGAAAACAAAGTGCTTGCTGTCCGGTGCGTTGTTGTCTGAACATGTGTTAGTATTTTTATGATAACTTTGACTGTGGTGAATAAAATTGGATTTTGTTTGTTGGAGATGAAAATAGACATACGGGGCTACAATTTCAGCAGAAGAACTGCTCAAAAATATTGAAAATAGAAGGAGTTATGGCCCTCGAAAGTTGAGTGTCTAGTCAGAAAAACGTGACTGAACATAGTATCTTGTTTTGCAATTCTGTATTTCTACAAAAATCGTATTCAAAAACGAGTTATATGGTTAGAAAATAGACATTCCAAAATTTCGAATGGTGTATGATATGATTTCTAATTCATCATATTTCTATTTCAAAAGTTTCCTTGAAACTGACCCATCTGCAGTGAAGAAAATCTATTTTTGAGATTTTTGAAAATTTTGGTACACTTTCTACAAGATGATTTAGAGATTATTATTTTCATTCTTTAAAACTATATTTCCAGTGGTTTACAGCATGAAACCAAGTTTTCTACAATATTTTTTTAGAAGAGTTGAGATTCTAAATTTAAAAAGGGACTGTTTTGTATTAAAGATAGTTTTGCCTTTTGCTCACTAACACGATTATTACTGTTTTTGTAAATCTTTGATTTGCCTATGGTTTTATTCTTTTGAAAACATATTTGTTGGTGTTTTGATTTCAAAACTCAGGATATCATATTGTTATTTTATTTTTTTAACTTCCTTTCAAAATCTTTCTAAAGTTTTAAAGATGATTTCTATAATTTCTATTATTTCGAATGTTTTTAAGAGATTTTAGAAAAACTCCAAAGTGTTCTAAACAGTTTTAAAAGTTAAAAATTTTAAGATTTTGACCAGCGTCCGGTGATCAACGTCCGATGACTAGTGTCCGGTTAACTTCGAGATTTTCTTTAACTTTGAAACCATAGTGGATCTATGTTGTTGACCACGGTGGATAATGACTGTGGATATATGTTGTTGACCACAGTGGATGATGACTGTGGATATATGTTGTCGACCACAATGGATGGTGACTGTAGATATGTTGTTGTTGACCACAGTGGACGATGACTGTGAATATGTTGTTGTGTTGGATTGTACGTGCATACATGCATGAGTCCACAGTGAATCGTGACTGTGGATATGAGTTGGCACGTAAGTTGAGGGTGGGAGTGTAGCCCTCAACCTAGTGTCGAAAAGATTGGTGGGGTCATGTACATGGGCCCGGGAGTAGGATGGACGGGCGATTTCACATTGAGGCCAAGATTTCTGCAGATCTTGTGTTGTGGTGAGCCACTACCCACGTACGTCTATCCTGACAAAGCCACTAATTTATTTCCATGACCAGTATCGACGTTTCCCCCAATGGTCGGATTTGACTATGTTAAGGGATTTGACTGTGCTGGTCGCTCGACTAGTGAAAATCTCCATGGAGTCGTGTCTACATATAGTGCATAACTAGGACATATTCTTTGAGGATATGTTGGTGATTTACCTATTGAATTGGATTTTACTGTATATTGTTATTATTTAACTTTGTGAATATGTTAGTGTAAATTTAATGTTTTATTTGAAATGTATGTTTGTTCTGTAAGCTTATCCTTGCACTGTTTGTTTGTATGTGTTTGAGTGTGATGATCACGATTCTTCGCGGGAGTAGACAGCAAACTACTGACGGATCAAGCTCTTCGCGGCTAAAGTCACAGGAGACCTACTTCATCTATTCCTTATCTTTTCTTATATCGTCCTAGTTTCTAGTTAAGGGTAATATGTAGCTGTGGCCAGCTAGTAGGGAATGAGTAATAATATGTAACTATTCTCTTTTGCTATATGTACTTACTGATGGGTACCTTTGTACTGGTACATACGTATTCCGAACCTTTTGAGATATATCAGACTTTTGGTCTGTGGTTTGTATATGACCATATGGCTTGGTACCTATACTTTTGATATATATGTATTTATGTATGGATAATTTTCAGATGTAGTTACGTATATGATGTATTTCTTAATGATGAATGTTATGAATGATTAGTGATCTTGCGCAAAAAATTTACACGTATTTTTATAAATAACTTATAATAAGTTTTTAATTAAACCTTTTTGCAATATAGTAGTTAAGTTGTCTTGTGATGATAGCGGATCGTTACATTTACCATAAAGGAAAGGATTGTTGTTAGGTTCTAAGACCTTGGACGATGTCCAACCCCTCGAATTTCGGTTTTGATGATAATAACTAAAGGATAAATTTTGAAGTATCTAATGATCTAGTTTGAGTGTTATAGGATTTACGTCGTCCAATTCCACAACGGTATTGTATCTCTCAAACCTGGACTTTATGTTTTAATAAAGAAAGCGTCCAGATGTGTTTTATAAGAATCCTACAGGCAGCGTCCAATGCTCCTGTGAGAGCAAGCGTCCAACGCTTGAATAACACTCTCTGTAGTTTCTATCTTAAAAATACGTTTTCAATGTTGACTCAATATAAGGCAACGATCACTCTCTCATATTTTAACATGCCATTCTATTTGATTTTTTCGAATAGTACTGAACAGTAATAGAAGAAGCTTCTCTCTGCAGAAAAAGTACAAGTAGGAGAGGCGCTACAAGTACGGCTGTCACTTCCATCTCTTCACCCTAAGTCAAAATGTGACAACGGTCATATGCTACAGAAAGAACCGCTATTGGAAAAGGAACAGATCCCTCAACGGATACCTTTCAACAAGCTTCCTATATATAGAAGAATGAGCTCAAATATCAGACTGACGAAAAATTTATAAAGAGCTGAATCTCTGTCAAAACAACTGGACGATCTATAGTTAAGCAAAAAGAGCATTTCATCTTAGCTTCGCTAAGCGATTTTGTATATTCGTACTTACTGTAATACCCTCTCTGTGAGAGTTAAGTTTTACTTTCTATCTCAAACATTTCTGTTTGGAAAGCCAGGAGTGGCTTAGTGTTAAAGAATACTTGGGTTTTGTGTTTAATCTCAAGGAGAGATTAAGGGTGTGCCAGAAGTGGCCTAGAGAATACTTGTAGCCAGAAGTGGCAAGGTTAGAATACTTGAGAGTAATCAGATCTTGATTAGTAGAACCCTTCAAAAGTTTTTGAAGGAGAACTGGACGTAGCTCAGTTGAGTGAACCAGTATAAAACTAAGTGTTCTATTCTCTCCCTTTCTAGCTTACTTGCATTTCTCTTAAACTATCTCTTCAACATACTACGAAAGGGTTTCTATACACATTTTATCTAAGTTTATCTATTACGTGTATTCTAACGAAAAGGAAGAAGAGTAGTTTCTTTGGACTGCTGTCTTTTAATCTGCTGGACGATAGCTTGATTTTTTGTTTTACTAAGTTCTTGTAAAACATAAAGATACACTATCTTCACATTAGCAAAAGTTTTATAAAGAAATTTTAAATACACTATTCAACCCCCCTTCTAGTGTATTTCTCTATATTTCAATTGTTATCGTTCTCATAAGATGATTGTTATCTTTTTAATGTGATTTTTATTTACAAACGAAATTTGTGCAATCTTTTTTTTTTTATTGTGATAGAAAGCTAATAATGGAAATGGAAATTATTATTTTACTTTTATATTTATTAATTTTACATAAATGATAATTAAAAATCTATTTATTAATTTCTTTTAATGCATTTATGACGGTAATATAATTTAAATTTAAAAAGTTACATTTATTTGATTTTAATTATTGTGACATTTTTT
This sequence comes from Pueraria montana var. lobata, assembly GCA_026413185.1. Taxonomy (NCBI): domain Eukaryota; kingdom Viridiplantae; phylum Streptophyta; class Magnoliopsida; order Fabales; family Fabaceae; genus Pueraria; species Pueraria montana. Next base: position 46,885,730 of record CM048656.1, read on the forward strand.
TTAGAATGTGAAATTACATTATTATCCCTGAAATTTTTTAGGGAAAAATATTTCTGCTAGATGTATATTCCTTAAAATAATAAAGGATAAATAGAAATAGAAATAGAAATAGAAAGATTATAATTACAATGGAAATTATTATAAACGTTGTGATAAAAAGATAATAATGAAAATTATTAATGTGATTGTTATCTTTTTAATGTGATTGGTATTTATCATATGAAATTATTAACATGATTATTTACCATAAAGGAAAGGATTGTTATTGTTCTCATAAGATGATTGTTATCTTTTTAATGTGATTTTTATTTACAAATGAAATTTATGCAATCTTTTTTTTATTGTGATAGAAAGCTAGTAAGGGAAATTATTATTTTACTTTTATATTTACTAATTTTATATAAATGATAATTAAAAATTTGTTTATTATTTTTTAATGCATTTATGACGGTAATAGAATTTAAATTTAAAAGTTACATTTATTTGATTTTAATTATTTTGACTTTTTTTAGAATGTGAAATTATATTATCATCCCTGAAGTTTTTTGGGGGAAATATTTCTGTTAGGTGTATATTCTTTTAAGTAATAAAGGATAAGCCGTAGATTTAATACTCAGAAGAAAGGCTAAAGATTCAATACTAAGAGAATAACTAAATATTAAAATAGTACTTCATTAATGGACTAAGAAAGTAAATTCTTATAGTTTTTAAAAGAAAAATTAAAAATAAAAATAATCCTCACTCGGTGATAGTAAGTGAGACTTTAAAACTTTTTATGTGTAAACTTTTTTTCAGAAAAAAAAAATAACGTTAGAAGTGAGATGAATATGTTTTGAAATAAAAATTGAAGCAAATTGATTTTAGAGATGAAAACTAGAATTTACAAAATTTATAATTAATATTATAATATTTTAGATTTAAAATGTCTGAGAAAAACAAGCTTAAGCAATTGTTGACCATTTTGGTAATTATTGAGAAAAAGTTAATATATACGATAGTATCTTTACAAGAAAAATAGGGTAAGGATAATTTCATTTGAAATAAAAATCTTTATTTCTTATTATTGGCAATATTGAAATTTATTTAGTAAATTTCTCATTACATTTAAGCATTTAAAAATTTAAATCCTTGAGTGATGCAAATAAGTAAGGTAATTTTAATATTTAAAATTCTTGATGATTAAGAAAATATTTTATAATTTTCTTAGAGAAACTATAATTGCATGAGATTATCGCGAATCCTGTGTCGTGGTAGCAACTACTTCTGTATGCCTACAAATACTTATTAAACTATTAAACTTAATATATATTTCTTCAACTTATGAATTTTCAAATAAGTCTATGTATATTAAAAAAATATTATTAAATAAAAAAACAACTATCACACATACATATTAAAATGTACAACATTAAAAATTAATTTTTTTAATATTTTTATAAAAGGTAATTTATAAAACATTTTTAAATAGAAAAAATTCAATAGAATACATTAAAATTTATTAGAAACACATATTAAAATATACAAAATTTAAAAATTATAATTTCTAATACAGTTTTTGAAATGTACTTTATAAAACATTATTTAAAATAGAAAATTTAAATATATATTAATATAATATGTAGAAATTGAGATATAATAATAATAATAATAATAATAATAATAATAATAATAATAATAATAATTTATCTCTTAATTACTATCTTTAATTATTATTCTAAGTAAATAATTATGAATTATTTTAACCTTTACTATACATCTAAGAAATTGTTATTTTAATTATTATGGTTGACAAAAATATCTTAAAATGAATATTAATATGTTTTTAAAATTATTTAAATTTTGTTATATGTTAACAATTGATTTAATCTAATCTTTTAAACTTATTATACTTTTATTTTATGCATATAATATAGTAAGCGGAATTTTATTTACTAAAAATAATTAAATGAACAATTAAAAGCATAGAAGTTATGCTATTTATAAGATATTTATATATCAAGTAAATTAAGTCACATTAATATATATATATATATATATAATAAAATAATAATAAATAAAACAATGTGATTGAAAATATCCGAGTAAAACAATAGAAGATGGACGTTCAGCTAGGCACCAACATGAACCAAGAAATAAATAAATTAAGCGGGCAACAACAAAAATATCTGAGTAAGTGGTGGCGCCAATGATTACATTTACACACGATATATCTAATAAGGTTAAAAATCAGACATTTTATAAGTTTATAAATCGTGTTCCATCCTCGACACCCCAATTTGGGAGGAGAAGAAGATGGGATTAAACAGTGGAATAGGATCCATCATGTGTCATCCTCTCCCATCTTCATTTTTGTAAACCAAACAAGGGATTATTTTCATCCTCCACTCCATCCCCCTCCATCAATCCAAAATAAGCATCTGTTACACACTCGTAACCTTTCTTCTTTGCTAGGGTTCGTCAAAGGTATGTTTCCTCTTCTCCCTTTAGTTTGAATTGATTGTTTGGGGTGTTTAGGTTCACGATTGTTTGGTGCGTTTAGGTTCAATCATCTTTGCAAGGGTCCTCATTGGTCTTCATATTCTCCCTTTCGTTATCACTTAACGGTATTTAAGTTATATTCCTCAGCTTTTATTCTTATATAGATGTTTTTGACTTGAAATGTAATTTTTTTTAGCCATGACTTGTTATTCATTATATCAAGTTCCAGTTACACAGAAGTTTGGCCAACCAAAAATTGAAGAATTAGCGTATTGTGGAGCAAAAGAATTTACTCATTGTGGTAAGTTTTGTTCCCTAAAGTTTGCAACGTTGATTGATATCCCTATTTTCATTAACGAATTTAAAGGAATGAAAAAGGTAGGATAAGACCAAAGAAAACGAAGTTGGTTGGTTTGATGTTGTTGTTATGGATAGTGAAGAACTCTATTCATTACAATATTCTGTGCATATCCTTCTTTTCCCTTTCTTCTCTTGCTATTGGATGATCTTTTGCAATTATTGTGTTATTATAACTATATATTCCTTTTCCTTTTATTTTTCTTTTGTACATACTTTATTTTGTGCATACTTTATTCTCTTGATACGCACCTTTAGTGTAGAAGGATAGTATAATATTTTAGTGATACACAATAAATCAGAAGTTGGAAGGAATATCTCAGAATAAAGAAACTCTTATTGTTCCTCCTCTTTTGATTTTAACTTTATAACATATCTACTATTATACTAAAATGCATACCTAATTATTTTATTGACCATCGAATGACTTTATTGCTTCATGTATTATCCTCTTCCTAAGCTAATTATATTATAAAGATTGCCAAATGAATAATACTACAATGGATGCTAAGCCATAGCCGAGTCCCATTAACTAAAGTTAATTCAATTGATGTTATTTATAAAATGCTAACATCTGTAAATTAAGTCTTATTCAACACTAAATAAGAGTCTTCCTAAAAGTTCCTCTTTATATGCAAACCAAGTTAGTCCCTAAATTACATGTTTTCAATTGTGCTTCTTTGCTTTCTCTTCCTTATATACGTGCTTCCTGCCAAGCTTGCCTTTGTTTGTCCCCCCCCCCCCCCCCCCTCCAAAAGAACATTATACAATATGTCATTAAATTATCTCTTCATATTTTTTCTTCTTTTGCAATTTGGCATAAATTGGTCAAGGTCATGCATGATGTTCACTGTTCTCTCCCTTCCCAACCAAATTAATTAGTTTTATGAACTTTTAGATTTGTTTAAATGTTGTAGATGTAGATTCTTAGTCTTCTATGTAGCTCTACTTCTGTTTGACCAAAAGCATATAACAATCTAGTTGCCTCTATACACACGCACGCACACGCACACACAAATTTGAAGTTTAATTTTATGTTTTAATTTCAACTTTGGCTAAGAGCTGCCACACACAAATATGCATTCACGACAAATCATTCTTATTGTTTGTGCCTTTAAGAAGACATTTAGATTGAGCAAGATTTTATTGTGCAAAATTTACCATGATAAAGAAAGATTAATTGGGATTCATTATACTTGGGATAAAGAAAGATTAATTGAATCTTGCAATAGGAATTTCAACCCTTCAAATGTCTCAAATGCAAGAGCAAATGTCTCAAATGAGAGAGGAGCAAATGTCTCAAATGAGAGAGCAGATGTCTCAAATGAGAGAGGAGCAAATGTCTCAAATGAGAGAGCAGATGTCTCAAATGAGAGAGCAGATGAAAACACAGCTGCAAATACAGTCACAGTCACAAATACAACAGATGCAAAGGCAATTGCAAACACAAATGCAAGTGCAGATGGAGGCACAATTTAAGGCTCAAACAGAGATGAAGGCAAAATTGAAGGAGATGAAGGAAGAGATGCAAGGACAAATGCGGACACAGATGGAGTTTTTTCGAACATAAAATATTGCATGCCTTAAAAAAATGAATTATTTACTTTTTTTGTCTGGTTTTTGCACTTTGGGTTAAATAATATTATCCTTTGTAAGACTTTATGATAGATTTTGATTTATGTTGAAACATTTGTTTACTACACTTTAATGATTTATGGGTTAATCATGCTTTTTATTTTTTCTTTGATTTATATAGGTTCAGTTATATCATGTGTTAATTTCAAATATAGAGCGTACTGTAATAAATGAAATATGCCTTGATAATTTTGTTTAATTTCGGATATAGGTGTACACTGAAATAAAATCAACTTGAATATTTTTGTGACAGAATAGCGAGGGAATCATGTGCGAAAAAATAATTTGTTTAAGGGTGAGGGATTTGTGGGAGAATAACGAAGGATTTTAGCAAAGGAATAGCAAGGGAATAGTGAAGGAATAACGATGGTATATCTGTGAGGAGAAGTTCATGGAAGTGGCAAGGGAAAATTGAAGGATTAACGAAGAAAGTATTGTGAGGGATTAGTATAGGATAAATTGTGAATGATTTGCGAAGGGTTAGTGAGCGACAGTTGTTGCTAATTAGTAAGGGGATTATCTACATTTGACCACATGATTAGCGAGGAAATTTGCAAAGGATTTGCTAGGGATTTATACAAAATTAGAGAAGGATTGTGAAGAAGGATTCCCATCACAAATTAGCAACTTATTTTTTAGTAAGAAGTATCCCTCGCTAACGCGATTAGCGAGGGATTAGCAAGGAATGTTTCCCTCGCTAATTAGTGAATTTCTTGTAGTGTTAATTTATTTTTAATTTTGTTGTGATTGATTCAAAATATTATAGTTGGTACTCAATAAGCTTTTATATTGTCCTATGCTTGATAGTTAGTCTTTAACGTAACAATTGATATCAAGTAATTAAAGACAATTGAATTGTTAAGAAGCCTACTATAGGCGAATTGGAAACTTGGTATTGAAGGAATGTGAGACCTTCTAGTGAAATACTTAATGAATATCAATTCTAATTAGACCAACTAAAATCATATCGTTGTCTATTGAACCTTAGGTCCTAAAGTATATATATCTTATTAGGGGATGCAAATTTTGTAGTGGAGGTCAAGGAGACCTTAAATGTGATTTACTCATAACATAAATTGTAAATATATAATAAAACTAGCATAATAATCAGTGCCCTGCATGGGTATTAAGTTTACAATCTACATTTTTTATACTATTATGTTTTTTAATTTTTTAAAAATTTTATATAAGTATATTTTAGTAGATATATATATATATATATATATATATATATATATGTAAAAAAATATAAATAATTATGAATATATATATATATATATATATATATTCAGATAATTTTATATTTATACATGTCTCATATAATTTTAATTTATATAAATGATTGTCTAAAAAACTATTATCTTTAAAAATATTTTTTCATTTGTATATAACTTAAATATATACATAAATTAAATAAAAAATTATATTACATCTTGTAAATATTATTTTTTTAAAATGTTTCCATCAAAAAAGAAAAAAAATTACTTAAGGCCCCACTGCATTCACACGCGGGGAATTGTAACATTGTGATTTTTCATAATGTATGATTAAGTATTGGATTTAAGATATAAGAGCAATTAAATTTAAATATGTTATTTAATGGGATAATTAATGAAATGGAGTAAATTGTTTATGTGTTGTTGGATGTTTAAAGAGTTTATTTTTTTTATGCTAATTGGATGTTGCATATATACATGGGTGTTATTAGTTAAGAGAGAGGAGTGCAGATAGAGGATGTTAAGGTGAAAATATCAAAAGTTTAAAATACTCCCACAACTTTAATCGTAGCAAGCCCCTTCTCCTTCTCTCATTTCTCACTTTTCTTCCTTCCTCTCTGTAACGATGTGGTTTTCCTAATTGTATGATTAAGTGTTTGATTAATAATGCAAGAGCAAATTAAATTTAAATTATGTTGATTGATATAATAATTAACTTAAGTTCTATGTTTTGTTATGTGTCATAGTGTTATTGTGAGATTTTTGGGACTTTTACGTAAATCCCTTGAGTTGTAGAAAAAAAATATATAAGAGAAGGGGGTGTCCTTAGAGGAAGTGGTGCAAAAAGTAAAATTTTTAAATAAAACCCAAGCTTTGAACGTGCAGAGCTTCACTTCTCTCATTTCTTCCTTTTCCTTCTCCCTCTCTAAGCTTCTCTTTTCCTCTCAAGAGATTGGGTTTTTGAAATTCACTCAAAGAGGACTTTGTTTCCTTAATCTCAAGAGCTTCTTTGATTGATTTCTAGTTGGTAAGTACCCCTCTTCTCCTCCTTTGGTCTCTTAAGTTATTTTTCCTTCTCCCACCAAGTAGACATGAAATGGGTCTCATGTAGAATCTTGGTTGGTGGGTTAAAATTTGATTGAAGCTTGTTTTGATGTTGGTTTAGGTTCCTCCTAGTAGATTTTATAGCACAAATTGGGGAAGGATCACTCAAGAACCTCAAATTTCTCCTCCTAGTTTCTCTTTTAAGAAATTTCAAGAGTATAGGGTAAGGGAAGCTTCCTAGTGAATTCTATTTTTAGTTTAAGTGTGGTTGAGAGTTAGGGGGCTCAACCACATACAACATGCATGCCCCTCTTGTTGTTTATGTTATGTTGCTTGGTGTTTGAACTAGAGATATTGATGGAATGGGTTGGGAACCCTTTGGCAGTGGCTATGTGGGATTTGCATGTACTGTCTTTGGATTGTTTTAATCTTTGAAATTGATTGGGAAGGCTCCCAAAACAAAGGAGACCATGCCCAAATTTTCTTGAAATTATTTGGTAAGCTTTGCATGTGAAAATCGAACCACAAAATAAAGTGGCAATGACTATTTGGTTCGTCCAGCTCTGTACAGTCCCCACGGTTTTATGATTTTCGGAAGATCTAACCATTGGTTTTTTATGAAATTTGTTTTGAATGAAAATAGACACAAAATGGAGAAACTTGTATTTTGATACTATGTCAAGATAACTTCGTTTTGAGGCTCATCCGCGACCCACAATGTGTCTATTCTGTTTTTGGTGTTCTGTTGGAACATGTCTCAGTTTTTCCCAATTTTACACTTGTGTAATTATCTTTTCTTTTTCGAGTTTGTACCATTAAAAACTAGACAAAACAAGATTTCTAACCATATAAATTATGAAAATTATCATGCACAACTTCTAAATTAACTTTTTGAAAAGGAACAGGGCAAGGATTTGGAGCTCTGTTTGGAGTCCGAAATTTAGGCTGTTAGAGAAAATTTTACTGGGAACAATTGGGAATGAATTTGAAGACATGGGATACGATTTTTGAAATACCAATGTGTTACTTTTATCCTGTAAAAATTCCAGCTCAAAACAAGTTTGGGAAGTGTTAGAAAAATTAATTTCTTTGAACCATGTTCACTATAAAGTCAAATTCGGTACTGTCAAATTGTAGGAATTTTAGAAAATTCTCTAGATGTCTATTTTACAATAGTGGTATCAGAGCTAGTTGCATCTTTTGAACAAACCTATGGGGATAGGTCTGTTATGTTTTTGCTGTGTGTGATTGATATGATGGGTATAAGGCTTTAGCCAAGGTTATTCTCTAACTTGGTTTGGTCCTATGTTAGGATGGTGAGACCACCTAGACCTCCTCCTCCTCCTCCTCCATCTGATATGGCCCAAATGGCCCATGCTATAGAGGTGATGGCAACTACAATGCAACAGCAGAGTGCCACCGTGGCTCATCAACATCAAGCAGCTTTGGCACAGCTTGAGGCCACTCAAGTTGTTACCCAAGTAGCTCAAGTAGCAATTCCACCTTAATATCAAGGGTTAGCTGAATTTAGGAAGAATGATCCCCCACAATTCAAAGGAGACTCTAATCTAGATGTAGTTGATCACTGGATTAGGGAGCTAGAGAAGATCTTTATGGCAATGGCATGTCCCAAAGATAGGAAGGTTACTTATGCCACTTATATGTTAGCCGACGAAGCAGAGTTCTGGTGGCATGGAACTCGACAAATGATGGAAGCACATGGAGAACCCTTCACTTGGGGAAACTTCAGGGAGAGCTTTCTGGAGAGGTATTTTCCAAATAGTGTTAGATATGCCAAGGAAGTTGAATTCATGAAGTTAGAGCAAGGCAACATGGCAGTTCATGAATATGTGACTAAGTTTGAACACTTAGCTCATTTTTATTCTCAAGCTACTACTGAAGCTTGGAGGTGTAGGAAATTTGAAGAAGGCTTGAAGCAAGAGGTGAAGTGGATGGTTATCCCTATGGCTATTAAGGAGTTTCCTGCATTAGTAGAGAAGGCGAAGACCGTGGAACGCCTGAAGGGTGGTAGTAGAGTAATCAGGACTCATGGTGATGGATCCTCTGGTAATAGGAAGGGGAGTTTTCAGAAGAAACCTTATTCTAGACCCCAGCAGCCTTGGGGAAGTCCAGTTGTAGCTCAATCAGGAGCTTAAGGCATTAGATGCTTCAGATGTGGCGGTCCATATTACAACACTCATTGTACTTCTTACGGGTACAACTCCTTAAGGCATTAGATGCTTCAGGTATGGCGGTCCATATTACAGCACTCATTTAAAACAAACCATCTCCTTATAAGTACAATGAGTGCTGTAATGTGGACCACCACACCTGAAGCATCTGATGCCTTGAGCTCCTGACTGAGCTACAACTGGACTTCCCCAAGGCTGCTGGGGTCTAGAATAAGGTTTCTTCTGAATACTCCCTTTCCTATTACTAGAGGATCCATCACCAAGAGTCCTGATTACTCTACTACCACCCTCCAGGCGTTCCACAGTCTTTGGCTTCTCTACTAATGCAGGAAACTCCCTAATAGCCATAGGGATGACCATTCGCTTCACCTCTTGCTTCAAGCCTTCTTCAAATTTCCTACACCTCCAAGCTTCAGTAGTAGTTTGAGAATAAAAATGATCTAAGTGTTCAAACTTAGTCGCATATTCATGAACTGCCATGTTGCCTTGCTCTAACTTCATGAATTAAACTTCCTTGGCATATCTAGTACTATTTGGAAAATACCTCTCTAGAAAGCTCTCCCTGAAGTTTCACCAAGTGAGGGGTTCTCCACATGCTTCCATCATTTGTCAAGTTCCATGCCACCAGAACTCTGCTTCGTCAGCTAACATATAAGTGGCATAAGTAACCTTCCTATCTTCGGGGCATGCCATTGCCCTAAAGATCTTCTCTAGCTCCCTAATCCAGTGATCAACTACATCTAGATCAGAGTCTCCTTTGAATTGTGGGGGATCATTCTTCCTGAATTCAGCTAACCCTTGATATTCAGGTGGAATTGCTACTTGAGCTGCTTGGGTAGCAACTCGAGTGGCCTCAAGCTGTGCCAAAGCTGCTTAATGTTGATGAGCCACGGTGGCACTCTACTGTTGCATTGCAGCTACCATCACCTCTATAGCATGGGCTATATCAGATGGAGGAGGAGGAGAAGGTCTAGGTGGTCTCACCATCCTAACATAGGACCAAACCAAGTTAGAGAATAACCTTGGCTAAAGCCTTATACCCATCATAACAATCACACACAACAAAAACATAATGGACCTATCCCCATAGGTTTGTTCAAAAGATGTGACTATCTCTGATACCACTATTGTAAAATAGATATCTAGAGAATTTTCTAAAATTCCTACAAGTTGATAGTACCGAATTTGACTTTACAGTGAGCATGGTTCAAAGAAATTAAGTTTTCTAACACTTCCTAAACTTGTTTTGAGCTGGACATTTTACAGGATAAAGGTAACACATTGGTATTTCAAAAATGGTATCCCATGTCTTCAAATTCATTCCCAATTGTTCCCAATAAAATTTTCTCTAACAGCCTAAATTTCGGACTCCAAGCAGAGCTCCAAACCCTTGCCCTGTTCCTTTTCAAAAAGTTAATTTAGAAGTTTTGCATGATAATTTTCGTAATTTATATGGTTAAAAATCTTGTTTTGTCTAGTTTTAATGGTACAAACTCAAAAAAGAAAAGATAAGTACACAAGTGTAAAATTGGGAAAAACTGAGACATGTTCCAATAGAACACCAGAAACAGAACAGCCACATTGTGGGTTGTGGATGAGCCTCAAAACAAAGTTATCTTGACACAGTGTCAAAATAAAAGTTTCTCCATTTTGTGTCTATTTTCATTCAAGACAAATTTCATGAAAAACCAACTGTTAGATCTTCCGAAAATCACAAAACCGTGGGTACTGTACAGAGTTGGACGAACCAAACAGTCACTGTCACTTTATTTTGTGGTTTGATTTTCACATGCAAAGCTTACCAAATAATTTCAAGAAAATTTGGGCATGGTCTCCTTTGTTTTAGGAGTCTTACCAATCAATTTCAAAGATTAAAACAATCCAAAGATAGTACATGCAAATCCCACACAGCCACTGCCAAAGGGTTCCCAACCCATTCCATTAATATCTCAAGTTCAAACACCAAGCAACACAACATAAACAACAAGAGGGGCATGCATGTTGTATGTGGTTGAGCCCCCTAACTCTCAAACACACTTAAACTGAAAATAGAATTCACAAGGAAGCTTCCCTTACCCTATACTCTTGAAATTTCTTAAAAGAGAATCTAGGAGGAGAAATTTGAGGTTCTTGAGTGATCCTTCCCCAATTTGTGCTATAGAATCTACTAGGAGGAACCTAAACCAACATCAAAACAAGCTTCAATTAAATTTTAACCCACCAACCAAGATTCTACATGAGACCCATTTCATGTCTACTTGGTGGGAGAAGGAAAAAGAACTTAAGAGACCAAAGGAGAAGAAGAAGGGTACTTACCAACTAGAAATCAATCAAAGAAGCTCTTGAGATTAAGGAAACAAAGTCCTCTTTGAGTGAATTTCAAAAACCCAATCTCTTGAGAGGAAAATAGAAGCTTAGAGAGGGAGAAGAAAATGGAAAAAATGAGAGAAGTGAAGCTTTGCACATTCAAAGCTTGGGTTTTATTTAAAATTTTTACTTTTCGCACCTGTACTTCCTCTAAGGACACCCCCTTCTCTTATATTTTTTTTTCCTACAACTCAAGGGATTTACGTAAAAGTCTCAAAAATTTCACAATAACACTATGGCACATAACAAAACATAGAACTTAAGTTAATTATTATATCAATCAACATAATTTAAATTTAATTTACTCTTGCATTATTAATCAAACACTTAATCATACAATTAGGAAAACCACAACGTTACACTCTCCAAGTTCCTGTTCTCCCTCTTGAGTTTGGAGTGTGAGCTTCTACACAATGGCTTGTTTCCTTCTTCCCTAGAGCCCTTTTGATTGTTATGGAGTGGGTAATCTCTCCTCCTTCCTCCTTTGATCTCTTTGCTCCATTTCTTTTCTCTTTTCTTTCCTTGGGGTGACCCATAATGGGTTTTGATGTAGAACCCTTTATTGAGTGTTGTTTTTGGTTTGTATTCCATGAGTATGATGTGGCGGTGCTAAAGATTTGAGAAAGCCCTTTGATTGAGCTTAAGATCTTCTTCTTCTTTTCAAAAAAGGTAGCTTGGAGGTGGTTGTGGTAAGGGAAGCTCCCCCATTTTTCTTGTTTTATGATGATTTTGAGTTGTTTGGTTTGAATCTTGGGTTATTTTGTTGGGGTTTAGTGTTTAGAAGCTTAAGGGTTGATTACTTATGTGTTTATTGTGAATTTGGATGCTTGGATAGTCATTAAAAGGGTTGAAAGCTCAGATTTTCGAAGAAATGTTGTTGCAGAATTCACAGTTTTTGCTTAAGCTAAAAAGCTTAAGCTAAATTTCGATAGAATTGGGTCTGCGCGAATTTAGCTGAAGCTAAAATTTTGAGCTCAAGCTAAACTTCGATAGAATTGGGACTGCACAAATTTAGCTCAAGCTAAAATTTTTAGCTTAAGGTAACTTTTTGGCTTAAGCTAAGTTTTCTAGCTTAAGCTAAATTAAGGCTGAATGTTTTATTTTACCCTAAATGCTTTCTTGAGAGTTTCCAAAACAATTCCAAGTGCATATAAAATGTTATTATGAGTTTTTATAATTATGTTAAAGTTGATTATAAGTTGAGATGATGTAATGCATATTAATATGTGGTATTGGTGAGATGATTATAAGAATTCAAAGTGTGGAAAGTCTTACTTTGCTTAGGGAATTGGGGATGGGTTCATAAATGTGATGAGTACATGATTAGTGAATCAATGATATGATGGATGTTATGTAATTGTTTGAGATATGATTATCGAAATAGGAATGTAGATACTATTAATCTTATAAATGTTTAAGCAAATGTAGTAAGTTTATCTTTGAGAGAATGTCTTTATTGTTGAGATTATCCTGTTATTGATTGAGATATATATGTTTTGATGAGATGATAATGATGAATGATATTCTTGTATTGTAATTGTCCCTATATGTTGGAGGGTTAGCTATGTCCTTTGGGAAGGTTTTTATTGGAAAATGGTATACTTGGGAGGGTGAGTTATACGCCAGAACTCCGGCCCACTAAAGCAACCCGGGGGTCTCGCCTAGTGGGATATCTTCTCGAGTACCACCCCTATGTTTTGACTCCAAATAGCGTGTCAGAGTGTTGAGAACTACTTCCCAAGAGGTTTAGTGACCTCTCTGGTGTATAGGGAATGGACTGTTGTCGTGGTTGTGGTTTGTTGAGATGTATTTGGACCCTTAAGTCAGGCCATTGGAGATGGCGGGTACGGAGGTGTTGTATCTAAGACTGCAAGGGACTCCAAATATGTTTGTCGTTGGAATACGGTGGGTGCACAGTTGGTGCATAGGTGTGCACAGTTGGTGCACAAGCATATGAGTAGGCACGTAAGTTGAGGGTGCTTGGTGGGCTCTTAACCTAGTGCTGGGGGTTTTCGTGGTGGCTAATGGGAATGGGCCTATAGAATAGACAAGTGAGCGAATCCCTATAGATGTAAGGTCTTGCAAACCTACAGAGGAAAGCCATTACCCACACTTGTCTATTTTCGATAAAACCACACTTCCCCCGTAGGGTCAGCCTAAGAAACTCCCTGAATGGTCAGAGAGTGAGACTATGTTAGGGGATGGGGCTTATGGGGGACTACTCATATGATGTTGAAACTCCATGGAGTAGAGTAAGTGTTTGGTATTTGAGGTTCTCTAGTGGTTTGTGATGTACATAAGTTATGATGATGGTTTTTGGTGATTTGAATTATGATGAGGATTATGATACTAATGTTTAAATGTAAGTTATGATGTTGATGATTCATGGTGATAATTGGTTATGGAACTATATGGTTGATGATAGTTGAAGATTTATATTAAGACTGTGTGGTATGCATTAATTGAGATAATGACGTTATGATGTTGTCTGATGTTGGTTATTGATGAACAATGTGAGATAACTTTTATATAAATCGAGTTTTGGATAAAGATGTTAAGTTCTAAGACTTTGGACGATGTCCAACCCCTCAAATTTTGGTTTTGATGATAACAAATAAAGGATAAATTTTGAAGTATCTAATGGTCTTGTTTGAGTGTTATAGGATCTACGTCGTCCAATGCCGCAATGGTATTGTATCTCTCAAACTTAGACTTTATATTTCTATAAGCAAAGCGTCCAAATATGTTTTGTAAAGTACAACATCCAGCATCCAATGTTTCTGCAAAGCAAGCGTCCAATGCCTATATAACTTACACTCCATTTTCTATCTTAAAAGTTATATAATGTGACAATACGTTTTCGATGATGATTCTCTGGAATGTTCGATTATTCCCTCTCATTCTAACATGACATTTTATTTAAGTTTTAGAAAAGTATTGTACAGGGACAGAAAAGCATTTCTCTGTAGAAATAGTACAAGTTAAGGAGGTGCTGCATGTACTGTTGTCTCCTTTGTCTCTCCACCCCAAGCCGACACGTGGCAACGGTCACATACTTGAGAGAGAACCGTTATTGGCAAAGGTACAGATCCCACAACGGATACTTTACACCAAGCTGCCTATAAATAGAGGAACAAGCTCATGCATCATATATGAAGATTGATTAAGAGCCGAAACTCTGTCAAAACGACTAGACGATCCACACTTGAGCGAAAAAGGGCTTTCTACTTAGCTTTGCTAAGCGATTATGTGTATTCGATTTTTATTGTAATATCCTCTCTGTGAGAGTTATTCTTTCTTTCTATACTCAAACAATTTCTGTTTGGAAAGCCAGGAGTGGCTTAGTGTTAAAGAATACTTGGGTTTGGTTTAATCTCAGGGGGAGATTAAAGGTGTGCCAGGAGTGGCCTAGAGAATACTTGTAGCCAGAAGTGGCAGGTTAAAATACTTGTTTGTAATCAGATTCTGATTAGTAGAACCCTTCAAAGGTTTTTGAAGGAGAACTGGACGTAGCGCAGTTTGAGTGAACCAGTATAAAACTAAGTGTTCTACTCTTTCGCTTTCTAGCTTACTTGTAAATCTCTTAAGTTACCTCTTCACATACCACGAAAGAGTTTCTTTACACATTTTATTTACGAAAATATTTTACGTGTGTTCTGACGAAAAACGCAGTTTCATTGAACTGTTGTATTTGAACCACTGGACGATAGCATAGTCTTCTGTTTCAGAAGGTTCTTGTAAAACTTAAGATACACTATCTTCATATTTGCGAAAGGATTTCAAAGAAAATATAAACACACTATTCAACCCCCCTTCTAGTGTGTTTCTCTGTATTTCAAAAGATTACTAGCTATTATGTAATATATTTTCAAAGTATGTAAAGTCTAGTTTTCTTCCTTTTTCCTTATTTGGAATCTATTTATTTGTATATGTATGGTTTTGTTTTGGTGAGCTTACCCTTGCGTGTGGCACATGTGGTTGTGACTGTGATGATCTCGAACTGTGTTCGGGGGAGCAGATGGAGTGTAGGTGGATCTTCCTCTTGGAGATATTGAAGATAGAGCGTACGAGGGATTGAAGACACAATCATTTATTTCCCTTCCTTTGTTTGGTCTTATGTATAGGGTATTTTGCATTTATCATGTGAAAAATGTATGTACGCATAGTTTTAGTTAGTTAAGCTTATAAAAGAGATGTTTATAATTTGAGCTTTGAATTATATTTGTTGGTTTTGGGAATCGTGGAAAAATTCTCCAATATTTTATCAATAAACCAATTAGAGAGTTTTTAAAATTTAATGAAATAGAATCTTAAGATGTTAGATATGTAACGAAGGCGGGTCGTTACAGGAACGATAGAATCAGTCTATGACACAATGGGTTGGGGTTAAATAAAATGAAAAATTTTAAATGTTTTTACTAAATAGTTTTTAAAATTTGTTATCTCGTCCAATACAAATATTTTTATAAAATAAATTAATCTAATTATAATATAAATAAATAAAAACATAAACATTTAATACAATATTAAATAGTTTAAAAATATTAAAAAATATTTTAGTTAATAAACTTTATTTTAATGATAATTTTCAAATAATATATATAATATTATACTTATAGAAGAAAAAATAAATATTCTAACACTCAAAAATGAATATAATACTTTTAATACTGAATATACTAAATATATTCATTAGTGAATAATACTTATAATACCGTGAATATTATTATAATATTCATACAAGGATTATAATACAAATATTAAATTTATTCTAATATTATAACTACTAAATTAGTATATTACTATATTAATATGTTTATATTTAAGGATAAAAAAATATGTTTATATTTAAATATGTTAAATATAAAATAGTATATTAAAAAAAAGTAGAAGTTGATTGTCAAATTTCATTCTTTTAACTAAAAAATAAATGAAAAAGGAATAAATTTAGTGTTTGTCACATGATATTAGCCTATTAGCAAAACTTGTATTTGGTATAATAAATAGCAATTTATATATTTGATTGATTTAGTCATAATTTAATTTAATATTAATGTTACTTTAAAAATTAGAAAAAAAAAATGGTTTAAATTACTTTTGAATTATTCAAGTAATTTTTTATATACTTTTTTTGGTTACAATTTTGGTTAAATTTGAATTTGAATTAGATTAAAAATTGATAAATATTAATTTAAAAATATAGATGATTTATATACAAATTCTGTTATTTTTAATTTATGTTTATATAAACTTTTTTATTTGTGATATTTTGAGTATGAATAATTTTAAGTAGAATTTGATTTGATTTAACTCAATTATTTATTTATAGAATTAATATTAAAATTAATTAATGAGAACAATATTAAAGGCATCTAAAAAATTAGATCTAAGTGAGGTTAAAAATAAACAAATTTATTATTGATATGTGATATGATTCACACTGGAAAACAATAAGATTTTTTTTAAAATATTTATTAATTATAGGTACAATGTAATTTAAATTCAGTAACTATTAATTATATAACTATTAATTAGTATATTTATTCAAGTTAATATTTAATTTTATATATTAATTAAATGCTTAAATTAAATTTTTTACTAAGTAATAAAATAAATTAAGAATTGAAAATTCTGACTTGAATTTATTTTAACTTATTAGTTAACTTATTAATGTCACATGACATTAACTTATTAGTAAAAAAATTATTTTGTATAATAAAAAATAATTTATCTTTTAGAGAAAAGTGATTGAAAATAATCATAATGCTTGGTTTAGGATCTAAAGATTGAGTAAGTTTGATTTTCAAAATGATAAAAATTCTATTTCATTTTTAAATTTTCTTTTTAAGTCCTTTGTTTCATCTCCAAATGTGTAATCTGTAATAAAAAAAAAGGTTAGCAAGTAAAGTTTAAATATCGTATGTTGGATAAAAATATAAAAAAAAATCATAGAAAGAGATATAAAGTTACTTAAATGAAAAAAGACGAATCAAAAGAAAGATGATAAAAAGATAAAATGTATGAAGAAAAAAAAAGAAATAAATATTGATAGATAAGTGATTTTTGCTTGTATTTGTCTCTTCATTGAAATTGAATTAAAAGTAGGGAAGAAATTATATTAGCAATTGACTATTGAAAAAGAAATGATGATAATGAAAAGCAACAACATGCTAATATTTATAAATGAATTCATCTCAAATCTTACAAGATTTTTTAAATTTTAATTTATTATAAATTATAAATTTAAATAAGAATATTATATATATATATATATATATATATATATGTGTGTGTGTGTTATATATATATATATATATATATATATATATATATATATATATATATGTGTGTGTGTGTGTGTGTGTGTGTGTGTGTGTGTGTATGTATGTATTATCAATTAATTTGAATTAAAATATATTTTGTGTTATCAATTTGAATGTTCAAATAATGAAAATCTTACTTATTATAATTACCTTGATTAATATAACTATATATTTTTTATGAATTAAAAATGGAAAAATTGATTACTTAATAATTGATTACTGTAATTACCAAAAATATTACATAAAATTTAATAATTTGATTACCATGTTATATAAAACCAAAATATATATAAAATTTAATGATTTAATTTGTTAATTCAATTTTAGTATATTTATTGCAATTAGGGTTGTTCATGGCTAGGTTATTCTAATAACCATAACTATTAAATACCAAATTATAAGTGGTTATTATAACTATAATCATAACTAGTTTTGTATAACCGGTTATAGTTTCGCATAATCAGTTATTGCTTTTAAAAATCGATTATATAACTGGTTATGAATATGTAACCAGTTATATCTAAAACCAGTTATATAACCGGTTATGAATAAATAATTGGTTATATAAATGGTTATTTTACTAGTTTTGAAAAAAAACACTGATTTTTATTAAAATGTAAAAGTATGTGTTATTAAAATGTATTGAACTGTAATTACTATTTATGTAGAAAAAAATTGGAAAAATGACTTGTAAAAAAGTAAGGATTAAATATATTTTTAGTCCTCCAAAAATATACAGAATTTGAATTTAGTCCTTTGAATTTTTTTTCTTTGTATTTGATCCCCAAAATTTTAGAAATACCAAATTTTAGTCCTTTTCTTAACTCCATTTGCTTCTACAGTTAAATGTGATCACATGGTCATCTAAACTAGCGATTTTGAAGTGATTTAGCATGCCTAATTAAAAATATTAAAAATAGAATTAAATTAACTAATTAAAATAAAAAAACAAGTAAAAAAGTAATAAAATAGCAGGTTGGAAAAAACAATGTTCCTATGATGGATATGTTCCATTCGGAGCCGATGCGACTGTTTAATTCAGCTCATCATTCCTATCAAATCCGCTCACCGCACTGTCTCCTACCTCTTAACAGTTAAGAAAAGGACTAAAATAAAGCATTTCTAAAATTCTAGGGATTAAATGCAAAGAAATTTTTTTCAAAGGACTAAAATCTAATCTAATATATTTTTGGAGGACCAAAAACATATTTAACCCAAAAAGTGAATATAAAATATTGAAACATTAAAAAATATCAAATATCATAAAAGATTTAAAAAAAATAGTGAAATGACAAGTTAGTTAAAAAAATAATGATTTAAATAAATTTTGAAAATAAGAATTTAAGAAAAAGGTTTTGGTAAGATTAAAAAGAAGACCCGATGACGAGTTGCACTAACCGTCAGGTGCAATAACCATAAGGCAATGTGGCTCCATTATTAAAAAAAAAGATTTTGGTTGATTGAGTTGAGGTATGAAGGAGTCTGATTGTCGGGAATGGATCCTCTCCCATAAAAAATAATTGGAAGTCTCCAATTAGCGTATTTGCAACTGTTGAATGAGATGAGTGGCTGGGGGATATTCTCCCCTATACTCACCGTTTCAATAAAATAAACCTCAAATCCAGTTAGTAAAACACGTGCCAAGTCCAATTATTGTTGTTTTTTTATTTATTTTAAAAAGGACTCCCTTAAATGCTTTTCTAATGAACGCGTCTCTGTTTCTTTTCATTTTTTCCGGCAAACTCATTCTCCTTGACAGCAAGCGTCTCCGTTATACATATGTCATGACTCATTCTCCGCAAAAATAATCAGACTTTAGAAGAACCATTCAGCTATAGCAATTGTAACATTAATATAGCATACCAAAATTCCGTTAACATGGATTGTAAAATATTTATAACGAAGAAGAGGTGAGCTCATGGATTCTCGGTGAAGAATTGGGTCTCTATGATGTTCTTGAATAAATCTCATTCATCGTATTTCGGGGTGTGGAACGCGCCGGAAGAGAACGGCAACGTGCGATGCGCATCAGAATCAGACTTCAATGAAGAACATGAGCAGATAGAGGACTTCCGAACAACTTTGTCGTTCTCCCACAGATAGCTGGAGTAGCGATCTGGAATGGGGAAAAACAAAAATTAGGGTTTGAGCCTTTTTTTTAGTGAAACGGCGAGTTTAGGGGAGAAAGGTCTGAGAGGTTTTAGTAAAATGGTGAGTTTAGTTGAGGGAATCCCAGCCGCACATTTAATCCAACGACATGCATTTCTCAAATTGGAGACTCTCCAATTATTTTTAATGGGAGAGGATCCACCTGATTGTCGAGTACTTCTTTCCGTGTTTAACTCAGTGAGAAATAAGTTAAACTTGAAATAACTGGTTATAAACCAAGTATTATCATAACCAATTCTTTAATAAAAATAGATAACTGTATTTTAACTTGAAAAAATAAAACAAGTATTTTTCTATAACTTGCTATATATAACCAGTTATAAAATAACTAGTTAATACTGGTTATAGTTATTTTTTTTAAATCAGTTTTTTTAGCAACTCTAATTGCAATCACCTATGAATTAAAAAATAAAATAAAATAAAATAAAAAATTCAATTGATATGTCAGAAAAAAAAAATAGTGACAACGTTGTCACTATTTTTTTTTTATATATTCATTGTAATAACCTATAATTATATATTTGTATGAATTAAAAGGTTTAGGATTTATATTATTATTACATGTTAATAGAATAAAATATTTATTAGTAAATATTAATAGAATTATGAATAAAATATTTATTATTAAATACTAATAGAATTGTGATATTTACAATTAATAAGATCATACCATCGTATTACAATTGTAATATTTACAATTAATATAAAAAATGTTAATATAAAAAAATTAAATTGTGATTTTTTTATTTTGATTAATCAAAATTGCAGTAAAAAATCAAATTAGTTAAAAAAAATATACATATCACCTAAAAAAAGATATATTATTAGCTAAAATTTATAATAAAAAAAATACTAAAGGAGGAATGAAATAAATTGAGTGATAACTTTTCATAATATGTTATTAAATATTATTAGAATCATTAATAGAATAAAATATTTATTATAATAAACCTAATTAAATAATAGATTGATTATTTTTTATTTTTTATGATAGAGTCAAAATTAATTTAAGATTTGATGGATTAAGTGATTAATGTAATCAGAAGATATATTTATTATACACATCTGAATTACTACAATTAAATATAACAATTTGTTTTTATGAATAAAAAATAAAAATAAAATCATCTTCATTTCAGCGGGAAAAGAATTAATATGGTGTTGTCACATGACATCAATTTACGTGGCAAAACTTTCTTTTATATAATATTATATAGATAGTACCCGTGTGATGCATGGGTTTATTGATGAGAGAATGAATTTTTTTTATGTATAAAGTATGTTGAATATGTTGTCAATTTGTTATATTACTTAAAAAAATCTAAAACTAATTCAAATTTTTGCAATAAGGAACTTATTGATTAATAAAAATAATAAAAGATAATTAGATGTGTTTATTTTATAATACAACTCATTTAAAAAAAAATTATAACACAACTATAAATTTAAATTTCACAATGTCTCTTTCTTGAAGTAAAATTTTTTCTATATATAGACAAATAAATTACTGCTCTTATTGAATCTAATAGTAGCAACAAATTTCTTCTAGTAATGACAATTTTTTGTACTCTTGAAGCATATCATATAGTAAAAGAGAACACTCCCCTTTTATTCTATTATTCACACCATAGAGAATACTTCACTTGCATCCTACTGACACCATGTACCAAAAGAGTGGTGCAAAATCCAAAACTTCCCGGATTGAAATAATGAAACAAAAAAAATTAAAACAATATATAATTAAATTAAATAATATAAAGTATCAAAACCTATCAATTGACTTCTTAATGCAATGTATCATCATTTCTCGATGTTCCTCTCCATGTTCCTCAAAATATAAAATAACCAATGTTATTTCAATGGTAAAAAGAAGAAAAAGATAAAATCATTCCTAGGTTTTTACATCAATACTCTAAAGTAGTCATCATCCATGTTTTATAACGAAGAATACTAGTTATATTTATATTGTTTAAATTACCAATTATATCATTAATTATGTTATGAAATCAGCATAAATCTTGCGAAATTTCTTAATTTTGAATATAACTGAATTTGATTTTTTTTTACCCAAAATTGAATTCGAATTTATATTAGTACTATCAATTAACTTGAATCATATTATATAATATATATTTATGTTATTAATTTGAATGTTCAAATTATAAAAATCATCATGATCACAATTACCTTAATTACCTAAATTACTACAATTATATATTTTTATTTTAAATGTCACCAGAATGTGACACGTGGACAACCAGCTTAATCAGCAACTATGTTTTATATAATATATAGATAGATAGATAGATAGATTGATAGATAGATAGATAGATAGACAGACAGACAGACAGACAGATAGATAGATAGATAGATAGATAGATAATTGATGTACATACGTAATAACAAGTTAGATATAAAATAACACTAAATACATAAAAATATCAACCACCTTTGCAGCCACCACCCCCGACCTTCCTCCTCTGTTGTCTGTCTATGGGAGCTACACCCAACACCTGAGCCTTCCTATGCTATCAACAATGCTTGCTGTATGAGCTCATGATTATGTGTGCCATCTGGTACCGCTCTGGTGTTCAACAATCTCTCCATAATCACGACCATCATCTGGTATCAATCCTACATAAATGGAAATTACAATTAGTAATTATTTTTTGATAAAAATTAAAACAAAATTTTGGAAAAACTGTTTGCATTACCTCACACAGGTAATATGCACCAGGTACATACTCTGGTAGAGGGGCATCAGGCTGAAGCTGAGGCTGTCGTATGAAGTGAAGGATATGTACTGGACTCCGTGGTGCCTCTCCCTCCTTTGGCAGAATCACAAATGGATGTGAATGCCAATAATACCATGCCATGTAGTCGAAAGTACAGGTCCATAGAGCATCACGTGGCATAAGCTTGCCCAATTGCACCGCATGCTGCTCCCACTTGGCCCACACCTCACTACATTTCTCAAAGAGAGGACGAGGAGGTGGTGGCAGTGGAATCCCCTGTGCGTACCCGAATTGCCTCAAAACCCTCTCTAAAATATAAGGTCACATGTCTGTCCCGCACATGATGTGGGCATGATAGTATGTCTGGTCTGCAAGATGTAACACCCCAAGGGGTGTGTACCTTTCTCCTATTTATATACTAAATTTTTGACAATTTAGAATATAAGGATATCAGAGTTTACTATGCGGAAAAATAAAACTTAAAACATATCTAATACAAAGCTCTTGGCACTTATGTGCCATACAAAACATAACCAGAAGGGTATTTGAATATAAACTAACTCCCATACATTGGGAGATACAACACTATAATAATCTTCGTCCCAATAAGAAACTCCATGCTCCAAGCTCCTTCCATGAGGCATCCACCTGCTAAACTTGTGAAAACATGAAACTAAAAGGGATGAGACATAATGTCTCAGTGGGTGCTCTAAGGACTCTAGGTTGACTCTCTATTCTAGAGATCCTTTTCTTAACTCTCATGACTTCTACTTTTCTTCTCATAAACACCCTATCTCACAACTATGAACCTATCTCATTATCTTTTCTATCTCCTTGGACCATACCTTAATCTTTACTTAAGCACCTAGAGTTTATCACCTTGACCATCTCTATGACCACTAGTGCCTTGAGGCACCTAAACATCATTCTCTCTATCAGGCATAACATATTTTCCCAAGGTAATTACATAATATCCCTACATTGGATCCATCTATACCCATAACAGAAACATATTCCAATCAAGGAAAATGGAAGAAAACTAAACTTTATAAACTTAGAAAATATTGTATATAATAACTATAGATTTATAAAAAGATACAGATTTATATTAAATCATTTCATACATGTACATCAATAAGACACCAATAGCCAACGACGTCAAATACAATCATCATAATACATCAACCATCATAAATCACATTTAGACATTGTAACCCCCCTTCTAATTAATTAATTTCCATCTAAAATCCTTAAAATGAATTTACCATTAAAATAAATACATTCCATTAAAATTTAAAGTTTGTCATTATAATTTACATTATTCAAATTTACAGAAAATGCTACTACCAATTTATTTCTAATTAATACAAAAGTATCTAAAGCCAAAAACACCCATTCCTATAGCTCTGGAAAATATCTGCATCTTTAACTTCTAATTAATCTTCAAAATACCTGCAATTCACACTCCCCTAGAATCTGGGGACAGCATTACCGGATCAGGCATTTAATTTCTCATACAATTAAAACAATTTCAAACAAATTCATATCATAACAAATTAATTAGTTACACACATAATTAAATGCAGTATGATTTATGCAAATGCAGTTTTTGACTCAAATTCATTTTTTTGACTCAAAATCATTTTGACCCTGCTCCATGGAGACTTCCCCTTTGAGTGTTTAGTAAGAAACTGGCCTACCATTACGCACTGCAATTCAGCTATCAGCCCCTACTAAACGCGAATAAACTAGACAGAATTAGAAGATCAGGATACCCGGAAGGCCACCACGACCGCAACTCAGTCCAGTTTCCAGCCACATGTGGAATTGCCAATATCCTTCACCCCACAGACTATATAATCACAGACTATACAGTCCTGTCTAACTTACTCTGCTCACCCATTTCTCAGGACTATCATATTCTCTATTCATATTCTCAATCATCTTTTCAAATACATGACTACCGTATTCCGGTCAGTCAACACAGTTCTCTGTTCATAATCTCAATCATTTTTTCAAATACATGACTACCGCAGTCCGGTCAGTCAACACAGTCCTGGAAATCAATTCCCCCAAACATACTCATTTTTCATGACTACCGCAGTCCCGGTTAGTCAACAAAATCATTTCTCATTTAAAAACTCATTTCTAAAATTCCCAATGTGTCCCTACATGTGAAATGACTATTTTGCCCTTGGTTAATTGAAAATTTCCACATATTATCCCTTGCAAACTAACCATGGCCGTATGGTGTTGATACCATTTCCAACAATTTTTCTCAAAATTCCAACATCAAATTCAACACAACCAAGCCAATTTCAATCAAGAACAAATCAATTCAAGGTTCAATCAATCACAATACATCATGATATCAACCAAAACATTCATTCAACCATCAAATTTCAACTTATTTTATCAAAGATATAAAAGCCCTAATTTAATTTCATCTTTTAATGTTTCTTGATCAAATCTTGAAATTAACCCTAAGGACATGTTTCTCCTACTTCCAATTTGTTTAAATTGAAATTAAATGCCAAGATCCTTACCTAGAATCCTTAGTTTGATGAAGAAATCCCTTGAACCCTTTTCTCCCTTTCTCTCTTGTCTTTTGAAATTTTTGAGATTTTCTCCCAAATCTCATCTCTTTGGCCAAAGGTATATTGAAATTTGGGAGGTTTTGGTTGGTTTAATTCTTGGAATTGGAAGAAAGGATGAAGAGAAATGGAGAAGGCAGCAGCTGCAGAACTCACGGGTTTGGGTGGGTGAGGAAAGCTAGCTTATGTGTTTGTCTTTTGGCTTTTGTGTCTTAAGTTAAAAAAAAAGAAATTTCTTCACCAAATTCAATTAGACTCTCACGTCCAGCAGCTGGTCCAAGGCAGCAGATTTTTTTCCATGTTTTCCAGCCACTTGTACGTTCAAGAATGTTCCCAACGTGACTTGCCAATTTGGTGACCAAAAGTCAAAAATGTAGAAAAAGGTAGATTTTTCTAGAAGGTTTTAAGGGCTTTTAATTATCTTACAAACTAATTAGAATTTGAAGAAATTAACACCACCATTGGATCTCTCACTATCAAAAACCTTGGGGTAGTGTCTTACTTATCTCTTAATCCAAGTCTAATTAGCTTAATTTAGTGACATTAGAAACTTTGATTTGTCACCTTGTGATTGGTTAATACTCTAAATCTAATTTTTCTTGGTTAAGCATTTTTAATAATTATTCTAAGTATATTACAATTATTAGATAATTCTATAGATGTCATACAAATTTTTTTCTGAATTTTCTGCCTTAGAATTTTATCGTAAGAATTTCTTAGAGTTCTAACTTTCATAAAATTCTAACAATTTGAAATTAGCATTTTAATTCTTTAACTGTATATATTTTTAATCTATATTCACTTACCTTTTTATTAAGTTACAGATTAGTCCAAAATTTTACACTTGAAAATTTATCCTGGACAGCTGTCTGACATACTGTCCAGTCAACAAGTAATTTCATTTCTCAACTGTATATATTTTAAATCTACATTAAATTCTTGATTTATTAGAGTACAGTTTAATCCAAAATGTTATACTGAAAATCTTATCCTGAACAGCTGTCTCACACAACTGTCCGGTCAACAAGAAATTTAGGCCTAAACAAATGTATCAAAAGACTTAGAAAATTTTGCTGAATAGAACTGTATTAATTTTATTATGAAAATATGTATAGAAAATATTCTCTAAATACAGTACGTAATTTCTTATAATATTTATAGAAAAATATTTATAAACAGTAAAATAAAAATGAGGGTGTTACAGACATCATCAATCAAAAGTCTCATAATAAATCAATCATCACCAACCATCATCATAACTGACGTACACCAGAAGCCAAAAGGTAACCTCAAACATCAAACACTGACTCTCCTCCATGGAGTTTCAACACCATATGAGCGGTCCCTCATAGGCCCCATCCCCTTCCATGGTCTGTATATTCTGACCATTCGGGGAGTCCCTTGAGCTGACCCTACAGAGGAAGTGTGGATTTAATCGAATATAGACAAGTGTGGGCATTGGCTTACCTCTGTAAGGTTTGCAAAACCTTACATCTATAGGAATTCGTCCACTTGGCTATTTTATAGGCCCACCATTAGCCACCACGAAAACCTCCAGCACTAGGTTGAGAGTCCACCTGGACGCCCTCAACTTACGTGCCTACTCATATGCTTGTGCACCAACTGTGCACACCTATGCACCAACTGTGCAAATACAATATTTGGAATATTTCAGTGCACCAACTATGTGCACCCACCGTATTCTAGCGTCAAAACATATTTAGAGTCCCTTACAGTCTGAGATACGACACCTCCGTACACGCCATCTCAAATGGCCCGACTTAAGGGTCCAAATATATCTCAACAACATCAACAATCCACAACCACTACAATAATCCATCCCCTATACACTAAAAGAGTCACTAAATCTCTTGGGAAGTAGTTCTTAACACTCCAACACGCCATTCGGAGTCAAAACATTGGGGTGGTACTTAGGAAGATATCCCACTAGGCGAGACCCCGGGTTGCTTTAGTAGGCTGGAGTTCTGGCATGAAACTCACCCTCCCAAGTATACCATTTTTCTATAAAAATCTTTCCAAAGGACATAGCTAACTCTTCTTTAACATATAGGGATGGTTCCAACACATAGTTCACATATATCGTCATCTCATCAAAACATGATTATTACAACTACCTTGCAATAATATAAACACCTCAAAAATAACATAATCATCTTATAATTAAACATACTACATTTGTATAAACATTTTAAAATCATATAAATAAAAAGGGAAAAAGTTTCAAAAGAATATCAATTAACCAAATTCTAGCCCGACCGCATAAACTCTCGTGTTGAGCTAGAACCCCCATGCCCAGCCGCGCAAGTTCTCATACTGAGCCAGAGCCGCCATGCCCGGCAGCAAAACTTTTGTGCTGAGCCAGAGCCCCCCTGGAGCTAAATACACATTCTGACACTCTTATGCCCCGGCAGCACAAACTTTCGTGCTGAGCCAGAGCTCTCTTGGAAATGAATATCGCTACTGACTCTCTCACGCTCGACAGCGCAAGCTCTGTCCTGCTGGGCATGAAAAACCCTAGAACTGAAAGTTCCATTCTGACTCCCTCTCACCCAGCAGCACCAAAATTCGTGTTGGGCATGAGCGAAACAAGGGACTGCGACCTGCGAGCTCCATGGCCATCAATGGCTTACCCACTCATCCTAACCCTATGCAAAGACTCACCCAAGCATACAAATCAAACCCTAAACACTTCTATTATATTTCCAACCGATTGATTGACCTGAAAAACCCCTTAATCAAACAAAATCACCAAAAACCCAAAATCTCTAAACCTAAGGTTCAAAAGAGAAAAAGGGGGAAACATGCAAATCAAAGGGATAGGGAAGGACTAGGGGAAAGCACTCACCTCCCGGGACACATAGAGATGAGTTCTCGGCACTGGGTCTTCAGATCTCTGCTCCTTTTCCTTCTTTCTCTTCTTCTCCTCTTCTCCTCCTTCTCTCTACCTTTCCTTTTCTTTCTTTCTTTCTCTCTCTAACTCTCCCTCTCCTTTTCTATATAAAGTGTGTGGTGTATGTGGCTAAGTGGGCCTCAGCTCACCTTGGGCCTTGGCTCCCCATCTGGATCCTATTATCTCATTCCTGACAACTCTTGTAAAAAGGTAACTATTATTAATAATACCTAAGGGTATCCTTTAACCATTAAATATAAAGGCTATTCCATAAAAAAAAAGTCTCTTTATTATTTATTTCTAAGGTTTGTAAATTAGGGATATTATATTTCTGCCTTCCTCAAAATATTTTCGTCCTCGAAAATTAAAACCTAACTACATCCTCATATCCCCACATGTCTATACTTTCAAGGTCCTAAGGAATCTTATTCTTAGGGCTCTTCTAACTGATACCATTCTTCAACTATTCATCCACCTTTGATTATACTTTCTCCTAGAAAATCACATTCCTACAATCACTATATGTTCCTTAAGATCTAACACTATGCTAGTTTGGATACTATCTTAAGAAACACCTGCTACCCTCTCTTAGACATAAGGCTTTCTTAGGTCTAATCCTCTTTCATCACTTATAAGAAACTACTTATCCTCCATAGACATCCTCGGTCTACATTCTTCGGGTGCTAGCTCAAAAGCAATCTAGTCACATGACTTACATAAATCTATCTTAACCTCAAAATCTCTAAACACTCCTAAACCATTTCTCATCTTTTTGGTCCATCTCACTAACAACTTTGGGATTAAGTCTCAACCTCTAAAAGCTTGTAAGATTCTTCCTTAACTCTACTTAGGGAAATCTAGCTCTTATGGTTCATCTAGGGTAATATTCAAGCTTAGAATTCCACTATCTTATAGTTTCAACCATTATATTGCTCTAACCATAGGGTAGGCTTCTTCCAAACTACTTGTCCATTCATAATTCTGCTTCTTCGTAATCTTATCCTATGTTTTCCTTTTCCTTATCTCTACTCTTGGGTGGTTTATCTCTACACAACTCCAGGAAATCCTATTCTTGAAGTTTCCCAAAGCTCTTCAACTTTTTCTTATTTCATCTTATTCAATTTCATCTTACTGAAGGCTTTAGAACTAAGTTCAACCTTAAAAATATATATAACTCTCCCCTAACTCATTTTGGAAAAACTATCTCCTTTTCACTGAAAAGGTTTTCATTTCATGCTTAGACTAGTTTAGTAACCATCAACTCCTATGATCCTAGTCTCAAGGTCCTCACAAGACATATACCTATTTTCCTTAACTTCCAACCATCCAATTCTTTAATGAGCTTTGGACTAGGCTTATCCTTAAAAAATTTTATGGTATTTCCTCTTAAGCTTAAGCTATAATTAGGTTGGTGACTATTGGCTAGGCACTTACCGTAACCATTCTACTCCTTCACTAATCATACCATTTAGGTACTAACTTTGGCTAAAAGGATGTCTACTTCATTCTATTTCTCTTGGTTCCTTCAAGCTTACCTTACCTATGGTTCTCTAGCTTATCCTTAACTATGCAGAGTTTGGTAACTTCCTTTTAACTCCACTTTGGTTGGTCCTACTCTTAAGGCCTCTAAAGACTCCTCGCATTTCTCACACTAGAGCTAACCATAAAGATAGGCTTGTTCTATCTACTAGTTATCCATCACAACTTCCTTCCTCTATTCTAGGTGTAACCCTTGAACATAACCTCAGGTTAAGGTGATCCTCTTAGCTTATGAGTCTCTTTAAGATGTAGGTAGTATTAGGGAATTCTATATCTATAGGCTCCCGCTCTATGCACTTCCTAAGGTTTTCTTCTTCTAAACAACTCTATCTCTTTCCATTCCAAACACTACTTAGGATGGATATTTTGTTTATCTCTATAATCCTTATCTTAAGGTATTGGTAGGGATCTCTAATTTGTAGGGCTTGCTATTTCCTTGAGCTATCTAAGATGATACTTCTATCTTGTGAAGGTCAACTATATAAAGCTAGGCCGCTACTCATCCATCTCAGGTCGACTATATTCTATTTCCCATTCCCAAGGTAAGAGTGTAGCTGACTCTATATTCTCTCCCTGACAAGCTCACCTGAAACTCAAAAAACTCACCAAGTAGATATAACAACATAAACCATCTATCACATCACAAACACAACTTGGTTGGTCTTGGAACAAGCCACACCAAGTGCAACATCATCCCCATGAAAAAAGTTCATCACATCAAGCAAAGAAGAAAAATGCAATGGAAAACATAAAGAAACTTGCCACAGATCCAAGGAAACAATAAGCACTATATTTCTAAGATGCTCAAACAATCAAAGAAAACATGATACACTAAAAACATAGAGCAATAAAAGGTTGGATTGGGAACACATACCTAGGGTGCATCCATCATCTTAGTTTGTCCTCCTAACACAAACAGTAGAAAGCCAAACTGTGGATAAGGGTGTTGGTTCAACTAGTTCCTTTCTAAATTCCCTTGTGGTGCTTACCACATTTGGGATATCCCTTAGCTCTTGGGTATCCTAAAGGTCACACTCACTTGCCCTTTCTCTTTTTTTTTCTCTTATATTGGTAAAATCCTAAACTCTCTCTCTCCTCAGAGACACACTTTCGTTGCATACTCTGAACTTCCTCTTGTGGTCTCTCACCACATATGATGTACTCCTCTGAAAATACCATCTTGAAGTTCTCCCACTCCAAGGGTATTCTAAACAAAAACCATCTTACCTTTCACACATCTCCACCAAAGCTTAATCTCATCCTCTAGCATGAATGAGGCATAAGCCACACTCTCTGCTCAAATGAGCAAGGTATTCCCTCACAGACCCTCTCTATCTCCCTCAACAATAACCCCGCCTTAGTAGGATCATAGCCCCCTAAAGGATGGTGGTTTTTTACTTTGGGATTCCACAAATCCCGAACTTTGGTTTTAAACAGCTAACTCACCTTGGGTACTCTCCACTTTCCCTAAGGTTTCCCGTCTTAAGTTGGTTTGGTTTGGTGGGGTTAGTCCAAAGAGATTAAAAAATGACTGTCCTAGGCTTCGATTTCTACTTGCCATAATTCCTACCTGCAGTGCACAAAGTATTGAGGTGATTAGTCTCAATGCTCCATGTCAAGGCAAACTAGGTTTTATAGCATGGTAGACAACCATCACACTTAAACTGATCTGACTATACTATTAGAACATACAATCTAATCTAACAATACTAACCACAGTCCAATTTGAATCAAACTGCTCTGATACCAAAACGTAACACCCCCAAGGGGTGTGTTCCTTTTTCCTATTTATATTACTAAATTTTTGACAATTTAGAATATAAGGATATCAGAGTTTACTATGCAGAAAAATAAAAATTAAAACATATCTAATACAAAGCTTTTGGCACTTATGTGCCATACAAAACATAACCAGAAGGGTATTTAAATATAAACTAACTCCCATACATTGGGAGACACAACACTATAATAATCTTCGTCCCAATAAGCAACTCCATGCTCTAAGCTCCTTCCATGAGGCATCCACCTGCTAAACATGTGAAAACATGAAAATAAAAGGGATGAGACATAATGTCTCAGTGAGTGCTCTAAGGACTCTAGGTTGACTCTCTATTCTAGACATCCTTTTCTTAACTCTCATGCTTCTACTTTTCTTCTCTTAAACACTTTATCTCACAACTATGAACCTATCTCATTATCTTTTCTATCTCCTTGGACCATAACTTAATCTTTACTTAAGCACCTAGAGTTTATCACCTTGACCATCTCTATGACCACTAGTGCCTTGAGGCACCTAAACATCATTCTCTCTATTAAGCATAACATCTTTTCCCAAGGTAATTACATAATATCCCTACATTGGATCCATCCATACCCATAACACAAACATATTCCAATCAAGGAAAACGAAAGAAAACTAAACTTTATAAACTTAGAAAATATTGTATATAATAACTATAGATTTATAAAAAGATACAGATTTATATTAAATCATTTCATACATGTACATCAATAAGACAAAAATAGCCAACGACGTCAAATACAATCATCATAATACATCAACCATCATAAATCACATTTAGACATCATCAATCAAAAGTCTCATAATAAATCAATCATCACCAACCATCATCACAACTGACGTATACCAGAAGCCAAAAGGCAACCTCAAACATCAAACACTGACTCTCCTCCATGGAGTTTCGACACCATATGAGTGGTCCCTCATAGGCCCCATCCCCTACCATAGTCTGTATATTATGACCATTCAGGGAGTCCCTTGAGCTGACCCTACGGAGGAAGTGTGGATTTAATCGAATATAAATAAGTGTGGGTATTGACTTATGTAACACCCTCATTTTTATTTTACTATTTATGAATATTTTTCTATAAATATTATAAGAAATTACGTACTGTATTTAGAGAATATTTTCTATACATATTTTCATAATAAAATTAATACAGTTCTATTCAGCAAAATTTTCTAAGTCTTTTGATACATTTGTTTAGGCCTAAATTTCTTGTTGACCGGACAGTTGTGTCAGACAGCTGTTCAGGATAAGATTTTCAGTATAACATTTTGGATTAAACTGTACTCTAATAAATCAAGAATTTAATGTAGATTTAAAATATATACAGTTGAGAAATGAAATTACTTGTTGACTGGACAGTATGTCAGACAGCTGTCCAGGATAAATTTTCAAGTGTAAAATTTTGGACTAATCTGTAACTTAATAAAAAGGTAAGTGAAAATAGATTAAAAATATATACAGTTAAAGAATTAAAATGCTAATTTCAAATTGTTAGAATTTTATGAAAGTTAGAACTCTAAGAAATTCTTACGATAAAATTCTAAGGCAGAAAATTCAGAAAAAATTTGTATGACATCTATAGAATTATCTAATAATTGTAATATACTTAGAATAATTATTAAAAATTCTTAACCAAGAAAAATTAGATTTAGAGTATTAACCAATCACAAGGTGACAAATCAAAGTTTCTAATGTCACTAAATTAAGCTAATTAGGCTTGGATTAAGAGATAAGTAAGACACTACCCCAAGGTTTTTGATAGTGAGGAATCCAATGGTGTTGTTAATTTTTTTAAATTCTAATTAGTTTGTAAGATAATTGAAAAGTTCTACAACCTTCTAGAAAACTCTAAAATAGCCTACAAATTTTGACCCATTGACCAAGGAATGGGCAAGTCACGTTGGGAACTCCCTTGGCTGTCCAAGTGGATGGAAAAGCTTGGCAAACTGATCTCCCTTGGACCAATACAGCAACTGGACGTGTGAGGCAGCAGCTGGACTTGTAGAAAAATTAAATTGGGTGGAGAAAACAATTATTTAATAACATAAGAAATCAAAACACAAAACTTAACTCTCCCTTCCACTCAAACCGTGAATTCCCAAACTGCAGCCCCCTCCATTTCACTTCATCCTTTCAACCAAGACTAAGAAATAAACCAACCAAATCCTCCCAAATTTCAATATGTTTTAGGCCAAAGAGAAAGATTTAGGAGGAAAACCCCAAAAAAATTTCAAGAAGACAAGGAGAAAGGGAGAAAAGGGATTCAAGGATTTCTTCATCAAACTAAGGATTATAGGTAAGGATCATGGCATTTAATTTCAATTTAAACCACTTGAAATGTAGAAAAACATGTTGTTAGGTTAAATTTTCAAGTTTGATTAAGAAACATGAAAAGATGAAATTGATTTAGGGCTTTTGTTAAATTGATGTTTGAAGTTTGAAATAATTGTTTGGAACAATGTTTTGATGATTTCATGATGTAAATTGATGGATTGAACCTTGTTTGATCTTGATTGAATCTTGAATTGGTTGATTTGGTTGATTATTGATTGGAAATTGGCTTGGTTGATTTTGTGAAGATGTTGGAAATTGGTAGAAATGACTCACGGCCATGGTGGGTTTGGAAGGATATCATGTGGAATTTTTTTAAAAGACCAAGGACAAAATAGTCATTTCACATGTAGGGACACATTGGGAATTTTAGAAAAAGTTTAAGGGCATTTTCGGCAATAATTAACAAGTATAAGGGTAATTAGGTAATTTCACATTTTGAGGACACAATTGGAAATTTATAAAAAGATTGAGGGTAATTAGGTAATTTCATAGATTCTAGAAGAATTAGGGACACATTCGGAAATTTATAAAAAGATCAAGGGTAAAATGGGAAATTTTAGAAAATAGTAAGGGTAATTTAGTAATTTCACCTTTGAGGGCAAAATTGGAAATTTATAAAAAGATAGGGGTATTTAGTAATTTTCCATATTAAAGACTTAATTGGTATTTTAGTAAAAGTTTAGTAATTTTCATAGTAAATACATAATTATTATTTTAGTAAAAGTTTAGTAATTTTACCTAGTAAAGGACTAGTTAGTAATTTATTAAGGTATTGATGTTATAATGTTAATTAGTGAATTTTATAATTTTAATGTGATTGATTAATATTAATTATTTGTTTATTAGCATCATTGTCATATTGCATACGTCTGAGTTCTTGGAAAATACAAAGATTTCAAATGAGAAATGAGTTTTTAAATGAGAAATGATTTTGTTGACTAACCGGGACTGCGGTAGTCATGAAAAATGAGTATGTTTGGGGGAATTGATTTCCAGGACTGTGTTGACTGACCGGACTGCGGTAGTCATGTATTTGAAAAAATGATTGAGATTATGAACAGAGAACTGTGTTGACTGACCGGAATGCGGTAGTCATGTATTTGAAAAGATGATTGAGAATATGAATAGAGAATATGATAGTCCTGAGAAATGGGTGAGCAGAGTAAGTTAGACAGGACTGTATAGTCTGTGATTATATAGTCTGTGGGGTGAAGGATATTGGCAATTCCACATGTGGCTGGAAACTGGACTGAGTTGCGGTCGTGGTGGCCTTCCGGGTATCCTGATCTCCTAATTCTGTTTAGCTAATTCGCGTTTAGTAGGGGCTGATAGCTGAATTGCAGTACGTAATGGTAGGTCAGTTACTTACTAAACACTCAAAGGGGAAGTCTCCATGGAGCAGGGTCAAAATGATTTTGAGTCAAAAAAATGAATTTGAGTCAAAAAACTGCATTTGCATAAATCATACTGCATTTAATTATGTGTGTAACTAATTAATTTGTTATGATATGAATTTGTTTGAAATTGTTTTAATTGTATGAGAAATTAAATGCCTGATCCGGTAATGCTGTCCCCAGATTCTAGGGGAGTGTGAATTGCAGGTATTTTGAAGATTAATTAGAAGTTAAAGATGCAGATATTTTCCAGAGCTATAGGAATGGGTGTTTTTGGCTTTAGATACTTTTAGAAATAAATTGGTAGTAGCATTTTCTGTAAATTTTAATAATGTAAATTATAATGACAAACTTTAAATTTTAATGGAATGTATTTATTTTAATGGTAAATTCATTTTATGGATTTTAGATGGAAATTAATTAATTAGAAGGGGGGTTACAACTTACCTCTGTAAGGTTTGCAAAACCTTACATCTATAGGAATTCGCCCACTTGGCTATTCATAGGCCTGCCGTTAGCCACCACGAAAACTGAAATACAGAGAAACACACTAGAAAGGGGGTTGAATAGTGTGTTTATATTTTCTTTGGAATCCTTTCGCAAATATGAAGATAGTGTATCATAAGTTTTACAAGAATCTTGTGAAACAGAAGACTATGCTATCGTCCAGTGGTTCAAATACAACAGTTCAATAAAACTGCGTTTTTCGTCAAAACACACGTAAAATATTTTCGTAAATAAAATGTGTAAAGAAACTCTTTCGTGGTATGTGAAGAGGTAACTTAAGAGATTTACAAGTAAGCTAGAAAGCGAAAGAGTAGAACACTTAGTTTTATACTGGTTCACTCAAACTGAGCTACGTCTAGTTCTCCTTCAAAAACCTTTGAAGGGTTCTACTAATCAACAAACAAGTATTTTAACTTGCCACTTCTGGCTACAAGTATTCTCTAGGCCACTCCTGGAACACCTTTAATCTCCCCCTGAGATTAAAGCAAACCCAAGTATTCTTTAACACTAAGTCACTCCTGGCTTTCCAAACAGAAATTGTTTGAGTATAGAAAGAAAGAATAACTCTCACAGAGAGGATATTACAATAAAAATCGAATACACAGAATCGCTTAGCAAAGCTAAGTAGAAAACTCTTTTTCACTCAAGTGTGGATTGTCTAGTCATTTTGACAGAGTTTCGGCGCTTAATCAATCTTCGTATTTGATGCATGAGCTTGTTCCTCTATTTATAGGCAGCTTGGTGTAATGTATCCGTTGTGGGATCTGTACCTTTGCCAATAACGGTTCTCTCCCAAGTATGTGACCGTTGCCACGTGTCAACTTGGGGTGGAGAGACATAGGAGACAACAGTTTATGCAGCGCCTCCTCTACTTGTACTATTTCTGCAGAGAAATGCTTTTATGTCCCTGTACAATACTTTCCGAAAACTCAAATGAAATGTCATGTTAGAATGAGAGGGAATAATCGAACATTCCAGAGAATCATCATCGAAAACGTATTGTCGCATTATGTAACTTCTAAGATAGAAAATAGAGTGTTATATAGGCATTGGACGCTTGCTTTGCAGAAACATTGGACACTAGATGTTGTACTTTACAAAACATATTTGGATGCTTTGCTTATAGAAATATAAAGTCTAAGTTTGAGAGATACAATACCATTGCGGCATTGGACGACGTAGATCCTATAACACTCAAACAAGACCATTGGATACTTCAAAATTTATCCTTTATTTGTTATCATCAAAACTGAAATTTGAGGGGTTGGACATCGTCCAAAGTCTTAGAACTTAACAATCTTCCCCTTTTTTATGATGACAAATAATGTTAAATTTTGATGTTAACAGGCACATAATCATATGTGAATACAATAAAGCATATAAGAGATGATTATGTTATGCCAGTGTATGTTGACAGGGTTAATATATGTGAAATGAAGTACTCCCCCTGAGTTCAACATTTCTTATGCATTTGATAACAGTGTATAATAAACAGCAAGAATATATCAGATATCAGAGTGTAAAAAACATATCAAGGATATGGATGCGGAATATGTGATATAAACACCTCATGTATTAAAAACGTATTGATAAAACAGCCAAAATATTCACAGAGTGTAAAATGACTCTATGACATCAAAATTCCAATTTCTCCCCCTTTGTCATTAACAAAAATAGGTTTGAAAGATGGAAAAATGACTTGACCATCATGGTCACCTATGGCTGTGAAGGTGGTTCTTGTGGTGGTTGTTCTGGTGGTGCTTGGGTAGGTGGTGCTGGTTGATGGAGTTGTTGTGGTTGGACGGGTGGAATGGCATGAGCAACTTGTCCAAGTAGGTTGGCTGCAGTATTTTGAATTTGATTCACAAGCGTCTGGGAGAGGCTCATGAACTGTTCAGTGATAGCATTCTGCAGCAGCATACGATGTTGAGCAGCCTCAGCCTGTTGCCTTTGCTGAAATGCTTGAAGAGCTGGGTCTATTTCTAGCTGTTGTTGCCTCAGAGCCTGTTGCACGATCTCGTGAACACGATTTTCTGAGACCCTTTGAGGTTCAACAAATAGTAAGGGAAGGATGCCCCTGGGACTTGAAGATCCTGTGGGAACCAGTTGACGTGTACCCGAGTGAGCTTCAGTAGACGCATCAACAATGGGGAAGCTGGTTATATCTTCAGCATGAGGCTTTTCTGCAGTTGATTCCATGGGCTTGGATGCTTCAACAATAGGCTTTCCATCATCCTTGGACTTTCTAGATTGGATGGTGGATTCTTCATGTGAAGCGACAAAGTGTTCCACGTTTACTGGTACAGATGGATCCAAGTTAAGATGAGCTAGCACCTTTGTTACCTTGGCAGATGCTTCATCCAACTCTGCTTGTGTAGCTTTCGGTTTGGTAACCTGATCTTCCTTTTCTGTGGTTGCAGCCTCAGCTTGCTCAAGAGTCAGCTGCTTTAGACGAGCTTGTTCTGCTGCTCTGGCCTCTTCTGCCTTGTACTTCTCATGCAGAGTTTGGAGTTCCTCCACAAATTTTGTGCGATCTAGTGTCCGAAGATCAAACACTTTGTTGCTTCTGATGATAGGCAATGTCTTCATTAAATCTAGGTAGTCATCTGAATTTGTCAGAAAGCAAGCAAAGGTGTCTGTGAAGTGATGAGTCTTCACTGGACGCAGCACCTCAAGACCATGAGGGGGTGAACAAAATCATTCTTGGAGCTGCCGGAGGAGGAGACCTTCTGGGAGTCATTCCATAAGATCTGGCACCAAAAGGTCATGGAATCGAAAGTTCCAAGAGGACGTGTAAGCTTACCAGTCTTGTCAAATAGGTGACCCCAGTTATGAGAGGATTGTTGCAGGGCTTCAACTTTTTCTTCCCTGCTTGGCATCTCAATGCCATAGAACTTGTAACCTTTCTTTCGACTAGCATCATATAAGGGTAGTCTAGGACACACCCTGTCTGGTACAAACTTGATTTCTGTGGCGCGATTGATGTGAAGGTTTGGTGGGTAGGCAATGGCTTGGTTTGGTATATACATCTGTTGAAAAAGTTTGCCAAGATCATCATAGTCGCTTGGCTGGAAATTAAGCACTGGAGTCTAGCAGGTAGAGGCAGGAACTTTGTAAGGGTCCAAATATATCTCAACAAAATCAACAATCCTCAACCACAACAATAATCCATCCCCTATACACTAAAAGAGTCACTAAACCTCTTGGGAAGTAGTTTTCAACACTCCAACACGCCATTCAGAGTCAAAACATAGGGGTGGTACTTGGGAAGATATCCCACTAGGCGAGACCTCCGGGTCGCTTTAGTGGGCCGGAGTTCTGGCGTGAAACTCACCCTCCCAAGTATACCATTTTTCTATAAAAAACTTCCCAAAGGACCAAGCTAACTCTTCTGTAACATATAGGGAAGGTTCCAACACATGGTTCACATATATCGTCATCTCATCAAAACATGATTATTACAACTACCTTACAATAATATAAACACCTCAAAAACAACATAATCATCTTATAATTAAACATACTACATTTGTATAAACATTTTAAAATCATATAAATAAAAAGGGAAAAAGTTTCAAAAGAATATCAATTAACCAAATTCTAGCCTAGCCGCACAAACTCTCGTGCTGAGCCAGAACCCCCATGCCCGGTCGCGCAAGCTCTTGTGCTGAGCCAGAGCCCCCATGCTCGACCACAAAACTTTCGTGCTGAGCCAGAGCCCCCTGGAGCTAAATACATATTCTTACACTTTCATGCTTGGCAGCACAAACTTTTGTGCTGAGCCAGAGCTCTCCTGGAAATGAATATCGCTACTGACTCTCTCACGCCCGGCAGCGCAAGCTCTGTCTTGCTGGGCATGAAAAACCTTGGAACTGAAAGTTCCATTATGGCTCCCTCTTGCCCAGTAGCACCAAAATTCGTGCTAGGCATGAGCGAAACAAGGGACTGCGACCTGCGAGCTCCATGGCCATCAATGGCTTACCCACTCATCCTAACCCTATGCAAAGACTCACCCAAGCATACAAATCAAACCCTAAACACTTCTATTATATTTCCAACTGATTGATTGGCCCGAAAAACCCCTTAATCAAATAAAATCACCAAAAAGCCAAAATCTCCAAACCTAAGGTTCAAAAGAGAAAAGGGGGAAAACATGTAAATCAAGGGGATAGGGAAGGACTAGGGGAAAGCACTCACCTCCCGGGACACGTAGAGATGAGTTCTCGGCACTGGGTCTTCAGATCTCTGCTTCATTTCCTTCTTCCTCTTCTTCCTTTTCTTCTCCTCTTCTCCTCCTTCTCTCTACCTTTCCTTTCCTTTCTTTCTTTCTCTCTCTAACTCTCCCTCTCCTTTTCTATATAAAGTGTGTGGTGTATATGGCTAAGTGGGCCTTAGCTCACCTTGGGCCTTGGCTCCCCATTTGGATCCTATTATCTCATTCCTGACAACTCTTGTAAAAAGGTAACTATTATTAATAATACCTAAGGGTATCCTTTAACCATTAAAGGCTATTCCATAAAAAAATGTCTCTTTATTATTTATTTCTAAGGTCCGTAAATTAGGGATATTACATGAGAAGTCAAACTTGCCTGTGTGCCTCATATGGGGACCAGATGACATCATCCATTTGTAATTGATCCAACAACTCCTTGGCCCCCTTAGCCTTGTCGGTACCCTCGTCGGCTTCCATCTAGTAGCAAGCAGAAGTGTGTGGTCATAAGATAATTCCTCCTAAGCGCCAACAGATGGCAGGTGCTGCAACAACCATGCCTGTAAAACAAAGAATATATTTTTAGGAACAAATATAAAATAATATTAACAAACAAACAATTATGTAAACAAAAATTAAAATTTCCTTACCATCAATAGCCTCATATAACCTCCACACTACTTGCTCTCACGCAAGCTCGCATAGGAAAGATGGTCGTAAAGGTACGCAAATGCATCTACTCCCCAAGCGTGCTAGCCGAAAGTAGACAGATCGCTAAGGTACTGGAGGTAGATAACGTGCACATGCATCGAGCTCTTGTTGGCAAATATGGTACTACCGACCAAGTGCAACAAATACGCCCTCGTAGCCTATACATATGACGCATAAGCAACATATCTCTCATACAACTCCTCCAACCATATGAGACGTACCCTAGGTCCTACTCTCGTGGCAGCATTTGCCTACTTGTCAGACAAAAGGCCTAGCTCAGACCTTAGCAGCCCCCTAATTTGCTCCCTCTCAAGGGTCGTCGGCTGGGCAATCATCATGCTTGTGATAGGCAAGTGTAGCAGACAAGACACATCATTAAGGGTGATGCTCATCTCTCCAACTGGTAAATGGAAGGAGCATGTCTCTTGATGCCACCTCTTAAGAAAGGCATTCACCATGCCTTTATTCGTGACAGTATACCTCACCTCATAAAGGCCCTTGAGGCCTGAGTCATCCACATACGCATTCACCTGCGGCTAGGTAGGGTAAGGAATGACCTTCCCACTGTGGAACTCAGTTCAGGCCTGACTAATCCAAACATGGCCAGTGACATGGTCCTTATAGGACCTAAGTAGTGTCAAGTCCATAGGACTTCCAGGAAATGGTGGTCCAATTATCCGGTCTACGAATAGGATCTCTGGTACCTCTGGGTCAGGCTGTGGTACCTTTGGGTCATCCTGTCGCACCTCTGCCTCAGCCTCTGGAACCTCTACCTTAACCTGTGGCATCTGTGGCTCATGTTGCACATCCTCATAATGTTCTGCATGTTGTTGTTGTTCTACTACACGTAGCCGCTCATCATCGGCTTGACGACGTGCAAATGTTATCACACATCAATCCCTGGATGGCTGGACAGGCTCACCAACATCACTCTCTTCCTTTAATGTGGAGGGGTCTCGTCAACGATTGTACGAAACGAACTTCGTGCGAGCCATAAGTAATATGCAAAAAATAAAATAAAATAATAAACATTAACAAAAAAATATATAAATATAAAAAATAAACATTAATTTAAAAAAAAACCATAACTAAATTAAAAGTACATTTTACTTATAAAAACATTAAATACAATAAAAATTTCTTAATAAAATAATAAATATTTATAACCATTTTCAAAATAACAAAAAAAAATATATTAACAATAAACATTTTAAAAAAATATAAACTACCAATTACATTAATTTTAACTATTAACATAAATTTTAACAAAATTATTAAAAAAATATTTAGAAAAAACAACAACACAACATAATCAAGATTTTGTTGAACTGTATATAAATAAAAATAAAAAAATGAAATTGAAAAGAGGAAGAAGAGGGACAAGAGGGTGAGACCTAGTGAGGGAAAGAAAGAGGGAGAAGCAAAGGTAGAAGAGAAGTGAAGGCAAGAGGGAG
Source organism: Pueraria montana var. lobata (assembly GCA_026413185.1). Lineage (NCBI taxonomy): Eukaryota > Viridiplantae > Streptophyta > Magnoliopsida > Fabales > Fabaceae > Pueraria > Pueraria montana. Next base: position 46,927,712 of record CM048656.1, read on the forward strand.
AAGAGAAGAGGAAAAAGGTGAAGGAAGAGGGAGGTGAAAAAAGGGAATGAGTGGGGCACGGAAGGTGAGGAAAAGAGGGAGGGGGTGGGGGAGAAGAATAGACAAATAGGAGATGGCTGAACATCCACCACCTAGAAGAACTTCGGCGGACCATGTCAATAATAATGGACCCTTTAATAGGTTTATGGATCCATCCCTAAATACACATGGAACGCGTATTCTTGGTTAATTATTTGACCAAAACACATATCTCCTTTTTCTGAACAGATTAATGGGCCTTTTGCTTATCAATTTCGTCCCCTACTTCTCTTAACTTTTAACAAAAATAAATCTGCATAAATATCATAGATTGTGTGTCTGTTTGGTTTCACGTTGGAGAATTGATTTCAAGTCTAAAATTAATTTTGGATAAATATTCACATGTTTGGTTTCATGTTATAGCATCATATAATTCTATGAACTAACAATGACCATCATTTACACTTCACTTCCAAACCCCAGGACAGACGTTCAACCAAAATCAACCTCATCATCCTTATTTTCCATCAAGTGCCACATATAAGACTATGCACCAATCAACGAAACCATCTTGACCATATATAATCTACATAACCTCCATCACAAACTTAAATATTAAAATTAAAATTAGATACCAGCATCAATAAAATTATATAATAAAATTGTTGAACTGTTTTCCGTTTGTAGCTTATTTTGTGGTATCATATTCATATTCACTAACCAACAAGTCATTGGTCCGAGTGGTGTTGGGCTCGGTCCCTTAAGCAAGGTCTCGGATTCGAGCCTTGGGGATAGAAAAAACGTGGTTGGGAGGGGAGAACCCCACCACTAAAGGTGGTCAATCAGGTTCCCGGTGGAGATTAGTCATCGACAAAGTCAATCGATACTTTGTACAATCTCAAATGTACAATCAGATATATATTATCAATTAACGTGCAATCTCAAATGAATTGGTTGACCAATTAAATTGATCAACGTTTAATGTAATACAATATATTTGATTTTAAATAATTATTGAAATTATTTTGATTTTAAATGAAACAATAATGTAATTTTCATAGTATATATTAAAGTTCAAATTCTTGACTTATATAAAAAAATTTGAATTTTTTTACTTGAATAATTTATATGAATCTATACTATATATTATTCTTGAAAATTTTCGTTTCTTCAAATTGATGGATAAATTTTAATGGTATATATTGGATCTAAATAATTATGATACAAACACTAATATGAAGTAAATAATACATTAATATATCCAAATAATTTCAATAATTATTTGAAAATTTCAAACAATCCATTTTTTCATCTGTAGGAATCGAAGACAGTAATGGGGGGTTTACAACACTCACGCACATGCTCAACCAACTGAGCTATACCCCCTTAGCTCAAACAATCCATTTGAAATTGCATATTAATTGAGAAAAATATTCAATTTTAATTTTAATTTTTTTTATTTTAATAGTATATATATTGATTTTAAATAGTTAAGGTACAAACACTAATCTGAAGTAAATAATGCATTTAATCTTTCAAAATAAATTCGACTAACTATTTAAATTTTTCAGCTAATTGAATTGTGATATTTGTATCTGAGAAAGTATTTTTCAATTTTTTTTATCTTGAATAATCTTTTCTATTTAATCAATACTAGTATATATTTAATCTTTATTAACCTTTATTTTATAATTTAGAAATTATTACAACATCTTTATTATTTTTATTAAAATAACTTTCATCATTGATAATCTACTTTTTATTAAAATAATGTTTCAGAAATATTTATTGTAATATACATATATATATATATATATATTAATAGTTTAATTTTAATATAGTTAATCTGTAATTTTTTTTCTAACTCACAAACTTCATGTACATAAACTTTTAAAATTGATTTTTTTTGCCAATCAATTTGTAATATTTGTAACTAAGAAAGGATTTTTCAATTTGTTACCTTGATTAATCTTTGTTATTTAATCTATACTAGTATGGTGACCCTGCGATGCACGGGCATGCTATTATATTTTAAAATTCTAATGTTATTTTAGTTTATGTTTATTACATATATTAGTTAATAGTTATAAAACATAAAATTTAAATACTTAACAAAAAAAATACATAACAAAATAAAAGCACGACTTAAATTCACTGCTTCCAGTAGTAAATATTTCGTATCAATACCATAATCAGCAAAAACAAAGACAAAAAGTTGCTTAACCACATTTGACAGTAAACAAAATACTTAACAAAATAAAAGTATGACTTAAGTTGCTCAACCACAAATGTTAACAACATTAAGATTTCATGAAATATATAAAAGTCCTAAACAAAATAAGAATAGATAAAGACTTCGTTGACACTTTCCTAATTGGCTTAGTGGTGGAAACTTGTGTGCTCAATTCCTTTTCAGTGTCATTTCGCTTAGCTTTCGCATAAGGGTTGGTTTAAAGAGCTACTTTAGCTGAATCCATTGGTTTCTTCGTAGATAATTGTAGTTGGAAAGAATAAATGAAAAGGCATAACATATTATATGACAAATTACAATACATATGAGAATTTAAGAATGATAATGAAAAAGATAATAGAATAAATGTTAAAATAGAAAGAATAGATGAAAATATCTTCTTCTTTTTTTATTCTTTATAGAAGAAAATATCTAATGACATAATATAATACAAATAAGAATTTAAGTAAAGAATGAAAAAATAATTGAAAGGAAAATAATAATAGGTCAAAATAAATGTTAAAATTAGAATTCAAATATTTTAAATATGTTAAAATTATGTGACAAATTACATCAACATCTCAATATTGCCCGATTATAGGAGATAAATTAGTTATTTGTTCCAAATTTATTGCAATTAGGCAGTCGATCATACAAATATCTTTAATTGTCTAAATAATTTAATTACCAATTTTTTCTTATTTTGAGCATAACAGAAGACTTAGATTGAATGAAAAAAAAAAGTTACTCTAAAAAATTAGTCCTTAATTGTATAAAAATTTTCCGCATCAACTACCTTTTATTAATATAATATAATGAACATACAAACATTGGTTGGCACAAGTGGTAGCGGCTTGTGTCCCTTAACCAAGTGGCCCAGGGTTTGAATCCTGGTGATGCCACTTCAGGTATGGAATAAACCATGTTGAGAGGGGAATACCCACCTTGGTGTGCGCTCACGGTCCCCGACGTAGTTTAGTCATTGCTTCCGGCGATGAATAATCTCCGACGGAGTTTAGTCATTGCTTCCGACGATGAATAATCCGTACCATTACCATGGTCAGCAAAAAAAATATATAATGAGCATAATAGAAGAATTAGATTGGATGAAAAAAAGTTACTCTAAAAAGTTATAGTTGTGGCTTGTACATCTAACAAAAAGCGATTCAATTTTTTTTTCCATCTATAAATGAATTCTTTCAAATTAATTGAAATGTTCTTAATATAAGAATGCCATTTAACTACAGACATCCTTTGTGCAGTGTTTGAAGATTTATAACTATTTTTTGTGATTTAAAAACATGATATTTTTAAACAATTTTTTTAATATAGTAAAAAATATTATGATATGTTTAAAGAGCATTATAGTCTTTATTCAAGCACTGTAGTCCTTACCACAATCCATGTGGGTGGAAAGTAAGGGGAAAAAAAGAACACTTCAAAGGAAGCTTTTGGAAGCATTTCATTATCAAGATATTAAACAACTATAATCCATTTCTCCATAAAGAAAAGTAAAACAAAGGAAAAAAAATCCTCCATAAGTAAAACATGCATAGAATAATATCAATAGGGTGATGAGATAAAAAAAGTTTATGTAATTGTGATTACTTTCTCTTTGTAACTGTTTTCATAGTTTTTGCAATAAACTAACCAATCTCTCTCTCTCTCTCTCCATTAGCAGATATTATCCCAGCCTATCAATGCAAATTTAAAAATAGAAATTAAAGTTAAAACTCACAGGCACTAAAAAGTTTCATCCATAAACATGCGTTATTTCTTCATGTGTTACTCATTTTTACTTTGTTTTTGAAGTCTTTCACCATATCATCGACAATCATAGTTGTACCATATGCCTCATGTCCATTGCAACATTCCAACTGCAATTGATTTACAACACAAACATTGCTTGCGTAAGGACTATAGCACATGTGGTTCCTTAATGGTATTCAAAATGGACAACCTTACAATAAAGGAATATGAAAAAAAATTAAACAATGGAATAGGGCCGAAGAATTACCTTGAAAGAGTAAATTGAAAATTTTGTATCTTGCTGGAAATTACTTCACTAAAGGACTCTTTAGGACATTTGTCTTTTCTGGCCGACCAAGATGCATTTCTTTCGTTAATTATTGCATTGTTATGTATATATAACAACCTTATCTCATAATGCAAATTGTATAACAAATCCCTAAATCATATATAACAACCTTGATTGTAAATCGTCTAATTCTTAGGCTACCAAGATAAATGACTACCATGATGACATGCTGCAGCTACATGAGCGTAGTATTAGAAGCTAGACAATACGTATACGTCTCAACTCTATATCTAGAGCTGTCAAAATGGGTCACAATCCATGGGCCAACCCGGCCCACCACGGGTTAGCTAGGGCCAGGTTGGATTGAAAAAAAAATCTTTTCCAATAATTGCAAAAAAATTACCCAACCCACCAGGTTGAACCCATGGTGGGCCGGGTTGGCCCACGAGTTAGCTAGCGACAAAAAAAAAACCCTTTTTAGGTTCTACGGCAATTATTCATTTCTTAGATTTGTTATTTATTAAACTTAAAAGACTTGAAACTTATTGTAATTAATAATATTTGTTACTAAGATAATATTCTTTTATAAAATTTTGAATTTGAAGCATGATAGAAGTTGGAATTTGTTCTTTTTTAAATGATTTTTCATTATTTTTTATATTAGGTGGGCCGACCCGTTTAATCCACCAACCTATGGTGGGCCAGGCCGGGCTAGTATTTTATGAGCTCACTAAGAAGTGGCCCGGGTTGGGTTGGCCCACCTATTAAGTGAGCAAAGGTGGGCTAGGCCCAATGGGACGGGCTGACCCGTTTTGACAGCTCTAGCAATGTATCATCATTTCTCGATGTTCCTCTCCATGTTCCTCAAAATATAAAATAACCAATGTTATTTCAATGGTAAAAAGAATAAAAAGATAAAATCATTCCTAGGTTTTTACATCAATACTCTAAAGTTGTCATCATCCATGTTTTACAGCAAAGAATAGTAGTTATATTTATATTGTTTAAATTACCAATTATATAATTAATTATGTTATGAAATCAGCATAAATCTTGCGAAATTTCTTAGTTTGAATATAATTGAATTTGATTTTTTTAACCCAAAATTGAATTCGAATTTATATTAGTACTATCAATTAATTTGAATCATATTATATAATATATATTTATGTTATTAATTTGAATGTTCAAATTATAAAAATCATCATGATCACAATTACCTTAAGTACCTAAATTACTACAATTATATATTTTTATTTTAAATGTCACCAGAATGTGACACGTGGATAACCAGCTTAATCAGCAACTGTGTTTTATATAATAGATAGATAGATAGATAGATAGATAGATAGATAGATAGATAGACAGACAGACAGACAGACAGATAGATAGATAGATAGATAGATAATTGATGTACATACGTAATAATAAGTTAGATATAAAATAACACTAAATTCATAAAAATATCAACTGCCTTTGCGGCCACCACCCCGACCCTCCTCCTTTGTCGTCCGTGTATGGGAGCTACACCCAACACCTGAGGCTTCCTATGCTATCAGCAATGCCTGCTGTATGAGCTCATGATTATGTGTGCCATATAGTACTGCTCTAGTGTTCAACAATCTCTCCATAATTATGACCATCATCTGGTATCAATCCTACATAAACGGAAATTACAATTAGTAATTATTTTTTGATAAAAATTAAAACAAATTTTGGGAAAACTGTTTGCATTACCTCACATGGGTAATATGCACCAGGTACATACTCTGGTAGAGGGGCATCAGGCTAAAGCTAAGGCTGTCGTATGAAGTGAGGGATATGTACTGGACTCCGTGGTGCCTCTCCCTCCTTTAGCAGAATCAGAAATGGATGTGAATGCCAATAATACCATGCTAGGTAGTCGGAAGTGCAGGTCCATAGAGCCTCACGTGGCACAGGCTCGCCCAATTGCACCACATGCTGCACCCACTTGGCCCACACCTCACCACATTTCTCAAAGAGAGGACGAAGAGGTGGTGGCAGAGGAATCCCCTGTGCGTACCCAAACTGCCTCAAAACCTTCTCTAGAAGATAGGGTCACATGTCCGTCTCGCACATGATGTGGCCATGATAGTATGTCTGGCTTGCGAGATGTAACACCCCAAGGGGTGTGTACATTTTTCCTATTTATATTACTAAATTTTTGACAATTTAGAATATAAGGATATCAGAGTTTACTATGCGGAAAAATAAAACTTAAAACATGTCTAATACAAAGCTCTTGGCACTTATGTGACATACAAAACATAACCAGAAGGGTATTTGAATATAAACTAACTCCTATACATTGGGAGATAAAACACTATAATAATCTTCATCCCAATAAGCAACTCCATGCTCCAAGCTCCTTCCATGAGGCATCCACCTGCTAAACTTGTGAAAACATGAAACTAAAAGGGATGAGACATAATGTCTCAGTGAGTGCTCTAAGGACTCTAGGTTGACTATCTATTCTAGAGATCCTTTTCTTAACTCTCATGGCTTCTACTTTTCTTCTCTTAAATACTTTATCTCACAACTATGAACCTATCTCATTATCTTTTCTATCTCCTTGGACCATACCTTAATCTTTACTTAAAACCTAGAGTTTATCACCTTGACCATCTTTATGACCACTAGTGCCTTGAGGCACCTAAACATCATTCTCTCTATCAAGCATAACATATTTTCCCAAGGTAATTACATAATATCCCTACATTGAATCCATCCATACCCATAACACAAACATATTCCAATCAAGGAAAATGGAAGAAAACTAAACTTTATAAACTTAGAAAATATTGTATATAATAACTATAGATTTATAAAAAGATACATATTTATATTAAATCATTTCATACATGTACATCAATAAGACACCAATAGCCAACGACGTCAAATACAATCATCATAATACATCAACCATCATAAATCACATTTAGACATCATCAATCAAAAGTCTCATAATAAATCAATCATCACCAGCCATCATCACAACTGATGTACACCAGAAGCCAATAGGCAACCTCAAACATCAAACACTGACTCTACTCCATGTAGTTTCGACACCATATGAGTGGTCCCTTATAGGCCCCATCCCCTACCATATTCTGTATATTTTGACCATTCAAGGAGTCCCTTGAGCTGACCCTACGGAGGAAGTGTGGATTTAATCGAATATAGACAAGTGTGGGTATTGGCTTACCTCTGTAAGGTTTGCAAAACCTTACATCTATGGGAATTCGCCCACTTGGCTATTCTATAGGCCCATTGTTAGCCACCACGAAAACCTTCGGCACTAGGTTGAGAGTCCACCTGGACGCCCTCAACTTACGTGCCTACTTATATGCTTGTGCACCAACTGTGCACACCTACGCACCAACTGTGTAAATACAACATTTGGAATATTTCGGTGCACCAACTATGTGCACCCACCGTATTCCAGCATCAAAACATATTTGGAGTCCCTTACAGTTTGAGATACGGCACCTCCGTACCAGCCATCTCCAATGGCCCGACTTAAGGGTCCAAATATATCTCAACAAAATCAACAATCCTCAACCACAACAATAATCCATCCCCTATACACTAAAAGAGTCACTAAACCTCTTGGGAAGTAGTTCTCAACACTCCAACACGCCATTCAGAGTCAAAACATAGGGGTGGTACTTGGGAAGATATCCCACTAGGCGAGACCTCCGGGTCGCTTTAGTGGGCCCGAGTTCTGGCGTGAAACTCACCCTCCCAAGTATACCATAGCTAACTCTTCTTTAACAAATAGGGAAGGTTCTAAGACATAGTTTACATATATCGTCATCTCATCAAAACATGATTATTACAACTACCTTACAATAATATAAACACCTCAAAAACAACATAATCATCTTATAATTAAACATACTACATTTGTATAAACATTTTAAAATCATATAAATAAAAAGGGAAAAAGTTTCAAAAGAATATCAATTAACCAAATTCTAGGCCGGCCGCACAAACTCTCGTGCTAAGCCAGAACCCCCATGCCCGCCCGGTCGCGCAAGCTCTTGTGCTGAGCCAGAGCCCCCATGCCCGGCCGTAAAACTTTCGTGTTGAGCCAGAGCCCCCTGGAGCTAAATACACATTCTGACACTCTCATGCCTGGCAACACAAACTTTCATGCTGAGCCAAAGCTCTCCTAGAAATGAATATCGCTACTAACTGTCTCACGCCTGGTAGCGCAAGCTCTGTCCTGTTGGGCATGAAAAACCTTGGAACTGAAAGTTCCATTCTGACTCCCTCTTGCCCAGCAGCACCAAAATTCATGCTAGGCATGAGCGAAACAAGGGATTGCGACCTGCAAGCTCCATGGCCATCAATGGCTTACCCACTCATCCTAACCCTATGCAAAGACTCACCCAAGCATACAAATCAAACCCTAAACACTTCTATTATATTTCCAACCGATTAATTGACCCGAAAAACCCCTTAATCAAACAAAATCACCAAAAAACCAAAATCTCCAAACCTAAGGTTCAAAAGAGAAAAGGGGGAAAACATGCAAATCAAGGGGATAGGGAAGGACTAGGGGGAAAGCACTCACCTCTCGAGACACGTAGAGATGAGTTCCCGGCACTGGGTCTTTAGATCTCTGCTCCATTTCCTTCTTTCTCTTTTTCCTTTTCTTCTCCTCTTCTCCTCCTTCTCTCTACATTTCCTTTTCTTTCTTTCTTTCTCTCTCTAACTCTCCCTCTCCTTTTCTAAATAAAGTGTGTGGTGTATATGGCTAAGTGGGCCTCAACTCACCTTGGGCCTTGGCTCCTCATTTGGATCCTATTATCTCATTGTCCTGACAATTCTTGTAAAAAGGTAACTATTATTAATAATACCTAAGGGTATCCTTTAACCATTAAAGGCTATTCCATAAAAAAAATGTCTCTTTATTATTTATTTCTAAGGTCCGTAAATTAGGAATATTACATGAGAGGTCTGACTTGCCTGTGTGCCTCATATGGGGACCAGATGACATCATCCATTTGCAATTGATCCAGCAACTCCTTGGTCCCCTTATCCTTGTCGGTACCCCCGTTGGCTTCCATGTAGCAGCAAGCAGAAGTGTGTGGTCATAAGATAATTCCTCCTGAGCGCCAACAGATGGCAGGTGCTCAAACACCCATGCCTGTAAAACAAATAATATATTTTTAGGAACAAATATAAAATAATATTAACAAATAAACAAACAAACAATTATGTAAACAAAAATTAAAATTTCCTTACCATCAATAGCCTCATATAACCTCCACACTGCTTGCTCTCACGCAAGCTTGCATAGGAAAGATGGTCGTAAAGGTACGCAAATGTATCTACTCCCCAAGTGTGCTAGCCGTAAGTAGACAGATCGCTAAGGTACTGGAGGTAGACAACGTGCACATGCATCGAGCTCGTGTCGATGGATATCGTACTACCGACCAAGTGCAACAAATACGCCCTTGTAGCCCATACATATGACGCATAAGCAACATATCTCTCATACAACTCCTCCAGCCAAGTGAGACGTACCCTAGGTCCTACTCTCGTGGCAGCATTTGCCTCCTTGTGAGACAAAAGGCCTAGCTCAGACCTTAGCAGCCCCCTCTCAAGGGTCGTCGGCTGGGCAATCATCATGCTTGTTATGGGCAAGTGTAGCAGACAAGACACATCATCAAGAGTGATGCTCATCTCTCCAACTGGTAAATGGAAGGAGCATGTCTCCTGATGCCACCTCTTAAGAAAGGCATTCACCATGCGTTTATTCACGACAATATACCTCGCCTCATAAAGGCCCATGAGGCCTGAGTCGTCCACATACGCATTCACCTGCGGCTAGGTAAGGTAAGGAATGACCTTCCCACTATGGTGCTCAGTTCGGGCCTGACTAATCCAAACATGGCCAGTGACATGGTCCTTATAGGACCTAAGTAGTGTCAAGTCCATAGGACTTCCAGGAAATGGTGGTCCAATTATCCGGTCTACGAACAGGATCTCTGGTACCTCTGGGTCAGGCTGTGGTACCTTTGGGTCATCCTGTCGCACCTTTACCACAGCCTCTGGAACCTCTGCCTTAACCTGTGGCATCTGTGGCTCATGTTGCACATCCTTATCATGTTGTGCATGTTGTTGTTGTTCTACTACACGTAGCAGCTCATCATCGGCCCAACGACGTGCAAATGCTGTCACACATCAATCCCTAGATGGCTGGACAGGCTCACCAACATCACTCTCTTCCTTTATTATGGAGGGGTCTCGTCAACGATCGTGTGAAACGAACTTCGTGCAAGCCATAAGTAATATGCAAAAAATAAAATAAAATAATAAACATTAACAAAAAAATATAAATATAAAAAACAAACATTAATTTAAAAAAACCATTAACTAAATTAAAAATACATTTTACTTATAAAAACATTAAATAAAATAAAAATTTCTTAATAAAATAATAAATATTTATAACCGTTTTCAAAATAACAAAAAAATATACATTAATAATAAACATTTTAAAAAAATATAAACTACCAATTACATTAATTTTAATTATTAACATAAATTTTAATAAAATAATTAAAAAATATTTAGAAAAAACAACAACACAACGGAATCACAATTCTGTTGAACTGTAAATAAATAAAAATAAAAAATGAAATTGAAAAGAGGAAGAAAAGGGACGAGAGGACGAGACCTAGTGAGGGAAAGAAAGAGGGAGAAGCGAAGGTAGAAGAGAAGTGAAGGTGAGAGGGAGAAGAGAAGAAGAGGAAAAAGGTGAAGGAAGAGGGAGGTGAAAAAAGGGAATGAGTGGGGCACGGAAGGTGAGGAAAAGAGGGAGGGGGTGGGGGAGAAGAATAGACAAATAGGAGATGACTGAACATCCACCACCTAGAAGAACTTCGGCGGACCGTGTCAATAATAATGGACCCTTTAATAGGTTTATGGATCCATCCCTAAATACACATGGAGAACTTCGGCGGACCGTGTCAATAATAATGGACCCTTTAATAGGTTTATGGATCCATCCCTAAATACACATGGAACGCGTATTCTTGGTTAATCATTTGACCAAAACACATATCTCCTTTTTTCTGAACAGATTAATGGGCCTTTTGCTTATCAATTTCGTCCCCTACTTCTCTTAACTTTTAACAAAAATAAATCTGCATAAATATCATAGATTGTGTGTCTGTTTGGTTTCACGTTGGAGAATTGATTTCGAGTCTAAAATTAATTTTGGATAAATATTCACATGTTTGGTTTCATGTTATAGCATCATATAATTCTATGAACTAACAATGACCATCATTTACACTTCACTTCCAAACCCCAGGACAGACGTTCAACCAAAATCAACCTCATCATCCTTATTTTCCATCAAGTGCCACATATAAGACTATGCACCAATCAACGAAACCATCTTGACCATATATAATCTACATAACCTCCATCACAAACTTAAATATTAAAATTAAAATTAGATACCAGCATCAATAAAATTATATAATAAAATTGTTGAACTGTTTTCCATTTGTAGCTTATTTTGTGGTATCATATTCATATTCACTAACCAACAAGTCCTTGGTCCGAGTGGTGTTGGGCTCGGTCCCTTAAGCAAGGTCTCGGATTCGAGCCTTGGGGATAGAAAAAACGTGGTTGGGAGGGGAGAACCCCACTAAAGGTGGTCAATCAGGTTCCCGATGGAAATTAGTCATCAACAAAGTCAGTGGATACTTTGTACAATCTCAAATGTACAATCAGATATATATTATCAATTAACGTGCAATCTCAAATGAATTGGCTAACCAATTAAATTGATCAACATTTAATGTAATACAATATATTTTATTTTAAATAATTATTGAAATTATTTTGATTTTAAATGAAACAATAATGTAATTTTTTTTACTATTTAATGTAATTTTCATAGTATATATTAAAGTTCAAATTCTTGACTTATAAAAAAAAAATTGAATTTTTTTACTTGAATAATTTATATGAATCTATACTATATATTATTCTTGAAAATTTTCGTTTCTTCAAATTGATGGATAAATTTTAATGGTATATGTTGGATTTAAATAATTATGATACAAACACTATTATGAAGTAAATAATACATTTAATATATCAAAATAATTTCAATAATTATTTGAAAATTTCAAACAATCCATTTTTTTATCCATAGGAATCGAAGACAGTACCAGGGGGTTTACAACACTCACACACCTGCTCAACAAACTGAGCTAGACCCCCTTGGTTCAAACAATCCATTTGAGATTGCATATTAATTGAGAAAAAGATTCAATTTTTATTTTAATTATTTTTATTTTAATAGTATATATATATTTTAAATAGTTAAGGTACACACACTAATCTGAAGTAAATAATGCATTTAATCTTTCAAAATAAATTCGACTAACTATTTAAAATTTTCAGCTAATTGAATTGTGATATTTGTATCTGAGAAAGTATTTTTCAATTTTTTTTATCTTGAATAATCTTTTCTATTTAATCCATACTAGTATATATTTAATCTTTATTAACCTTTAATTTATAATTTAGAAATTATTACAGCATCTTTATTATTTTTATTAAAATAACTTTCATCATTGATAATCTACTTTTTATTAAAATAATGTTTCAGAAATATTTATTGTAATATATATATATATATATATATATATATATATATATATATATTAATAGTTTAATTTTAGTATAGTTGATCTGTAATTTTTTTTCTAACTCACAAACTTCATGTAAATAAACTTTTAAAATTGATTTTTTTTGCCAATCGATTTGTAATATTCATAACTAAGAAAGGATTTTTCAATTTGTTACCTTGACTAATCTTTGTTATTTAATCTATACTAATATGGTGACCCTGCGATGCACAGGCATGCTATTATATTTTAAAATTCTAATGTTATTTTAGTTTATGTTTATTCACTGCTTCCAGTAGTAATATTTCGTATCAATACCATAATCAACAAAAACAAAAACAAAAAGTTGTTTAACCACATTTGACAGTAAAAAAAATACTTAACAAAATAAAAATATGACTTAAGTTGCTCAACCACAAATGTTAACAACATTAAGATTTCATGAAATATATAAAAGTCCTAAACAAAATAAGAATAGATAAAGACTTCGTTGACACTTTCCTAATTGGCTTAGTGGTGGAAACTTGTGTGCTCAATTCCTTTTCAGTGTCATTTCGCTTAGCTTTCGCATAAGGGTTGGTTTAAAGAGCTACTTTAGCTGAATCCATTGGTTTCTTCGTAGATAATTGTAGTTGGAAAGAATAAATGAAAAGGTATAACATATTATATGACAAATTACAATACATATGAGAATTTAAGTAAGAATGATAATGAAAAAGATAATAGAATAAATGTTAAATTTCAAATTCAAATTGACAATAAAATAGAAAGAATAATTGATGAAAATATCTTTTTTTTATTCTTTATAGAAGAAAATATCTAATGACATATTATAATACAAATAAGAATTTAAGTAAAGAATGAAAAAATAATTGAAAGGAAAATAATAATAGGTCAAAATAAATGTTAAAATTAGAATTCAAATATTTTAAATATGTTAAAATTATGTGACAAATTACATCAACATCTCAATATTGCCCGATTATAGGAGATAAATTAGTTATTTGTTCCAAATTTATTTCAATTAGGCAGTCGACCATACAAATATCTTTAATTGTCTAAATAATTTAATTACCAATTTTTTCTTATTTTGAGCATAATAGAAGACTTAGATTGAATGAAAAAAAAAGTTACTCTAAAAAAATTAGTCCTTAATTGTATAAAAATTTTCCGCTTCGACTACCTTTTATTAATATAATGAACATACCAACATTGGTTGGCACAAGTGGTAGCGACTTGTGTCCCTTAACCAAGTGGTCCAGGGTTTGAATCCTGGTGATGCCACTTCGGGTATGGAATAAACCATGTTGAGAGGGGAATACCCACCTTGGTGTGCGCTCACGGTCCCCGACGCAGTTTAGTCATTGCTTCCGACGATGAATAATCTCCGACGGAGTTTAGTCATTGCTTCCGACGATGAATAATCCGTACCAATACCATGGTCAGCAAAAAAAAAAATATAATGAGCATAATAGAAGAATTAGATTGGATGAAAAAAAGTTACTCTAAAAAATTATAGTTGTGGCTTGTACATCTAACAAAAAGCGATTCAATTTTTTTTCCATCTATAAATGAATTCTTTCAAATTAATTGAAATGTTCTTAATATAAGAATGCCATTTAACTACAGACATCCTTTGTGCAGTGTTTGAAGATTTATAACTATTTTTTGTGATTTAAAAACATGATATTTTAAACAATTTTTTTAATATAGTAAAATATTATGATATGTTTAAAGAGCATTATAGTCTTTATTCAAGCACTGTAATCCTTACCACAATCCATGTGGGTGGAAAGTAAGGGGGAAAAAAGAACACTTCAAAGGAAGCTTTTGGAAGCATTTCATTATCAAGATATTAAACAACTATAATCCATTTCTCCATAAAGAAAAGTAAAACAAAGGGAAAAAAAATCCTCCATAAGTAAAACATGCATAGAATAATATCAATAGGGTGATGAGATAAAAAAAAGTTTATGTAATTGTGATTACTTTCTCTTTGTAACTGTCTTCATAGTTTTTGCAATAAACTAACCAATCTCTCTCTCTCTCTCTCCTTTAGCAGATATTGTCCTAGTCTATCAATGCAAATTTAAAAATAGAAATTAAAGTTAAAACTCACTGGCACTAACAAAGTTTGATCCATAAACATGCGTTATTTCTTCATGTGTTACTCATTTTTACTTTGTTTTTGAAGTCTTTCACCATATCATCGACAATCATAGTTGTACCATATGCCTCATGTCCATTGCAACATTCCAACTGCAATTGATTTACAACACAAACATTGCTTGCGTAAGGACTATAGCACATGTGGTTCCTTAATGGTATTCAAAATGGACAACCTTACAATAAAGGAATATGAAAAAAAATTAAACAATGGAATAGGGCCGAAGAATTACCTTGAAAGAGTAAATTGAAAATTTTGTATCTTGCTGGAAATTACTTCACTAAAGGACTCTTTAGGACATTTGTCTTATCTGGCCGACCAAGATGCATTTCTTTCGTTAATTATTGCATTGTTATGTATATATAACAACCTTATCTCATAATGCAAATTGTATAACAAATCCCTAAATCATATATAACAACCTTGATTGTAAATCGTCTAATTCTTAGGCTACCAAGATAAATGACTACCATGATGACATGCTGCAGCTACATGAGCGTAGTATTAGAAGCTAGACAATACGTATAAGTCTCAACTCTATATCTAGAGCTGTCAAAATGGGTCACAATCCATGGGCCAACCCGGCCCACCACGGGTTAGCTAGGGCCAGGTTGGATTGAAAAAAAAATCTTTTCCAATAATTGCAAAAAAATTACCCGACCCACCAGGTTGAACCCATGGTGGGCCGGGTTGGCCCACGAGTTAACTAGCTACAAGAAAAAAACCCTTTTTAGGTTCTAAGGCAATTATTCATTTCTTAGATTTGTTATTTATTAAACTTAAAAGACTTGAAACTTATTGTAATTAATAATATTTGTTACTATGATAATATTCTTTTATAAAATTTTGAATTTGAAGCATGATAGAAGTTGGAATTTGTTTTTTTTTTTTTAATGATTTTTCATTATTTTTTTTATTAGGTGGGCCGACCCATTTAACCCACCAACCTGTGGTGGGCCAGGCCGGGCTAGTATTTTATGAACTCACTAAGAAGTGGGTCGGGTTGGGTTGGCCCACCTATTAAGCGAGCAAAGGTGGGCTAGGCCCAATGGGACGGGTTGACCCATTTTGACAGCTCTATACATTGCATTAAGAAGTCAATTGATAGGTTTTGATACTTTATCTTATTTAATTTAATTATATATTGTTTTAATTTTTTTTGTTTCATTATTTCAATCAGGAAAGTTTTGGATTTTGCACCACTCTTTTGGTACATGGTGTCAGTAGGATGCAAGTGGAGTATTCTCTATGGTATGAATAATAGAATAAAAGGGGAGTGTTCTCTTTTATTATATGATATGCTTCAAGAGTACAAAAAATTGTCATTACTAGAAGAAATTTGTTGCTACTATTAGATTCAATAAGAGCAGTAATTTATTTGTCTATATATAGAAATTTTTTTACTTCAAGAAAGAGACATTGTGAAATTTAAATTTATAGTTGTGTTATAATTTATTTATTTTAAATGAGTTGCATTATAAAATAAACACATCTAATTATCTTTTATTATTTTTATTAATGAATAAGTTCCTTATTGCGAAAATTTGAATTAGTTTTAGATTTTTTTTAAGTAATATAACAAATTGACAACATATTCAACATACTTTATACATAAAAAAATTCATTCTCTCATCAATAAACCCATGCATCACAGGGTACTATCTATATAATATTATATAAAAGAAGGTTTTGCCACGTAAATTGATGTCATGTGACAACACCATATTAATTCTTTTCCCGCCGAAATGAAGACGATTTTATTTTTATTTTTTATTCATAAAAACAAATTGTTATATTTAATTGTAGCAATTAAGATGTGTATAATAAGTATGTCTTCTTATTACATTAATCACTTAATCCATCAAATCTTAAATTAATTTTGACTCTATCATAAAATATAAAAAATAATCAATCTATTATTTAATTAGGTTTATTATAATAAATATTTTATTCTATTAATGATTCTAATAATATTTAACAATATATTATGAAAAATTATCACTCAATTTATTTCATTCCTCCTTTAATATTTTTTATTATAAATTTTAGCTAATAATATATCTTTTTATAGGTGATATGTATATTTTTTTTAACTAATTTGTTTTTTTAATGCAATTTTGATTAATCAAAATAAAAAATCACAATTTAATTTTTTTTATATTAACAATTTTTATATTAATTGTAATACGATGGTATGATCTTATTAATTGTAAATATCACAATTCTATTAGTATTTAATAATAAATATTCTATTCTTAATTCTATTAATATTTACTAATAAATATTTTATTCTATTAACATGTAATAATAATATAAATCCTAAACCTTTTAATTCATAAAAATATATAATTATAGGTTATTACAATGAATATAATAGAAAATAATAATAAAAATAGTGACAACGTTGTCACTATTTTTTTCTGACATATCAATTGATTATTTTATTTTTTAATTTCATAGGTGATTGCAATTAGAGTTGCTAAAAAAAACTGATTTAAAAAAAAATAACTATAACTAGTATTAACTAGTTATAAAATAACTGGTTATATATAACCAATTATAAAAAAAAATACTTGTTTTATTTTTTCAAGTTAAAATACAGTTATCTATTTTTATTAAAGATTTGGTTATGATAATACTTGGTTTATAACCAGTTATTTCAAGTTTAACTTATTTCTCACTGAGTTAAACACAAAAAGAAGTACTCGACAATCAGGCGAATCCTCTCCCATTAAATATAATTGGAGAGTCTCCAATTTGAGAAAGGCATGCAGTTGGATTAAATGTGCGGCTGGGATTCCCTCAACTAAACTCACCGTTTTACTAAAACCTCTCAGACCTTTCTCCCCTAAACTCACCGTTTCACTAAAAAAAAGGCTCAAACCCTAATTTTCATTTTTCCCCATTCCAAATCGCGACTCCAGCTATCCGTGGGAGAACGACAAAGTTATTTGGAAGTCCTCTATCTGCTCGTGTTCTTCATTGAAGTCTGATTCTGATGCGCATCGCACGTTGCCGTTCTCTTCCGGCGTGTTCCACACCCCAAAATATGAATAATGATATTTCTTCAAGAACATCATAGAGACCCAATTCTTCACTGAGAATCCATGAGCTCCCCTCTTCATCGTTATAAATATTTTACAATCCATGTTAATGGAATTTTGGTATGCTATATTTATGTTACAATTGATATAGCTGAATGGTTCTTCTAAAGTCTGATTATTTTTGCGGAGAATGAGTCATGACATATGTATAACGGAGACACTTGCTGCCAAGGAGAATGAGTTTGTCGGAAAAAATGAAAAGAAACAAAGACACGTTCATTAGAAAAGCGTTTATGGGAGCCTTTTTTTTAAAAAAAAAAACACAACAACAATAATTGGACTTGGCACGTGTTTTACTAACTGGATTTGAGGTTTATTTTATTGAAATGGTGAGTATAGGGGAGAATATATCCCAGCCACTCATCTCATCCAACAGCTGCAAATACGCTAATTGGAGACTTCCAATTATTTTTGATGGGAGAGGATCCATTCCCGACAATAAGACTCCTTCTTCATACCTTAACTCAATCAACCAAAATCTTTTTTTAATAATGGAGCCACATTGCCTTATGGTTATTGCACCTGACGGTTAGTGCAACTCGTCATCGGGTCTTCGTTTTAATCTTACCAAAACCTTTTTCTTAAATTCTTATTTTCAAAATTTATTTAAATCATTATTTTTTTTAACTAACTTGTCATTTCACTTTTTTTTTTTAAATCTTTTATGATATTTGATATTTTTTAATGTTTCAAAATTTTATATTCACTTTTTGGGTTAAATATGTTTTTGGTCCTCCAAAAATATATTAGATTTGATTTTAGTCCTTTGAAAAAAAATTCTTTGCATTTAATCCCTAGAATTTTAGAAACACTTTATTTTAGTCCTTTTCTTAACTGTTAAGAGGTAGGAGACAGTTCAGTGAGCGGATTCGATAGGGATGATCAGCTGAATTAAACAGTTGCATCGGCTCCGAATGGAACATATCCATCATAGGAACATTGTTTTTTTCCAACCTGCTATTTTATTACTTTTTTTATTTTAATTAGTTAATTTAATTCTATTTTTAATATTTTTAATTAGGCATGCTAAATCACTTCAAAATCGCTAGTTTAGATGACCATGTGATCACATTTAACTGTAGAAGCAAATAGAGTTAAGAAAATGACTAAAATTTGGTATTTCTAAAATTTTGGGGATCAAATACGAAGAAAAAAATTCAAAGGACTAAATTCAAATTCTTTATATTTTCGGAGGACTAAAAATATATTTAATCCTTACTTTTTTACAAGTCATTTTTCCAATTTTTTTTCTAAATAAATACTAATTACAGTTCAATACATTTTAATAACACATACTTTTACATTTTAATAAAAATCAGTTTTTTTAAAACTAGTAAAATAACCATTTATATAACCAATTATTTATTCATAACCGGTTATATAACTGGTTTTAGTTATAATTGGTTACATATTCATAACCAGTTATATAATCGATTTTTAAAAGCAATAACTGATTATGCGAAACTATAACCGGTTATACAAAACTAGTTATGATTATAGTTATAATAACCACTTATAATTTGGTATTTAATAGTTATGGTTATGGTTATTAGAATAACCAAGCCATGAACAACCCTAATTGCAATAAATATACTCTAATTGAATTAATAAATTAAATCATTAAATATTATATATATTTTGGTTTTATATAACATGGTAATCAAATTATTAAATTTTATGTAATATTTTTGGTAATTACAGTAATCAATTATTAAGTAATCAATTTTCCATTTTTAATTCATAAAAAATATATAGTTATATTAATCAAGGTAATTATAATAAGATTTTCATTATTTGAACATTCAAATTGATAACACAAAATATATTTTAATTCAAATTAATTGATAACACACACACACACACACACACACACACACACACACACACACACACACACATATATATATATATATAATATTCTTATTTAAATTTATAATTTATAATAAATTAAAATTTAAAAAATCTTGTAATATTTTAGATGAATTCATCTATAAACATCAGCATGTTGTTGCTTTTCATTATCATCATTTCTTTTTCAATAGTCAATTGCTAATATAATTTCTTCCCTACTTTTTATTCAATTTCAATGAAGAGACTAATACAAGCAAAAAACACTTATCTATCAATATTTATTTCTTTTTTTTTCTTCGTACATTTTATCTTTTTATCATCTTTCGTTTGATTCATCTTTTTTCATTTAAGTAACTTTATGTCTCTTTCTATGATTTTTTTTATATATTTTTATCCAACATATGATATTTAAACTTTACTTGCTAACCTTTTTTTTTATTACAGTTTACACATTTGGAGATGAAACAAAGGACTTAAAAAGAGAATTTAAAAATGAAATAGAATTTTTATCATTTTGAAAATCAAACTTACTCAATCTTTAGATCCTAAACCAAGCATTATGACTATTTTCAATCACTTTTCTCTAAAAAAATAAATTATTTTTTATTATATAAAATAATTTTTTTACTAATAAGTTAATGTCATGTGACATTAATAAGTTAACTAATAAGTTAAAATAAATTCAAGTCAGAATTTTCACTTCTTAATTTATTTATTACTTAGTAACAAATTTAATTTAAGCATTTAATTAATATATAAAATTAAATATTAACTTGAATAAATATACTAATTAATAGTTATATAATTAATAATTACTGAATTTAAATTACATTGTACCTATAATTAATAAATATTTTAAAAAAATCTTATTGTTTTCCAGTGTGAATCATATCACAAATCAATAATAAATTTGTTTATTTTTAACCTCACTTAGATCTAATTTTTTAGATGCCTTTAATATTGTTCTCATTAATTAATTTTAATATTAATTCTATAAATAAATAATTGAGTTAAATCAAATCAAATTCTACTTAAAATTATTCATACTCAAAATATCACTAATAAAAACGTTTGTATAAACATAAATTAAAAAAAGCAGAATTTGTATATAAATCATCTATATTTTAAATTAATATTTATCAATTTTTAATCTAATTCAAATTCAAATTTAACCAAAATTGTAACAAAAAAAAGTATATAAAAAATTACTTGAATAATTCAAAAGTAATTTAAACCATTTTTTTCTAATTTTAAAAGTAACATTAATATTAAATTAAATTATGACTAAATTAATCAAATATATAAATTGCTATTTATTATACCAAATACAAGTTTTACTAATAGGCTAATATCATGTGACAAACACTAAATTTATTCCTTTTTCATTTATTTTTGAGTTAAAAGAATGAAATTTGACAATCAACTTCTAATTTTTTTTAACATATTATTTTATATTTAACATATTTAAATATAAACATATTTTTTTATCATTAAATATAAACATATTAATATAGTAATATACTAATTTGGTAGTTATGATATTAGAATAAATTTAATATTTGTATTATAATCCTAGAATGAATATTATAATAATATTTGCGGTATTATAAGTATTATTCACTAATGAATATATTTAGTATTTATATTCAGTATTAAAAGTATTATATTCATTTTTTAGTGTTAGAATATTTATTTTTTCTTCTATAAGTATAATATTATATATTATTTGAAAATTATCATTAAAATAAATTTTATTCACTAAAATATTTTTTTAATATTTTTAAACTATTTAATATTGTATGTTTATGTTTTTATTTATTTATATTATCATTAAATTAATTTATTTTATAAAAATATTTGTATTGGATGAGATAACAAATTTTAAAAACTATTTAGTAAAAACATTTAAATTTTTTCATTTTATTTAACCCCAACCCATTGGTTCAGAGACTGATTATATCGTTCCTGTAACGACCCACCTTCGTTACATATCTAACATCTTAAGATTCTATTTCATTAAATTTTAAAAACTCTCTAATTGGTTTATTGATAAAATATTGGAGAATTTTTCCACGATTCCCAAAACCAACAAATAAAATTTCAAGCTCAAATTATAAACATCTCTTTTATAAGCTTAACTAACTAAAACTATGCGTACATACATTTTTCACATGATAAATGCAAAATACCCCTAAACTAGTCCATTCTATACATAAGACCAAACAAAGGAAGGGAAATAAATGATTGTGTCTTCAATCCCTCGTAAGCTCTATCTGCAATATCTCCAAGAGGAAGATCCACCTACACTCCATCTGCTCCCCCGAACACAATTCAAGATCATCACAGTCACAACCACATGTGCCACACGCAAGGGTAAGCTCACCAAAACAAAACCATACATATACAAATAAATAGATTCCAAATAAGGAAAAAGGAAGAAAACTAAACTTTACATACTTTGAAAATATATTACATAATAGCTAGTAATCTTTATACAAAACTCGGTTTATATAAAAGTTATCTCACATTGTTCATCAATAACCAACATCAGACAACAACGTCATAACGTCATTATCTCAATTAATGCATACCACATAATCTTAATATAAATCTTCAACTATCATCAATGACATAGTTCCATAACCAATTATCACCATGAATCATCAACATCATGAATTACATTTAAACATTAGTATCACAATCCTCATCATAATTCAAATCACCAAAATCCATCATCATAACTTATGTACGTCACAAACCACTAGAGAACCTCAAATACCAAACACTGACTCTACTCCATGGAGGTTCAACATCATATGAGTAGTCCCCCATAAGCCCCATCCCCTAACATAGTCTCACTATCTGACCATTTAGGGAGTTTCTTGGGTTGACCCTATAGGGGAAGTGTGGTTTTATCGAAAATAGACAAGTGTGGGTAATGGCTTTCCTCTGTAGGTTTGCAAGACTTACATCTATAGGGATTCGCCCACTCGTCTATTCTATAGGCCCAATCCCGTTAGCCACCACGAAAACCCCCAACACTAGGTTGAGAGCCCACCAAGCACCCTCAACTTACATGCCTACTCATATGCTTATGCACCAACTGTGCATCCACCATATTCCAATGGCAAAACATATTTGGAGTCCCTTGCAGTCTTAGATACAACACCTCCATACCTGCCATCTCCAATGGCCTGACTTAAGGGTCCAAATACATCTCAACAAACCACAACCACGACAACAGTCCATTCCCTATACACTAGAGAGGTCACTAAACCTCTTGGAAAGTAGTTCTCAACACTCTGACACGCCATTCGGAGTCAAAACAGAGGGGTGGTACTCGGGAAGATATCCTACTAGGCGAGACCCCCGGGTCGCTTTAGTGGGCCAGAGTTCTAGCGTATAACTCACCCTCCCAAGTATACCATTTTCCAATAAAAACCTTCCCAAAGGACATAGCTAACCCTCCAACATATAGGGACAGTTACAATACAAGAATATCATTCATCATCATCATCTCATCAAAACATATATATCTCAACCAATAACAGGATAATCTCAACAATAAAGACATTCTCTCAAAGATAAACTTACTACATTTGCTTAA
The DNA here is from genome assembly GCA_026413185.1 of Pueraria montana var. lobata. Classification (NCBI taxonomy): domain Eukaryota; kingdom Viridiplantae; phylum Streptophyta; class Magnoliopsida; order Fabales; family Fabaceae; genus Pueraria; species Pueraria montana. The sequence goes on from CM048656.1 coordinate 46,951,411, forward strand.
ACATTTATAAGATTAATAGTATCTACATTCCTATTTCGATAATCATATCTCAAACAATTACATAACATCCATCATATCATCGATTCACTAATCATGTACTCATCACATTTATGAACCCATCCCCAGTTCCCTAAGCAAAGTAAGACTTTCCACACCTTGAATTCTTATAATCATCTCACCAAAACCGCATATTAATATGAATTACATCATCTCAACTTATAATCAACTTTAACATAATTATAAAAACTCATAATAACATTTTATATGCACTTAGAATTGTTTTGGAAACTCTCAAGAAAGCATTTAGGGTAAAATAAAACATTCAGCCTTAATTTAGCTTAAGCTAGAAAATTTAGCTTAAGCCAAAAAGTTACCTTAAGCTAAAAATTTTAGCTTGAGCTAAATTTGTGCAGTCCCAATTCTATCGAAGTTTAGCTTGAGCTCAAAATTTTAGCTTCAGTTAAATTCGCGCAGACCCAATTCTATCAAAATTTAGCTTGAGCTACAAATTTTAGCTTAAGCAAAAACTGCGAATTCTGCAACAACATTTCTTCGAAAATCTGAGCTTTCAACCCTTTTAATGACTACCTAACCATCCAAACTCACAATAAACACATAAGTAATCAACCCTTAAGGTTCTGAACACTAAACCCCAACAAAATAACCCAAGATTCAAACCAAACAACTCAAAATCATCATAAAACAAGAAAAATGGGTGAGTTTCCCTTACCACAACCACCTCCAAGCTAGCTTTTTAAGAAGAAGAAGAAGATCTTGAGCTCAATCAAAGGGCTTTCTCAAATCTTTTGCACCGCCACATCATACTCATGGAACATAAACCAAAAACAACACTCGATAAAGGGTTCTACATCAAAATCCATTATGGGTCACCCCAAGGAAAGAAAAGAGAAAAGAAATGGAGCAAAGAGATCAAAGGAGGAAGGAGGAGAGATTACCCACTGCCTAACAATCAAAAGGGCTCTAGGGAAGAAGGAAACAAGCCATTGTGTAGAAGCTCACACTCCAAACTCAAGAGGGAGAACAGGAACTTGGAGAGTGTAACGTTGTGGTTTTCCTGATTGTATGATTAAGTGTTTGATTACTAATGCAAGAGCAAATTAAATTTAAATTATGTTGATTGATATAATAATTAACTTAAGTTCTATGTTTTGTTATGTGCCATAGTGTTATTGTGAGATTTTTGGGACTTTTATGTAAATCCCTTGAGTTGTAGAAAAAAAATATAAGAGAAGGGGGTGTCCTTAGAGGAAGTATAGGTGCGAAAAGTAAAAATTCTAAATAAAACCCAAGCTTTGAACGTGCAAAGCTTCACTTCTCTCATTTCTTCCATTTTCTTCTCCCTCTCAAAGCTTCTCTTTTCCTCTCAAGAGATTGGGTTTTTGAAATTCACTTAAAGAGGACTTTGTTTCCTTAATCCCAAGAGCTTCTTTGATTGATTTCTAGTTGGTAAGTACCCCTCTTCTTCTCCTTTGGTCTCTTAACTTCTTTTTCCTTCTCCCACCAAGTAGACATGAAATGGGTCTCATGTAGAATCTTGGTTGGTGGGTTAAAATTTGATTGAAGCTTGTTTTGTTGTTGGTTTAGGTTCCTCCTAGTAGATTCTATAGCACAAATTGGGGAAGGATCACTCAAGAACCTCAAATTTCTCCTCCTAGTTTCTCTTTTAAGAAATTTCAAGAGTATAGGGTAAGGGAAGCTTCCTTGTGAATTCTATTTTCAATTTAAGTGTGGTTGAGAGTTAGGGGGCTCAACCACATACAACATGCATGCCCCTCTTGTTGTTTATGTTGTGTTGCTTAGTGTTTGAACTTGAGATATTGATGGAATAGGTTGGGAACCCTTTGGCAGTGGCTGTGTGGGATTTGCATGTACTGTCTTTGGATTGTTTTAATCTTTGAAATTGATTGGCAAGGCTCCTAAAACAAAGGAGACCATGCCCAAATTTTCTTGAAATTATCTGGTAAGCTTTGCATGTGAAAATCAAACCACAAAATAAAGTGGCAATGACTGTTTGGTTCTTCCAACTCTGTATAGTCCCCACGGTTTTGTGATTTTTGGAAGATTTAACAGTTGTTTTTTCATGAAATTTGTTTTGAATGAAAATAGACACAAAATGGAGCAACTTTTATTTTGACACTGTGTCAAGATAACTTCTTTTTGAGGCTCATCCGTGACCCACAATGTGGTTGTTCTGTTTTTGGTGTTCTGTTGGAACATGTCTCAGTTTTTTCCAATTTACACTTGTGTACTTATCTTTTCTTTTTCAAGTTTGTACCATTAAAAACTAGACAAAACAAGATTTTTAACCATATAAATTACGAAAATTATCATGCACAACTTCTAAATTAACTTTTTGAAAAGGAACAGGGCAAGGGTTTGGAGCTCTGTTTGGAGTCCAAAATTTAGGCTGTTAGAGAAAATTTAACTAGGAACAATTGGGAATGAATTTGAAGACATGGGATACCATTTTTGAAATACCAATGTGTTACCTTTATCCTGTAAAATTTCCAGCTCAAAACAAGTTTCGTAAGTGTTAGAAAACTTAATTTCTTTGAGCCATGTTCACTGTAAAGTCAAATTCGGTACTATCAACTTGTAGGAATTTTAGAAAATTCTCTAGATGTCTATTTTAAGATAGTGGTATCATAGCTAGTCACATCTTTTGAACAAACCTATGGGGATAGGTCTGTTATGTTGTTGCTGTGTGTGATTATTATGATGGGTATAAGGCTTTAGCTAAGGTTATTCTCTAACTTGGTTTGTTCCTATGTTAGGATGGTGAGACCACCTAGACCTTCTCCTCCTCTTCCATCTGATATGGCCCATGCTATAGAGGTCATGGCAGTTGCAATGCAACAGCAGAGTACCACCGTGGCTCATCAACATCAAGCAGCTTTGGCACAGCTTGAGGCCACTCGAGTTGCTACCCAAGCAGCTCAAGCAGCAATTCCACCTGAATATCAAGGGTTACCTAAATTCAGGAAGAATGATCCCCCACAATTCAAAGGAGACTCTGATCCAAATGTAGCTGACCACTAGATTATGGAGCTAGAGAAGATCTTTAGGGCAATGGCATGTCCAGAAGATAGGAAGGTTACTTATGCCACTTATATGTTAGCCGACGAAGTAGAGTTCTAGTGGCATGGAACTTGACAAATGATGGAAGCACGTGGAGAACCCCTTACTTGGTGAAACTTCAGGGAGTGCTTTCTGGAGAGGTATTTTCCAGATAGTGCTAGATATGCCAAGGAAGTTGAATTCATGAAGTTAGAGCAAGGCAACATGGCAGTTCATGAATATGCAACTAAGTTTAAACACTTAGATCATTTTTATTCTCAAACTACTACTGAAGCTTGGAGGTGTAGGAAATTTGAAGAAGGCTTGAAGCAAGAGGTGAAGCGGATGGTTATCCCTATGGCTATTAGGGAGTTTCCTGCATTAGTAGAGAAGGTGAAGACTGTGGAATGCCTGGAGGGTGGTAGTAGAGTAATCAGGACTCATGGTGATGGATCCTCTGGTAATAGGAAGGGGAGTTTTCATAAGAAACCTTATTCTAGACCCCAGCAAATGAGACTGAGCTACAACTGGACTTCCCCAGCAAATAAGAAACCTTCCTATTACCAGTGGATCCATCACCATGAGTCCTGATTACTTTACTACCACCCTTCAAGCATTCCACAGTCTTCACCTTCTCTACTAATGCAGAAAACTCCCTAATAGCCATAGGGATAACCATCCGCTTCACCTCTTGCTTCAAGCCTTCTTCAAATTTCCTACACCTCCAAGCTTCAGTAGTAGCTTGAGAATAAAAACGAGCTAAGTGTTTAAACTTAGTCGCATATTCATGAACTGCTATGTTGCCTTGCTCTAACTTCATGAATTCAACTTCCTGGCATATCTAGCACTATCTGGAAAATACCTCTCCAGAAAGCTCTCCCTGAAGTTTCCCCAAGTAAGGGATTCTCCACGTGCTTCCATCATTTGTTGAGTTCCACGCCACCAGAACTCTGCTTCGTCGGCTAACATATAAGTGACATAAGTAACCTTCCTATCTTCGAAACATGTCATTGCCCTAAAGATCTTCTCTAGCTCCCTAATCCAGTGATCAGCTACATATGGATCAGAGTCTTCTTTGAATTGTGGGGGATCATTCTTCCTGAATTCAGCTAACCCTTGATATTCAGGTGGAATTGCTGCTTGAGCTGCTTGGGCAGCAACTCGAGTGGCCTTAAGCTGTGCCAAAGCTGCTTGATGTTGATGAGCCATGATGGCACTCTGCTGTTGCATTGAAGCTGCCATCACCTCTATAGCATGGGCCATTTAGGCCATATTAGATGGAGGAGGAGGAGGAGGTCTAGGTGGTCTCACCATCCTAACATAGGGCCAAACCAAGTTAGAGAATAACCTTGGCTAAAGCCTTATACCATCATATCAATCACACACAGCAAAAACATAACAGACCTATCCCCATAGGTTTGTTCAAAAGATGTAACTAGCTCTGATACCACTATTGGAAAATAGACATCTAGAGAGTTTTCTAAAATTCCTACAAGTTGACAGTACCGAATTTGACTTTACAGTGAACATGGTTCAAAGAAATTAACTTTTCTAACACTTACCAAACTTGTTTTGAGCTCGAATTTTTACAGGATAAAATTAACACATTGGTATTTCAAAAATGGTATCCCATGTCTTCAAATTCTTTCCCAATTGTTCCCAGTAAATTTTTCTCTAACAGCCTAAATTTCAGACTCCAAACAGAGCTCCAATCCCTTGCCCTGTTCCTTTCCAAAAAGTTAATTTGGAAGTTGTGGATTATAATTTTCATAATTTATATGGTTAAAAATATTGTTTTGTCTAGTTTTTAATGGTACAAACTCAAAAAAGAAAAGATAAGTACACAAGTGTAAAATTGGAAAAAACTGAGACATGTTCCAACAGAACACTAAAAACAGAATAGCCACATTTTGGGTCGCGGATGAGCCTCAAAACGAAGTTATCTTGACACAGTGTCAAAATAAAAGTTTCTTCATTTTGTGTCTATTTTCATTCAAAACAAATTTCATAAAAAACCAACGGTTAGATCTTCCGAAAATCATAAAACCGTGGGGACTGTACAGAGCTGGACGAACCAAACAGTCACTGCCACTTTATTTTGTGGTTTGATTTTCACATGCAAAGCTTACCAAATAATTTCAAGAAAATTTGGGCATGGTCTCCTTTGTTTTAGGAACCTTCCCAATCAATTTCAAAGATTAAAATAATCCAAAGATAGTACATGCAAATCCCACACAGCCACTGCCAAAGGGTTCCCAACCCATTCCATCAATATCTCAAGTTCAAACACCAAGCAACACAACATAAACAAGAGGGGCATGCATGCTGTATGTGGTTGAGCCCCCTAACTCTCAACCACACTTAAACTGAAAATAGAATTCACAAGGAAGCTTCCCTTACCCTATACTCTTGAAATTTCTTAAAAGAGAAACTAGGAGGAGAAATTTGAGGTTCTTGAGTGATCCTTCCCCAATTTGTACTATAGAATCTACTAGGAGGAACCTAAACCAACATCAAAACAAGATTCAATCAAATTTTAACCCACCAACCAAGATTCTACATGAGACCCATTTCATGTCTACTTGGTGGGAGAAGGAAAAAGAAGTTAAGAGACCAAAGGAGAAGAAGAGGGGTACTTACCAACTAGAAATCAATCAAAGAAGCTCTTGAGATTAAGGAAACAAAGTCCTCTTTGAGTGAATTTCAAAAACCCAATCTCTTGAGAGGAAAAGAGAAGCTTAGAGAGGGAGAAGAGAATGGAAGAAATGACAGAAGTGAAGCTTTGCACGCTCTGGGATTTATTTAAAATTTTTACTTTTCGCACATATACTTCCTCTAAGGACACCCCTTTCTCTTATATTCTTTTTTCTACAACTCAAGGGATTTACGTAAAGGTCCCAAAAATCTCGCAATAACACTATGGCACATAACAAAACATAGAACTTAAGTTAATTATTATATCAATCAACATAATTTAAATTTAATTTGCTCTTGCATTATTAATCAAACACTTAATCATACAATTAGGAAAACCACATCGTTACAAAGAGGAAGGAAGAAAAGTGAGAAATGAGAGAAGGAGAAGAGGCTTGCTACGGTTAAAGCTGTGGGAGTATTTTAAACTTTTGATATTTGCACCTTAACATTCTCTATCTACACTCCTCTCCCTTAACTAATAACACCCATGTATATATGCAACATCCAATTAGCATAAAAAAAAAAAAAAAAAACTCTTTAAACATCCAACAACACATAAACAATTTACTCCATTTCATTAATTATCCCATTAAATAACATAATTTAAATTTAATTTCTCTTATATCTTAAATCCAATACTTAATCATACATTATGAAAAATCACAGTGTTACAGTTCCCCACGTGTGAATGCAGTGGGGCCTTAAGTAACTTTTTTTCTTTTTTGATGGAAACATTTTAAAAAATAATATTTACAAGATGTAATATAATTTTTTATTATTAATATTTTTATTAAATTTATGTCTATATTTAAGTTATATACAAATGAAAAAATATTTTTAAAGATAATAGGTGTTTAGACAATCATTTATATAAAGTAAAATGATATGAGACATGTATAAATATAAAATTATCTGAATATATATATATATATATATATATATATATATATATATATATATATATATATATATATCTACTAAAATATACTTATATAAAAAAATTTAAAAAAATTAAAAAACATAATAGTATAAAAAATATAGATTGTAAACTTAATACCCATGCAGGGCACTGGTTGTTATGCTAGTTTTATTATATTTTACAATTTATGTTATGAGTAAATCACATTTAAGGTCTCCTTGACCTCCACTACAAAATTTGCATCCCCTAATAAGATATATATACTTTAGGACCTTGTTAGGTTCTAAGACCTTGGACGATGTCCAACCCCTCGAATTTTGGTTTTGATGATAATAACTAAAGGATAAATTTGAAGTATCTAATAATCTAGTTTGAGTGTTATGGGATTTACATCGTCCAATCCCGCAATGGTATTGTATCTCTCAAACCTGGACTCTATGTTTTAATAAAGTGAGCGTCCAAATGTGTTTTATAAGAAACCTACAGGCAGCGTCCAATGCTCCTGTGAGAGCAAGCGTCCAACGGTTGAATAACACTCACTGTTGTTACTATCTTGAAAATACGCTTTCTATGATATAAGGCAACGTTCACTCTCTCATATTTTAACATGCCATTCTGTTTGATCTTTTCAAATAGTACTGAACAGGAAAAGAAGAAGCTTCTCTCTGCAGAAAAAGTACGAGTAGGAGAGGCGCTAAAAGTACGGCTGTCACTTCCATCACTTCACTCTAAGTCAAAATGTGACAACGGCCATATGCTACAGAAAGAATCGCTCTTGGAAAAGGAACAGATTCCTCAACGGATATCTTTCAACAAGCTTCCTATATATAGAAGAATGAGCTCACATATCAGATTGACGATTTTTGAAAAAGAGCTGAATCCCTGTCAAAACGACTGGACGATCATAAGCGAAAAGAGCATTCATCTTAGCTTTGCTAAGCGAGTCTATATACTCATTCTTATTGTAATATCCTCTCAGTGAGAGTTAAATTTTACATACAATATCAAACAATTCTGTTTGGAAAGCCAGGAGTGGCTTAGTGTTAAAGAATACTTGGTTTTTGTGTTTAATCTCAAGGGGAGATTAAGGGTGTGCCAGAAGTGGCCTAGAGAATACTTGTAGCCAGAAGTGGCAAGGTTAGAATACTTGAGAGTAATCAGATTTTGATTAGTAGAACCCTTCAAAAGTTTTTGAAGGAGAACTGGACGTAGCTCAGTTGAGTGAACCAGTATAAAACTACGTATTCTATTCTCTCGCCTTCTAGCTTACTTGCATTTCTTTTAAACTATCTCTTCAACATACTACGAAAAAGTTTCTATACACCTTTTTATCTAAGTTTATCTATTACGTGTATTTAAACGAAAAAGAAGAAGAGTAGTTTCTTTGGTCTGTTGTTTTAATCGGCTGGACGATAGCTCGTTCTTTCTGTTTTACTAAGTTTCTGTAAAACGTAAAGATACACTATCTTCACATTGGCTAAAGTTTTCCAAAGAAAATTTAAATACACTATTCAACCCCCCTTCTAGTGTATTTCTCTACATTTCAGTTGGTATCAGAACTCGACCTCTTGGGTTGAGTTCTTAACAGTACAGAGGAAAGATCCTGAGAAAGATGGAAAACGAAGGACAAGCTGTGAACAGACCACCACTCTTCAAGGGTGTCAAATATGACTACTGGAAACAAAGAATGATAGCATTCTTTGAATCTAGCCATATTGACATGTGGGAAGTTGTGGAGATGGGCGATTATATTCCACTTGATCCAAGCCTCAACGAAATCCCAAAGGCTAGATGGACGGAAGAGCAAAAACAAAGATTTTATCTCAACTCCAGAGCCAGAAACATCATCATGTGTGCACTAAGCGAACAAGAATACAACAAGGTGCACAGTCTCAAAAGCGCAAAACAAATGTGGGACACTCTTGCATTAACATATGAGGGTTCCACTCAGGTAAAACGTAACAAACTCAGTCTCCTTACTCGTCAATATGAGTTGTTTAGTATGGAAGAAAACGAGGACATACAAAGTATGTTTGGACGGTTTCAAACCATACTAAATGAACTTAGAGCACATGGTAAAGATTATAATAACTATGAACATATTGACAAAATTCTAAGAAGTTTGCCTAGGAAATGGAGACCACAGGTTACAGCTTTGAGAACAAAGAAGGAACTGGACGATATGTCCTTAGAAGAACTCGTGGGAACCCTCAAGGTGCATGAACTAGAACTGCATCAAGATAGTGATGGTAAGAAAAATAAGTCTCTGGCGCTCAGCGTCCAGAAGCCAAGGAAAGCATCATCGTCCAAAGCCATGCAAGCTGAAACATCATCAGACGAACAATATGAAGATGATGACTCAGACGAGAATGATGAACTATCCTTTATATCCAAAAGGATACATGCTATGTGGAAAAAGAAAGGTGGATCCAGATGGAGAAACCTGAAGAGGAAAGACTTCAAAGAAAAGAAGGAGAAGAGTCCAATCATATGCTACGAATGCAAAAAGCCAGGACACTTCAAATCAGAGTGTCCAGATCTTGACAAAAGCAAGGACAAGAAGAAGAAATTCTTCAGCAAAGGAAAGGGCAAGAAAGTTCTGATGTCCACATGGGAAGACCTGGACGATGACTCATCATCGGACGAGGGAGAAGAGGAGGAAGCACACATATGTCTGATGGCGGACACCTCAACTGATTCCTCTGAGCCAGAAGAAGAAGATGAGGTAGATTTTAATGACTTAGATTCAATTCAAGAAGCTTATCATGAACTACTTTCAAACTCTTCTATCTTGTCAAAGGCCTATAGAACTTTAAAGAAATCATCCAAATCACTTTCAAAAGAAAAAGAAGCTTTAGAAGAAAACGTTAGACAACTGGAAAATGAAAAGGAGGATTTACAGAAAAAGTTTACAGAGCTCTCAAGGCAAAATGAAACTACAAACATGGAGAGGCGAACTCTCTGGAATGATGCTGCTCAAGCCCATAAATCCTATAAGGATTCAAGGGATAGAGAAAGAAATCTTTCCATAGAGATTCGAAATCTCAACGCAGAAAACAAAAGGCTAGTTGAGAAGCTTCTGAAAGTTGAAGCAGATACTTCCTTAAGAGGTCAACCACATGATGTTGTAAAACTTCATGAAGAAATTGACAGCCTAAAGAAGGATCTGTCAAACTTTGTCAAGGGCTCTGACAACCTCAAAAAACTTTTAAAATATGAAGGTTGTAAGAGACCAAATGACAGGTCAGGACATGGATACAAGGGAAAGAAATATATTCATGATGAGGAAACAGATGTTTGCTACTTCTGTGGGAAACCTGGACATATAACGTCCAAATGCAGACACCTGCCTAAGAGGGGAGCATTCAATACCCTTCAAGCTAACAAAAAAGGACCCAAGTCAATCTGGGTACCTAAGGATAAAATTGTTCCTGTTGCAGACATGCTTAACAGCAGGAAAGAAACTCCAATCATGGTACCTGGACAGTGGGTGCTCACATCACATGACGGGAGAAAGGTGTATGTTCCAAAGCCTCCTACCCAAGACTGGTGGGACAGTCACTTTTGGAGGGAATCAGAAAGGGATGATAGCTGGCGTAGGTAAGATTGGTATACCACCCTATCCTTGTATTGATAAAGTTCTTTATGTTAAAGGTCTTAAACATAATCTACTTAGCATAAGTCAATTATGTGACAGTGGATATGATGTTGCCTTTAACAAAGGTGAATGTGCAGTCAAAAACTCTGATGGGTCCCTTCTCTTTACTGCAAAGAGGCAAGGCAATCTGTATAAGACTAAACTTGGGGAACTATCAAGTCAAAATGTATCATGCCTAGTTTCTGTACAAGAAAATCATTGGTTATGGCATAAAAGACTTGGTCATGCAAGCTTGAGGTTAATCTCAAAGCTGAACAGGCACAACCTCGTAAGAGGACTACCAAGTATGTCATATAAAGATGATCTTCTTTGTGAAGCTTGTCAGAAAGGGAAACAAGTGAAAAGTTCATTTCAAAGCAAAAACATTGTTTCCACTTCTAGACCTCTTGAGCTGTTACATATTGATCTGTTTGGACCCACAAGAACAGCCTCGATAAGTGGTAAAAGATATGGATTAGTTATAGTGGACGACTATACTAGATGGACATGGGTCTTATTCCTATCCCACAAAGATGAGTCCTTTAAGACCTTTTATAATCTCTGCAAAAGAGTTCAAAATGAAAAAGGAGTATGCATTACTTCAATCAGAAGTGATCACGGGGGTGAATTCGAAAACGAAAGTTTTCAAAGGTTCTGTGAGGATAATGGTATCCTTCACAACTTCTCAACACCTAGAACACCACAACAGAATGGTGTAGTTGAGAGGAAAAACAGGTCACTTCAGGAGATGGCCAGAACCATGTTAAATCATAATTCAACCCCTAAACACTTCTGGGCTGAAGCAGTGAATACTGCCTGTTATTTACAAAACAGAATCTATATAAGGCCGATATTGAAAAAGACTCCATATGAATTGTGGAAGGGTAGAAGACCCAACATATCCTACTTCCATCCATTTGGATGTCAATGTTTCATTCTGAACACTAAGGATAACCAGGGAAAATTTGATTCTAAGTGTGATGAAGGAACATTGCTTGGATATTCTGAAACTTCAAAGGCGTACAGAGTCTATAACTCTAGAACCTTAGTTGTTGAAGAAGCTATCCATGTGAAGTTTAATGACAACAAGCCTGATAAGGAATTATCAGAGCTAGACAAATCATTTGCAGATCTCAGATTGGACGATGCAAGTAAGTCATCAGATTCGTCCAACCATGATGTCTCAGTTGAAGAATCAAATGCACTACTGGACCGTCCAGTCGAAGAACAAAGAGAACCAACTGGACGCAACTGGCAAATGAAGAAACATCATCCACAGGAGCAAATCATTGGGGATCCAAAAGACAGAGTCAAAACCAGATCTTCACTTCAACAACAGCAAGGTCACGTAGCATTCATATCTCAAATAGAACCTAAGACTGTGGACGATGCCTTAGAAGATGAAGGCTGGGTCAAAGCAATGCAAGAAGAACTTGACCAATTTCAAAAGAACAATGTCTGGAAGCTAGTAGAACTCCCCAACGACAAAGAAGCTGTAGGAGCAAAGTGGGTGTTCAGAAACAAGCTGGACGAAGAAGGTAATGTTGTGATAAACAAAGCAAGGTTGGTAGCAAAAGGTTACTCACAACAAGAAGGTATAGATTATACTGAAACTTATGCTCCCGTTGCACGTCTGGAGGCAATCCGCATTTTACTGTCATTTGTAGCTCATAGCAATATGAAGCTATACCAAATGGACGTAAAAAGTGCATTCCTCAATGGACTCATAAAAGAAGAAGTCTATGTGGAACAACCCCCAGGATTTGAAAGTGATGCTTTTCCAAACCATGTTTTTAAACTCAACAAAGCACTATATGGGTTGAAACAAGCTCCTAGAGCTTGGTATGAAAAACTCAGCATATTTCTGTCAGAAAATGGTTTTTCAAGAGGAAAAGTAGACACTACGTTATTTCGCAAAGACTACTCTTCTGATTTCATTATTGCACAAGTATATGTTGATGATATCATATTTGGTGCCACTAATGAATCTCTCTGTGAAGATTTTGCCAAATTAATGCAAACAGAGTTCGAGATGAGCATGATGGGTGAGCTGAAATTCTTCCTTGGACTCCAAATCAAACAAACTGAAAAGGGAATATATATACATCAGACTAAGTATGTCAAAGAGCTACTAAAGAAGTACAAGTTGGACGATGCAAAACCAATGAAAACACCTATGCATCCAACAACAGTTCTTGGACTGGACGACAACTCAAAGAAAGTAGATAATACTCTATACAGAGGTATGATAGGATCACTCCTGTACCTCACTGCGTCCAGACCTGACACCATGTTCAGTGTATGCTTATGTGGCAGATTTCAATCTGACCCAAGGGAAGTTCACTTAACTGCTGTTAAAAGAATCTTTCGATATCTTGCTGGAACCACTAACCTTGGGTTATATTTCAAAAGGGAGAAAGATTTCAGGCTAATAGGATATTGTGATGCTGATTATGCTGGAGATCGCATTGAAAGAAAAAGCACCAGTGGAGGATGTCACTTCATCGGTGGTAACCTAGTCTCCTGGACATGCAAGAAGCAAGGAACTATTGCTCTGTCCACTGCTGAAGCAGAGTATATCTCAGCTGCAAAATGCTGCTCTCAAATCTTGTGGATCAAGCATCAACTTGAGGACTACAACATATATGAGAGTAACATTCCTATCTTCTGTGATAGTAAAGCTGCCATAAATCTTTCTAAAAATCCCATATTGCATTCAAGGGCCAAACATATAGAAATTAAACATCACTTTATAAGAGACCATGTTCAAAAGGGAACTGTGGAATTACACTTTGTAACCACAGATAATCAGCTTGCTGATATATTCACCAAACCCCTTACTGAAGACAAGTTAATCCTTCTGAGGGACAAACTTGGCATGGCCTCTGTAAAGGAATGATTAACATCTACATGATGCGTCCAATAAAACCATAGCGTCCAAAGGACATGTCGTCCAAGGAACACTAGAGTCATGCACATGCATTACATATATTTCACTTAAGTCCAAAATATGGACGATGTCTTTTTATCTTAGTCTTTTCTCTTGATTCAATTTATCAAAACGGATCGTTTTAAGTATAAGTATGAGCGATTACTCTATGCTGAGTCACCAAAATGCCTGTAACCGTACACAGTTACCCATATCCTTAGCACGTCTCATCATGGCGGGTTTTATGGCGTCAGTTACCTTTTTTCAAATATTCAAAAAAAAAAAAAACAAAACCACTTCATATTCTCCAAACAAAGCCCAAACACCACCATATCAATCCTCTCTGAAAAATCATCAACCTAAACACACTCTCTCTCCTCAGAAACCCCAAAAACCCTCTCAGAAAACCTAAAAATCCAAACTTTACAAGAATGGCAATCTCTACAAACTCAAGCAACTCAGAACTCGACGTCCTCACCTACCCTGAGACTACAGTTGTGTGCCAAGGAGCTGCTACAGTGCACATTGAGCACTTCTTTGACATTGAAGAGCTTGAAAAGTTGGGACTAAACCTGAACGAGAGCCTACTGAAGTGTGGAATCAGAGGCTACTTCAATGAGAACCAGAAAATATTTCCCGAGTTGATCAGAATGTTCTGGAGGAATGCCAAGTTCCAGAGCTCAAGGAAACTCGTGGCCACGATTCTTGGACGAGAAGTGACTCTGTCCATCGAGGCCATAGCAAAGGTAAATGGTTGCATCAGGGAGCAGAACCAGTACAAAACCAACTGGGCCAAGCAGTACGGCGATCACGTTGCGACTGTGCTTTGCAAGTCCAAAACCCCTGAGTCGATGAAGATTGAATACAAGAATCTGTGCGAGGAAGCTAAAATATGGCAGCAGGTGTGCAACAAGAGTATCCTGCACAAAGCTGGGTCTAAGGACTCAGTCACAGACTTACACAAGTTTGTGATATTCCATCTGATGGAAGGCATTCCCTTCAATCTCCCTCACATCATCTACGTCAATATCGTGAGGATGATGAAGTCTGTGGGTGGGAATGATGACATTTTCTACGCCGCCCTGATGAACAGGATCTTCTGGGATCAGAAGATTTATCAACGCTTCTTTGATGAATTGGATGCAGAAGCCCACGAAGCCATAGTGAAGAAAGGGCCAATAGTGGCAACACAACAGTTGTTTGGTGAGCCCAACATAAGGCCAATGAAGATCAAGCTAACAGCCAAGGTCTTAAGGGACCTGGACGAGGACACCATCAACAAACAACGGCATGAACAGAGCAAGATCATCTCTAATGATGAAGAAGAAGAGATTGATCTTCTGGGCATTGGTAGAAAAATCAAAAGGCTGATGGAAGAACAGCAGGGCAGAAAGATCACACGCCAAGCATCTCAGATGCATGAGGAAGACGCTGAGAAGGAAAGAAGAACCAAGAAAAGGCATGCTGAGACATCTGTTGCTCAGTCACCAGCAGGGAAGCGTCCAAGGACTGATACGTCCAAACCTGTTCAAGACGAGAAGCGTCCAAAGGCAGCACCAGTGAAGGTTGCCCCAGAAAAGCAAAAGGTACGAAAGCTTCAATTACTGGACGACTCTGAAGATGATGACCAGATCCCAATTGGTCAGATCATGAAGCAGGCAGAGGAGACAGAGGGTCCTCAGCAAAAGAAGCAGAAGGCACAACCTGCTAAAACACTTCCTTTTCTTGACAAAGTGCCAAGACGGGTAAAGACTCAGGCTATAAGGCCAAAGAGGATTGCAGTGCTACCATCGTCCTCTCAAGACACCGACAATGTATCCACCAGCACCCCTCTACCAACAACATCAGGTGCTCCATCCACATCAGCAAGCCAGCAACCACCTCTTTGCTTGGACCTGTCCAAGTTTGTGCGTCCAAGAGATGCATGGAGGGATACATGGTCCCCATGGACTATCCCCCCCAAGCAGAAAACAAAAGAAGAGAAAGACAGAGAATGCTTCCCGGTTGCATTCCTCACATGCAATGAGCAGAATTTCTGCAAAGAAGGTGATATGATCCAGAGGCCTCTACAAGAGCCTCTGAAGCGGCATTATACAACTGCCTCAGCACCTGAGTGGACGAGGTATGTTTGCACTGAACCTTTGTCAGCTGCTTATTATGCTATGCCCAAAGGAACGATCATCAGCAATCCTCTGCCCAATTGGATGAGAGAAGTGTACCCACACTTAGTACGCATGCCTTATCCTTACATCTGTCCAACTGGAACTCAGCAGAGAGTGCGTCCAGCAGCGGAAAATCTGCAGAAGCCAGAGGTGGAAGTTGCCTCTCGTTTCACCAAGACGGTTGCGGAGCAGAAAGGAAAGGCTCCAAGGAAAAAGAAGGCACCGTCCAAGAAGTCTTCTGCTAACAAAGATATTGAGCTGGATGCAGAATTGCAATTGGCAATTAAAGAAAGTCTGGACCCGTCAGTAACGCAGCAGCATCCAGACGCAGGGTGGGTCAGGGATGTTCAAATCTGGACTCCAATCACAAAGTTCCTGCCTCTACCAGCTGGAACTCCAGTGCTAAACTTCCAGCCAGGCGACTTTGATGATCTTGGAAAGCTTCTACAACAGATGTACATTCCAAACCAAGCAATCGCCTACCCACCAAACATGCACATAAGCCGCGCGATAGAAATAAAGTTCGTACCAGACAGAGTATGTCCTAGACTACCTATATATGATGCTGGTCACAAGAAAGGCTTCAAATTCTACGGCATTGAGATGCCCAACAGGGAAGAGAAAGTTGAAACCCTGCAAAAATCCTCTCACACCTGGGGTCATTTATTTGATAAGTCTGGTAAGCTTACGCGTGAACTTGGAACCTTTGATTCCATAACCTTTTGGCGCCAGATATTATGGAACGATTCCCAGCAAGCCTCATCCTCAGGCAGTTCCAAGGATGACTTTGTTCATCCCCCTCATGGTATAGAAGTGCTGCGTCCAGTCAAGACTCACCATTTCTCAGACACATTTGCCTGCTTTCTGAAGGATTCAGATGATTATCTGGAGTTGATGAAGACTTTGCCAACAATCAGAAGCAACAAAGTGTTTGACCTCAGAACACTGGATCGCACGGAGTTTGTGGAGGAACTCCAAACTCTACATGAGGAGTACCAAGCAGAAGAACCCGCCGCAGCAGTAGAACAAGCTCGTCTTGAGCAGCTGGCTTTTGAGGAAGCTGAGACCGCAACCATGGAAAAGAAAGATACGGTTGCTAAGTCAAAGGCTACACAGGCAGAACTGGATGAAGCATCTGCCAAAGTGACAAAGGTGCTAGCTCATCTTGACCTGGACTCATCAGTACCAGTGGACGTAGAACACTTTGTCACGTCACATGAAGAACCTACCGTCCAGTCTGATAGGTCCGAGGATGATAGAGAGCTCGTTGTTGAAGCGTCCAAGCCAATGGAAGCCTTTGCAGCACAGCCTATTGCTAAAGAAATCACAAGCCTCCCCATTGTTGATGCATCCACTGAAGCACATTCAGGCACACATCAACTGGTTCCAACTGGATCTTCAAGTCCAAGGGGCATCAATCCCCTGCGATTTGCTGAACCACAAGGAGTCTCAGAAGATCGTGTTCACGAAATAGTGCAACAGGCTCTGAGGCAGCAACAGCTGGAGACTGAGGCCGCGTTTCAAGCTTTTCAGCAAAGACAACAGGCTGAAGCTGATCAACATCGACTGATGCTGCAAAATGCAATCACTGAGCAGTTCATGAGTCTCTCCCAGACGCTTGTGAACCAGATTCAAAATACCGCAGCCACCTTACTTGGTCACGTTGCTCATGCAGTTCCACAAGTCCAACCTCAACCTCCACAACCAGCTCCACCAATTCAAGCACCACCAGAACAACCACCTCCACCACCACATGAACCACCTCCACAGCCATAAGGTGACCATGATGGCCACATCATTTTTTCCATCTTTCAAACCTTTTTGTTAATGACAAAGGGGGAGAAATTGGAATTTTGATGAGAATAAAATGCTAAACAATCTGTATTCAAATATTTTTTGAACATATATATATATATTGATTCCTTTATCAAAACATGAGGTGTTTATTTTCATATATTCCGCATCCATATCATTGATATGTTTTTCACTCTGATATCTGTTATTAGATGCATAAGAAATGTTGAACTCAGGGGGAGTACTTCATTTCACTTTTATACTCTGGCATAACATAATCATCTCTGACTTGACTCATTGTATTCTTATATGATTATGTATCTTTTAACATCAAAATTTACCATTATTTGTCATCATCAAAAAGGGGGAGATTGTTAGGTTCTAAAACCTTGGACGATGTCCAACCCCTCGAATTTCGGTTTTGATGATAATAACTAAAGGATACATTTTGAAGTATCTAATAATCTAGTTTGAGTGTTATAGGATTTACATCGTCCAATCCTGTAACCCCCCTTCTAATTAATTAATTTCCATCTAAAATCCATAAAAAGAATTTACCATTAAAATAAATACATTCCATTAAAATTTAAAGTTTGTCATTATAATTTACATTATTAAAATTTACAGAAAAATACTACTACCAATTTATTTCTAATTAATACAAAAGTATCTAAAGCCAAAAACACCCCTTCCTATAGCTCTGGAAAATATCTGCATCTTTAACTTCTAATTAATCTTCAAAATACCTGCAATTCGCACTCCCCTAGAATCTGGGGACAGCATTACCGGATCAGGCATTTAATTTCTAATACATAGAAAAACAATCACAACCAATGACATTTCATTTCATAACTAAGAATTCACATAAATAATGCAAATGCAATATGCTTTATGAAAATGCAAGTTTATAAAGCAGATGCAGTTTTGACTCAAAATCCTTTTGACTCAAAATCATTTTGACCCGTGTTCCATGGAGACTTCCCCTTTGAGTGTTTAGTAAGTAACTGGCCTACCATTACGCACTGTAATTCAGCTATCAGCCCCTACTAAACGCGAATAAGCTAGCAGAATTAGGAGATCAGGATACCCGGAAGGCCACCACGGCAGCATCTCTGTCCAGATTACAGCCACATGTGGAATTGCCAATACCCTTCACCCCACAGACTATATAATCACAGACTATACAGTCCTGTCTAACTTACTCTGCTCACCCATTTCTCAGGACTATCAAATTCTCTGTTCATAATCTCAATCATCTTTTCAAATACATGACTACCGCAGTTCGGTCAGTCAACACAGTTCTCTGTTCATAATCTCAATCATATTTTCAAATACATGACTACCGCAGTCCGGTCAGTCAACACAGTCCTGGAAATCAATTCCCCCATAAATACTCAATTCTCATTTATCAAACTCGTTTAAAAATCTTTATTTTTCGCTCAAAAGACTCATGATCATGCAATATGATAATGATGCTAATAAGTAAATAATTATTATTAAACAATCACATAATAATTATACAAATTCAATAATTAACATTATAACATTAACACTTTAATAAAACACCAACTAGTTCATTACTATGTAAAATTTCTAAACTATCCTTGATATTTTCTAAAATTCCAATTTTGCCCTCAAAGTGTGAAATTTCCAAATCACCCTTACTATTTTCTAAAATTTCTCATTTTGCCCTTGATCTTTTTATGAAATTCCTAATGTGTCCCTAATTGTTCTAGAATCTATGAAATTACCTAATTACCCTCAATCTTTTTATAAAATTCCAATTGTATCCTTTAAATGTGAAATTACCTAATTAACCTCAATCTTTTTATAAAATTCCAATTGTATCCTCTAAATGTGAAATTACCTAATTAACCTCAATCTTTTTATAAAATTCCAATTGTATCCTCTAAATGTGAAATTACCTAATTACCCTTATACTTTTTAATTATTGCCGAAAATGCCCTTAAACTTTTTCTAAAATTCCCAATGTGTCCCTACATGTGAAATGACTATTTTACCCTTGGTCATTTGAAAAATTCCACATGATATCCCTATCATTCTCATCATGGCCGTATGGCCTCCTTCACATTTCCAACAACATTTCCAAAACAACCAAGCAACTTTCCAATCAATAATCAACCAAATCAAGTTTCAATCAAGATCAAACAAATCAAAGTTCAATCCATCACAATTCATCACAACACATCAATAATTCAACAAGACATTATTTCAATCATCCATTTCAATTTTCTAATCTCAATTATAGGAAAGCCCTAAATCAATTTCATATTTTCATGATTCTTAACCAAACTTTAAATATAAACCTCAAGACATGATTTTCTACATTCCAAGTTGTCTAAATTGAAATTAAATGCCATGATCCTTACCTTGGATCCTTAATTTGATGGAGAACTCTTGAATTTCTTTTCTCCCTTTCTCCTTTGGTTTCTTGAAATTTTGGGGTTTTCCTCCTAAATCTTTCTATTTGGCCAAAGCTATATTGAAATTTAGGAGGTTTTGATTGGTTTAATTCTTAGAATTGGAAGAAAGGATGAAGGTTTCATGGAGGGGCTGCAGCTGCCCAACTCACGGTTTGGAGAGCTTTGGAGAGCTAGCTTTTCACGTTTTTCTTTTGCTTTGGATTCTTATGTTTTTAAATATTTTTTTTTCTTCACCCAATTTAATTCCACCTTCACGTCCAGTTGCTGCAGCTGCTGCCTTGGTCCAAACTTTTCAGCCCACTTGGTCGTCCAAGATGAGTTCCCAACGTGAGCTTCTAACCTTGTAGTCAATTAGTCAAAAAGTGTAGACTTTTCTAGAATGTTGTTTGACTTTTTAATTATCTTACAAACTAATTAGAATTTTAAGAAACTAACACCACCACTAGATTCCTCACTATCAAAAACCTTGGGGTAATGTCTTAATTATCTCTTAATCAAAGTTTAATTAGCTTAATTTAATTACATTAGAAATGTCAATTTGTCAAGTTTTGATTGGCTAATAATTTGTATTTCTATTTTTCTTAGTTAAACAATGTTAATAATTATTCTAAGTATGTTATAATTTATAGATAATTCAATAGATGTCATATAGATTTTATCTTAATTTTCTGCCTTAGAATTTTACCGTAATAATTTCTCAAAGTTCTAACATTCAGAAAATTCTAACAATTCAGAATTAGCATTTTAATTCTTTAACTGTATATATTTTTAATCTATATTCACTTACCTTTTTATTAAGTTACAGATTAGTCCAAAATTTTACACTTGAAAATTTATCCTGGACAGCCGTCAGACACAACGGTCCAGTCAACAAGTAATTCATTTCTCAACTGTATATATTTTAAATCTACATTAAATTCTTGATTTATTAGAGTACACTTTAATCCAAAATGTTATACTGGAAAATCTTATCCTGGACAGTTGTCTGACACAACTGTCCGGTCAATAAGAAATTTAGGTATAAACAAAAGTATTAAAAGACTTAGAAAATTTTACTGAATAGAACTGTATTAATGTTATTATTAAAATATGTACAGAAAATATTCTCTAAGATACAGTACATAATTTCTCATAATTATTTATATAAAAATATTTACAAATGGTAAAATAATAAAAATGAGGATGTTACAATTCTCCCCTACTAATAAAAATTTCGTCCTCGAAATTTCTAATATAACTATATAAACAATTTAGGATATTCTTCTCTCATTTTCTCTTCTAATTCCCAAGTGTCATTACCTCTAATATCCTTCCAGATAACTTTAACCAAAGGAATATTTTTACCTCTCAAGTATTTAATCCTTTTGTCCTTAATCTTAACAGGATTTGTTTTTATAGTTAGGTTTTCCTTTACCAGTTATTGATGTTACTTTTAAAAATACCTGATCATCTTCTTGAAATTTTTAAAGATTTTATTCTTTTATCTATATAACTTTTCTGTCTCCTCTGTGCAGTTTTCATTTTCTCCTGAATAAATTTTACTTTTTCAATTGTCTGTTGGATGATGTCTGGCTCTATCAATAAATTTTCACCATCCTGATACCATACCAGTGGTGTCCTACATTTGCTACCATACAAAGCTTCATAGAGATCCATACTTATACTAGAATGGTAACTATTATTATATGTAAATTCTACTAAAGGTAATATATATATTCCCTATTTCCTTTCTCTTCTAATGTACAAGATCTTAAGAGATCTTCTAATGACTGAATAGTCCTTTCTGTTTGACCATCAATCTTATGGTGTTATACTAAACTAAGATATAATTTACTTCCTAAAGCTTTCTGACACGTTAAACATCTAGCTACATATTCTACCACATCCTTCTTCATCCTAGGCCACCAAAACATTTCCTTTAAATTATATATATTTTTGTAGTTCCAAGGTGAATACTTAATTTACTTTTGTGTCCTTCTTCCAAAATTAATTCCTTTAATTCTTGATTATTAGGTACACAAATTCTATTTTTAAATCTAATAATTCCATCTATTCCTAAATTAAATTCTTTTACTTTATCTGTTCTTATTGATCCTTTCTTTTCTTGAATAAGTGTATCTACATCTTGTTTCTTCCTAATTTCTTCCATAAAATCATTAGTGATAGTAATCATTCCTAATTGGAGTTTATTCTTTTTTTTTTTTTTCCTAACTGTACATATTCAAATCTCTAAATTGTTCTATTAATTCTAATTCTTTAATCATCATGGTTGACATATATACAATTTTCCTACTTAAAGCATTTGCTACTACATTAGCCTCTCTTGGATGATACGTTAACTGAAAATCAAAATCTTTAATAAACTCCATCCATCTTCTTTGTCTCATTTCCAATTCCTTTTGATCAAACAAATATTTTAAACTCTTATGATCACTATATACATCAAATATTGATCCATATAAATAATGTCTCCAAATTTTGAAAGTAAAAACTATAGCTGCTAACTCCAAATCATGAGTAGGATAATTTCTTTCATATGATTTCAACCGCCTAGATGCATAAGATACCACTTTCCTATTTTACATCAACACACACATCCTAACCCTGGAGATGAAACATCACAGTATACCTCATAGGATTCATTTGGGTCGGGTAAAACTAAAACTAGTAAGGTAATCAATTTATGTTTCAATTCTTGGAAAATTTTCTCACAACTCTTACTCCAATTAAAATTCTATTAAGGGTCCAGCTATCTTAGAAAATCTTCAATCAATCTTCTATAATATCCATCAAATCCTAAGAACTACTAATCTCAGTTACTGTCTTAGACCTTTCCCATTCTAAAACTGCTTCTACCTTAGAAAAATTCACACTTATTCCATCTCTAGAAATTAACTGTCCTAAAAATTTTACTTCCTCTAACCAAAATTCACATTTAGACATCTTAGCATATAATTTTCTTTCTTTCAACGTTTGTAAGGTTATTCTAAGATAGTTTTTCATGTTCTTCTTTATTCTTAGAATATATTAATATATCATCTATAAATACTATTACAAAATAATCTAAGTATGGTCTAAACACATTATCCATCTAATTCATAAATATTGTTGGGGCATTAGTCACTCCAAATGGCATCACTTGATATTCATAATGCCCATACCTAGTCCTAAAAGTAATCTTGGGTATATCCTTCTTTCTAACTCTAATTTGATGATACCCATTCCTTAAATCTATTTTAGATAAAATTGTTACTGCTCTAAGTTGATCCATTAAATCATCTATTCTAGGTAAACAATATTTATTCTTTATAGTTACTTTATTTAATTGTCTATAATCTACATATAACCTAGATCCTCCATCTTTCTTTTTAACTAATAATACTGGGGCTCCCCATGGTGACACACTAAGTCTTATAAACTGTTTTTCTAATAATTCTTCCAATTATTTCTTTAACTTAGCTAATTCCAATGGTGACCTCCTAAATGGTTGCATAGAATGTGGTCTAGTACTAGGCGTCAAGTCTATACTAAATTCTATTTCTCTTTCAGGAGGCAAGCCAGAAACATCATCAGTAAACACCTCAAGATACTCATTTACAACTGGCACAGAGTCTATTTCAATTTTATCTGCCTTATTTTCAAGAGATGATAGCATGTGATTTTTTTTTTTTTTAATTTATAAATGATATTTCTTTAGGTTTTACAGGCTTAAGTCTAGAAATATTAGGCTAAAAAAAATCAGGGTTTTAAAGGCACAATCTATTAGAATAAACCAACCATATCCTAATATCACATCAAAGTCAATTAAAGGCAAACAAATCAAATTCACAACAATTGATCTATTTCTAATGGTTATGACATAATTCAAACATATTTTAGAGATTAAGGTTGGTTTAGACATAGGCACAGAAACAAACAAGGTATAGGGTATTTTAAACATAATTAACATCCTCAACTTTTAAAAAAATTCCTTAAGACAACTGTTACAAACTTAGCATTTGGGTCTTATTCTATTATCTTAATCAAGGTTTAACCATCAAGAACCCTCACATATACCTACCAACTAAGTCCTACAACATGGATCATTAATAACCTCAATTATACAAGCCTTAAATCACCACTTACACCATGGGAATGTAATTAAACATATTAAACCCGCAGGCTATTTTACTGCACCAGAAAAATGCACTATTTTGGTTCTAAATCATGTCCAAAACACAAAATTTCAGGTCCTAATAGTTAAGATATCAATCCTGTGACAAATTTATACTGCGATACACTGTTTCAGCCTTCAAAACACATGAAAACATCCATTGGAACAATATGGCAATAACCATACTTTCAACTTCTCATCATATTCCAAACATCAAGGTACCTTCAAAACTTTGTTTTCTTTCTTTTGTCAAACTCAACTATTATCCTATAAACTCAAATATTAGGACCTCTATTCTCAACCTTGATCTACAAACTCAAGTCTTTAGGTCTCCTTCCTCAACTAACTCAAGATTATAACTCTTAAATTCACAATATAAGTAACATGGAAAATAACCCAACTTGAACAATACTAATAATAATAAAATTTTTAGCATTAGGAGAGAAAGTCATCTCGACTGAGTCCTGAGTGTGCACCCTCACAACTCTATTAAGATTTCCTTTCTTCCTTTCTGCCATCTCAACTATACTATTAGTTTCAACTCTTAAGGTTTATAACTAGCCTTCCTCTTCCCATTTCTACAAGTCTTAAAATTTTCAGTTCTAGTTACTACACTTTTTCCCATAATATTCTTAACAAACAAACAATTCTAATCAGAGTAACACAGTAGAACACCTAATTGACCTACTACTCACAAGTCCTAGAGATGCATAACCAGAGCTCTGATACCACTAATGTAACCCCCCTTCTAATTAATTAATTTCCATCTAAAATCCATAAAAAGAATTTACCATTAAAATAAATACATTCCATTAAAATTTAAAGTTTGTCATTATAATTTACATTATTAAAATTTACAGAAAAATACTACTACCAATTTATTTCTAATTAATACAAAAGTATCTAAAGCCAAAAACACCCCTTCCTATAGCTCTGGAAAATATCTGCATCTTTAACTTCTAATTAATCTTCAAAATACCTGCAATTCGCACTCCCCTAGAATCTGGGGACAGCATTACCGGATCAGGCATTTAATTTCTAATACATAGAAAAACAATCACAACCAATGACATTTCATTTCATAACTAAGAATTCACATAAATAATGCAAATGCAATATGCTTTATGAAAATGCAAGTTTATAAAGCAGATGCAGTTTTGACTCAAAATCCTTTTGACTCAAAATCATTTTGACCCGTGTTCCATGGAGACTTCCCCTTTGAGTGTTTAGTAAGTAACTGGCCTACCATTACGCACTGTAATTCAGCTATCAGCCCCTACTAAACGCGAATAAGCTAGCAGAATTAGGAGATCAGGATACCCGGAAGGCCACCACGGCAGCATCTCTGTCCAGATTACAGCCACATGTGGAATTGCCAATACCCTTCACCCCACAGACTATATAATCACAGACTATACAGTCCTGTCTAACTTACTCTGCTCACCCATTTCTCAGGACTATCAAATTCTCTGTTCATAATCTCAATCATCTTTTCAAATACATGACTACCGCAGTTCGGTCAGTCAACACAGTTCTCTGTTCATAATCTCAATCATATTTTCAAATACATGACTACCGCAGTCCGGTCAGTCAACACAGTCCTGGAAATCAATTCCCCCATAAATACTCAATTCTCATTTATCAAACTCGTTTAAAAATCTTTATTTTTCGCTCAAAAGACTCATGATCATGCAATATGATAATGATGCTAATAAGTAAATAATTATTATTAAACAATCACATAATAATTATACAAATTCAATAATTAACATTATAACATTAACACTTTAATAAAACACCAACTAGTTCATTACTATGTAAAATTTCTAAACTATCCTTGATATTTTCTAAAATTCCAATTTTGCCCTCAAAGTGTGAAATTTCCAAATCACCCTTACTATTTTCTAAAATTTCTCATTTTGCCCTTGATCTTTTTATGAAATTCCTAATGTGTCCCTAATTGTTCTAGAATCTATGAAATTACCTAATTACCCTCAATCTTTTTATAAAATTCCAATTGTATCCTTTAAATGTGAAATTACCTAATTAACCTCAATCTTTTTATAAAATTCCAATTGTATCCTCTAAATGTGAAATTACCTAATTAACCTCAATCTTTTTATAAAATTCCAATTGTATCCTCTAAATGTGAAATTACCTAATTACCCTTATACTTTTTAATTATTGCCGAAAATGCCCTTAAACTTTTTCTAAAATTCCCAATGTGTCCCTACATGTGAAATGACTATTTTACCCTTGGTCATTTGAAAAATTCCACATGATATCCCTATCATTCTCATCATGGCCGTATGGCCTCCTTCACATTTCCAACAACATTTCCAAAACAACCAAGCAACTTTCCAATCAATAATCAACCAAATCAAGTTTCAATCAAGATCAAACAAATCAAAGTTCAATCCATCACAATTCATCACAACACATCAATAATTCAACAAGACATTATTTCAATCATCCATTTCAATTTTCTAATCTCAATTATAGGAAAGCCCTAAATCAATTTCATATTTTCATGATTCTTAACCAAACTTTAAATATAAACCTCAAGACATGATTTTCTACATTCCAAGTTGTCTAAATTGAAATTAAATGCCATGATCCTTACCTTGGATCCTTAATTTGATGGAGAACTCTTGAATTTCTTTTCTCCCTTTCTCCTTTGGTTTCTTGAAATTTTGGGGTTTTCCTCCTAAATCTTTCTATTTGGCCAAAGCTATATTGAAATTTAGGAGGTTTTGATTGGTTTAATTCTTAGAATTGGAAGAAAGGATGAAGGTTTCATGGAGGGGCTGCAGCTGCCCAACTCACGGTTTGGAGAGCTTTGGAGAGCTAGCTTTTCACGTTTTTCTTTTGCTTTGGATTCTTATGTTTTTAAATATTTTTTTTTCTTCACCCAATTTAATTCCACCTTCACGTCCAGTTGCTGCAGCTGCTGCCTTGGTCCAAACTTTTCAGCCCACTTGGTCGTCCAAGATGAGTTCCCAACGTGAGCTTCTAACCTTGTAGTCAATTAGTCAAAAAGTGTAGACTTTTCTAGAATGTTGTTTGACTTTTTAATTATCTTACAAACTAATTAGAATTTTAAGAAACTAACACCACCACTAGATTCCTCACTATCAAAAACCTTGGGGTAATGTCTTAATTATCTCTTAATCAAAGTTTAATTAGCTTAATTTAATTACATTAGAAATGTCAATTTGTCAAGTTTTGATTGGCTAATAATTTGTATTTCTATTTTTCTTAGTTAAACAATGTTAATAATTATTCTAAGTATGTTATAATTTATAGATAATTCAATAGATGTCATATAGATTTTATCTTAATTTTCTGCCTTAGAATTTTACCGTAATAATTTCTCAAAGTTCTAACATTCAGAAAATTCTAACAATTCAGAATTAGCATTTTAATTCTTTAACTGTATATATTTTTAATCTATATTCACTTACCTTTTTATTAAGTTACAGATTAGTCCAAAATTTTACACTTGAAAATTTATCCTGGACAGCCGTCAGACACAACGGTCCAGTCAACAAGTAATTCATTTCTCAACTGTATATATTTTAAATCTACATTAAATTCTTGATTTATTAGAGTACACTTTAATCCAAAATGTTATACTGGAAAATCTTATCCTGGACAGTTGTCTGACACAACTGTCCGGTCAATAAGAAATTTAGGTATAAACAAAAGTATTAAAAGACTTAGAAAATTTTACTGAATAGAACTGTATTAATGTTATTATTAAAATATGTACAGAAAATATTCTCTAAGATACAGTACATAATTTCTCATAATTATTTATATAAAAATATTTACAAATGGTAAAATAATAAAAATGAGGATGTTACAAATCCCGCAATGGTATTGTATCTCTCAAACCTGGACTCTATGTTTTAATAAAGTGAGCGTCCAAATGTATTTTATAAGAAACCTACAGGCAGCGTCCAATGCTCCTGTGAGAGCAAGCGTCCAACGGTTGAATAACACTCACTGTTGTTACTATCTTGAAAATACGCTTTCTATGATATAAGGCAACGTTCACTCTCTCATATTTTAACATTCCATTCTGTTTGATCTTTTCAAATAGTACTGAACAGGAAAAGAAGAAGCTTCTCTCTGCAGAAAAAGTATGAGTATGAGAGGTGCTAAAAGTACGGCTGTCACTTCCATCACTTCACTCTAAGACAAAATGTGACAACGGCCATATGCTACAGAAAGAATCGCTCTTGGAAAAGGAACAGATTCCTCAACGGATATCTTTCAACAAGCTTCCTATATATAGAAGAATGAGCTCACATATCAGATTGACGATTTTTGAAAAAGAGCTGAATCCCTGTCAAAACGACTGGACGATCATAAGCGAAAAGAGCATTCATCTTAGCTTTGCTAAGCGAGTCTATATACTCATTCTTATTGTAATATCCTCTCAGTGAGAGTTAAATTTTACATACAATATCAAACAATTCTGTTTGGAAAGCCAGGAGTGGCTTAGTGTTAAAGAATACTTGGTTTTTTTGTTTAATCTCAAGGGGAGATTAAGGGTGTGCCAGAAGTGGCCTAGAGAATACTTGTAGCCAGAAGTGGCAAGGTTAGAATACTTGAGAGTAATCAGATTTTGATTAGTAGAACCCTTCAAAAGTTTTTGAAGGAGAACTGGACGTAGCTCAGTTGAGTGAACCAGTATAAAACTACGTATTCTATTCTCTCGCCTTCTAGCTTACTTGCATTTCTTTTAAACTATCTCTTCAACATACTACGAAAAAGTTTCTATACACCTTTTTATCTAAGTTTATCTATTACGTGTATTTAAACGAAAAAGAAGAAGAGTAGTTTCTTTAGTCTGTTGTTTTAATCGGCTGGACGATAGCTCGTTCTTTCTGTTTTACTAAGTTTCTGTAAAACGTAAAGATACACTATCTTCACATTGGCTAAAGTTTTCCAAAGAAAATTTAAATACACTATTCAACCCCCCTTCTAGTGTATTTCTCTACATTTCAGACCTAAGGTTCAATAGACAACGATATGATTTTAGATGGTCTAATTAGAATTGACATCCATTAAGTATTTCACTAGAAGGTCTCACATTCCTTCAATACCAAGTTTCCAATTCGCCTATCGTAGGCTTCTTAACAATTCAATTGTCTTTAATTACTTGATATCAATTGTTACGTTAAAGACTAACTATCAAGCATAGGACAATATAAAAGCTTATTGACTACCAACGATAATATTTTGAATCAATCACAACAAAATTAAAAATAAATTAACACGACAAGAAATTCATTAATTAGGGAGGGAAACATTCCTTGCTAATCCCTCGCTAATTACATTAGCGAGGGATACTTTTTACTATAAAATAAGTTGCTAATTTGTGATGGGAATCCTTCTTCACAATCCTTCTCTAATTTTGTACAAATCCCTAGCAAATCCTTTGCAAATTTCCTCGCTAATCATGTGGTCAAATGTAGATAACCCCCTTGCTAATTAGCAACAACTGTCGCTCACTAACCCTTCGCAAATCATTCACAATTTATCCTATGCTAATCCCTTATGATACTTTCTTCGTTAATCCTTCAATTTTCCCTTGCCACTTCCATGAACTTCTCCTCATAGATATACCCTCGTTATTCCTTCACTATTCCCTTGCTATTCCTTCGCTAAAATCCTTCGTTATTCTCCCACAAATCCCTCACCCTTAAACAAATTATTTCTTCGCACATGATTCCCTCGCTATTCTGTCACAAAAATATTCAAGTTGATTTTATTTTAGTGTACACCTATATCCGAAATTAAACAAAATTATCAAGGCATATTTCATTTATTACAGTACGCTCTATATTTGAAATTAACACATGATATAACTGAACCTATATAAATCAAAGAAAAAATAAAAAGCATGATTAACCCATAAATCATTAAAGTGCAGTAAACAAATGTTTCAACATAAATCAAAATCTGTCATAAACTCTTACAAAGGATAATAAGAAAAACATTATTTAACCCAAAGTGCAATAACCAGACAAAAAAACTAAACAATTCATTTTTTAAGGCATGCAATATTTTATGTTCGAAAAAACTCCATCTGTGTCCGCATTTGTGCCTGCATCTCTTCCTTCATCTCCTTCAATTTTTCCTTCATCTCTGTTTGAGCCTTCAATTGTGCCTCCTTCTGCACCTGCATTTGTGTTTGCAATTGCCTTTGCATCTGTTGTATTTGTGACTGTGACTGTATTTGCATCTGCTCTCTCATTTGAGACATCTGCTCTCTCATTTGAGACATCTGCTCTTTCATTTGAGACATTTGCTCCTCTCTCATTTGAGACATTTGCTCTTCTATCATTTGAGACATTTGAAGGGTTGAAGTTCCTATTGCAAGATTCAATTAATCTTTCTTTATCCCAAGTATAATGAATCCTAATTACTAATTAATCTTTCTTTATCATGGCAAATTTTGTACAATAAAATCTTGCTCTATCTAAATGTCTTCTTAAAGGCACAAACAATAAGAATGATTTGTGGTGAATGCATATTTGTGTGTGGCAGCTCTTAGCCAAAGTTGAAATTAAAACATAAAATAAAACTTCAAATTTGTGTGTGCGTGTGCTTGTCTGTGTATATAGGCAACTAGATTGTTATATGCTTTTGGTCAAACAGAAGTAGAGCTACACACAAGACTAAGAATCTACATCTACAACATTTAAACAAATCTCAAAAGTTCATAAAACTAATTAATTTGGTTGGGAAGGGAGAGAACAGTGAACATCATGCATGACCTTGACCAATTTATGCCAAATTGCAAAAGAAAAAAAAATGTGAAGAGAGAATTTAATGACATATTGTATAATGTTCTTTTGGAGGGGGGAACAAAAAAAGGCAAGCTTAGTAGGAAGCATGTATATAAGGAGGAGAAAGCAAAGAAGCACAATTGAAAACATGTAATTTAGGGACTAACTTGGTTTGCATATAAAGAGGAACTTTTAGGAAGACTCTTTTTTGGTGTTGAATAAGACTTAATTTACATATGTTAGCATTTTATAAATAGCATCAATTGAATTAACTTTAGTTAATGGGACTCGGCTAAGGCTTAGCATCCATTGTAGCATTATTCATTTGGCAATCTTTATAATATAATTAGCTTAGGAAGAGGATAACACATGAAGCAATAAAGTCATTCAATGGTCAATAAAATAATTAGGTATGCATTTTAGTATAATAGTAGATATGTTATAAAGTTAAAAACAAAAGAGGAGGAACAATAAGAGTTTCTTTATTCTGAGATATTCCTTCCAACTTTTGATTTATTGTGTGTATCACTAAAATATTATAATATCCTTCTACACTAAAGGTGCGTATCAAGAGAATAAAGTATGCACAAAATAAAGTATGTACAAAAGAAAAATAAAAGGAAAAGGAATATATAGTTATAATAACACAATAATTGCAAAAGGTCATCCAATAGCAAGACAAGAAAGGGATAAGAAGGATATGCACAGAATATTGTAATGATTAGAGTTCTTCACTATCCGTAACAACAACGTCAAACCAACCAACTTCGTTTTCTTTGGTCTTATCCTACCTTTTCATTCCTTTAAATTCGTTAATGAAAATAGGGAATATCAATCAACGTTGCAAACTTTAGGGAACAAAACTTACCACAATGAGTAAATTCTTTTGCTCCACAATACGCTAATTCTTCAATTTTTGGTTTGCCAAACTTCTGTGTAACTGGAACTTGATATAATGAATAACAAATCATGGCTAAAAAAAATTACATTTCAAGTCAAAAACATCTATATAAGAAGAAGAAAAGATGAGGAATATAAATCAAATACCGTTAAGTGATAACGAAAGGGAGAATGTGAAGACCAATGAGGACCCTTGCAAAGACGATTGAACCTAAACGCACCAAACAATTGTGAACCTAAACACACCAAACAATCAATTCAAACTAAAGGGAGAAGAGGAAACATACCTTTGACGAACCCTAGCAAAGAAGAAAGGTTACGAGTGTGTAACAGATGCTTATTTTGGATTGATGGAGGGGGATGGACTGGAGGATGAAAATAATCCCTTGTTTGGTTTACAAAAATGACGATGGGAGAGGATGACACATGGTGGATCCCATTCCACTGTTTAATCCCATCTTCTTCTCCTCCCAAATTGGGGTGTAGAGGATGGAACGCTATTTATAAACTTATAAAATGTCTGATTTTTAACCTTATTAGATATATCGTGTGTAAATGTAATCATTGGCGCCACCACTTACTCATATATTTTTGTTGTTGCCCGCTTAATTTATTTGTTTCTTGGTTCATGCTTGTGCCTAGCTGAACGTCCATCTTCTATTGTTTTACTCGGATATTTTCAATCACATTGGTTTATTTATTATTATTATATATATATATATATATATATATATATATATATATATTAATGTGACTTAATTTACTTGATATATAAATATCTTATAAATAGCATAACTTCTATGCTTTTAATTGTTCATATAATTATTTTTAGTAAATAAAATTCCACTTACTATATTATATGCATAAAATAAAAGTATAATAAGTTAAAAAGATTAGATTAAATCAATTGTTAACATATAACAAAATTTAAATAATTTTAAAAACATATTAATATTCATTTTAAGATATTTTTGTCAACCATAATATTTAAAATAACAATTTCTTAGATGTATAGTAAAGGTTAAAATAATTCATAATTATTTACTTAGAATAATAATTAAAGATAGTAATTAAGAGATAAATTATTATTATTATTATTATTATTGTTATTATTATTATTATTATTATTATTATTATTATTATTATTATTATTATTATTATTATTATTATTATTATATATCTCACTTTCTACATATTATATTAATATATATTTAAATTTTCTATTTTAAAAAATGTTTTATAAAGTACATTTCAAAAACAGTATTAGAAATTATAATTTTTAAATTTTGTATATTTTAATATGTGTTTCTAATAAATTTTAATGTATTCTATTGAATTTTTTCTATTTAAAAATGTTTTATAAATTACCTTTTATAAAAATATTTAAAAAATAATAATTTTTAATGTTGTATATTTTAATATGTATGCGTGTGATAGTTGTTTTTTTATTTAATAATATATTTTTAATATACATAGACTTATTTGAAAATTCATAAGTTTAAGAAATATATATTAAGTTTAATAGTTTAATAAGTATTTGAAGGCATACAGGAGTAGCTGCTACCACGACACAGGATTCGCGATAATCTCATGCAATTATAGTTTCTCTAAGAAAATTATAAAATATTTTCTTAATCATCAAGAATTTTAAATATTAAAATTACCTTACTTATTTGCATCACTCAAGGATTTAAATTTTTAAATGCTTACATGTAATGAGAAATTTACTAAATAAATTTCAATATTGCCAATAATAAGAAATAAAGATTTTTATTTCAAATGAAATTATCCTTACCCTATTTTTCTTGTAAAGATACTATCGTATATATTAACTTTTTCTCAATAATTTCCAAAATGGTCAACGATTGCTTAAGCTTATTTTTCTCAGACATTTTAAATCTAAAATATTATAATATTAATTATAAATTTTGTAAATTCTAGTTTTCATCTCTAAAATCAATTTGCTTCAATTTTTATTTCAAAACATATCTCACTTCTAACTTTATTTTTTTTTCTGAAAAAAAGTTTACACATATAAAGTTTTAAAGTCTCACTTACTATCACCGAGTGAGGATTATTTTTATTTTTATTTTTTCTTTTAAAAACTTTAAGAATTTTCTTTCTTAGTCCATTATTGAAGTACTATTTTAATATTTAGTTATTCTCTTAGTATTGAATCTTTAGCCTTTCTTCTAAGTATTAAATCTACGGTTTATCCTTTATTACTTAAAAGAATATACACCTAACAAAAATATTTCCCCCTAAAAAATTTCAGGGATGATAATATAATTTCACATTCTAAAAAAAGTCAAAATAATTAAAATCAAATAAATGTAACTTTTAAATTTAAATTCTATTAAGTCATAAATGCATTAAAAAAATAATAAACAAATTTTTAATTATCATTTATATAAAATTAGTAAATATAAAAGTAAAATAATAATTTCCATTATTAGCTTTCTATCACAATAAAAAAAAGATTGCATAAATTTCATTTGTAAATAAAAATCACATTAAAAAGATAACAATCATCTTATGAGAACAATAACAATCCTTTCCTTTATGGTAAATAATCATGTTAATAATTTCATATGATAAATACCAATCACATTAAAAAGATAACAATCACATTAATAATTTTCATTATTATCTTTTTATCACAACATTTATAATATTCCCTCCGGTCCTTTATATAAGAAACAAATAACTAAATCGTTAAGACCAATAAAAATAGTTAAGTTAGTTAGTTATAATTAATAATGTCATAAATTTGAATTTTATTCCAAAAGTACCCCTTAAATTGATTGGTTTAAGTAGTGGTTACATTAATGACATTGCACCTCCACCAATAAGTTTAACTTGTATGGTTAATAGACCAATAAATGCATTAGAAATGAGTAGGTGTCTCATTAATAGATTTAACAAGATGAAGGGTAAAAAAGAAAACTAGCAATTAATACAGCTTAAAGTGGGTCTATATTTCTTATAATTAGGACCAAAAAAGAACACTCTTTTGTTTCTTATAAAAAGGACCGGAGGGAGTAATTTCCATTTGTAATTATAATCTTTCTATTTCTATTTATCCTTTATTATTTTAAGGAATATACATCTAGCAGAAATATTTTTCCCGCAAAAATTTCAGGGATAATAATGTAATTTCACATTCTAAAAAAATGTCACAATAATTAAAATCAAATAAATGTAACTTTTTAAATTTAAATTATATTACTGTCATAAATGCATTAAAAGAAATTAATAAATAGATTTTAATTATCATTTATGTAAAATTAATAAATATAAAAGTAAAATAATAATTTCCATTATTAGCTTTCTATCACAATAAAAAAAAAGATTGCACAAATTTCGTTTGTAAATAAAAATCACATTAAAAAGATAATAATCATCTTATGAGAACGATAACGATCCTTTCCTTTATGGTAAATAATCAAGTTTATCATATGATAAATACCAATCACATTAAAAGATAATAATCACATTAATAATTTCCGTTATTATCTTTCTATCACAACATTTATAATAATTTCTATTTGTAATTATAATCTTTCTATTTCTATTTCTATTTATATTGCACGTAAGTGTTCCGTTTCTATCAGCTTTTTATTTTTCCTTTTTCTATTTCTTTTCTATTTCTTTTTTATTTAGTCTTTGTTTATCCTTTGTTCTTTGATTGCAGGTGTTTTTTGCTCTGGGAAGGGCGAGAAAATTTTTTCCTCTTTCTAGCACATGGTTTGAACCTCACGAGCAATAAGTAGAGAAATCTTCCTCAAAATAATTAGCTACGACAAAAATTCTTCTATTTATAGAACACATTTTGATTGCATTCCTAATTTTATGTTTGATAAAAGTACTATGATATTTGAATATCAATAGTACTTTTTTTCTTTTTACCAAATATATATATCAATACTTATTTACTTATTTAATATAAAATGGAAATTTTGTAATTGCCTAAATATAAGGTGTGATTACCAACAAAACAAGTCGTTGGTCCGAGTGGTGCTGGACTTGGTCCCCTTAAGCAAGGTCTCGGGTTCGAGTTTTGTGGATGGAAAAAACGTGGTTGGAAGGGGAGAACCTCACTAAAGGTGGCTAGTCAGGTTCTCTGACGAAAATTAGTTATCGGCAAAGTCGGTAGATACTCTGTACCAATAACATGGTACCAAAATATATATATGCACACACACACACACACACACACACACACACACACACACACACACACACACACACATATATATATATATATATATATATATATATATATATAAGGAGTGATTTCTTGACTACTCCTTATTAATAGTTTCTTAATGAATTATTGTTTCTCAATTTGGGCTATGCATTGTAAGTCAATTTTGTGTACCTAGATTTAAGTTTTGTTCGTATTGGTTTGAGATAATAACAGTAGTAAGCTGTAGGAAAAAGCTATTGAATTTGTATTGAAAAAATATATATGGTTGTGGATTTTTGGTTAATTTTTTACTATCTCATTGCATTATTTTTAAGTTTTTTAATTTTACAGTTTTATACATAAATGGAAGAAAGAATCATGGGTTTCCTTTTTTATATGTAAATGGAGGAAAGGTTTGTGGGTTTTTATTTTAATTATAAATAGTAATTCTTTTTATTTTACATGTTAGCATTTTTTTATTAGTTATGAATTTTTCATTGGTTGTATGTATGGATGAGGTATTGAATTTATGTTCATGCAAGAATTTCTCACTAGACAATTATTTTGTGAGAAAGAGTGTATGTTAAATTGTAATTATTTAATTGATATAAAATATAAAAAATAAGAAAATATCTCATTATTTAAAGTAATTGAGGCTAAAGATTTTTTTCCCACTCAAAATCCATGTCACGTAGCAAAATGCCACATGGCAACACCACGTTGATTCAATTAAAATTTATTTGCATTTATAATAATATTCAATCATAAAATTTCAAATTGCATTCAATTATTGATAAATGTCAAACATGATCTTTATTATTATAGTCAATATCTAATTATTATTATTATTATTATTTATTTCATTTAATTTTTTGTTAATATTATTGAGTATAATTATTTGATTTGATTGTTTAATATTGTATAATATTCTATAAAGTTATTGTTAGTAGGGATGGCAACGGGCGCGGGTGGGTATGGGTAGTAATCACCTGCTACCCACCCCGCATGGTAAATATCAGCCCGTGCCCGCCTGTTACACGCACGAGTACCCGTTAAGCAATTACCCATGGATTTTTTAAATATCTGTGGATATCCGTGAATATTTAAAATAAATAAATAAAAATTTAAAAACACTTTTATTATAATTTTTATTTATTCTAATGTTTTCTTTTTAAAAAATAATTTTAATATTTACAACAAAAATTATTCAAATATTCTACACAGTTAAAAATATCCATGGATAATTCTTAAAAAATAAAAAATGAATAAATAAAAAATTTATTTTGTGAGCTCCAAACAAAATTATCTAAAAATTACTCTTTAAAGTATAAACTAAAATAAAACTACACTAAAATATAAGTCTACATAAAATATACTTCAAAACATAAGTACCAATAAAAAAATATATAAAAAATATTTAAGTATTTTAATATTAACGGGTACCCGTGGATACGGGTACCACAATACCCGTCCTCACCCGTTAACAAATGGGTAGTGAAAATAGTCGTACCCGTTACCCGCTGGTACCCGTTAAAGATACAAATTTATTATCCGTTGCGGGTTTTATCCGCGGAAATCCACGGGTGTGGATTTTTTTGCCATCCCTAATTGTCAGAGAGATAGAAAATGATAGACAATTTTTCCCACCAAAAGTAAAGGCAATATTGTTTATTTCGTTCAAACAAAATAACTTTGTAACCAAATTATTGTTTTTACATTAAAAATTAATTTTAAAAATCAATATGTACTTATTAATTGCATTAAAAACAATAACAATAAAAAAAATTTAACGGTAGGACAAATTACATAATTGATTGGCTAATATATATATATATATATATATATATATATATATATATATATATTGTGTGTGTGTATTGTGAATTATAATATTTAATTTTTTGATAGATATAATGATTAAAATTAAATTTTGAAAATTAAAAGATTTCATGTTTATAAATATTATATAAATATTATAAAATATTACACATTCACATTAAATATTTATAAAATATTGCACGTGAACTTGATTTTTAATTAAAATCTTATTTACATGATTTAGAAAAAGAAAATTACATGTTAAACTATATTAAAATCATAACTATTAATATAGGTTAAAATAAAGGTGACTGAAACACTATTTTAATAAAAGTAATAAAGGTGATGAAAATTATTTTAAAAAAATTAATAAAAGTAATAATTTCTAAATTTTAAAATAAAGATTTATATAGAATAAATATATACTAATATTTATTTTTATCTTTATATTAATAAGAGTAAAAAAGTCTTGGAGGGAATTTTTATACATCTGAGCGGGATATTTTGAGAAAATTTTTATCTATTTTTTAATTCATAAATTTATATAAATATAGTAACTAAGATAATTATGATAAGTATATATATTCTGATTTGAAATTTTGAATAATTAAATTAATTATTATCAACACATGAAACTTTAGAGAATTTTTTTTTTATCTATTTTTAATTGATAGAATTTTATAAATATAATAATTAAGGTAATTATTAGAAGTGTATATATATATATATATATATATATATATATATATATATATATATTCTATTTTTAATTAATAAAACTATAAATGTAGTAATTAAGATAATTATGATAAGTATATATATTCTGATTTGAAATTCTTAATAATTAAATTAATTATTATTAACACATAATTTTTTAGAGAAAAATTTTATCTATTTTTAATTGATAAAAACTATATAAATATAATAATTAAGGTAATAAGATAATTATAATAAGTATATGTATTCTGATTTGAAATTTTGAATAATCAAGTTAATTATTATTGTTAACACTCAAAATTTTAAGATAAGCCGAAAATTAGGTGAAGATAAGATTTGAATTTGTGTCGGCTAGATATTTGAATTTTTCAGTTCATATATTTTAAAAGATAAATTAATTTTATTTTTTAAAATTTAATTTAAAAAGAGGTTGACAAGTGCTGCCTTAAATCAAGGAGATAAGGTGGTTTCAGATAATGGGTCAAAACGGTTGCAAGGTATGCCTAAAAAATAGGAACGACAATTGAGCATGAAGACATTTGAAGACGCGTTAAAAATAGCCGAATTGGAGTTAAGTTAGCCGATTTGAAGTTAGTGGTGATAGTGGTTAGCTTAGCACGATCATAAAATTTTCAGTGTATAGGTTGTTAGAATTAATATAAATAAATAGCACTGAATTAGACAATGTAAATGGCCTCTCATCAAACAAACAAATTTACTGTTTTCCAGCTATTTACAATTTCAGTTTGTTATCTTTTCGTCATTGCCCTTAAATTTCAAATTTTTTTCTTATCTTTTTTTTCTATTGTCATTTCCGTTTTCACTTTATTCAAATTTCAAACACTTTTTGGAGTGGTTTGAGAACCCATAGTCAAAAGACAAATTCTCCCTTTTGACATCTTTGTTTGATTATTTTGTAATCGTTTTGGAGCTCAGAGTTAGCCGAATTCCACTTTGGCTAGGTAACAATTTCATTCACGCGACAACAATTACCAAGGTAATTATAACAAGTATATGAAATTCTAAATAATTAAATTAATTATTATGAATATATATTTGTAAATAAATATGTTTACTAAGATTAAGTTGCACTATTGAGCATCGTTCCAATTTTTTTCTATTATTTTTTACAAAGATTCTTTTATGTGTTATGTATTATAATTTGTCGCATATATTCTGTTATATCTTTCTATTTATTTATTGTGTATTCTAAATTGAAAAATCAATTGTCACCTAATTTTAATATAAATATAGACGAATGTGCTTCTCTTCTATTGTCAATTTGTCGTGAATTTTCTCTCGATACTTCTTGAAAAATGATACCAAAGATGTATATGGTTTCTGATATTAAGCTTGAAGGATTGTGGTTGAGTACTGATTTCAATAACAAGAGCCAAGTGATTAGTCTTGATCGATTTGATTTTGTTGGATGACAAGGTAAGAGCATAAAATTGATAATAAAGCATATAACTTTTTTTTTATTTTCTTCTTTATTTGATCTGCTTCTATTTTTATTTTTTTTGCATTCTACTAAAATCTATGCTACCATAAGGAAAGATTATAATTTGAAAAGCTTTTGCATGAACGCAAAGTGTATATAATGGAGAACTTTATTGTAGGCGGTCTAGTGAAAAAATAGAGAGTTACTAATCACAAATGGAAGTTAACTTTCATGTCAACTACCAAAGTAACAGAGGCGAAGTGTGACAACATTCCGATGAACTTTTGTGAATTTGTTCCATTTTCAAAAATACTTTCTACCTTTGACGAAGTATATTTGATGGGTGAGTTATCAACTATATTCATTTTTTAATTCTTAAATTGTTACATGGTATGCCAACAAATTATTTGAATTTTTTTACAGTACATTATTTGAATTCTTACTTTTTTTAAATTAAACTAGATGTGATTGGCCACATGGTTGAAAAGGATAATTTGAGAGAACAGAGAATAATAGGAAAATGAGGAAACATATTGATGTGATTCTTAAAAATTTAGATTGAGTAATTTAATATTTTTTTTTCAATTATAGCACTAGATCGTGCATCACACGAGTCATCGTACTAGTTATAATAAAAGTAAATAAGTCTGAGCGGAAAATTTTATGAAATTGAGCGACAAATTTTTAGAGATTTTTTTAATTCATAAAATTATATAAATATAATAATTAAGTTAATTAGAATAAGTATATCTTCTAATTTGAAATAATTAAATTAATTACATTTTTTTTAATTAAATTTGTAGAAAGCAAACCTCACAGTTGGACGAGGACATCCCAACAATGTTGGCACCCCCACGCCAACTAATCATCGGCAGCAAACCACATTTTATTAAAAGAAAGAAAAAAAAACCAACATAAAGCATGGGGGGACTAGGCCAAAACCCATGAGAACAATCAGCAAAAGCGAAAAAAAGGCAATCCACAATGATTGCGAGCAAAACTATCCCTAATAAACAAGGGAATATAATCCCACCAGGTTGTATCAACCCTATGATCTACCACATAATTGGCTAGTCTGTCTGCACATTGATTACCTTCTCGATAAATATGAGAATACAAGAAATGCATTTGAGAGCATAATTTGAGACAACGAATCCAACGGCTTCTGAGGTCCCAAGGAACAATATCAACCTTATCAATCGCAGCTAGCACCAGCTTGGAGTCACACTCCAACCACAGCTTATCCCAACCAACAGAATGAGCATATTCAATAGCTAAAATAGCAGCAAAAAACTCTGCATGCAGAGCTTATTTAATGCCAATATAAGCTGCAAAACAGCCATGAATAACTATCTCGAAAAATACCACCTCCCGCAGCATGCCCGAGAGATCCTC
Organism: Pueraria montana var. lobata; assembly: GCA_026413185.1. Taxonomy (NCBI): domain Eukaryota; kingdom Viridiplantae; phylum Streptophyta; class Magnoliopsida; order Fabales; family Fabaceae; genus Pueraria; species Pueraria montana. The sequence continues at coordinate 46,992,487 of CM048656.1, forward strand.
TAAATGCACCATCAATGTTACATTTGATATATCCACAAGCAGGGGGGAACCAATTCACTTGCTTAATCTGAATAGGTTTTGGAGGCCTAGCCGAGACTAAGAACTTCTGAGGAAAGGAAAATTTTGAAATAGAATTTGATGCATGGCCCTTAGAAAGAAAACCAGAGAGAGAGACAGCTGAAATCACCATAGTCGAAGCTTGCCGCAGAGGAATACGAACATATCGGAACCTTAAGATGTTCCGGCACCACCATATAACCCAAAAAACATGCATAACTACAGAAATCAGAACTTCCTTCACTTGGGTACTGCACGGCTTATCCACAGATAACAGAACAACAATACAAGAAGAAAAATCAAACGTGAATGGAAGAAATGACTGCATCCACTTCCATAAATCACTAGCAAAATTGCATGTCAGAAAAAGATGATCAGTTGTTTCATACTCTTTACCACATAATGCACACATTGAAACAACTACACAACCCCGAGATCGAAGCCTATCATCAGTAGGCATCTTGCCATGAGCAATGTGCCATAAAATAAAACTTCTAGAAGGCAGAACAGAGTTAATCCATAACAACTTTGACCAATGGAGACTTTGTCCTGGAGTGGAAAAATGATTAAAAGCAGCTTTAAAGGATAGCAGCCCATCCGAAGAAGAACGCCAGACAGGTTGATCAATTTCCTGACTATCATGCAAAGGAGCTGGGATAATAGAGATCGCTGCACGCAGCTGTGGGAGACATTGCAGCAATGATTCAGGCACATGCCAATGATGATTCAGCACAAAGCAGCTGACTGAAGACTTTAAAAATCTTCTATGCCTCTCTGGAATATTTAAAACATCAGCCAAAGAAGAGTCAAGGCACCAAATATCTAGCCAGAAGTTGACACGATCACCTCTGTTTACAACCCAACCAGTATTTTCCAAAATCAAATGCCACTTACTTTTCATAAAAGTCCAAACAGAGGATGACTTAAAGCTCAATAAAGGTTTGCCGTGTTTTAAAAATCTAGCTCTCATGAAAACCGCCCAGTTTGAATCTGAATGAACAAAATCCCACATAAGTTTTAACATACTTGCCTCATTCAACTTGACAATGGATTTCAATCCAAGGCCTCCTTCCACCAAAGGCTTGCAAACTTTACTCCAAGCAACAGTGACCAATTTTATAGTATTTATATCGCCAGACCATAAGAAATTCCTCAGCCAACTCTCAATAGTCTTAATTAAAGACACAGGCCATGAGTAGACATGAAAAGTATATAACAGTATACCTGTAATGACTGAATTGATCAATTGAGCTCTACCCATAATAGATAAGAGCTTTCCCTTCCAAGAAATAAGTTTGGCTTTAACTTTATCCGCTATGGGCTGCAGAAAATGAGTCCTTGGTTTACCTATAAAAATAGGGACACCAAGGTAAGTAAAAGGCAAAGAACCAGCTCCAAAACCTAAGCATTGCTGAACTCTGGCTATCCTATCATGAGACATAGAACCCGAGAAGAATTTACATTTCTCAGGACTTATATGCTGGCCAGACGCATCCCCATAAAACTTAAACAATAATTTCAAGTTATTCAGATTTTTTAAGGTCCCCCTACAAAAAATCATGATATCATCTGCATATAAAGCATGTGTTGGAGTAGAGCACCCTCTAGGACTAGCCATAGGCAATAAGTATTTATTATCCACCAAATACATTATCCCCCTGCTCAAGACTTCCTCAGCTATACAAAAAAGAAGAGGAGACAGGGGGTCACCCTGTCGTACCCCCCTCTTGCAAGCAATGTGACCAACCGGGGCCCCATTAACTCCAAAAGAAAGCCGAGCAGATTGCAGAATAATCATAATCCAATTGCAAAAAACTTCACTGAAACCAAAAGCCAGAAGGGCCTCCAAAAGGAAATTCCAATCCAGAGTGTCAAATGCCTTTCTGATGTCAAACTTTATAGGCAAATTACCACCAAAAACTCGTTTATTCAGCATATTAATAGCCTCGGATGTAATACAAACACAATCTGAAATTTGCCTACCTTTAATGAAACCCCTCTGATGACTGGACATAATTTTGGGAGCGATGTTAGCTAATCTGTCTGCCAACACCTTAGAAATAATTTTAAATTGAAAATTTGCCAAAGCAATGGGACGGAAATTCTCAATCTTATCAGCACCAGGAAATTTAGGAATAAGCTATCAAATTAGAATTAAGGCCTGGCAGAATCCAACTTTGCAAGAAGAATTGCAGAAAAAAATTAAAAACGTCAGTACCTATAATGTCCCAAAAAGCATGATAAAAACAACCACCGAACCCATCTGGACCAGGGGCGCTCGAACTACTCAAAGCAAAAACTGCAGACTTCACTTCATCAAAAGTTGGAATATTGGTAAGCATAGAATTATCCTCTGCAGAGACTAAAGAGGGAATGACTATTTTGACTAAATCATTTGGCAAGCATGAGTTTTCCGAAGCATATAAGGAAGTAAAATACTGCAGTACATGCTGTTTAATGGCATCCGGAGAGTCCAGAATACTCTCTCCATCTCTAAGAGTGGTCATACTTTTAGTAGCTCTACGATAGTTTGCCATCTTGTGGAAAAAAGATGTGTTGCAGTCCCCATGAGTAAACCACTGAACCCGCGACTTGTCTTTCCAGAAAGATTCCTCAAAAGCTAGAGCCTTTTGAAGTTCAGCTTGAGCTTTATCCTCCAAAACATGCAAGTCATCAGACAAACCATGAGATGAAATTTGCTGCTGAATGTCCTCAACAGCCTTTTTGGCATTCTTCACATTTGCATGCACATTACCAAAAACATCTTTGTTCCAAATCCTCAAAGCACCTTTTAGGATCTTAAGCTTCTGTTTCAGTATATACATAAGACAACCAGCAATAGGAGAGTCCCAAACTTCTTTCACCAATCTTCTGCAGTCCTTGTGATCAATCCACATAGACAAAAACTTAAAAGAAGATGGAGAAGTTGTAGCACCTTCTTGAAGGGAGACCAAAATAGGAAAATGATCAGATTTACTATGAATTAAAGTATTGCAGGATACTGAGTCACATAATTCCAGCAAATCAGAATTGCATATGGATCTATCCAGCCTCATAGCTATATGATGCCTTCCGGATCTACCATTAGACCAGGTGAACTCATTTCCTTTGGTCGAAAGATGAATAAGACTGTGAGCATTTGACCAATTCACAAAATCAGAACACTAGGCGACCACTCTTCTCATGAGCTCCAATGACAGCATTAAAATCACCCATAAATAACCAGGGACCACTATGCACAAGCTGCAACTGAGATAATTCTGCCCAGAGAGATCGACGCTTAACATATGAAGTAGATCCATAAACTGCTTCCACAAACAAATTTTGATTACCAAAATCCATAGAAAAAGCAACGTACTGCTCAGAAGAAGAAATAACCTTAGGAGAAACAGAAAAATCACAAATGCACCAGAGATTAGATGCCTTATTCTGCCTAGAATTTACAGCAAAAAGCTTGAGACCAAGACTAGACCAAAAGGAGGATGGAAAACAGTCCACCAAAGTCCAAGGTTCTGAAAGAAAAACCAAGAATGGTTTGTGCGATACACACAAGTTGTGTAACACTCGCCTAGATGCCTCATTAGCTAGGCCCCTAACATTCCAGAATAAAAAATTCATTATGCAACAGAAGTCGGACCACCTCTAAGGTTGTATGTCCTTGCCCCACTTCCTTTATTCTTTTGGCGCAATTTTTTCTTCTTAGATTTAGAAAGAACCTCCTCAAAAGGCTGTTCATCCGGCTGCTTGTCAAGACCAAGAGATTCGTGATCCGAAGCCTCCTCCACTCTATCCCCCCAAAACTGAGAAACTATATTTAATTCTTTTTGAACCGAAGCTGTATATTATTGACAGCCAACAGCATATCCAGCTTCAAGAGACCTCGAGAAAGAATGGGACACATGCGATGGAGAATCAAAATTCCCTTCTTCAGCACGCAAAGACTTTCCTTTAGATCTCTGAGCATTAGATTCTTCTTCCGAAGAACTAGACTCCTCTGCAACATCCTCAACCAGCCCTTCCTTAAAACCAGCCTGCCCTTCATTAAGACCAACTTGATTCTCTGCACTAGGCTTCTCAATGACGCCCGCATCTGTAACTTGCTCAACCACTGCACTTGATGGTGGAACAACTTTAATTGCATCATCTACTAGCTGCTCATGGTCTTTCTTCGTGTGACAAGGACCAGCATCCTCTCCCACACATTGCTTTGGAACATAGTGAGCCTTCCCCTTCAATTCCACCTTTTTCCCTTTAAGTTTTCCATCCTCCTGTCTCCCAAAGCAACAGTTTGCAGAAGAGTGTCCAACGATCTTACACGTATCACAAAAGGTTGGCAAACGTTCATACACTAAATCCACAAAGAAAGCGAATCCATCTCGTTCTACCAGAATTTGATCCCTCAATTCGTGCTTGAGATCCAAGTCAACCAAAACCCTTGCAAAGTGGCCAAAAGATCGCGACGCTGTTGCCTCATCAATAGCCAGGGGAACACAAACCCCTCGCGCAATTGAGAAAAGAATTCTTTGACGCTAATACTCCTGTGGCAGGCCAAGTATGCGCACCCAACATTGCGCATTCGACTGACGAACAAGACTAGGATTAAAGTCTGGAGTCCAAGAAAACAACCGAAGGACCCCAAGCGCAAGATTCCAGGAACCACCAGCAAGAACTCTCCTTAAATCCTCAACAGAAGCAAAGGAGAATTCATAAAAACCCTTCCCAATAGAGATCATACGCCAATTTCCCAAGGGATTCCAGATTAACATATTAACATATATATGTTTTAATTAAGGTAATTAAGATTATTTTAAGATAAGATAATTATATAATTTTAAATTAACTCTAATAATTATGGTGCACTATTGTGTATCGGAATTTATAATAATTTTAAAAGGTAGTATAATCACAATTGTTACAGAATATGTATGTGTTTAAGATAATTATGGTGCAATATTTGAATTTGAAAAATTAATACAAAAATTTTTAATTCTAAATAATTAGAACAAGAATAATAATGAATAATACATTTATCTTTTTATTTTTTATAAACATGAAATTTTGCCATATTAAAACAAATTTTAATCAATACTGACCGCAGTAAATTATAAATTATTTTGTTCCTTTTTATAAAAAAAAAATCCTTTTTTAGACTATAAATAATAAAAATCAAAGAGTTTTCTATATTGGCTTTGTGTTTTCAGGATTAGGTATATTAGGTAATTAGGTAATAAATGTAAAAAAAATGTGATATCTTGATTTCAATTTTCATTTTAAAAAAAAATTAGAGATTAAATATAAAAAGATTTCTAGAATTATTTTGATATCTTTCAGAATTTGTGAATTGTTATATATTATATAAGGTTAGTAACCGATTCTATAATTTAGGGATTAAACCACTCTGTAACAAGTGTGTTACTCTGCAAGCATCATCTGGAAAAGATATCCGCTAGCATGTTGGCATAGCGGGATATAGATAGAGCTGTCAAAATGGGTAAGCTTGGCCCGTTGGGCCTAGCCCACCTTTGCTCGCTTAATAGGTGGGCCAACAACCCAGCCCACTTCTTAGTGAGTTCATAAAATACTAGCCCGGCTTGGGCCACCACAGGTTGGTGGGTTAAACGGGTCAGCCCACCTAATATAAAAAATAATGAAAAATCATTTAAAGAAAAAACAAATTCCAACTTCTATCATGCTTCAAATTCAAATTTTTATAAAAGAATATTATCTTAGTAACAAATATTATTAATTACAATAAGTTTCAAGTCTTTGAAGTTTAATAAATAACAAATCTAAGAAATGAATAATTGCCTTAGAACCTAAAAAGGGTTTTTTTTGTAGCTAGCTAACTCGCGGGCCAACCCGGCCCACTATGGGTTCAACCTGGTGGGTCGGGTAATTTTTTTGCAATTATTGGAAAAGATTTTTTTTCAATCCAACCTGGCCCTAACCCGTGGTGGGCCAGGTTGGCCCATGGATTGTGACCCATCTTGACAGCTCTAGATATAGAGTTGAGATGTATACGTATTGTCTAGCTTATAATACTACGCTAATGTAGCTGCAACATGTCATCATGGTAGTCATTTATCTTGGTAGCCTAAGAATTAGATGATTTACAATCAAGGTTGTTATATATGATTTAGGGATTTGTTATACAATTTGCATTATGAGATAAGGTTGTTATATATACATAACAATGCAATAATTAACGAAAGAAATGCATCTTGGTTGGCCAGATAAGACAAATGTCCTAAAGAGTCCTTTAGTGAAGTAATTTCCAGCAAGATACAAAATTTTCAATTTACTCTTTCAAGGTAATTCTTTGGCCCTATTCCATTGTTTAATTTTTTTTTCATATTCCTTTATTGTAAGGTTGTTCATTTTGAATACCATTAAGGAACCACATGTGCTATAGTCCTTACGCAAGCAATGTTTGCGTTGTAAATCAATTGCGGTTGGAATGATGCAATAGACATGAGGCATATGGTACAACTCTGATTGTCGATGATATGGTGAAAGACTTCAAAAACAAAGTGAAAATGAGTAACACATGAAGAAATAACGCATGTTTATGGATCAAACTTTGTTAGTGCCTATGAGTTTTATCTTTAATTTCCATTTTTAAATTTGCATTGATAGGCTGGGACAATATCTGCTAATGGAGAGAGAAAGAGAGAGAGATTGGTTAGTTTATTGCAAAAACTATGAAGACAGTTACAAAGAGAAAGTAATCACAATTACATAAACTTTTTTTTTATCTCATCACCCTATTGATATTATTCTATGCATGTTTTACTTATGGAGGATTTTTTTTCCTTTGTTTTACGTTTCTTTATGGAGAAATGGATTATAGTTGTTTAATATCTTGATAATGAAATGCTTCCAAAAGCTTCCTTCGAAGTGTTCTTTTTTTCCCCTTACTTTCCACCCACATGGACTGTGGTAAGGACTACAGTGCTTGAATAAAGACTATAATGCTCTTTAAACATATCATAATATTTTTTACTATATTAAAAAAATTGTTTAAAATATCATGTTTTTAAATCACAAAAAATAGTTATAAATCTTCAAACACTGCACAAAGGATGTTTGTAGTTAAATGGCATTCTTATATTAAGAACATTTCAATTAATTTGAAAGAATTCATTTATAGATGGAAAAAAAATTGAATCATTTTTTGTTAGATGTGCAAGCCACAACTATAATTTTTTAGAGTAACTTTTATTCATCCAATCTAATTCTTCTATTATGCTCATTATATTATTATTATTTTTGGCAGACCATGGTATTGGTATGGATTATTCATCGTCAGAAGCAATGACTAAACTCCGTCGGAGATTATTCATCGCCGGAAGCAATGACTAAACTATGTCGGGGACCATTGAAATACAGAGAAATACACTAGAAGGGGGGGTTGAATAGTGTATTTATATTTTCTTCGAAAACCTTTAACAAGAATGACGATAGTATATCTTAAGTTTTACAAGAACTTAATGAAACAGAAAATAATGTTATCGTCTAGTGGTTCAAATGCAACAGTCCAATAAATCTGCTTTTCAACTTTTTCGTTAGAACACAAGCAAAAGATTTTCGTAGATAAAATGTGTAACGAAATACTTTCGTAGTGTGTTGAAGAGATAACTTAAGAGATATACAAATAAGCTAGAACACAAGAGAATAGAACACTTGGTTTTATACTGGTTCACTCAACTGAGCTACGTCCAGTTCTCCTTCAAAAACCTTTGAAGGGTTCTACTAATCAGTATCTGATTACTCACAAGTATTCTAACCTTGCCACTTCTGGCTACAAGTATTCTTTAAGCCACTCCTGGCACACCTTTAATCTCCCCCTGAGATTAAAAACAAACCCAAGTATTCTTTAACACTAAGCCACTCCTGGCTTTCCAAACAGAATTGTTTGAGTATAGAAAGAAAGAATAACTCTCACAGAGAGGATATTACAATAAGTACGAATACACAGAATCGCTTAGCAAAGCTAAGTAGAAAGCTCGTTTTGCTTAAGTGTTGATCGTCCAGTCGTTTTGACAGAGATTCAGCTCTTTATAAATTTTTTGTCAGTCTGATACATGAGCTCATTCCTCTATTTATAGGCAGCTTATTGTAAAGTATCCGTTGTGGGATCTGTTCCTTTGCCAAGAGCGGTTCTCTCCAAAGCATGTGACCGTTGTCACGTTTTGAATTAGGGTGGAGAGATAGAGGAGACAGCCGTACATGTAGCGCCTCCCCTACTTGTACTTTTTCTGCAGAGAGAAGCTTCTCTTTTCCTGTTCAATACTATTCGAAAAATCAAATAGAATGACATATTAGAATGAGAGAGAATAATCATTGCATTACAGAGAATCACCATCGAAAACTTATTATCATATGATATTACTTTTTAAGATAGAAACTACAGTGTGGGTTATATAGTCATTGGACGCTTGCTCTCACAGGAGCATTGGACGCTGACTGTAGTATTCTTACAAAACACATTTGGACGCTTTTCTTATTAAAACATAAAGTCGAGGTTTGAGAGATACAATACCATTGCGGCATTGGACGACGTAAATCCTATAACACTCAAACAAGATCATTAGATACTTCAAAATTTATTCTTTAATTGTTATCATCAAAACCGAAATTCTAGGGGTTGGACATCGTCCAAGGCCTTAGAACCTAACAACCGTGAGCGCACACCAAGGTGGGTATTCCCCTCTCAACATGGTTTATTCCATACCCGAAGTGGCATCACCAGGATTCAAACCCTGGACCACTTGGTTAAGGGACACAAGCCGCTACCACTTGTGCCAACCAATGTTGGTATGTTCATTATATTATATTAATAAAAGGTAGTCGAAGCGGAAAATTTTTATACAATTAAGGACTAATTTTTTTAGAGTAACTTTTTTTTTTCATTCAATCTAATTCTTCTATTATGCTCAAAATAAGAAAAATTTGGTAATTAAATTATTTAGACAATTAAAGATATTTTTATGATCGACTGCCTAATTGCAATAAAATTGGAACAAATAACTAATTTATCTCCTATAATCGGGAAATATTGAGATGTTGATGTAATTTGTCACATAATTTTAACATATTTAAAATATTTGAATTCTAATTTTAACATTTATTTTGACCTATTATTATTTTCCTTTCAATTATTTTTTCATTCTTTACTTAAATTCTTATTTGTATTATAATATGTCATTAGATATTTTCTTCTATAAAGAATAAAAAAAAGATATTTTCATCTATTCTTTCTATCAATTTGAATTTGAAATTTAACATTTATTCTATTATCTTTTTCATTATCATTCTTACTTAAATTCTCATATGTATTGTAATTTGTCATATAATATGTTATACCTTTTCATTTATTCTTTCCAACTACAATTATCTACGAAGAAACCAATGGATTAAGCTAAAGTAGCTCTTTAAACCAACCCTTATGCAAAAGCTAAGTGAAATGACACTGAAAAAGAACCGAGCACACAAGTTTCCACCACTAAGCCAATTAGGAAAGTGACAACGAAGTCTTTATATGTTCTTATTTTGTTTAGGACTTTTATATATTTCATGAAATCTTAATGTTGCTAACATTTGTGGTTGAGCAACTTAAGTCATACTTTTATTTTGTTAAGTATTTTTTTTACTGTCAAATGTGGTTAAGCAACTTTTTGTTTTTGTTTTTGCTGATTATGGTATTGATACGAAGTATTTACTACTGGAAGCAGTGAATTTAAGTCATGCTTTTATTTTGTTATGTATTTTTTTTTTGTTAAGTATTTGAATTTTATGTTTTATAACTATTAACTAATATATGTAATAAACATAAACTAAAATAACATTAGAATTTTAAAATATAATAGCATGCTCGTGCATCGTAGGGTCACCATACTAGTATAGATTAAATAACAAAGATTAATCAAGGTAACAAATTGAAAAATTCTTTCTTAGTTACGAATATTACAAATCGATTGGCAAAAAAAATCAATTTTAAAAGTTTATTTATATGAAGTTTATGAGTTAGGAAAAAAAAATTACAGATTAACTATATTAAAATTAAACTATTAATATATATATATATATATATATATATATTACAATAAATATTTCTGAAACATTATTTTAATAAAAGTAGATTATCAATGATGAAAGTTATTTTAATAAAAATAATAAAGATGTTGTAATAATTTCTAAATTATAAAATAAAGGTTAATAAAGATTAAATATATACTAGTATGGATTAAATAGAAAAGATTATTCAAGATAAAAAAATTGAAAAATACTTTCTCAGATACAAATATCACAATTCAATTAGCTGGAAAATTTAAATAGTTAGTTGAATTTATTTTGAAAGATTAAATGCATTATTTACTTCAGATTAGTGTTTGTACCTTAACTATTTAAAATCAATATATATACTATTAAAATAAAAAATATTTAAAATAAAAATTGAATTTTTTTTCTCAATTAATATGCAATCTCAAATGGATTGTTTGAACCAAGGGGGTCTAGCTCAGTTGGTTGAGCAAGTGTGTGAGTGTTGTAAATTCCTTGGTACTGTCTTCGATTCCTACGGATAAAAAAATGGATTGTTTGAAATTTTCAAATAACTATTGAAATTATTTTGATATATTAAATTTATTATTTACTTCATATTAGCGTTTGTATCATAATTATTTAAATCCAATATATAGCATTAAAATTTATCCATCAATTTGAAGAAACGAAAATTTTCAAGAATAATATATAGTATAGATTCATATAAATTATTCAAGTAAAAAAAATTCAAATTTTTTATATAAGTCAAGAATTTGAACTTTAATATATGAAAATTACATTATTGTTTCATTTAAAATCAAAATAATTTCAATAATTATTTAAAATCAAATATATTGTATTACATTAAACATTGATCAATTTAATTGGTCAACCAATTCATTTGAGATTGCACGTTAATTGATAATATATATCTGATTGTACATTTGAGATTGTACAAAGTACCCACTGACTTTGTCGATGACTAATCTCCGTTGGGAACCTGATTGACCACCTTTAGTGGGATTCTCCCCTCCCAACTACGTTTTTTCTATCCACAAGGCTCGAACCCGAGACCATGCTTAAGAGACCGAGCCCAACACCACTCGGACCAACGACTTGTTGGCTAGTGAATATGAATATGATACCACAAAATAAGCTGCAAACAAAAAATAGTTCAACAATTTTATTATATAATTTTATTGATGTTGGTATCTAATTTTAATTTTAATATTTAAGTTTGTGATGGAGGTTATGTAGATTATATATGATCAAGATGGTTTCATTGATTGGTGCATAGTCTTATGTATGGCACTTGATGGAAAATAAGGATGATGAGGTTGATTTTGGTTGAACGTCTATCCTGGGGTTAGGAAGTGAAGTGTAAATGTGTTAAGTTCTAAGACTTTGGACGATGTCCAACCCCTCAAATTTCGGTTTTGATGATAACAAATAAAGGATAAATTTTGAAGCATCTAATGGTCTTGTTTGAGTGTTTTAGGATCTACGTCGTCCAATGTCGCAATGGTATTGTATTCTCAAACTTAGACTTTATATTTCTATAAGCAAAGCGTCCAAATATGTTTTGTAAAGTACAACATCCAGCGTCCAATGTTTCTGCAAAGCAAGCGTCCAATGCCTATATAACTTACACTCTATTTTCTATCTTAAAAGTTATATAATGTGACAATACGTTTTCAATGATGATTCTCTGGAATGTTCGATTATTCCCTCTCATTCTAACATGACATTTCATTTGAGTTTTCGAAAAGTATTGTACAGGGACAGAAAAGCATTTCTCTACAGAAATAGTACAAGTAGAGGAGGCGCTGCATGTACTGTTGTCTCCTCTGTCTCTCCACCCGAAACCGACACGTGGCAATGGTCACATACTTGGGAGAGAACCGTTATTGGCAAAGGTACAGATCCCACAACGGATACTTTACACCAAGCTGCCTATAAATAGAGGAACAAGCTCATGCATCATATACGAAGATTGATTAAGAGCCGAAACTCTGTCAAAACGACTAGACGATCCACACTTGAGCGAAAAAGAGCTTTCTACTTAGCTTTGCTAAGCGATTCTGTGTATTCGACTTTTATTGTAATATCCTCTCTGTGAGAGTTATTCTTTCTTTCTATACTCAAACAATTTCTATTTGGAAAGCTAGGAGTGGCTTAGTGTTAAAGAATACTTGGGTTTGCTTTAATCTCAGGGGGGAGATTAAAGGTGTGCCAGGAATAGCCTAGAGAATACTTGTAGCCAGAAGTGGCAGGTTAAAATACTTATTTGTAATCAGATTCTGATTAGTAGAACCCTTCAAAGGTTTTTGAAGGAGAACTGGACGTAGCTCAATTTGAGTGAACCAGTATAAAACTAAGTGTTCTACTCTTTCGCTTTCTAGCTTACTCGTAAATCTCTTAAGTTACCTCTTCACATACCACGAAAGAGTTTCTTTACACATTTTATTTACGAAAATATTTTACGTGTGTTCTGACGAAAAATGCAGTTTCATTGAACTGTTGTATTTGAACCACTGGACGATAGCATAGTCTTCTGTTTCACAAGGTTCTTGTAAAACTTAAGATACACTATCTTGATATTTGCGAAAGGATTCCAAAGAAAACATAAACACACTATTCAACCCCCCTTCTAGTGTGTTTCTCTGTATTTCAGTTGGCATCAGAGCTCGGCCTCTTGGGTTAAGTACTTAGCAGTACAGAGGAAAGATCCTAAGAAAGATGGAAAACGAGGGACATGCTGTGAACAGACCACCACTCTTCAAGGGTGTCAAATATGATTACTGGAAACAAAGAATGATAGCATTCTTTGAATCTAGTCATATTGACATGTGGGACGTTGTGGAGATGGGCGACTACATTCCACTTGATGAGAACCTCAACGAAATCCCAAAGACTAGATGGACGGAGGAGCAGAAACAAAGATTTGATGTCAACTCCAGAGCTAGAAACATCATCATATGTGCACTGAGCGAATAAGAATACAACAAGGTGCACAATCTCAAAAGCGCGAAACAAATGTGGGACACTCTTGCATTAACGTATGAGGTTCCACCAAGGTAAAACGTAACAAACTCAGTCTCTTTACTCGTCAATATGAATTGTTTAGTATGGAAGAAAATGAGGACATACAAGGTATGTTTGGACGGTTTCAAACCATACTAAATGAACTTAGAGCACATGGTAAAAATTACAATAACTATGAACATATTGACAAAATTCTAAGAAGTTTGCCTAGGCAATGGAGACCACAGGTTACAGCCTTGAGAGCAACAAAAGGACTGGATGATATGTCCCTAGAAGAACTCGTGGGAATTCTCAAGGTGCACGAACTAGAACTGCATCAAGATGATGATGGTAAGAAAAATAAATCTCTGGCGCTCAGCGTCTAGAAGCCAAGGAAAGCACCATCGTCCAAAGCCATGCAAGCTGAAACATCAGCAGACGAACAATCTGAAGATGATGACTCAGACGAGAATGATGAGCTATCCTTCATATGCAAGAGGATACACGCTATGTGGAAGAAGAAAGGTGGATCCAGATGGAGAAACCTAAATAGGAAAGGTCTCAAAGAAAAGAAGGAGAAGAGTCCAATCATATGCTATGAATGCAAAAAGCCAGGACACTTCAAATCAGAATGCCCAGATCTCGACAAGAGCAAGGACAAGAAGAAGAAATTCTTCAGCAAAAGGAAGGGCAAGAAAGTTCTGATGTCCACATGGGAAGACCTGGACGATGACTCATCATCGGACGATGAAGAAGAAGAGGAAGCACATATATGCCTGATGGCAGACACTTCAATAGATTCTTCTGAACCAGAAGTAGAAGATGAGGTAGACCTTAATGACTTAGATTCACTTCAAGAAGCTTATCATTAATTACTTTCAAACTCTTCTATTTTGTCAAAGGCCTACAGAACTTTAAAGAAATCGTCCAAATCACTTTCAAAAGAAAAAGAAGTTTTAGAGAAAAGGTTCAAACAACTTGAAAGTGAAATGGAGGATTTACAGAAAAAGTTTACAGAGCTCTCAAAGCAACATGAAATTTCAAATACGGAGAGGCGAACTCTCTGGAATGATGCTGCTCGAGCCTATAAATCCTATGAGGATTCAAGGACTAGAGAAATGAATCTTTCCATAGAGATTCGAAATCTCAAAGCAGAAAACAAAAGGCTAGTTGAGAAGTTTCTGAAAGTTGAAGCAGATACTTCCTTAAGAGGTCAACCACATGATGTTGTAAAACTTCATGAAGAGATTGACAGCCTAAAGAAGGATCTGTCAAACTTTGTTAAGGGCTCTGACAACCTTAAAATGCTTTTAAAATATGAAGGTTGTAAGAGACCAAATGACAGGTCAGGACATGGATATAAGGAAAATATATATATATATATATTCATGACGAGGAAACAGATGTTTGCTACTTCTGTGGGAAACCTGGACATATAACGTCTAAATGCAGACACCTGCCTAAGAAAGGAGCGTCCAATGCCATTCAAACTAACAAAAAAGGACCCAAGTCAATTTGGGTACCTAAGGATAAAATTATTCCTGTTGCAGACATGCTTAACAGCAGGAAAGAAACTCCAATCATGGTACCTGGACAGGAGAAAAGTGTATGTTCCAAAGCCTCCTACCCAAAGCTGGTGGGAAAGTCACTTTCGAAGGGAATCAGAAAGGGATGATAGCTGGCGTAGGTAAGATTGGTATACGACCCTATCCTTGTATTGATAAAGTTCTTTATGTTAAAGGTCTTAAACACAATCTACTTAGCATAAGCCAATTATGTGACAGTGGATATGATGTTGCCTTTAACAAAAGTGAATGCACAGTCAGGAACTCTGATGGATCCCTTCTCTTTACTACAAAGAGGCAAGGTAATCTGTACAAGATTAAACTTGGGGAACTATCAAGTCAAAATGTATCATGCCTAGTTTCAGTACAAGAAAATCATTGGCTATGGCATAAAAGACTTGGCCATGCAAGCTTGAGGTTAATCTCAAAGCTGAATAGGCACAACCTCGTAAGAGGACTACCAAGTTTTTCATATAAAGATGATCTTCTTTGTGAAGCTTGTCAGAAAGGGAAACAAGTGAAAAGTTCTTTTCAAAGTAAAAACATTGTTTCCACTTCTAGACCTCTTGAGCTGTTACATATTGATCTGTTTGGACCCACAAGAACAACCTCAGTAAGTGGTAAGATATACGGATTGGTTACAGTGGATGACTATACTAGATGGGCATGGGTCATGTTCCTATCCCACAAAGATGAGTCCTTCAAGGCTTTTTATAACTTATGCAAAAGAGTTCAAAATGAAAAAGGAGTATGCATTACTTATATCCGAAGAGATCATGGGGGAGAATTCGAAAACGAAAGTTTTCAAAGGTTCTGTGAGGATAATGGTATCCTTCACAACTTCTCAACACCCAAAACACCACAACAGAATGGTGTTGTTGAGAGGAAAAGCAGGTCACTCCAGGAGATGGCCAGAACCATGTTGAGCTAAAGCAGTGAATACTGCCTGTTATTTACAAAACAGAATCTATATAAGGCCAATATTGAAAAAGACTCCATATGAATTGTGGAAGGGAAGAAGACCCAACATATCCTACTTCCATCCATTTGGATGTCAATGTTTCATTCTGAACACTAAGGATAACTTAGGAAAATTTGATTCTAAGTGTGAAGAAGGAATATTGCTTAGATATTCTGAAACTTCAAAGGCATACAGAGTTTATAACTCTAGAACCTTAGTTGTTGAAGAAGCTATCCATGTGAAGTTAAATGACAACAAGCCTGATAAGAAATTATCAGAGCTGGATGAATCATTTGCATATTTCAGATTGGACGATGCAAGTAAGTCATCAGATACGTCCAACCATGATGTCTCAGTTGAAGAGTCCAATGTACCACTGGACAGTTCAGTAGCAAAACAAAGAGAACCAACTGGACGCAACTAGCAAATGAAGAAACATCATCCAAAGGAGCAAATCATCGGAGATCCAAAAGATAGAGTCAAAACCAGATCTTCACTTCAACGATAGCAAGGTCACACAGCACTCATATCACAAATAGAACCTAAGACTGTGGATGATGCCTTAGAAGATGAAAGCTGGGTCAAAGCAATGCAGGAAGAACTTGACCAGTTTCAAAAGAACAATGTCTAGAAGCTAGTAGAACTCCCCGACGACAAAGAAGTTGTAGGAGCAAAGTGGGTGTTTAGAAACAAGCTGGACGAAGCAGCTAATGTTGTGAGAAACAAAGTGAGGTTGGTAGCAAAAGGTTACTTACAACAGGAAGGAATAGATTATACTGAAACTTATGCTCCAGTTGCACGTCTAGAGGCAATTCGCATTTTAATCATTTGCAGCTCATAGCAATATGAAGCTATATCAAATGGACGTAAAAAGTGCATTCCTCAATGGACTCATAAAGGAAGAAGTCTATGTGGAACAACCCCCAGGATTTGAAAGTGATGCTTTTCCAAATCATGTTTTCAAACTTAAAAAAGCTTTATATGGGTCGAAACAAGCACCTAGAGCTTGGTATGAAAAACTCAGCTCATTTCTGTCAAAAAATGTTTTTTCAAGAGGAAAAGTAGACACTACATTGTTTCGCAAAGACCACTCTTCTGATTTTATTATTGCACAAATATATGTTGATGATATCATATTTCGTGCCACTAATGAGTCTCTCTGTGAAGAATTTGCCAAATTAATGCAAACAGAGTTTGAGATGAGCATGATGGGTGAGCTAAAATTCTTCCTTGGACTTCAAATCAAACAAACTGAAAAGGGCATATACATACATCAAACCAAGTATGTCAAGGAGCTACTGAAGAAGTACAAGATGGACGATGCAAAACCAATGAAAACTCCTGTGCATCCAACAACAGTACTTGGACTGGACGACAACTCAAAGAAGGTGGATAACACTCTATGCAGAGGAATGATAGGATCACTCCTATACCTCACAACGTCCAGACCTGACATCATGTTCAGTGTATGCTTATGTGGCAGATTTCAATCTGACCCAAGGGAAGTTCATTTAACTGCTGTTAAGAGAATATTTTGATATCTTGTTGGAACCACTAATCTTGGTCTATATTTCAAAAGGCAGAAAGATTTCAGGTTAGTTGGATACTGTGATGCTGATTATGCTGGAGACAAAATTGAAAGAAAAAGCACTAGTGGAGGATGTCACTTCATTGGTGGAAACTTAGTCTCCTGGATATGCAAGAAGCAAGGTACCATTGCACTGTCCACTGCTGAAGCAGAGTATATTTCAGCTGCAAAATGTTGTTATCAAATCTTATGGATCAAACATCAACTTGAGGACTACAACATATATGAGAGTAACATTCCTATCTTCTGTGATAGTAAAGCTGTCATAGATCTCTCTAAGAATCCCATATTGCATTCAAGGGCTAAACATATAGAGATTAAACATCACTTTATAAGAGACCATGTTCAGAAGGGTACTGTGGAACTACATTTTGTAACCACAGACAATCAGCTTGCTGATATATTTACTAAACCCCTTATTGAAGACAAGTTAATCCTTCTGAGGAACAAACTTGGCATGGACTCTATAAAGGAATGATTAACATCTACATGGTGTGTCCAATAAAACCTTAGCGTCCAATGGACATGTCCTCCAAAGATCACTAAGTCATGCACGTGCATTGCATATGTTACACTTAAAGTCCAACATCTGGACGATGTTTTTAACTTAGCATATTTTTCTTAAACATTGTTCAAATGGCCAAAACGGTTCATTTCAGAGTAAGTATGAGTTAATGCTCTATGCTGAGTCACCTAAATGTTGGTAACCGTACACAGTTACCCACATTCTTCACACGCCTCATCATGGCGGGTTTTATGGCATAATTCCCATTTCAAATATTCATAAAAGCCCAAAACTGCTTCACGTTCTCCGAACAAAGCCCATATATGTAATCCGTCAAATCGTCTCAGAAAATCTTTACCGTATCTATCTTCTCTGAGCTTATCTTCATCCTTAAGCATTCTCTCTCTCTCAAAAACCTAAAACCCTTCTCAGAAAACCTAAAAATCCCAACTTTTCTACCATGTCGAACTCTACAAGCTCAAGCAACTCTGAACTCGACGTCCACACCTACCCTGAGACCACAGTTGTATGTCAAGGTGCCGCTACAGTGCACATTGAGCACTTTTTCGACATTGAAAAGCTAGAGAAGCTGGGCCTAAACCTGAACGAAGCCTTCTGAAGTGTGGAATCAGAGGCTACTTCAATGAAAACCAGAAGATATTCCCTGAGTTGATCAGGATGTTCTGGAGGAATTCCAAATTCCATAACACAAGGGAGCTCGTGGCCACTATTCTTGGACAAGAGGTGACTCTGTCCACTGAGTCATTGCAAAGGTAACTGGTTGCATCAGGGAGCAGAACCAGAACAGAGCAGACTGGGCCAAGCAGTACGGCAATCACGTTGCAAACGTACTTTGCAAGACCAAATCCACAGACTCAATGAAGATTGAGCACAAGAACTTGCGTGAGGAAGTGAAAATCTTGCAGCAGGTGTGCAATAAGAGTATCCAGCACAAAGCTGGGTCTAAGGACTCAGTCACGGACTTACACAAGTTCGTGATATTCCATATTATGGAAGGTATCCCCTTCAACCTTCCTCACACCATTTACATCAATATTGTGAGAATGATGAAGACTGTTGGTGGCAATGATGACATCTTCTACGCCGCTCTGCTGAACAAGATCTTCTGGGACCAGAAGGTCTATCAATGCTTCTTTGATGAACTGGACAAAGCTGATCATGAAGCTATCGTGAAGAAAGGGCAAATGGTGGCAACACAACAACCATTTGGCGAGTCCAACATAAAGCCTATGAAGATTAAGCTAACGGCCAAGGTCCTAAGGGACTTGGACGAAGATAGCATCAACAAGCAACGACATGAACAAAGCAAGATTATCTCAAATGATGATGAGGAGGAGATTAATCTTCTTGGTATTGGCAAGAAGATCAAAAGGTTGATGCAGGAATAGGGGAGCAGAAAGGTAACACATCACATGTCTCAGAAGCATGAGGAAGATGCTGAAAAGGAGAGAAGAACCAAGAAAAGACATACTGACACCTCCACTACTCAGTCCCCGACAGAGAAGCGTCCAATGACTGATGCGTCCAGACCTGCTCAAGCTGAGCAGCGTCCAAAGGCAGCTTCAGTGAAGCCTGTTCCAGAAAAGCCAAAGGTTCGAAAGCTTCAAATACTAGACGACTCTGATGATGATGACCAGATCCCAATTGGTCAAATCAAGAAGAAAGCAGAGGAGAAGGAGGCCCCTATGCAAAAGAAGCAGAAGGTACAACCTGCTGAACTAAATTCCTTTCCTTCTAACGTGCCTCGACGAGTTAAGACTCAGGCAGTTAGGCCAAGAAGAGTTGCAGCTCCACCACCTTCCTCCCAAGACACCGACAGCATATCCACCAGTGCCCCACTACCAGCTCCATCCAGTGCTCCATCCACATCAACAACCCAGCATCCACCTCTTCACTTGGACCTATTTAAGTTTATGCGTCCAAGGGATTCATGGAGGGATACCTGGTCCCCATGGACCATACCCCCCAAGCAGAAAACCAAAGAAGAAGAAGACAGAGAATGCTTTCCTATTGCATTCCTTACATGGAATGAACATAATTACTGTAAGAGGCGCGATGTGATCTGGAGGCCTCTACAAGAACCTTTGGAGAGGCATCTAACTACTGCCTCAGCACCAGAGTGGACGAGGTATGATTATGCTCATAATCCTTCAGCTGACTATGCTGCAATGCCAGAAGGAGCAATAATCAACAACCCTTTGCCCACTTGGACGAGAGAAGTGCATCCACACTTGATCCGAATGACTCATCCTTACTCTTGTCCAACTGGAACCCAACAAAGGGTGCGTCCAGCAGTAGCAGAACTGCCTGAACCAGAGGTGGAGGTTGCTTCTCAATTCACAAAGACGGTTGCGGAGCAGAAAGGGAAGGCTCCAAGAAAGAAGAAGGCACCGTCCAAGAAGCCCCATGTTAGCAGGGATACTGAACTGGCCATAGAATTGAAGTTGGCCATTAAAGAAAGCCTGGACCTTTCCAAGTCGAAGCAGCGTCCAGATGTACAATGGGTCAAGGATGTTCGCATCTGGACTCCCATTACAAAGTTTCTGCCTCTACCTGTTGGAACTCCAGTGCTTAATTTCCAGCCAAGCGACTATGATGATCTTGGCAAACTTCTTCAACAGATGTATATACCAAACCAAGCCATTGCCTACCCACCAAACCTTCACATCAGCCGCGCCACAGAAATCAAGTTTGTACCAGACAGGGTGTGTCCTAGACTACCCTTATATGATGCTGGTCGAAAGAAAGGTTACAAGTTCTATGGCATTGAGATGCCAAGCAGGGAAGAGAAAGTTGAAGCCCTGCAACAATCCTCTCATACCTGGGGTCACCTATTTGACAAGACTGGTAAGCCTACACGTCCACTTGGAACTTTTGATTCCATGACCTTTTGGCACCAGATCTTATGGAACGACTCCCAAAAGGCCTCCTCCTCCGGTAGCTCCAAGAATGATTTCGTTCACCCCCCTCATGGTCTTGAGGTGCTGCGTCCAGTGAAGACTCATTACTTCACAGAGACCTTTGCTTGCTTCCTGACATATTCATATAACTACCTGGATTTAATGAAGACATTGCCTATCATCAGAAGTAACAAAGTGTTTGATCTTCGGACACTGGATCGCACAGAGTGTGTGGAGGAACTCCAAACTCGGCATGAGGAGTACAAGGCAGAAGAGGCCAGAGCAGCAAAACAAGCTCGTCTAGAGCAGCTAGCTCTTGAGCAAGCTGAGGCTGCAACCACAGAAAAGGAAGATCAGGTTGCCAAGCCGAAAGCTACACAAGTAGAGTTGGATGAAGCATCTGCCAAGGTAACAAAGGTGCTAGCTCATCTTGACTTGGACCCATCTGTACCAGTAGATGTGGAACACTTTGTCGCTTCACATGAAGAATCCACCGTCCAATCTAGAAAGTCCAAGGATGATGGAAAGCCTATTGTTGAAGCATCCAAGCCCATGGAATCAACTACAGAAAAGCCTCCTGGTGAAGATATAACCAGCTTCCCCGTTGTTGATACGTCTACTGAAGCTCACTCGAGTACACGTCAACTGGTTCCCACAGGATCTTCAAGTCCCAGGGGCATCCTTCCCTTATGATTTGCTGAACCTCAAGGGGTCTCAGATGATCGTGTTCACGAGATCGTGTAACAGGCTCTGAGGCAACAACAGCTGGAAACCGACGCAGCTCTTCAAGCATTTCAGCAAAGGCAACAGGCTGAGGCTGCTCATCATCTTATGCTGCTGCAGAATGCTATCACTGAACAGTTCATGAGCCTCTCCCAGACGCTTGTGAATCAAATTCAAAATACAACAGCTAACCTGCTTGGACAAGTTGCTCATGCCATTCCACCCGTCCAACCACAACAACTCCATCAACCAGCACCACCTACCCAAGCACCACCAGAACAACCACCACCACCACAAGAACCACCTTCACAGCCATAGGTGACCATGATGGTCAAGTCATTTTTTCATCTTTCAAACCCATTTTTGTTAATGACAAAGGGGGAGAAATTGGAATTTTGATGTCATAGAGTCATTTTACACTCTGTGAATATTTTGGTTGTTTTATCAATACATTTTTAATACATGAGGTGTTTATATCACATATTCTGCATCCATATCCTTGATATGTTTTTTACACTTTGATATCTGTTATATCTAATATATTCTTGTTGTTTATTATACACTGTTATCATATGCATAAGAAATGTTGAACTCAGGGGGAGTACTTCATTTCACATATATTAACCCTGTCAACATACACTGGCATAACATAATCATCTCTTATATGCTTTATTGTATTCATATATGATTATGTGCCTGTTAACATCAAAATTTAACATTATTTGTCATCATCAAAAAGGGGGAGATTGTTAAGTTCTAAGACTTTGGACGATGTCCAATGCCGCAATGGTATTGTATCTCTCAAACTTAGACTTTATATTTCTATAAGCAAAGCGTCCAAATATGTTTTGTAAAGTACAACATCCAGCGTCCAATGTTTCTGCAAAGCAAGCATCCAATGCCTATATAACTTACACTCTATTTTCTATCTTAAAAGTTATATAATGCGACAATACATTTTCGATGATGATTCTTTGGAATGTTCGATTATTCCCTCTCATTCTAACATGACATTTCATTTGAGTTTTCAGAAAGTATTGTACAGGGACAAAAAATCATTTCTCTACAGAAATAGTACAAGTAGAGGAGGCGTTGCATGTACTGTTGTCTCCTCTGTCTCTCCAACCCAAGCTGACACGCGGCAACGGTCACATACTTAGGAGAGAACCGTTATTGGCAAAGGTACAGATCCCACAACGGATACTTTACACCAAGCTGCCTATAAATAGAGGAACAAGCTCATGCATCATATACGAAGATTGATTAAGAACCGAAACTCTGTCAAAATGACTAGACGATCCACACTTGAGCGAAAAAAAGCTTTCTACTTAGCTTTGCTAAGCGATTCTGTGTATTCGATTTTTATTGTAATATCCTCTCTGTGAGAGTTATTCTTTCTTTCTATACTCAAACAATTTTTGTTTGGAAAGCCAGGAGTGGCTTAGTGTTAAAGAATACTTGGGTTTGCTTTAATCTCAGGGAGAGTTAAAGGTGTGCCAGGAGTGGCCTAGAGAATACTTGTAGCCAGAAGTGGCAGGTTAAAATACTTTTTTGTAATCAAATTCTGATTAGTAGAACCCTTCAAAGGTTTTTGAAGGAGAACTGGACGTAGCTCAGTTTGAGTGAACCAATATAAAACTAAGTGTTCTACTCTTTCGCTTTCTAGCTTACTCGTAAATCTCTTAAGTTACCTCTTCACATACCACGAAAGAGTTTCTTTACACATTTTATTTACGAAAATATTTTACGTGTGTTCTGACGAAAAATGCAGTTTCATTGAACTGTTGTATTTGAACCACTGGACGATAGCATAGTCTTCTGTTTCACAAGGTTCTTGTAGAACTTAAGATACACTATCTTCATATTTGCGAAAGGATTCCAAAGAAAATATAAACACACTATTCAACCCCCCTTCTAGTGTGTTTCTCTGTATTTCAAAATGATGGTCATTGTTAGTTCGTAGAATTATATGATGCTATAACATGAAACCAAACATGTGAATATTTATCCAAAATTAATTTTAGACTCGGAATCAATTCTCCAACGTGAAACCAAACACACACACAATCTATGATATTTATGCAGATTTATTTTTGTTAAAAGTTAAGAGAAGTAGGGAACAAAATTGATAAGCAAAAGGCCCATTAATCTGTTCAGAAAAAGGAGATATGTGTTTTGGTCAAATGATTAACCAAGAATACGCGTTCCAAGTGTATTTAGGGATGGATCCATTAACCTATTAAAGGGTCCATTATTATTGACACGGTCCGCTGAAGTTCTTCTAGGTGGTGGATGTTCAGCCATCTCCTATTTGTCTATTCTTCTCCCCCACCCCCTCCCTCTTTTCCTCACCTTCCGTGCCCCACTCATTCCCTCTTTTCACCTCCCTCTTCCTTCACCTTTTTCCTCTTCTTCTCTTCTCCCTCTCGCCTTCACTTCTCTTCTACCTTCGCTTCTCCCTCTTTCTTTCCTTCACTAGGTCTCGCCCTCTCGTCCCTCTTCTTCCTCTTTTCAATTTCATTTTTATTTATTTATAGTTCAACAGAATCGTGATTCCGTTGTGTTGTTGTTTTTCTAAATATTTTTTAATAATTTTATTAAAATTTATGTTAATAATTAAAATTAATGTAATTGGTAGTTTATTTTTTTAAAAATGTTTATTGTTAATGTATATTTTTTTGTTATTTTGAAAATGGTTATAAATATTTATTATTTTATTAAGAAATTTTTATTGTATTTAATGTTTTTATAAGTAAAATGTATTTTTAATTTAGTTAATGGTTTTTTTAAATTAATGTTTGTTTTTTATATTTATATTTTTTTGTAAATGTTTATTTTTAATGTTTATTATTTTATTTCATTTTTTGCATATTACTTATGGCTCACACGAAGTTCGTTTCGCACGATCGTCGACGAGACCCCTCCACATTAGAGGAAGAGAGTGATGCTGGTAAGCCTGTCCAGCCATCCAGGGATTGATGTGTGACAGCATTTGCACGTCGTTGGGCCGATGATGAGTGGCTATGTGTAGTAGAACAACAACAACATGCACAACATGATGAGGATGTGCAACATGAGCCACAGATGCCACAGGTTAAGGCAGAGGTTCCAGAGGCTGAGGTTGAGGTGTGACAGGATGACCCAAAGGTACCATAGCCTGACCCAGAGGTACCAGAGATCCCGTTCATAGACCAGATAATTGGACCACCTTTTCCTGGAAGTCCTATGGACTTGACACTACTTAGGTCCTATAAGAACCATGTCACTGGTCATGTTTATATTAGTCAAGCCCGAACTAAGCTCCAAAGTGGGAAGGTCATTCCTTACCCTACCTAGCCGCAGGTGAATGCATATGTGGATGACTTAGGCCTCAAGGGCCTTTATGAGGCGAGGTATACTGTTGTGAATAAAGGCATGGTGAATGCCTTTCTTAAGAGGTGGCATCAAGAGACATGCTCCTTCCATTTACCAGTTGGAGAGATGAGCATCACCCTTGATGATGTGTCTTGTCTGCTACACTTGCCTATCACAAGCATGATGATTGCCCAGCCGACGACCCTTGAGAGGGAGCAAATTAGGGGGCTGCTAAGGTCTGAGCTAGGCCTTTTGTCTGACAAGGAGGCAAATGCTGCCATAAGAGTAGGACCCAGGGTACGTCTCACTTGGCTGGAGGAGTTGTATGATAGATATGTTGCTTATGCGTCATATGTATGGGCTACGAGGGCGTATTTGTTGCACTTGGTTGGTAGTACGATATTCGCCGACAAGAGCTCGATGCATGTGCACGTTGTCTACCTCCAGTACCTTAGCGATCTGTCTACTTACGGCCAGTATGCTTGGGGAGTAGATGCATTTCCGTACCTTTACGACCATCTTTCCTATGCGAGCTTGCGTGAGAGCAAGAAGTGTGGAGGTTATATGACGCTATTGATGGTAAGGAAATTTTAATTTTTGTTTACATAATTGTTTGTTTGTTTGTTTGTTTGTTTGTTTGTTAATATTATTTTATATTTGTTCCTAAAAATATATTCTTTGTTTTACAGGCATGGGTGTTTGAGCACCTGCCATCTGTTGGCGCTCGAAAGGAATTATCTTATGACCACACACTTCCGCTTGCTGCTAGATGGAAGCCGACGGGGGTACCGACAAGGCTAAGGGGACCAAGGAGTTGCTGGATCAATTGCAAATGGATGATGCCATCTGGTCCCCATAAGAGGCACACAGGCAAGTTAGACCTCTCGTGTAATATCCCTAATTTACGGACCTTAGAAATAAATAATAAAGAGACATTTTTTTTATGCAATAGCCTTTATATTTAATGGTTAAAGGATACCCTTAGGTATTATTAATAATAGTTACCTTTTTACAAGAGTTGTCAGGAATGAGATAATAGGATCCAAATGGGGAGCCAAGGCCCAAGGTGAGCTGAGGCCCACTTAGCCACATACACCACACACTTTATACAGAAAAGGAGAGGGAGAGTTAGAGAGAGAAAGAAAGAAAGAAAGAAAAGGAAAGGTAGAGAGAAGGAGGAGAAGAGGAAGAAGGAAATGGAGCAGAGATCGAAAGATCCAGTGCCGGGAACTCATCTCTACGTGTCCCGGGAGGTGAGTGTTTTCCCCTAGTCCTTCGCTATACCCTTAATTTGCATGTTTTCCCCCTTTTCTCTTTTGAACCTTAGGTTTGGAGATTTTGGCTTTTTGGTGATTTTGTTTGATTAAGGGGTTTTCGGGTCAATCAATCAGTTGGAAATATAATATAAGTGTTTAAGGTTTAATTTGTAAGCTTGGGTGAGTCTTTGCATAGGGTTAGGATGAGTGGGTAAGCCATTGATGGCCATGGAGCTTGCAGGTCGCAGTCCCCTATTTCGTTCATGCCTATCACGAATTTTGGTGCTGTTGGGCAAGAGGGAGTCAGAATGGAACTTTCAGTTCCAGGGTTTTTCATGCCCAGCAGGACAAAGCTTACGCTGCCGGGCGTGAGAGAGTCAGTAGCGATATTCATTTTCAGGAGAGCTCTGGCTCAGCACGAAAGTTTGTGCTGCCAGGCATGAGAGTGTCAGAATGTGTATTTAGCTCTAGAGGGCTCTGGCTCAGCACGAAAGTTTTATGGCCGGGCATGGGGGCTCTGGCTCAGCACGAGAGCTTGCGCGGCCGAGCATGGGGGTTCTGGCTCAGCACGAGAGTTTGTGCGGCCGGGCTAGAATTTGGTTAATTGATATTCTTTTGAAACTTTTTTGCTTTTTATTTATATGATTTTAAAATGTATATACAAATGTAGTATGTTTAATTATAAGATGATTATGTTGTTTTTGAGGTGTTTATATTATTGTAAGGTAGTTGTAATAATCATGTTTTGATGAGATAGCGATATATGTGAACTATGTGTTGGAACCTTCCCCATATGTTAAAGAAGAGTTGGTTATGTCCTTTGGGAAGATTTTTATAGAAAATGGTATACTTGGGAGGGTGAGTTTCACGCCAGAACTCCGGCCCACTAAAATAGTCTTCTTATAGAGAACATTCATCACAACCTAAGTATTTATACATATGTCCTAAGATGGTCCCCATACTATGTACATATATAATAGAACATATTCAAAAAGAGGGATCTAATCCCATCTTCAAGATCTACATCCACTTCAGTCATGAGCGGCCTGAGAACCTACAACATCACCACTATCTGCTCCCGTGCCAACCACACGATCATTGCAGTAAAACAACACAAACACAAAAATGCAAGGATAAGCTTATTTATAAAAAGAAGGATAGGATTTGATCAAAGGAAAATTTAGAATAAACCAACAATAATAATTCAGCTAGCATCACACAACAATACATATTGGCTTACCCTGTGGAGGAAGTGTGGATTTAATCGAATATAGACAAGTGTTAGTATTGGCTTACCTCTGTCAGGTTTGCAAAACCTTCCATCTATAGGAATTCGCCCACTTGTCTATTCTATAGGCCCACCGTTGGCCACCACGAAAACCTCTGGCACTAGGTTGAGACCTACCTAGCACCCTCAACATACGTGCCTACCCATATGCAATGTCATGTAACAAGCCAAACAACTTTGATTGCCACAAGTTCCCCCTATGTTATAAATTCACAATTTTTCTCAAATTATGCTTTTGAACCCATCCAGTAGTTCAATAAGCTCATGTAAGGTATTCTCACACTCTGAACACTTACTCATAACACAAAACCTAAAAATGTGAATTTCCTAACATAGCTCTAGAACTAAAGTTGTGGTCTATCCAACATCCTCATTCAACATTAATAATCCTAATAATTATATCACATTAATAAAATTGACCAAATGAGGTCGATTTCTCTTTGGCAGAACTGAATGTGAGCTCTCACTGGTAAAAGCAAATGACCTTAGAATTTAAAACTTTTTATATCAAATCGAAGCTCTTGAAATCTATTTTACAGAAACGTATCCCACTTATAAAATCAACATCTAGAAAATTTTATAAAAATTTCCAAAGTCAGCAGCCCTGAATTTTGAGTGCTCACTGAATATAGCTCAAAGAAAAGTAAATTTCTCCCACTTTCCAAACTCGTTTTGAGCTGAACATTTTACAGTAGAAAGGTAACATATTTATATTTCTAAAAAGGTAACCCTTGCCCTCCAATTCTTTCCCTACTGTTCCCAGTAAATTTATTTCTAACAGCCTAAGTTTCAGACTCAAAACAGAGGTCAAAACCCTTGCCCTGTTTCTTTTTAAAAGGTTAATTTAGAAATTGGACATGATATTTTTTAATTTATATGGTTAAAAATCTTGTTTTGTCTAGTTTTTAATGGTGCACAAACAAAAAAGAAACATTAAGCACACAAGTGGAAATTTGAGAAAAACCGAGACATGTTTCAGGGGAACTCGAAAACAGAACAACCATTTGGGAGTCATGGATGAACCCCGAGATGAGGTTTTCTCTCCAAGGTGTCAAAATTAAAGTTGCTCCATTACGTGTCTATTTTTATTCAAAGTAATTTTTTTTTGAAAAACCAACGGTTAGATCTTTCAAAAATCACAAAATCGTGGGGCCTGTACAGAGCTGGACAAACCAACAGCCACTGCTACTTTTATTTTTGGGGTGAATCTCACATTGAAAACCTTGTCAAACAATTTTAATAAAATTTGGGCATGGTCTCCTTTGTTTTAGGAGCCTTCCCAAGTAATTTAGAGAGTCAAAACAAAAACAATCAATCCATACACACTCACACAGCCACTGCCAGGAGAATCAAATACCCATTTTTCATCAATTTCAAACTCAAACACCAAGCAACTTAACATAAACAACAAAAGGGACATGCATGCTATATGTGGTTGAGCCCCCTAACTCTCAACCACACTTAAACTGAAAACATAATTCACAAGGAAGCTTCCCTTACCTAAATTTTTTTGACTCAAAACCTTGAAGAAGTTAGGGAGGAGACTTGGTGATTCAAGAATGATCTCTACCCAACTTTGGATATGAAATCAACTAGAGAACATCTAAATCAATCCCAAAATAAGCTTCAATCAAATTTTCACCCACCAACAAAGATTCTACATGAGACCCATTTCATGTTTTTGGTAGGAAGAGGAATAGATGAATAAGAAGATCAAAGAAAGGAGATGAGAGGTTTACCTCTTGCAATAGACACCAAAGGAATCTCTAGACAAGGAGAAAAGTCCTTCAATGATATAGGAATTCAACTTTAGCTCAAGAGGAAGAGGGGCTTCGGGAGGGAGGAAGGAGGAAGAAAATGGGATGGAAGTTCCACGGCTCAAATTGGGGTTTAATTTAAAAAAATTACTTTTTGCACCTATCTTCCTCTAAGGACACCCCCTTCTCTTTTTTTTTTACAGCTTACGGAACTCACGTAAAAGTCTCAAAAATCTCACAATAACACTATGGTACATAACAAAACATAGAACTTAAGTTAATTATTATATTAATCAACATAATTTAAATTTAATTTGCTCTTGCATTATTAATCAAACACTTAATCATACAATTAGGAAAATCACAACGTTACAATTCTCCCCAACAAGAAAATTTTCGTCCTCGAAAATTCGCTTACCTGAGAAGAGATAACGGTATTGTTCACACATTTTATCTTCAAGTTCCCATGTAGCATCGCCTGTGGTATCATTCCATATAACCTTGACCAAACTAATTGCTTTGCCTCTAAGCTGCTGAGTCCTTTGGTCCTCAATCCTTACTGGATGAGTCTCAAACATCAAATCCTCTTGCACTTGTATCACATCTGGCTCAATGATGTGAGTAGGATCAGGAACATACTTCCTCAATTGAGATACATGAAATACATTGTGCAAGTTGGCTAGAAAAGGAGGTAAAGCTATTTCATAAGCCACTGAACCTATACATCTAAGGATTTGATAAGGTCCAATGAACTTAGGAGTAAGCTTCTTCGACTTGATTGCCCGTCCTACACCCGTAGTTGGTGTAACCTTCAGAAAAACATGATCACCTGCTTCAAACTCAAGATGTCTTCTACGCTTATCTGCATAAGATTTCTGTCTACTTTGTGAGGCTTTCATCCTTTCCTGAATCAACTTAATCTTTTCTGTAGTCTGTTGTAACATCTCTGGCCCTACTACCATATTCACTCCATCTTGGTACCAACAAATAGGTGTTCTACACCTTCTACCATACAGAGCTTCAAATGGTGCCATACCAATACTAGCATGAAAACTGTTGTTGTAGGTGAATTCCACCAAAGGCAAAACTTCATCCCAACTTCCAAGATGATCCAAAACACATGCCCGCAACAAATCTTCTAATGACTAGATTGTCCTGTCAGATTGTCCATCTGTCTGTGGGTGATAAGCAGAACTAAGTCTCAACTTAGTTTCTAAGGCTTCTTGCAAACTTTGCCAAAACCTTGAAGTAAATCTTGGATCTCTATCAAAAATGATACTAGATGGCAATCCATGCAATCTTACTATCTCTCTGATATACAATTGAGTGAACTTCTCCAAAGAATACTTCATGTTAACAGGTAAGAAATGAGCACACTTCGTCAACCTGTCAACTATCACCCATATGGCATCACAACCTCTAGTTGTCCTAGGCGAACTGGATACAAAATCCATGGTAATACTGTCCTATTTCCACTCTGGAATCTCCATTGCTTGCAACAAACCACTGGGCCTTTGATGTTCTATCTTAGCCTTCTGACAAGTTAAACATGCTCCCACATATTGTACCACATCTCTCTTCATATCGGACCACCAAAACATTTTCTTTAAATCTTGATACATCTTAGTCATACCGAGATGTAGACTAAGTTTACTTTTATGGCCTTCATCTAAAATAAGTCTTTTTAACTCAACATCTTGTGGCACACAAATTCTACCTTTGAATCTCAAAATGCCATCATCACCCAAACTGAAGTCTATTGCCTTATCCGTACCCAACAACTCCATTGTTCTACTCAAGCTAGGATCCAATAATTGTTTCTCCTTAAACATCCTAAGGAAATAATTAGTCACGGTTAACATACCACAAATAATGTGATCATGAGCCACTTCTACATACAAATTTAGATCTCTAAATCTCCACCAACTCTAACTCTTTCACCATCAAAGCAGGCATCTGAATAGTCTTTCTGCCAAGGGCATCAGCTACAACATTAGCTTTACCCGGATGGTACATTAATTGAAAATCATAATCCTTCAAAAATTCCATCCATCGCCTCTGTCACATATTGAGCTCCTTCTGATCAAACAAGTATTTTAAACTTTTGTGATCACTAAATACATCAAACTTAGCCCCATAAAGATAATGTCTCCATATCTTCAAGGCAAACACCACAGCTGCTAACTCTAGATCATAAGTGGGATAGTTCCTCTCATGAGTCTTTAACTGTCTTAAGGCATAAGCCACAACTTTCCTTCCTTGCATCAACACATAACCCAATCTTTGATGAGATGCATCACAGTAAACCTCAAAAGGTTCACTAGGATCAGGTATCACAAGTACAAGAGAAGAAGTCAACCTTTGCTTCAATTCTAGAAAACTCTGCTCACAAGCTTCAGTCCATGCAAATGGTTGGTCCTTGCGAGTGAGTTGAGTCAATGGTGCTACTATCTTAGAGAATCCTTCTATGAATCTCCGATAGTATCCAGCTAACCCAACAAAACTTCTAATCTCTGTGGCCATCTTAGGATGTTCCCATTGCAAAATTGCTTCTACTTTAGAAGGATCCACTGCAATCCCTTCAGCTGAGATCACATGACCCAAGAACTTCACTTCTTCTAGCCAAAACTCACACTTAGAGAGCCTTGCATACAATTGCTTTTCTCTTAAAATCTCCAACACAACTCTTAAGTGCTCTTCATGCTCTTCACGAGTACGGGAATAGATTAGAATGTCGTCAATGAATACAACAACAAACTTATCCAAGAAAGGAAGAAAGATCCTATTCATGCAATCCATGAATATAGCAGGAGCATTTGTTACTCCAAAAGGCATGACCACATACTCATAATGTCTATACCGAGTCCGGAAAGCTGTCTTCAGTATATCCTCATCTTTCACCCTTATCTGATGATACCCTAACTTCAAATCAATCTTTGAGAAAATTGTTGCTCCACGCATCTGATACATCAAATCATCTATCCTTGGCAAAGGATATTTGTTCTTGATAGTGAGTTTATTCAACTGGCGATAGTCAACACATAACCTTGAGCCACCATCTTTCTTCTTAACCAATAACACAAGTGCTCCCAAGGGGAAACACTAGGTCTAATCATTTCTTTCTCAAGAAAATCTTCAATTTGTTTCTTCAATTCATCTAATTCAGCTGGTGCCATCCTATAAGGAGTTATTGACACTGGCCCCGCACCTGGAACTAGGTCAATGGCAAACTCAACCTCTCTTTGTGGAGGCAAGCCAGGTACTTCTTCAGGAAAGACTTCAGAAAAGTCTCTAACAGCATCTATAGATTTCAAGTCAAGATCACCCTTGACTTCTAAGAAAGAAAGGACCACAAAACATGAAGCTCCTTCCTTCAAAGAAACTTGTGCTTGATTTGCATAAATAAATTCAAGATCTTCGTGATCAGGGAATACAAGAGTCTTTTGAGCACAATCTATAAGAATACAATTGGAAGACAACCAATCCATTCCTAAGATTATGTCCAAATCAGTCAAAGGAAGACAAATCAGGTTAACCTTGTAATTACGTCCACTAACTACAACAGTAATCCAACACACACTAACGAAGCTGCAACAGGAGTGGCTGTAGGAGTAGAGACAAGCAGATCAAACAATAAAGGACATGTAGACAACTTCAATCTTTTCACACAATCATGAGAAATGAAAGAATGTGTAGCTCCAGAATCAAACGGCCACTTCACACACACCTTGGACAAGATCATCAGATTTGGAGGCTTCCACTCCACTCATAGCAAAAACCCTTCCAGCTACCTTAGGCTTCTCAACCTTTGGTGCACTTCTTGCTGGTGCAGCTCTAACATTAGCTTGACAATCTCTTGCAATATGACCGGGCTTCTGGCATTTATAACAAATCATCTCCTTATAAGTACAATGAATGCTATAATGTGAACCACCACACCTTAAGCATCTGATGCCTTGAGCTCCTGACTGAGCTACAATTAGACTTCCCTGAGGCTGTTGGGGTCTGGAATAAGGTTTCTTTTGAAAACTTCCCTTTCTAATACCAGAGGATCCATCACCATGAGTCTTGATCACTCTACTACCACCCTCCAGGCGTTCCACGGTCTTTGCTTTCTCTACCAATGCAGGAAATTCCCTAATAGCCATAGGGACAATCATCCGCTTCACCTCTTGCTTCAAGCCTTCTTCAAATTTTCTACACCTCAAAGCTTCAGTAGTAGCTTGAGAATAAAAACGAGCTAAGTGTTCAAACTTAGTCGCATATTCATGAACTGCCATGTTGCCTTGCTCTAACTTCATGAATTCAGCTTCCTTGGCATATCTAGCACTATCTGGAAAATACCTCTCCAGAAATCTCTCCCTGAAGTTTCCCCAAGTAAGGGGTTCTCCACGTGCTTCCTGTAACGACCCGTCTACGTTACATAACTATTTAAGCTAAGGTTCCTCGATTTCCTTTTGGTTTAGAAACTCTTTCGTTAGTTTACTTTATGAAAATATTGCGTGAACTTTTCGCATTTCCAAAAGTAATAATTAAAGTTCAAAACTAAAAGAAAATATAATTTTTTTTAACTACAAACAACTCTTGGAGCTTATAATGAGACAAACCTAAGCTGGTCATCTCTATACATATAATTATATAGACCAAACGAAGGAAAGAGAGAACGCAGCTTCAATCTCGTGCTCGCTCCATCTACCAAGCCTCCAAGAGGAGTCCACCTTGAAAGCCATCTGCTCCCCTGAACACAATGTCCGAGATCATCATAGGCACGAACCACACGTGCAAACATTGCAAGGGTAAACTTACCAAACAAAACTATGCATATAAGTACATAAGTAAATTTCCAAATTATTAAGGAATAGAAAGAGAATTGAACTTTGTAAACTTCAATATAATGCTATACATAATAACTGAAAACTCTACACAAAACTTAGTTCATAAACTTATATCAAAACTTAGTTCATTAATAAACACCAATAAACATCATCCTCATGGTTTAACCATCTCAACTAATTCATACGACAGAGTTATAACATAAAACCTCAACATAATCAATAACAACATAGCTCTATTACCAATTACTACCATGAATCATCAGATCTAATGGATTATATCCATTCAACAAAAATCACAATCTCAACATAATACAATCACCAGCAACCATCATCACTAGGTGATGTACAACATAAGCCACTAGACAATCTTAGTCAACAAGACTGACTCTACTCCATGGAGTTTCAACATCATATGAGTAGTCCCTCATAGGTCAAATCCCCTACCACAGTCTCACCTTTTGACCATTCAGGGATTCCCTTAAGCTGACCCTGTAGAGGAAGTGTGGTTTTAATCGAATATAAACAAGTGTGTGTATTGGCTTACCTCTGTAAGGTTTGCAAAACCTTACATCTATAGGAATTCGCCCACTTGGCTATTCTATAGGCCCACCGTTAGCCACCACGAAAACCTCCAGCACTAGGTTGAGAGCCCACCTAGCACCCTCAACTTACGTACCTACCCATATGTCTGTGCACCAACTGTGCACACCTATGCACCAACTGTGCATATACAATATTCAGAATATTTCTATGCATCAACTATGCACACACCGTATTCCAGTGGCAAAACATATTTGAAACCCCTTACAGTCTTAGATACGGCATCTCCGTACCCGCCATATCCAATGGCCAGACTTACGGGTCCAAATACATCTCAACAATCCACAACCATGATAACAATTCATCCCCTATACACTAAAAGGGTCACTAAACCTCTTGGGAAGTAGTTCTCAACTCTCCAACACGCCATTCGGAGTCAAAACGTAGGGGTGGTACTTGGGAAGATACCCCACTAGACGAGACCCCCTAGTTGTTTTAGTGGGCCGGAGTTCTGGCGTGAAACTCACCCTCCCAAGTATACCATTTTTCTATAAAAAAAAAAAAAAAAATCTTCCCAAAGGTCATAGCTAACTTCTATTTAACATATAAGGATGGTTCCAATACATAGTTCACATATATCATCATATCTCATCAACATTTCATATCTACACTCACAATTATATTATACATCTCAAAGAATGTCAATCACACATTTAAAATGATTATTTATATAAGAAAACAAATATATATCACATTCATAACAGAATTGGGTCCTGGACTCAAAGCTGAACAAAAGCAGCAGAGTTGACCAGAGTTGACTGGACGTTGGTCACTGGACGTTGGATGGGTCATTGGACGTTGGGTAGTCACTGGACGCTAGGTGGGTCACTAGACGCTGGGTGGTTCATTGGACGTTGGGTGAGTCACTGGACGTTGGGTGGTTCACTGGACGCTGGGTGGTTCATTGGACGCTGGGTGAGTCACTGGACGCTGGGTCTGCAGAATCAGACGCTCGCAAAATTTACGACTAACAGAACATCGTAACAGGATTTTTTGCAGAATCCAGGGCCTCCCAAAGGATCCCAAGCACCCAAAAACATTCCTCAAAGGTCTAGGGACAATTCACAACACTTAGAAGACCATTCCAAGTCAAAAACAACATATCATGATATTACTTCAACTTAAGTCATAAATTCAACCAAATCATCAAGAACACAAAAGAGAAAAAAACTCATTGCATCATAAAAATAAATCTCAAATTATATCCAAAAGAGCAGAGCTCAAACACCAAACACCACCAAATCATTCAAACAAGTTTAAAGCTTCTCTTACCTAAACTTCTTGACTCAAACTGTGAAGAAAAAGCTAGAGAGGAGATCTTTGGGGTTCTTAAGTGATCTTTCCCCAATTTTTGGTACAAAATCTACTAGGAGGAACCTAAATCAACATCAAAGTAAACTCAAAATCAAGATTTCTCTCATCCCTTAAAATCCAACCAAGACCCATTTCTCATGTTCTTGGGAGGAGATGAGAAAGATACTTAGAAATCAAGAATAGGGAGGAACTGGACTTACCAACTTAAAATCAACTAAGAAATCTCTAGGGAAGAAGAAATCAAACTTCAAGATGAGGTAGGAATCAAACTTCCATTCATAGAAAAGAGAACTTAGAGAGGAAGATAGATAAGAACGAAGGAAATGGAAGAAATAGGAAGCTTGGCAAGTTTAAATAAAGAGATTTGCATGAAATTTTGCTATTTGTCCCTACACTTCCTCTAAGGACACCCTTTTTTCTTATTATTTTCTTCTACAACTCACGAAACTCACGTAAAAGTCCCTAAAATCTCACAGCACACACTCTAAGTCCAACACCTCATGAAAATCTAACAATAACACTATGGCACATAACAAAATCAATCTATTTATTAATTCTTTTATAACTATCATAAATTTAAATTCAATTTCCTCTTGCGGTATTTATCAATCACTTATAATACCTTATGAAAAATCACAGTGTTACACTTCCATCATTTGTCGAGTTCCATGCCACCAGAACTCTGCTTTGTCAGCTAACATATAAGTGGCATAAGTAACCTTCCTATCTTCAGGACATGCCATGGCCCTAAAGATCTTCTCCAATGCTCTAATCCAGTGATCAGCTACATCTGGGTTAGAGTCTCCTTTAAACTGTGGAGGATCTTTCTTCCTGAATTCAGCTAGCCCTTGATATTCAGGTGGAATTGCTGCTTGAGCTGCTTGGGCAGCAACTCGAGTGGCCTTAAGCTGTGCCAAAGCTGCTTGATGTTGATGAGCCATGGTGGCACTCTGTTGTTGCATTGCAGCAGCCATCACCTCTATAGCATGGGCTATTTGGGCCATATCAGATGGAGGAGGAGGTCTAGGTGGTCTCACCATCCTAACAGAAGACCAAACCAAGTTAGAGAATAACATTGGATAAAGCCTTCTACCCATCACATCAATCACACACAGCAAAAACATAACAGACCTATCCCCATAGGTTTGTTCAAAAGATGCGACCAGCTCTGATACCACTATTGTAACGACCCATCTTCGTTACAGACTTGTTATACTAAAACACAAAATGCAAGGGTAAGCTTATTTATAAAAAGAAGGATAGGATTTGATCAAAGGAAAATTTAGAATAAACCAACAATAATAATTCAGCTAACATCACACAACAATACATACATCAATCTTATATACAATTTCATTATGCAATGTCATGCTGACTCGACTCCATGGAGATTTCTACAACTTTTGGGTGGTCCCCATAGGCCACATCCCCTACCATGGTCTCACCTTTGACCATTCAAGGAGTCCCTTGAGCTACCTTGTGGAGGAAGTGTGGATTTAATCGAATATAGACAAGTGTTGGTATTGGCTTACCTCTATTAGGTTTGCAAAACCTTTCATCTATAGGAATTCGTCCACTTGTCTATTCTATAGGCCCACCATTGGCCACCACGAAAACCTCTGGCACTAGGTTGAGAGCCTACCTAGCACCCTCAACTTACGTGCCTACCCATATGCAATGTCATGTAACTAGCCAAACAACTTTGATTGCCACAAGTTCCCCCTATGTTATAAATTCACCAATTTTCTCAAATTATGCTTATGAACCCATCCAGCAGTTCAATAAGCTCTTGTAAGGTATTCTCACACTCTGAACACTTACTCACAACACAACACTTAAAAATGTGAATTTCCTAACATAGCTCTAGAACTAAATTTGTGGTCTATCCAACATCCTCATTCAACATTAATAATTCTAATAATTATATCACATTAACAAAATTGACCAAATGAGGTCGATTTCTCTTTGGCAGAACTGAATGTAACCTCTCACTGATACAAGAAAATGACCTTGGAATTTAAATTTTTTTATATCAAATCGAAGCTCTTGAAATCTACTTTACAGAAACATATCCCACTTATAAAATCAACATCTAGAAAATTTTATAAAAATTTCCAAAGTCAGCAGCCCTGAATTTTGAGTGCTCACTGAATATAGCTCAAAGAAAAGTAAATTTCTCCCACTTTCCAAACTCGTTTTGATCTGAAAATTTTACAGTAGAAAGGTAACATCTTTATATTTCTAAAAAGGTAACCCTTGCCCTCCAATTCTTTATCTACTGTTCCCAGTAAATTTATTTCTAACAGCCTAAGTTTCAGACTCAAAACAGAGCTCAAAACCCTTGCCCTGTATCTTTTTAAAAGGTTAATTTAGAAATTGGACATGATAATTTTTGTAATTTATATGGTTAAAAATCTTGTTTATTTAGTTTTTAATGGTGCACAAACGAAAAAGAAAAATTAAGCACACAAGTGGGAATTTGAGAAAAACCAAGACATGTTTCAGGGGAACTCGAAAACAGAACAACCATTTTGGGAGTCATGGATGAACCCTGAGATGAGGTTTTCTCTCCAAGGTGTCAAAATGAAATTTTCTCCATTACGTGTCTATTTTCATTCAAAGCAATTTTTGTGAGAAACCAACGGTTAGATCTTCTAAAAATCACAAAATCGTGGGGGCTATACAGAGCTGGACGAACCAACAGCCACTGTCACTTTTATTTTTGGGGTGAATCTCACATTGAAAACCTTGTCAAACAATTTTAATAAAATTTGGGCATGGTCTCCTTTGTTTTAGGAGCCTTCCCAAGTAATTTAGAGAGTCAAAACAAAAACAATCAATCCATACACACTCACACAGTCACTGCCAGGAGAATCAAATACCCATTTTTCATCAATTTCAAACTCAAACACCAAGCAACTCAACATAAACAACAAGAGGGGCATGCATGCTATATGTGGTTAAGCCCCCTAACTCTCAACCACACTTAAACTGAAAATATAATTGCTTCCCTTACCTAATTTTTTTTTTACTCAAAACCTTGAAGAAGTTAGGGAGGAGACTTGATGATTCAAGAATGATCTCTACCCAACTTTGGCTATGAAATCAACTAGAGAACACCTAAATCAATCCCAAAATAAGCTTCAATCAAATTTTCACCCACCAACAAAGATTCTACATGAGACCCATTTCATGTTCTTGGTAGGAAGAGGAATAGATGAACAAGAAGATCAAAAAAAGGAGATGAGAGGTTTACTTCTTACAATAGACACAAAAGGAATCTCTAGATAAGGAGAAAAGTCCTTCAATGATATAGGAATTCAACTTTAGCTCAAGAGGAAGAGGGGCTTCGTGAGGGAGAAAGGAGGAAGAAATGAAGAAAATGGGAGAATGGAAGTTCCACGGCTCAAATTGGGTTTAACTTAAAAAAAATTACTTTTCGCACCTATCTTCCTCTAAGGACACCCCCTTCTCTTTTTTTTTTACAACTTACAGAATTCACATAAAAGTATCAAAAATCTCAAAATAACACTATGGCACATAACAAAACATAGAACTTAAGTTAATTATTATATTAATCAACATAATTTAAATTTAATTTGTTCTTGCATTATTAATCAAACACTTAATCATACAATTAGGAAAATCACAACGTTACACATTGCCTTATGGTTATTGCACCTGACGGTTAGTGCAACTCGTCATCGGGTCTTCTTTTTAATCTTACCAAAACCTTTTTCTTAAATTCTTATTTTCAAAATTTATTTAAATCATTATTTTTTTAACTAACTGTCATTTCACTATTTTTTTTAAAAATCTTTTATGATATTTGATATTTTTTAATGTTTCAAAATTTTATATTTACTTTTTGGGGTTAAATATGTTTTTGGTTGTCCAAAAATATATTAGATTTGATTTTAGTCCTTTGAAAAAATTTCTTTGCATTTAATCCATAGAATTTTAGAAATACTTTATTTTAGTCCTTTTCTTAATTGTTAAGAGCTAGGAGACAGTGCGGTGAGTGGATTCGATAGGGATGATGAGCTGAATTAAATAGTTGCATCGACTCCGAATGGAACATATCCATCATAGGAACACTGTGTTTTCCAACCTGCTTTTTTTATTACTTTTTTACTTGTTTTTTTTTTAATTTTAATTAGTTAATTAAATTCTATTTTTAATATTTTTAATTAGGCATGCTAAATCACTTCAAAATCGCTACTTCAGATGACCATGTGATCACATTTAATTGTAGAAGAAAATATAGTTAAGAAAAGGACTAAAATTTGGTATTTCTAAAATTTTGGGGATCAAATACAAAGAAAAAAAATTCAAAGTAATAAATTCAAATTCTGTATATTTTCGGAGGACTAAAAACATATTTAATCCTTATTTTTTTACAAGTCATTTTTCCAATTTTTTTCTAAATAAATAGTAATTACAGTTCAATACATTTTAATAACACATACTTTTAACATTTTAATAAAAATCAGTTTTTTTTTTCAAAACTAGTAAAATAACCATTTATATAACCAATTATTTATTCATAACCGATTATATAACTGATTTTAGATATAACCGGTTACATATTCATAACCAGTTATATAATTGATTTTTAAAAGCAATAATTGATTATGCGAAACTATAACCGGTTATACAAAACTAGTTATGATTATAGTTATAATAACCACTTATAATTTGGTTATTTAATAGTTATGGTTATGGTTATTAGAATAACCAAGCCATGAACAGCCCTAATTGCAATAAATATGCTCTAATTGAATTAATAAATTAAATCATTAAATTATATATATATATATATATATATATATATATATATATATATATATATATTGGTTTTATATAACATGGTAATCAAATTATTAAGTTTTATGTAATATTTTTTGTAATTACAGTAATCAATTATTAAGTAATCAATTTTTCCATTTTTAATTCATAAAAAATATATTGTTATATTAATCAAGGTAATTATAATAAGATTTTCATTATTTGAACATTCAAATTGATAACACAAAATATATTTTAATTCAAATTAATTGATAATACATATATATATATATATATAATATTCTATTTTAAATTTATAATTTATAATAAATTCAAATTTAAAAAATCTTGTAAGATTTGAGATGAATTCATCTATAAATATCAGCATGTTGTTGCTTTTCATTGTCATCATTTCTTTTTGAATAGTCAATTGCTAATATAATTTCTTCTCTACTTTTTATTCAGTTTCAATGAAGAGACAAATACAAGCAAAAAACACTTATCTATCAATATTTATTTCTTTTTTTTCTTCATACATTTTATCTTTTTATCATTTTTCTTTTGATTCGCCTTTTTTCATTTAAGTAACTTTATATCTCTTTCTATGATTTTTTTTATATATTTTTATCCAACATACAATATTTAAACTTTACTTGCTAACCTTTTTTTTTATTACAGTTTACACATTTGGAGATGAAACAAAAGACTTAAAAAGTGAATTTAAAAATGAAATAAAATTTTTATCATTTTGAAAATCAAACTTATTCAATCTTTAGATCCTAAACCAAGCATTATGATTATTTTCAATCACTTTTCTCTAAAAAAAATTATTTTTTATTATACGAAATAATTTTTTTACTAATAAGTTAATGTCATGTGACATTAATAAGTTAACTAATAAGTTAAAATAAATTCAAGTCAGAATTATCACTTCTTAATTTATTTTATTACTTAGTAACAAATTTAATTTAAGCATTTAATTAATATATAAAATTAAATATTAACTTGAATAAATATACTAATTAATAGTTATATAATTAATAATTACTGAATTTAAATTACATTGTACCTATAATTAATAAATATTTTAAAAAAATCTTATTGTTTTCCAGTGTGAATCATATCACATATCAATACAAAATTTGTTTATTTTTAACCTCACTTAGATCTAATTTTTTAGATGCCTTTAATATTGTTCTCATTAATTAATTTTAATATTAATTCTATAAATAAATAATTGAGTTAAGTCAAATCAAATTCTACTTAAAATTATTCATACTCAAAATATCACAAATAAAAAAGTTTGTATAAACATAAATTAAAAATAACAGAATTTGTATATAAATCATCTATATTTTTAAATTAATATTTGTCAATTTTTAATCTAATTCAAATTCAAATTTAAACCAAAATTGTAACCAAAAAAAGTATATAAAAATTTACTTGAATAATTCAAGAGTAATTTAAACCATTTTTTTTTCTAATTTTAAAAGTAACATTAATATTAAATTAAATTATGACTAAATCAATCAAATATATAAATTGCTATTTATTATACCAAATACAATTTTTACTAATAGGCTAATATCATGTAACAAACACTAAATTTATTCCTTTTTCATTTATTTTTGAGTTAAAAGAATGAAATTTGACAATCAACTTCTAATTTTTTTAATATACTATTTTATATTTAACATATTTAAATATAAACATATTTTTTTATCATTAAATATAAACATATTAATATAGTAATATACTAATTTAGTAGTTATAATATTAGAATAAATTTAATATTTGTATTATAATCCTTTGTTAGGTTCTAAGACCTTGGACGATGTCCAACCCCTCGAATTTCGATTTTGATGATAACAATTAAAGGATAAATTTTGAAGTATCTAATGATCTTGTTTGAGTGTTATAGGATTTACGTCGTCCAATGCCGCAATGGTATTGTATCTCTCAAACCTCGACTTTATGTTTTAATAAGAAAAGCGTCCAAATGTGTTTTGTAAGAATACTACAATCAGCGTCCAATGCTCCTGTGAGAGCAAGCGTCCAATGACTATATAACCCACACTGTAGTTTCTATCTTAAAAAGTAATATCATATGACAATACTTTTTTGATGGTGATTCTCTGTAATGCAACGATTATTCTCTCTCATTCCAATATGTCATTCTATTTTATTTTTCGAATAGTATTGAACAGGAAAAGAGAAGCTTCTCTTTGCAGAAAAAGTACAAGTAGGAGAGGCGCTACATGTACGGCTGTCTCCTCTAACTCTCCACCCTAAGTCAAAACGTGACAACGGTCATATGCTTTGGAGAGAACCGCTCTTGGCAAAGGAATAGATCCCACAATGGATTCTTTACACCAAGCTGCCTATAAATAGAGGAATGAGCTCATGTATCTGTCAAAACGACTGGACGATCAACACTTAAGCAAAACGAGCTTTCCACTTAGCTTTGCTAAGCGATTATGTGTATTCGTACTTATTGTAATATCCTCTCTATAGAGAGTTATTCTTTCTTTCTATACTCAAACAATTCTGTTTGGAAAGCCAGGAGTGGCTTAGTGTTAAAGAATACTTGGGTTTGTTTTTAATCTCAGGGGGAGATTAAAGGTGTGCCAGGAGTGGCTTAAAGAATACTTGTAGCCAGAAGTGGCAAGGTTATAATACTTGTGAGTAATCAGATACTGATTAGTAGAACCCTTCAAAGGTTTTTGAAGGAGAACTGGACGTAGCTCAGTTGAGTGAACCAGTATAAAACTAAGTGTTTTATTCTCTCGTGTTCTAGCTTATTTGCATATCTCTTAAGTTATCTCTTCAACACACTACGAAAGTGTTTCGTTACACATTTTATCTACGAAAATCTTTTGCTTGTGTTCTAACGAAAAAGTGAAAAAGCATATTCATAGGACTGTTGCATTTGAACCACTGGACGATAGCATTATTTTCTGTTTCACTAAGTTCTTGTAAAACTTAAGATATACTATCGTCATTCTTGTTAAAGGTTTTCGAAGAAAATATAAACACACTATTCAACCCCCCCCCCCCCCCCTTCTAGTGTATTTCTCTGTATTTCATCCTTGTATGAATATTATAATAATATTCGGTATTATAAGTCTTAT
Organism: Pueraria montana var. lobata; assembly: GCA_026413185.1. Lineage (NCBI taxonomy): Eukaryota > Viridiplantae > Streptophyta > Magnoliopsida > Fabales > Fabaceae > Pueraria > Pueraria montana. Next base: position 47,036,198 of record CM048656.1, read on the forward strand.
TCACTAATGAATATACTCAGTATTTATATTCAGTATTAAAAGTATTATATTCATTTTTGAGTGTTAGAATATTTATTTTTTCGTCTATAAGTATAATATTATATATATTATTTGAAAATTATCATTAAAATAAATTTTATTAAATAAAATATTTTTTAATATTTTAAAACTATTTAATATTGTATTAAATGTTTATGTTTTTATTTATTTATATTATCATTAAATTAATTTATTTTATAAAAATATTTGTATTGGATGAGATAAAAAAATTTAAAAACTATTTAGTAAAAATATTTAAAAATTTTCATTTTATTTAACCCCAACTCATTGGGTCAGAGACTGATTCTATCGTTCCCCATTGTGAATGCAGTGGGGCCTTAAGTAATTTTTTTTTCTTTTTTGATGGAAACATTTTAAAAAAAAATATTTACAAGATGTAATATAATTTTTTATTATTAATATTTTTATCAAATTTATGTATATATTTAAGTTATATACAAATGAAAAAATATTTTTAAAGATAATAGTTTTTTAGACAATCATTTATATAAATTAAAATGATATGAGACATGTATAAATATAAAATTATCTGAATATATATACATATATATATATATGTATATTATATATATATATATATATATTCATAATTATTTATATTTTTTTACATATATATATATATATATATATATATATATATATATCTACTAAAATATACTTATATAAAATTAAAAAAAAACATTAAAAAACATAATAGTATAAAAAATGTAGATTGTATACTTAATACCCGTGCATGGCACTGGTTATTATGCTAGTGTTATTATATTTTACAATTTATGTTATGAGTAAATCACATTTAAGGTCTCCTTGACCTCCACTACAAAATTTGCACCCCCTTATAACATATATATACTTTAGGACCTAAGGTTCAATAGGCAACGATATGATTTTAGTTGGTCTAATTAGAATTGATATCCATTAAGTATTTCACTAGAAGGTCTCACATTCCTTCAATACTGTGTTTCCAATTCGCCAATAGTAGGCTTCTTAACAATTCAATTGTCTTTAATTACTTGATATCAATTGTTACATTAAAGACTAACTATCAAGCATGGGACAATATAAAAGCTTATTGAGTACCAACGATAATATTTTGAATCAATCACAACAAAATTAAAAATAAATTAACACTACAAGAAATTCACTAATTAGCGAGGGAAACATTCCTTGCTAATCCCTCGCTAATGTGATTAGCGAGGGATACTTCTTACTATAAAATAAGTTGCTAATTTGTGATGGGAATCCTTCTTCACAATCCTTCTCTAACTTTGTACAAATCCCTAGCAAATCCTTTGCAAATTTCCTCTCTAATCATGTGGTCAAATGTAGATAATCCCCTTGCTAATTAGCAACAACTGTCGCTCACTAACCCTTCGCAAATCATTCACAATTTATCCTACGCTAATCCCTCACAATACTTTCTTCATTAATCCTTCATTTTTCGCTTGCCACTTCCATGAACTTCTCCTATATATCCCCTCGTTATTCCTTCGCAAATATCCCCTCACTATTCCCTCACAAATATGTCCTCGCTATTCCTTCACAAATATCCCCTCATTATTCCCTCACAAATATGTCATCGTTATTCCTTTGCTTTTCCCTCACAGATATACCCTCGTTATTCCTTCACTATTCCCTTGCTATTCCTTCACTAAAATCCTTTGTTATTCTCCCACAAATCCCTCACCCTTAAATATATTATTCCGCACATGATTCCCTCGCTATTCTGTCACAAAAAAAATTCAAGTTGATTTTATTTTAGCGTACACCTATATCCGAAATTAAACAAAATTATCAAGGCATATTTCATTTATTACAGTACGCTCTATATTTGAAATTAACACATGATATAACTGAACCTATATAAATCAAAGAAAAAATAAAAAGCATGATTAACCCATAAATCATTAAAGTGCAGTAAACAAATGTTTCAACATAAATCAAAATCTGTCATAAAGTCTAACAAAGGATAATAAGAAAAACATTATTTAACCCAAAGTGCAATAACCAAACAAAAAAAGTAAACAATTCATTTTTTTAAGGCATGCAATATTTTATGTTCGAAAAAACTCCATCTGTGTCCGCATTTGTGCCTGCATCTCTTCCTTCGTCTCCTTCAATTTTGCCTTCATCTCTGTTTGAGCCTTCAATTGTGCCTCCATCTGCACCTGCATTTGTGTTTGCAATTGCCTTTGCATCTGTTGCATTTGTGATTGTGACTGTATTTGCAGCTGTGTTTGCATTTGCTATCTCATTTGAAGCATCTGCTCTCTCATTTGAGACATCTGCTCTCTCATTTGAGACATCTGGTCCTCTCTCATTTGAGACATCTGCTCTTCTCTCATTTGAGACATTTGCTCTTGCATTTGAGACATTTGAAGGGTTGAAATTCCTATTGCAAGATTCAATTAATCTTTCTTTATCCCAAGTATAATGAATCCCAATTAATCTTTCTTTATCATGGTAAATTTTGCACAATAAAATCTTGCTCTATCTAAATGTCTTCTTAAAGGCACAGACATTAAGAATGATTTGGGGTGAATGCATATTTGTGTGTGGCAGCTCTTAGCCAAAGTTGAAATTAAAACATAAAATTAAACTTCACATTTGTGTGTGTGTGTACGTGCACGTGTGTATAGAGGCAACTAGATTGTTATACGCTTTTGGTCAAAAAAAAGTAGAGCTACACATAGGACTAAGAATCTACATCTACAACATTTAAACAAATCTCAAAAGTTCATAAAACTAATTAATTTGGTTGGGAAGGGAGAGAACAGTGAACATCATGCATGACCTTGACCAATTTATGCCAAATTGCAAAAGAAAAAAAAATGTGAAGAGAGAATTTAATGACATATTGTATAATGTTCTTTTGGAGGGGGGAAACAAACAAAGGCAAGCTTGGCAGGAAGCATGTATATAAGGAAGAGAAAGCAAAGAAGCACAATTGAAAACATGTAATTTAGGGACTAACTTGGTTTGCATATAAAGAGGAACTTTTAGGAAGACTCTTATTTAGTGTTGAATAAGACTTAATTTACAGATGTTAGCATTTTATAAATAGCATCAATTGAATTAACTTTATTTAATGGGACTCGGCTATGGCTTAGCATCCATTGTAGTATTATTCATTTGGCAATCTTTATAATATAATTAGCTTAGGAAGAGGATAATACAAGAAGCAATAAAGTCATTCGATGATCAATAAAATAATTAGGTATGCATTTTAGTATAATAGTAGATATGTTATAAAGTTAAAAACAAAAGAGGAGGAACAATAAGAGTTTCTTTATTCTGAGATATTCCTTCCAACTTCTAATTTATTGTGTGTATCACTAAAATATTATACTATCCTTCTACACTAAAGGTGCGTATCAAGAGAATGAAGTATGCACAAAATAAAGTATGCACAAAGAAAAATAAAAGGAAAAGGAATATATGAAGGAGTTATAATAACACAATAATTGCAAAAGATCATCCAATAACAAGAGAAGAAAGGGAAAAGAAGGATATGCACAGAATATTGTAATGATTAGAGTTCTTCACTATTAGTAACAACAACGTCAAACCAACCAACTTCATTTTCTTTGGTCTTATCCTACCTTTTTCATTCCTTTAAATTCATTAATGAAAATAGGGAATATCAATCAACGTTGCAAACTTTAGGGAACAAAACTTACCACAATGAGTAAATTGTTTTGCTCCACAATACGCTAATTCTTCAATTTTTGGTTGGCCAAACTTCTATGTAACTAGAACTTGATATAATGAATAACAAGTCATGGTTAAAAAAAATTACATTTCAAGTCAAAAACTTCTATATAAGAAGAAGAAAAGCTGAGGAATATAACTTAAATACCGTTAAGTGATAACGAAAGGGAGAATGTGAAGACCAATGAGGACCCTTGCAAAGACGATTGAACCTAAACGCACCAAACAATCGTGAACCTAAACACACCAAACAAGCAATTCAAACTAAAGGGAGAAGAGGAAACATACCTTTGACGAACCCTAGCAAAGAACAAAGGTTACGAGTGTATGAAGGGTTGCGAGTATGTAACTGATGCTTATTTTGGATTGATGGAGGGGGATGGAGTGGAGGATAAAAATAATCCCTTGTTTGGTTTACAAAAATGAAGATGGGAGAGGATGACACATGATGGATCCCATTCCACTGTCTAATCCCATCTTCTTCTCCTCCCAAATCGGGGTGTAGAGGATGGAACACTATTTATAAACTTATAAAATGTCTTATTTTTTTAACCTTATTAGATGTATCATGTGTAAATGTAATCATTGGCGCCACGACTTACTCAGATATTTTTGTTGTTGCCCGCTTAATTTATTTGTTTCTTGGTTCATGTTGGTGCCTTGCTGAACCTCCATCTTCTATTGTTTTACTCGGATATTTTCAATCACATTGTTTTATTTATTATTATTTTATTATATATATATATATATATATATATATATATATATATATTAATGTGACTAAATTTACTTGATATATAAATATCTTATAAATAGCATAACTTCTATGCTTTTAATTGTTCATTTAATTATTTTTAGTAAATAAAATTCCACTTACTATATTATATGCATAAAATAAAAGTATAATAAAAAGATTAGATTAAATCAATTGTTAACATATAAAAAAATTTAAATAATTTTAAAAACATATTAATATTCATTTTAAGATATTTTTGTCAACCATAATAATTAAAATAAAAATTTCTTAGATGTATAGTAAAGGTTAAAATAATTCATAATTATTTACTTAGAATAATAATTAAAGATAGAAATTAAGAGATAAATTATAATTATAATAATAATAATAATAATAATAATAATAATAATAATAATTATTATTATTATTATTATTATTATTATTATTATTATTATTATTATTATTATTATATATATCTAAATTTCTACATATTATATTAATATATATTTAAATTTTCTATTTTAAAACATGTTTTATAAAGTACATTTCAAAAACAGTAATAGAAATTATAATTTTTAAATTTTTTATATTTTAATAAGTGATTCTAATGAATTTTAATGTATTCTATTGAATTTTTTCTATTTAAAAATGTTTTATAAGTTACCTTTTATAAAAATATTAAAAAATTAATTTTTAATGTTGTATATTTTAATATGTATGTGTGTGATAGTTGTTTTTTATTTAATAATTTTTTTTAATATACTTAGACTTATTTGAAAATTCATAAGTTTAAGAAATATATATTAAGTTTAATAGTTTAATAAGTATTTGTAGGCATACGGGAGTAGCTGCTACTGATTCGCGATAATCTCAACGCAATTATAGTTTCTCTAAGAAAATTATAAAATATTTTCTTAATCATCAAGAATTTTAAATATTAAAATTACCTTACTTATTTGCATCACTTAAGGATTTAAATTTTTAAATGGTTAAATGTAATGAGAAATTTACTAAATAAATTTCAATATTGCCAATAATAAGAAATAAAGATTTTTATTTCAAATGAAATTATCCTTACCCTATTTTTCTTGTAAAGATACTATCGTAGATATTAACTTTTTCTCAATAATTACCAAAATGGTCAACGATTGCTTAAGCTTATTTTTCTCAGACATTTTAAATCTAAAATATTATAATATTAATTATAAAGTTTGTAAATTCTAGTTTTCATCTCTAAAATCAATTTGCTTCAATTTTTATTTCAATCCATCTCACTTCTAACGTTATTTTTTTTTTCTGAAAAAAAGTTTACACATATAAAGTTTTAAAGTCTCACTTACTATCACCGAGTGAGGATTATTTTTATTTTTTCTTTTAAAAGCTTTAAGAATTTTCTCTCCATCAGGTACCGTGAGCGGACACCAAGGTGAGTATTCCCCTCCCAACATGGTTTATTCTATACCCAAAGTGGCATCACCAGGATTCAAATCCTGTACCACTTGGTTAAGGGACACAAGCCGCTACCACTTGTACCAACCAATGTTGCTACTATTTTAATATTTAGTTATTCTCTTAGTAATGAATCTTTAGCCTTTCTTCTAAGTATTAAATCTACGGCTTATCCTTTATTACTTAAAAGAATATACACCTAATAGAAATATTTCCCCCCAAAAAACTTCAGGGATGATAATATATTTCACATTCTAAAAAAAAAGTCAAAATAATTAAAATCAAATAAATGTAACTTTTAAATTTAAATTCTATTACCGTCATAAATGCATTAAAAAAATAATAAACAAAATTTTAATTATCAATTATATAAAATTAGTAAATGTAAAAGTAAAATAATAATTTCCATTATTAGCTTTCTATCACAATAAAAAAAAATATTGCATAAATTTCATTTGTAAATAAAAATCACATTAAAAAGATAACAATCATCTTATGAGAACAATAACAATCCTTTCCTTTATGGTAAATAATCATGTTAATAATTTCATATCTAAATACCAATCACATTAAAAAGATAACAATCACATTAATAATTTTCATTATTATCTTTTTATCACAACGTTTATAATAATTTCCATTTGTAATTATAATCTTTCTATTTCTATTTCTATTTCTATTTATCCTTTATTATTTTAAGGAATATGCACCTAGCAAAAATATTTTTCCCGCAGAAATATTTTTCCTGCAAAAATTTCAGGGATAATAATGTAATTTCACATTCTAAAAAAAAGGTCACTATAATTAAAATCAAATAAATGTAACTTTTCAAATTTAAATTCTATTACCATCATAAATGCATTAAAAGAAATTAATAAATATATTTTTAATTATCATTTATGTAAAATTAATAAATATAAAAGTAAAATAATAATTTCCATTATTAGCTTTCTATCACAATAAAAAAATATTATCGTCATAAATGCATTAAAAGAAATTTTAATTATCATTTATGTAAAATTAATAAATATAAAAGTAAAATAATAATTTCCATTATTAGCTTTCTATCCCAATAAAAAAAAAGATTGTGTAAACTTCGTTTGTAAATAAAAATCACATTAAAAATATAACAATCATCTTATAAGAACGATAACAATCCTTTCCTTTATGGTAAATAATCATGTTAATAATTTCATATGTAAATACCAATCACATTAATAATTTTCATTATTATCTTTTTATCACAACGTTTATAATAATTTCCATTTCTAATTATAATCTTTCTATTTCTATTTCTATTTATCCTTTATTATTTTAAGGAATATACACCTAGCAAAAATATTTTTCCCGCAAAAATTTCAGGGATAATAATGTAATTTCACATTCTAAAAAAAAGGTCACTATAATTAAAATCAAATAAATGTAACATTTTAAATTTAAATTCTATTACCTTCATAAATGCATTAAAAGAAATTATTAAATAGATTTTTAATTATCATTTATGTAAAATTAATAAATATAAAAGTAAAATAATAATTTCCATTATTAGCTTTCTATCCCAATAAAAAAAAAGATTGCATAAATTTCGTTTGTAAATAAAAATCACATTAAAAAGATAACAATCATCTTATGAGAACGATAACAATCCTTTCCTTTATGGTAAATAACCATGTTAATAATTTCATATGATAAATACCAATCACATTAAAAAGATAACAATCACATTAATAATTTTCATTATTATCTTTTTATCACAACGTTTATAATAATATCCATTTGTAATTATAATCTTTCTATTTCTATTTTTATTTCTATTTCTATTTATCCTTTATTATTTAAAGGAATATACACCTAGCAGGAATATTTTTTCCACAAAAATTTCAGGGATAATAATGTAATTTCACATTCTAAAAAAAAGGTCACAATAATTAAAATCACATAAATGTAACTTTTTAAATTTAAATTCTATTACCGTCATAAATGCATTAAAAGAAATTAATAAATATATTTTTAATTATCATTTATGTAAAATTAATAAATATAAGAGTAAAATAATAATTTCCATTATTAGCTTTCTATCACAATAAAAAAAAGATTGCACAAATTTCGTTTGTAAATAAAAATCACATTAAAAATATAACAATCATGTTATGAGAATCCTTTCCCTTATGGTAAATAATCAAGTTTATCATATGATAAATACCAATCACATTACAAAGATAATAATCACATTAATAATTTCCATTATTATCTTTCTATCACAACCTTTATAATAATTTCCATTTCTAATTATAATCTTTCTATTTCTATTTCTATTTATATTGCACGTAAGTGTAATCATTTTCGTTTCTATCAGCTTTTTATTTTTCCTTTTTTCTATTTCTTTTTTATTTCTTTTTTATTTAATCTTTGTTCAGTCTTTGTTTATCCTTTGTTCTTTGATTGCAGGTGTTTGTGGCTCTGGGAAGGGCGAGAAAAATTTTTCCTCTTTGTAGCACATGGTTTGAACCTCACGACCAATAAGGTGAGAAATCTTCCTTCAAAATAATTAGCTACGACAAAAATTCTTTTATTTATAGAACACATTTTGATTGCATTCCTAATTTTATGTTTGATAAAAGTACTATGATATTTGAATATCAATAATACTTTTTTTTTACCAAATGTTTATATCAATACTTATTTACTTATTTAATATACAATGGAAAATTTTGTAATTGCCTAAATATAAGGTGTGATTACCAACAAGTCGTTGGTCCAAGGGGTGCTGGACTTGGTCCCCTTAAGTAAGGTCTCGGATTCGAGTTTTGTGGATGGAAAAAATGTGGTTGGAAGGGGAGAACCTCACTAAAGGTGGCTAGTCAGGATTTCCAACGAAGATTAGTCATCGGCAAAGCCGGCAGATACTCTATACCAATAACATGGTATATATATATATATATATATATATATATATATATATATATATATATAAGGTGTGATTCCTTGACTACTCCTTTTCTTAATGAATTATTGTTTCTCAATTTGGGATATGCATTGTAAGTAATTTTTGTGTACCTGGATTTAAGTTTTGTTCGTATTGGTTTGAGATAATAATAGTTGTAAATTTGTATTGAAAAAAAAATATATGGGTGTGGATTTTTGGTTAATTTTTTTTTTATCTCATTGCATTATTTTTAAGTTTTTGAATTTTACAGTTTTATACATAAATGGAAGAAAGAATCATGGGTTTCCTTTTTTATATGTAAATGAGGAAAGGTTTGTGGGCTTTTATTTTAATTATAAATGTTAATTCTTTTTATTTTACATGTTAGCATTTTTTATTAGTTATGAATTTTTCATTGGTTGTATGTAAGGATGAGGTATTGAATTTATGTTCATGCAAGAATTTCTCATTAGACGATTATTTTGTGAGAAAAAGTGTATGTTAAATTGTAATTATTTAATTGATATATTTATGTCTATATGAGCCAGAATGTGACACTTAATTTCGTAAAAATAAGAAAATATCTCATTATTTAAATAAACTAGTTTTTGACTTGTGCGTTGCACGGGATAAACAGAGAATTTTAGTATTTTTATTTGGATTTTATTTTTTTATTTAACTGTAAAAATGGACATAGACATATGCCAAAGAAATAACTTTTACTTGATTTTTTTTTGCCATAATTAAAAGTCCAAATTTATATGCCTGGAAGCAAAACCTCGTATATATATATTATAAGTTGCCACATTTAGTGGCGGATATCCTGTCCAAATTTGGCCTTACCATTGATGTCTCTTCTAGAGTTTTTTCTCTTATCCCACCTTTTAATTTAAATGTTGTTAGGGCTAATTCAGCCTCTGTATACTTTCCTTGTGGTTTTTAATATAGTTTCTTTGTAGGGGTGCTAGCTCTTCTTGATCATAAAAAAAAAAAAAAAAAGTTATCACATTTTTTATGAGCACGTCTGAAATTTTAGGTTGATAAAAAAAGGAGTGTATTTGAATATATATATATATATATATATATATATATATATATATATACTTGACTTATAATTACTCGTACAACTGCTACTTTTATAAAAAAAAAAAATATTACTTTTAGGCTTGTGAATTTTAGCTAATAAATTCTTTAGGATACTTTTTTATTTTATCCATAGATACAATGGAATACTCTCTTGACTTCCAGAAAACTATGATTATAAAAAATAATGATTACCCAAATCGATTAGCCCTAATTTGGTAACCCGTGCAATGCACAGATATAAATATGGAGTAGCGTGATATAAATAGAATATATAATAGTTTAAAAAACATAATTTTTTGTACTGTCAAATTAAAAAAATAAGAATGTTTTGATATAAAAAAGAAATTTAAACATCATTCATATAAAAGTTGTAACATTAAATTTAAATATAAATATCTAAGAGTCTTTTGACATCAAAAAACCAATTATTATAAAAAAAAAAAAAATCACCCAAATGGATTTGCTCTAGGATGGATACCCGTCTTACAGATGAATATAAATATGGATTAGCGCAACATAAATATAATATATAATAGTTTAAAAATATATTTTTTATACTTTCAAATTAAAAAAAATAAGGATATTTTGATATAAAAAGAAATTTAAACATCATTCATATAAAAGTTGTATACATTAAATTTAAATATAAATAACTAAGAGTCTCTTAACATAAAAAAAAAAATCAATGATTATAAAAACAAATTAATCATCCCAATGGGTTTGCCCTAATGTGTGATAGATGGTTACAAATATGGATTAACGTAACATAAATAGATTATATAATAGTTTTAAAATATTTTTTTATACTTTCAAATTGAAAAAAAAAATGAAGGATGTTTTGATATAAAAAGAAATATAAACATCATTCATATAAAAGTTGCATACATTAAATTTAAATATAAATATCTAAGAGACTCTTAAAAAAAAAAAAAGCAATCATTATAGATATAGAAACCAATGGATTTTCCTTAGTATGGACACCCATGTGACGGATGGATATATATATATATATTAGAGCAACATAAATAGAATATATAATAGTTTATAAAATATAATTTTTATAATTTAAAATTAAAAAAATAAAGAATGTTTTGATATAAAAAATAAATTTAAAAATCATTCATATAAAAGTTTTTTAAATTAAATTTAAATATAAATAACTAAGAGTCTCTTAACATAAAAAAAACCAATAATTAAAAAAAATTAATCACCCAAATGATTTTGTCCTAGTATGGTTACTCGTGTGATAGATGGATATAAAGATGGATTAAAGCAACATAAATAGCATATATAATTGTTTAAATAATATAATTTTTTATACTTTCATATTAAAAATATGAATGTTTTGATACAAAAAGAAATATAAACATCATTCTTATAAAGTTTTATGCATTAATTTAAATATAAATATCTAAAAGTCTCTTGACATAAGAAAAACAAATGATTATAAAATAAAAATTAATCACCCAAATAGATTTGCCCTAGTATGGTTACCCGTGCGACGGATGGATATAAATATGGTTTAGCTCAACATAAATAGAATATAATTCTTAAAAAATATAATTTTTATACCTTCAAATTAAAAAAATTAAAAAATTAAGGATCTTTTGATATAAAAATAAAATTAAACATCATTCATAAAAAAGTTGTATACATTAAATTTAAATTAACTATCTCATAGTCTTTTGACATAAAAAAACAAATGAATATAAAAAAATTAATCGTCCAAATGGATTTGTCCTAATATGGTTACCTATGTGACAGATGGATATGAATATGAATTAGCGCAACATAAATAGAATATATAATTGTTTAAAATATATAATTTTTATACTTTCAAATTAAAAAAAATGATGAATGTTTTGATATAAAAAGAAATTTAAACATCATTCATATAAAAGTTGTATACAATAAAATTAAATATAAATATCTAAGAGTCTCTTGACATAAAAAAAACCAATGATTATAAAAAAATAAAAAAAAATCTCCCAAATGGATTTATTCTAATATGGATACTGTGCAACAAATGAATATATATATATATATATATATATATATATATATATATATATATATATATATATATATATGGGTTAGCACAATGGGAATAGAATATATAATTGTTTAAAAAAATATAATTTTTATAATTTCAAATTAAAAAAATGAAGGATGTTTTGATATAAAAAGAAATTTAAACAACATTCATATAAAAGTTGTATAAATTAAATTTAAATATAAATATCTAAGAGTGTATTAACAAGAAAAAATCAATGATTTTAAAAAAATCACCCAAATGGATTTGCTCTAATATGGTTACACCTGTAAGAGATGGATATTAAGATAGATTAGCGCAACATAAATAGCATATATAATTGTTTATAAAATATAATTTTTTATACTTTCAGATTAAAATATGAAGGTTTATGCACTCTTTATATAGAAAACATGAGCTCTATCTTAATCCCAAAAAATATCTTATCAAATCTCATTTGATCTTATCAAATCTTATTTGATTAGATAATTACCTTATCAAATCTCATTTGATTTAGATAATTAATTAAATCATATCTAATTAATTATCTTATCATCTTGCTTCTTATTTAATTAAACATGTTGATTAATTAATTAAATTACATTTTATTAATTAATCATGAACTAAATTAAATCACATTTAATTTATTCATCTGCTCCAATTAATTACTCTATGTGTGTAACCCTATAGGCTCCCACTAAACTGGCAATAACATTATCTTTATAGTATTATAGACAGTGATTGGCATCTAGCAATGCATCGCTGCAACCCAACTTATGAGATAATCGGTGATTTTATTTCAACCTTTACAACAACCATTTCCACCATGTAGCTTTTGTCCCTTCATCCGATCATCTTGATTGAACACGAGGCATAAGAGTGTCATCCTCGTTAGGTCCAATCATTTATTTCTTGATACCCAAGTAGATGTTAAATTACAAACGGACTCAATGTCGAATATCAGTCTATTTGCGCATGGCCATGCATATTGTACGTCTCACTCTATCAAGAGGCCTACAGACATAACTCTTGTTATGTAGGAGGGACGAATCCTATCTACATCACTCACATTCCTCAACATGATTCATTGCATGCCCAAGTACTACCTTTATAACCACCTTGTTACATATGACGTTTGATAGCATTAAAAAATACAACTCCTACATGTAGGAATCGTAGTGACTTCAAGTCGAAGGACTGCTATCACCTTATGGTTGCCATGAGAAGTGGTTATGACACTTACATAACTATTATGAAACCTTCTCATAGTGGGTCAATCTAGTATAAATATTACTCCTAATATTTATACCTGTGTGCTAGCCTGATATCTCATATCCATGACCTGTGAGATGCGGTCATCGTGCTACTCACACACTAGTCTTGATGCATCATTGTCGTTCTGGTTAACAATGATACTCGACTACAAACACTTTAAGAATTGCGTTATATTATTCAATGAATCTTACACTATCGAATAGCCCGCTTATTCTAAGGACGTTACCATATTATATAACAAATAATATAGTAACTGAAATGCCTCATATATAAATCAAACTCGTAATACATATTTAGTCTAAAATGGATTGGCCACTAGGGCTAACTCCAACAGAACCACCACCTTCACCTTGGCGCCGAGCGCTCAGATACATGTGAGGCCCTTCACGACAGCATTGAAGGATTCACTGTCGAGCCTCGGCTTCTAACGCTGAAGACAACAAAGTGGCAACGTGAGAGAACGAGGGAGCCAATGTAGAGGTCGATGGCACGTCAGTGAGGCACGTGGAGAAGAAGCGAGAAACAATAGGGGGAGCGCCATCCTACTACGAGGAGGATGAGCCTCTCCTTGCAACTTCTATTTCTAATTTTCAATTCTAGATCTGGAGTTCCATGTGTGATAAAGTGATTCTTGTGAACTGAATGTTAAGTGAATAAAGTGATTCCACCGTATTCCAGCGTCAAAACATATTTGAAGTCCCTTACAGTCTGAGATACGGCACCTCCGTACCCGCTATCTCCAATGGCCCGACTTAAAGGTCCAAATATATCTCAATAACATCAACAATCCTTAACCACTACAATAATCCATCTCCTATACACTAAAAGAGTCACTAAACCTCTTGGGAAGTAGTTCTCAACACTCCAACACGCCATTCGGAGTCAAAACATAGGGGTGCTACTTGGGAAGATATCCCACTAGGCAAGACCCCCGGGTCACTTTAGTGGGTCAGAGTTCTGGCATGAAACTCACCTTCCCAAGTATACCATTTTTCTATAAAAATCTTCCCAAAGGACATAGCTAACTCCTCTTTAACCTATAGGGATGGTTCCAAACACATAGTTCACATATATCGTCATCTCATCAAAACATGATTATTATAACAATAATACAACTACCTTACAATAATATAAACACCTCAAAAACAACCTAATCATCTTATAATTAAACATATTACATTTATATAAACATTTTAAAATTATATAAATAAAAAGGGGAAAAGTTTCAAAAGAATATCAATTAACCAAATTCTAGCACGGCCACACAAACTCTCTTGAAGAGCTAGAACCCCCATACCCTATCGCGCAAGCTCTCGTGCTGAGCCAGAGCCCTCATGCCCGGCCGCACAACTTTCGTACTGAGCCAGAACCCCCATGCCCGGCCGTGCAAGCTCTCGTGCTGAGCTAGAACCCCCATGCCCAGCCGCACAACTTTCGTGCTGAGCCAGAACCCCCATGGAGCTAAATACACATTCTAACATTCTCATGCCCGGCAGCACAAACTTTCGTGTTGAGCCAGAGCTCTCCTGGAAATGAATATCGCTACTGACTCTCTCACGCCCGGCAGCACAAGCTCTGTCCTACTAGGCATGAAAAACCCTAGAACTAACAGTTCCATTCTAACTCCCTCTCGCCCAGCAGCACCAAAATTCGTGCTGGGCATAAGCGAAACAGGGGGTTGTGACCTGCGAGCTCCATGGCCATCAATGGCTTACCCACTCATCCTAACCCTATGCAAAGACTCACCCAAGCATACAAATCAAACCATAAACACTTCTATTACATTTCCAACCGATTGATTTACCCGAAAAACCCCTAATCAAACAAAATCACCAAAAACCCAAAATCTCCAAACCTAAGGTTCAAAAGAGAAAAAGGGACAAACATGCAAATCAAGAGGATAGGAAAGGACTAGGGGAAAGCACTCACCTCCCGGGACACATAGAGATTATCTCCGGGCACTGGGTCTTCAGATCCCTGCTCCATTTCCTTCTTCCTCTTCTTCTCCTCTTCTCCTCCTTCTCTCTACCTTTCCCTTTCTTTCTTTCTGTCTCTTTCTCTCTCTAACTCTCCCTCTCCTTTTCTATATAAAGTGTGTGGTGTGTGTGACTAAGTGGGCCTCGGCTCACCTTGGGCCTTGACTCCACATCTAGATCCTATTATTTCATTCTTGACAACTCCTGTAAAAAGGTAACTATTATTAATAATACCTAAGGGTGTCCTTTAACCATTAAATATAAAGGATATTCCATAAAAGATGTCTCTTTATTTCTAAGGTCCGTAAATTAGGGATATTACACACAACAAAATTAAAAATAAATTAACACTACAAGAAATTCACTAATTAGCTAGGGAAACATTTCTTGCTAATCCCTCGCTAATGTATTTAGCGAGGGATACTTCTTACTATAAAATAAGTTGCTATTTTGTGATAGGAATCCTTCTTCACAATCCTTCTCTAATTTTGTACAAATCTCTAGCAAATCCTCTGCAAATTTCCTCACTAATCATGTGGTCAAATGTAGATAATCCCCTTGCTAATTAGCAACAACTGTCGCTCATTAACCCTTCGCAAATCATTCACAATTTATCCTACGCTAATCCCTCACAATACTTTCTTCGTTAATCCTTCATTTTTCCCTTGCCACTACCATGAACTTCTCCTATATATCCCCTCGCTATTCCTTCGCAAATATCCCCTCACTATTCCCTCACAAATATGTCCTCACTATTCCCTCGCAAATATGTCATCGCTATTCCTTTGCTTTTCCCTCACAGATATACCCTTGTTATTCCTTCACTATTCCCTTGTTATTCCTTCGCTAAAATCCTTCGTTATTCTCCCACAAATCCCTCGCCCTTAAACAAATTATTTTGCACATGATTCCCTCGCTATTGTATCACAAAAATATTCAAGTTGATTTTATTTCAGTGTACACCTATATCCGAAATTAAACAAAATTATCAAGGCATATTTCGCTTATTATAGTATGCTCTATATTTGAAAATAATACATGATATAACTGAACCTATATAAATCAAAGAAAAAATAAAAAGCATGATTAACCCATAAATCATTAAAATGCAGTAAACAAATGTTTCAACATATATAAATCAAAATCTGTCATAAAGTCTTACAAAGGATAATAAGAAAAACATTATTTAACCCAAAGTGCAATAACCAAACAAAAAAAGTAAACAAATCATTTTTTTAAGGCATGCAATATTTTATGTTCGAAAAAACTCCATCTGTGTCCGCATTTGTGCCTGCATCTCTTCCTTCGTCTCCTTCAATTTTGCCTTCATCTCTGTTTGAGCCTTCAATTGTGCCTCCATCTGCACCTGCATTTGTGTTTGCAATTGCCTTTGCATCTGTTGCATTTGTGATTGTGACTGTATTTGCAGCTGTGTTTGCATTTGCTATCTCATTTGAAGCATCTGCTCTCTCATTTGAGACATCTGCTCTCTCATTTGAGACATCTGGTCCTCTCTCATTTGAGACATATGCTCTTCTCTCATTTGAGACATTTGCTCTTGCATTTGAGACATTTGAAGGGTTGAAATTCCTATTGCAAGATTCAATTAATCTTTCTTTATCCCAAGTATAATGAATCCCAATTAATCTTTCTTTATCATGGTAAATTTTGCACAATAAAATCTTGCTCTATCTAAATGTCTTCTTAAAGGCACAGACATTAAGAATGATTTGGGGTGAATGCATATTTGTGTGTGGCAGCTCTTAGCCAAAGTTGAAATTAAAACATAAAATTAAACTTCACATTTGTGTGTGTGTGTACGTGCACGTGTGTATAGAGGCAACTAGATTGTTATACGCTTTTGGTCAAAAAAAAGTAGAGCTACACATAGGACTAAGAATCTACATCTACAACATTTAAACAAATCTCAAAAGTTCATAAAACTAATTAATTTGGTTGGGAAGGGAGAGAACAGTGAACATCATGCATGACCTTGACCAATTTATGCCAAATTGCAAAAGAAAAAAAAATGTGAAGAGAGAATTTAATGACATATTGTATAATGTTCTTTTGGAGGGGGGAAACAAACAAAGGCAAGCTTGGCAGGAAGCATGTATATAAGGAAGAGAAAGCAAAGAAGCACAATTGAAAACATGTAATTTAGGGACTAACTTGGTTTGCATATAAAGAGGAACTTTTAGGAAGACTCTTATTTAGTGTTGAATAAGACTTAATTTACAGATGTTAGCATTTTATAAATAGCATCAATTGAATTAACTTTATTTAATGGGACTCGGCTATGGCTTAGCATCCATTGTAGTATTATTCATTTGGCAATCTTTATAATATAATTAGCTTAGGAAGAGGATAATACAAGAAGCAATAAAGTCATTCGATGATCAATAAAATAATTAGGTATGCATTTTAGTATAATAGTAGATATGTTATAAAGTTAAAAACAAAAGAGGAGGAACAATAAGAGTTTCTTTATTCTGAGATATTCCTTCCAACTTCTAATTTATTGTGTGTATCACTAAAATATTATACTATCCTTCTACACTAAAGGTGCGTATCAAGAGAATGAAGTATGCACAAAATAAAGTATGCACAAAGAAAAATAAAAGGAAAAGGAATATATGAAGGAGTTATAATAACACAATAATTGCAAAAGATCATCCAATAACAAGAGAAGAAAGGGAAAAGAAGGATATGCACAGAATATTGTAATGATTAGAGTTCTTCACTATTAGTAACAACAACGTCAAACCAACCAACTTCATTTTCTTTGGTCTTATCCTACCTTTTTCATTCCTTTAAATTCATTAATGAAAATAGGGAATATCAATCAACGTTGCAAACTTTAGGGAACAAAACTTACCACAATGAGTAAATTATTTTGCTCCACAATACGCTAATTCTTCAATTTTTGGTTGGCCAAACTTCTATGTAACTAGAACTTGATAGAATGAATAACAAGTCATGGTTAAAAAAATTACATTTCAAGTCAAAAACGTCTATATAAGAAGAAGAAAAGCTGAGGAATATAACTCAAATACCGTTAAGTGATAACGAAAGGGAGAATGTGAAGACCAATGAGGACCCTTGCAAAGATGATTGAACCTAAACGCACCAAACAATTGTGAACCTAAACACACCAAACAATCAATTCAAACTAAAGGGAGAAGAGGAAACATACCTTTGATGAACCCTAGCAAAGAGGAAAGGTTACAAGGTGTAAATGATGCTTATTTTGGATTGATGGAGGGGGATGGAGTGGAGGATAAAAATAATCCCTTGTTTGGTTTACAAAAATGAAGATGGGAAAGGATGACACATGATGGATCCCATTCCACTGTCTAATCCCATCTTCTTCTCCTCCCAAATCGGGGTGTAGAGGATGGAACACTATTTATAAACTTATAAAATGTCTGATTTTTTTAACCTTATTAGATATATCATGTGTAAATGTAATCATTGGTGCCACCACTTACTCAGATATTTTTGTTGTTGCCCGCTTAATTTATTTGTTTCTTGGTTCATGTTGGTGTCTAGTTGTTTTTTATTTAATAATATGTTTTTTTAATATACATAGACTTATTTGAAAATTCATAAGTTTAAGAAATATATATTAAGTTTAATAGTTTAATAAGTATTTGTAGGCATACGGAGTAGTTGCTACCACGACACAGGATTCGCAATAATCTCACGCAATTATAGTTTCTCTAAGAAAATTATAAAATATTTTCATAATCATCAAGAATTTTAAATATTAAAATTACCTTACTTATTTGCATCACTTAAGGATTTAAATTTTTAAATGCTTAAATGTAATGAGAAATTTACTAAATAAATTTCAATATTGCCAATAATAAGAAATAAATATTTTTATTTCAAATGAAATTATCCTTACCCTATTTTTCTTGTAAAGATACTATCGTATATATTAACTTTTTCTCAATAATTACCAAAATGGTCAACGATTGCGTAAGCTTATTTTTCTCAGACATTTTAAATCTAAAATATTATAATATTAATTATAAAGTTTGTAAATTCTATCTTTCATCTAAATCAATTTGCTTCAATTTTTATTTCAAAACATATCCATCTCACTTCTAACGTTATTTTTTTTTCTGAAAAAAAAGTTTACACATATAAAGTTTTAAAGTCTCACTTACTATCACCGAGTGAGGATTATTTTTTTTTCTTTTAAAAGCTTTAAGAATTTTCTTTCTTAGTCCATTAATGAAGTACTATTTTAATATTTAATTATTCTCTTAGTAATGAATCTTTAGCCTTTCTTCTGAGTATTAAATCTACGACTTATCCTTTATTACTTAAAAGAATATACACCTAACAGAAATATTTCCCCTCAAAAAACTTCAGGGATGATAATATAATTTCACATTCTAAAAAAAAGTCAAAATAATTAAAATCAAATAAATGTAACTTTTAAATTTAAATTCTATTACCGTCATAAATTCATTAAAAAAATAATAAACAAATTTTTAATTATCATTTATATAAAATTAGTAAATATAAAAGTAAAATAATAATTTCCATTATTAGCTTTCTATCACAATAAAAAAAAAAAAAGATTGCATAAATTTCATTTGTAAATATAAAATGGAAATTTTTGTAATTGCCTAAATATAAGGTGTGATTACCAATAAGTCGTTGGTCCGAGTGGTGTTGGACTTGGTTCCCTTAAGCAAGGTCTCGGGTTCGAGTTTTGTGGATGAAAAAAACGTGGTTGGGAGGGGAGAACCTCACTAAAGATAGCTAGTCAGGTTTCCCAACGAAGATTTGTCATCGGCAAAGCCGATGGATACCAATAACATGGTAACATCGGCAAACCTCACTAAAGGTGTGATTTCTTGACTACTCCTTATTAATAGTTTCTTAATGAATTATTGTTTCTCAATTTGGGATATGCATTGTAAGTAAATTTTGTGTACCTGGATTTAAGTTTTGTTCGCATTGGTTTGAGATAATAATAGTAGTAAGCTGTAAGAAAAAGCTATTGAATTTGTATTGAAAAAAATATATATGGTTGTGGATTTTTAGTTAATTTTTTCTTATCTCATTGCATTATTTTTAAGTTTTTGAATTTTACAGTTTTATACATAAATGTAAGAAAGAATCATGGGTTTCCTTTTTTATATGTAAATGGAGAAAAGGTTTATGGGTTTTTATTTTAATTATAAATTTTAATTCTTTTTATTTTACATGTTAGCATTTTTTTATTAGTTATGAATTTTTCATTGGTTGTATGTAAGGATGAGGTATTGAATTTATGTTCATGCAAGAATTTCTCACTATACAATTATTTTGTGAGAAAGAGTGTATGTTAAATTGTAATTATTTAATTGATATATTTATGTCTATATGAGCCACAATGTGACACTTAATTCCGTAAAAATAAGAAAACATCTCGTTATTTAAAGTAATTGAGGCTGAAGATTTTTTCCCACTCAAAATCCATGTCACGTAGCAAAATGCCCCATGACAACACCACGTTGATTCAATTAAAATTTATTTGCATTTATAATAATATTCAATCATAAAATTTCAAATTGCATTCAATTATTGATAAATGTCAAACATGATCTTTATTATTATAGTCAATATCTAATTATTATTATTATTATTATTATTATTATTATTATTATTATTATTATTATTATTATTATTATTAATTGATTTCATTTAATTTTTTGTTAATATTATTGAGTATAATTATTTGATTTGATTGTTTAATATTGTATAATATTCTATAAAGTTATTGTCAGTAGGGATGGCAACGGGTGTGGGTGGGTATGGGTAGTAGTCACCTGCTACCCGTCCCGCACGGTAAATATCCGCCCGTGCCCGCCCGTTACCCACGCGGATACCCATTAAGCAACTACCCGTGGATTTTTTAAATATCTGCGGATATCCGTGAATATTTAAAAAAATATTTTAAAAACACTTTTATTATAATTTTTATTTATTCTGATGTTTTCTTTTTAAAAAATAATTTTAAAATTTACAACAAAAATTATTCAAATATTCTACACAATTAAAAATATCCATGGATAATTCTTAAAAAATAAAAAATGAATAAATAAAAAATTTATTTTGTGAGCTCCAAAAAAAATTATCTAAAAAATACTCTTTAAAGTATAAACTAAAATAAAAACTACACTAAAATATAAGTCTACATAAAATTATACTTCAAAACATAAGTACCAATAAAAATATATATAAAAAACATTTAAGTATTTTAATATTAACGGGTAACAAGTACTCGCGGATACAGGTACCATGATACCCATCCTCGCCCGTTAACAAATGGGTAGTGAAAATATTCGTACCAGTTAGCTGCGGTACCAGTTAAAGATACCCATTTATTATCCATTGCGGGTTTTATCGGCGGATATCTACAGATGCGGATTTTTTTGCCATCCCTAATTGTCAGAGATAGAAAATGATAGACAATTTTTCCCACCAAAAGTAAAGGGAATATTGATTATTTCGTTCATACAAAATAACTTTGTAACCAAAATATTGTTTTTACATTAAAAATTAATTTTAAAATCAATATGTACTTATTAATTGCATTAAAAACTGTAACAATAAAATTTATTTAATGGTAGGACAAATCACATAATTGATTGGCTAATATATATATATATATATATATATATATATATATATATATATATATATATATATATGTGTGTGTGTGTGTGTGTGTGTGTGTGTGTGTGTGTTTTATTGTGAATTCTAATATTTAATTTTTTGATAGATATAATGATTAAAATTAAATTTTGAAAATTAAAAGATTTCATGTTTATAAATATTATAAAATATTACACATTCACATTAAATATTTATAAAATATTGCACGTGATCTTGATTTTTAAAAGCTTATTTACGTGATTTAGAAAAAGAAAATTACATGTTAAACTATATTAAAATCATAACTATTAATATAGGTTAAAATAAAGGTGACTGAAACATTATTTTAATAAAAGTAATAAAGGTGATGAAAATTATTTTAATAAAATTAATAAAAGTAATAATTTCTAAATTTTAAAATAAATATTTATATAGAATAAATATATACTAATATTTATCTTTATCTTTATATTAATAAGAGTAAAGAAGTCTTGGAGGGAATTTTTATACATTTGAGCGGGAAATTTTTAGAGAAAATTTTTATCTATTTTTTAATTCATAAATTTATATAAATATAGTAACTAAGGTAATTATGATAAGTATATATATTTTGATTTGAAATTTTGAATAATTCAATTAATTATTATCAACACATGAAATTTTAGAGAAATTTTTTATCTATTTTTAATTCATAGAATTTTTATAAATATAATAATTAGGGTAATTATTAGAAGTATATTATATATATATATATATATATATATATATTCTATTTGATAATATAATAATTAAGGTAATTATTAGAAGTATATTAGAAGATAATTATGATAAATATATATATTCTGATTTGAAATTCTTAATAATTAAATTAATTATTATTAACATATATTTTTTAGAGAAAATTTTTATCTATTTTTAATTGATAAAACTATATAAATATAATAATTAAGGTAATAAGATAATTATGATAAGTATATATATTCTGATTTGAAAATTTGAATAATCAAGTTAATTATTATTGTTAGCACTCAAAATTTTAAGATAAGCCGAAATTTGAAGATTAGCCGAAAATTAGGTGAAAATAAGATTTGTATTTGTGTCGGCAAGATATTTGAATTTTTCAATTCATATATTTTAAAAGATAAATTAATTTTATTTTTTCAAATTTAATTTAAAAGAGGTTGACAAGTGTTGCCTTAAATCAAGGAGATAATGTGGTTTCGGATAATGGGTCATAACGGTTGCAAGGTATGCCTAAAAAATAGGAACAGCAATTGAGCATGAAGACATTTGAAGACGCATTAAAAGTAGCCGAATTGGAGTTAAGTTAGCTTATTTGAAGTTAGAGGTGATAGTGGTTAGCTTAGCACCATCATAAACGTTTCAGTGTATAGGTTGTTAGAATTAGCATAAATAAATAGCACTGAATTAGACAATGTAAATGGCCTCTTATCAATCAAACAAATTTACTGTTTCCAGCTATTTAGAATTCAGTTTGTTATCTTTTCGTCATCGCCCTTAAATTTCAAAATTTTTTCTTATCTTTTTTTTCTATTGTCATTTCCGTTTTCACTTTATTCAAATTTCAAACGCTTTTTGGAGTGGTTTGAAAACCCATAGTCGAAAGACAAATTCTCCCTTTTGACATCTTCGTTTGATTATTTTGTAATCCTTTTAGAGCTCAGAGTTAGCCGAATTCCACTTTGGCTAGCTAACAATTTCATTCACGCAACAACAATTACCAAGGTAATTATAACAAGTATTTAAAATTCTAAATAATTAAATTAATTGTTATGAATATATATTTGTAAATAAATATGTTTACTAAGATTAAGTTGCACTATATTGAGCATCGTTCCAATTTTTTTTTCTATTATTTTTTACAAAGATTCTTATATGTGTTATGTATTATAATTTGTCACATATATTTTGTTATATCTTTTTTTTATTGTGTATTCTAAATTGAAAAATCAATTCTCACCTAATTTTAATATAAATATAGACGAATGTGCTTCTCTTCTATTGCCAATTTGTCGTGAATTTTCTCTCGATACTTCTTGAAAAATGATACCAAAGATGTATATGGTTTCTGATATTAAGCTTGAAGGATTGTGGTTGAGTACTGATTTCAATAACAAGAGCCAAGTGATTAGCCTTGATCGATTTGATTTTGTTGGATGACAAGGTAAGAGCATAAAATTGATAATAAAGCATATAACTTATTTTTTATTTTCTTCATTATTTGATCTGTTTCTTTTTTCTTTTTTTTTGCATTCTACTAAAATCCATGCTACCATAAGGAAAGATTATAATTTAAGAAGCTTCTGCATGAAGGCAAAGTGTATATAATGGAGAACTTTGTTGTAGGCGGTCTAGTGAAAAAATGGAGAGTTACTAATCACAAATCGAAGTTAACTTTCATGTCAACTACCAACGTAACAGAGGCGAAGTGTGACAGCATTCCGATGAACTTTTATGAATTTGTTCCATTTTCAAAAATATTTTTTGTCTTTGATGAAGTATATTTGATGGGTGAGTTATAAACTATGTTCATTTTTTAATTCTTAAATTGTTACATGGTATGCCAACAAATTATTTGAATTTTTTTTACGGTACATTATTTTTGTTGAATTCTTACTTTTTTTTAATTAAACTAGATGTGATTGGCCACATGGTTTTGAGAGAAACATAGAAAACATAGAAGAATAGGAAAATGAGAAAACATATTGATGTGATTCTTAAAAATTTAGAGTGAGTAATTTAATATATTTTTTTCAATTATAGCACTAGATCGTGCATCACACAGGTCACCGTACTAGTTAAAATAAAAGTAAACAAGTCTAAGCGGAAAATTTTATGAAATTGAGCGACAAATTTTTAGAGATTTTTTTAATTCATAAATTATATAAATATAATAATTAAATTAATTAGAATAAGTATATCTTCTAATTTGAAATAATTAAATTAATTACATATTAACATATATATGTTTTAATTAAGGTAATTAAGATTATTTTAAAATAAGATAATTATATAATTTTAAATTAACTCTAATAATTACGGTGCACTATTGTGTATTTGAATTTATAATAATTTTAGAAGGAAGTATAATCACAATTGTTACAGAATATGTATGTGTTTAAGATAATTAATACAAATTTTTTTTAATTCTAAATAATTAGAACAAGAATAATAATGAACAATACATTTATCTTTTTATTTTTTATAAACCTGAAATTTTGCCATATTAAAAGAAATTTTAATCAATACTGACTGCAGTAAATTATAAATTATTTTGTTCCTTTTTATAAAAAAAATCCTTTTTTAGACTATAAATAATTAAAATCAAAGAGTTTTCTATACTTAATTTGGCTTTGTGTTTTCCGGATTAGGTATATTAGGTAATTAGGTAATAAATGTAAAAATAAAAAAAATGTGTTATCTTGATTTCAATTTTCATTTTTTAAAAAATTTAGAGATTATATATAAAAAGATTTCTAGAATTATTTTGATATCTTTCAAAATTTGTGAATTGTTATATATTATATAAGGTTAGTAACCGATTCCATAATTTAGGGATTAAACCACTCCGTAACAAGTGTGTTACTTTGCAAGCATCATCTGGAAAAGATATCCGCTAGCATGTTGGCATAGTGGGATATAGATAGAGCTGTCAAAACGGGCCAACCCGGCCTATTGGGCCCTGCCCACCTTTGCTCGCTTAATAGGTGGGCCAACCCAACCCGGCCCACTTCTTAGAGCATCTTTAATGGAGCAACCCTCTATAAGTGCTTCCAATGGGACCCACTTGTACACATCATTCATTTTTACTCTTCCCAATACAAGCACCTCTAAGCACTTAATTTCCTCCAATGGAGCAACTCTCCTTGGGTGCTTCCAATGGGTCCCACCAAAAAGCTTACATCTTTATATTTTATTAATTATTTATTAAATTATAATTATTTTATAAATAAAATAATTATTTTTTAAAAATTAAGGGATTTATTTATGCTATTATTTTGAAAATTATTTTTTTAAAAATACAAAATAATTTTTTTTCAAAAAAGCCAGTTGAGAATTTTATGAGAATAAAAATAAGAAAAAATGATAGGTTTAATTGTGTAAGAAAATTTTGAAGTACTTCTTATTTATATGAATGTTGATATACAATAGTAAAATTAAAAAGAAAATAGTAAAATAACAATCAAATTTTGCTAATTGTCGACTGATATCCAAACTGCACAAATTGAGAAATAATATTTTAATAATAGTTTTCCCAAACGCTAGTTTGACCAACGGCTAGTTTGAATAACGGCTAGTTTTAACAACGGCTAGTTTGAATAACGGCTAATTTTCCCAAACGACTAGTTTAAATAATGACTAGTTTTTTTTTTTGGTAAACGGAATAACCCAGTTTGATATTATAAAAAATAAAGATAAAAACCCTTAACTAAATTCGATTTTATTTAAAATGGTGAAAATAACTAAAGTCACACAATTATCACAACATATTTTAATATCATTAGAATTAACAAAAAAATACATAATAGAAATAACATAATTAAAATATATATATATTTTTTATTATTTTAAAAAGCTGAAGCACCGGTGCTTGGTGAAGCAACCGGTGCTTGTGTGCAATTATCCGTACTGTGCCTGCAATGGAAAAAGCCATACAAGCATCGGTGCTTGGCTAGCAGTGTGCCACAGTAGCACTGCGGTAAAGATGCTCTTAGTGAGTTCATAAAATACTAGCCCGGCCTAGCCCACCACAGGTTGGTGGATTAAACGGGTCGGTCCACCTAATATAAAAAATAATGAAAATCATTTAAAAAAACAAATTCCAACTTCTATCATGCTTCAAATTCAAAATTTTATAAAAGAATGTTATCTTAGTAACAAATATTATTAATTACAATAAGTTTCAAGTCTTTTAAGTTTAATAAATAACAAATCTGAGAAATGAACCTAAAAAGGATTTTTTTTTTTTAGCTAGCTAACTCGCGGGCCAACCTGGCGCACCATGGGTTCAACCTGGTGGGTCGGGTAATTTTTTTGCAATTATTAGAAAAGATTTTTTTTTCAATCCAACCTGGCCCTAACTCGTGGTGGGCCAGGTTGGCCCATGGATTGTGACCCATTTTGACAGCTCTAGATATAGAGTTGAGACGTATACATATTGTCTAGCTTCTAATACTACACACAACGTCTTTGTGTTCATGTAGCTACAGTATGTCATCATGGTAGTCATTTATCATGGTAGCCTAAGAATTAGACGATTTACAATCAAGGTTGTTATATATGATTTAGGGATGAGAATTTCTATGATACCCCCACTAATTTGGGGGGTTTTGATACTGTTAATTTTTTAGCCAATAGTTATCAAGTTATATTATTATCTCATTATTTTGATATTTAGTAATAATTTTATATTAAATTTCAATTTAGTCCCTGCATATATAAAATATATATTTTTTTTTTAAAAATGAATTTTTTGAGCAATCTGTTTTCTCCATACCATGTACAACGCTTGGCAGACATTACACGAAATAGTTCAATCCATGGGTTTCGTGATCAAGTCCAGAGAAACTAAATAATAGAGAGGAAACTCAAAGAAGAAAATAGGTTTATTGTAACGTTGTGGTTTTCCTAATTGTATGATTGAGTGTTTGATTAATAATGCAAGAGAAAATTAAATTTAAATTATGTTGAATTAATATAATAATTAACTTAAGTTCTATGTTTTGTTATGTGCTATGGTGTTATTGTTAGAATTCCATGAGGTGTTGAACTTAGAGTGTGTGTTGTGAGATTTTTGGGACTTTTACGTGAGTTCCGTGAGTTGTAGGAAAGGAAAAAATAAGAGAAGGGGGTGTCCTTAGAGGAAGTGTAGGGGCAAATAGCAAAATTTCATGCAAATCTCTTTATTTAACTGTGTCAAGCTTCCTATTTCTTCCATTTCCTTCGTTCTTATCTTTCTTCCTCTTTAAGTTCTCTTTTCCGTGAATGGAAGTTTGATTCCTACCTCATCTTGAAGTTTGATTTCTTCTTTCCCAGAGATTTCTTAGTTGATTTTAAGTTGGTAAGTCTAGTTCCTCCTTATTCTTGATTTCTAAGTATCTTTCTCATCTCCTCCCAAGAACATGAGAAATGGGTCTTGGTTAGATTTTAAGAGATGAGAGAAATCTTGATTTTGAGTTTTCTTTGATGTTGATTAGGTTCCTCCTAGTAGATTATGTAACAAAAAATTGGGGAAAGATCACTCAAGAATCCCAAAGTTCTCCTTTCTAGCTTTTCCTTCACGGTTTGAGTAAAGAAGTTTAGGGAAGGTAAGCTTTAAACTTGTTTGAATGATTTGGTGGTGTTTGAGTTCTGCTCTTTTGGATGTCCTTTGAGATTTATTTTTATGATGCAATGAGTTTTTCTCTCTTGTGTTCTTGATGATTTGGTTGAATTTGTTACTTAAGTTGAAGTTAATATTAGAGCTGCCAAAACGGGCCAACCCGGCCCGTTGGGCCCAGCCCACCTTTGCTCGCTTAATAGGTGAGCCAACCCAACCCGGCCCACTTCTTAGTGAGTTCATAAAATACTAGCCCGGCCTAGCCCACCACAGGTTGGTGGGTTAAACGGGTCGGCCCACCTAATATAAAAAAATGATGAAAAATCATTTAAAAAAAACAAATTCCAACTTCTATCATGCTTCAAATTCAAAGTTTTATAAAAGAATGTTATCTTAGTAACAAATATTATTAATTACAATAAGTTTCAAGTCTTTTAAGTTTAATAAATAACAAATCTAAGAAATGAATAATTGCCTTAGAACCTAAAAAGGGTTTTTTTTTTTTTTTGTAGCTAGCTAACTCGCAAGCCAACCCGGCCCACCATGGGTTCAACCTGGTGGATCGGGTAATTTTTTTGCAATTATTGGAAAAGATTTTTTTTTCAATCCAACATGGCCCTAACTCGTGGTGGGCCGAGTTGGCCCATGGATTGTGACCCATTTTGACAACTCTAGATATAGAGTTGAGACGTATACATATTGTCTAGCTTCTAATACTACACACAACGTCTTTGTGTTCATGTAGCTGCAGTATGTCATCATGGTAGTCATTTATCATGGTAGCCTAAGAATTAGACGATTTATAATCAAGGTTGTTATATATGATTTAGGGATGAGAATTTCTATGATCCCCCACTAATTTGGGGGGTTTTGATACTGTTAATTTTTTAGCCAATAGTTATCAAGTTATATTATTATCTCATTATTTTGATATTTAGTAATAATTTTATATTAAATTTCAATTTAGTCCCTGCATATATAAAATATATTTTTTTTTAAAAATGAATTTTTTGAGCAATCTGTTTTCTCCAGACCATGTATGACGCTTGATGCTATGTAGACGTTACACGAAACAATTCAATCTGTGGGTTTCGTGATCAAGTCCAGAGAAACTAAATAATAGAGAGGAAACTCAAAGAAGAAAATAGGTTTATCAAGAGTAGTTAGCCGTTTAAATCCACCGTAACAGGAATAGCATCATATCTTTTTATGATTTAATCTTCAATCGGACACAGAAATCTCATCATGCTACAAACGAATAAATGCAAATAGTTCAACTTCAACGACTAGATAGATGGTTGATATTATGATCAAATGAAGAATGATCTTCAAATTCAAATAATTGATGTAAAAGAAGTCACTAGATTATCAATTTCTTAAGATCTTTATTCCGGTAAAAGCATATCAATAGACAAAAACCTACACAAACTCGATTAAGATCGGAACCAGCAAGAAGGAGCATAACAGTCGGTTTGTGGAACGCTAATGACTGGGCCACAAGGGGTGGTTTGTAGAAAACAGGTTGCTTAAAAATTTTATTTTTAAAAAAAATATTTTAATTATATAAGGACTAAATTGAAATATATAATAAAATTATTACTAAATATCAAAATAATGAGATAATAATATAACTTGATAACTATTGGTTAAAAAATTAACAGTATCAAAACCCCCCAAATTAATGGAGGTACCATAGAAATTCTCTTTAGGGATTTGTTATACAATTTGCCATATGAGATAAGGTTGTTATATATACATAACAATGCAATAATTAACGAAAGAAATGCATCTTGGTTGGCCAAATAAGACAAATGTCCTAAAGAGTCCTTTAGTGAAGTAATTTCCAGCAAGATACAAAATTTTCAATTTACTCTTTCAAGGTAATTCTTCGACCCTATTCCATTGTTTAATTTTTTTTCATATTCCTTTATTGTAAGGTTGTTCATTTTGAATACCATTAAGGAACCACATGTGCTATAGTCCTTACGCAAGCAATGTTTGCGTAAATCAATTGCGGTTGGAATGATGCAATATGGACATGAGGCATATGGTACAACTATGATTGTCGATGATATGGTGAAAGACTTCAAAAGCAAAGTACAAATGAGTAACACATGAAGAAATAACGCATGTTTATGGATCAAACTTTGTTAGAGACAGAGAGAGAGAGAGAGTTCTATGCATGTTTTACTTATGGAGGATTTTTTTCCTTTGTTTTACTTTTTTTTATGGAGAAATGGATTATAGTTGTTTAATATCTTGAACATATCATAATATTTTTTATGATATTAAAAAAATTATCTAAATTATCATTTTTTAAATCACAAAAAATAGTTATAAATCTTCAAACACTGCACAAAGGATGTCTGTAGTTAAATGGCATTCTTATATTAAGAACATTTGAAATTAATTTGAAAGAATTCATTTATAGATGGAAAAAAAAAATTGAATCGCTTTTTGTTAGATGTACAAGCCACAACTATAATTTTTTAGAGTAACTTTTTTTCATCCAATCTAATTTTCTATGCTCATTATACTATATTAATAAAAGGAAGGTAGTCGAAGCGGAAAATTTTTAGACAATTAAGGACTAATTTTTTTAGAGTAACTTTTTTTTTCATTCAATCTAATTCTTCTATCATGCTCAAAATAAGAAAAAATTGGTAATTAAATTATTTAGAAATTAAAGATATTTGTATCATCGACTGCCTAATTGCAATAAATTTGGAACAAATAACTAATTTATCTCCTATAATTGGGCAATATTCAAATGTTGATGAAATTTGTCACATAATTTTTATATATTTTAATTTACTGTATATTTGAATTCGAATTTTAACATTTATTTGACCTATTATTATTTTCATTTCAATTATTTTTTCATTCTTTACTTAAATTCTTATATTTATTATAATATGTCATTAGATATTTTCATCTATAAAGAATTAAAAAAAAAGATATTTTCATCTATTTTTTCTATTTTATTGTCAATTTGAATTTGAAATTTAACATTTATTTGACCTATTATTATTTTCATTTCAATTATTTTTTCATTCTTTACTTAAATTCTTATATTTATTATAATATGTCATTAGATATTTTCATCTATAAAGAATAAAAAAAAAAGATATTTTCATCTATTTTTTCTATTTTATTGTCAATTTGAATTTGAAATTTAACATTTATTCTATTATCTTTGTCATTATCATTCTTACTTAAATTCTCATATGTATTGTAATTTGTCATATAATATGTTATACCTTTTCATTTATTCTTTCCAACTACAATTATGTACGAAGAAACCAATGGATTCAGCTAAAGTAACTCTTTCAACCAACCCTTATGCAAAAGCTAAGTGAAATGACACTAAAAAGGAACTGAACACACAAGTTTCCACCACTAAGCCAATTAGGAAAGTGACAAAGAAGTCTTTATCTGTTCTTATTTTGTTTAGGACTTTTATATATTTCATGAAATCTTAATTTTGTTAACATTTGTGGCTGAGCAATTTAAGTCATACTTTTATTTTGTTAAGTATGTTTTTTACTGTCAAATGTGGTTAAGCAACTTTTTTTTTGTTGATTATGGTATTGATACGAAGTATTTACTACTGGAAGCAAGTGAACTTAAGTCACTCTTTTATTTTGTTATGTATTTTTCTTTGTTAAGTATTTTTATTTTGTTAAGTATTTAAATTTTATGTTTTATAACTATTAACTAATATATTAAATAACAAAGATTAATCAAGGTAACAAATTGAAAAATTCTTTCTCAGTTATGAATATTACAAATCGATTGGCAAAAACAATTAATTTTAAAAGTTTATTTACATGAAGTTTGTGAGTTAGAAAAAAAAATACACATTAACTATATTAAAATTAAACTATTAATATATATATATATATATTACAATAAATATTTCTGAAACATGATTTTAATAAAAGTAGATTATCAATGATGAAAGTTATTTTAATAAAAACAATAAAGATGTTGTAATAATTTCTAAATTATAAAATAAATGTTAATAAAGATTAAATATATACTAATATGGGTTAAATAGAACAGATTATTCAAGATAAAAAAATTGAAAAATACTTTCTCAGATACAAATATCACAATTCAATTAGTTGAAAAATTTAAAAAGTTAGTCGAATTTATTTTGAAAGATTAAATGCATTATTTACTTCAGATTAGTGTTTGTACCTGAACTGTTTAAAATCAATATATATACTATTAAAATAAAAATTATTTAAAATAAAAATTGAATATTTTTCTCAATTAATATGCAATCTCAAGTGGATTGTTTGAAATTTTCAAATAATTATTGAAATTATTTTGATATATTAAATGTATTATTTACTTCATATTAGTGTTTGTATCATAATTATTTAAATCCAATATATACCATTAAAAGAAGAAACGAAAATTTTCAAGAATAATATATAGTGTAGATTCATATAAATTATTCAAGGAAAAAAATTCAAATTTTTTTATATAAGTCAAGAATTTGAACTTTAATATATACTATGAAAATTACATTATTGTTTCATTTAAAATCAAAATAATTTCAATAATTATTTAAAATCAAATATATTGTATTACATTAAATGTTGATCAATTTAATTGGTCAACCAATTCATTTGAGATTGCACATCAATTGATAATATAAATCTGATTGTACATTTGAGATTGCACGTTAATTGGTCAACCAATATATATCTGATTTTAAATGCAGATATATACTCAAAAAAATTTAATTGCTAAATGGGGATTTTCTTGCAAACAATGCTCAAATAGTTGGTGGGCAATCAGTTTTGGAAGTTGTGTGTGGGGATAGTGAATATGAATATCTTCGTCGGAGAACCTGATTGGCCACCTTTAGTGGGGTTCTCCCCTCCCAATCACGTTTTCTCCATCCACAAGACTCGAATCGGAGACCTTGCTTAAGGGAACCGAGCCCAACACCACTCAGACCGACGACTTGTTGGTTAGTGAATATGAATATGATACCACAAAATAAGCTGCAAACAGAAAACAGTTCAACAATTTTATTATATAATTTTATTGACGCTGGTATCTAATTTTAATTTTAATATTTAAGTTTGTGATGGAGGTTATGTAGATTATATATGGTCAAGATGGTTTCGTTGATTGGTGCATAGTCTTATGTGTGGCACTTGATGGAAAATAAGGATGATGAGGTTGATTTTGGTTGAACGTTTGTCCTGGGGTTTGGAAGTGAAGTGTAAATGATGGTCATTGTTAGTTCGTAGAATTATATGATGCTATAACATGAAATCAAACATGTGAATATTTATCGAAAATCAATTTTAGACTCGGAATTAATTCTCCAACGTGAAACCAGACACACACACAATATGTGATATTTATGCAGATTTATTTTTGTTAAAAGTTAAGAGAAGTAGGGGACGAAATTGATTAGCAAAAGGCCCGTTAATCTGTTCAGAAAAAGGAGATATGTGTTTTGGTCAAATGATTAACCAAGAATACACGTTCCTCGTATATTTAGGGACAGATCCATAAACCTATTAAAGGGTCCATTATTATTGACACGGTGCGCCAAAGTTCTTCTAGGTGGTGGATGTTCAGCCATCTCCTATTCGTCTGCACTAGAAGAGTCTTCGAAGGTAGGATAGACGAACTCTTCTCCAATGTCAATTGCTACACTAGTTGTTTTGCTCTTTTAGTTTGACCGCTAATTCGCCTAGTAGTCTTCTCAATCTCATGAATGAAACGAAGATCTTCAGGCTTAATTTTGCTCCTTGTACTTATGGTATCTAGCATAAACAAAATCACAAGCAACTAGAACAAACAAGTTAGCACTAGGTGAGAGAAAGAAGAAAATAAGAGAAATTAAAAAATAAAATGCGAAAGAATGAAAGAATGTTTAAAGTCCACAAAAGATACTAAAAATTTGTCCAATTATCGAGACACAAGTCCCCGGCAACGGCGCCAGAAACTTGTTGGTGATTTTGGCAAGAGTACCAAATCGCTCAAGTAACACAGTAGTGAATAAGATATATATCGTCTCCATAGGAACTTGTGCGATAAATGGGTAATTAATAGTATAATTTCTAGACTATGAAATTGAAGAGTAATTGAGTAACCAAAATTAAAGACAAATGAATAAAAATAAAGAGAAAAGGAAGAAATTTGGTTTGAGAATTTTATCGAACACTTTGTAAGTGTAGAAAACAAGGTTTGTATCAATGGTGAAAATTGTTGAGGTTTGACTTCATTGAATCAACCTAACATGCATTCCTAATTATTCCTATTCAATTATGCATGTGTTATCATCAACCCACAAATTATTCTAACTTTAATCCCTTAAACGAGAGAACCTAGGCCCCTTAATTGCACTATCAACCCCTTGATTTAGTGTAATTAATTTATTTGCATTAAGAACGAGGGTTTTAACGATGACCAATAACCTTTACCCTATCCCTAGGCATAAATTTCATTGGTTGTTCTCTTCAGTTCGCAAATCAATTGCATTTCCCAATTACAATCAATAAAAGAATCATGCACTCGGGTGATCAAGCCAAGAACAAGCAATAAGTATAGAAGAAAAACAATAATTGCATTTAATTGAATAGAAATAACACAGTAATTACATGAAAAGACATCCAATTACATCAAACCCCAACAAAGATAGATTTAGCTACTCATAACCATTGGGGAAAGCAAATTTGATGAAGAAAAAAATGAAGAAGAAGAATCCCCAAGCATAGAACAATCGTTGACTTTCTCTTTGATCTTTCTCTCTCCCAAAACGTGAAAATCTACCCAATTCTCAATAATATTCGCTTTTTATATCAATTGGGCTTTTTTCTAAATGAGCTTTTATCTTCAGCAAAGTTGGCTTAAGCCGCACAAACAGGTTAGGCTTAAGCCAGAGCAAAAACAAGTGTATTCCAGAGTTGGCTTAAGCCGTACAAAAAATATGCACTTAAGCCAAGTCAGTAGCTCCAATTTTCCTTCCAGAGTTGCGCTTAAGCCGCATAAACTCGGTACGCTTAAGCCAAGGCAATAGCTCCAAAATTCTCTCCTTTTCTTCCACAACGGTGACAATGGCTTTCAACTCCTCTCCAAATGATCCTTCATCAATTTACCTACAAAACATAAACAAACAAACCAAGATCAAGTGTAAAAAGTAGAAAATTAACAAATCCTAAATAAACTAAAATTTTATTCAAGATTAAACTAAAATGAACACAACAAAGCTCAAAAGCATAAGAGATATTACATAATTGCCCCCAAAATAACTACAAAATGTAGGAATATATGGCAATTATCACCTATCGTGTCACCTCCTGTATCAGGCCATTATCGGACCACCCGCAAATGTCCAAATTGTCCAATCTTGCAAACTTCACGCTTGAGGTGTCCAATCCTCGACATGAGGGGTGTGTGTTGGAGATAAAATAGAGTATATAGGTGAGGTGCAAACCTCACCTTACAAGCTGGTTTGGTTTTGTAGGGTTGAGTTTGTTAAAATATTTGTTGTGGATTAGTATAAATCAATAATTATTATATTATCTTTTAGTATCATAAATCAACAATTAAAGATAAGATAATTATCATATTTAGATTACGGATATTTTGTATGGGATTATAATAAGATTAACCTTGTGATGGGTTGGGTCAATCATTTAGTAGATAGTCCATTGACAGGTCCCTACCTACTGCTAGGAGATTATAAATTTGCTATCCCATTAAGCAAATTTACACACTCTCTCTGATGCTCAGATTCTCTAAACAATCCCCTAGAAAGTGAGCAGAAATCCTCTCAAAAATATTTTAAGGGTTTCTTCCGGCAAGCAATTCTCATGGAGATGAATGTGAAATCAGGTTAGTATTTGATAACCTTCTTAAGTTTTATCTCTATAACCACATGCTATAATTTGTATCTATGTGTAATTATTTTATAATTTTCCATCAATTGGTATCAGAGTCATGTTAGATACATTTTATAGCTGTTTGTTGTGTGAACCCTATAATTTTGATTTCTTCGTTCTTATTCTTGAAATTAAAATTAGTGGTTCTATTGATTTAATTATTTTTTAAATTAATTATTTTAAATCAAGAATGTGATAAAACAATTTGTGCCCCTTTTCTCTTCGAACTTCTTTGTCATAAAGCATTTATATTTTATGCATGAAATTCAAAATCGCTTGAGGGCTTTTGTTCCTTGTTATCACTAGAGTAACATATCAAAAACTCATATAATTTTGTGAACGAATTTAAGAGAATTGAGAAATTTTATTTTCTCACAAAACCTCCAAAGCCCCAAAACTTTCGAATCAAATTACTCTCATTTGGATAATGTTTTCTCAAAAATAATTGAGGGCTTTTGTAGATCGGAGGATTTCGAGCAAAATGCATCGCTAAACTTGTATTTTCGTTCAAAATTGAAAGAGTAATTGCAAAAACATGGATTCACGATACTGTTGCGCAAACGCAAACGTTTTCTTTCATTTTCTTTTTGATTTCTCCCTCTATGCTCAAGGATTTTGAAAATAAATTGAGGGCTTTTCTTCCTTTGGTATGGACGATCAAAATGCATCCTCAAGCGTCCTATTTGGCTGCCGAAGGAAGGAGATCTCGTCGAATCTCCATCGCGGGTCAAACGCAACCTGTTTCACATGCTGGGCGAGGAAGACGATGTTATTTCGCGAAGCCCACTCGCGAGGCCCAGCGCGTGGGGCACGTGAGCCCACTTCCCAGGCCCATTTTTTTTCCTTTTTATCAGATACCATTTATTTAATATGTTAAGATTATTGGTATTTTTCTAGAATTTTTTGGGCATCTGAAAATATTTATTTGATTAATTCGAGACTTAATTTGGTATTTTAGATATCGTACTCTCGGATTTTGGACTTCAAATTTTTGTGACAATTCCCTACTATTATAGTGATTTTCTAGTATGAGTTACTCTCTCTATTATTGTGTCACCTATCGTCTCACCTCCTGTTATCAGGCCATTATCGGACCACTGGCAAATGTCCAAATTGTCGAATCTTGCAATCTTCACACTTGAGATGTCCAATCCTCGACATGAGGAGTGTGTGTTGGAGATAAAATAGAGTATATAAGTGAGGTGTAAACCTCACCTTACAAGCTGGTTTGGTTTTGTAGGGTTGAGTTATACCGAAATCTACATTCTAAGAGTTGTGAGTTCCCTTAGTTGTTTTTTTTTTTTTTTTGGCTCTAGTTGATGAAGCTCCAAAAAGAAGATAGATGGATCAAAATGGTTAGGCTTTGCCACCCTTTGGTTCACGGTTTTCTTGCCAGCAAAGAGAAGAAGTATATTTTCTTTTACCGATTTTGTTTTTAACTTTTCACTCACATTGTTTCCAGCTGCTGCAACTAACTTAAGAGGTAATACTAAACAAAATGGAAGAAGACAGGCAATTGAGCTGCACGGTTCTGAACTGAAGCAAGTTAAGAGTTCTGTTTTAACTTTTTCTTCACGTTTTGGCATTTTAAAGACAATGTGGAGGTGGTTTTTAGTCTATTGGTTTATGGGGGGGTTTAATAGTTAATAGCCAAAGGATTAATAGGTAAAATTTCAATTAATTGTGCAAAGCAATTGTGTAGAAAAGTGTAACTTCAGGCAAATGTCGGTCTCCTTTCTCTCACCTACATTCATGTCCAGCATTTGGAAAGTCAAAGGGGTTCTTTTGGCAAGTGTGTGGGGATGTTCTAATGTAGTAGATAAGTATGGTTCTATTAACTATTATATTAATGGACAGAATTTGAATTGAACATTGGGTAAAAGTGTTCCTTGTGTTGGACGGACAAGCAAGCCCATTTTTGACTAATTAACACTTGAAAATTTTTAACTAAAAGGGGTTAAAGTAGAGTAGATTAGACAAGAGAAAGAAACTTTATCACTACTAAAAAGAGTAAACTATAAATTTATTTACTTTAAATCTTGTGCTAATTATCTTATGGAATATGTTGAGAAATCATCTCTAACTGCTTGCTTATTTACATAATGTAATCTTATACTGATAGTGCACAATTAAAAATTATAACTTAATTAGAAGCTCACTGAAAATTGTCACATAAAATCATACAAAGTGTCTTAATTAATTTTTCTCAATTAAACTAAATTAGATTTTCTCTTGTAATTAATTTTAATCACTTTTGAAATCATCAATTGAGAAAATTGCATTGTTACATCAAACACCTTATACAAGGTCTCAGGTTTTGAGTCATGTGGATGGAAAAAACGTGATTGAGAGGGAATACCCCACTAAAGGTGAACAGTTAAGTTCTCTCATAGATATTAATTATCGATAAAGTTAGTAGATACTTCGCACCAATAACAAAGTTATAAAAAAAAAAAAAACTTTTGATCTTCATATTAATTCAAATTTTGTGTATCCATATCCCACGTTGTAACTTTTACATGATGGATGTTTTTTTTTAACAATTTATTAGACATGGATAATTCTTGTTTAGGCAGAATAATAATAATAATAATAATAAGAGTAAATTACACAAATCTTCCTTAAAGTTTGACGAGGGAAGTAGAAGGAGTGCCGGTGTTTGAAGTCGTACCCACCAAGTGCCCTACTCTAAGTCCTGACCTTGGATCGATACTAGTGTTAAGGTTTGAGTGGTTCATGTGGTAAAGTCTGTTGTCGTTTGTGAAGTCGAAGACGGAGTCCGCAGCGATCCAAACACTACTCTGCAACTTTTGCTTTGATTTCCAGATTTTATTGAAGAAAAATGTTACCTTTAGTAGATCTGATTTCTGGAAAGTGACAAATATGAAAACCTAATTAATTTTGGATTGCCTGAGGTTTCGTTCTGGCTTTATGTTTAGGAATTTGTTATACTTTTTTTTTTATTGACAAATGTTAGTTGTTAATTGTTAGTTTTTGTTAGCTGAGGATTCAAACCCATGACCTCTCCCCCCCCCCTTCCCTTCTCCCTTAACCACCAGACCAACCTTATAACTTCTTTGTTATACGTTATGGTTTTTTGAATACTATTGGCTATTATTGTTGGGTGATTTGGGGTCGGGGGATTTGAACATTTGATTTGCTAAATTGATTTGAGGTTTTTAGATTCCAATGAGAAATTTTGTTCCATTAAATTAAACAAAAACATTGCAAAAAGAAAGATCCCAACCAATGACGCTTCCAGAGTATTCCAACGTAAAATTAGGGGGACATCATTTGCACCTCCATTGATGTCTACTGTGTACCATGGGTTTTGGGGGCATGCGTTAGAACAATTGTTAAATTGAATAAGTATAAAAGACAATTCCAACGTAAAATTAGGGGGACATCATTTGCACCTCCATTGATGTCTACTGTGTACCATGGGTTTTGGGGGCATGCGTTAGAACAATTGTTAAATTGAATAAGCATAAAAAGACAAGTCAAGATAAAAAAATAAAAAAAAAAACCAAAACAAGAAAGAGAGCTGCGAATTATGACGGAATGAAATTTGATACCATGCTCTTAAAAAAAATAAAAATTGAAGAAGAGGGCATTTTAGGAAACAAAATTCATGAAAAGTCATGTGAGATGCACATGACTCATTTCTGTTAAAACATTAAACGGTATTAACTAGTAAGGGGAGCATAATACTTGGTGAACATTTAGGGGGGGTTTTGTAGGGGTTGAAAATGGAGAGGAGGTTTGTGTAATTTCGTCAAACCTTAAGAAGATTTGTGTAATTTACTCTAATAATAATAATAATAATAATAATTCAATTGTCTTAATATGCAATCAAAGTCTTAAATAATTGCTTATCATTCATGATTAATAATAATAATTCAATTATCTTAATAATAAGAATATGCAATCAATTGCCTTAAATAATTAGTTAATATTTATGTGATAAAATCAAATACATTTATAATAAAATCTAAAACTAATATAATCTTCTTTAAAAAAAAACTAATATAATCTTAATTGTTAATTTTATAATTAATGATTATTATTATTATTATTATTATTATTATTATTATTATTATTATTATTATTATTATTATTATTGTTGTTGTTTTACAGAACATAGGTATCTTCTATTAGAGGTGATCTTGTCTAAGCCTTGTAGAATCACTATGGACAATAAATTCTCCCTTTGAATATTTAATGTAGTTGTATACCTAGAATTCAAACTCGAGACAACTAGTTAGAACAATTCCATGTTAGTTGATTTACGCTCTCAATTGTATTATTAAATTAATTTAAAGTTAATGATTATTATTACGATTTATCCTCTGAGTGAATTTTCCATATTTAAAGAAGTCAAACCCAAGTAAAAGATAGCTAACAATATTACTCTTTAAGATTCTAATAAATGCTATAAAAAAAAGATTCTAATAACAAAATTGTAAAAATTATAAGGAATTAGTTAAAAGATAAAAGGACTTAACTAACGTAACGAAATTATAAGTATTGTTAAATTATTATTATTATTATTATTATTATTATTATTGTTTTACAGAACATAGGTATCTTCTATTAGAGGTGATCTTGTCTAAGCCTTGTAGAATCACTATGGACAATAAATTCTCCCTTTGAATATTTAATGTAGTTGTATACCTAGAATTCAAACTCGAGACAACTAGTTAGAACAATTCCATGTTAGTTGATTTACGCTCTCAATTGTATTATTAAATTAATTTAATCTAAATTAATTCAAACACAATAAAATAAAATTAAAATTAAAAGAAATCTAAAATAATTACTCAAACTTAAAATATATAATAAGCCTATTATATATTTATCATTTTCATTTATTTAAATTTAATATTATTTCTTGAACAGTTAGTTTCATTATTGTAAAAATAGATAAAAGTTAAACATAATTATATTTTTAGTTCTTCTATTATAATTAGTGTAACTTTATGCTTCCAATAATGAACATTTGCTAAAATTTAGTCTCTTAATTTTTCAATTTTTTTAATCATTACAACCAAGTCCCTCAATTAATTTATTTTTTTTTTACTGCAAAAGAGCTTATAGCATTTCATTAATAAGCTGAACATGGATACAATCCGGAGAATAATTAAAAAAAACTGTGGACTAGCATAGAATCTAGACGCCCTTGCAAGAGAATGAGCGACTTGATTCGTTTGTCTACGTACTAAACTCACAGAAGAGTTGTTCAAGAAAGTAAGTTTATTTTTACAAGCTGTAACAAGAAAACCCAGTTCAGAACTGGCAGAGTGGCTTGAATGAAACATGTCCCATACTTGCTTGCACTCAATTTCGTTGGTCACATTAGTGTAGCCCAGATCAATTGCCCAAGACATTGCTTCCAGAAGAGCTGAAGCATCTGCTTCTACAGCAGGAACAACTCCAGACTTTAAATGGCCCTCAGAATCTCGAATGATAGCTCCCATACCAAATTCTCTTGAAGCATTAAATATAGAAGCATCTACATTACATTTTGAAGGTACCAGCAGCAGGTTTGGTCCATCTCGAAATGATTTGAGGGGCATTGCGGTTACTTTGATCATGAGGAAATGAGGAACAACTACGAACAGTTCTCCATTGTACAATAGAGTCCTTTGCAGCATGCAGAGAAATGTCTATAGGTTCCTTTGCAGCATGAAGGGACCATAGACGTTTCCAATCACCTTGAATTTTCAGTTCTGAGCTATCTATAAGTGTCTCCATAGTATGGAAATAGGTTGACTTCACCGAATAGTTGCCACTCTAGTAAAATGCCCAAACCAATTTATCATCAGAGTTAGCAAAATGAATTGGCATGGATTTAATCACAGCAGCATCTCTATCGTTAAAAATATGGTGGATAATGTCTTGGCGCCATTTGCAATCATTTGGCTCAATAAGTTCACCCACCTTAAGGTCCTCCAAGCCCTCTACCGGATGACTTTGAACGTATGGGCTATCATTAGACCTTAACCAAGGATCGTTCTAAATATTTACTGTCATACCATCACCCAATCGCCACCTCATGCCAGGTTTAACCACCATCTGTGAAGCATAGATGCTACGCCATGTGAAGCTAGGATTGCTACCCAAACTAGCTTGTAAAAAGTTCCTATTTGGAAAATATTTAGCTTTGTAAACTCTTGTAATAATAGCATCTTGGTCTGAAAGGAGCTTCCAACCTTGCTTTCCATAGTATGGCTAAATTAAAGCCATAAAGATGTCGAAATCCAAGTCTACCATATTCTTTCCTCATAGACAAACGATCCCAATTGAGCCAGTTAATTCCATTTGCAGAAGATCAATTTGAGCCCCACCAAAAAGAGTTCAGCATCTTTTGAATATCATCTCCCAAAGAGGATGGCAATAAGAACGCGCTCATGCAATAAGAAGGGATTGCTTGAGCCACAGACTTGATCAATACTTCTTTACCTGCCTTTGAAAGATGCTTGCTAGACCAGAGATTTATCTTCTTCCAAATCCTATCCTTTAGATAATTAAAGATAGCCTTCTTCTTTCTCCCAATCATGGATGGCAATCCCAAATATTTTCCAGATCCCAAGCACTCAAAAACACCTAGGAAATTGGAAATAGTTTGCCTGACATTGTGATGGGTATTCCTGCTAAAAAAAATCTCTGACTTTGCAAAGTTCACAGCAAGCCCAGAGGACTTCTCAAAAAATGATAGGATAGTCTGCAATGCTTCTACTTCTCCATCAGTGGCCCTGCAAAATAAAAAACAGTCATCAGCAAATAACAAGTGTGAGAGGATAGGGGCTCCTCTACACACTTTGATACCATGGATGTTGCCTCGTCCTTCTGCTTTTCTCAGTAAAGTTGAAAGGCCTTCCATGCATAAAATGAAGAGGTCGGGTGAAGAGGTAGGCTTTTCTCAATTAAATTTTTCGTATATGAACATTTTAAATTCTTTTTTTTTTATTAAATTTTTCATGAATTCAATCCATTAAATTAAATCAATTTAACCATTTTCTACTCAAAACTCGCCGATTAAAACATCATATTTCATCTAAAATAAACACAATATATATATTATCCTTTTCAAATCATTTAATTCGCATCTTAGAAAATCTTTCAAATTTAATCAAACTCTTAACTCTTAAACCATCTAAATCGTTTCCTATCTCAAATGGGTCTTAAACCTCTTATTATTTGAGTTAAAAATTAAATTTGAGATTTTATGGAAAAAAAAAGTAACAAAAGGATCAAACTTGTAACAACTAAAAATTTAATCAACTAAATTCAAATAAAAAACATTAAGATATTAAAATCAAACATTCAGAGAAAAAAAATACAATTAAACCTAAAAATTAATTGATTAAAATTGATAATAAGAAACATTTGTAATATACTTTTATTATTTTTTATTTGAGTTTATGGTGATGCACTAATAATGTAAAACAATTTTACATTGTCATCTAATTATGAATCATCATTGATATGAGTTTTAAGATAATTTTATAAAAGTCAACAAACTTACCATACATGATGGCTTATGATTAGATAATAGTGTAAAATTATTTTACACTGTTGGTGTATAGCCTTTTTTCTCTTTTTATTTTAGTAAATTGAATGTAGAATTTATTTCATTCTTTATTTAATAAAACTCATGTAATTCACATATTAATAATCAAAATTATATTCGCTGTAAACCAACTAGCAGGGTCGGTGGTGGGAATTTGAGTAATACACATAAGGTTATAAATTCTAACCTCATTGTCACCATTGTACCAGTGTACAAAAAAAAAGAAAAAAAGAAAAATCCAAATGACTACAGATGTAGGAGAAGTCATGGAGACTCAGGAGAATATAACAGTGAAGAGTGAAAACCATATGCAAGTAGATGAAGGAGAAAAGGAAAGAGATAATGGAAAAGAAAGAAGAGGATTGTAGAAGAGAAGTTGCAATCATATCAACACCATGTCTCTCAAATCCAATTTCAATCCTAAAGGCATCACATAGCACCAACTCTCAAAATTTCGTGTGCACCTCTTCAATTTAATTCATTTTTCTATCTTTTTCATCTTCCACCATCAAAAAACTTGAAAATTTTAGCAAACAATAGCTCAACAATACATAAACCATTACAATTAAGCAATATTTTTATTTTTTC
This sequence comes from Pueraria montana var. lobata, assembly GCA_026413185.1. NCBI lineage: Eukaryota > Viridiplantae > Streptophyta > Magnoliopsida > Fabales > Fabaceae > Pueraria > Pueraria montana. The sequence goes on from CM048656.1 coordinate 47,080,529, forward strand.
AACATTCTAAAACCTTGGTATTATTGATGGTTTATGTATTGTTGATGCTATTGTTTGCTAAAATTTTCAAATTTTTTGAAGGTGGAAGATGTAAAAATGAATGAAAAGTGAATTGAATTGAAGAGGGTACCCACACAAAATTTTGGTGTTATGAGATGCCTTTAGGTTGAAATTGGGTTTGAGGCATGGTGTTGATGCGATTGCAACTTCTCTTCTACGATCCTCATCTTCCTTTTCCATTTTCTCTTTCCTTTTCATCTTTATCTTCTTGCATATGGTTTCATGGTTTCATTTTTTGCTGTTATATTCTCGAGTCTCCATGGCTTCTCTTATATCTAATTTGGAATACTCATTTTTTTTTAGTTTTTTCCCCTATTAATTATAGTGGATATAATTTTGATTATTAATATGTGAATCACAAATAAGTTTTATTAAATAAAGAATGAAGTAAACTTTACATTCAATTCTTTTTTTCTTGATTGAAATGGTTTATGTATTGTTGATGCTATTGTTATTGATGTTCTAGTTTTGTAATATTTTGGTTTTGCAAATGGGCCAACAAAAAGTCACAAGGCGATGATGATTTATCAAGCCAAACAATGGAACTCAAGGGTCAAAAGTTGATCATAGAGAATCAAGCTTTTGGAATGATTATGAAGGATTTAATTCTAGAAATGAGGACTCAAAGGATGATGTACCTGTGCTTTCTGCATCAAAGAAGCAAAAATTTACATTGGTTATTTTAACTATAAAAATCCAATATTGTTATTTACTTCTTCAAGAAGCTCAAAAGCATACAATTAATATTACTTGCTTATTATATCACAAGAAATATCATGAATATTATCACTCTCAATTTTGAAGAGATGATGTCCAAGTTATTCAATTTGACAATTGAAGTGAGAATGTTCTTGCTTATATGTGCCATACATTGTGACAATAACTATCAGTTTGAAAAAAAAAAGTACCGAATACATATGCTTGACCAAAAGCTCACAAAACATTGTTCTGATCATATTTGCACATGAGCAAAATTTGGTTATAATAAACAAGTTATCCTGCTCTAGGATTTAAAAAATAATCCGTGATCGTGATTTTGGGTACAATATTATGGTTTTAGGATTATTGTGATTGTAATGTGATCGCAATCATGACCGCATCGACCGCATTTGTTTGTAATCTCACAATATCAAAATTCACAATGATGATTGCATTTTAAAACCTTGATCCCGTTATCACTCTTGCTAGACAATGTGTAAAGTAAATAGTTAAGTAACAAGAGTACAAAGGTAAAAACAGTTCTGTTAGCAACGTAGGAATTATGACCACACTGCATTTCTTGGAAGATTTCATGACTTTATTTTTAAATTATGTTACTTTTTATTCATTGCAACATTTTCTTAAAAAAAATTTAAGTTATTTCATTCGCGATGCTTTTGATCTTCATATTAATTCAAATTTTGCGTATTCATATTCCACGTTTTAATGAGGTTTAGCCAAATGACAATTGTTTGTTAACTTCATAGTTTGTAACTTTTACACGATGAATGTTACTTTTTAACAATTTATGAGACTTGGATACAACAACAACAATAATAATAATACGCAATCAATTGTCTTAAATAATTGCTTATCATTTATAATTAATAATAATACTACTTCAATTACCTTAATAATAATAATAATAATATAATAATATGCAATCAATTACCTTAAATAAATAATTATTATTTATGTGATAAATCAAATACATATATAATAAAATATAAAATTAATATAACTTAATCGTTAATTTTATAATTAATGTTTATTATTACAGTTTATCGTCTAAAGTGAATTTTCCTTTCTATAAAGAAGTCAAACCCAGGTAACAAGAAGTTTAACAATATTACTCTTTTAAGAATATTATGATAGATTTGTAAAAATTATAAGGAATTAATCTCTTTTTTTTTATACATCACATATATTTTTTATAGGAGGCAATCTTGTTGGAGCCCCCTCTTCCTCCTTCGCCACTCTCTCTAAATGGAGTGTAAATATCAAAAGCCTTTTTTTTTTTCCTTATGTGTGATTCACGATCAGTAACATTACATTCCAACTTTCTCAAAGGACAAAACTTAGATACAATATCATAGATATTGTTGTGTTGTTCTCCAATTAAAATTATAGTTTCACTTCGATAATCTGCATAGTAATAGATTTCATTAAATGTTATCGCATATTACCAAGGTAAAACTCTAACTTTAATTGGAGAACAACACTAATAATACATATGATACTGTATCTAAGTTTTGTCCTTTCTCAAATCACCAAGCATCGAAGAACCAATAACGTACTGTCCTAGAAATTGCACTTTGTAGTAGCAAAGCAACCACTCCAAAGTAGGGGTGTAGGGTCGGTCAGGTTCGAGGCAAAAAGCCTAATCCAACCCAACCCTACGGGTTGACATTTGTGACCTGAACCCGCCCAAAGTACACTTTTGGTTTAGGTAGGTTTTGATTTAGGTGAGTTTCGAGTTCTCAATTCGATTTGATGCAAACTTGTAAATGGCAATGCTGAAATTGAAAACAGAACAAAAAAGAAATTCAGACTTCAGAGAACAAAATGGCCTCGAGTGGTTTGACACTTTCACTTGTGATTAGTCAAGATTTGAGATAAGACACATAGGTAAGCTCTTTTTTTGTAGGTTTGAAGTTGCAGATCTACTGGTGTTGGAGGTTCAAAATGTCATCACTGCCAATGGGGACAGAAACAAAAAAAAATGATAGGGGGCGAAATTTTTTCACATGGTAAATTTTATTTCATAAATTTAAGTATGGATGGAAAGTTTTTAAAATTTCACAAATTAAAATGTTTAACCCATTCAAAGACTAATTCAAGAATTTAGCAATTTGTACATTGTGTGTATATATTCTTTACTTTAATTTTATTAAAATAAAATATTTCAATTACAAATCATTTTAAAATTGAAAATATCAAAATTCAAAACAGAAGACCCTTTAACTATCAAAGTGAGTGTGGGGTGGGAGACTGATAATTGCATTTTATACATACCTTTTTTGGTACATATTAGTGCAATTATTCCATCTATCCCTTATTTAAACCTTTGTTTCTACCTCTTTTTAGTTCAAAAAGATTTAGTTTTAGTTATGTAAATTTGGAACTTAGTCTCATGTTTTAGTATTTTTTTATACAGAGAATTTGGAGATGGGTTTTGGAGTAGCTCAAGATCAAGATCATAGTAGAAAGTTCTCATGGGCCCAACTGAAAGATTTTCAGGCCCAGCTAAACACATGGCAGAAAGCAATCATTCTCTGGAGAAATTTCAGCTTAGCTGAAATTAGTGCTAGCTGGGCCGAAATCAAGCTAGTAGCACTTCATTTGTTGAAGGAAGTTCAACCCAGCCGAACCATTTGGTGAGCCCAGCTAGAATTGTCCCAGTGACCATTACTGAAGTTTCGGCCCAGTTGAAACATAATTGCAGCTGGGCTGAAAATGTCGCGCTGGCATTTTTTGGGTAAAAACAAAGCTATTAAATGGCTTTCTGCAAAGGCAAAGGACATTCTTCTTTGACCTAGGTTGGGGGCACAAGTGCAGCTATGGGGAACACTCCCAAGACTCCATTTTTCATCTTCATCTCTTCTCCACCATTTTGATGCTACTCTCACCCATGAGTAGCTGAGCTCCCCTTCATTGGGGTTTGATGTAACTAAACCCAAACTCATGTGTATCTTTTGAGCTATTAATTTGTGTTTATTATTCACCATTACGTGTTTTCTTCTTTGCTTAATGCTTGCTTTGGCTTGATCACCATTTGCTTGATTTTTATGGTTTAAATGTGATTGGAAAATGTATTTGAACTATGAACCGGAGAAGAGCACCTAATGGGTCTTGTTTCTAGGAATAGAACAAAGTCCATTAGTCACCTTTGACTCCTTTTCGTAAAGCAAGTAACTTGGCTAAGCTATGCAAGGGATTGGTAGTTTAGTCAAGGAACTTAGGCTCTTCTTGTAAGGAATTAGGGATTGAGCATTTTTATGAGTTGGTGATAACAAACGGATGATAAACTTGATTAATAGTTTGTGTATGCATGAGGGAGTGGTTTAGTGAAGTCGAACCCCAACACTCATCATCATTGTTTCTTGCAACTCTTTTCCGCAATCTAGATCTTTGAGAATCAAAACCCCTTTTATTAGTTTTATTTCCAAGTTTCCACCTTTATCTTTATTTTTAATCATTGCTATTTCAAGTTTCCTTGTTATTTTGCTTAGTAAGTAAAAAGTGTGTAAATTACCAAATATTTAACAAGTCCCTGTGGATACGATACTTGGACTTTCCATTTTATACTACTTGTACAACTTGGTACACTTGCCAATGACATAACAGAGACGTCGAGGCGAGGATTGGGAAGAGAAGCAATGCACCACAGGCATAAAAAAGGGAAAAACAATTAAATGGTGGAATCTTTATGTGAATTGTGCTAGTCCAAGGGGGCGAATTTATGTTTCTAATTGAAAACATTAAGAAGGCTTTATATTTTAGGGGGGCAGCTACCCCTGTAAGCTTATACCTGGGTTCGTCCCTGGCTGTTAAGATCCCCTTCGCAAAGTGGAACCTGTTGGGGTTTCAAGATCTATAATTTTAAAATTTTCTAAAAGGACCCTGAGCGGAAGAACCTCATCCCAATGACCACGCATTACCCATGAATAACTAAGGTTTAGATATTACCTTTGCAGCATGCTTTCAACCCAAATAGAGTTCCCTCTTGATCACCAAGCGCCGAAGAATACGAATCCTCTACTCAGTCAACACGAGCAACGATCGGAGCGGGGTCTCGGTGCTAGCCGATGGTAGACGCATAGGGGATTTAGAGAGAGCTCACAAAAATGTGTTTTTCTCATGTGTCAGTTGTGAGGTTGCACCTTTTTATATAGAAAACATGAGCTTTATATTAATCCCATAAAATATCTTATCAAATCTCATTTGATCTTATCAAATCTTATTTGATTAGATATAGATCTCATCAAATCTTATTTGATTAGATATACATATAATTATCTTATCAAATCTTATTTGATTAGATAATTACCTTATCAAATCTCATTTGATTTAGATAATTAATTAAATCATATCTAATTAATTATCTTATCATCTTGCGTCTTATTTAATTAAACATGTTGATTAATTAATTAAATTACATTTTTTTAATTAATCATGAACTAAATTAAATCACATTTAATTTATTCATCTGCTCCAATTAATTACTCTATACGTGTGACCCTATAGGCTCCCACTAAACTAGCAATAACATTATATTTTATAGTATTATAGACAATGATTGGCATCTAGCAATGCATCGCTGCCACCCAGCTTATGAGATAATTAGTGATCTGATTTCAACCTTTACGACAATCATTTCCACCGTGTAGCCTTTGTCCCTTCGTTAGAATGTCTCGATTGAACACGAGGCATAAGAGTGTCATCCTCGTTAGGTCCAATCGTTTATTTCTCGATACCCAAGTAGACGTTTAATTACAAATGGACTCAATGTCTCATATCAGTCTATTTGCACATGGCCATGAATATTGTACATCTCACTCTATCAAGAGGCCTATAGACATAACTCCTGTTAAGTAGGAGGGACGAATCCTATCTACATCACTCACATTCCTCAACATGATTCATTGCATGCCCAAGTACTACCTTTATAATCACCCTGTTATAGATGATGTTTGATAGCATTAAAACATACAACTCCTACATGTAGGAATCATAGTGACTTCAAGTCGAATGACTACTATCACCTTATGGTTGCCATGAGAAGCGCTTATGACACTTACATAACTATTATGAAGCCTTCTCATAGTGGGTCAGTCTAGTATAAATATTACTCCTAGTATTTATACCTGTGTGCTAGCCTAATATCTCATATCCATGACCTGTGAGATGTGGTCATCGTGCTACTCACACAATAGTCTTGATGCATCATCGTCGTCCTGGTTAACAATGATACTCGACTACAGACACTTTAAGAATCGTGTTCTATTATTCAATGAATCTTACATCATCAAATAGTCGGCTTATTCTAAGGACGTTACCATATTATATAACAAATAATATAGTAACTAAAATGCCTCATATATAAATCAAACTCGTAATACATATTTAGTCTAAAATGGATTGGCCATTAGGGCTAACTCCAACAGAACCACCACCTTCACCTTGGTGCCGAGCGCTCAGGTACATGTGAGGCCCTTCACGGCAGCATTGAAGGATTCACTGTCGGGCCTCGGCTTCCAACGCTGAAGACAACAAAGTGGCATCGTGAGAGAAGGAGGGAGCCAATGCAGAAGTCGATGGCACGTCATTGAGGCATGTGGAGAAGAAGCGAGAAACAATAGGGGGAGCGCCATCCTACTACGAGGAGGAGGAGCCTCTCCTTGCAACTTCTATTTCTAATTTTCAATTCTAGATCTAGAGTTCCATGTGTGATAAAGTGATTCTTGTGAACTGAATGTTAAGTGAATAATTGGGCTTGGGCAAGTGAATATGGGTCGTCCTAATATGCAAACAGTGTATGTATATTGTTTTCTATATGAAGGATATTGGGCTTCTATTTGATCAAGCAACACTCACGGTCGGGTTCGGATACCGACAAACCAAAAACCTGAAATTGAACCCAATTGTTTCAACCTGTTCCAAACCGTGTTCTTAACCTGATTAAACCGATAACCCATCCAAACCCACTCAAAATGCATTTTTTTTTTCGATTTTTACGATTTTGGGTCAAGTCAGATAAATCTGCTCACTCCTACTCCGAAGCTCTCCTTAGCCCAACAATACCAATATAAGGGAAGAGAACATTTTTTTTTCAATTGCTCTAATTGTAAACTGCAACCCCCATTCTGAGTTCCACTAGCCCAAATTGAATCTCTTTATTTCCTCTCCAAATCATCAATGCACCACTTTAGTCCTCAAGGTAACATTTAATAACTTAGTGCTATCTAAATTATTTTGATGACTAAAAGTAATACATTTTAAAATTAGAGAAATAAAATTAAAACAAAAAAATTTAGAAAGACTAAAATCGAATTTTAAAAATTTTATAAGAATCAAAAGCATATTGTACCCTTAATATTATTTCTTGAACAATTAGCTTCATTATTGGAAAAATCAATAGAAGTTAAACTTAATCATATTTTTAGTTCTAATTTTAGGCTTCCAATAATTAATATTTCCTAAAATTCATTCTCTTAATATTTTAATTGTCACGGTTAATTTTATTTTTTTATAATTTTTACAACCAAGTCCCTCAATTAATTTTTTTTTATGTGAACATTTCAAATTCTCATTTTTTTAATCAAAATTTTCGTGAATTGAATCCATTAAATTCTCGTTTCAAATAGTTTTAACCCTTTTCTACTCAAAACTCACCAATTAAAACATCATATTTCATCTTTTTTGAAGAAAAAAACATCATATTTCATAAAAAATAAAAATAAAATGTATTTTATCCTTTTCAAAACTTTTACCTCACATCTTAGAAAATGGTTCAGATTTAATCGAACTTTTAACTCTTCAAACATCTAAATCATTTCATATCTCAAATGGGTCTTAAACCTCTTATAATTTGAGTTAAAAAATAAATTTGAGGTTTTATGAAAAAAAAAAGTAACAAAAGGATCAAATTTGTAACAATTAAAAATTTAATAGACTAAATTCAAATAAAAAAAAAACATCAAGAGATCAAAATCGTACATTAATCATAATAGAGAAAAATATACAATTAAACCTAAAAATTAATAGATTAAAAATGATAATAAAAAATGTTCGTAAGACACTTTTTTATTGATTTATTATTTTAATAAATTGAATGTAAAGTTTATTTCATTCTTTATTTAATAAAACTTATTTGTAATTGGCATTTCACATACTCTCTCTAGTCCTTTTTATAAGAAACAAAATGGTGTTCTTTTTTGTCCTAATTACAAGAAATATAGATCCACTTTAAGATAAATTAATTACTAATTTTCTTTTTTACCCTTTATTTTGTGAAATTCATTAATGAGACACATACTCATTTCTAATGCATTTATTGGTCTATTAACAATACAAGTTACACTTATTGGTGGAGGTGCAATGTCATTAATATAACCATTACTTAAACCAATAAATTTAAAAGGTACTTTTAAAATAAAATTACAATTTATGACATTATTAATTATAACTAATTAACTTAACTATTTTTATTGGTTTCGGTAATTTAGTTATTTGTTTATTATATAAAAGATCGAAGGAGTATTAATAATCAAAATTAATTATGTTCACTATATTTAGGGGGGGAATTCAGGGTAGTGAGTGGCAGTTCAATCATATTGAACGCATCATAATACGAGAATAATAGAGAAGCCATGGAAGATCTCCGGAATATAACAGCGAATAACGAAACGAATTTCAAGAAGACGAAGAAGGTGAACAATAAAGAGAAAATGGAAAAGGAAGAAGAAGAGGATCGAAGAAGAGAAGCTGCAATGGCATCAACCCCATGCCTCCGACCCAATTTCAACCCTAAAGGCATCACCCAAGACCAACTCTCAAAATTTCGTGTGGGTACCCTCTTCAATTCAATTCACTTTTCATTCTTTTTAGCATCTCCCACCTTCAAAAATCTTGTAAATTTTAGATTTTTCCAACATTCTGAAACCTGGGTATGTACTGTTTCACTGTTGTGCTTGTTTTGGTGTTCTGTCATGTTAACGTTGTCTCAACGTTTGATTGTGGTAGGAACTACACAAGAGGCGCTTGCAACTGAAGTCAAAATCAAAGTTCAAAACGAAATCCAAAGGTTCTTTTCTTTTTTTTTTCTTAATTGTAATGGTTTATGTATTGTTTATGCTATTGTTGTTGATGTTCTAGTTCTGTAATATTTTGGTTCTGCAGATGGGGCCAAGAAAAAGTCACATGGTGATGGTTTATCAAGCCAAAACAGTGGAACTCAAGGTTCAAAGGTTGATCACAAAGAATCAAGCTTCTTGGATAATTGTGAAGGATTTGATTCTAGAAATGAAGACTCAAAGGATGATGCACATGTACTTTCTGCATCAAAGAAGCAAAAATTACATTGGGGGTATGTATAACTCCACTTTGGTTGATAGATCTTAGTTAGCAATGCTTAATCCCTGTTTTTGTTTTTTTGTTATTTTTTTGGGTAACCACCATAATTAAGAGAAATTATTATGTGATCCGGGGCCATCATGATCCCTGCTAATCTCCACGTGACCAGTAACGTTATTAATATTTTCTTGTAAATTAGAAAAGTTGAGTATGTGTCACGTAGGTATTAGTCGGGGTCGTAGACACGTGCAAGCCACATATTACGTAATAATTTCTCCATAATTAGGATATTTGGCTTCCTGGTGGAACCCTGAGGTATTCCCATAAGTTTCGGTCTTTTATGTCAGCTATGAGATTAATCCTCAATCCGGAGCTTAATCACACTTAGAATTGCCCCTCCCAAAAAATGTTCTAGGGAATCAAATTCAGTCCTCACTTGCAAGCTTAGTGTATGTTGCCAACTGAGCTATATTCATTGGACTATTAACATATCACTGGCTATAATTAATCCCTGTTTTAACATCACATATCACTGGTTATGTTTATAGCATTGTAATTGTGTTTATTCATGTATATATGGTTATTTCACTTGTTTGTTTTGTTTCATGTGAGCAGTTCACAATCATTTGATGTGTTATTAATATTTTGCAGGCTTGACACCAAGAACAGGTGGGAGAGGAAATCCAACATGTAGATATCAACATGGAACTGAAGTGAGGAATCCGTGAAATTTGGTTAAAATGATTATGAAAAAGGGTATTATTTGAGGCCAAAACACCATGGAAGTGCTCAAGACATTGTGTTGCAGTTGCACATGCTAAGAGAAGATCAGTTATTCATGTTTTGGGGCTTAAAAGTTGGCATGTTTTTCATGGATATCAGTAACTCTGCCGTGTTTGTTTATAGCTAATGTTGGTAAATAAGGAGCTAATTTTTTTATTTTTTTAATATTTTTATCAGCCAATGTTAATTGTTAGTTTTTGTTAGAATGTTAGTTGGAGGATTTGAACCACAACCTCTCCCCCTTCTCCCTTCAACCCTTAAACCTCCCTTCCCAACCACCAAGTCAACCTTATAACTCCAATAAGGAGCTAATGTTATATTTGATATATTAGCATTATCAATAGTGTATCCTTCAAACATATTGTTCGATCTTTAGATGAAAAAAGATAACTTAGAATTTTTGGTTTGAGGTTGTTATTTTATTTGCTTTATATATGTATTTTTCTCTGTTCATTCCCCAGCCTGGCAATTATACACATTTCAAATTGAGTGCAAGAAATTTGGACGAATCAGGGTCATGCTAAATGTTGCTCTTATTAAGTTTAATAAAATTGTTAATTCGTACGCAAATGATTTCATCAAAACAATACGAACATGTGTAAAAAAAACACTATATTTTTTTAATTTTTATTTCATAATTGTTTAAGAAATAACACAACAATTTATATATCATCAATTCATGTCTTTGGTGCAAGTGTTATTTGTACATAATAGCAGCTGTGTAAGTTTATATAGTACAGGAGCCCCGTTTGCACTTTGCTAATCATTTATCGCATGTCCAATATTTGGATGATTGTTGTGACAGTTCACTGTCAAGATTATATTTACGTGACACAACATTTAACTGAAAATTTTGAGGTCGAAACTGTGCACAAAGTGACTGCATTTCATGGAGGTGCGAGTTCTTATGACACCAATGTTTCAGAGATCCAATAAATGCTAAGCATGGAGTGCATATCATGATATATATACTTGCTGCTATGTCACCTTTTCCTTCTGAGATATTCCTATGTGGTTATACCATTTATTTATTATTGTTTATTCCTTCAAGAAACTTTAAGTATACAATTAATGTCAATAATAATATTACTGGTTTATTATATCAGAAGATCGTGAAAATTATCACTCTCAATTTGAAAAGAGGATGTCCAATTTATTCAATTTGACAATTGAAGTGAAAACATTCTTGCTGATATCTGCCATACATTGTGACCAAAGCTCGCACAACATTGTTCCCATATTTGCACATGAGCAAAATTTGACTACAATAAACAAGTTATCCCAGTTATCACTCTTGCCAGACAAATGTGTGGAACAAGTAGCAAGAGTATAAAACAGTTCTGTGAGCAGCACAGGAATTATGAACACATGCATTTCCTGGAAGATTTTCATGTTGAAGCACTGAGAGCACGTTCTATTTCCTCCAATGATCGACCCTTTGTTTCCACAACATTACCAGCTATGTACAAAACAGCAAGAACACAGACAGCTGAGAACCCCAAGTACACGGAGCTGATACCAAACTTGTTTACGACGCTCAAGAAGTAGAGGCCGATGACAAAGTTGGAGATCTGATAAGACCAAAAAAATCCTTAGTTTCATTGCCAAGTGTCAACATAATATTTAGGCAACCAATAAAACCATTATTGCAATAAGCTTAAAGTAGCATAAATCATGTCAATATAATTATCGTTTAATGAGAAAGAACCAAGGAATTTCTTAAGCAAAATGTTGGGTGAGGAATTCCTAGTGAAGTTATTCTCTAAGGAATGTTTCTTCAACTATAGTATTTAGAAAATCAATGAGCAGAAGGCACAATTGGGTGGCATGTCAAGATACTTTTATTTATTTGTTTATTTCTATTTAAGAACATCAAGTTGAGTGTTTGGTAAGCTCACAGAACTCTTACAAAGTACACAAATTTTAGTTTGTTTTAGCTTTTAAGAAGTATAATTTCAAAACTTATGGCAAGATAAAGGCATTAACCACAGGTAAAATATTAGATTCCACAGTGAAGTAACTCACCCAATGCGTGCCTAATGACAAAGAAACTGCTTTTGCTCTAATTCTAGAAGCAAATATCTCCGGTAGAAGAAGGGCGGGCACAGGACCAGCACCAAGAGAGAAGGATAGGACATAGCTGGTTAATATTGATATGTCATAAGAGTCATTAGAAATGGAATGCTTAAATAACAAAAGAACCTATTAGTTCATTGAAGTTTAAGTCTTTCAATGAATGGAATCAATATCACTATTATTGAAAAAAATTAAATGACTTACAGAACAGTCCCAAGAACAGCAAGGGTGCCAGAGTATGGTGCAAGAACCTTGCATGTAAAAGACAGAGAAAGAAGCAACATAGAAGCAGCCTGGGAGAGACATAAAGAAAAGGCTGTCAATTATACAAATAAAAAACACATTTGTTACATGGCTTACAATAAGTCGAATAAGTTATAACACTCTAGAAATGAATTAAGCTGTTGGGATGAAGATTTAGTTTGAATTATAAACAAAATTATTTGAGTTGTTTAAGCAACTAAGAAGAGTAAGAACAGATCCATACCTACCAACCTAATTATGCTTCTAACATGTAAGCATGAAATGAAATCAAGCATCATAATACTTGAAAATTACCTTTCCTTCCTTCAAGAATGGAATAAAGTTCAATCCCTTGTTTAGACTTTTCTCAAAAATGTATTGCATTGCCTCAATTTTAATCTTTCCCATTTTAAAATATGGCACAGTAATATCTACAAACCCTTCCATTCCCTAGTACTAGCTAGACAAGTGCATAAACTCTTGCAAAGCACCGTGTCTGACTAGCATTAGAATCTCCTTACTCCCCCTTGTAAGTAATAATCCAATAGAATCAGCATGCCATGTCTTACCATTTAGTGGCAGCTTGAGTAGAAATGATATTTGCAAATTGCAATCAATTACCAACACACTGATAAATAAAAAGGTACAACTACAAAAGTATGTGGAGGATAACAAAGAGAATATTCATGCACAAAAAAAGTCAATCAGCATATTCAAGTGGGATGAATACATTTGTTTCTCTGCAGAAGCATTTCTAGTATAACGTGAGTACTGATAAAGTCAGTATTACTTGTATTCATGTTTTGCCATGTAGACCTTTCAAGTATCATAGCTGAGTTGAAGGCTGAAAGCAGATAGTTTCTAAATTATCAAAATGCTTATGTGTCCAAAATTATATTTGAAGTGCAAAGGTATATTTGGACACATAAACCAACCATGCATTATGTCACTACAGTAGTGTAAGGTATACTTCTTTTGCTCTGAACAAGTTTAGCCAGGCAAGCCATAGGGCCCACAAAAATTAATATTTGACAATTAAGCTTGTAATGTTTCGGGCATGTCATTAATCTATCATGTAATATAACATTTTGTGCTTTAGGTCTAACAAGATGTGTGCTGAAAACAACTATTACCATCCCACTAAAGCTTGTGATAAGGAGACTTTTCCTTCCTTGTTTGTCCATTAAGGAGGAAGCAATAGCAGTGCCTGCAACAAAATAAAACTTCAATCAGAAACAATATCGTTTGTCGAACATGTACAATAACCTTTTTTTACTGAATGCACAATAAACATTTTTAAGAATAAAAAATACTAACCAAAAACATTTGATGCACCAACCAAGGCACTTGCTGCAACGTCAGAAGCAATTCCAGCACTACGGAACACAGAAGTTGAATAATACACTACAGCATTTATTCCAGCCAACTGCTGGAACAAGAAAAGTGCTGCCCCAACACTGACAACTGAAACAAGGCATATTTTAAGGAAGTGCTATACTATTTCATATAAGAATACATTTAATCAACTATATAGTAAACTAAAAAAAAGTTGTCAGTGAAATTAAAACATGAACAATGATAAGATTATTGTTAAATAATAATTCTTCATACAAATATATCAGGTATAGAAAAGGGCCTCAATGAAATCAAACATCTAAGTGGGTTATCAAATCTGATCTATGCATTGGGTTTAGGTTGAACCAAGAGAACTGATTTTCACGAATCATCGTTCAAGATATAATTATCACAATCATTATGAATTTTACATCGAATCTCCTTTACACAAACACCCTTAAAGAAAGGGAATTTTTATGAAAGGAGTTTCAAAAGATGCAGGTAAGCATTATCAGCAAAAATTATTTTTGTCTGTAGTGTTACCAAACCTAGAATTAGTCTTAACTGAAATTTAGGATACCTTTCCAATATCGACTACTAAACAGATCAAACCACCCTGCTTCAGGTTCTGATGAACCTTGACTTGCTGTTGTTAAGTCGTGCATAACTGCAGCAACTCTTTCTTTTCCATAGAGTGTTTTAATAGCCTTTTCAGCTTCAGAGATTTTACCTTGCTGTAAAATAATACATGGAATTTTCTCAGAAAACCTACAATAAAATTTTCGCATTAAGCTCTCAACAGATATACAAAAGAGGCACGTCATCTATGCATGATATGTATGTTCTGTTGGATAATATAATAAAATATTAATATGATAACACAATTTCAATCCAGTTTAAGCATTTAAGGAAATTGACAGTGTCTTAACTCTTAAGTATATCTTAACACACAAAAGCACATCATCTACGTATAATATGTGTTCTTTTAGATTATATAACAAACGTAAGTATGAGTATGACATCTCTTACAATTTCAATCCAGTTTAAGAATTTAAGGAAATTAATAGAATCTTAAGTATATTTAAATCATAATATAATCTCGCCTTTAATGTGTTTTAATCTAGTAGTGTTATTTGCAAGGTTGTCACCATATGACACTGTCCCATGGTTAGGCTTGTGATACAAAATTTGATAAAAATAAAAAATAAAAAAAAATAAAAAAAAAGCCTTTGATGTGTCTAAAAGTATTTTTTTTTTCTCATTAGTTTAATTGTCATATGAACTTATTGCTTCCATAACAAAAGATACCACAGAATTGCAGGAAAACCTGAACAAGCCAGCGCGGACTTTCTGGAGAAATTGCCATTCCTACTGCTAACAGAACAGATGGAACTACAGCAATGCCAAACATTGACCGCCACCTGACAAAATAAAATTAAAAAAGAAACTAGAAAACTGAGCAACAAATGTTTCTGGATCCACCAAGAAGAAAATAAATTAAAAATAATGAAGACACCATCATATTTGAATTTAACTTGAAACTATCACAATTAAATCAGCAAGGAAAAATTATTTCTGAAAAAGAAAAATGTGTTGAAGTGTACAACTTTCCAGTGAATCCAGATGTATTGGCTGTAAAAACAAGCTATGACTTCTATAATGTGGAAATATCAAGTACCAACTTCAAATATTGACAAAAAGAAGCCCCAGTGTAAAAACATGGATTTAATACTACTCCGATCCTTTTTATAAGAAACAAATAACTAAATCATCAAGACCAATAAAAATAGTTAAGTTAGTTAGTTATAATTAATAATGCCATAAATTTTAATTTTATTCCAAAAGTACCCCTTAAATTGATTGGTTTAAGTAGTGGTTACATTAATGGCATTGCACCTCCACCAATAAGTGTAACTTGTATTGTTAATAGACCAATAAATGCATGAGAAATGAGTAGGTGTCTCATTAATGGATTTCACAAGCTGAAGGATAAAAAAGAAAACTAGTAATTAATACATCTTAAAGTGGGTCTATGTTTCTTATAATTAGGACCAAAAAAGAACATCCTTTTGTTTCTTATAACAAGGACCGGAGGGAGTATCATTTTGTGTACATCAAATTTCCAACACTCTCCCTCACGCTCAAGGCTACCTGCCTAGAGCGTGATAAAAACGGGTGGCGTACCAATGGATCTAGGATAGGCTTTGATACCATGTAACAACGCTCCTCCAATTCCACCATCACAGCAAACTCTAGCGACAGTGGTGGTGGCGCATCGATGAATGGGGTGAAACCCTAATTCTCCAAATTGGGGGTGAAGGGAATTGCAATTGGGTGCAGTGAGGGCAGAATTAGAGAACTGGAGAGAGGAGAGGAAGGGAGAGACAAGTTGCGTTATGAATATGAAACTTGTGTTGTGTTGCAGTTTTAGAAAAGAAAGAAGAAAGGAAGGAGTTAATTGAGGTTAGAGAGAGGGAGGTAACATAATTACATAACACAACAACTTGTAAAGGTGAGGATTTCAAGCCCTTCTCAGAGGGTTCTTCGTGCTCACGTTTGATCAGCGAAACCATGAACGGCTCTCACCAATTCACGATAAATGGTTACTCTTTGGCCAAAGGGATGGGTGCGGGAAAGTACATCATGCGCGACACTTTCAAGTGTTTTAGCCCAATCGTAACCACCAACGCTGAAAGTGTCGCTCATGATGTACTTTCCCACACCCATCCCTTTGGCCAAAGAGTAACCCTTTATCATGAATTGGTGCGAGCAGTTCACAGTTTTGCTGATCGAATGCGAGCACGAAGAACCCTTCAAGAAGGCCTTGAAATATGCCATCTGCAAATCTTATGTTTGAAATCTTCACATGAAAACACATCATAGTGTTTATTTACTTTGGTATCAGAGCACAATTATGATACATGGTCATAATACAATAGGACCATCCATAAAATCTTCACAAAATTCTCTTCTAGGAGCATGTTTTCTTCTGCCACTTCATTTATTTTTCAAATATAAAAGAAAAACAAAATAACAAATATCTCCACTTTCTTGTAATATTTTACCATCTCTAGATGATATTAATCACCAGAAGAAATAAACAGCTCAAAAAGAGGTTAGGTTAAAATATTCACACCCCTATCCTCACCCCTCCCTGCCAAAACAAATAGTCGTAAGGTGAAACAACTCAATACCATATAGGGTTTCCTGCCAGAGGCAGCCCAGCCACCAGTGCCAGAAGAATCCCAATACAAATAAAAAGTTGATTAACAGATCCGAGTGCACCACGAATTTCAGTTGGTGAAATCTGCCCATTAAAAGGAGTTACCACACAATCCATATAAATTATGTAGTCATGATCACAAAGATAAGGATATATAAAGCACCTCAGATATGTATAGTGGTACTATAGCAGATGTAACACCAATTCCTATGCCAGCAAGTAAGCGACCAATGATCATTGGCTGAACACTCTGGGCTGTAGCACTGTAAATACATCATAGTTTATAATGACAGATTTCAAAAATATAAAAAGATAAAATCTTGTCCTGAAGACCAACTGACAGACCCAAGAAATGCTCCAATTGCTAGAGGGATTGCAGCTAATTGAAAAGTCCTAGTTCTTCCAAATTGGTCAGCCAATGATCCACCAGTAAATGAACCAACAGTGGCACCAGCAAGTAGTGTGCTGACAATCCAGCCTGTTCACGGATTTTCACTCATGATAATCAAGAGAAAACAATTATAGGGCATATGAAAGAGAAGGAAGATTCATGTGGACAAATATAATTAAAAAATTCATTTAAACTTTCTTCCATAAAGCTCAGCTAATTTTCTGCTTATGTTAACTGTACCATTAACATGGACAGACATGCATACTGAAAATTTGCCCTTTATAATGAGTGTATTAAATAAGAAATTGCATTTTCTTATATCTACAGTTTTCATTGCCTATAAAATCAATTAAATTTTTTAATAATTTACAAATACACACACACACACACATAAAGCATGTACCTTGTAGAACAGTATTTTCAGTGATTCCAAGATCCTTAGCAAGGTATTCGAGGGCACCATTTACCACCCTACACCAAACAGGGATTGTTAGAGTTCTCCAATATGAAGATATTATTTAATGAAAAGTAGTAGCAGCTATACACATGTCTAGCAGCCAAAAAAACATAAAGACGTCCGCAAGTTACTCATCATTTTTATAACTTAGATGGCAGCACAAAGAAAATGACATGCTGCATTATAGTCCATGGACCCACATACTAATATGAGGAGGCTATCCATACCCAAGATGATAGCCAAATAAAATGGCTCCGAGGCAAGCAACACCGACATAGGGTAGAACAGTTCCAGAAGATTTGCCCTGAGGAGTAGCTGGAACAACATCTTCAATGTTTCCATCTGCAACTCAATTTTACTTGCTATGAGTATCTGTAAGAACATACAAGTATATGTACCAGCTAGAAAGTTATCGAATTGCAATTCAAATCTGAATTTCCAAGCTATATTTTGAATTGTGAATCAGAAATCGTATAGAATCCTAACAGACAACGAAAAACAACTTGAAATATATCATATAGATGACATATATTGTATAGTGCTCAATGTAATAGGTCTAAACTAGGAATTCATAAAACATCTTAAGTTAACCACAAGTCTCACAAAATTAAAAACACAAGTGTGTGAAGTCTCTATTTCAGAAAACTAAAAACAAAGCACTGGAACAGCCAAATAAAATGCATAGAATGGAAACAAAGCAGCCAAATAATCAAATAGGGTGCATTCAGTAGTGCTCTTTCATTTCCTTTTCATTTAACAATTTTAGCTTATCTAAGTTTTCAATTTCTTTCATGAGAAATCATTAAAGAAACGTAAAAAAGGGAAAATAATAATTCGTTGAATTGTGTAATTCGTATCAATGATACAGAATCACACTGATTCATTCACATATTGCATGATTCAAACTCATCTGCAATGCATCACATGATATGTATTGCTGGCTAGCTGAATCATACCAAATCGTATGATTCAAATCAAAAATCACAAATCATCTAACAAGAAATGAGATTTACACGGTAAGCTGACAAAACTGGAAAAATCTGTTTAGAGACTTTGCAAATATAAGACTTAAAGGAAATTTCTAGCACTAAAAGCTGTTTTCAGAATCAATTGCCTTTATAAGACTTGTAAAGGCAATTTCCCCAGCACTAAAAGCCATGTTTTCAGAATCGACACATACACAACTGTAAAACTTAAGCATATTAATACCATTAGTATTCTGGAGACGATATTAAGAGTCAACAAAAGACAAAAGGCAAATTCTACAGTATATAAACTCTTAACATAGTTCTGCAAAAGAATATTATCCTTAAAAATTGAATTTCCTAACTATTGCAACCATGTTGAAATTAAACATCCATGTATCAACTGGATTACAAACCATTATTAGGCAGTACATCATTAATTCATTTGTCACGATCTGCATTCTCCTAAAACCAGTCACCGAATTTCATGCTGGGGAAATCAAGCAACAGACTTAATTTAACTACCCGAGTCAACAAACCACATCAACAACAATAACAACAATAGCAAACACACACAGACAAGCAGAGCCCTACTAGAAAACACCAATGTGGTTCAACAACAACAAAATTAAACATAAAAAAAAGCAACTTTGCCGTCAAATCCAAACACGGCATCATTAAGCAAATCAACACATGGCCCATCTACATGATCCAAGCACATTACATACACATCATTGGCATATGTAGTCCAAAAAACTTCACAATAGCCAATAAACCAAACAAATCAAAGCTATCAGCAACAGCATACAAACCAGAAGCCATAACCCTCACTGATCTGGGTTTAACGGAGGATCCAAAAATGCCACCAAAACCAACTCTAGCACTAGTTAGCTCAGTTTCCATAGTGACAGAACCAAGCCTTAACCCGCAAAGATCAGTGTTATTCTTTGTCATGCACACTCTTCTGGGTCTCAGAACACTCCCATTTCTGAACTCTCCAAAACCCACCAACCCCCTTCGCTTTTGAACCCCCAAAGTGGCTCCTTCAACACCAAAAGTTGATGCCTGCATGCTTTCTGATAGAAAATTCCAATACCCATTAAATCAAAACATGGAATTTTCAAACAAATGTATGTAAATATACAAAATATGCAGAAAAACACCAATGATGGTGAGAAATTAAAAAAAAAAAAATGGCATCATTAATGCAAATGAACTAAGATTCAAGCCTGAAAGAAAAGAAAGTAACAAATTGATTACCTAGTAAAAGGGTGACAGAGAAATTAGAAAAGGGTGAGGAAATTTTTGTACTTTTGAGTGTTGACGTTCACAGGTATTAAACCATGCAAAAAAAAATTTCGGGATTTGCGTTTTCTGATGGAAGGAAGACTTCGAAAGGATCGCTACTAAGTGAAACCAAACGACAAAGGTGAAGTTGATCAAGATTTCAACTCTTTTTTTAAAGGAAAAAAACTTTAGATGAAGCTTTGGTGCTGTTTTTTTTGTATCATATAAATAATAAATAATTTAATTAGAGTTTAGAAGATAAAAGTTTAGAATAAATAATAAGCGCCATGATTCATCCAATCATAAATAAGCGTGTGAAGTTGTTATGATTTAAACAAGATTTATTGACCATGCACATAAGTGTAAAACAGTTTTATATAATTATCCAATCACATATATTATTAGACTAATTTTTAATGTAATTATTGTAAAAGTCAATAATATAAAAGTACATTGTTGGTGCATTACTTATTTTCTCTTAAAATAATAAGTTTAATAATCATGTACTGATAATATAAAATATTTTTACACTGTCAATCAATAAAAAAAAATATCGTTAATATGACTTTTAAGGTAATTATTGTAAAAGTCAGCAAACTTATCATAATAATGATTTGTGATTGAATGATAATATAAAACTACTTTACATTGTCGGCGCATGACCTTTTTTCTCTTAGAGGTGACAAAATAAGCCGAGCTAGCTGGGCCAGCCTAAACTCGTCCCATAAAATGTAGGGCTTGGGCTTTAAATTTTGAGCTCAAATAAAACGCGAGTCTTTTTAGCCCGATCCGATCATGGTCCAATGCAGGCTTAGCCGGCAAAACCCACCAAAAGCCCTAAAAAAATTGGACTTTTACAGGGCTTGGACTTCATTTTAGAGGCCCAAATTAAATCCGAGTTTTTTGGCCTAGCCCGTTATAGCCCACAACCCGCATCGGGCAGGCCCACAATGGGTTGGATAGTCCATTTTGTCACCTCTATTTTCTCTTAAATAATAATCTCAAATTCGAGTTTTGACTATATAATTGTGTTAAAGATTTGAAAGAATAACTATGTCATTTACTTGTTAAACAAAAAAATAAAACTATGTCATTTATAATAACCCTATTTTACTTGACCATAATTACTTTTAGGATATCTATAATCTATAATCTCTTAAAAAAGTCTCTTACAAAAAACATAATCGTAACTACTAAAAATAATTTTTATTAATTCATAGTGTAAAAAATTTTAAACTCCAGTGCATATCTATTAAATTCAAAAGTTTAACATTATTATTCAATCATCATGAGTAATTATGAGTAATTATGTATGATAAATTGTTGACTTTTATAATTACTTAAAAATCATATTTGAAATGATTCATAATTAACTAACAGTTTTAAAATTTTTACATAACCCATTAAAATTAAACTT
The DNA here is from genome assembly GCA_026413185.1 of Pueraria montana var. lobata. Classification (NCBI taxonomy): domain Eukaryota; kingdom Viridiplantae; phylum Streptophyta; class Magnoliopsida; order Fabales; family Fabaceae; genus Pueraria; species Pueraria montana. The sequence goes on from CM048656.1 coordinate 47,101,820, forward strand.
ATATCTAAAACCTAAATGAAGATTTTTGGTGTTATTTTTTATCAAAATTAATTATTTTAGTAATTACACCGACATTTTATGAAAATTTATATTATATAGATTTTTGAGATAAAATTTTAATTCTAATGAAAAAATAACACTATAAACGTCTAAAAATTGCAATTGTTTTTTATTTTTAAGAAAAACAAAAAACAAAAAGATACGTATTTTTTGTTTTAGTTTATGCCAAGAAATTCAGAAGAAAAAAATGGGGTTCCGACAGAGAGAGAGAAAAAAAAAACCCAAAAAAACAGGATTATCTTATTCTTACGTGGGAATTTAGGATTAGATTATGGAATGAGGGTTGCGTTGGCGTTGTCGCGAGTGCACGTTGGTGCTGCTGGAACAGTGTCCTTTCTCTTGGCACTTACTTACGTGGACGGGTCCCACCCCAAAGTACAAGTGTACAACTACTCGACCACAATTTTTCTGTCTACTGTTTGATTTTTTCATGTATTTTGTCGGATTTTAAAAAATATCGACTTAAAGAGTTTTTTTTATTGTTATTTAATTTTTAAAATGTTACATTCATATTTTTTGAAACCAAAAATACATATTTAGAAATATGTTTTTCAAAAGCAAAAGGGTCTTATTTTCATTTAAATTCTATGATTAATTATGTTTTTGTCCCTAAACTTTTATGAATTTTTACTTTTAGTTCCTAAATAAAAAATTGACGAGTCTTAATTTTTTAAACTTTTGTTCATTAATGATTTTGGTCATTGTCATTAAATATTGGCGTCAAATAATGATGTGACATTATTTTTTTATAATTTAATTATATTTTCTGACGGTTCAAAATCGTTAAAAAATTCTTAATGCACGATTTTAATGCTTAAAATCATTTTTTGACGGTTAAAACATGTCAGAAATGGCTATACTAGATCCAAATTCAAACTCTACCCACTTCATTGCTCCCCCAACATTTTCAACTTAAATTAACTTCACAACAAATTTGGAAACGCAGATCATCCATTTAGAAAATCGCATACAACAACTCAATACAAAAAATTTAGAGCTCAAAAACCCACTTTTGGTTCAAAGAGATCTCAAACAGGAGCACGACAGGGATCACGGATCTTGGCAAAGTAGCGAACCTAGCGACGACCCTTTCCGCTTCAATTGCCCCACCCCACCCCACAACATCGAGTTGGAGAAGCCCACTTTGTTGCAAACGGTGAAGCCAACTTTTTCAGATCCTGTTGCATAAGTCTTAACTCATTTTAAAGCCTGAGGATTGGTTTTAGTGGGTAATAATGGGTTCTTTCTTTTATGTTGTGTTTGCTGCCAATTGAATTGCCAATGTGGTTTGGAAGAGAACAGGCACTGGATCGGAAGAGAACTAAACAAGCACCAGATCCCACTTGGAGTAACGCTATTCATCCAAGTTGAATTGCTAGTGTAAACTAAGTTGAATCACCAGAAGTTGTGAAAATGATACCCACAAATATTCTGATGCAATATCAATAGCCAATCTTAAGCATTTTCTGGCAATTAAACCGTCAGAAAATTTTCAAAACCTTTTAAAGACATTTTTCCAAGTAATTTCTGACGGTTTATAACTTAATAACCACAAAAAAAAAAATGTAATATAATACTAATAGAATTATCGTCACTTCATCATTTAACATTAAAATTTGATGGCAACGACTAAAATCATTCACGAACAAAAACATAAAGAACTAAGATCGGTCAAATATGTAAATTTAGACACATGTATTATAATTATACTTAAAAATGTCCTTATAAACAAAAAAAAAACATTATATATTTATAATGTCTAAAAACATATTTAACCTTATAATTAATGTAAATCATATTAAGTGACATTTATGTCCTTATATTACAATAAATGTCACTTAATATGATTTACATTAATTATAAGGCCAAATATGTTTTTAGACATTATAAATGCTTGTTCGACAAATATGCAAATTAATTTTTCTCTCCGGTGACATATGTTAAAATTAATTTAGACATATGTATTATAATTATACTTAAAAATGTATAATTAGCTTTATTAAATTCAAATATATTTAATTTTCAAAATAAACAATTCCTAAAATTTGAATTCCCAACAAAATAGAATTTAGGGTTAATTATGTTTTTGGTTCCTAAATTTTTTTGAATTTTCACTTAATATAATTTACATTAATTTTTTCTCTTCAATTTGTTATCTAATTAAATAAGCGTAGAAAAAACTCAACTTTACTTTTTTTTTTCCCTTTAATTCAAACAATTTAAAAATCAGTTACTTTCTACTCATTTCCCTATTTCTTTTACCTTTTTCCACCAATAAACAAAGCATTAATGATTTGTGTAAAATAAAACGAATATAAATGTTGATACAAATAAAAATAAATAAATTTAATTCAACTTTAGTTATGCATCTATGCCTAATGTGTAATTTTTGTCCTTCAATAATTTTTTACTCAAATCTAGTAGTCCCTTAGTATTTAATTTTTATAATCAAATCCTTTAATTTTTAAATTACTACAATCAACTTTTTCAATTAATTTTCTTTTACCTAAAATTGTTTTTTTTTATTTCTTATATTATGAATTGAATCTATTAAATCATTTGAAATACCCTTCCAGACTTACAAATCAAAATATCATATTTTACCCAAAATAAAACAACACCAAATTTTAACATGTTCAAAACCTTAACTCTGCATCCTATAATTAAAAAAAATCGCCATTTTTTTTACTTTTAAACCTTTTGTAATATTTTTTTGTCTCAATAGTATTTTTTAAACCTCAAATTATTTAAGTAAAAAATAAAATCCCTATTTAAAGTAATCAAGTGCTTGTTTTTCCTTTCTTCTCTTGCCAATTTTGCAAGAGATTTTCTCATTTTGCTTGAAAAAAAAAATCTTACATCTCCAGCTATGGAGCATATCTAGAACGCAAAAAGAATTATAAATAAGAACATAATACGTAACACATTTGAAAGCTGAAAAATATTTTTCTAATTTATATATTTATTTATTTAATTCTTAACGATCGTAAAAAAATAAGCAAATGTTCAATAAAAATAAATCATATGTTAGGATTAATCGTGAAGCAAGCTGTGTTGAGTTTGACAAATAACATAATTTAATGGGTAAATGACCATTTTGATCATTGAATGTGTAAATTGATGATAATTTAGTTTCTGAAATAACAAAAAATTCTGATTTAGTCCCTGAATGTGTAAAAAGTGCGACAATGAAACTACTTTGTCATTAAATTATGTAATATTCAATGATCAATTTGACATTAAGTTAAAAAGATTATTAACCAATTTGTTATTGAATGGTACGGCAGGACCTAATTGTCGCACTTTTTATGCATCCAGGGAATAGATGAGAATTTTCATTCTCTCAAGGACTAAATTGTCACTAGTTTATACATTAAGGGGTCAAAATAGTCATTTATCCTATTTTAATTTTAAACCGGTTAATCTTAATTAAGTTTATTTATTTTTTAACTAAATCGACTCAAATTAACTGAATCAAACTTGGATTGAGTAACTTTTAAATATATTTAAAAGATAAAATTTAAATAAGAAAAATTTTTGTGTTGAACATATTAATAGTACTATTTTAGTTTGTTTATTATATAAGATAAATGTTTATGAAAAAAAAAGACTATGCACTGATAGTGTAAAACTATTTTACACTGTCATTCAATCATAATCCATCATTTATGGTAAGTTTGTTGACTTTTACAAAATTATCTTAAAAATCATGCAAACAATGATTTGTGATTGGATGACAATGTAAAACTATTTTACACTGTGAGTGTATCAACATTAAACTCAATGTTTATTAGTATAAAATTAGTTATTTTTGCTTATATTTGAGTTTGGAGGGAGTATTTCCATATAACCGCCTAGGATGCATGCGCTTTAGTAAAAGGGGAAAAGCGACTGAGTAACATGTGGCTTTTGGAATGAATGTTGCATTATATCTTCCATTGTTACTTTTGGTAAATGGAAGTTTTTTTCTTCCTTTAATTTTGTTCCTCACTTATATAGAGGAATACAATAACCACAATTACAATACTAAAAATGTAGAAAGAGAGATGTCATGAACTAGCAATTAGCATGGAAGGCCATTACAAGTTCTAGGATTATTGGGTTTGTTTATCTTCATGTGTTTGCGTCCAAAGCTAGGATGGTGCTAAGGTTCATTGGGTTCATGTAGGCTTTAGAACCTGACATAATTTCCTCCACAATGAGTCTGTTGGCCTTTTCAGATGGATGGAATGCATCCCAAAATGCATACCTCTCTCTGTTGGGGCAGAGGTTGGAGAGTGCTGTGCATAGTCCAAGACCATTGTAGGGTCCTTGCCCACAACAAGCTACTTGTGATGTAATAAATCCTACACAAAGCAACAATAACACAAATGTTAGTACTTGTTTCTTTATGACTGGACTAGTCAGAGCAATGTTTTAAATTATGGAGGTGATGTGGTCACAAAATTCTGGTTGCATTGACATCAGGTTGTGATTGCCAATTGTGGCAACCACAATTAGCCCACATCAAATGGCAATGGTTGTAACACAACTGCCACCACAATCTAAAACCTTGGCTATATAAGAGGCTTGTTAGATGACATGAAAGTTATTTAGTAGTGTGTAGTACCAAATTGTTGGGGATTAGAAACGAAGTCATTGTGCGCTTTTCCTGTGTTTGCAGCAATGAAAACGTCACTTCCAATTTTCCTGTTGAGTTGTAGTAACATTTGTTCGAGTTGTGGGTTAAACAATGCTGCAGCTTGTTGTAGATCAGGAGCACATTGTCCATTTCTGCCACGTTGGGCCAATTCTGATGGAACACAACCCAAGGGTCCCGTGCCTGTCACTAGAACTCTACGAGCTCCCAAATCATACAGCCTCTGCAATTTGTATATTTATAACTATGAGAAACAAGGATCATAAGAAATTAATTAACCCTTTTGTTTAATCAATAGGGTGTTACCTGCAAAAGTTTTTGGTACTCAGAGATGAGATACTTGACATATGCAGGTAGTGGGTACTGTTGGGACCTTGCTGAATTGGGCACCAAGAAGTAGTTGTTTACAAAATCATTGCCACCTACAGTGATGAGCACTAGTGCTTTATTCACTAAGCTTTTAGCCTGTGAAGCTCCAATTAGACCACTCACTCGATTTTGATACTCCTTAAAATACTCTAGCTGTCTATACATTCTGATTACGTTTACCTGCAAAAGTTGCACACAATCATTTTTAAGTGCAAAGCAATCTTTTAAGTACCTTTAAATTTTACAATGTTTTTATGATTTTAGAATTTATCTTGGGTTATGTTTATATATTCTGAATTCTGATGCTTGAGGTTTTGGGCATAACACAAGAAAAAACTAGCAAGTAATTAATGAACTTACAAACTGAATTCCAGTGTCATTAAGGATTCCAATTCCAGCTGAAGCGAAATTAGCACCAACCAAGAGCTTATCTCCTCTTAATTCTGGACTCAAGTATGGCAATGTAGACTCTGCACCAAGTCTCTGACCTGAAAATAACCCACTTAGTTAGACATACACTTTATGTGTTTAGTTTATTATTATGGACAAAGCTACATTAACAAAAAGGGTAAAAACTTCAAAGGTGCAAGATGAAAATATAACTTAAAAAGTTGGATGTTGAAGCAAAAAAAGGGTTGAAAATGTGGCAATAGATATGTGAACTTAACTGATAAGATCAGGAATGTTGTAGCCATTGGAGAAACGGCCAGTTGGTCTATGGCTTGGAGCATAATCAATTCCATAAGGAGGGGCATCAGCACGTGCAGTGGTAGCCAAGTAATTGTTATTTCCACTATCAACAAGTGAATCTCCAAACACAAAGAATGCCCTTGGCCTAGCTTCAGCCCCAGAGACAATGACTCCAACCACTAATAAAACTAAACTAAGAATGGTCAAAGGAGCAAAACTTGAAAAGGCTGCCATATTGAAATGAACCTAACTGAACTGAGACTAGCTAGTTAATTTTAAGACGTGGATGGAGGACTTGCTAGGACTCAAGTCTTTATATAATGAACCTTTTTCACGGGATTTGATACAGATCTTACTGGTTTAGGAGGTCGCTTTAGTGCTCTTTAATTGAAGGTCTATGTTCTTCTAAAAACGGTGCCATTTTTCAAAAACATAAATGCAATAGGTTGGATCGATTGAGGAGCAACTAGAAATGGTTAGATAATTAATAATGCTTTTTTCAACAATACTTAAAGCAATTTGAAATATATAGCTTGTTTTTTATTTATTATTAAATTTTCCTTGTTAATCCATTTCTGTTTCTGATACGTGTATCTTGTACTCATTTTAAACTAGTTGTAACAGAGAAATCCTGAAAAAAAGTATTCCAGTTCCAGGCATATAATGAGGTATGGTTTTCACGGCTACAACATCTAGAATCGTAACACGTCCTTCAACCTCAACTTCATGTAATATAAGAGAAAAACTCGTATGGTACATGTGGAGATGCAGGGGTTGTCACATTTTTTATTTCCTGATGCTATTTAATTAAATTTATATAAATATTTTTTTTATAATGACTTGATCACATTCTATTAAGTGAAGCATTTATACTATCTTTTCATGGACTCAAAATGTAAAAAAAAAAAAAGAAAAAAAAAGTGAAAATCCTTTAGTACAATGTGAAAAACCATGTGATTTAGTGGTTAACATTTTCTTATTAATAGTTAACGTCCTCAAAATTAAGATTGAACCAAAATCCTTGATTTTGAAAAATAAGGAACCAAATGTCTATTTTTTTTTTATAAGAAACCAAAACTGTGGATTGAGTAAAAAAGGAGAACCAAAATTGTATTTTAGTCTAAAAAATATTAGGCTTAATTGCACGTTTGGTCACTAGGCAGTGCAATTGTTCAATTTTTGTCTCTCAAGTTTTAATCATGCAAACTGGGTCTTCTAGATATCACAATTATGCAATTTTTATCCTTTCATTAGTTTTGAGTTAAATATATATCATATTTTGTTTACGTGACATTGGATGATGATATGACAACTGACGTGTTATCTAAGACATATACTGACATGACTTAATTACACTTTTGTTCTCTTAAGTATCGTAATTGTATCATTTTGATTCTCCAAATTTCAATTTTAATATTATTAATATATATTATTAATTTATTATTACTAGTATATATAGTTATTAATGTTGAATTTAATATTATTAATATCAAATAAATATATACTAATTATATTCATTAAATTTAATTTTAATATTATTAGTATATATTTATGAATTTATATTTACCAATATGAATTTGTTAACATTAATTTTATTATTATTTATTTAATAGTAGTATATATATATATGTGTAATTTTGATTCCTCATTTAAGTTATATATAGTATAATTTTCATATACTATAAAAGTTTATTGGCCTAGTCATTCTAGTGTTATTTTTAATTGGGGATTTCTTTCTCATTTTTGTAAGTCACCTTAGCACAACACGTCATTGTCACATTAATATATATGTCAAACAACACCTTAATAATATGTCATCATGAGCTATAGTTGAAGACTTGAAGTGTAAATCTTGATAATTTTATTAATAGACAAAATTGGTCAAGTTAAACAATTTAGAACTAATTGAAAAGGTTAAAACCTTGAGAACAATAATGAGATTCATATTGTAAATGATAATGATAAAGCCTGGTTTTTTTTTTTTTATCGGCAAATGTTAGTTTTGTTAAAAATGTTAGTGAGACGGATTCGAACCCACGACCTCTCCCTCTTCCTTCTCCCTTTATCCTTCAACCCCCCATTCCCAACCATCAAACTAATCTTATATCTCCTGATAAAGCCTCGCTTTATACTTCGATATGAATGTTTTGTCCATAAAGAATAATTTTTCTATTATATTTCGTAATTTCAACATAAAAAATATCATGCACTTAACAAATAAAATCAAAATTACTGTAATATTTTATAAACATATTTATAAAGACAAAAAGTAAACAATATGAATAAAATTAAAAGAATTACCAAAACATTTGATATTGTCATATCTTTTGTGTATATATTTACTATTACTAAATAAACAATATTAAAACTATACATACTAATGATATTAAAATTAATATTGATAAATATCAATTAATAAATTAAAAAATATATAAATTAGTATATATTTATTGGATAATAATAATAATAATAATAATATTAACATTAATAAATATATACTACTAAATTAATAAATATATACTAATAATAATAAAATTAATATTAATAAATATAAATTAATAAGTTAAAATTATTATATATTTATTGGATATTAGAAATATTAAATATATTTTTGGGTGTCATAAATATTATTAATTAATAACTTTAATATTATTAGTATGTATTATTAATTTAATATTAAAAAATTGCACAATTGCAATATTTAAAATACCGAATTCAAACAATTAAAATCTAAGAGATCAAAATTGCATAACTAAGCTATGTCAGCGTATGTGTTAAGTATCATAATAACTACCACATCATTGACATATCATCATCTAATACCACATTAGAAAAACCTGTTAAATATTTAATGAAAGACCGACAAAGGAATTAAAATTACACAATTGTGATAATTGAGACTAAACTTGCAATTAAGCCAAAATTTTATAAATGTGATTTGTTTAGGCTAAATCATTCACGTGATCCTTAACTTTATTTTAGGTTGCAATTTAGTCCCTTATTTATTAAAAGTTGTAAAATGGTCCTTTAAGTAACATCGATCGTTTTAGATTTTGGAGCATGATTTTGAACCATTTTTTAATTGATTTAAGACGTGAAACTTGTCCCATTAGATTCACCTATATGAAAATTATGGAACTTAGCTAATGTTTGAACCAAAAAGGGACATACAAGAGGTGAAAATTGCAAGAAAAGTGTGTCCCACGAGCAACCAACAAATTGAAAAATCTTCCAAAATGAACTGGAAAATTACTTGTGAGACTCATTTTTCACACGATTTTTACCATATTTATGTCCTTTTTTGGTCTAAACATTAGTTGGTTTCATAATTTACATGTAAATAAATCTAATAGGACAAGTTTCACGCCTTGAATCAATAAAAAAAAAGGTTCAAAATCATGTCCTAAAATAAAAAATGATCAATGTTTGGAAAAGGATAAACATGTTATAAAAGACATTACTTAAAAGGATCATTTTACAATTTCTAATAAATAATGGAGCAAATTGTAACCTTAAATAAAGTTAAGGGACTACCGAGTAATTTAGCCTTTTTTTTTTTTAAACTTGTTAGTAATTTTTTTGAATTTAGATTTCAAGAGATCTTGATATATGTTTTATTTAGTTTATTGTAGAGAAATATTTTTTTCAATTTATAGGAGAAGTTTAAAATATAAATGATTATTTCTTTACATTTAAATTGAACCAAGCATATTAATAGTTAATAATTATTAATGTTGTTTCCCTTTTAAATTTATTTTTATTTTTTGTAATAAATTTAATTTCTTTAAGAATTTAATTAGAATGCATTAATAATGTAAAAAAAAAATATTGTGATTCAACTCATTAACAAATTTTAGCATAGAAATGAGATAAATTCTCCATCGATGGAGACAACAAATTACCTACCATAACCACTCACAACCAGTTTTGCTTATTTATATTTTTAGTCCAAATGAATTTAAAATATTATTGTTATCCCACAAGTTCTAGCACTGCTGTCTGCTGTATCCCACGAGTTGCTCTGCTTCACGAGTTTTAGGGTTGTGGCTGCTTCACGTGTATATCTTTCACATAAAAACTATATATAGTACCTGAAACTAAAAATAAAACAATTGGTCCCTAACCTTTTCAGCTACTTTTTCACTTTGCTAACGATATTGTCTTTACTTTGTGTGAGTTCAACCAATATCATCTGATTATCTTACTCAACTTCGTGCCTAGCTTTGATTATTTAAATGCCCTAAGGATTTTCTTTGCTTCAAAGTTCACTTTAGTTGATTATGTTATCAAATGCCATCTAGCTAATTCTCGGAATATTTGTTTCAAACTGAGGACATTTGCTTAAATGTGTGCTTCCTTAGAGTATCATTAGAGAGTTTTTTTTTTTTTGATATATATATATATATATATAAATCACGTGTATCATTAGAGTATTCATTGGAATAATTTTCAATTTATTTTAATTCAAAAATAAAAATATTTAAAAAAATAAAAATGAGATATAATAAGGTGAAAGTGAGAAGTTATTTTACATTCTCATGGGAATATAAGATTCGCATCCTTTTACATGGAAAAAGGAATAGGAGAGAGCATGTGTATTTTAGATTCCTGAAAATAAATTATGCCTGAGAATATTTTTTTATATCTTGTACCAAACATAGGAATTGCTACATTCCCAAACTCATTCCTGGGAATAACTATGTAAGACTTGAAACAAACACACTCAAAAGGATATATTAGATACATGTTAGGAGAGTGAAGTCTACCACTTCACAAAAAGAGAGTATTCAAATGAAAATAGATACAAGGGAGAGTGTGGAGAGTGGAAGCTTGATAAAGCATATCACGGAACTTGTAAATAGTTCAATTTCAATTCACTATTAAGGGTAACCAGTCTAGTTTGGTTCTTTAGAACCATTTTTTTAGTTCATTTCAATTCAATTAGGTTCAATTTTCTCTCTTGAATATCCAATTTGGTTCTCGAAAGTGTGAGATCGATACTTTCAATTTAGTCCTTAGTCCTTGAAAGTAATAAATTCAAAATAAGTCTCTATGTTGTTACTTTAATATCTAAACTTAACTACTTATTATCACTTTAGTCCCTAAAAGTATGTTAATATTATCACTTAAGTCATATAACTTTTTGAATTTTGGACTAAAGTCAACAATAGATTGCACTTTAAGGGACCTTTTTTGAATTTTATTTCTTTCCGGAAATAAAGTGACAACACCTCACACTTTCGAGGACCAAATTGGGTACTCATCCTTTCTTATATTTTTTTAATGGTTAAATATGTTTTTAGTCTCAAATTTAGGATAAGTTTGTATTTGGTTTCCAAATTTAAAATTGATCTTTTTAGTCCATGTAATTTGAGAAAAGTTTGTTTTAGTCTCTCTTTGCTTAGACATTGTTAGAAATTTCGCTTATGTGGTTAACAAATTAATAGTCACTTACATGACAACTCACTTTGATTTTGCATTCTTATTATCAAACATCATACCATATGTGTGATTTCCTTTTAAGGGTAAATACCCATTTTGGTCCCTGAAAGTGTGAGACGCTAACAGTGAGACGCTGACAGATTGGTCCTGAAAGATGAAAAATTCGAATTTAGTCCCAGAATGTACAAAAAGTGTGACAGATTAGTTCTACTGTTAACTCTCCTTCGTTATCTCTAACATCTGTGCCTACGTGGCACCTTTGGTGATGACGTGGCAGCTGACAGTTGCCACACGTGTCATCTACGTGGTTGCCATGTGTCATCAACATGGCTGTCACGTGTCCAAAAGTTGACTTTTCAATTTAGTCCTTGAACTTAACCACTTGCTGACATTTTGGTCCCTGATCTTAATCACTTATTGACATTTTGGTCCTTGAACTTAACCACTTACTGATATTTTGGTCCCTGAACTTAACCATGTACTGTCATTTTGGTCCCTAAAAGTAGTTTTGAATTTTTAATTAAATCTCATGCTGCATGAAAATTATTAGCATAGTCATTACCATATCTCCTTACTTCCATTCCATATCCCTTATATCTTCACCTTCCTCTTCCGTACTTTGTAGTTCATCTTGACTTTCACATCCACCATTTGCATGCAAAGTTTACCATTTATTCAACTAAAACATCAATTCTAATAAGAAAATAACACAAAAACATCTAAAAAAACTATTTAATTTTTTTCTTAATAAACATTATCTAGCTTCTTTAAGAAGTTACATTTTATTCAACTGAAAATTTTCAAATAGCTTCTTCAACACTCTCAAGTAACCATTACATTTAAAATTTTTTGATGTCTATATATACCTTGCGGTAGCCGTTCATGAAAACAACTCTTATGAACAATGATGTGAAAACTTCAAAGAATAAAAAAAAAACAAGGGCAAGATGTACTACACTTGTCCCATTGAAAAGGTATGTTAGAAAATGGTTATAACATTTTCTTTTTTCTCCCTTTCGTGATTCTTAATTTTTTTAACTGTCTTTCCGTGATTAATGTTATCTATAAAATAGATTAATTAATTAATTAATATAACATTCTACACATATTAATAACATATAAGATAATAATTTGATTTGGATAGAAGATCTAGTTTGGAACCTTATAGAATTTTGTTAACAATGTGCTGGATTTAGCCACTAATTACTGCTTTGTAATCAATCATAAATTAGTTTCATATTTATAGTATAATTTAAATGGCAGAATTGGTAAGAGAAATGTGAAAAATATAAGGGGTAAAGAATATAAGTGAGGGAATATGATAATGCCTATGCTAATAATTTACATGCAACATGAGACTTAATTGAAAATTTGAAAGTGCTTTCAGGGACCAAAATGTCATTACGTGGTTAAGTTCAGGAATCAAAATATCAGTAAGTGGTTAATTTCAGAGACCAAAATGTCAATAAATGGTTTATTTCAGGGACTAAATTGAAAAATTAACTTTTGGACACGTGGTAACCACGTGGATGACACGTGGCAACAATCAACTGTCACATCATCACCACAAGTGCCACGTAGGCACGGCCGTTAGAAATAACAGATGCTAGTTAACGGCAACATCAATCTGTCGCACTTTTTGCATGTTCGAGGACTAAATTTGAATTTCCATTTTTCAGGGACCAATCTGTCAGCACCTCACACTTTTAGGGACCAAAATGGGTGTTTACCCTTCCTTTTAAAGTACTCATTTTGATGGCATTTGGACAAATAATGTTTAAGTAGAGGGATTAAAATAGGATTTTTTCAAATTATATAAATTAAAATGATCAATTATAAATTTGCAGGACAAAACTAAATTTACCCCAGTTTAAAAGACTAAAAACATATTTAACGATACACTTAACTGTATACGACGTAGCAATAGATACATCTAACATGATGCAATGGCAGATCAATATTACAACTTTGGTTAATCAAGTGACATGATCTGTTCATCAATGCCCCGTGATTCACTTTATAACATAGGCCTATTAAATGCTTTGTCCCCTTTCCTGCCCTTTCGGCCCATTTATAAATAAAAGAAAAATTAGGTTAAATTTATGATTGAGTCAAAACTAGACCCTATAGAATAAATATAGGCCATACAAGTTTTTAACGCACATTCATTCCCTTTTTTTTTTTTTTTTGAAAAGACATTCATTCCTTTTTTAAAAATGCACAAATTTGCTCCTAAATTCTTTGTCAAAATAATAATAATAATAATAATATATTATTATTATTATTATTATTATTATTATTATTATTCGAGTAAATTATACTCTTTTCTCCTAAGAGATGCAAATATTACATTGTCCTCATCTCTTATGTTAAAATTTACATTCCCCTTCCTTAATAGTATATTAGAATTAATGTATCACATTTTACTCTATTTTTAAATTTTTTTGTTAAAATTCTATATTATTTTTCTGTTTAAAAATAATTATTACCAAAAAATTCTTTCCACTATTATCCACTCAAAGATGCAAGTGTTACACCGTTTTCCCTTCTTATGTTAAAATGCACATTCTTTTTCTCTAACAAATACAACTATATTATATCTTACTCTATAACTAGATAGATAGATGATATTTAATGTTATATATTATTATTGTATATAAAAAATATTATTTTTCATGAAATATATTTTAGAGTAACTAATGTTGAAAATGTGTGTAGTAATATAATAATTAATGTTATTATTTAATATCAAAATTATTTAAATTAACATTTAATTATTAAAATTATATAATAAATAGCATGTTATTACTTAATATCAAAATTATCAAAACTAATTTTTAATTATCAAAACTATATATTAAATAGTATTAGTGTAAGCAACTTAATTCTTCATTAATTGTTAAAAAACATATATATAGTCATTGGCTATTTAAAAGAATTAAAAATGTAAATAAGAAATAATATTTAATGAACAAAATTAATAGAAAGTTATATGAAAAATAAAAAATGTATTTACAAAGACTAAATATTTTTAAATAATAAATTAAATAAATATTGTATTATTTTAAGAAATTAAAACTTATGTAGATACAACACCAATAATCTTAGAATGACTTATCAACTTTCCAACAAAAAATGCAAGAAATACTAAAAAAATAAATGAAAGAAACTAAAAAAAAAAAGTGAATGTTGAGAAAAAGAAAAAGTAAAAAAGAACAAAACTAAAAAAGAAAGAGACAGAAATGTCCAAAAAGGCCCTTATTTGGACACATGTCAACAAATCGAAAAAGGTTGTTTATGTAATTTTCCTAACTTAAACTTTTTCTTATATTGATAGTAGATATAAAAAAATTTTAGACAAACAATACATATAAATTAAACTCTTCAAAACAACATTAATGATGTATTAATAGAATTAATTTTTTTGTTCTAACTTTAGAGATCACATGTGTCTCCCAACCCATTGGATCACTGGCCCAAGAAAATTTTGCACATGCAGGGAATCAAATACAAATTGTCCCACTAAATAGATCATTCACCCACGTGTAAACGCTGCGGGACCTTACACCACTGCGTCAACCCTATGAGTTATTAACATGATTAAATTATTAGTTTTTAATAAAACATTTTTTTAATTTTTTAATTATTGCTTAAGAATAATAATGAATAGTAAAATCATTTTTTCATAACAACATTTCATTATGCAACATTGAAGGAGGTCAAACATAACAAAATAATCATGATTATTAAAATCTGTAAGTGTTAATGTGTAGAATTCACACAAGCCACTTTCGTCGTTGTAGACAATGCAGAAAAATTGTTGTATTAATTTATATTTATATCAATAATTTCCTTATTATTGATTTACTCGAAAACAAATTGAAAGAGTATAACTTTTTTTTTCAATTAAAAAAACAGGATTAGATTATATTCAAAAACACTTAAAAATATTTTTAAGAACATAATAAAATTTAGCTAAATTATATATTTTTTCTTAAAATATCGTAATTTTATCTAGAAATGAGCGATAAAATAAAAAATATTATCTATATAGAAAAATATTATGATATTTAAAAAGATAAATTGAAAAAGTTGTGATATCTAAAAGAATTAAAAATGTAAATAAGAAATAATATTTAATGAACAAAACTAAAAAAAAAACTAATAGAAAGTTATATGAAAAATAAAAAACATATTTACAAAGACTAAATATTTTTAAATAAAAAATTAAATAAATATTATATTTTTTTAAGGAATTAAAACTAATGTAGGTACAACACCAATAATCTTATAATGACTTATCAACTTTCCAACAAAAACATGCAAGAAACACTAAAAAAAAATAAAAATGAAAGAAACTAAAAAAAAAAGTGAATGTTGAGAAAAAGAAAAAGGAAAAAAGGACAAAACTAAAAAAGAAAGAGAGAGAAATGTAAAAAAAGACCTTTATTTGGACACATGTCAAAAAACTAAGAAATGTTGTTTATATAATTTTCTTAGCATAAACTTTTCTTATATTGATAGTAGATAAATAATAAATTAAATAAATATTGTATTTTTTTAAGGAATTAAAACTAATGTAGATACAACACCAATAATCTTAGAATGACTTATCAACTTTCTAACAAAAATATGCAAGAAACACTAAAAAAATAAATGAAAGAAACTAAAAAAAAAAGTGAATGTTGAGAAAAAGAAAAAATAGAAAAGGACAAAACTTAAAAAGAAAGAGAAAGAAATGTCAAAAAAGATCCTTATTTGGACACATGTCAAAAAAACTAAGAAATGTTGTTTATATAATTTTCCTAACCTAAACTTTTCTTATATTGATAGTAAATAAATAATAAATTAAATAAATATTGTATTTTTTTAAGGAATTAAAACTAATGTAGATACAATACCAATAATCTTTGAACGACTTATCAACTTTCCAACAAAAACATGCAAAAAATACTAAAAAAATAAATGAAAGAAACTAAAAAAAAGTGAATGTTGAGGAAAAGAAAAAGTAGAAAAGGACAAAACTGAAAAAGGAAGAGAAAGAAATGCTAAAAAAAATCCTTATTTAAACACATGTCAAAAAATTAAGAAAGATTATTTATATAATTTTTTTAACCTAAACTTTTTTTATATTGACAATAGATTTTCTTATATTCACAGTGGATATATATAGCTGACACATTCAATGGTATAAAATAGAAATTTCCGTAGACATATTCATACTCATATAACTCAAGACATACACATTCGCTAGGATTCAGCCAATTGCACAAACCACAGTGGCCGTCTTCGATGATAAAGCAAGCAAATCAACATAACACTGATACCATACTCAAAATGCAAACATATGGTGCACCATGAATTGCACAATAATAATGCAAAATTAACCCATGTAATATAATAACATAATAATATAATATAATACAATACAATTTAAAACAAATCACACTTATTTTTTTCTTACTTCACATACAATTTGATAACTATTTAATTATTCCGTTAATATAGAATATCCCAAATGCACAAAGACTTCTAATTAGATTCTTCAACAAGATCCAATCTCAACTTGAACGTTAGTAACCTATCATTAGGCTTAGCAAAAACAAAGTAAAAGTTGCTTTATTTTCCCTCTTTTTCTGTCACCCACACCCACCTAATATTTAGACCGTTGCAAAATTAAACCCTTTTCACTTTGTCAAATTCTACATTAATTGATGAAAAGCAAAAGAATTTCAAGAAGAAGGTGTATAAACTGTTGATTACTCAATCAGCCATAGATACAAAAGAGAAAAGACACACTGCCAAAACCCTCATCAAATTCTTCCAATATTCTTCTTACCATCAATCATGGCTGACACAAACACAAACAGTAACATCTCACTGCCACAAACCCATAAACCAAACCCCACTATTGAGCCTCTCTTGCATGCCCTTGACCCCATATCACTGATCCTCAACCAGAATTCCAATTCAGACCACCCTTTCCCTCTGAGGCTCACCTCTGCAGACAGCTTCATCTTGGAGAGAGGACCAAACTACACTGCATATGCTGAGCTGAGAGAAACAAGGTTGCACATGAAGTGTTTGATGCAAGAACAACAACAACAACAACAAGAGGCTCAGGAATTGGAACCAAGGACAAAACCTGCAACCCCACCAAGGAAGAAACAGGTCAAGTTTCAAGCCTGTGGAGGACACTCAAAAGGGTCCTTTTCTATCGCTCAGTCTGTGCCGGATTTCTCTTCTGCGTTAAGGAAAGAGAATAGGAAACCTGTAAACACCTTGCCTTCAATGACACCACCAAGCAAGAGTGGTAATGGGGTGGTGTTGAGTTCAAGAGGGAGCAAGTCGGCTAGTGGAGGGGAGAAGAAGAAGGGTTGTGGTGGTGGTGTAATGGCAAGGAAGAGCTATGCTTGCATTGATGAGCTCAAGAGTTTGTCTTCTGCTACAGCCATTGCCATCAATGGTGAAGGTAGAGGAGGAGGAAGGAGTAACAAGGTGCTGGCAAGGACAGTTTCAGGGCACCACAGACAGTTCTGAATGTGGGTTTTGTGGAAATATTGGTTCCTTAAATTTGGACTTTGTTCTTTATTGGTTGAGTTTGTTGGCTTTGAGAGGCTGTGGCGATGGTTGTGCAATTTCTCTTTTGTTTTCCATTCATTATATTTTTTGTTTTCTGGTCTCCTTTTTAGGAACTTACAGTATGATGTAAACTTGTAAAGTTATGGTGTATGTAAAAGTGTTTCTCACTGTTAACACTATAATAGGAAATACATAGTTTTACCCTTTCCTCTTTACATGAACTTTGTTCATTTTTGTGTTTTGAAATGAAGTATCTTCTATCAAAGATTCGAAATAGATCTATGTCTGGTGACTAATGTTTAACCCGAAGTGGACTATCGCATTCAACTATCCCCACAATATAGTAGTAATCTTGTAATTCCAAAAGTTTAAGATAGGAAAATCTCTTTTCCTTTTATAAAAAAGCTCCTCTTCAACATGTCGTTATCAACCTTTAAAGATTATAGTATAATCCTTCTGTTTCTTTCTGGTGAGCTTAAGAAATGGCTAATGTCAGTTGTTTCTTTTGTTTGTTTTGATCTTCAATATTTGCTTCATTTGTTAACTGAATACATAGAAACAAATCAGGCTTCAACCTTCTAATCAGCAGCTTACATTAATGATTAAAGAACTAGATAATATTGGTGAGTTTTAGGCAAATTACACACACACAAAATAACAAAGACTATCATCCTTGGATGCTATCTATCCAGTTATCCAAAAGACCCTGAGAGACCCAATAGAAATACCATCAATCTATTTGCACAACAATGTATACCATTGTTCATGGATCATAACCACAAACAAGAGAAATTACTAGTGATATGTTGCATGACTATTTTAGAGGAATTCAGTAGCAAGAAGTAAAAAAATTCAAATGGTGCCCTTTCCTAGAATCAACAAGGTCTTCAAAAAATTTCACCAACCAAAATTTGGAGTACATCCCCATGTATATAAATATCAGTCTCAAATGCTTCAATATTAAAATTCAGTCCTTTTCCTCAAGGGGTTGCTCATCTCACATTCTATTATGTCATCCAGTACCATCCCAGCTATACATGTGACTACTTCTTAATCTAACTCTTGACCTCTTGAACCAATATCTTAATTTTCATGCATAAATGCAGCTTTTTTCCATGCAAACCATGCCTTGACTACTCTGTTTATAATATTGGCAGTAATTTGAATATAGATATTCTATTACACAATCAAATAGAAATGCCTTAAGTTGGTTTCTCACTTTAGATTCCTCACATCCCACAAAGACATTACAATCTGTCCACATATTCTCTTGCCATGGTTTTCAATTCATTAAGCAGAAAGCAAGAAATGAGAAGTTGTGGCACTTGATGCTCATTTTGCTGAGTGGCATTTCAAGGAACCAATTCAGCATTGAGGATAACATCTTTCATATGGGTGAGCTTGCTTTGTGTCAATCATTTACTAAAATAATTTAAACTTTGCAATATTCTAGGAATTTGGTTGGCAAGTGCAGTCAATATCTCACAACCTATCTTCCTTTTGTTGAATGACGTTGCAGAATCTAAAAGCTTAGCATTATGTTCAAACTGTTCCAGATGATCATATGAGCAATTGATTGAAATAAATGAAAATTAGAAATCATATTTTATTAATTCTGTTTACCTGAGTTTTCATAGACTACAGGAAGAAAGGAAGCTTCCAGAACAGATCCAGGACTGTCATGATTATCATTGCAAGTGGATCCTAATAATATTCCATTATTTGCACCATACTGTTACTGTTACCAGTAGAAACAAAAGGTAATGTGAATTATAATTACCAGAATGTAGATATTCACCAATCATACTTCAAGTTTTAATAAAATATTATAGTGAACAGATAGATCAAGCTTAAACTGAGTATAATCAGAGCTCAGAAGACTATTAGTGCACTGTTTTTAATAAATATTGTTTTATTTTACTAAGGTGGATAACTAATGACAGTCAGTCCACACTCCCAAAAAGTTGAAACCAAGTGCATAGAGAGTTATAAAATAACATCTTTGATGCTTGTTAATTTTCCTCATCCAACACTAAAAAATGCTAATTGTAGAACTCAAGCCAAAAATCTGACACAGTTGGGATTCTACATTCTGTCACAGCTAGTAAAATAACATCACCAAAGCCCACATCGAGTAATATACTATGTGTAAGTAAACTGTTTAGACGATAAAATGAAATAGCTGCAATTGATATAAGTACGGAACTGTGTGATAAGTACAAAGCGAACTATTCTTTCGCTTTTTACTAAAGAATACTGTGTACTTGTCACTTAAAGCAGCATACGCCAATTTTTTTTAAAGGGTCTTCTTATGAGGACCCTGCAATCTCATTTCAAATTTTGTATTTGTTTGTTCATTAATAATGTAATATTAAGTAAATTTAAGCGATGCTCTGCCTAGAATCATTCATGGTTCCATTCATCAAATTTTGAAACACATGGTCATCTATTAGAATTTGAACAAATTTTGTATTTGTTTGTTCATTAATAATGTAATATTAAGTAAATTTAAGCGATGCTCTGCCTAGAATCATTCATGGTTCCATTCATCAAATTTTGAAACACATGGTCATCTATTAGAATTTGAAATACATTAGCCAGCTGCAATCCATGAAAATATGAAAATAAAACTAAAGAGCCCCTTTTCATGAGGATGAACCAGCTTCTTCACTCAGCCTAGGTAATATTGATACCAATTTCTTGTATTCCCCTATTTGGTTACTTCACCCATTATATATAATCCCTCTCTCTCTCCTTGCCATCTGTCATATTCTGTTATTCTCTTATATCCTTCAACCACATTCACACGTTCCACTCCTTCCCACTTCTGCCTTCAAGGGCCTCACTTCACTTCCCTGTAATTACCATACCCATACCTATATTATGGACGTATTAGGTGCTCTGCCAGGAATCAACAAGTTTTTCAACAATTTAATGAGCCAAAATTCTCATTCATGTCATTGACCCCATATCTCTGATCCTCAACCAGAATTCCAATCCAGACCTCTCTTTCCCTCCGAGGCTCAGCTCTGCAATCAGATTTCTTCCTGGAGAGAGGACCTAACTACTCTGCATATGGCCATATGCTGAGCTGAGCGAATTAAGGTTTGCACATGACCGTGTGTGATGCAAGAACAAGAGCCACAGGATTTGGAACCAACAAAACCTACAACCCCACCAGGGAAGTAACAGGTCAAGTTTCAAGCAAGTCAATGGGGTTGCAGGTAAGTTTCAAAGAAGAAACGGGTAAGTTTCAAGCTTCTGGGGAGCATTCAAAAGGGGTCCTTTGTTCTTGCTCAGCCTGCTAGATTTCTCTGCTGCATTTAGGAAAGAGAGAATAGGAAACTTTTGCTTCAAGGATGAAGACGATGACACACCACCATGCAAGAGTGGTAAAAGGATGGTGTTGAGTTCAAGGGTAGCAAGTCAGTGAGCGCAGGGGACAAGAATGATGTAGAGCTATGCTTGCATAGATGAGCTTAAGAAGTAGGTAGAACTGAAACATGTTATGGGGAAGTAGACACGACTGAAGCCCACATCGAGTGATGTACTATGTGGAAATAAACTGTTTACACTATAAAATGAAAGGACTGAAATTGATTTAAATTACGGAGCCGTGTGATAAGTACATAGCGAACTATTCTTTCGCCTTTTACTAAAGAATACCGTGTGCTTGTCACATAAAGCGGCATACGCCAATTTTTTTAAAAGGGTCTTTGAAAAAGGACCTGCAGTTTTAGTTAAAGTTTTGTTTTATAACATTAAATTTGCCCTTCTTATAATTAACAAGGTGTACCTAATATAAAATTTTCATTTATTCAAATTTACACTGATTCCTTTTTTTTAGAAAGGTCAGGTTTCAAGCTTGTGGGGGGACATTCTAAGGGTCGTTTTCTATTGCTGTCTGTGCCAGATTCTTTGCTGAATTAAGGAAGAGAATAGAAACCTGTGAACACTTGCTTTCAAGGATGACGACACGCCATGCAAATAAGGGTGGTTGTGTGGTTCTGATGGCAAGGAATAACTATGCTTGCATTGATGAGCTTAAAAATTTGTCTTCTGCTACAGCCATTGCTTTAAATGGTTAAGGTAGTAGAAGTGGAGGAAGGAGTAACACATTGATGGGTAGATAGTTTCTGTGCTTTTGAATGTGGGTGTCGTGGAAATATTGGTTCCCTAAATTTGGACTTGTTCTTTGTTGGTTGAGTTTGTTGCTTCAAGAGGCTGTGGTGATGGTTATGATATTTCTCTTTTGTTTTTCATTCATTTTCAGTCTCCTTTTGAGGAATTCACAGGATTATGTAAATTGTAAAGTTATGGTGTATGTAAAAAGTGTTTATCACTGTAATACTGTACAAAGTTTTAACTTTCCTCTTTAAAGGGACTTTGTTCAATGTAGTGTTTTGAAATGAAGTACTACCTCTTGTTCTAATTATAAATAACAAATTGAATTTTCATTTGGTCCTAAATATAAGTAACAATTACTTTTTTGTAAAATTACTCAAGGTAAAATTTCTTTTATACCTCTTACTTTACTGTTAACTCTATTTTCTATGTATTCACATCAATAAAGTAAAGAGTACTTTTGGAATAAAAATTGAATTCATTGTAAAATTAATTAAAAATGACTACTTTAACTACTCTCATTGATCTTGATGATTTGTCCTATGTTGCTTATAATTAGGACCAGATGTAGTATTATTTATTAGCACACATACTGTAAGATGTACCAGATTCTCGTTCTTTTAAATTTGTAAATAACATTTTTGTTTTCTTAAAATGCAAAATTATCAAATAATGCTTCTGTTCTGCTACCTCTGTGTAAGTTCAAAAACATGCAATTCACCCTCAATATCTCTCTTGGTAACTCGTGAATCAAGGTTACCAACATACACGTGAGTCATCATTTCAACCTATCAAAATCACAAGAAATCAAGAACCTACACGTCAAAAAGAACAAAGTTAAATAATTTGATTTTATTAAATTCATATAAAATGGCATGTAATAAAAAATACTTTTTTGAAAAAAAAATTGTCTTATCAGTGAAGATCTTGAAGTACTAAAAATATTTGAAAAGAAAACTGAACTAGAACAGCAGAGAAATCAGAAGCTGTATAATGAGGTGAAGAACTAACATATAACCTAGTAGTTGTGTTCGCTCGTTCACTGTTTCTAGTATGCTACGAACTTGTTGCAGAAGTGAAGCTCTCTTAATATATGAAAGAGGAAGGACTGGGACAACAGTGTGAAAACAAACATAGAAGGCGAGCATTATGGGTATGGGTGTCTGTTTCATGGCCACAGCCCATATCGAGTAATATACTAAGTGGAAGTAAACCATAGACTATAAAATGAAACGGCTGCAATTAGCTTTAATCACGGAGCCGTGTGATAAGTACAGAGCGAACTATTCTTTCGCCTTTTACTAAAGAATACCGTGTGCTTGTCACTTAAAGCGGCATACGCCAATTTTTGTAATAGGGTCTTTGAAAAAGGACCCTACAAATATAACTTAAACTTTGTATGCTCTTTTCTAAGACAATTTTCATTTGTGCCCATGGCCTCATCTTTGATAGTTAACCAGAATTCTCATTCATAACAAGTGTTTGATGCAAGAACAAGAGCCTTAATTGGGAACCAAACAAGTCAGTTGAGCTAAAAAGACTGAAAATTTGTCACTTGCACACTTGTTCTTGTCAATTAAGATTTTGGACATCTCATCTTTACAAATTTTAATTAATTTTGGAAGGTATTTTCTTTATGCAAATGTATTACTTTTGCTGACTGAGACACTAGCTTAACATATCAAGAGCCTTGCCATAGTTAATGTATGGTTCATTTTCCCATAGAAGAGAAATTGTGTTTTTATTGGAAATGTAGGCTTGTTATATTTGATGCTCATCTCGTATGATGCTGTTTTCAAGCCTTTTGTCAATTTGTTATTGGTGCACCTGCTGGCACCCGGTGAACTGGTATTTCTAAATCCAAAACTAACAATTGTGAGGAATGTATTAGAAAATTATTGTAGATCACTTGAAACATGTGTTCTAGTTCAGTACTATACTGATACTGTCCCTCTTGTTTTCTCCTTCTTTTTGTATGTTTTATTTGGTATCATTAAGGCAAACTCACCAAATAAATGCATTCAGTGAAGACTGAATACCAGTGACCACGACACTCAAACTGGAGACTGTTCCAGATTGGATAGCAATTGTAGGAAGTGGTTATATTGGCTTAGAATTCAGTGATGTATATAGTGCACTTGGAAGTGCGGTAGCACTTTTCTGATATTTTTTTTTTCTCCTTTCTCCATTGTATTTTGTTCATGAGAAGAATTGACAATAGTTTTCCATCTTTTAAAAATTTATTATGATGTCTGAATGTTATTATTATACTGTGTATTCATTTTCTTAATACTTTTGTTTTTATGGTACATGAAGGTAAAAAAACAAGTTTCTCAAGCCCACATTAAGTACGTAATTTGAAACCAGCCTCATGCTTCAAAGTTAAAATCAGTCCATTTTTCCAAGGAGTGGCTCTTCTCCCATTCTATTATTTCATCCAGTAGTACCATCCCAATGATACATGGCTACTTCTTAATCTAACTCCTTATCTCTGAAACCAATATCTTTGCTTTCATGCATAAAGGCTGATTTTTCCATGCAGACCATGCCTTATTACCGCTTTGCCTTCAAGGATGGAGATGATGACACCATAATGCAAGATTGGTAGTGGGGTGTTGTTGAGTGGAGGAGAGAAGGAGGGTGGTGTTGGTGTTCTGATGTCAAGGAAGAGCTATGCTTGCATTGATGAATGTGGGTGTTTTGGAAATATTGGTTCCTTAACATTGGACTTGTTCATTGTTGGCTGAATTTGTTGCTTTGAGAAGATGTGGTGATAGTTATGCTATTTATTTTTTGTTTTTCATTCAATCTATTTTTTGTTTTCTGGTCTCCTTTGGGGAACTTACAGTATGATGATAGTAAAGTTATGGTGTATATAAAAGTGCTTATCTATGTAACATTATTATAAGAAATTCACTTTAATAATGAACAAAATTTTAACTTTCCTCTTTACCTTTTTTGGTCTCCTCTTGAGGAACTTACTGTATGATGATGTAAATGAACTTTGTTCATTGTAGTGTTTTGAAATGAAGTTTTATTATCACGCACACTGTAACATATACAAGACTCTCATTCTTTCTTTAAATTTGTAAATATTTTTTTTAAAAAAAAAATGGAAAGTTATCAAGTAATGCTTCTGTTCTGCTGTCTCTGTATAACTTCAAAAACATGGAATTCATCTTCAATGTCTGTCTCGGTAACTCGTGAATCAAGGTTACCATCATACACGCGAATCATCTTTTCAGCCTATCAAAATTGCGAGAAATCAAGAAGCTACAAGTTACAAAGAACACAAGTTAAATGACTTGACTTTATTAAATTCATAAAAATACTAAAAGAGAAATTTTTGAAGAATAAAAAATTGTCTATCCGTGAAGGTCTTGAAGGACTGAAAATAATAGACAGGGAAAAACACCCAAGAATTCCAGTAGAAAACAAAATTCAAAAGAATTTATGGAAATAATAAGCACGCAGCTTTAAAATTGAATTGAGGCAATGGTCAAATCTTGGAATGGATGAACAAGAAAAGGCTAGCTGAATAAAAAGAAGGCTATAATATCATGTTGGTCCATTACGTTTTCACATTTTCTGTTTTGGATGAGAACAGAAGAGAAATCAGAATCTGAACAAGGTGAAGAAGTAGCCCATTCACTGTTTCTAGTATTCTACAAACTTTTTGAAAAAATTGAAGCTTTCCTAACATAACATACGAAAGAGGAAGGACGGTTACAACAGTGAACAGTGTGATAACAGATGATAGGTGAGTTTTATGGATATGGGTCTGTGTTTCATTACCAAGCCCACATCGTGTAATATAGTCCGTGGAAGTAAACTGCATACTCTATAAAATTAAAGGGCTGCATTTATTTTCTGATCACGGAGCCGTGTGATAAGCACAAAGCGAACTATTCTTTCGCCTTTTACTAAAGAATACCGTGTGCTTGGCACTTATAGCGGCATACGCCAATTTTTGTGAAAGGGTCTCCGAAAGAGACCCTGCTATCTTAACCTAAATTTTGTTTCCATATGGCAAAATCTGTATGAGCATGTTTTTTTTCATATTATTATATAATAATAATAATATCACTTATACCTAAAATTTTCTAATGTGAAACACTTGTTATTTAAAAGCAACATATTATATAGATGAGATGCTCATAAATTGACCAATGATTAGCAGAAAAGAAGGGTTTATAAGAAATATAAATCCATCTAATGTGAAACACTTGTTATTTAAAAGCAATATAGATGAGATGCACATGAATTGACCAATGATCAATAATGACCCATTGGAGTGCAATTTGCTCACAGGAACATGCGCAGAAGACAGGCAGCACTCGCAAGGTAGTTAATTGCAGTACCACACATCTCATAAAAACAAACGCATTAGGCCACAGATGTGTAGCTTTCCATAACCCTCCAAAGCATTGCATTCCTCTGTTTACATTCTTAGTTAATTCTCTTTACATGCAGTTCAATTGTACAAAGCAGACTTTGATGAACTGTAACAAAAAAATGAATAGTACAGGTGTTAAGAGTAATATTAGCTTGTTAGAAATAAGCTCTATAATATATATATATATATATAGAGCACTTACCTACTGTCAATGTATCTTTTATCAATATTTTAATCAATACAGTGAGTGTCTTCTATGGTACTCCTTTTTTCTACTTTAAACTCTAATGTTTGGCCTCATCAAGTAGGAGTAACTTGCATCTCCTCTCAATTTTCTGATAACAGGCTCACTGACATCAAACAATGCGGAAGTAGAGAAATGGGAGCATCTGCTTGCTCATAGTTTTCCATTCTGAATTCTGTTAAACACAGATAGTTTTCTCTCTATCAAATAGAGCTGAGTCATTCGACAAAGTTAATATAACGAAGGGCACAAATAAAATATAAATTCTAATGAGACACTACCAAGCAATTTGTAATTCTATTTTATCTTCTTTTTTCTCCGCTACAATATCATAAGGAGATAAACACATTTAGGCTCATAGTCTTTTCATATTTTATGACCCTCAAAACTACAGAGAGTACTCCTAATTCATCAACAATGGTTGACTGACTCTAATCCTAGACAAGAAACAAAAAACTTGGCATCTTTAGAAACTTGGCATCTTTAGAGAAAGACATGTATTCGACGTGAAGCATTACTAGAACACAGTTGACAGGAGGTGAAGTATTATGGGCATGAGTGTCTATTTCTTGACCAAAGCCCACATCGAGTAATATACTAAGTAGAAGCGAACTGTTTATGCTATTAAATGAAAGGGCTGCAATTAGTCTAAGTACGGAGCTGTGTGATAAGTACATAGCGAACTATTCTTTCGCCTTTTACTAAAGAATACCGTGTATTTGTCACTTAAAGCAGCATACGCCAATTTTTGCAAAAGGGTCTTTGAAAGAGGACCTTGCTATCTCAGTTTAAATTTTTGGGTATTTAGTGTGGAAATCGAAAGCATAAAAAAGACTATGGATAGTATAATTTGTACATTTCAATAAAATCTTTATTTTTTAATTTTTTAACTAGTGTTCTAAAGGCATTGGTTAGCATTTGCCTAAATTTTTATGTTCTTTTACTGGATTCAACAAGGTTTTTAACAATTTCATCATCCAAAACTTGGAGCAAATTCCTATTGAATGCTTGAATATTAAAATCAGTCCTTTTTCACATCTATTCTATTGTTTCATTCAGTACCATGCAGCTGTACATGGCCACTTTAATCTAACTCTTGACCTTGTGAACCAATATCTTATCTTTCATGCATGCCTTGAATACACTCTTATAATATTTGGATCAGTTTGATTCTAGATATTCTATTACACAGTCAAATAGAAATGGCTTAAGTTAGTTTCTCTCTTGACATTCCTCTCATCCCACAAAGCCTTTAAAATTTGTCCACATAGCATCTCTTCCCATGGTTTCCAGATCATCAAACAGAAAGCATGAAATGAGAACTAGTGACATTCCATCCTCATTGTGCTGAGTGGCATTTCCAAGAACCAATTCAACATTGAGGACATCTTTCATATTTGTGACTTGAGAGCTTGCCTTTTGTCAATTCTTTCCTGAAACAATATAAACTTTGCAATATCCTAAGAATTTGGTTGACAAGTCAGTTAGTATCTCACAACCTATCTTCCCTTAAATGATTTTGCAGAATCTAAAAGCTCAGCATTATATTCCAACTGTTCCAGTTGATCAATTGATTTAATGAAGGCGAAAACCATGGTCTGGAATTAAATCAGGGATCAAAGACATCAATGAGAGGAATTAAACTTGGCCTAAAAGCCAGAGTGATTTAATAAATGAAAATTAGAAATCATATTTTATTAATTCCATTCGCCTGAGCTTTTGTCCACACCATTGGAAAGAAAAGGAAGCTTCCAGAACAAATCTAGTACCGAGATGATTTTATCATTGCAAGAGGTTACAAATAATATTCCATTATTTGCTCCATACTGTTTTTGGTTTAAACAAAAGGTAATGTAAATTATAATTACCAGAATGCAGATATCCACGAATCATAGTACAAGTTTTATTAAATTATTACAGTGAGTGAACAGAGAGTAATCAAGTGGAAACTGAGTAATTGAGTATAATCAAAGCTCAAATGACTATGCACTGGTTTCAGAAAACATTTTCTTATTTTTACTAAGGTAAATAAATAATGACAGTCAGTCCACTCTCCCAAAATGTTGAATCCAGTGTATTAGAGAATTACGAAATAACATCTTTCATTAATTTCCTCATCCAACTATAGTAATGTATGTGGTGGCTAAGATAAACTACAAACTAAAAAGTAAATGCTAACTGTAGAACTCATGCCAAGAATCTGTTGTAGTTGGGATTTTACATCCTGTCATGATGGTAAGTGCAGGCTGCAAGAAATAAAGGGAATTTCTGTGCAAAAAGTGAAGATTTCTCAGGAGAATAACTTTTCCAGAAGAAAAGATAAAATTAAAATTTCTGTGCAAAATTAAACTTTTCTTTCTGCACAAAAGAAAAAGATAACAAGATAGATAAAAGATATGATATATTCATTTCTAATATGTAGAATAGTCTTTAAAATAACCATTCTCTTGTGTGAAATTTTGGAAATTCCGTAATTGAGCCCAATAAACTTCTTCCTGGGCTAATTCACGGGCCAAAATCAGCCCATTTATCGGTCCAATAACCATATGCCCAAGACAAGCATAGGATCAATGTTTCTGTTGTGTTTTTTCCCCAACGTCAATGTTATTGTATACATCACATTACTATTTGTCCAATGTCCACAAACCTAATAATTTCAGAATAAATATATTTTTTTTGTGTTTCTTTCAACCATAAAAGAATCTTTACATGCCTCTCTTTCCGATCCAATCCAACTGAATTTGAATCAAATTCAAAATTAATTAGTTAATGTTTTTTTCTTTGAAATTTATTAATTAGTTAATGTTAGTAAAGTTTGTATTCCAACAATTTGTAAATAATAAAGCTCGACATAACTGACAAATTGATTAATATTTGATTCTTACCTATATGTACAGAAAAAACTTTATTAAGAGAAACAAAATCAACTTAAGTAATCTCTGCATTTTGAAAGTAATTAATCTCAAACAGTTAACCGGGAGATGCAAGAAAAAAAATATAGAATTACTTATATATAACATGTGAAATTATTTGGTTTATTAATAATTTTTTTCCGTAACAATAGCATTATTTTATAAAATGTTAAATTTTATCATCCTATTTATTTATTATTAATATTAATATTATAAACTTGTTCAAGAATGGAGGTAAAGCCATTAAATCCCAGTACTGATATTCATAGGTCACGACACTTTTTATGAAATAAATTTCACTAGCATTAATAAAAAAAAATCACTAGCAATATTTTATGTAAAATGATTTTCTTTCTTTAAAATGTCCAAAAAGATAAAATATATATGCACCCAAAAATTAACGTTACAATTGGATGTAATAATACAACTGAAATTGAGTTTCAGAATTACAACTTCCTAATTGATATTAGTATTATTGAGCATAAGGTCATGGTGAGAAATATCCGTGCTAGAATCAAGATCTCTGGAAATCACCTGTGAAGACTTTGATTCTCTAGTCAATATATAAAATTAAAATTGCCCCATTAATTTAAAATATAAAATAATTGACTACATAAATGGGAAGACCAATAAATTTATTATTAGGTGTCAACATACAGTTTGAGTTTCACCTTGTTAAATCTTGTAGAATAATAATTTATTTTTACATACATAGTCCATTAAATTTATAAGAGAAACGCAAAATTTGGTAATAGAATGAATGTATGTATAATAAACTATTAAATGCGTAAAATGGTTAAAATAATTTACTACTTTTTTCCTCAAATACTTTAGTAATTCATTATCAACAAATGTTGGTCCAGTTGGTAAGGATCGAACTCATATTCAACAAGGACATGGGTTCAAATTCCACTGCCGATATAAAAATCTTGTTGGTGGACGATCTATGAATGTTCTTTGAGTTTTTAGGCATATTCTGATACTGATCAACTCTCGGGATCTAACTTACTTAAACTTTTACTAATAATAATAAAAAAAAACTTTAGTGATTCATTAAGTAGATCTATTGATTGGATTAGAAAGGCAGGGCCAACATTAAAATATACGAATACTAGACTGGGTCTCATGTTTTGGCACTTGACTTGGCACATGAATAAACAGAAACAACTCTTGCTCATCAGCTCATGGTTAAACAAATCAGTGGGCTGTTTTGTTGGTGAAATTGGATTTTCATAGGTTGCATGGGTGGCCATATCCATGTCCTACGCGTTTGTGTTGGTTTTCTAAGGTACCTCCAATTGGAAGAGTTTCCATTCCAATTCCCATCACCATAAAGTACATAGCACATACCAGAAAACCACGTGGTTGACCAATAATTCTACTACAATATATTAACGTCCATGACATCACATGCTACTACAAAAATAAAGGTTGCAGGTATTGGCAAGAAAAGTCCATGCTACAACTACCATGTTTATTATTATTATTTTTTTAGCAAATTACAACAACACTCCATATGTTTTTATCAAATTACACATAATTTCATTCTTTTTTATTTTCCTACACTAATACCACTTTAAGTTTGAAAACATTATACTAATACCTTCTTATATGTTTGAAAATATTACACTGACACTCCCCTCAAATCTTACACTAACACTCCTGTAGAGGAGACAAAAGTAATAGTTAAAAAAACAGAGGATGCTTGTGTAAGTATACGAAACTTTAGGAAGTGTTGCTGTAATTTACTCTTTTATTATTATTATTATTATTATTATTATTATTGATACAAAGTATTTATTATTATTCACCAAGAAACCTAATTAACTATCTTTAGTAGAATTTTTTCATCCAATTATATTTTTCTATCTACAAAATTTGAATCCGAAACTTTATTTAAATAATCCAAATTCAGTTCTATTTAAACCAACTACGTGTTAGTACCATGTTTAATTCCCTTTTTATCTCTATAAAATTTTCACTAATAATAAAAATAATTAATACTTTGGGAAGAAAGTGGGGGTATTATTTGACTATGAATACGTATTCGGTGTACTCCTTAAATTAACTTTCCTTTCTTTGACATTTGACTATGGATGATTCATTCAAATCTTGGTATGACTATTGACTTGTATCTTTGCCTGCTAATTAATTAAGATAGCGTGAGAAAAGGCCTCCCTAGTTGACCCATGTGTGGTTTGGATAGAGGGGAAGAAAATAGAAGCAAGATAAACTCTAGAATTTAATTTTTTTTATTATTTAGAATATTGGAGAAAAATAAAAGGGAGATGAAAAAAATGGAAGAAAAAAGTAGAATATAAACAAAATAAAGTATTTGTAATTACAACAAAAAAAACATATGCAACAAAAAGTATAAGTATAAAATTAGCAATCACCCCGTAAAATTCCATTTTATTATTTTATTTTCTCTTCCATTCGCATTTAGGTGTTTCTGATAAGAAATATGAACGAACTTAAATGTAACAAATTGGTTTAATTTGTTCAGAAAAGAATTTAGTCTTCATTGAAATTAATTTAAAAACAATACTAATGATAAAAAAAAAATATATATATATATATATATCACTGAAACAATAAAAAATGTTAATAACACACTTTTTAGTATTTAATAAATTAATGCGATTGCGAGATTTATAAAACAAGAAATAGGACTCAATAGACATAGCTAGCAATATGCATATCATTTAGTAACTGTCGAATGAAAATTATCGAATATTTTAATAAAAAGTAAAACTTTAAATTAGAAAATCTATTATAGTATTTTTTTTTTTTGGGTAAACAAACAGTAAAACCTTTGAACTGTAATGCAGGTGACCTCCGTGAAGCAATTTTTTTGAAAGTGCTGAGTCAGCTGACAACTGATCACGTAAAAATATTGACTCAATCGCTGAAACTTTATCCATAAAGATGTAAGCAAACCATGTTCTTGTTTTATCACAACTATGACAGACTCATTCTTTTGAAGCACAACAAATTTGATCTTTCGTTATGCGTATATATAGGGAAGGTAGGTACGAACTAAGAATATTTTCATCAATAAAATTAAACTCAATGTACAATAGTTGCATTTGTATGGCTAAAATTAGTTAATTTTAATTCTTACTAGTTACTAGCTAGGGGTCCTCATATATATGGATACCGTGGCTAAGAACACTAGCGAATAGCCACTTTCCTTCTATGTTATATATTTTTAAAATTAGTAACATTTTTGTCCACGGAGCTAGCTAGTATTCACATTGGGCTTTTGACGAACTAGTGTGTGTTTGGTTAACCGTTTGAATCCACGTTTAATGGAAAAATACGCGTTCCAAGACACAAAAGCAAAAATAATGTGAGAAAAACTTTTTTTTGAACAATCGTTACATTGAACACAACTGGTTCCCAAACACACCCCTAATTTCTTGAGTTAAAGTTTCATTCCATTTTGCAACCAACGAGATTTGGATGCGCATGTATTAACATGAAAACTCAAGCAACATCATTCTTATGTTTGGAATTAGCAGTCCAGTTTCTATTTTCTATGAATTTAAAATAGAAGTACGAGAATAAAATAATAATACCAAACTCTCTATTAGTAATTTTTTCTGAGTACTATTCTGGACCTTGCGTGAGGTTCATTCCACCTAACAGGATATTAGGTCTAAGGAAGGAAATTAGTTCAATTTACTAAGTGTTGACAAAAGTCAACATCATCACCCCGGTGTAAGAACACTATAATACACTTAGGTTAGGCACTGAAAAGTGCACCTCTACTCGAGTAAAATTATCATGTTGCTATTCCAAAATATGATAATATTACCTCTTGGAGGCATGACCCTTGTCAAGTAATCCAACCTATTTTAGACCCATATAAATACAATTGTTCTAACTTCAAATTCATTGCAAAATCAAGAAGGTATGCACAAGAACCTCAAATGTACAGTGAGCCTAACAATGCAATAGAGTTGAGGTCGAAACACTATGGAAAAACCGCTACAGACATGAGCATTGAAGTCTCTTTTACACTACTCAACTCCTATCCACCAATCTCAATCGTGCTGGAGAGGAGGGCTACCATTTGTACACTTCATACTTTAATTAATGAAGGATGCATTTTAGTCAAAGCTATATCAGAGCTCAATCAAATCAACTCATTCACATCTTTAACACAACGAGTACCAATCTGGTGCTCTTTAGAAATAAAATTTACTTATGTTTACTTATAAAAAAGAAAAATAACACAAGAACTTCTAACATGAAAAACATTCGCTATGTGAATAAGGAAAAACTATGATATCTAGTCTAGGAAAAATTTTCCACTATTAAAAGTATAATTAAAAAGTTTATCTTTTAATACAAGAGGCTTTTTCAGTCTCACAATCACACCCAATAGGATTGGTTTGCAATATCTCAATTCTCTCCAATCTTTTATGGAAATACCACTCATCATTCGTTTGATAGAAATACAATTATTTCTTACTTGAGAAAAGGATTATAAAAGTTCTCACTTTTACTCTTACTACCTCTAATTAATGGGATGTATCATCCTATTTCTCATTATTTTTCCTTATAGTGGAGAGATGTAACTTTTTTAAATGTGGTAACATATGACAATAATAATAAACCTGTAATTCCTCTCAATCCATGGATCATGTCCTTGTAACTTTTATGCATTAGTAAAAAAACTTGAATGTGGCAGCTAACTCCTCACAAGTTCTTATATATTTGTAACTACTATGCATTAACAAAATTACTTAAATGTTGCGATTCCATATTCATTATTGAGAAATCTTCAATAATTCACTCTTATCTAGCCAAAGCCATATTTTTCACACGTCCATTTGAATTGCCTTGTTTTATCTGGGGTTACATCCTTTAGGACCGAAAAGAGAGGTTTCTTTATAGCCTTCTTCGTTTACCAAGATGTAATTTCGTTTTCTAACAAACTTAGATTGATGTGTATCCCCCTATATCTACGGGAATTGGAGAGATTGAACCTTATAGATTGGCTTTTAAATAAAGTTGACAACTACTTGTGACAGTAGTGCTATTGTGATGTTTATGGTCCAATTCACTTGGTAGCTAGCCCTAAAGCTAAACAATTTCTTGTAGTTTCTTTAAAGTACGAGAAGGTGCACTTTTAGAAAGTAAAACATGGAGTGCTAGTTGTGTTAGTTGAAATTTTAACATCATAATTTATTAGGAAATAAGACTTATCTTATATAAGAGTAAGAGAAACAAATATTAATAATTAGATTTTATTTGAATGGTCAAGATTAAAACATACTAGGTCATGTGAATTTTTTTAAAAAGTCACATAATTTTTTTAAACATAATAGTAAATCTTCACCCTCTATGTATGATTATACGGTCCAAATTTAATCCCTCTCACTCTCATATAAGATGTTTTCCTCCCATAAAATATGTCCTCTAATTTATTATACATGTATATATATCTTATTACTCCCTCCGTTCCAAATTATATGACGTTTAAGGTTTTGACACAGGTATTAAGGAATGCAATTAATTTGTTGAATTTCCTAGAAAATATTAGGTAACTTCCTAATATACCATTTATCTCTCTAATTAATTACTCATAGTACACTACTCCCACTGAGTATTAATTAAGGATAATCCTGGAAAAAGATATTTAATGCAGCATTGGTTTTGTAAAACGACATCTATTTTGGAACAAATTTTTTTCTCTAAAACGTCATATAATTTGGAACGGAGGGAGTATAATTTCAACAATTGATCCTTTAATCAAAATCTGTGCTAAATACACAAATTAAACTAAAGTTTGGAAGCTTTTCAATATTTGAAGTTCACCCAAGACCATATTCATACTTGCTTATCTTTAATAAAAAGGTCTAGTTCAATTGGTTAAACTGTGTACGTAAATTATTGTAAACTCTTATATCTGAGTTCAATTTCTATAGATAAAAAAAAATACTCACATATCTTTTCAGAGGCCTTGAGACATCAATTTCAACTTTAATTTTTATCACTAGTCCCGGACTTTATCATTGATTAATTCAAAGTGGCCAAAATTGCAACCAAAAAGGGGTAGTCGAAAATCAATCCATTTCAGATACAGTACCAGGTTGGCAAACTTTGAAGAGAAGATGGTTCTGACAATACCAGAGACCACTGATCATAAACCATAGTCATGTCACCTTCAAGTTGATCACCATAACAAATAGCAACCACTGAGCAAAGAGGGGGCAAAACAAATCAACAAAAAAGGAACACCCTTCATCCCATTAATGTATTCAATACAATGATCTAATGTGCTTTTTAATATTAATATACAATTGGCTCTCTATGTTTTTTAGACTTTAAATATGTATTTCTAGAAACATTTTTATTGTTACTAATCAATTCATACAGATTAGGGATAACTCACCAGAGTTGACCTAATGATAGGGGTTACCGTAAATATATGAGATCATAGGTTCGATTTTCACTGTCACCATTGTATAAAAAAAAATCAATTCATACAGGACAATAAAAACCAAAAGCAGAAGAGAATCACTTGCAACTTGCAGGTTATAACTGTACCATCAACTTTTTCCACTTAATCTTATGCTCATACAGAATTGGAGAAAACCAGAAGAAAAAGAAAAAAGTGAGGGAGGGACACAAAGTTAAACCAATGTATTTACACTCTGTGTGACCAAAGAACAAAAGCAGAGAGAGAAAAAAAAACACTAGCAAGGGACAGCCATGAAAGCAACATTTTCCTGACATTTTGTGCGCCCAAATCACGTGCCTGAATTACATCATTGCTTGTCCATCCCATTCACACACACACACATATCTTTTTTTTTATCACTTTGTCTTCTTGATGCAAACCATTTCATTTACCTTTCAAAACTCTAAACCAAATTTTCCTAATCACATGGTAAACCTGGGAAGTACAAATAAAAAAGTAGACCCCACTCATTTGCAAATTAGTAAAATTGTAAATTAGA
This sequence comes from Pueraria montana var. lobata, assembly GCA_026413185.1. Lineage (NCBI taxonomy): Eukaryota > Viridiplantae > Streptophyta > Magnoliopsida > Fabales > Fabaceae > Pueraria > Pueraria montana. The sequence continues at coordinate 47,138,253 of CM048656.1, forward strand.
ATAGAACCTTTTCTTTTCTCTTTTGTAAATTACTTCTTCTTGCTCTTATCTCTATTGTTGGAGAAGATTGAGCCTAAACCAAAAAGGTTTGCAGAAGGAACATTGAGAACTGGACTAACTCTAACACCATTAGCATAAGACCCATGACTCCTCTTCAATGGAGGCTTTTGATGATTGTGTGAAGCCAAGGAGTGAGAAGACCTTGTGGTGGAAGAACGTTTCTGAGAATTTTGCTTAACATGATGACCCTCCTTTGAAAGTGGTATCCTCTTAACACTTGGTGAAGACCCAGTTGAATTGCTTCTAGATAGAAGTGGCAAAGGGCATAAGCTACTCCCATATCCACTTCCACAACTGCTACTTCTCTTGAATCTCCAAAATGACTTGGAACTTTGCTTCTCATCCACTTCATCATTCAACTCCTTGCTATCTTTGTGTCCCTCTTTCTTGGAGCTTTTTCTGGTGGTGGATGAAGCATTGTCACAAATAGCTTTTGAGGGTGGTAATTGAGGTTGAGGTGGTGGTGGTGCTAATTGACTTTTTTGCTTCAAAAGAGCACTATTGTTATTGTTGTTGTTGTTGTTCTTGATTTGTGTGGGAAGGATAACCCCATCTGAGAAAAGCTCATCAGCTGAAGAGGACTCAAGCTCCAAGCTTTCATGAACACAGAAATCAAAGTCAATGCTTGAGTTCAAGCCAGATGAATTTGATCTCAAAGGGTGCTTCTCAACTGGGATGAAATCTGATTGGGAAAAGTCATGAGAGAATGAAATCCTTGGACTCATGGACACCCCACAATTTTCTGAGCAAATCTCAACAACCATTTCATTCAATTCAATTCAACCTATTTGATAAAAACTAGAGCAAATAAAAAAGTAAAAACCACTCACACCAGGATTCTTAAATGGGGAATTTTACCAAAAAAAGGGTATGTGTTTTTGGATTAAAAAGGGGACAGGAGGCCACCAAGGTTCAAAAAGTTGGTAGCAAAATTGAAGTCAATTTAGTTTATTCAATAATCAATACCAACCAAAGACTGCAATAGAAGAAGTGTTGGTGTTCAAAAAAGAAAAAAGATGGTAAGAAGGTTTGAATTGTGATAAGATATGTATGTAATGAAATCAAAGTTTGCAAGGTTTTGGTTTTTCAATGGTCCAATGGTGCAATCCAAAGTGGACAAGAGAAAAGGGACATCATGAGAGGGGAGGAAGAAAGGGTATGATGTGAGAAAGAATGTGGCATTTGGGGTTCCAAGATTGAGATTTTGGAAATGAAAATGATGAATGGTTTGTTGAAGAAAGATTCAAAGGTTTGTTTGCTTGGTTGGAGAGGGTGGCAGAAAGATGAAGACCATAGACTGATTCAACACAGCCAGGCCGGTGGTTAAGAACCTTGAGAAAAACAACGGAAAATTATATTTGTACAATTTTTTATATAAAAAAATTATTAAAGACAAAAAAGAAAAAAAAAAAAAAAAGGAGGAGAGACAAGTATCAGATAAAATAATAGATGTGATGTAAAGAAATGGAAAAAAATAATATTAAAAATATTATAAAAATTATTAAATAAATAATGTAATTATTCTAAAAAATATTGTATTTATAAAATATAGGTTCAATATATCAGTATTTCTCAGAACTTTTTGAAAACTTTTATTTAAGTCTTTAAATTAAAAAATATAATCGGATCGTTGATTTTTTTATAATTTTTGTAATTAGGTCCCTAAAATTAGTTTATTACGATTTGAAATTGTAAGAAAAATAACAATTTGTAATTTTTTTTGTACAGTCTATGTATTTTTGGTACAGAAACAATTTGTAATTGATTACTAATTCCGATTATCCAATTATAAAAATTGAAAAAGATCAAAGACTAAATTATAAATTTTTTAGTTTAAATACTTAATTAAAAATTCTTAAATAATTTAATGATCTATTTTTTTTAAATAGTTTAATGATCTGCTGATGTATTGAATTTAAAATAAAATTATACAAAATTTATACAAGACTCTCTTTCTTATTTTTTTTTTTATTACACCATGTATTTTATCTTATAGTTCTTTTTAATTTTCTTATTGATAAAGAAATTATATAAAAATTTTGTATGAATAAAATATCTGCATTTAATGAGTGGAAAACTAATGATGGGACAAATATCAAATGATTTGTTTCTTTTTATTACATTATTGAAAAATGATTTTTTTAAAAGGTTGACTCGATGTGATAGAAAAAAGTGTTGCGTAAGATATTATATAATTTTGTTATATAAATATTATATCTCTAATAAATACTAACTTCTTGATGATACTGACATGATTGATAATCTCTGTCTTCTATGTGTCTTTGAACAGTACGTTTCTCAATTTCTTTAATTTTTTCCGGCTTAAATAATTTTTTTCCTAGTAAATTAAAATAAAGACTTTTAATTTTACTCCTTTAAAAAAATTGTTTTAATTTTACTGCCTACAATTTTTTTTCTTCATTTAATTTTAATAAATATGAAACTAAAAAAAATAAAAAGTTGAGACAATCATGAGTATATATTAAGGGTAAATACAAAGATCCCAACTCATTTTGAAGGCGAACTAAATTAATATATATATTTTATAGGAACTAAATTAATTATAGTTTTATAGTTCCTATATATTAAATAATATATTTTAATTATTAAATTTATATAATTATTTTTATATTAATTTTTTATAAAATAAATACAAATATTTAAAATAATTATAATTTTAAAGCAATTGAGCTAAGATGCTGAACCAAGCTGATCGTGAGTTTGAATGTGTCAAGTTCAAGATGAAAAAAAATGTCCATATCAAAAGTCAAACTTTAAGACGAGTCAATTCTTATCGAATTAAGTTGAGATTAGTTTAACTCGACTCATTTCCAACCTTAGTTGCCCCCATCACTATTATTGACATTGTCGCTCATATTGTTATCACCACCCCCATCACTGCCACCTCCATAATGATGGTGCTGCCAGTGGCAGTGGCAATAGTAGGAAGGCTAGTGGTAGTGGGAGTAAGAGAGAGAGAGAGAGTTGTAGTTAATTTTCATCAACTATTGGGCTTTTTGACCAATATAGTAAAAAAAAAAAACTATTTACCTGCCATGGGTGGTTTTGGACACATAGACAGGACAAAGAGTCATCACTGTTGATGCTTTAAGAAAAAGCCAAATTACTTTCCAGCCACGTGAGGTTTGCATGCTTATTTATCTTTTTTTTTTAACAGAATTATGTATAGTGTCAACCCTGTCAACGCTTTACGTTGATTGAGTACATAGCGTCAACTGTGTTGACTCCTTGCATTTTCTAGGCACATTGTTCCACATTCAGGCCTGTGGTTGGAGTTAGCATGTGTCAGTTTACAATTTTTTTTGTCCTTTAGTGGAAGAGTCAAGTGTAGTGACTTCTTCTATAAATATTATTCTGCATGCCTCAACTATTGCTTGAGATGACTTACCGAGAGTAAATGAAATCAGCCAGATGCATGAAATGACTTTACGAAAGTGAATGCTTGAAATGATTTAACTGGCTAGCTTCAAGTGATGTTATGTAAAAAAAAATTAAGAAAGCTTTACGTTTTCTTATTTATAAATTGGCCAACTGCATGAAATGACTTTACGAGAGTGAAATCATGAAATGATTTAACTGGCCAGCTTTAAGTGATGTGACATAAAAAAAATTTGACAAAGCTTTACGTTTTCTTATTTATAAGTGTTTGAAAACACTATTTTAGCATCCAGTCCTAAAGTTACACAATACTCTTGTTGTTTGGCTTTCCTTCTTGTTTCTTTCCTCAATCCATTTGTTTACATTTTCTAAAATATATACATACCGTGCACCGAGTGGATGACCTTGTAAAGGTGGAGGATAATCTATTGGTCCAACGAAATGGAACCTTTCCCATGCCCACAATTGGACCAAAAAGCATGCTCCACCAATTCCGCTCTGGCCATAGTTCGTAGCCTTACAAAGTTCACGATAAAGATTACAAAGCATGATTGAACCGCAACTATATGTGCCACACAATTCCAAGTCTTGAAGAAAGGGAAGATACCTCAATGGTACTAATGATGATGAATGATCAGGGAAAAGTAATCCCCCCAATAAACGTAAAATGTATGCTCTCGTGAATCGTTGCAAGCCTTGAATACTATGTTGAAATTGTGACACATCGCTAAAATATAAATCAAGCAAATTCATTCTCATTCTCCCGCCTTTTAATTCCTCTTTTGGTAGAGTTAATCCTAATAATTGCTCCACATAAGGGGCCCATGTACCACTTGCCACACCTGTTATAAGTTCTCCATCAACCTTTAACCCCAACAACACAGAAACATCTTCTAACATTATTGTGCATTCTCCCATTAGCATATGAAATGTGTGGGTCTCCAGTCTCCACCGCTCTATTAATGTGGAGACTAATGAATGATCAAGAGCAAAAAATGCAAGTTTGACGACCCCCAAGAAGCCAGCTTGACGCAATAGCGGTTTTATGACTTCTGGAACCATTTCAGTACGATGATCAACTTTATTTGCCCGCCTAATCCTTATAACTCGGTCAAGTTCCCCATTCCATATGTGTTCCGAAACATGAAAAGGTTGTAGATGTAATAGTGAACCATCTCATGGACCAGGGTGCACAAATTGTTGCTCCATACTATAATAATCAATGGAAACAAATAATTAAAAACACAATTATAATTAAAAAAATAAATATTATTATTTCACATACTAAATTTGACAAATAATTATTACACGAAATCACATAAATAAGACTACTAAAATTTGCATATATAAAGTATGATCAATAACTAACTAATAACATTCATATTAGTAAACATATGTAATCGTAATAATAATAATAATAATATATTAACTTAAATTTTAAATAACAATAAATATAAATTAAATAAAAAATATTTATAAAAAAAATCACATGAATGAGTTTTAATAAAGAAGTAGAAATGCATAACCTATACAATTAGAAAATTAACCTAAACGTAAACTAACAAAATATACATTAATTAAGCATGGACAATGCGTGCACAATCTGCACTTAACATGCATTTAGCCATACATATACCATCTTACCAAAAGATTACACTATTTTAAATGTCAATTTGATAAACTTGATTAGCAATAAAGACAAACCTTCAAATTGTCTGGAAAATAGATGGTTAAGTAATTGAGAGAAAAAGTTGCTAAGTAGCTTTTTTCTGAGTAGAAATTCACTCTCCAATGGAGAGAAACTATGGAGCTATTTTCCAATAACTAGAATGCAGCTGAAACAGCAAATGCAATGGAGCAAAACCAACATGCGGTGCATTTTTATTTATAAATGGGGTTCACACATATATACCAATTCGTAACGAGGATGCTCAAACAATTACCAGAAGTTCATTGACTTGATGGCACATTCACAGGAGAGTAGTAAATTTACGCTCAAAGAGTCATGGCTCTTGACTCTTCCCAACAATTGCTGATTCCCCATGCACAGTGTTCGACTTGACGGCACATTCACGGGGAAGCACATAAACAGTAAACTTTCATTCAAAGCATCAACAGCCTTGACTCTTCCCAGAAGTTCTACTCAAAGCGTCAGGGCAGTTGACTCCTCCAGAAGAATACACCACAGTCAAAAGGAACATGAAGCAGTCACATGCACGCGTGGAAATGGGAGAAAGCTGATATTGTGTAAAGCGTCAACAGTAGTGACTCTTTCTTCACATTGTTCTTTCACTGGTTTATCCACATGTCTAAAACCACCCATGAGAGGTAAATAGTTTTTTTTTATTTTACTTTGGTAATTACTTTTTTTTATTACTATATTGGTCAAAAAGCCTCAACTATTGCTTCAACCTTTCATGTGATACATTATTTTATATAATTTTTAATTTAGTCCATATGATATTTTTTTTTTCGTTTTAATTCTTTATCATATTAACAGTTAACGATAACTAAGTAACAGTAGAGACTAATATAAAAAAAATTAAATATTACAAGAACCATTTATAAAAAAATACTTTAAAAACAAAATAAAAAATAAATATATTATAAAAACTAAAAAAAACATAAAGACTTAATTATTATTTTTACCTCCAACTTTTTACTTTTTGGCACATTTTACCCCCAACAAATTAATTTTGCGTATTTTACCCTTAATTTTTTCAAAAAATTACAAATTTTACCTTCTACTATTATGCTAACGTGGCATGCTGACATAATCGTAAAAAGTGGAGGTAAAATTCACCAAAAAATAAAAAGTTGAGGGTAAAATTTACCAAAAAATAAAAAAATTAGAGGTAAAAATTGTCACAAAGTAAAAAGTTGAGGGTAAAAGTACAATTATTTTAGTATGTCATGTCAACAAAATGATAGAAGGTAAAATTTACAATTTTTTAAAAAAGTTGAGATAAAATATGCTAAATTAATTTATTAAGAATAAAATTCGTCAAAAAATAAAAAATTAAGAATAAAAATTACAATTAAGCCAAACATAAATAACTAACAAGCAACTTCTCGATGTATACGGCAAACGACAAGTTGCTGTTTTGAATATATCTTTGATATCAAATTATCAATACATACAATACAACCGCGTTGACAGTAGTATGGTCATATCATGGATTAATTTTAAACATTTAATTAGCAACTACCATTTCTTTTATTAAATGAAAACAATATTTTTGTTCTTTCTCTAGCTGAAAACGCGAAAACATTACAGAAACTTGTCTTATTCGAAATGTCACTCAAATAATTTTAAATAAAGTCACAAAATAAATCTTCAGCAAGATTTCTTTAGTACAACAAGGTGACATTAGTTACATGTTTATTTGTGGATTAAACATTTTTTATTCATTATTTGTGGATTAAACTTTAAAGTTATATTCATAGAGAGAGTTTGATAACATGATTAATTTAAATTTAAATTTTGCTCGTGTTAATAATATGTATTAAAATATTTAGACATAAAAATTTATGTTTTATTCAAACAAATTTGTTGAAAAAATTAATTTACTAAATAATTTAAAAAACAAATTTTATTTATCTAAATTTTTCTCAATTTAAAATATATTTTTTCTCTCCAAAATTTGATTATCTTCCATCTTTTCCCTCATCTCCATTATATGAAAAGAAAGGTTTGGATTAAGAGGCGTGAATATGGTTGTTAATGAAAAGACTCGTTTTGCTGGGTGTAAGTGGGATAAAAATAAGATAAATTTAACATGTATGTTAAAGAAGAAAGAAAATTTTGAATAAAGAAAAACTCAAAATAAGGCGAGAAAAGAAAAAGGAGAGAGAACTTTATTTTTTTAATTTTAAATAAAATTAATTTATTAAAATAATCCTAGTAACTTATTTGAGTAAAATATTAAATATATTAAATATTTTCTATTAAATATTTTCATACTTTGTAGCTAAAACGAGCAAATTATGTACCAAAAAAAAAACGAGCAAATTAAAATTTAAATCCACTTACGTTAACAAATGTTGGTGTATGTGTCTCTCTTTGTATTACATAAAAAAAAAAAAAAAATGTGTCTCTCTTTGTATACGATCTCTGCATCTTTTTAATTATGAATTTGTTATATTTCAAAAGTGAAAGTCGTAACGTACATAGACTATCTGTTCAAAAGGTCAACATGCATGGAAACCAGAGTGCTTTTTTTTTTTTTTTTTTTTTTTTTTAGAAACAGTTTGTGTCTTTCTATCCTAACATAATTATTTGAACAAAAAAAAAGTGTGTCTTTTTTTTCTTTGTTCAACTGAAAAGTCATATACATGAGCTTATTTATTCAGGAGGTCAATAAAATATATTTAAATAAATTTATAACATAAATCTTCTGTAATATTTCTTTTGCACGATTAGGTGAATTTATATATAGTTGAGGCATTGAGTTAGTCACCAGCTATTTGTCAATGGATCCAGATAATTTGTCGCATTTTTTGTTTTGTGATCAAAACTAAAACACCTCATCATGTTGTCATCATAGAATAATCATTCTGAATCGATTAATGTTTGTTGGTATGAAAAGAAACGAAACTAAAGTACGAATTAATTGATACGAGTGAATTCTTTTGTAACTGTTTTGAATTTTTTGCTCATCTCCCCCTCACTCTATACGATCATGTGAAAGTGTGATTTGTCCTTTAAATATTTCGTTATTTATTAATAGAAGTATTTTCATGCCAAATAGCTCCGTCCTAATTATTAAATAAAAGAAGTATTAAATAATTTTATATTTCAAGAAATTTAATATATTTATTTTTTATTTAATACCTTTAACAAAATATTAAAAAGTACTATAGAAAAATATAACAATGTTTATCATTATTGTATAATTTTTCAATTAGGTGATCATGTTTCATTTGTCAATGCTTATAGACATATAACAGGGAAAGTTATGTTTCACAACATGATGAACCAATGTTTAAATCTTTGTTGGAAGATGTGTCCATATTTAATGTATGATAATATTTTAAATAAGATTATTTCTAAAGAAAAATATATGTGGAGAAACAATATATTAATCCATATTTTTGTTGTGTTGGTTCTATAGCCATTGATGTGCATGGTAAAAGCTAAAGATAAAAATAATGTTAGTGACCGTTTAAAATTGTCACTATTTTAAAATTTTATTTAAAAAAAAGTATATTTATTTTATTATAATTTTTATTTTAAAATCACAATAAATATAGTGGCAGTTAAAGATTGTCACTATTTGTGAATGACAATTGCTAGAATTTGCTATCTAACCCCGTCAGCCTCAATTGGATAGAAAAGATCACATTGAAATATTTTTAAAAAATAAGGGACTTAATTGGAGTTTTTAATAATAGAAGACCTAATTGAACATATTTTAAAATAATAAAGGGGCCAAATTAATAATTAAGCCTTAAATAATAGCATTAAAAATATTAAAATATAATTGAGGTATATTTTACAATACATATTTCAAGATAAATAATATCAATATAAATATAATATGTTATACAAAACATTATCCATTAAGTCAAGAATTTGTATTATTAGTTGTTTTAAAAAAAATATTTTTAAAAAGAATACATGATATTATACTTGGTTGGGATAACTGAGAATATAATTCAAACTTGTCCTCAAAATGTATTAAGTATAATTTTTTAAATTCAAACTCGACAAAAGTGATATTAAGTTAAGCTAGAGTAATTAGTGAAGGTGGATGAGTCATAAACACTCTTAATACTTTTCCTATGCATAGATTGCATATTCATATATCCATGGATGTGGATATTCAAACTTGCATGATTGTACTTCTCATATGAACAATTGTGCATGTTGAATTTCATGTCTTTTATTTTTCATTGTTAAATTATGCAAAATGTTTGCTTAATATCTTGTGCGCTTTTTTATTGAGTTGTGCTAATCAAGATTATAATGCATGCCTCTTGAATGTTAGTGACCGTTTAAGTTATTTTTGTCATAAATTTTTTTTTAGGTATTGAGACAATAACACCTAAACTTATTCTCAGTTAATTACTTATAAGTTTTCAGCTTTTTAACTAGCATATAAGCTTCAGCTAGTTTATAAGCTACTTTTATCAAATGCACCCTAAATCTACAACAATTGAGGAAAGTTAGTGAAATTTTCAATTAAAATTTAAAATATTATAAAATAAACCAAAATTCTCATAGATAAATAGGCAAAATATCAATTTATTCTTTTACAATATCTCAGGCCCACAGAAAATGTATTTTAAGAGGGGATATATCATTAGGATTCTAAACATGACTAATTGTGATAAACCATATACCAAGAAAAAAAAATGCAATATACTTAAAAAGTGTGAGAATACTTGAGTGAGAAGAAATACATCAACTACCCATTAGGGTCAGCCTAGTGATTGGAGGTTGAAGTAGAATGCATGAGATCATAATTAAAACCTCAGTGCAACTATTGTACAAAAAAAAAAAAATACATCAACTTACTCGTTATGGATAAGTTAATCAATAATCCATATATAAGGTTTATATTTGCTAACGTCTGCTTTCTTAATTATTTTATTAAATTAAAGATTATACCTTATTACTGTATAAAAAGGAAATCTTACTCTTATACTCCCTCTGTTCCTTTTTAATTGTCGAATTTTTGGAGAATTTTTATTCCTATTTATCTGTCGTTTGTAAAGTGTAAGATCACATTAATTACTTTTTTTTTTTTATCAATTATACCATTACTTGTCTCCTTATCTTTAATTAATTTACACATGCATTTATTGTGAAGTGGAAAGAAAAAAGGGGTAAAATAGGAGTCTCACAACTATTTTATTATAATCAAGAAAATTTATTGCATTTCTTGATTTCTACAAAAACAACTTTAAAAGATAGATAAAAAGGAATAAACGGAGGTAGTACTCTCTCAATTCCTAAACTCTCGATGTTTAAGGTTAATCCATACAGCTTAAGAAACATTTAATACTACTCACAAACAATACATTTAGTCTAAAATACCCTCATTTAATATCTATGATGGAAGAAGTTGTGAAAATCTAGGTCATGTTAAATAGGGGTATATGTGGAAGAAAATAATTAATGAGCCTTTGAATGTATAAAACGTCAAGAGTTTAGGATCAAAAATAAGAAGCTAAAACATCAAGAATTTAGGAACGGAAGAAGTAATACTTTGCAATTAAAGTCTGGTGGTGATCAACATCATATTAATTAAGTGGCCAGGAATTAATGCGGCAAAATGGATAAGAAGATTCTTTTAGACGTTGGGTATATATGGAAAATTGCAAATGTTTAATTAATTAACCAAAGTGTATTCTCTTAAAAAAAAAACCAAAGTGTATTAATATTGTCAGCTCAATTACTTGATAATGTGAATGTTGTTTCCACAATTTTCTATACACTTGAACAGACTGAATTAATTATACATGATACGAAGAGACTGGGTCCTGACAACGAAAACATGCACCAAGGTATGGAGAAATGTTTCAAATCTTTAGTTACTTTAAGTGTTTCTCTAACTATAATTGAAATTTTAGTTTTTTTTAAAGAGAATTGAAAATTTACTTTATTAAGCCATGTACTACCTCCGTCTCTAAATATAAGACTTTTTTAACTAATTCACACCCTTTAAGAAAGTTGGTTAATTTAGTTAATAGTATTAAATTTGTTAACAATTTATATTATTTTTCCAAAATTATCCATAATTTATTGGGACACATCATCTCTCTCTTTCCACTTTATTACTTTTTACCTAATTAATTAATGAGTGCAACTCATCTTCTCCAATCCTTATAAGAGAGAGGATGTACTTATTTTATTAATTATAGCATTCATTGTAAAGTGATTAAGGGTATTTTGGTAAAAAAAAATTAATGCAAGAGATAACTTGAAAAGAGTCTTATAAAAAGGGACAATTTTTTTTTTAAAAAGAGTCTTATATTTAGGAACGGAGATAGTAATAAAAGTTTAATTTATATTAAAATAAACATAAATTAAAATTTTATTTTATTTTTTTATCTGGGCAAATAAACTAAAATAGACCATTTTCAAATTATAGGATTGAAAGGATCAATTTTAAATTTGAGGAATAAAAAACAAACAAACTCCAAATTTGACTAATTAAAAACATATTTAAACCTTAGATTTATAATTTAGGAGTAAATATATGAATGAATTAAAATATGATTGGTTCAAAGTTGTTACTATTTTAATACCAATTTTATTTTTTGACACTTTTTTTTTTTTTATAATTTGCTAAACTTATGAAGCAACATAATACGATCCCATAACCATTGAGCCCCGTAGATCAATTGGTGCATAGTTATTTCAATTTAACTAATGGTATCGAGTTTGAGTTCTAAATACTTATAATTGTGTTAAATACTCGAAGAAAAAGTTTTGTCGATCAATGTAATCTTACTCTACTCGAGTAAAATCGTCTCCTATAAAAGATAACCCATGTTCTATTAAAACAAACATAATGTAACAACTCGCCTTCGTTACATAACTACCAACAAGGAATTTCATTTTATCCAATTTTAAAAACTCTTTCATTAGTTTATTTATGAAAATACTGTATAAACTTTTTCACAACTCCAAAGCCAACAGAGTGAAGCTCAGAACTTAGATATAAACCATGCGTTTATAAAAAAAGACTAAAACAAATACTTGATGCCTCATGGGACTTCACAAACTAAAATAGGATATATCTTTAAAATACACGACACTCTCAAAAGAAAGACATGAGATAAACTGAAGTTGGTCATCTATATACATTACTAAACTAAGGAAAAGAAAGAAGGAAAAACATCTTCAATCTCGGGCTTGCTCCATCTGGCATGCCTCCAAGAGGAAGATCCACCTAAAAAGTCATCTGCTCCCCTGAACACGATGTCCGAGATCTTCACAGGCACAAACCACATGTGCAACAGCGCAAGGGTAAGCCTACCAAACAAAACTATACATAATAACTGAAAACTCTACATAAAACATAGTTCATAAACTTATATTAAGACTTGGTTCATCAATAAACACCATCATGGGTCAACCATCTCAACTAATCCATAAGACAGAGTTATAACATAAATCCTCAATATAATCAACAACAACATAGCTTTATTACCAATTACTACCATGAATCATCAGATCTCATGGATTATATCCAATCAACAAAAGTCACAATATCAAAATAATACAACCACCAACATCCCTCATCACAAAGCGATGTACAACATAAACCACTAGACAACCTCAGTCAACAAGACTGACTCTACTCCATGGAGTTTCAACATCATATGAGCGGTCCCCCATAAGCCTCATCCCCTAACATAATCTCACTCTCTGACCATTCGAGGAGTCTCTTGGGCTGACCCTACGGAGGAAGTGTGATTTTATCGAATATAGACAAGTGTGGGTATTGGCTTACCTCTGTAAGGTTTGCAAAACCTTACATCTATAGGGATTCGTCCACTTGTCTATTCTATAGGCCCATTCCCATTAGCCACCACGAAAACCTCCAGTACTAGGTTGAGAGCCCACCAAGCACCCTAAACTTACGTGCCTACTCATATGCCTGTGCCTCAATTGTGCATACCTATGCAACAACTGTGCAAATACAACATTTAGAATATTTCTGTGCACCTACCGTATTCCAGCGGCAAAACATATTTGGAGTCCCTTACAGTCTTAGATACGGCACCTCCATATTCGCCATCTCCAATGGCCTGACTTAAGTATCCAAATACATCTCAACAATCCACAATCCTTAACCCCAACAACAATTTATCCCCTATACACTAAAAGAGTCATTAAACCTCTTGGAAAGTAGTTTTCAACACTCCAACATGCCATTCGGAGTCAAAACATAAGGGTGGTACTTGGGAAGATATCCTACTAGGCGAGACCCCCAGGTAGCTTTAGTGGGCCGGAGTTCTGGCATGAAACTCACCCTCCCAAGTATACCATTGTTATATAAAAATCTTCCCAAAGGACATAGCTAACTCCTCTTTAACATATAGCGATGGTTCCAACACATAGTTCACATACACATCACATATATAGTCATCTCATCAACATTCCATTTCAATTTATCAAAACATCATAATCTCTTTAATATCACATTCAACAAATAGTAATTATATTTCTTCATGTACATATAAATACCTCAACTTAACATAATCATTTATAATTCAACATATCATTCATCCATTTGTGACAATTAAAAAAATAGAAATCCATTAGAAACCATAGAAATTGAGCTTTCAGCAAGTTTCCTCACTTATGCGCCAGACAAATCTCGCTTAAGCTAGAATTTCAGAAACCAACTTTTCATTCCCAGGTTTTCTTGCTTAAGCCTGGGTAAATCCTCGCTTAAGCGCGGTCTTGCTTAAGCTAGGATTTTCCCTCGCTTAAGCTAGAACTGCTTCCAACCAAAAAGTTTCCCTGTCATCTGTCTCGCTTAAGCGAGCCAGGGTTGCAGAACCTCGAAAACATACGTAAAACTCTTCAATGGCTACCAAATTCATTCCAATTCAAATTTTACATTAAGCATAACATATAAACATCATCCCACACTCAAAAACATCATTCCAAGCATAGAATATTCAAACAAAGCATTCAATCATATTAATGCTTCCCTTACCTTACAAGCGTTCCCAAGCTACTCTTTGAAGAAGAGGAGAGAATAAGAGAACCTTGAGCTCCACCAAGAATGTCCTCCACTCAACAGCACCATCACACCATACCCATGGAATCAAAACCAAAAACATCACTCAAGAGAGAAACTACAACAAAAACCCATCATGGTTTGAATAAAGGAAATAAGGGAGGGGAGGAAGAGGGCTCACCTTCCATGGGAGCTAACCCAAGCTCAAGAAGAGAAGGAAAATCAGTTGGCCATAAGAAGATTCAAGCTCTATCTTGAGAAAAATCCATGGGAAGGAGAAGAAGAAGAGAGGAGAGGAGATGGGAGGAGCTCCAAGAAGAAAAGGAGAGAAGGAGGAGTCTTGAGAGAAAAGGAAGTGTTTTTCAAATAAAAAGAGAGAGTCTCGCTTTATATACTCATTGACCCACGACCACTCTCGCTTAAGCGTCACCAAAACCTAGCTTAAGCACCACTTCTAGAGACCCACTTCATCCCCTCTGACACTCACGCTTAAGCTCAGATGAAACCACGCTTAAGCCTACTCTCGCTTAAGCTCAGTTTTACCCGCGCTTAAGCCCCAGCTCGCTTATGCTAGAAACTTTTCTCGGGTTTCTCAACTCTCACTAGGATTTGACCTCAAGGGGTATCAAGACAACCCAAAACAACTCATACATCACTCACATACTTTACCACTTAAATTATTTAAACACGTAAATCTAAATTTATTCCCCTTGTATCTTGAATCAAACACTTATACATACATTATGAAAAAACACAGTGTTACACATGGCCCCAGAAAAAATGGTATTTTGGGTCACCATAATATTGATGCCAAGTATCTACTAGCTATGCCAATACCTAATTTCCACTGAAAAATTTAGTTAGTCACCTTTAATGAGGTCTCCTATATACCATAGTGTAGATTGTAGTGGGGTTACCACAAAAATTTGGTATAACCAATCAATATCTCCAAACTAATTTGATTTACATAATAATTAACACAAATACTGAATTAAATGCATACAAAAATAATAGCATTATTTAAAACAATCTCATTATATAAACCGTTACAACTACTAAATCAAATGTTAATATATTTTTTGTTGTACAACATTTAGATTGAATTAGAACGGATCATTTTATATATACTACCCAAATTTCTACTACTAGGTTAACACAAATGGGTTATAAGTGTTAATTTATATGATATTAATCTCCCTACCAATCTCATTATAATAGTACTAAATATTACTAACC
This sequence comes from Pueraria montana var. lobata, assembly GCA_026413185.1. Lineage (NCBI taxonomy): Eukaryota > Viridiplantae > Streptophyta > Magnoliopsida > Fabales > Fabaceae > Pueraria > Pueraria montana. Next base: position 47,153,654 of record CM048656.1, read on the forward strand.
CACTATGATTGATGGGTGGTTTGGATAAGATATATGGATCTTAAGCTCAAAGCACATTATCATCATTTAAAAATAATTAAATCACCAAACCACATACAATCACTAAATAAAAGATATCAAATGAAATTATTGCATAAAACTAATGTAGTGTGTCAAAGGTCAAATACAATATCAAAGTCCAAGCAAAATATCTTTTTACTATTATAGATGAGAACCAAATTGAGAAGACTTAGAAGGTTGATGACCAAAAATTGGTTATGTTGACTGCAAACCAAAACAAATTAAAAAAAGTATCTTATTTTCAACATATATTAATGTATTTGTGTATGTCTGTACACACGTGTAAATTTGATTTTTCCATTAAATATAATTAATGACTTTGTTTGCTAGGTTTTATGGATTTTATTAAAGTTTTAAGTAAATTTTATAAAAAAAATATAATTATTTTTTTTTATCATATCCATTAGTATATAGTGCATCACATACCAAATATATAAGAGTTTAATGGTTATACACTGACAGTGTAAAATAGTTTTACACTGTCATTCAATCACAACTCATCGTTGGTATGACTTTTAAAATAATTTTTTAAAAGTCAACAAACTTATCAACATGATGGGATGTGATTGGATGACAGTGCAAAATTATTTTACACTCTCAGTGCATAGTCATTTTTTCTCAATATATAATATCAAATATATAATAGTGTTATCGGCCTATAGCAATATTATATCTTATAAAGTATTATATCAAACATTTCATAAGCATAATACTAACGTTATATCACATCTTATTCTATAGGACATTATCCTAGAATGCTTTCCAAATAGACTGTTAGGTAACGTCACTATCTGATTGATATGTATGGAAAATGAACAACCTTGAGGAACTATATCCCAATTACATACTTACAATTTTTTTATGAGCACAACGTAGATATATATAATAAGATGTGATATCAATTGATGTACTGGAACACACTAGATTTTGTTTATAAGTATGCACTTTATTTGTTGAAAATTAAAGGCTACATAATAATATTTGTTTAGTTTTAATTGTAAAAATAGTCATGATGAGATAAGATAAAAAAGATGAGGAAAAAGTTTTAAATTTTGTAACCTAATAAATCACGAGACAATTTAATATCTCACGGTCACACGCAAATGCATTTAAAGTTAGAAAATATATTTAAGGTTAAATTAGTTTTTTGTCATCTAATTTATTTTTTAGGTTCGATTTGGTCCTCTAGTTTTTTTCGGATTTAATTTGGTCTTCTAATTTTTAAAATTGATTCAATTTAGTCCTGTCATCTAATTAAACTAACGGTATTAGGAACATTCTAACATCATTGCACTTTGTGGCGGTTTAAAACCGTCACTAAATGCACATTTCTTTAACACCGTTAACCCAATTTAGACGGTATGACCAAATTGAACAAATTTTAAAAATTAGATGACTAAATTGAATCCAAAAAAAATTAGAGAACCAAATTGAACATAAAAAAATAAACTAGAGGAAAAAAAAATTAATTTAACCTATATTTAACACTTTCTTTGTTTTCCTATAGTCACCTTCCAAAAATAGTCATGAGAGATAAAATAAAATAGATGAGGAAAAAATTTAAAATTTTGTAACCCAATAAATCACGAGACAATTTAATTTATCCCACACGCAAATGCATTTAAAGTTAGAAAATATTTAACAGTCTTTGTTTTCCTATAGTCTCCTTCCTCAATTCTCCTTTCAAACTTTTTCCATCCTTTTTTTTTTTACTGCACCATCCTTTCTTTCTCTTATCTTCTTCAAAAATTATCTCTGCTGTCCATCAACCACTAAACGACAAATAATAAAAGTTGTGTAATTTTTATTAGTGGTTTTTGTTCATAGTATCTTTTAATATGCATAAAAAACGCCTTGAGTGAAACAGTTTAAATTATATATGTATGCATAAAAAATTAAAAATTAGACATTAACTGACAGCGAAGTTTTAGATATCAACTAGAAGTATCGATGAACATGTTTTTTTTGTGACGAATATCGATGAACAATGTTCAGCAAAAAATAAAAATAAAAATAATATCGATGAATATGTTTTGAGTTGATTCTTGTTCATGAACTTAATTTGGTAAGTCATTTATTCAGGTTTACGGGGTGTTAGTATCTAAACTTTTTTTAAATTCAATTTTTAATCTTTAAAACCCCATTAAATAAATAAAAATAATGGGGTTCAAACTTTTTGTTCAAAGACTAAAAACGAAAGTTTTTAAAAAATTTAAAAACCTTAACTAGTTAAATTTTATTTAAAAATTAAAAATTTTGACGGAAAAAAGTTGAAGGACCTTGACTAGTTACACATAAGAGAGAAAGATACTTATTAAACCTAACATTTTTTTATAAGCTAAATTTTATTCAGAAACTTTTTTTTTTGTGAAATAAATTTCATTCAGGAACAAAGTATAAAGAGTACTTTAATCCGAATTTAAAAGTCATACATGACCATTTCAAAGGATAAAAAAGAAATTTAAATTGCAAAACCAATATACTAATTAATCAGAAAAATAAAATTAAACATTACTCATCTTAATTTTAAACCATATCCACATTCCATCCTTTATCATGCAATACTTTCTTTTCAATTTGTCAATCCTCTTTCACGAAATTAGCATGTCCACAGCTAAATGTTAAGATAGTCGAACAATGAACAAGTTAATCGGGAGACAATAATAGACATATATTTGTAAATTACCCTACAGTTAAAGAAAAACAGTGAAATGTGTTTTTGAAATTAATTAATTATTGTTCCTCCCAAAGTGAAATCTATCCTATGATCCTATCCTATCTATCTTTTCAAAGTCAATGGCCCAGCCATTATATGAGAGGAGATTGAAACAAAAGAGCCACCACATCCTTGTCAACTCTTCCCTCACCCTTTTCTAATAATATTTAATATGCTTTTCACTTCCATCTCAGGCCACTTGCCATGTGAAGAAAAACCAAAAGTAGAAAAACCAATCACATTTTAGGAATCTTGGGCCAAAATCGAGATGGACCAATAATACACAAGAGTGCCCCATCCATAGATCTTTTCACTGTCCCTTCCCTGCCCCTCCTCAACCCTTTACATACATGGTTGCTATTTGTGAATTGTGATGGTCACACACACACAAAAAAAGAAGAAGTAAGAAGAGCCATAATAATATATTTTTTAATATAGTTTTAATTATTAATTAAAATTTATTAAAATTATGAGTGAAACTCGTTAAACAAGAAATAAGATTCATAAATTTTTATAATTTTTAATAAATTCAAACTAATAATAAAAAATATATTAAAAACATGTTAAAAAAACTGTATTATTAACCTTTCTCAAAAAAGCAGTTAACAAAAATGGTGGGCACAAGTAAAAGTCTTGCACCCTCTGATCCCAATCTGAAAATCCCAAATTGTCTAGTGTCATGGGAGGAAGAGTTTGGAAGCAAAGGGTGTAGGACCCTTATTACAGATTGGCAATCATGATCATGCACCATCACCTTCTTGGTACCCATAATTGAATGCAAAAGGGTTTGGAATTGGGTTGGCCTCTAAAGCACACTGGACTGGTCTGTAACAAAGAGAGTGAGGTGTCTACTAGAATGTTTTAGATTTAGTGACTTACACGTAAGGAAAGGGGAGGCAACCCTAGCTAATTGGGGAACAGCAATGCATGAACTTGTACTAATTCATCTAAAGGGATTTTGGAATAAGGGAAAAAAAAAAACACTTTATGTATGTGAATTGTGAAAAGCACATACAAGGTCATAGTCTCGACAGCTTAGTATGGTTTGTGGTGTGGTAAGCACTAATGAATTTGATTCCCTAGATCTTGATCATGGATAGGATATTTAGAGATAATAGAGAAGATAGAGTATGATAGATTTTTCAATAGCTAGATACATGCATGCCTGTCGGGTAGAACATTAAATGAGTTTTGTTTCTATTTTTACTATTTGTCATAATTAAGATCATGTTTTTCCTAATTTATATATTTTTAATTGTTCTTTCACATAAGGAAAAAATAAAGTTGAGAATTTGATTTGTTGTGAAAATAAGGGTAATGGGAATTGAATTTTAGACTTCTTAATTATTGAGATATTTGTACGAAGACACATGTAAATGACCAAGAGACCAACGATACGACATGAGCATATAATTTGATCCCTAAAAAAATAGATATAAAAAAGAAAAAAAGAATGCACATAGAATTTCCCTTTCAAGAGTTCGGATAGTAAATGTTCAAGAACTAGAGTCCATTACCATTCAGCATATGCCAAAAGTCGTAGGCTTAAATTTCAGCCTAGTGGGGGGAAGCAGGCAGCGTGGGACACATTTCATGAATCATATGAGAACTGGCTTGAAGTTATTACATTTAAGTTTGAAGTTTTAGTTAAGAAGATTTCAATGGGAGAACACACTAGTACCATTAATTTGTAAAACCAAATTATAAATGGTTTTCTGTAATCATGTGGTTTCTTCTCCTTCTCCTTCTTTTTTTTCTTTTTCTTTCATATGTGGTTTTCTTATCTTTAGAAACTTAAAACTTTTACCAACTTACAATAATTACTTACTGTTGCCAACGAGATATTTATTTTTCAAAATATTTACTAAAAGTTGTCATCTTTTTGTTCCCATATGAAATTTGCAAGCAAGAGAAGTGTTAGCAATATGCTTTCTAACACATTTATTTTAAAACACTCTTTCGCTTTTGATTAAATTGAAAACTACAAAAATTATGAGTGTGACTCGTTAAATAAGAAGTGAAATCAATAAAATTTTATAATTTCTAATATATTTAATAGAGAGTATATTTAAAAGGATGTGTTAGAAGAATCTTGTATAAACTATTACCTAAATTTTCAATCACTAAGCCGACTCTAATACGTGTAATATTGATATCCAGAATCTTTGCTTTGTTCATGTTGTTGTCATGGTACAGGGATCGTGATACAATTTGGTACGTGATACAGGTACATCATGCATGTGGTATGAGCTTTTTTTCCCCAATATGCAGTACGAGGGTATTCTTGGCTACTTTTCCCCTCTACGTACTAAACGATAAAGTCTTTGTTAGAATTGTTCAAAAATTTATAAATCATATCGATTTATTTTTATAGGTTAAAATAATTGTTCAAAAATAAAGAATACTCTAACCCATATAATTTGACAAAATACAACGTTAATAACATTGATGAATACTCTATTGAGTACCCTCAGCACAGTTGCCATGAACCAGGTAGGCATAAAAATAAAGAATACTCTAACCCATATAATTTGGAATAACTTTATAATGATCATAAACATAATAATTTAATGATTTTAATTGTTACACTAGCTCTTTGTCAAGAATCTTAAATATTCACAACTTTAAATAACTTCTTTGACATTTAGATATGAAAAACCAAATGTATTGGATTTTGTAATATGAAAAACTTGTAAGATTTAATGTGTATGTGAGAGGCATGTGACTAAATTGTAAATAGATCATGGACTTAAGTGAAGCGGTTTCTAAAGATAAATTTGATGGGAGTAATGGTTTTAAAAGGGATCATTACCCACTAACGTGAAACAATGTCCCCTTCTTGGCATTAAAGTATTCCTTCAATCCTAACTATCATAAGAGTAGAAGGAAGAGTCAAGGAAGCAAAATCTTGATTTCCTCTTCTTTCAAGAAAATCAAAGCACATCGGGTTTTGTAGAAGTGGAGAAAGGTACGCATTGTTTTTATTAATTGTAAAAATCGTATGTTTGTAAGATCCTATATAGTTTTCTATTATTGAGATCCCTAGAAAACTAAAAACTTACATATGGTATTAGAGTATATGTTGTGAAATTATATGATTCATTCTCCGTTAATGATATTTTTTTTCCAAATTGTATAAACCCTAATTTTAAAATTAGGAATTATTGATTATTTTTAGCTGCAAGTATAGATCTTTATTGTATCGCGTATGCATCAATAATTAATTTTCGAATAGCCGAAGTCCCACTTTGTATCGAAATCGGAATTTTACAAAATTGTATGTGCAGTCGCTTGATTGGTATGGATTTATGAACATCTACGTGAATTGTTTAAGAATGAAAAGGCTTTAAGCCACAGCCCTACTTTCCAATTGCTTTGAATCCTCTGCACATTTTTTTTTCTTTTTCTTTTGGAATGGTTTTCGAAACTGGAGAAAGAGAAAGGAAAGTGTTGTACTTATACTTCATAGAAAGGATTTTATATATTTTAATCTTACATTGAACGTGATTGGAAAAGGGCTTATTTTTATTTGTTATTATAATATGAGTGGTATGTGTCCTGGAACGTTATAAGCAAGAATGGCTATGATTTTTTTTTTTTTTTTTTTATATATAACAAATGGCTATGAATTGTTGACAGCAATAAGTATGTGCAAGCTGTACTTGTCTGGAATTAAGGGCTCGTTTGGTATGATAGATTTGTTAGTCACCAAAGTGGTCAAATCTTTAAGTTTATTTAATTCCAAATTAATAATATTTTTTTTTCAATTACCCATAGAATAATGGATGCTGAAATATAGAATTATTGGTTTGTAAGTACATCGAAATTAATTATTGTAAGGAATTTATGGATCGCACAAAGGTTGATTAGTTGTCCTTATAATTAATTAATATAATTGTGGGTGATTTGTATGTATCATTAGTTTTATTTATATACCCAAAGGTAGTAGATAATTCTAATTGGTGCATATTTAATTGCCAATAATGTTATAATTTTATCAACATCATTATGTTGTATGTTGTGTGTTGGTGTATCACCCAAAGGAGAGCATTGTAACACCCTAAAAGGGTACTACCATCTAACGTACATTTTAGTCATCAACATGGATAATATAAACATATATGATATCATTACTCAAGAATATAACTGTTCAAGGGTCTACATCATTCTTAAGTAATTACATCATATACATAAAAGGTAACCCCCATACATGGGATCCTACGCCAAAAGAATACATAAGGAGTTCTTTTAACAAAAACTAGCCCATAAAGATATTGCTACATAAACATAATATCTTCTAAACCTCTTGTCTCCATACTTCAAGCCTGTTTAATCTGGAACATAAACATTAAACTAATGAGACAGGGTCTCAGTGAGTATTAAAAACATGCATCATAGTATTTCATCCTTCATAAAGGTACTATAAAGTACTATCATATGCTACTTTTACATCTCTATTGACATAATCTTAACATTTACTTTGCATGCTTTAATTTAACTTTCTTTATTCTTTTTCCGTCCTACGACATTTATTGAGCTCAATATATTGAAAGGCGTCCCTTTCCTTTTATGCCATGGCCTCGTATTATTCTCCTCCGGCCCGAGGAGCTATGCCACATCTTCGGAAGGTAGGAAGTGACGGAAGGATCCCGCTTACCTTTTAAATCGGACATTTCTTTTCTTTTGCATGCTTAACTTATAAAGATATTATCACCTTATTTGATCCCCAATGGAATCCCTTATTTCGTTAATTAAACATATCGTTATCCTCATAGATCATGTAAACATACAAAAGTGTATCAAGGAAAATAACTTGGAAAAGATAAAACTCAACATATTGTTCCAGGGGTCAGTCACTTAAGCCAAAAATCCTGCGCTTAAGCCAGCCTGACCCCACCTCGCGCTTAAGCGCCAAAAACTTGCGCTCAAGCGTCAGGGTCCTGCACTTAATCCTGATCCCTGGAGCTTCTCGCTTAAGTGCCAAAACACCTCGCTTAAGCGCCAGGAATCCTCGCTTAAGTGAGAATTACAGAACATGCTTCCAACTCTAGGGGCTCCTCGCTTAAGCGCCATGCAGAGCTCGCTTAAGCGAGAGTCCGTGACTCTGCAGGTCATAGGGGTCGTGATTATGCGTAACCCCTTTACCATAAATGCTACCCAACAACCCAAATCCTCACATTAATGCAATTTAATGATGAATCTCATGCCAAACAAGCAAGAAAACTATGATTTATGCATCTCTCACACTAAACCCAAGGATTGGGGGTTGGACCTCCTCTCCCATGGAGATAAACCTAACCTTCCTTGAATCTCTGCCCAAGCCTCAAATGGAGGGATAGAGAAGGATACATAAACACTCACCAAAGACCTCTGGACTAAGGATGATGAGTGGGGTGTTGTGGATTCCCTAGCTTCTTCCTCCTTCTTCTTCCCTTCCTTTCTCCTTCTTCTCTTTTCTCCTCCTTCTCTCTTCTTTCTCTTTCTAAATTCTGTTTGTGTGTATGTTAAGTGTGGGAGGGAAGGGTTTTGGGTATATATATACATATGGCTAGTATTGGTTTTATGGTTCCTTACTCTATAAGTTACTCTAATGCACACACTACACTAAAATACCGCAAAAAGCTAAATATAAGGATATTAGAAAACAAATAGACATTATCTTATTTTATTATTATGCTCATAATTATTATTATTATTATGATTTATGGGGATGTTAGCTCAATTGGTGTACCAGGAATCCTCGCTTAAGTGAGAATTACAGAACATGCTTCCAACTCTAGGGGCTCCTCGCTTAAGCGCCATGCAGAGCTCGCTTAAGCGAGAGTCCGTGACTCTGCAGGTCATAGGGGTCGTGATTATGCGTAACCCCTTTACCATAAATGCTACCCAACAACCCAAATCCTCACATTAATGCAATTTAATGATGAATCTCATGCCAAACAAGCAAGAAAACTATGATTTATGCATCTCTCACACTAAACCCAAGGATTGGGGGTTGGACCTCCTCTCCCATGGAGATAAACCTAACCTTCCTTGAATCTCTGCCCAAGCCTCAAATGGAGGGATAGAGAAGGATACATAAACACTCACCAAAGACCTCTGGACTAAGGATGATGAGTGGGGTGTTGTGGATTCCCTAGCTTCTTCCTCCTTCTTCTTCCCTTCCTTTCTCCTTCTTCTCTTTTCTCCTCCTTCTCTCTTCTTTCTCTTTCTAAATTCTGTTTGTGTGTATGTTAAGTGTGGGAGGGAAGGGTTTTGGGTATATATATACATATGGCTAGTATTGGTTTTATGGTTCCTTACTCTATAAGTTACTCTAATGCACACACTACACTAAAATACCGCAAAAAGCTAAATATAAGGATATTAGAAAACAAATAGACATTATCTTATTTTATTATTATGCTCATAATTATTATTATTATTATGATTTATGGGGATGTTAGCTCAATTGGTGTACCAGGAATGCATTGACTTAAGACTTAAGCGTGGAGGGTCTTGGGTTCGATTCCTGAGGAGGGCAAAAACCCCGCATCCACGAGGGGGAGTTCATGAGTGCAGTTGTCGGATCAGAGGCGTTGAGGGCCAAGGCCCAAGACACGACCCTCGGGCTGTTACAAAAGGTGCGCCCTTTTTGTAACAGCCCGGGGGTTGTGTCTTGGGCCTTGGCCCTCAACGCCTCTGATCTGGCAACTGCACTCTCAATTGGTGTACCAGGAATGCATTGACTTGAGACTTAAGCGTGGAGGGTCTTGGGTTCGATTCCTGGGGAGGGCAAAAACCTCGCGTTCGCGAGGGGGAGTTCATGAGTGCAGTTGCCGGATCAGAGGCATTGAGGGCCGAGGCCCAAGACACGACCCCCGGGCTATTACAAGCATCAATATACATTGATTGTTGTTTGAATATATTATATGTGTAGCATGTGCTTTATGTCTCAAAACATTTATGTGAAATTTTATTATGCAATATCACTTCCCAACTTACTGAATTCTCATGTTTCGTCTGTGCCATTTTTTAATGGGCTTAACTTCTGTAACTAGAATGAGCAAGTCCAATTTCACCTCAGTGTTTTGGATCTTGATCTTGCTATATTGGAAGAAAAGCCTGTTGTTATTATTGATTCTAGTAGCAATGAAGAGAAAACCCATTATAAAGCTTAGGAAAGACCTAACAGACTTAGCCTAATGTTCATGAGAATGATTGTTGCAAACAACATTAAGACAATTCTCCCTATGACTGAAAGTGCTAAAGAGTTTATGGGGTTAGTGGAAGAACACTCCTAAACAACTAATAAGTCTCTTGTTGGGACATTAATGAGTATGCTAACCACCATGAAGTTTGATAGTTCACGTACTATGCATGAGCATGTCATTGAGATGATAAACGTTGCAACAAGGCTTAAGACCTTGGGAATGGCTGTGAATGAGAACTTCCTTGTACAATTTATTCTTAACTCATTACCGTCTGAGTATGGCCCGTTTCAAATGAGCTATAATACCATGAAAGATAAATGGAATGTGCATGAGTTGAATAGTATGTTGGTTTAGGAGGAAACAAGGCTTAAGAATCAAGGAAGTCATTTAATCCATTATGTAAGCCACCAAGGGAATCAAAGAGTTGGAAAGAAATTTATGAAGAAACATGATAAGGGCAAAGGGCCATTAATGATTAATGAGGCATCTGTGCAAATCCAGAAGAAAGCATCAAAGAGCAATAATTGCCATTTCTGTGGGAAATCTAGACATTTCTAGAAGGATTGCCCAAAACGTAAGGCTTGGTTCGAAAAGAAAGGTGAGCTTAATGTTTTTGTATGTTTCGAATCAAATTTAACTGAAGTTCCCCATAACACATGATGGATTGATTATGGATCTATGACTTATGTTTCTAATACAATGCAGGAATTTCTTACAATCCAAACCATAAGCCCCAATGAGAAGTTCGTCTTCATGGGGAATAGAGTGAAAGCTCCAGTGGAAGCAGTTAGGACTTATTGTTTGATCCTTGACACTGGACATCATTTAGATTTACTAGAAACTCTTTATGTACCTAGTTTATCTAGGAATTTAGTTTCATTATCTAAACTTGATGTTACTAGACACTCTTTTAATTTGGGTCATGGATATTTTAGTTTATTTAAGCACAATCATCTCATTAGTATTGATATTCTTTGTGATGATTTATTTAAATTGAACTTAGATGGTTTGTATGCTGAAATGCTTTTGACTCTGAATCATAATGTTGGCACTTAACATAGTTTAGTAAATAAACGCTCTGCTTTCTTGTGGCATAAATGTTTAGGTCACATTTCTAGAGAAAGAATGGAAAGATTAATAAAGAATGAAAATCTTCTAGATCTAGATTTTGCTGATCTAAATATTTGTGTGGATTGTATTAAAGGAAAAAAAACAAAACACACAAAGAAAGGGGCTACAAGAAGCATTCAACTTCTTGAAATTGTACACACCAACAATTGTGTGCCTTTTGATGTTAATTCTTTTGGAAAGGAAAGGTACTTTATCACCTTCATTGATGACTATTCGCGTTATGATTATGTCTACTTACTACATGAGAAATCTTAAGCGGTGGATGCCTTGGAAATTTATTTGAATGAAGTAAAAAGGCAGTTAGACAGAAATGTGAAAGTTGTCAGGTTTCATAGAGTTGGTGAGTATTACGGAATGTATGATGAAACTGGGCAACACCCAAGTCTATTCGCTAAACTCCTTCAGAAACAAGGTATTTGTGCACAATACAAAATGCTAGGGACACCGCAACAAAATGGTGTGTCAGAAAGGCGTAACAGAACATTAATGGAATAAAACATATACCTCTTCATTTTTTTTTGGATAACTAATGAAATATCCACTGATTGTTCTTGCATCCAATTTCCTTTCTTGTGGATTATAAATCCTTATTTCTGCCTAGCAACCCTAATGGTGTATCGGAAAGGCGTAACAAAACATTAATGGAATAAAACATATACCTCTTTGATTTTTTTTTGGATAACCAATGAAATATCCATTGATTGTTCTTGCATCCAGTTTCCTTTCTTATGGATTATAAATCCTTATTTCTGCCTAGCAACCCTAGACATGCAGGTGTCTTATGCTAGGTGTCCTATTATTCCATAGTTCAAAAGGTGTCTTTGTAACTGCCTTACTAGGAATCCTGTTCAATAAATACATGGTAGTTTTCAATGCATACATCCACAAAGATACGGGTAAATTAGAGTTACTTAACATACTCCTAACCATATCCATAAATGTTCTATTATGCCTTTCTGATACACCATTTTGTTGCGGTGTCCCTGGCATTTTGTATTGGGCACAAATACCATGTTTCTGAAGGAGTTTAGCGAATAGACTTGGGTGCTGCCTAGTTTCATCATACATTCTGTAATACTCACCAACTCTATCAAACCTGACAACTTTCACATTTCTGTCTAACTGCCTTTTTACTTCATTCAAATAAATTTCCAAGGCATCCACCGCTTAAGATTTCTCATGTAGTAAGTAGACATAATCATAACGTGAATAGTCATCAATGAAGGTGATAAAGTACCTTTCCTTTCCAAAAGAATTACAATCAAAAGGCCCACAATTGTTGGTGTGTACAATTTCAAGAAGTTGAGTTCTTCTTGTAGCCCCTTTCTTTGTGTGCTTTATTTGTTTTCCTTTAATACAATCCACACAAATATTTAGATCAGTAAAATCTAGATTTGAAAGAATTTCATTCTTTATTAATCTTTCCATTCTTTCTCTAGAAATATGACCTAAACATTTATGCCATAAGAAAGCAAATGTTCATTTACTAAACCACGTTTAGTGCCAACATTATGATGCAGAGTCAAAACTATTTCAGCATACAAACCATCTAAGTTCAATTTAAATAAACCATCACAAAGAATACCAGTACCAATGAGATGATTGTGCTTAAATAAACTAAAACATCCATTACCAAAATTAAAAGAGTATCCAGTAACATTAAGTTTAAATAATAAAACTAAATTCCTAGATAAACTAGGTACATAAAGAGTTTCCAGTAAATCTGAATGATGTCCAATGTCAAGGATCAAATGATAAGTGTTGACTGCTTCCACTAGAGCTTTCACTCTATTCCCCATGAAGACGAACTTTTCATTTGGGCTTATGTTTTGGATTGTAAGAAATCCCTGCATCGTATTAGAAACATGGGTCATACATCCATAATCAATCCACCATGTGTTATGGGGAACTTCAGTTAAATTTGATTCGAAACATACATAGCATTAAGCTCACCTTTATTTTCAAACCAAGCCTTACGTTTTGGGCAATCCTTCTGGAAATGTCCAAATTTCTCACAGAAATGACAACTATTGCTCTTTGATACTTTCTTCTGGATTTGCACAAATGCCTCATTAATCATTAATGGCCTTTTTCCCTTATAATGTTTCTTCATAAATTTCTTTCCAGCTCCTTGATTCCCTTGGTGGCTTACACAATGGATTGAGTGACTTCTTTGATTCTTAAGCCCTGTTTCCTCCTGAACCAACATGTTATTCAACTCATGCACATTCCATTTGTCTTTCATGGTATTATAGCTCATTTGAAACAGGCCATACTCAGACGATAATGAGTTAAGAATAAATTGTACAAGGAAGTTCTCATTCACAACCATTCTCAAGGTCTTAAGCCTTGCTTCAATTTTTATCATCTCAATGACGTGCTCATGCATAGTATTTTGAACCATCAAACTTCATGGTGGTCAGTTTACTCATTAATGTCCCAACAAGAGACTTATCAATTTTTTGGGAGCGCTCTCCCACTAACCCCATAAATTCTTTAGCACTTTCAGTCTTGAGGAGAGCTGTCTCCGATAGTCATTCTCATGAAGCTAAGTTTATTAGATCTTTCCTAAGCTTTATAATGGATTTTCTCTTCATTGTTACTAGAATCAGTAATAGCAGCTGACTTCTGTTCTAGTATAGCAAAATCAAGAACCAAAACACCGAAGTGAAATAGGACTTGCTCATTCCAGTCAGGGAAGTTAAGCCCATTAAAAAATAGACATAGACAATACATGAGAATTCAGTGAATTGGGAACATGTACTGCATATTAAAATTTCACATAAGCGTTTTGGGACATAAAGCACATGCTACACATATAATATATTCAAACAACAATCAATGCATATTGATGTTGTCCTTTGGGTGATACACCAATACATTGTACAACATAATGATGCTGACAAATAATTTTAACATTATTTGGCAACTAAGCATGCACCAATTAGAATACCTACTACCTTTGGGTATATAAATAAAATTAATAGTACACGCAAATCCCTTACAATTATATTCATTAATTATAAGGACAACTAATCAACCTTTGGGTAATCCATAAATGCCATATAATAATGAATTTCAGTGTACCCATAACAATTATATATTTCAGCATCCATTATTCTATGGGTAATTTAAAAATTATCATTAGTTTGGAATTAAATAAACTTAAAGATTTGGCCACTTTGATGACTAACAAATCTATCATATGCTTAATTCCAAACAAACATACGGCCTACACGTACTTACTATTACTAGCAATTCGTAGCAATATGACTAACATTCTTGCACATCATATCCTACCAGGTCACATACCATTCATATAATTATTGTAATTATTATAATAACAATCAAGAATAAGGCCCTTTTTTTTAGTTTCAAAAAGCATTCCAGACCACATACAGAGGATTCAATAAAATTGGAAAATAAGGGTTTAGCTAAAAAGCCTTTTCATTCGGAATTCTTAAACAATTCACGTATTGGATGTTCATAAATCCATTTACACATATATTATATACATGTTGTCATATCATGATTCAATGACCATATTTCAGAAGAAATATATTTAAGGCCCAATCAAATATCCATACGAATCAAATGTTGTGCACATACAATTTCATAAAATTTCGATTCTGATTCCTATTCAGATTCATTATGAAATACAATTTCGGCAATTCGAAAATCAATTATTTATCCATGCACAATACAATAAATCTCTATACTTGCAGTAGAAAATAATTAATAATTCCTAATTTTAAAATTAGGGTTCATGCATAATTGGGAAAAACAATCATTCATGGAGAATTATACAATTTCACAACACATGCTCTAATACCACATATAAGTTCTAGTTTTCTAAAGATCTCAATAATAGAAAACTAAGCATGATCTTAGAAACATATGATTCTCACAATTAATAGAAAACAATGTGTACATTTCTCCATAGTAAGACTTGTATGGAAATTTCAATGCACTTTGATTTTCTTGATAAATGAAGGAAACAACATTTCGCTTCCTTGACTCTTCCTTCTACTTTCTCTTTTGTGATGGCTAGGGTTGAAAGAATACTTTAATGTCAAGAAGTAGTCATGTTAGTGGGTATTAACCCCTTAAAATCACTACTCCCACCAAGTAGCAGTTATCCTTAGAGACTGCTTCACTTAAGCCCATGATCCATTTACAATTTTGCCCATAATCATTAATTATTTATTTATTAGTCCTTGACAACTCAAATGCCTCTTACATTAGACATTAAATCTTACATATTAAAGAGCCAAAAAGAAAGAAACTTGAGGTTGAAGATTTGGAGTAGATGCCCATCATCTTCTCCATTCTCTGCTCCTACAATTCAACAATTAAAATTTTGAAGGATAAATTACTTTTTTGATTTTTCTATTTGTTTATTTTGTTTAAGTTGATCTTTCTATTATTAAAAAAAATTCATTTTGATCACTAAATTTTTAAAACCGATACAATATTATTATTTTCGTTCAATTAAAATTAATGTCGTTAGCTTTATAATTTCTGGCAATTTTAAAGTGAGGGTGAGGAATTTATGAGCAGAAGAAAAGAGAATGCGAACGAGAGAGTCAATCGTAGGGGTGAGAATAGAAAAAAATGTTGTGAGAATAACATAATCCTTAAAAGAGACTTAGGTAGTGTTTATATAGCAAATATGATAAATATTTTCCAAACAAAACATAATTAAATTTCTCAAATCATTGTAATTCTCTTTGCTATTTTAGGCTAAGCACAAATTAGAGAAATTATAGGACCGCTTGAAAGCTCATATGCTTAATGTTTCACCTTATCCACCAAAAGAAAATAGAAGTCAAATTTACATAAATTTGAAGAAGTATTGTAGCTGGAGCAAAGATCCATACCCTAATAATATTCAAATCATCATACCTAATCAAACATAAACCAATAAGGAGTTTAATGTCAATAAAAATCCAAAATATAAGCCTAGCAGACATCAATTATAAAACTATTAATATGAAACTATAAACATAATCAACTTATAAATTATAAATGTGTCTGGTCGTAGCTCATCTAAATATCATCATGTTCTCCTTTATTGTGGCATTCCTAGTAACTTCTTCACAAAATTCATCATTTGCCATTCCTAGAACTCCAAAAAAACTTTTCATATTGTTGGTTTTTAGAAAACTTTAAAGTCAAGTTAATTTCCTGCTGTTTAGTTAATCCTAATTTTTTAACCTCTTAAACCAAATATTTTTTGTAAGCATTCGGTTGTGAAAGATTTGTCAATTTGACTGCAACCTTTCCAAAATTAGTCATCACCACATCCATTTTGTTGTCAAAGCTTTCAATAAATCTAGTTGTTAATTAAGCAATGCATTGGTATTTAGGAGGTGGCTCAATAGAAGCATGTTTGTTCCTTATTGAAGAATTTCCATTAGATAGAGGAGAATTATCATGTTGTGGCCAATCTTCATCATCAACTTGATTCTCACCAATTTCATTTTTCACTACACCTGCAACACTCTCAGCCCCATGACCATTTGCACAATCTTTGCCAAATATACCTTGCAACCTTTCAAATTCTTTAAATTCTTTATTGAGATGATTGCCAACTTTGGGATGCTTTTGCAAGTTAGGGAAAAAAATAGAAAACAGTTACCATGTATATGAAAATATTGATAAGAGATCAATGCACTTAAAGTAGAAAGTTAAATACCTCCAAATACTCAAATAAGACTTGTCTTCTATCATAAGTGACACATTTTCTTGTGTCATCCATCCAAACCCACTAGTATTCATCATGTCAACAACATCATTAAGCTTTGTTGATCACATTTTCATCTTGGTAACAACTTGTTTGACATTTATAACAATTCCATGAATCTTATCTTTCATCCTCTTACAAACTTCCTCATAAGTGTCAAGCTTGAATGTCCTATTCTTTATTTTGTTGTTAGCCACCACCATCTCCTCTAGTATAATGAGCAAAGTTTCTTCCTCAAATTCAGTTCAATTACATCTAACTCTTGTGTTACTCATTGGTTGTTGACTATTATTTCCACCTTCATTTTCCATCACTAAAGACTATATAACATTGAAAGATTATACAAATAAACAATTTAAAAAAGTACAATAAGCTTAAATAATACATAAGTCAACAAAATTCAATGAAATAAAAGTACATACTTCATTATACCATAAATAAAATAAAATCCAAACAATTACAATTCAAATTTCATTACATATACAAATTATAATTAAACTACTTTCTCTCTAATTTCTACATCTATTCCTCCAATCCATAAACATTTCTTGTGCAAGTGCATCTCTCATTTGAGTCCATTCATTGCTAGGCTCAACAGTTCCAACTTCATTGATTGGCTCTTCACCTACATGTACCTCATCTTCTGCAAATGGAGTAAATTCTTCTAGATCCAATTCCATGTTCAAACGAATAAAGTTATGCAATAAACAACAAGCAAGGATCATTCAACATTGAGTTCTAATGGGATAAAATCATGGGCTTCTTAATATAACCCATCATTTCTTTAAGAGGCAAAAATATCTCTTTATTACATTTCTTGCTTAAGCATGTCTATAATTAAATATCTTTTCACGATCTTTAGGTGCACGTTGACTAGTGTTTCGCTATTGCAAATGATATTGTTTACATCTATATGGGGCAAGAAAGCCTTCTCCATTAGTAGGGGTGCTCAAATTAATTGGTTATAAAAACACTTAATCATAATTGTACATAACTAGTTATAAAATCATTGTTCTTAAAATCGAATCAGACCGGCCGGTTCAACCGGTCTAACCAGGAACCGGACTGATAGCCGGTCCAGAACACCCATAAAACCGTTTAATAAAAAAACCGGTAGCTAACCGGTAAAACTGGCCTAAAACCGGTGAAACTGTTGAAAACCGGTGGGTCTTCGGGTTTGAGCGGTTACAAAAATCTTAACACACGCATGGTAGCTTGTCCTTTTTATAATACCAGTAGCTTACGACATTGACTGGAGTACCCGATGTGGGACTTCAGGTACATTGAGTGAATGTAAATTTTTACTTTCGAGAATACATTGTCGATGTGGGACTTCAAGTATACTGAGTGAATGCAATTTTTTACTTTCGAAAATATACTGTTGATGTGGGACTTTTTTTCTACTGAGTGAGTGCAAATTTTTGCTTTGAAGGATATTACATTCGATGTGGGATTTCACTATTACTGAGTACAAATTTTTGCTTTGAGAATGTAATCATTCTCCATCAATGTGGGATTTTAAGTACGTATATTTGCTTTTTGGACATTACTTTCAAAATTGAGATTTAATTCAACTTAACCACATATGCACGGTGTGAATTTTCCGATTCAGAACGAGCCTCCCTGCAAGTCTCCCTCCTTGCATTGCATATGCATACCTTTTAATAATAATAATAATAATAATAATAATAATAATAATAATATATAAAAGTTTTATATAATTTGAAAGTTCTCTATATGCTACGACTTTAATTAAAAGTTACGCATAGTATTTAGTTTTTTTTTTGTAGTTTTCAATTTTAAGAACTTATAAATAGTATTTAGTTTTTAATTTTTAGTATTGTGAAGTTATGGTTTATGTTTTTTTATTCCTACATTATATATTTTTATTAAATTATTATTTTATGTATACCGGTTCGACCACGATTCAATCACGGTTCAACCATTGAACCTTAAACCAGTACCTTGACCGGTTCAATGACCGGTCCGATTTTAAAAACATTGTATAAAATATCTAGTTAGCTAAAATTAGTTATGAAACTATAATTGTTTTATTGATTAAGTTAAAATTTGGTTATTTGGTTTTCTTAACTAGTTAAAAATAGTTAAATTATATTTGATAACTGGTTATAATAAAAGTTAATTTCATAACTGGTTATAACCGGTTATAATAAAAGTTTATAACTGGGTGCTCCAGCAAAGCAATGATGTTGTGCCTATTCTTGGTGAGTGACAAAATATATTTTCCTATTTTAATTATATAAGTGTTAAATTATATTAATTAGTATCCTTAATGTGTATATGGAATATATTTTTTGTTCTTTTTCCCAATCTGGACAACCTACTATATATGCACTACATATATTTGTAACTTCACATGTGCTTACATTACATATGCTTTTCTTATAGGGTACGTAGTCATGGATTTAATATGTTTTTCTTTAAGATAAAATTTATGTCTGCTTCTTTGGTTTGGGGGAGAAAGAGTGAGATTGATTCAGAAGGGTTCTTCTGGAGTTCTGTTTTGTGATAAAGTTCAGAGGGAATGGAGTAAGTATATAATACTATATATAACAGACATGCGATGTGTTGTGTTGTCATAAGCTTGACGGGTTAAGTGAAATTTAGTATGTTTTTCTTACATTACATATTGTTAATAAAAATATATCCACTTCAAATTTGGAGATAATATCTATGTCTACATTTGGTTTGTGAAATTCTCCCCAACATTCATAATAATACTAATGTCAACTCTGTTGGGAGCCCTCTATGGTCAGAAAAAGATGGGAAAATTTTTCGCGATTTGGAAATGGTATCATTTAAATTTTTGTGAATAAGGAACTTCCTGTCTTAAAAGAATAGTTGGTGGTTTACTTTTGGACGCATAGGAATATGAGTAATATAAATAGTAGAATATTTGCAGTAATTCAAATATCTATGGTACCTAATAAACTATATATATATATATATATATATATATATATATATATATATATATATATATAAGAGGGGAATATGGTAGAAAGGAATTCAAGTACATAGTTTTTCCTTACTGCAGGTACTAAGAGCATCAACCAGAAAAGTCTAGGATATACAAGTTGTTCCAAAAAGAAAGGTTAGGGTACCCGCTATATCAAGTCACAAATATATACATCAAGGTAGGGAATGAGTTTGGACTATCCAGGCTCCCACAGATAGACTATATATAACAAAACATAAACACAAAACATAAACATATAAACAACACACATCCCTCAGTGGCTATGTCTAGCATACATCTACACCACTAGTGTGGCCCTCCTGTGATCCTTCTTACCTGTTCACTGCTTAGAACCAAGCAAAACCAAGAAACACAAACAAGGAGGAGTGAGGTTTTGTAGTAAAGTACGATAGAGGCGGGAGAGTAAACACACATATAACACATACGTTCATTAACACATACACACATATTGAATGATATATCCTTACTATATGATTGGCAAAAGCATTTAAGTATATCTCAGACAAGTATATTAAAAATTACTATCAAGCATAATCGTGACCTTCAAACACAGGTAACCACACATACACAAGTCTTCACACAAATCTAAACTCACTGTAGATCACATATATCAACAATCACATAACTCACAAGATTAGTTGTCCTATATGAATGTGGTGCATGATTCCTATGTTAGTCATTACTATTCTTTCATTAATGATGTCATGCAAGGGGTACCCAAGTAGTATTTATATGGTGCCCTTGGCACTAAGCCGTGGAATAACCCAGAACTCGGAGTGACACTAAGCCTAGGATATCACCAAGTCTGGGGTGGCACTAAGCCTAGGAGTGGCACTAAGCCTGGGATGCCATGATGCGTGATTTCTTTCAATATCTTTCTCTTGATATTAAAGATGAGATGGATGGAATAAATTTTCATGAAGACAGTTGCCCATCATTTGTAAACCTTTCCGTTCTCTCTTCACAAGCATTTTCTCACCCATAAGACCAAATCATAAGCCTTCAATAGAAAAAGAAAAGAATAAGTAATGTTTATAGCTAGTAAAACATTAAGTATGATTTTTTTTAAAAGCAAAGGAATTATGAGTTAAAGTACATGATAATATGCTTATATAGATCTAAATATAGTTGTAGGTAAGTGGTATTGAAGGAACATAGTATAAGTTACTAAAACCAAAAGCTGCACATAAAAATAAAACATACATTAGCTTGAAAATAATTAAGGCTAATAAGAAAAGCAGTTTGGGTGAGAAAAATCTCAAAAATAGAAAACTCCTTGTTTGGTGTTAGAAATTTACAGAGAACTTCTCATCAAATGATCAATAAAGCACTGCTATTTTTTCTATAATTTTGCAACTGCCACAGCTGCCTCAAATCAAGTCCCATTTCACAGCCAAGAAAAACAAACTGCAGAATTTTATTCCATCTCCATGCTTATCTTACCAAATTCATAATTAATTCTCTAAAAATGAAAATTCAGTGATTCCAAATTCTATAGAACCCTTGTCAAGTCTATTTCCTACTGAAAATACATATCAATCACCAATCCATGCCAAAAAGTGCAGTTTATTATTTTTATCTTGCAGCCACACAACATCACCATCAACAGAACAGGTTGCAGTGTAAAAATCACTGAAAATGGTACAAAATTTGAAATAACATGGGATTGATGGAATTGCGAAGAGGACACACAAATCTACAACACTACCAAAATTTATTTAAAACGAAGATCTGTGGCAAACACAATGCAGACCGTAACACAGGACTGGTGCTGTCTCACAATTCCAGAATATAAAATCAATTGATTTAAGTCATTCCTTCACTTCTAAAATTCCTTCCTATTACTTGGATATCAAAAGTATAATTTAATTTGTTTCCAAAACACCTAAGGACAGTAATGAAATCCAGGATTCAAACTTTACATCTCTTGCACACTTCATATGCAAACAAATTCACAAGACACCTCACATGTTCATGCCTAAAAATCTAAATTTCCACATTATATACTAGTGATTAACGTATAACTTCATCAATTCATTAAGACACTTATACAACAACTATCACCTCAAACACCAAGCAAGTTCTTGTTTTAAAAAAAAAATTCAGAAACTCAAAATTCACATGTACTACTCAAACACCAATCACATTTTCACACACATCCACCTTTAGCACCACAAGATTAATTCACTTAGAGCAGCAATAAGCCATAATTAATTTAAGCATATAAACATCTCCTAAATACCATTCACAACTCACCATTCACAATTTAATCATACAATTGAATTCTCTCACAACAAATATAATTAATACTTGATTAAGCGAAATTCTCTTAATTGGAAACAATAAGAACAATTTAAATCATAAAAGGACATATAGCTTAAGTCATAGTAATTACACGCACAAATCTCAATTATCACAGTTCACATAATGGAAGCATAACAAGTCATAAAACTCAAGATAAAAGTTTATTTATAAATCATTCCCATACTCACTTAGTCATTCATAATTCACTCGGTTAAAACTTTTAAACTAATAAAGGTATTATAAAACAGAATTTACAAGATAGTCTGGCTATGCACATCGATCACAATAATCACAAAATATATATAATTATCACATGACATAATATAAAAACTGCTCCTTGAGCAATTCAATCAATTGCTTTGAGCAGGGGTTTGCTGGATAGTAAGAGAACAACATCGTTCACTCGACATCATAATTAATTACTATGTATAACAATCGCTGCGGATATACGTGCCTTACGACGAGTCATAATTTGACTCTTCGGCACTAAAACCCCAAAAGCATCAAGAGTGGAGAACTTCTAACTCTCTCCGTACACCAAAACGTATAGTACCCCTCACTCCCCCCTACCGAAGGATTTGCCGGGAATTTCTGAGAGTACTCTGAGACGTTATCCCTTGCACATTGAACTTTAACCCTTGATCGTTGTAAATCACTTTACGGAGAGCAAATTGACAATTGGAAATTGTCAAATTAAAGAGCACAATGAGAATTAATTTTTCAAGGGAGGAATTTGAATATACCAAATTATTTTGAAATTGAGGATGTGCTTGTAACCTTGAAGGGGGTTCACACTTGAATTTGCAAATGTGAGGCCTTGCCAATTTTCTACATGCAAAAAGGAAAAATTGATGCTTTTGGTGGTCGAACATGGTTAGGCCGAGAGAGACAAGAACACTATGGGAAGGAAGGTGACGTTGAGTTTGGGTTCGTGTCGGAATGCTTGATTATTTTGGATGATAGGTGGCAAGGATTATGTGTGTACGTGTTAATTGCTGGAGTAATAAGGTGTTGTTGAATTGTGTTATGCTTGCTTAATTAAAACAAATAAATGAATAAATATTTACTAACGAATGTGAGATGTTGGTGAGTGGCGTGAGATATGCTAGCACTTGCTATTAGAAGGCTTGTGAGGAAAATTAAGTGGCAAAGATGTTTTTGTGATCCATGGAGTTATAAGGATTTTGGCTTATTATTTTGATGAGGAAAAAGAATTAGATGGTGTGAAGGTTTCACGTCAGGGAGACATAAGGTGGTTTAAAAATAAATAAATAATTAATTAAAAAATGAAATTTGATTAACAAATTTAGGAATAGTAAAAATTGGTATATAGATTTAATTGAATAAAAGAGTAGGATATAATTTTAAGATATAATGGTATGATTACAAATTAAATTTAGACACAAAGTGATGTGATTCCCTTATGCCATAAATCATCACAGGACCTTTCTAGGTTGAAAATCACGAAACTGGACCAGAATTGACGTTCTGTTAAGAAAAACCTGTATCTCGCGCTACAGAACTCGGAATCGAGTGTTTCCAAAACTAGGAGAAAGGTGACATCCTGAAATTTAATTTTGGCTCAAGAAACACCTAAAAAGGATATATATAACGTGAGATACGATCCAGAGATAATATGACAGAAATCAGGATGCGAAATTGCGAAAACAATAAGAGAGAAGATGAAATTAGGCGCCACAATCAGTGATTGATAAGCCTAAAACTTTGAACGCCACAAGGAAGAGCTTCCTTGATAAGTTCTGGATGATTCTTTCAAGAACCCTAGAGAACAAAGTCTCACAAGCCAAAATGCTCAAATTCTGATCTGTGTTTTCAAATGTTGTTTGGACATCTTTTTATGTGGTAACAACCTTTACCACTAGGTTTATTAACCCAAACAGCCCAACAAACAAAAACCACTAAAAAAATAAAGGGAAAGTGGGCTTAAGTGTGCTAAAAGAGCAGCCCACCTAAAATCTGATTACAACCTTTATTTAGCTTAAGAAATGGGCCAAAAGTGGACTAAACAAACAAAAACAAATGCAGCCTTCTCTAGTAATTATGGTCTTCATTCTGAATGCAACAAATTATTTGGGCTCCTTCACATCACATTTTGGGCCTTCAATTTTGGAGCCTCCCTTGATCAAATTTGCCACCACTTGATTTAGAGCTTCTTTGGCTTTCTTAGCTCTTGCTCTTGTCATTGGTCCTCCTAATCCTTGGATGCCATCCATGCTGCCATCCATCACACCTTCTCCTTTGTCCTCATCATTCCCTCCTTCTTGGGTTGAATTTGTCCTCAAATTGGATTCTTCATCACCTACATCAAAGAGAGACAAATCAGAAACATTAAAGGTAGCACTAACTCCATACTCACCAGGAAGATCTATTTTGTAGGCATTATCATTAATCTTGGACAACACTTGGAATGGACCATCTCCTCTAGGTTGAAGCTTAGATTTCCTTTGAGAAGGAAACCTCTCCTTTCTCATATGCACCCAAACCCAATCACCCGGTTCAAAGACCACCTTCTTTCTTCCCTTATTTGCTTGTTTGGCATAGCTTTCCATTTTCTTTTCAATTTGAGCTTTTACCTGCTCATGCAACTTCCTCGCATAATCTGCCTTAGCCTGTGCATCTTTATGCTTAAAAACAGAAATGTTAGGCATAGGTAGTAAATCAAGAGGAGTTAAAGGGTTAAATCCATACACTATTTCACATGGAGAATAATTAGTAGTACTATGGACAGCCCTATTGTAAGCAAACTCTACATGAGGCAAACATTCCTCCCATGACTTGATTTTTTTTTTATGACAGCTCTGAGAAGAGTAGAAAGAGTCCTATTAACTACCTCAGTTTGCCCATCAGTTTGGGGGTGACAAGTGGTTGAGAAAAGAAGTTTAGTACCAATCTTACCCCAAAGTGTTCTCCAAAAGTGACTTAGGAACTTGGTGTCCCTATCACTCACAATGCTCCTAGGTAAGCCATGAAGCCTAACCACCTCCTTGAAAAACAAATCAGCCACATGATAAGCATCATCTACCTTCTTACAAGGTATGAAATGAGCCATCTTAGAGAACCTGTCCACCACCACAAAGATGGAATCCTTGCCATTCCTTGTCCGAGGCAGCCCTAAAACAAAGTCCATAGACAAGTCAATCCAAGGAGAATCAGGAATAGGCAAAGGAGAATAAAGTCCATGAGGCATTACCTTAGACTTAGACTTCTTACAAACAATGCATTGTTCACAAAACCTATGCACATCATGTTTCATGTGTGGCCAATAGAAATGTTCTTGCAACATATCTAAACTCTTTTGTACCCCCAAAATGTCCCATTAAACCCCCTTCATGTGCCTCTTTCACAAGCAGTTCTCTTATGGATCATTTTGGCACACATAACCTTTTCTCTTTAAACAAATAATCATCATGCCTAAAGTATCCTTTTTGAGCAGTATGCACACATGCAGAATATTTAGAAGAGAAATCTGGATCATGTTCATACAATTCCTTAATATGCTCAAGACCAAATAGCTTAGTTTCAAGTGCAGAAAGTAAAGCATACCTTCTTGAAAGTGCATCAGCAACTATGTTGGCCTTACCTTTCTTATGCTTGATCACATATGGGAATTGCTCAAGAAACTCAACCCATTTGGCATGTCTCTTATTCAGCTTGCCTTGTCCCTTTAGATGCTTCAAGGACTCATGATCACTATGAATGACAAATTCTTTGGGCAAAAGGTAATGCTGCCATGTTTGTAAAGCCCTTACCAATGCATACAATTCCTTATCATATGTGGAATAATTGAGAAGACCCCCATTTAGTTTTTCACTAAAATAAGCAATGGGATGTCCCTTTTGCATCAAAACAACCCCTATCCCCACATTGGATGCATCACATTCAATTTCAAAAGATTTGGCAAAATTAGGCAATGTAAGAATAGGTGCATGAGTCAATATATCTTTGAGTGCAGTGAATGCATGCTCTTGTTTCTCCCCCCATTTAAATCCCACATTTTTCTTAACAATTTCATTAAGAGGTGCAACCAAAGTGCTAAAGTCCTTAACAAACCTCCTATAGAAACTAGCCAAGCCATGAAAGCTTCTTACCTCACTTACATTTTTGGGGGTTGGCCACTCTTGAATGGCCTTCACTTTCTCTTGATCAACCTGCACTCCTTGTGAGCTAACAACAAAACCAAGAAAAACTACATGGTCCATACAGAACACACATTTTTCCATGTTAGCATACAATTTCTCTAGCCTAAGAGCTTCCATAACACACCTCAAATGCACAAGATGATCATCATATAGAATTTGCTATAAATCAGAATATCATCAAAATAAACCACAACAAACTTTCCTAGAAATTCCCTCAACACATGATTCATTAATCTCATGAAGGTACTAGGAGCATTGGTTAACCCAAAGGGCATAACCAACCATTCGTACAGCCCATATTTAGTTTTAAAAGTTGTTTTCCATTCATCCCCTTCTCTAATTCTAATTTGATGATATCCACTTTTTAGATCAATTTTAGAAAAGACACAAGCACCATGCAATTCATCCAACAAATCATCCAATCTAGGAATGGGATGCCTATACTTTATCGTGATGTTATTGATGGCTCTACAATCTGTGCACATCCTCCAAGTTCCATCTTTCTTAGGCACTAGAATGATCGGAACTGCACATGGACTTAAGCTTGCTTGCACCCACTCCTTTTGCATCAAGTCTTCAACTTGCTTTTGAATCTCCTTGGTCTCTTGGGGATTACTCCTATAGGCTGGCCTATTAGGTAATGAAGCTCCTGGAATGAGATCAATTTGATGTTCTATGTCTCTTAGAGGGGGTAGACCATGAGGCACCTCTTTGGGAAAAACATCTTTAAATTCCTGCAACAAAGAAGAAACCTCATTTGGTAAAGGGTTAGTAGGACCTGCATCTTTTAAAGTACTCTCTTTACTCAAAAGTAAGAGCATTGGCTTTTTCAAATGCATAGCCTTTTTCACCTCTTTTTCTTTTATAAACAGATTTGATTCTTTTTCTTGCTCTTTTCCACTCTTTTTCTTTTCACTCTTTTCTCTCTTTTTCTTGTCACTCTCTTTTTCTTTTCTCTCTTGTTTTCTTTTATCTCTCATTTTATTTTGATCCTCACACACCTCCCTTGGAGATAAAGGTGCAAAAGTAATCTTGCGCTCTTTGTGTGTAAAAGAGAACTTGTTGGAGTATCCGTCATGGTTGGCCTTTTTGTCGAATTTCCAAGGTCTACCAAGAAGTAAGTGGCAAGCCTCCATTGGCACCACATCACACAAAACAGCATCTTCATATTTCCCAATGGAAAATCCCACTTCAACTTGCTTGTTCACGATCATCTCACCATTTTCACTAAGCCATTGTAGTTTGTAAGGCCGTGGATGTGGTTTAGTCTCCAAGTTTAGTTTTGAAACCAACCTTGCACTAGCCACATTAGTGCAGCTCCCGCCATCAAAGATCAAAGAGCACACCTTCCCTTGGATGATGCACCTTGTGTGGAAAATATTTTCCCTTTGGCTTTCATCCAAGTCCTTTGCTTGGCTGCCCAACAACCTCCGCACCATGAATAAATCTCCTTTTGGTATCATTTCCTCATCATACTCTTCTTCATCACTAGGTGGAGTAGAATCTGAAGAAGATTCACTAGTAATCTCCACATTCTCTTTAAGTAGCATGGTCTTCTTGGTTGGACATTCAGAGGCTATGTGACCTCTCCCCAAACACTTGAAACATTTTATGTCACTACTCCTTGTCTTTTTAGGGGCCTCATTGGACTTAAATTGAGTCCTTTGAGGTGCAGCAGTGGAATTGCTTGAAGAAGTACCTCCCTCCTTCTTATTTCTTTCCTTCCAACTTGGAGAATTAAAGTTTGAAGAGCTCCTTCTCATGGTACCTTTTCTCTTGAGTTGTTGTTCTACCTTAGTAGCTTGGTGCACTAAGTCCTCCAACTCCACATAATTTTGCAACTCCACAACATCCGTTATATCACTATTTAGCCCATGTAAGAAACGTGCCATAGTAGCCTCCTGTTCTTCTCTAATATTGGCTCTAATCAAAGACACCTCCATTTCTTTATAATACTCATCTACACTCCTGTGACCTTGTGTGAGCCTTTGAAGCTTGTTGTGAAGGTCTCTATGATAATGAGAAGGAACAAATCTTCTTCTCATTAACCTCTTCATCTCCTCCCAACTATTCACCAAGGGTTCTCCATATCTCTCCCTTTCCTTTTGTAGTTGGTCCCACCAAATGAGAGCATAATCAGTGAACTCCATGGCTGCCACCTTCATCTTCTTATCTTCTGTATAGTTGTGGCATACAAATAATTGCTCAATCTTCATTTCCCACTCCAAATAAGCCTCTGAATCACTTTTCCCTTGGAAAGGTGGTATGTTAAGCTTCACTCTCTCAATTCTATCCTCTCTAGCATCACCAGCTTTATCTCTTCTCCTCCTTCTATCAAACCTCCTTCTTCCTCCATCATCATCATGATTCCCTTGATTTTCTAACTGTTTAATTCTCTCATATAACTCCTCCCTATGCTCCCTCATCATCCTTTGCATTTGGGCTGTAATAGCATCAACTAACAACCTGTTGTCTCCCTCAGGAGGAGGGTTACCATCACCACCTGTACCTGCCATAGTCCAAGTAAAGAAACAAAAGTGAAAGTAACAGGACCTCACCACACTTCTCACGTGTTTACACTCTTAAAGATGTATCACTCGTGTTTATTGCTCTCTAATTAGGCTTTTATGTAATGTAGCTCTCTTGCCTTTTACCACTCAAATTGCTCTCTTTAAGTTCTTAAGTGAATCAGCAGAACACACAAGAATGCTGACACCAAAATTGACTAGAAAACAAGACAAAACAGAATGGAAGTGACTCAAGAAGACTCTTTGGAATTTTAACAAACAGGTAATGTGCAATGAGTTTTAAGAGCACAACTGTTGTGTGTGTGTGTGTATATATATATATATATATATATATATATATATATATATATATATATATATTTCTTTTCTCTTTTTTTTTTTTAATTGTCAACACAACTCTTTGTAATTTTGTAATTCAACCTTACTGCAACAAGTACTCTTTTTTTTTAAAAAAAATTGTCAACAGCATGCACTCTTTGTAATTTTGGAATGAAACTTTGAAATTGGAGCAAAGAACACAAATGCAAAAATATATGAATTGAACAAGAAATTGAAGGAAACAGACAACCAGAAAATTGGAAGAACAAATGGACTTTGAACAGAAAATTTAAAATGGAATCCAAACAGAAATTAGGAACAAACACAGGCTGAAAAAGAATTTAGGGATTTAGGGTTACCCAAAAATGCAAAACTTGATGAATGAACAAACCCTCGATTCCAAGCTTAGAACCGAGCTCTGAATACCAAATGATGTGATTCCCTTATGCCATAAATCATCACAGGACCTTTCTAGGTTGAAAATCACGAAACTGGACCAGAATTGACGTTTTGTTAAGAAAAACCTGCATCTCGCGCTACAGAACTCGGAATCGAGTGTTTCAAAAACTAGGAGAAAGATGACGTCCTGAAATTTAATTTTGGCTCAAGAAACACCTAAAAAGGATATGTATAACGTGAGATACGATCCAAAGATAATATGACAGAAATCAGGATGCGGAATTGCGAAAACAACAAGAGAGAAGAAGAAATTAGGCGCCACAATCAGTGATTGATAAGCCTAAAACTTTGAACGCCACAAGGAAGAGCTTCCTTAATAAGTTCTGGATGATTCTTTCAAGAACCCTAGAGAACAAAGTCTCACAAGCCAAATGCTCAAATTCTGATCTGTCTTTTCAAATATTGTTTGGACATATTTTTATGTGGTAACAACCCTTACCACTAGGTTTATTAACCCAAACAGCCCAACAAACAAAAACCACTAAAAAATAAAGGGAAAGTGGGCTTAAGTGTGCTAAAAGAGCAGCCCACCTAAAATCTGATTACAACCTTTATTTAGCTTAAGAAATGGGCCAAAAGTGGACTAAACAAACAAAAACAAATGCAGCCTTCTCTAGTAATTATGGTCTTCATTCTGAATGCAACAAATTATTTTGGGCTCCTTGAACATCACATTTTGGGCCTTCAATTTTGGAGCCTCCCTTGATCAAATTTGCCACCACTTGATTTAGAGCTTCTTTGGCTTTCTTGGCTCTTGCTCTTGTCATTGGTCCTCCTAATCCTTGGATGCCATCCATGCTGCCATCCATCACAACTTCTCCTTTGTCCTCATCACAAAGGTAGTTATTTAAAATATTAGGAATAGTTATAGCAATTATTTTAGAGAATGAAATTAATAGAATAAACAATAAGAATTGCTATAGCAACAATTGGTGTTTTTGGAATTTAATTTGGTTATACTAGGAGAACAAGAATAAAATTTAGATCTCATTGAGATTATACAAAAATCTCAATATGATTATTTTAGAACTTGAATCATTTTAGGAGATAGGAATTGTGCTCTTTAATTGATCACTTTATCTCTAAGTGAGTTCTAAAATGTTTAATCCTCATCATGAGTATTAGTGATTATAAAATCACTAACCACATGTACACGTCGAAACTAGTTGCTCCATATTCATAAACCTTAATATACTATTCGCAAGCTAACAACAATGATAATAACTACACTATATAACAAATAATTTCCAAAAAAAATCAAGCAATCAATCAAGCACATATAATAAATACACTATAGCAAATTATAAGCTAACACCTCATAACAGGATGTTACACCAAATATTAAAGAAATCCTCCCCAAGATTCATAATAAAAGATCCATTGGTGGCACGAGCGTTGTCTTGAACAAACTAAACCAAAAGTACTTGTCTTGTTTTTAAATATACAAGAAGCACAATCTCTTCTTGATGGAAAAAAATAAAGGGTAGGCACTAAAAAAATAACCAATCAAATACTTTGTCTCTTTTTGTGTTTTTTTTATAGTATTCAAAAAGGAAATTTATATTGTTAAATTTTGGATACTATTGGGTCAGAATGTATTTATATATTGTTAAAAGGAAATTTCATTTAAAAATATTATCAATTTTAAATTTTATTTTTTTCAGAACTGGTTAAATAACCATTTATATAACCGATTATTTATCCATAACTGGTTATATAACTGGTTTTAGATATAACCGATTATATAACCAGTTATATATTCATAACCGGTTATATAATTAGTTTTTAAAAATAATAACTAGTTATACCAAACCATAACTAGTTATACAAAACTAGTTATGGTTATGGTTATAATAACCACTCATAATTTAGTTATTTAATAGTTATGGTTATGGTTATTTGAATAACCAAACCATGAACACCGCTATCCATTAGTGTAGCCACCATCAACAAGATAGTATGAACCTAAATTTTTCATAACATTTTAAAATATGCAATTACGTATTTACTTTCAATGTTCAAAATGACATTAACACAAATAAAAGTTTTAAATTTTCATACCAATTGGAACAACTAGTCCATTTTGTCTGATTATCACATCATGTAATATTCTAGAGTTTGAAGCTGATCCTTCCCATCCTGATAGTACATATATAAATTCAATATCTCTAGTACAAACACCCAAGACATTTGTTGTAAGTCTGCCTTTCCTTGTTTTATATCTAGGCCTATCAGAAGCACTTGGTGTAACTATTATGTAAGTCCCATCCAAAGCCCTTAAGCATCCCTAAAAGTTCAACATAAGATTCAAACATAATTAGATAAGTTGTGCATATTTGTGTGACTATTTACATGTTACTTTTCTTATTGAAAAATATATCACCTTAAACCATTTCCATCTTTCATCAGTGCAATCTTGAGGAATTGGTTCTAGTTTAGCAAGCCAGTGACTTTGCAACCTCAAAATTGCAGCCAAGACTCTGACAATACCTACTGATTGTCTGTCCTAATCTAGAGAATCTAACTTGGATACTCCTATTTTTTGTGTGTTGTGCAAGTTTGTTCAAAAAAATTGTGACTTGCTCCTCAACAATGACTTGTTTAAGTTGCACTAATCCTCGTCGTACCCTTAAAATCTCACAAAGATGTACAAATGTGTTTATGCACATTCTCAATTCTCATATACAATGCAAGTCACTTGTACTAATGATAGAATCCAAAACATCCTTGCAAGACTCATACCTAGCTAAAACTCTTTCATTCAAAGTTCTCCTTTCATAACTGTTCCTTAAGATGAAATTTAAGAAGAAGAAAAAAACCAACAACATACAAGGCTAAAATGTGGACATGCATCCTCCACGCAAGATAGTAAAAAATGTGTCCATCATCCATTACAACTATACAAGAAAAAAGAGTAAAAAATTAAAAGGTAAATAAAATATTACATTGGTAAAATAACAAATAAACTATGTTCATTATACATTACAACAAATTTATAATTATCATCTATTTACTTTATAATATTTGTTGGATTTAGTATTTAAAAGAGTAAAATATTTTTTTTAGTATTTATAACTTTGGTGGGTATTATATTGACCTCTGATTCAAAAAAAAATTTCACTGTGATTATTGTTCAAAATTCGAAAGCCTAACAACCAGTAAAAAGATTAACAAATTGGACGAAAAGATTTTGAAATTATTAATTTCTCTATCATTTTCGTTTTCCATATATTTCGGTAGTCATAGAATATTACTACATATATGAAAAGGTCAAATTTCGTCATTTTTTCTTGATGCTGGAAGGTTAAAGAAAGGAGAATATGACAAGATGTATCCAGCACATAAAAGAGTCTCATGTCTCAATTGTTAAGACTCGTTGCTTTCATTGCATCCTACTTTCATTGTTGGCTCAAAAGTGTGTGTGACTGGACAACATGTTTTTAGACGCTCACTATTTTGGAGGACCTTGTAATGTCCCCCATCATAGGAAAATAATTTTAGCCATAGAATATGTCCATTTTTTGAGATTGATGTGGGATTACCATACAACTGCTTACACTAGATTTTTTTTTAAAAAAGGGATCATTTTTCTTCTGTTTAAGTTTTTTTTTTTTAAAAAAAAGTGACCCTTCTCCGTTGTTGCTTATTGATGTGGGACTATCATACAACTACTTACACTAGATTTGTTTTTTTTTTTTAAAAAGGGACCCTTCTTCTTCTGTTTAAGTTTCTTGTGGTTTTTAACTACTGCAAATTTTCTGACAAACTAAAACTGTCAGAAATGTTAAAAAATAAAATAAAAAAATCAAAATCTCGAACACTAGATTTTCTGAAATCACAAAAAATGTTACAAAAGTAAATATTTCTGACTGCCAAAAAATTTGCAGCGGTTAAAAGTCACTAGAAACTTAATTAAGAAATTTTCACACACACAGTTTATGTCTGTCATGTCATCACTTGACAGTTGAAATTAATGTCAGGGACTAAAAATAGAACAAAACAATTTATGATGGACTAAAAATAGAACAAAACAATTTATGAGGGACTAAAAACAGTAAAAAAAATTATAAGGGACTAAAAACATAAATCAAGATAAAATGAGGGACAAAAAAATGGGAAGAGGGGCAGAAACAAAGCAACAACGGAGAAGAAGAGTCACTTTTTTTTAAAAAAAAAAAGAAACTTAAACAGAAGAAGGGTCCCTTTTCTTAAAAATAAAAAAATATAGTGTAAACAGTTGTATAGTAATCCCACATCAGTCTCAAAATGGACATATCCTATGGCTAAAATTACTTTCCCATGGTAGGGGACATTTCTTCTATATCATCTTTCCTCTCCTAAACTTTTTGTTCCATTATTGACAAAATTTGTTGGGCTTTTTAAGAGCAATTAAACCCCATCACTTAATAATTTTTGTATGAATGCAACACTTCTAAATATAATTGATTAAAATTTAAAATAATATAAAATTAAAATAATATTAAAATAAGTTTTGATTTATTATATATATATATATATATATATATATATATATATATATATATATAATGTTAACGTTAAATTTGTAAAGTTTAAACTTAGCTTATTTAAATAATTAAATCTAATATTAAATTTGAGTTTATTTAATTAAGCAAATGAGTTTAATCTAAGGACAAAAAATGTTTTTAGTCCCTTAACTTTTCTCAATTTTTGTTTTTAGTCCCTAAACAAATATTTGCAGGGACGGAGGGAGGGGGGACTGGCAGGGGCCATGGTCCCTCCAAGATTTTTGAAGTGTGTATAAATTATTATAAAAATAATTTTATGGTCCCCTTAAAATTTATAAAAAAAAATATATGTTAAATAATACATGAAATTATTATGCTAGTTGACATATAGGGAGAAAAAGGGAGAAGAGAGAAAAATATAAGTATGATAAGTAACATTATGTGATAAAAAAGAGATAAAGAAAAAATTATAGATTTTAGTAGAGTATTTGTGATGTTGAAATGTCCACATATAATTATCCAAAATTATATTATCTATCTAATTTATTTTTTTCTCATATATTATATATATTCATATATATAAGAAACAAATAACTAATTAATGAAAACTAATAAAAATAATTTAGTTAATTTTAATTAATAATGCCATGGAATTAAATAGTTTAAGCAGAAGTTATATTTAATAACATTATTCGTAATTCAAAGATTTTTTTTTCACTAATCTATGTGACTTAAAATGTTAATATCCAATAAAAAAATGTTAATAGGTCAATGAATGCATCTATTTGTAAAATGATTAAGTATTTTATTAATAAACTTCATAATAAATTAAGGGTATAAAAGAAAATATAAATTGATACATTTAAAATGAATATATGTTTCTATAATTAGAACTAGAGAAATGTATCTATTGTTTGTTATATAAAGAATCAAACATAATATTATTTTTGTACTCGATATAGTTATATTTATTTTTATTTATAAAAAATATTAGAGATATAATATATTAAAGTTTTTTTGTATATTTTATGCATGCAAAAATTTAAATTTTATTTATTAGATTATTTTTTTTCTCGGCCTCCCTCGAGCCGAATTTCTGGCTCTGCCCCTGAATATTTGACCGGTCTTAGTCCCTGAACTTTTTTTCCGTCAATGTTTTTAGTCCCTGCCATAAAAAAAAAGGCGTTAAATGATGATGTGGCAGGGACTAAAAACATTGATGGAAAAAAGTTCAGGGACTAAGACCGGTCAAATATTTGTTTAGGGACTAAAAACATTGACGGAAAAAAGTTCAAAGACTAAGACCGGTCAAATATTTGTTTAGGGACTTAAAACAAAAATTGAAAAAAGTTGAGGGACTAAAAACATATTTTGTTCTTAATCTAATTATTAATAAGTCGAACTCATATAATTCAAAAATAACTTATAGAGGAGTGCTAGCAACACGCCTTCTAACACACTCCTTGCAACACACTTTATCATTGGTCGAAATTTATTAAAAATTACAAAATTAGGAGAGAGAGTCATTAAACAACAAGTGAGACCCATAAAATTTGTGATTTTCAATAAATTTTAATCAATCATGGAGAGTGTGTTCAAAAGAGTGTGAGAGAGAATGTGTTGCTAGCATTTCTCATAACTTATATTATTTACACTTGTAAGTATCTGAAACTGTTCTACTCTATGCATAAAAAAATCACACTTGTAAGCATTTCTATTTTAACAAAGAATAATTCTAAATTCTCCTACTCCATCCTTTTATAAATTCTCGTACTATCTTTTATGGTAAGTTTTAAATGTGTTTTATATTTTCAAGATATTAAATATATTTACTTTTTATTCAATACTTACCATAAAAGATAGTAAGAGTATTTGTAGAAGAATAGAGTAAGAGCATATAGCATTTGCTCTTTAACAAAAGTGCAATTAAATCTTACTACTATTTCTGTTCACCTAACTTGTTAAAACCAAAACGACAGTCTGGTGTGGTGCCGTTTTATCATCTCACTTAATCACTGTTATCTCGGCGACCGCGGAGACGAGACAGTGCAGTTTCTAAGGTGATTTTCTCCTCCAACACACACTTTAAGTTTCTCGCTTCTTGTTTTTCTGTTGTTCAATGCTAATGGTAACTAGAGAACACAAACAACAACATTGGAAAGATTGAAAACCAATCTTAGACCCACAACACCAACAATTTTCATTTGGTTTGTTAACTAGTTTCCTCAAATGTGGAACAGTTTTTATAATATTTATTTATTTTTATTTTATTTTATAAGTTCATTGTGCCCAAATGCTGTTGTATTTTAATTTTTCAACTCTAACTGTTATGTGAGTGTGTTGGTTCTTTATTATGTAAATGCTTGTGAGAGTTAGTGGATGATGTATGTACCATCTCTCATTCTTATTATTCTCTTCTCTTTTACTCAATTTTCATTGGTTGTTTGCTTGCTTGCTTGCTCTTACAACTTGCAGCTTCAATCTTGGGAAATTGATGATGGGCCACCTTGTGAATCTTCTTCATGGAACTGTCTTCTTAAACAAATTATGTTCCAATGACCTCCCCAAGCTGTTTAAGCAGAAAACGTGTTTTAATACTGGAAAATTTGCCAAGTTTTGGAAGTATAATGGTGCCCCACTGGCTTTCAAAGGTTGTTTTACTTAAGGAAACTTTTTTTTTTTTTTATTTGTTTCAAATTTGTTCTCTGTTTTTCATTATGTGTTTTATTTGATGTTATTTTTGACAGGCAGTGGGGAGTTAGCAAATCATGTTGCAAACTCAGTTAACCATGAGGTAATATACTTTCTAGGTCCCTTTTGTGCCACAATCTTTTGTTCTGAATCTGATATTTTTCAACTTGATCAAATGTTTTGAAATTTAATACAATAAATATGCTTCTAGAGGCATGGCAGTAGTTTCTTCTTTTTGATAAGTGATATAACTATGTAGGAAGGGAATGAGAGGGGGAGAGGTTGAAAGTCAGAAAGAAAGAGAGAAAGCAAATGCATAAGTTCTGGAGGCACTAGCTAATGGGCATTATTATGTCTTCTCTTTGGTGCTCTAATCATAGTTGTTGGATTTCTATTGAATGATATGAAAGAAATTGGACTGCTTTGTTGTGTTTCTGAGCAACTTTAGGTTTCTTTTTGTCACTCAGATGTATTTTTTCTCTTTCTTACCAACTCTTCTAAATGTATAAACACAAGCCCATGATACCTTGTGTTGAAACTACATTCAATTTTGAAGGGCAAGGGTGTGTACTATCAAATTCCTGACCTCCGGATCATAACAGATTTTGATACTCTGTCATGGACTAAAAATTGCTCAAAGCTTAAGCCATTAGATGTATATCTAACATGACCCCTTGTGTGAAAGTCCTTTGGAGTTTGGACGAGAAGCACAAACAAAGCACAGTTTATCATACCTTGTGTTGAAACTCACTTTGATTATGAAGAACAAGGGTTTCAAGGAATGAATT
Organism: Pueraria montana var. lobata; assembly: GCA_026413185.1. Classification (NCBI taxonomy): domain Eukaryota; kingdom Viridiplantae; phylum Streptophyta; class Magnoliopsida; order Fabales; family Fabaceae; genus Pueraria; species Pueraria montana. The sequence continues at coordinate 47,191,236 of CM048656.1, forward strand.
CCTAAGTCCTGATCACTTACAAAGGTTTTGATACCACAAGGACTAAATATTCTAAAAGCTCAGGCTGTCGATGCATGCCCAATCAATATTGATTTTATATTCATAAAAAATCATGCTTAATGGTTATTGGCATTAAGACCTGTTTGGGTAAGCTTATCCAGAAGTACATCTAGGAGAAGAAAATAAGAAGAAAAAATGAAATGAGTTTCTCCATAAACTAAAATTAGTTTATGCATAAGCTAATTTGTAGAAACTCTCTCATATAGCTTCTCTAAAGATGAGAAAGCTTCTACAAATTAGTCTGTGCATAAGTTAATTTGAGCTTATAGAGAAGCTCATTTCATTTTTTTTCTTTTTATTTCCTTCTCCTAGAAGTCCTTTTGGATAAGCTTACCCAAACAGGCCCTTAATGTAGAAATAATATGTTCCAGTTGTTTGAATATCAAGTTTTTCCTTTCTGTGTGGTATGAGTTTTGTAATTTTTCTCTCAATTCTGAAAATAAAAAGTCAATGACAAAATCATATTGATATCACATAGTATAACCAGTTAGAATATATGTAATGTCAAAGATTGTTGTTGTGGGCTAAGCTTGTTTGTCGTATTCTTTCATGAAAGGTGCTATTGGTTGTTTATTTTGTTTTGGCTCTAAATTTCATGGTTTTACTGTTAGATTTACTTTAGTAATGGTGGAGAGTTGAATGGTATTCCTCATATACGAACTCTTAGAGAATTTCCTAGGGAGGAGCTTTTTGGAAAAGTTGTCATGGTCAGATTTGATTCTAACATATTACTCAAGCGAGAGTGTGACAAGAAGAATCAATCAGTTTCTAATGCAGTATATACGATTCAATATTTACATGAAGCTGGAGCAAAGGTCATCTTGGTCAGTGATTGGAATATGAATACTCCAGAACTTCACATAGAGTCAGTTGCAGGTACTTTCTTAAAGGCTTTTTGTTCAATCCTTGTTTTTAGTTGCCAGTTGCCATGGTGAAGTTTGGCTATTATGTCAATATATGAACTGTTTATAGCAACTCTAGTTTATTTAATAGGAGGAAAGACAGAAAAAAAATATTTAAATCAAAATTGTAATCAATGTGGGCAATGGAATTAACAAATGACTTCTTTTATGTAAGGAAGCTTCCATGTTGAATAATTGATAATCTCTATGCTATAGATTTCTTATCAGAAGTTCTTCAAATTCAAGTTGTTCCACTGCATGGAATTTCTTTTAACAAGCTATCAAAGATGAATGGCCTTGAGAAAGAGAATATCCATCTTCTTGAGAATCTTTCTAATATCAAAGAGGAAGTTGCTAATTGTTTGGAGTTTGCTAGAGTATTATCGTCAGGAGTTGATATCTTTGTCAATGACTCCTTCTCCAACTCTCATAAAGTTCTAGCATCTACTGTTGGTGTCACCCGTTTCTGCTATTCCTGTATAGCTGGTTTTCACTTTGAGGAGAGGCTTTGTCTACTGAAGAATCTTGCAGAGGCAAGCAGGAAGCCATATGTAGCAACTGTATGTCTGTTCTGCTACTATAGCATTACTTATAATAAATAACTTTTCCATTCAAGAAAGCCTCAAGTTCTTTTATTGATAAATTTGTTCACTGTTTGTTTCTCTTGCAATCCAGATTGGAGGGGGTAATCTCTATGATAAAGCAGCTTCCTTTCAGTTTTTAGCTTCTAGATGTCAAGGATTTGTATTTGTGGGAATGATGTCATTTCAAGTAATGCATGCATTAGGAGTATCTGTTCCTCGTAATTTAGTGGACCATAAGGCATTTAATGAAGCTCTAGATATAGTGAGACTTGCTCGAGATAGAAACGTGCAGATTCTATATCCAAAAGATTTTTGGTGCATGAAAAAATGTGATCCAAAGCAATTGCAAGTATTTCCTTCTCATGGAATTTTGGATGGTGAGCTTTTCTTCAAATTGATAATGGGGTTGTGCTACTTAGATATTCAATCAGAGATTATCTTTATTCAGTAAATAAAATTAATCCAAATTTGATTTTGATCTAGGTTGGGTGCCTGTTGACCTTGGACCTGTATCATTGGATGAAATTTGTTCTATGCTTACAAATTGTAAGGTAAAATAGCAATTCATTTATACCTAGACATCAAGCATAAGCTACAGTTGGTTTATTTTCTTAATATGTATTCAAGTATCTTCAGATAACTATCAACATTGGGATTTATTTATCATTTGTGTTCTAGGGAATCTTTTAAGATGGGCATTTCGTGCCTGCATCTTATCTCTGCTAATTTTAGTTCAAATTTGTGCATGTAATCAGTATCATGCAATGGCTGTAGATATTGGTAATGGATAATGGTTTTTTTATTTTATTTTGTAGATATTGGTAATGGATAATGGTTTTTTATTTTATTTTAAGAAAATGGATTATCCATCCATTTTGAAATGTAATAGAGGCACCACATAACATTTTTCTTTGAATCCATTACAGAAAATAATTTGGATTGGTCCGGTGAACTTTGCTGGTTCAAGTAAATACACCAATGGGGCATTTAAATTGGCAAGAATTCTTGATCAACTAAGCCAAAACAACTGTGAAATAACAGTTGTTGGGACTATGGCAAGCAAACTGGTGAGACAGGAAAAAAGTTCATTGTCCTTTATAAATATAGTTGAGAATGCTTCTGTTGTATGGGAATTTCTCAAAGGAAGAAAGCTGCCTGGTGTTATGGCTGTCGACAGGGTATCCCTTAATAAACTCTATTTCTTTATACCACTCTCTTCAACTATATATTTCAGGAGAATAATGCAGCATATTCTCAACATTTTATTTTTCAAAACTATCTTGCGTGCCTGTTATGCTTGAATTGTATGGATGTTGCCACTGGAATTTCTGGAGATGACTCAGTTTCTTGAGATTATATTCACTATCTTGTGTGAGTTTTTTCTTATAAAATAACATGGTCATCGAGTCCATTATTTTAGATGCTATGAGTTGGAGGATACCAAAATATACGAATGATGTTTCTTAAAAGCAAACATATTTTTGTGGTTTAATTAATGTATTAGTAAATTGGACAAAATTTGGTGCATGAAATATTTTTAAATGTATATTAAGTGATAATTGAATCAATAAAAACATAATTCTTTTCCATAATGTTGAAATAGTATATATAGCCATTCTTTTTGATGAATGTAATGAACATGTAGGAATTAGGAATATGAGGTCAATATTGGTATTTTTGCATGAAAGTAGTGTGTGTGTGTGTGTATAAATGAACGAATCTGTTGGAACCTTATTCACTTGGAAGAGCTGAGGTCTTGTTTCATTTGGACATTAAAGTTCATAGGATGCATGCTCTGACTGAAATAAGAGAGTTAATACAGCAAATTAAACTATAGGCATTATTTTATTTTATTTTTTGCTTTTGTTTTTGTATTTCTTTCTCTATTTTTTTGCTGTTGTTGTAAACAGTTGATTCTAGTATTTCATTTAATCATACTGATGAATCTGATCTTGCTTGAAGCAACTTAAAAGTGTGAAAACATTCTGCATCAATGTTTACTGCTTATGGTAGTTAAATTTTGCAGGGATACCCTTTTGAAATCAACTGGAACCGCATTTATTCTGACCCTGCTCAATCTCTGGTTGTTGATATAGGAAGTGGTATATATATATATTTTTTTTAAAATTAATTTTCACTATGCGTGTGTGTATCTAATAAAATTTTGTAACTGGAAACATATCTGTTAGTTCTCAACTTCAAGCACTATAAAATATATTAACCGTTGATGTGAACATATTGTCATTACAGACATTTTCTTTTAACCATAAAATTGTTGTATAACATTCCCAAATTCTGTAGAAGAGGGAGCAAGGGACTCAGAGAGCAGAATAAATAGAACTTGTGTTACTGTTTTTTTCTTGACATATATGCTCTAAATTACAGGCAATGGGCTTTTTCTTCTTGAAATGGCTAGAAGGAGGCAAGATTTAAACTTCATTGGTTTGGAGATCAATGAAAAGGTTCCATGCTTCTTATATCCTCTCCTTCTGCCTTGACCTTTTTTTTTCTTTTGCCATACTATGCTTCTTTATTTATTGTTTTCTTTTTTACCTGTTAACATCTTTTTCAGCTTGTTTTGCGATGTCTGGATTCTATTCATCAATTTGGCATAAAGAACGGGTAATTCTGTTGCTTTCATAGTACAAATAGATGTGGCATCTTTTTGGTTTTTGATTGGATTCAATGAATTGGAATTTTATCTTAGTTGAACATCAAGGGATGGCAGAAGAACATTCTGGACTTACTATAAGGACACATTCAATTATGATCATGTCACGGATTTTTTAGTTCCTTCATAGTTGAAATTTTATTATTGTTTAACTGTCTAAGCTTTGGTTTCCTGTTTTCTCCATTTTAGGTACTTTATTGCGACTAATGCAACATCAACATTCCGTTCTATTGTTTCTACTTACCCAGGAGAGTTAGTTCTCGTCTCAATACAGGTCAATATTAAATTGTTATATTTAGAATTATAACATTACATTTTTACTGTTGTGGTTCTTTTCGGTGCTATTGATGCTGCCATGTATACACCTCTGTTGATGCCACTGCCATCATTGCACCAATGAATGTATTTGCAGCATGTTAGCCCTGCTAGGCTGCTACTAGTGAGTAGTGACCACCTTTTGGGGCATCATTCATCTTGTGGTATTTTATACACACTACTATCACCAATAAGCAATTTCTTTGGCACACCTAACTTGTTAGCATACTGCAAGCTACTGCAGTGATGCTGCTGCCATTGCTTCCAATTTTATGATGACCACCTAAGTGTTTGCTATTCACATTTTTCTCACAACCGTCACAATAAGTTTCTGGCATGATTGTCATTCATGGAAGCTTTGATCATTCTCTGTATACTAGACTCAATTGTCTTCTGTTTTCTAGAGTTATGATGATCGCTAACTTGCAAAACAGTGAAATAACTACAGCTCATAACTTTAATCCATTGTTTGGGGAGAGAGAACGAGTCAAAGGGAGAGAACTCGTACTTATATCTGCTGACCATTCTACTAATAATACTGCTAAAGCCAATTTATAGAAACAATTATTTACGCCCTGGTTTTAACTTTTCCTGTTAATATTTTCTCACAGAATAGACTCTTGTTCATTATTTGATGTCACGACCTTCCTATATCATATATGAGTGGTTAACTTCTGAGCAAATTTGCTATCACAATAACAACTAAATTTTATTGTAAAGACAGATTCTAGGGGTTTCAAACTTATTCCTTATTGTAAATGAGTCTCTGTGAATTTAATGAAAATGAGTAATCACATATTTTTTCTGTAATTCTCTTCCTTTCTCCATCAACTGCTAATCCTTAATCTCTATTTTGGCTTTATTTTTCTGTAGTGTCCAAACCCCGATTTCAATAAACCTGAGCATAGATGGAGGATGCTGCAGAGATCTTTAATTGAAGCAGTGGTGGATCTTCTAGCACCTAATGGGAAGGTAATTAGACTTTGAAGGATCTCTACTAGTATTTCTGCAATCAATGTGCAGTTTATAACTTTATAGTCTGGTCTCCCCCGCTAAGCTTATAAAACACAATTGCTTATCACATCTGATCTTAGTGGAAGCAATGAACCTTACAGTACATGAAAATGGTTGTTTTCAGTATTAGATTTATTGTGCCTTTTCCTGTATAGTGACACTTTGTTGTGCTGAGCAGTGACTTCACTTGTATTCTTTGAATACTTTTGAGTTTGTTACTATCGAGGCTTACTTAGACTATTGACATTGACCAGATCTTTCTGCAATCCGATGTAGAAGCCGTGGCAATAAGAATGAAAGAACAGTTTTTGAGATATGGCAAGGGTAAGCTCGATTTGGAGCATGGCCAAAGTGAGTGGCTTGAGGAAAACCCGTTTGGAGTTAGATCAGATTGGGAAAAACATGTTTTAGAGCGTGGGGCTCCGATGTACCGGATGATGTTTTCTAAATCATCTGACATTAGGGAAGTTTGAGTTGCTAATGATGTAATCCCGAAATCTGGCTAATACATCAACCCTCCAAAGGGTCACTATTTTTTGCAGAATCTATCACAGCTAATGATTTCTCCATGCTGGGGCTGTGTTGTGCTTGTAGGTAATATGAGCAATACACATTTCTTTTGCAATTTTATCTTATATGACATGGATTGATTCATTCATCTCATGTATTCATCCAGCTAGCTTTGCAGGGATGAACTTCCTTACAGCTTGGAGAATTGTTGATGAGCACAGTCAAATGTTCCATAAGGGGTTATAACGTTATTGTGCAATGTGCATAACTGCATATGATTCCTTAACTCCAAGGTATCTCCAAAGATGCATTTAAAAGCTTACCACTGAAATCAAAAGCTGTGGGTCACAGATGACCAGAGTTAGCATTGTGTATATTTGTAACGAAGTTATATGAGGCTTAGAAAATCGTAATTTGTATGCATGGTATTAAGATATGATATTGCATGCACATACATTTTTTTTTGGTCTAGAAGATACAAATTCGTGAAGGGAATGCTAAAACCAACGCTTTTCGATGACAAAAAGGTTATAAAAAAGATAATTCAAATTTAAATGGAGAAAACTGAGTTTAATTTCTATGTATCTATGTAAAGAATTGTATACTATTAATTAATAAAAAAATATCTTCGGTATGATTTTTAAAATAATTATCATAAAAGTTATTTACTATGCATAATTAATCTAGGATTAGATGATAGTTTAAAAAACTTTTACACTATCAATGAATAAGTTCCCTTTTAAAGAAAGAAAGAAAAGTGTTTAAAATAGAGAGGTTCTTGATTTATTTGCATAGTAAATGCTAATCTATGTATTTTAAGTTAATAAGTTTTTAAATTATTTGGAAATTTTTAAATAGGATTTTGTATCTTAAGCATTTGTGATTAATTTTTAAACTTGTAAATCATTTGTAATTGAATTCTCAGAGTAAGATTTCATTAAAGTTAGATTGAATATTCTTTTAATTATAAAATTTAGAATTAGAGATTTGTTTTAAAAAAATTAAATAATTCAGGAATTGGTTGAACAATTTAACTTGGTGGCCTAATTTCTAAAATTTTTAAATAAGTTTTTTATATTTTTAAAATTTATAATTGAAATTTAGAATATTTTAATCAACTTCATGGTCTATTGGAATTCTATTCCAAAAATTAAATTTAAAACAATTTATAAGTTCAAGAATTTAATTATGAATTTTTAAAATATATAAAAAAAATTAAATATTAAAGACTTATTAATTAATCTAACTTTTATTATAGATTGTGGTAATATTGTAAAGAGAGGGAACAGAAAGCAAATAGGAAGTGTGGTGGAACTTATTAGTGGCATATTAAGCATAAAGTAATGTAGCACTGTTTGTAGTGGGATAAGCTTCCTTTCACCGAATTCAACCAATAATGGAGAACCGAATCTGAAAAAATAAAGGAAATAGTTACATGCTACTATTGAACAAATGTTCAGGGAATTTGATTCACTTATCAGAGCAAGTGCTGATAGTGTCTATATAAACTCAGTGTACATTGTTTATCATAAGTCAGACTAAGATTTTAATCAAAGACATTAATTGTTCCATATGCTAGGGGCAAGTTTTCAACCTCCCTCAAAAACTTCCAATACTCCATCTATAACCATAAATTATATGGTGAGAATATTGGAAGATTTTGGGGGAAATTGTGATTTTCAGCCAAAACCATAGGCTTCTTCTTTACCTGGAATTAAAAGCTTGAAGGTGGGTAGGGAAGGTTTTTCAATCCTAGTATATATGTTTGATTTTGTTTAATTATTTTTCAAATACAACTCGTAAAAAAAAATAAAAAAAAATTTTTTCTTCTTGCTATCAATATGTTTGGTAAAAGCTACCAAAATGAGGCTAATAACGAAAGATTTAGACCATTTGTATGAAATTATAAATGTAAACTTCACTGTTACTGCTGTATAAAAAAATATACTTGGATAAATAATAAAAAATATAATTTAACTAAAATATACTAACATTATCATCTAATCATGGATTGTTATATATGGTAAAATTATTGACTCTTGTAATAATTTTTTTAAAAATATATATAAAGTGACTTTTAAGTATACACATTGTAAAAAAAAATTATATCAGTAAAGATTATTGCACAGATTTAAGAGGTTAACTTAACCCAAAATCACTGTCACTTTTTTTTTTTCCTTGCTAAATGAAAAAATAAAAAGAAACTTAGCTGTTGAGGAAGTTAAATGGAAGAATCAATGTTTGCTTAAAATCTTCTTTTTCTTGCAATGACTATATCGTATATATGATTCAATAAATTATAAATATAAAACTATGACAAAATAAGTTATACATTGACAATGTAAAATAGTTTCATCCTCATTCAATCATATATTGTAAGTTTATTGACTTTTATATTAATAAATGCCTTAAAAGTCATTTAATAATGATTTATAATGCATAATCATTAAACTCAAATTATTGCACAAAATATGTGGTGAGGGTTTATGTTTTCAAAGACAAGAGCATCAACAAAAGTTAAATTTGTCTTCCTTTTAAACATGATAGTTTACCTACTGATAAAAAAAACATGAGTTTACCTTAATTCACATTGATAATTTCCGAGTAAAAGTATATACAAGGACTCTGGGCCTTCATGAAATTAAGGCAGCCGCTTAAGGTAGGCTAAAAAAAATGTATATCTCAAGAAAAAAATATTTATTATTAATTTAAATTGTTAGTGATAAATTTCATTGTAATAATACTGTTTTTCTTTTGTATTTTTCATGTCACTTTAAATATTTTTTATTTTTTATTGATTCTTAATCATTTTGACTATCTAAGTACTAATACTTTCAGGTTTACTATCCTTTTAATTTCTAAGCTTTTTGAAAAAAAAAATTAGTCCTTGAATTTTTTTTACTAGTTTTAGTCTCTTAACTTTTTTTTCATCCTTATTTTTAGTCTTTTAACAGGGACTAAAAGTAAAGACAGAATAAAAGTTAAAAGACATTGATCAATAAAAAAAATTCAGAAACTAAAAACTAAAATCCTAAAAAATTTTGGGATTGTAGAGATAGTAAATCCTACTTTTTTTTTCTCTTAATTTTTTCATCTCTCTCGTGACTCTTAATCCCTTCCACTTCCCTGTTTATCTTTGTATACTTGTCAATTCAATTTAATCAACTCCAGGCACGGTGACAAGTTAATGTTGTTTATTGGATTAGATTATTAGATATATATTAATACCGTGATAAGAAAACAAATTTAGATTAATAAAGATACATGGACATGGAAGAAAATCTTGAATTGAAATCTTTTCTGGCTACTCACTCATGAACTAAAAAGTAAATTTTGATTTCCTAAAAAAAAAAAGTAAATTTTGATCGAATGATAACCTATGCAAAGACGAACTCAAAGAAAACTTATCATAATAATCTGCTCACAATTTTAATATTGTGGTAATAGGATTTTACAACCCTTAAGAAGAAAAGATACTTTCACTTTTGGAGAAGAGAATATAAATTTTTTTATTCAAGGTAATGTTAACATTTCCCCCACCTTATATAGACAAAACATAATTAATATAATTGGATCTTAATTAAAATCCTAAAATATGCACTACACGAAAAATCTCAAATGGGAATCCAATATGTATTTCATCTCTAATAGTAACCATATTGACAGCCGATTACCAATTTTTTCCAAGTCAGTCATAGATTATGATTTAGCGACCGTTTTGACTAATTTTTTATATTGTTTTCCCGTTAGTGATTGATCACAATCAGTCGCTAAACGATTATTTTATAAAATGAACCTAATTAATGAAATTATCTAAATCTTACATCCTATCTTTTAGCTAAAGGATTTGTTTTGCATTTGTGCTGTTAAATATGGAGCACCGATATTAAATGAGGTTAATCCGAATCATAAATAGTTGTTTTATACATTAATAATTTCTAAGCAAGTTTTTAAAAGTGGGCTTTGAAATGTGTTAAATCAGGTTACACTTCACTTCAAATAAATTTGGTCTATTTTTAAAATATAAGACTTGATTCTTACTATTCACCAAAAAAAAAAAGACTTGATTCTTACTTGTTACAATACAAACATTTTTGTTAAGCCTAATTTGTCGTTTTAAATGTTTATAGTTTGATTTAACTTATTTGCTTGATCACTTTTACACAGGAAGAATATTTAATTTTTGGCCAAGCTTTTGAAGCTCAACCAAACTAAAACTACTGCTACCATTGGAGAAACTAAAGGGTATTTTGCCCTTGAATGATGTAGAAGTATTGTTAATGTAAACATGTACTTAGCTTTTGGATTTGTTGCTGAATTCAACGGCAAAATGAAGAAATTCAACCCAAAAATAAAGTGATGAACTACTGAATCATTAGTGACGATATTGACATATTAGAAATGTGTGTGTGTTTCCTTCTATTGTTTGTTATGCAATTTATGTGGAACTCTACATTATGTGTGTGTAATGAATAAAACTTATGTGGAACTCTACAATTTGGTTCTCTCCAATTTGGAAAGAAAAGGAGAGAGATGTCTTATTTAAATTAAAAGACTAAATTATCCTTATTTTTATAAGAAATATTTATGTCATTTTATATACATATATACTTTTTTTATTTCTTTCTACTTTTTACACAACCAAATAGAGGAAGAAAAAGTTACAACTTTCTTTCCTTTCACTTTCTCTCCTACCAAACAATCTAAATAATTCTCTTATTTTTTTTACTCTTTTTCTTTCTTTCCTCTTTCTTTACTTTACTTTCTTTCCTTTCACTTTCTTTCCTAAACAAAACATATCATAAGGATGACATGAGTGTGCTAATGAAAGATATAGAGAGTTGAACAACATGAAGTATAGTTGTTCGTGAAACAAGACAAATTTATTTTTGTACTTATTCAATCAGAAATTTTGATAGGAACATTTACTTTAAAGTAGTGGTAGTGTTTTAAAATAGATGAAATCATGCTTATTAATTAAGTAATCTTTTCGATAAATCTTGACCTAACTTTTTTGTTGAACAAACTAAGCCTTAAACAGGTACTTCAAAGCCTTCGGTGAAAATTATACAAATAACACAAGGTGCTTTGCATTACAATAACATTGAAAGAAAGTTACATCCATCTATTAAATCAAAATTATTGTAACTTCGGAGTTTTAGGATATATGCAACTTTTATTGAAATTTTTGTGACCATATTACTCAAATTGTAACTTATAAAGTTATTATAAAATACTGAAAAGTGTTTCATAATTGTAAAACCTTGCCCTGTACGCCATTGAGCCACCTTAGTAAACCTAACTTTTCTTTTATATATTCTTACCGAATCTTTACCCACACCACAAACAAATTAAGTTTATTTAGGTTTTCATGTTATTCACCCAATTTTTCATTACCTTATCTTCTTACCCTTGAGACTCAACATCTCATTACATAAAATATTTGAAAACTAATTTATAAGATCAACTAGATTAAGCTTGAGGACCGCATGATCAGTTTATTTCGGGAAAGAAAAAAAAAATTACTACTTGAAAAACCTTTTAAAAATATTGCATAAAAAAATCCGACCAAACAAGTTACAAGTCAAATGGGTCATGCACCCTCAACAAAATGGCTATTTAACAAGATTTCAATAACGTAGATCTCTGCATGCATCAAAAAATGAAAACGACCCCTTAAAAAGAAATCACCATGTGTAAATTCAGATCAGGTTCTAATGGGAATTTATTGTGAAAATGTGTTATTTTGGTTCTTCGGAAGAAACTTTATTTTATTCATTTTCTACAGAAAAAGTGTGAAAACCAATTGCATGAACAAAAAGGCAGAGGAAACTCGAAAATATATCAATACAAAATGCATCTAGCTTTTACTGCCCCAATGAAAAATACTTGAATGGCCTTGTACCTAGAAAAGAAGAGAGAAAAACTTAGAGGCCTACATCATGTTTACAAGTTTCCCTTTGCAACATTGTACCTTCCTAATGATTAGATTATCAATTAAATTCTAACCAACAGGATAGGTACCAATTTAGCACCCAAATTACACAAACAAATTAGTTACATGTTGAAGGTCGTGGTTTTGGTGGCATATAATAAGAATTACCACAATCAATTGGAGTTTGCATAAGTGGGTTCCATCTGTCAAATATTATACGGCCACCTCTACCCATTCTTCCACGAAATCTATATGGTGGTGGTGACACCCCACCATTTGTTGTGATTGAATCTGGTGGCATGATGCCCGCCATGGCCAACTTATCTGGAAGTAGAGGTTTGGTGAATAATAAAACTGGCTCAAGTGGGTCCTGCATAATCCAATGCCACACAACAACTCATCATCAACAACCATACTGAACTATGAGGACTTGTACAGAGAGAGATAACAAAAAAAATATATATATATATATATATATATATATATATATATATATATGGAACATGAAGAAGACAATTCAAAAAAAAAAAATGAAATGGATTAATCTTGACCATGCAACCATATATGAATAGTCAAAATTGTGTTGATTACATAAATATAATCTTTGACCATTCATTTATGATTATACAGTCAAGAATAGATCTCTTCCTCATTCCTACACTCTCACCCGGTACGCTTCACTCTATCTATCTTACTCTTTTTTTTGGTCTTGGGTCAAAGACCACGGGTGTTCCCCAACCCATTGGGTCAGAGACTAATCCCGCTCACGGTGCATAGCTGCCACTGGTCCAAAGGAATTTTGCGCATGGAGGGAATCAAACACGGGTTCTCCCACTAAATAAATCATTCCTCCTCGTGTGAATGCAGCAGAGCCTTACATCATTGCGCCAACTCTATCTATCTTAATCTATCTCTATAGATATATATATATATATATATATATAAACCCTATTTGGGTAAACTTCTCCATAAACACTTATAAGAGAAGAAAATAAAAAGGTAAAATAAATTGAACTTCTCTCATAAGCTAAAATCAACTTATGTACTTATCCTTTATAGAAATTCTTCTCATCTAACTGCTTCAAAAACTAAGGTGCATAAGTTGATTTTAACTTATGAGAGAAGCTCAATGAATTTTTTTTTACTTTTCTATTTTTTCTCTTGTAAGTACTTATAAAAAAGTTTATCCAAACAGAGTCATGGATATAAACATAGAAATAATTACCAGTTTATGAGGCCATCCATGTGGGACATATCTCCTCCTAAACACTTGCTTTGTGCTAACGGCAGGAACCATGGGCAGGTTGGTTTCATGAGAAGGCAAACTCTGTACTGCAGTAGACCGTGTGCGGGGAAGACGGTTTGTCATGACATCATCTGAATCGAAATATTCCTCTTCACTTGAAGCAAACCTGGAAGTGAAGGGAGTATATCCAGAGAGTGCCAAGTTGTCATCCAAAAACTCAGTTTCATGCTGAAATAGAGAATTATACATTAGTTCATAGGTTCAAAAAAACTAATTCACAATGCATTTTATAGCCAAGTTAAAAAAATAAAATCCACAGTCCACAACAGCAATAAATTCCTTAGAAAGATAAAATTGACCCAGCAAGGTGCAACAAATAGTTTAATACAAATTCTTAACTTTCCTTTTTTCACCCTTCTTGCCGAACCACTAAGAACTAGAGCATGGAGATTGCTTGTTACAACTCTGATTAGCAGATCCTAAAATAAGTGCAAAAGGCCAAAAACAACAAAGAGCAAACTCTCATTGTTTTCACTATGTTCAATAGGTCTCAAATATATATGAAAAGGTTTTGTATTCTAACTCATAACCAAAGACAAAAGCAATCCAGTCAAGATTCCAACCAAAAACAGGAATTAACACCAAGGACAAGCTCTTGATTATCAACAGATTCAGCACAATAAATATACAAAAGGATATGCATACCTTGTACTTCATTTGCATCCTCTGCAACGTAACTTCACTCTCCATTACTTCTCTCTTTTTCTCTTCCCTCTGGTTTTGATTGTATATCAACACAATAAGTATGAAAACAAAAGGTTATAAATATAGGGTAAACACTCAAGGAATAACTTGAAAGTCACACCTTGATCAAAGCTTCCAACAAGCTCTTAGCTTGGTCAAGGTTGCGCCTGACCTGTTTATGGTGAAAGTTTTAAATAAGTTTTCAGGTAATATATATTGCATCAGAAACACTCCAATTGAAAAAGAAAGAAATCTCTTTAGCCATATATTTATTCAAACAGACAATATGAATTATGAACATTTTTTTACAACAATATACTAGAAAACAATGAAATGAATTAAAATCAGATCATTTTTTATTACAACTGACAATTATATCAAGAATAGTAGTACCATCTATTGCATAAACAACAGATCAAAGTAAGAAACCATGAGCTAAACACCAAGAGAAGCATCCCATTCTTTACTCTTTTCAAACTTGCATTTCCATTTTCCAAATTATGTTTCTTTTGAAGTGAATTTGTGATTACTTTTGATACTAGATTGTTCAATTTCATTAATCTAGCTGCAAGTTGTCTTATCCGCCAAATGACTTTTATTTAAAGCATGTCAGCAAAAGAAAATTCATGATATATGACACTCCATTAAGATGGGAACTTTTGTTTACCACATTCTATTTTGCCTTTCAAACAATTTCCAGCATACAAGCCATGCACTAAATTATGGAATACATATCACTTGCATTGTTTCTTAGGTCAAATCATGATCAGTCCTAAGCCCCACCATCCTATTAGTGTGTTGTACTACAATGACAACAATCCTACTTACAACCCCAAAACTGATAGTTTTCAAACTGATGACTTTTACATCTTTTTTTTAATCAAAAAGTTGTGCTCTTGACAGTGAATGAGAGAAGATACTGTAAGATGGTTTTGCTAAATTTTCAAGTGAGCAAATACTACTTGCACCCAACATATATCACAATTATATCACATCAAAAACACAGATTTCTGTACAATCATCAGGAGAAACTTGATTAGAACCACATGGAATATGGGTCGAATGTATTTCAAGAAACTCGCTATTCTCTGAAACAATAATTAGGGGGAAAAACCTCTACTAATCCTTTTAAGAACCTTAACACTCCCTTTCTTTGATATAACAATTCATAGTGCAAGGGTAAACCACAAGTTCATAAAACCATTATCTTGCACTGAACACTAGACCCTCAAAAGAGAAGATCCAAGCTCAATTTTACTAACTTTAACAGATGCCTAAGAATCATAATCAATTAGAGGAGCTGACCTGGCGAAGCTTTTCAAATGACTGCACATTGTTTTCTCTCCTTTGCATCTGAAGAGAAAAATGTAAGGGCTTAGTTGACCAAAAACCATGTGAAGTTTTCAATAAATTCATGCCTTTGAGGAAAAAGCATTTACCCAAAACTGAGGTACAATGAAAACATGAGCCAAGTTTTCCACCTACCCTTCTTGTGTGAAGTCTGTGGGCCTTCTCCCTTGGCCGAAAGACATTATACGGGTTGGTGTCATTAACCGGTGGAGGCGGCTGTATGCAAAATGCAATTCATCTTGTCAAAACTCTTCATAATGAGCTTGTCCATCATTCTACTTTAGGCAAACAGTATAGCACCCCCCCTCCCCCACAGGCAAAAAAAATAGACACAAAAATGGAGTACTATAGTTAGCAGCAAACTGCAAATTACAGAGGAGGATTTTGAGAAGAATAATGAATCCAGAATGAAGAAAACTTGTTATGTACGAGCAGGTAAATTATGCCAAAAGCAATGGTACTAAAAGAACTTGAAAATTTACGATCTGCTAAATCCCCAAGTGCATGCTTGGTATAGATTAATTTTGGGGAAATAATAATTTTTTTTCCAAAAATTTCTTTCAGGAAACTAGCAAACTCCAAAATGAGTTAAACCAAATATGTACTAACATAGCAAAATAGTGCATAAATAAACCAGTAAAGAAAACAGTCTAACATGTAATTATAATCTCTTAACAAAGTTGATATCATATCATGACTAATGTAGAACTAGAAGAAAAGCTAAAACAGAAAATTATACATCTCTAAACAAATCAATACAAGGTATTGTTGTTAAATTGAACCATAGAATCAATAAATATCAAATCACATATATTTAGCTCAGAATAAATATACAGTAACATATCAGTGACGAATAATATATTAATTGTAATGTTCTAAAGTCTAACCTGCAAACGTCGCAAAACAGGCTTTTGCCACCGTTCTCTCTGCCCCCAAAAACATGCAAAAGAGGGAAAAGGTATCATATTTTTGGTAAATACTGACTAATAAAAGTAAATAGAAATTACTAATTATAATTTAGATAACATGAATTTGTAGTGGCATAATATAAATCCATAGCACAACTTAGGTACCTTGAATCTATCATATAAAGTGACAAAGAATATGGTTCAAGCTGGGTGGATGAAATGGAGAAATATTTTCAAGTGTTATTTGTGATTGAAAGGTGCTATTCAAACACCGGAAAATTTACTGAATAGCCACATGACCCAATGCTTAATGGTACAGAATATTGAGTAGTAAAGAGCAAACAAGGATATGCTTAGTGTTGTAGATATAAAAATGTGTGGATGAGTGGAAATAAGTGTTGTCAAATGGTGGCGTGGTGCCGCCATGGCTGATTAGCAGGGTGGTTTTGATGCCCTCCCTTTGCCATGCGTTATGTGGCATTTTATGGCATCGTCCACCATTCTCTGTTCTGTGGCCGCCATTGCCATGGGTCCATGGCAGACGCAGGTCACTTTTTTTTTTTTAATTTTATAAAGCCCAACTAGGGTTTTAAAAACCCTTTTCACCTATTTTGTTGTCGTTTTGCTCTGATCAACTCTGACGATCTTCTCTCACCACTACCACCTTCTGGCAACCTGCACTCTGGTGACCAACCACCACCAAGGTATCTTCTTCCCTTTTGTTTTTCCTTTCATCTTTCTTTTGTCTTCCATTCTTCATCTGCAGTTTCTTCTTCACAACCTCTTCTCTATTTTTTCTTTCAGTATTTTCTTCTTCCTTTCAACTCTGGTGACCATCACCATCTCTGTTTTTCTTCTCAGTATATTTTTTCTCTCGTTTTTTTATTCAGTTTTTTTTTTTTCTGTACACTTCTCCTTTTTCTTTTATTCCAATTCTTCTTTTTTCTTCTCTGTTTGTTTCTGCTCTTCTCCTTTTTCTCTAATTTTGTTATTCTCCTTTTTCTTTTATTCTATTCTATTCTGTTTTTCTTGATCTTTTTTTTTTTATTGATCAGCTCCTCACTTCTAGGACAATTGACAAGTCAAAACTAAAGCCAAGCATCTTCAAACAACGCCACTTCAAAGAGTAATAGGTCTAACATCAAATAGAATATTGGCATCCTATCACAGAAAATGACACCAATGGAGTGTAATTACTGTGGCAAAGTTATGAAAGGAGGAATTATTAGAGCAAAAGAACATTTAATGGTAAAGAGGGACAATGTTTCAGCTTCCCAAGCTGCCCAAAAGAGGTGAGAGAAGAGTTGTGGGCCTATGAGAAGAATAAGTAAAAAAGATAGTGAAGCAATTCAAAGCATGGTGCAGGATGATGACATTGATGAATATCGTGCACTTGAGGAAGGAGAGTTGAGAAAATTAGAAGCTCAAACACCTAGTAGTGCTAGTGAGAGGAAGAAGGGTGCTTTGAAGGTGTCATTGATCTCTATTATAGACAGCTAGAAACTACCATTGCAGAAGACCGGAAGGATAAGTTGAAGAAAACAAGTATAGTGATATGTTTGGAAGTGAGACGGTAGTATCAATGAGGAAAACCATTTCACCACCTGAGAAACAAAGCATACACAACATTTAAACTTCTAGTCTTCTTCTAATGTTCAAAGTTTAAGTCATATTTGTAAGTGCTTAACGAAATATGTTTGGCTTTGTAGGTCAAATGGTGGCGACTATATGGTTCTTCAACTCTTAATTTCCAACAACTAAGTGACTAACTATAAAGATCTTGAGCTTGACTTGCAGTGCATGTGCATGTAGTTGTGAACACAATTGGAGTGTCTTTGATGGGGGAGAGTACACGGCCTTACCCTTGCATATGCAAAGAGGTTGTTTCCAGATTCAAACCCATGACCAACTGGTCACCAAGGCGCAACTTTAGCATTGCGCCAAGACTTGCCCTCAATGATCAAACTCAATATTCAATTCAAAACTTTCTTATAATTGTTCCCTAATTATTTATCTTAATGTTGCAAATTCATTCTTAGAAAAGAACTAGACTTGAGCAGTAAAGATTGTGTGACTTAGTCCATGTCAAATATAATCAAGCATTCAAGTGAGGATACAACTTTAAGGATGAAATTGACTTAATCTGTCTCGATGATATTGATGAGTGTAATGAGTGGTTAGTAGGATAGATGAATGGAAATGATGAAGTTGGAGGTGAGAGGGTTTTAAAGGGAGACGATGCTCTTGCTTGGAGATGTTTATAGAGCTTCAGAGGTTAGAGATCCTAAAATATTTACTAGGTGGCAGAAAAGAAAACAACTTGCAACTTGCAACTTGAAAAGAAAACAACTTCCAAGAGTTTCAAAAAAGGTAAAGGAAGTGCTTCTTCAACAAGAAAAAGAAATGAGAGAGTGGTTGAAGAAGAAGAATTGGAATTTGAAGATAACACAGAAGAATTTTAGAAAGAATTGCCAAATATTGATTTTGAGGATTCAAAATAAGAAATTCAGGGATAAGCCTCTTTATCGGGCAAGGAGAACAATTATATTGAGGAAGAAGAGGGAAAGGAGGAGGAAAATGAGATTTTTAACCTATTTTTGTGTTTTATCTGGACTTTTTGGGTTGTGTGACTTTTATCTTTCTTATTAGTGTTATTAAGAATTTTTATACTTATGAGACTTTGGTAAATAATATTTCAGAGAATATATTTCTAATTTTGTTATCGTTACATATGTTATTAGTTTTTGTTATTTATTGTGTTTAGTAGACTTTTTTTGTATCTTTTATCTATATTAAATATTTTTAATTCATCCACCATGCTTCCACTATTTGGATGCAACATAATCCGCCATGTTGTATGGCGGATTTTGGTTTTCTGCCATGGTCTACCATTCCCAATTGAGAATGTTGGTAGAAATAAAAGACAAGATAGGGAATAAATAAGTTTGAGAGAAAGTAGAGATAGCATCTATAGGGCAAAAGATGGTACAATCTGGCTTGAGATAGTTTGGACATGAGAGGAGAAAACTAATAAAAGCCCCAGTTAAAACAGTTGATCGAATGGAGGATAGCTCAATAATTAAAGGTAGAGGGAGACCATGAAAAACTCAGTGAAATCATCAAGAAGGACTTAGATATCTAAATAGCCTTTGTTTATGACAACAGTAACACAATGGCACTTTTTTACCCATGTAGCCAACCCACCCAGTAGGAGAAAATAAAACTTTTGTTGTTTCTTGGTGCTGGCATTGAACACATATAAGGATAGGCAAAAAATTATCAGAGAAAACACCAGCATAGATCAGTGAGAGATAATTTAAATTTATCATTGTCTCTTCCAACTCCTTAATGAAACTTTATTGTGATTCTCTCCATTATTATGCTAGTGAAGTGCAAGGCATATTCTAGCGGTCTCAATACATCCCACCCATCAGCATCCACATTCAGTATTGTAAATGTTAATATATACCAAGACCAGGTACAATTTCCAGATCTCCTAATTAACGCAATTATTGGAAATCATTCAGAAAGTTATATAGATAAACAAAGGAGACATGTCCCTCATAAGTGATAATATGATGCTGATTTCATACCTTCTCTTTCCAATAATCATATATAGACTGGATAATTGCATATTTGAAGCCCTGCGCTTGTAAGGCCTAACATTTAAAGGAGATAACTTTTGATAAGCCCAACAAGAATCATATACACCACATATGCAAAGTAATAATTGCATTGCAGAACAATGATACCAAATGCATTCTGAAATTTGAAAGATGCTCCTACATATCAAGAACAATAAATAAATAGATAATTACCTAAATACGGAAATCTTCAGAGAAAACCAATAATTCATTGGCAACATCACATCAGGTCTAAAAAGACTACTAAATTGAATGTGGTTTTCATCTAACAAGAAAATCGTACAAACAGATATCCACAAATCAAATTAACCTTCAAAAACTTCACTTTCATCATTGGCACAAGATATTCAATTTTGCACTCAGATCTTTAAAAGGAAACTGATTGAATAACAGGAAACATCCATGATTCATCTTTACAAGAGTGTTGAGATTTTAGGTTTGAAAATCAGTGTATAATCATCTTGCAAGAAGAATCTAGTCAGCTTTCATGTGAGTTTTTTCTCAATACTACTTATTCATTTCATGCACAGGTTAAAAACTATTAAGATAAAGTCAGCTGGTCCTCAACATAACAGCTTAAAAGAGTTCGTTCTTGACAAGGCATCAAATCCCCTTAAACCAAGTGGTCAAGTTAGACCATTGCCACTTCCATACTTCTTAATTATATGAATTTCAGCAAAAAGAGGTGGTTCTAGCCTCTTAGAATTTGGGCTTAAAGCCTAACTCAATCCCACAAAACCAACATGTAAAGCGAGCTAGGGGTAGTTACAATTAAGACAGATTTCTAACATAGCCCTGAACACTTCAAACCATTTGGGGATTCCTCACCAACCAAATACACCAGAGAACTGTATAAACTATAAGCTGCACGTAATCTATCCCCAACCCATTTCTGAATTAGAGCTACACAAATTAGGAGGAAAGGCCACATAAGGTTCTGAATCTCCATCAAGTTAATTGTATTACTGGCAGTTTGATGCTATTAAGCACCAATAACAAAAGAACTTTATGTTAGACTGTTAGAGGAAGTTTTGCAGTTAAAAATCAGTTTATCAAGGAGAAACCTATTATTATTAAGCAAATGAGTTGCAAACTATCGTAAGGACTTACAAGTAACACACCAGAAACTGCAGAAACTAAAAATAGCACTTGAACTTTTTGCTCCTATTACTTGAATAGTTGAATTTATTGAGTTAAATATAGGGATATTTTTGAAAAACACCTGATTCTGCTGACAGATGCAAAATTACCATCAAAAGATCCAAAATAGTATAGGACACAACAATGTTGTTATGACTTAACAAGCCAAAAATTAGGAAAACTTATATCAGATGGACCCAAGGAATCATGTGTCTAGCCCTGTTAGATAGGTAGCAAACCTTGTTAGGAAAGCTGTTAGAGTAGTTAATTAGTTAGCTTGCTTTAAACAGAGGCAGAGAATGTAAAGGAGGGAAATTAGTTGGTCAGTTAGTTTTGGGTGGGATAGACTGGGCTCTCGAATTCCAGGGAAGATATCGATGTATATCATTCTTGCTCTTCTTGATCCCGGATGCCCATCAATCCCAAATTGGAAGAGAATATGCAATAAAGTTTTCTTACTTTATTTCTGTTAATCTCTATATTCCAAACCAGTATCGCAGAATCATCAAAAGCTCTAACAAAGTATATAGGATGCAACAATGAAGCAGGAATTTGTTCCAGATCCTAGCCTTTTGGGTTTTAGCATATAGTCAAAGACTTCCACCCCATTCAATATACATTTAGACTTTTCAAAATTAAAGGAACTTCTCCTTAGAACATATAGTCAATCAATTCCTTCCATCATTTCACACTGATATTAATGGTCTGTGAAGGTTGGGTTTTATATATTTCTGAAGTGTAGTGCTAACTTTTTCAAAATACCCCTCCTTTTTGTCATGTTGCTTAACTTGTTTTCAAAATAACATTCTTCTTGTTCGTGTAAACATGATTTCTCTGAGGTTTAATGATAAGTCCACCGAGTGAGGTTCTCCACATGCACATTTGAAAAATAACTTATAAAAAGAGTTCACTTTCATGCTATAATAGCTAGATGCCAAACAACTTGCAGGTCATTTTTGTAGCATACTACATCTAGGACCATTAACATAAGAATAAATGCTTCCTAGCTCGTACA
Source organism: Pueraria montana var. lobata (assembly GCA_026413185.1). NCBI lineage: Eukaryota > Viridiplantae > Streptophyta > Magnoliopsida > Fabales > Fabaceae > Pueraria > Pueraria montana. Next base: position 47,213,274 of record CM048656.1, read on the forward strand.
TTAATGGCTAATCATTCAAGAACCAGAGGAAAAGTGCCCATTCTTAGTAAAAAAGTACAAAATAATTAAGCAACCTAACAACTAGACCAACCAACAGAGAAAAAAATTATTCAGGATGGATTATGAACAGGTGAAGACACTATAAAAAAGTTTGACCTCAATAGCAGTATCAAGCCGTAGTTGCACAGGAATTGGTGAACCAAGAGTAGGTGTTATAAGTCCAGCTCTTTCACGAGCTTTATGATCCAATACCTCCAACTTGAAAAGAAGACTCTCAAACCTATCCACCAAACAAATTAAATGAAAACTAGAAGAAAAAGACAGCAGCATATATGATGCAGATCTTATTAACAGTACAGGATGATATGAAAAGTGACAACCAAAAACACAACGGAATAAAAGACATGCAAACTAAACGAAAAAAACTTGTTGGGCTGCAAGTCTGCAACACAAGGTTTTCAAGTAGGTCATATGTTGGGCCAAACTCAAAGTTAAACAGAGCCACGTTTAAACACTAACAAAATCATTATTTTGAATGTCTAAACCCTATACAACCACCTTATATGAGTAGGATTCAAATTGTGTTGCTTATGCTTTTCTTTAACATAATGCTATTTTGATTCAAATTTCTAGTGCATTTGGATAAACAGTTTAATTAAGCACTTGCTGAATATGTACTAGCATGTAAGTGCTTATATATAAGTTGTTTCTATAATCAAAGAAGAAATAGGGTTAACTGTTTTCATATAAGTTGTAAGTTATTTTTATAAGTAATCCTGGAGAGCTGAAAACAGCTTATGGACACATCATTAGCTATATTCATATACACTCACAAACACTTTCACACCCTAAATAAGTTGTAAATAAGTTCTTCCAAACACACCCTAAATCTACTTATCAATACAATAAAAAACTAATGCATTGCAAAAGAAATGATAGTTAATTAATTCAAGTATTCAACCAAACCATGATCAATAGGGTACCCTAATTTTAAGAGGTCTGGAATACATAGTGCAAAAGACAAAAAATGAAAAAAGAAAAAATCAGATATATATGTTAGAATATATGACATTATCTTATCATATCTTAGAATATCTTAATTTATCCTATAGGTTTAGCTTCCTTGTGCTTCATTATCTCTTAGGACTAATTACCATATTTCCTTATCTTATCATGATTTGTTTCCCTAATTAGAGGACTATGATTAGTATAAATAAGGGCTAGTGGTCTAAGTTTTATGAACATATCAAACACATCAATACATTGTAATACATTTCATCACATAATAGAATGTTATACAAAGTGTCTCTTCTCTCTATTCTACCCTTCAATGCCTAAAAGGCTAAAACTCCACAATTGTATCAAAGTAGTACCATCCTCCATGATCTGTTCCATCACTACTCCATTGTTGAGCTCCTTGAAATCCGGAGTTTGTCTTTTTGCTTCCTTTAGCCTTTGGTTGGCTATGCCTCATTGCCTAGCACTTTTCACCTCTTGTTTCATCATTTTCTCTCTCCTCTTGCTGGATGGTTAACTTTGATCCTCTAAAAAATTAGTCGACATCGTCTTACTATTTCTAGTTGTTGTTTGGTGCTCCCTATTTTGCTTTTGACCACATTTGGAGGATCCTCTTGTTTGGATGCTTGTCCCAATTTCTATTATTTGCTGTTTGGTGACAGAAATTGGTTTGTTGAACTTGCATCGTTTTGTTGTTTGGTTGTTTGGTAGCTATGCTTGTCTTGTTTCGCCCCTCTTGTATGGTTGTTTGGTGGCTGCACTTTCTATACCCCTCTTGTTTGGTAGTTGCTCTCACTTTTTGAACTGTTCTTGCCTTAACCTCTATTTTTAGGGCTTGTTTGTTTTCTACAGCATCTATTTCTCTGTTTTGTTTTGCACTAGTTTGGCATTGGTTTGTCAACAACAGGTACTCTACTTTGGTTCTCAAATTGTCTTCTACAACATGTGATGCTAATTTTGAGGGAGACAAAGGAAGAAGGTGTTTGGCCCTTTCTTTTGTCCCAAACACTATTTGGTCCTAGTCTATCTTCATCTTAAATATGGTTTTGCCTTGTGGCAATCCCACTAAATCATCCTTGGCTCCTTGGTAGTCCCGGAAATTCAGCCTGGTAGTCCCAAAGAATCTCCTTGGCCCAGCCAGTCTTTGTCCTAGGTGATCTAATCCTGGCTTTTTGGCCAAGGTGTGGTTTGGCCCGGCTTTTTTCCCAGTTGCAGTTTGACTCTAATCTCTCTAAAGTCTTCCTCATCTCAAAGCTTCCTCAGAAGTCTTTTCTTGATGGAGCCTATATTATTAAAAAGAAAGGGTTTAATTTTAACAAGCTTAGTAAGCTTTAGCTTGAGGGGGATATTAGAATATATGAAATTATCCTATCATATCCTAGATTATCCTCTAGCTTTAGTTTTCCTATTTCCCCATTATCTCTTAGGATTGGTTACCATATTTCCTTATCTTATCATGATATGTTTTCTTAATAGTTAGGACTATGATTAGTATAAATAAAGGTTAGTGCTCTAGGTTTTATGAACATATCAAACACATCAATATGTTGTAATACATTTCATTACATAACAGAATATTATACATAGCCTTTCTTCTCTCTATTATATCCTTCAAAGTCTAAAACTCCACAATTCCAACATTATATAAAGATGAAAACCATTAAACTGAAACCAACCTCTAGGAACCACAAATAAATAAATTAAATGAATAAAACCAGAATTCAGCACAAAAAAGTTACATTTCAGGTGTCAAAATCTTCCTCTCTTCATTAAACTCGAAAAGCCAATCCTCGTCTTCATTATCCAAGTCATACTCGACAAACTCTCCAATCTCAGCCCGAGCTGCAACAAATGAAAGAACTTTCAGTACAAGATTTGGAATTTACAAGAGAACCTTCCAAAATTATTTCTAACATAACTAAATGATCTATCAAGTGGCAGTACCTCCTCTTGCCCGCAAATAGGAAGTCGGTTGAGAGAAAGTGCAAGAATAGTCCCTTTCATATGTATCCACAACAACAAACTGAGGAGTAGGTATTTCAGAAGCCGATTTCTTGCTGGGAGTTGGATGTACCTAAGAATAATAACAAGAAATTACTAATAAAAGCAACAATATTTCTACAACAAATACATTATCAACTGGTTCCTTTCCCAGTATCAGTTTTTGATAGAGGAACAACATCCATGATCAGTTTCTAAATATTTGAAATTTCAACTATCAAGGCTTCTAATCTGCAATATATTTCAACTAACTTATCATAGATGTTATTGAGGTAATCATGACTCGGTAAATTAAATAACGAATCATGCAGGTTAGCAAGGTGAACATATTTCCTATTTGTACAAGGGAATGTGCTTGTGAGATATAGTGCAACAGCCATTGCCTTGATGCTAAGTACAATCTAGCAAGTAGCTGGAAACTACTAGAACACTGATACAAAAAATCCATAAACGCCCAGATTTAAACAAGCCAACCTAGTGGCATACACCAAAAAGTTAACAAAAAGAATAACTGGAAAACAGGGTGCGATGACAAAACACCAGTAAGAGTCCATACCTCATTTTCAACCTCCGGAACAGCACGTAGCAATTGTGAATTCCGGGTAGAAGCAGGTGCCTCATCATCTTCAAAGTCCTTGATGGACTTGACAATGGGGAGCTTCTTGTGAATGTCAAGTGGCCGAGGCCTGAAAGACAATCTACTCATTTCCACTTATCTATTTATTTCCCCAACATTTCCACTGTTTTTGAGTCTTCTGATGCCACCACCCTTTTTTCTATCCCTGGGTTTGAAACCACATGTGACAATGTCTTAATCCCTGTGGAGCTAAAACCATACCAACACACACACACACACAATGTGCAAATTCAAATATTGTATCACCTATCAACACAACCAATACACACACATACACACAATGCACAAATTCAAATGTCATATCACCTATCAACACAACCAATCTACACACACAGCCACAATGCACAAATTCAAATGTCTAATCACCTATCAACACAACCAATACACGTGGGCACTGCAAACAAGCACAATTTCAAAACCCCAGAGGAAAAAAATTAAATTTTGGGGGGCGAAAACAGCGAGAGTTTAAGCATTTAAAGAATAACAATTCTCCCAAAAGCCCCCCCGGTTCGAAATTTCACAGATGCATAGCAAAAATTGAGAAGAAAACGCAAAATTGATTCGAAGGAGTTTGAGAGTTGGGAAAACCTAGCAAGGCAGTGATGTGTGGTTTCTCCAATTTGGGGAATCTGAGTCGAATTTGAGTGACTGTGTTTGATGCGTAGAAAAAACCCTAACCCTAAATTGATCGAACTTTTTTCTCAATTATTTCTACCTTCGTTTCATCTCCGTTGCCCTTTATCTTCCCCGCGTTTCAGATAGCTCCACTGCCCGGGTACCCTCTTCTTTTTCTCTTTTGAATTTAAATACAAGAATTTAATAAGAATCCACTTCTCATCCAATCATGTATATACTATTAAGAAAATGGAAGATAAAAAAAATTGAAAAAAGTAAAATAATAAAAAATGAGATTATTTTTTTAATTGTTTCTTAAGGAAATAATAGAAGGAAAGAAAAATAACAATATTTTTCCTTATTTTATTCGGGAGAAAATAAGAGAAAAAAATGTATATTTATAAATTTATAAAATAATATAAATATTTTTAAGTAAAAATGAAATTTAATAAAGAGACTAAAAATGTAAAACATTAAGTATCCTTTTGACTTAATATTATATTATTATTTTAATAATAGTGAATAAATTTTTAAAAAAATTCTTTTAAATAATTATACATCTAAAAGTACTTTATTAGCATTATTCATACAAATTATTATGTTTAAATTTTTTTTAAAAAAATCTTGTACATAAATTCATTTTTTAAATTGATTTTTAATTAACTAAAATGCACTTAACTGTTTTGTAAAGATAAATATGGATACACATTTATTGGTTTGTAAAGGTAGATAAATGCTTTAGGTTTTTTACAAAGTTGCATAACTCAAGGGTTATTATATCTTTTTGGAACAAATTATCATACAATTTATTGTGTTTAATATGTTATAAAATAATTTTTTCTATACATAAATACATTATTTAAACTGATTTTTAATTAACCAAAATGCACTTAACTATTATGCACAAATGAATGTGGATGCACATTTATTGGTTTGTAAAGGTGCATAAATGTTTCATTTTTTTTTTTAAGTAAAGTTGTATAACTCAATGAATTTTTATGGAACAAATTGATGCTCTCCTTTTCATTTTTTTCCAATTTAGGTGGAAACACTTTTTGTGTAGGACTCACCAATGGATAGTGTAACACAATGATTTTCTTAATTACATAATTAAGTTATTTTAATTAAATTGTAAATTTATTTTAAGTTGTTGAAAAATATAATTTAAGTGGATGATGTTTTATATGGTTTGTGAGAGATGGGTTAAGTTGTGTTGGAGTTTTGGTTTGGGTCGTGGGCTTTAGTGAGAGAGGCTCATGCCCTCCATTTTTTTTTTATTCCTTATAAGCCACCATTGTGCCAAGAGAGACACTCTCATTCTTTTCTCTCAAGAGCTTCTCTTCCTCTCTTCTCCCAATAGCTCTCTCATTCTTATTTCTCCTCCACCTAATCTCATGTATAAGGCTTGATCTCCCCTCAAGACTAGTTGTTCTTCCCTCTTCCTTGAGCTTGCGACTCCATTATTGAATGGTGAGCTCTCTTTCTCTTCTCTTTCTCCTTTTCTTGAGTTGACCTATAATTGTGCAAACTCTTATTGATGTTGGTTTTGGGCTATGTTTTCATGGGTTTGATGAGATGGTGATGTTCTTGATGGAAGCCCTCTCTGTTGAGCTCAAGGTTTCCTCTTTCTCTCCTTTCCTTGAGAACCCAAGCTTGAAGACCCATAGGTAAGGGAAACTATATTAAACTTCTTTATTGTTTTGCACCATTGAGTTGATGATTGATGTTTGGGAATTATGGATAGATACAAAAATGTGTTCTTGGTTAGCTTGGGTTTTTGAGCTCTTGAAAGTTTAAAATTTTGAATGACTATGTGATAATTGATGGGTTGTTTTGTTGTTGATTGCCTTCCTTGTGTTGAAAGATCATTGTTAATGGAGTGTATTTGTTGAGAAATGTTGAAAATCTTGGTCTTGTTCTTGAAAAACCTTGTAAAGAGGGAAAAAGGGACTCTTTGTTGTAGTTTTGGCTAAGCCATAGGGATAGCTCGCTAAGCCAAAGTGTCCCTGGAGCTCTTTGTTGCGTTTGTGACTAAGCTAGAGGGACAGCTCGCTAAGCTAGAATGTCCCTAGAGCTCTCTATCGCTTTTGTGGATAAGCCAAAGGGAGTGCTGGCTAAGCTAGCATGTCACTAGAACAAAAAGACATTTTGTTGCCCTTTTGGCTAAGCGAGTATAGGTGCTAGCTAAGCCAAAATGACAAATGATATTTTTCTATATTATTGTTGAAAAAACCTTTAAAAGTTGCAAGTGACTAGCCTTTTTCTTTTCTTAATGTTGTACAAATTTACTCGTGAAATTGATTTAACAATTATGAAAGTGATCTAATGAGTTCCAAGTGAATACACCTTTGTTTTAAGAGCTTTTGTGAAATGAGTGAGGTGAACTTAGATGAATTGTGATTCCTATAAATGATTATACAATTGTAGTATATTTAATTATGAAGTGATGTTGTATGTATATGGATACATGATACTTAATTGACATTGGTTGAGATAACTTTATTCTCGATGAGATGATTATGTTATTGATGAGATGTGTATGTTTTGATGAGGCGATGTATTGTTGTTGAAGTGATGAATTATGTGGTGGTGAATGAATTTTTTATGTTGGAACCTATCTAAAAGCATTTAAATGAGTTAATTTTGAATTTCGAAAGAATTGAGAAATGGCTATTTGGTGAAGGTGAGCTCCACTAGGGGCCGGAGCTCCGACCCACTAAGAGACCTAGGGGTCTCACTTAGTGGATATCTTCCCAAGTATCCACCCATTGTTTTTAAACATCGATGGCTTTTCGAAGTGGTGAAAATATTTCATGAACTTTAAGTCGACTAATTAAATGTAAAAAGAAATGGTTGTTGATAATTGAAACTTGGATCATTGAGACAGACCATAGGTGAGATGGTAGGTACGGAGTGTTGGGAAACAATTCAAATTTATAATTTCAAATCTCTAGGATTTTGTTTAGAATTAAAAAGATATTATTTTATTGTTAGGATATTAGTTATATTGAAAGATATTAGCTATAATTTAGAGATTTGTTTCCTCATTTAAGATTAGGATGCTACGTCTATAAATAGAAGTTTTTGAGATGAGAATAATCACTCAGCCTGAAAAGTGGGTCACCACCCTAAGTGAGAAAGGGAGTCATGTGAATGGAGGTTTTATAAGTTTGTCCAGAAAACTTGTTGTGGATGTAGGGATGAGGGTCTAAACCACATTAAACAAAGTTGTGTTGTGGATGTATGGATGATGGCGTGAACCACGTTAAACAAATTCGAGGTCGTGGATGTAGGGATAAGGGCCTGAACCACGTTAACAAAATAAATTGTGTGGATGTAGGCAAGAGGGGTCGAACCACATTAAACAAATTTGTGATCTTTTCTATTTCTTTATGGTGTTGCATTTTTCTTCAGTTGTATGTTTTTCTCATTGTGATTATTGAAGACGTGTGTGTTTTCCCCAACACCGAGGTGTTGTATCTCAAACCTCAAGAGAATCCAAGTATCATATGATGTATATTTGTTGTTGGTGAAACTTGGTTCCTTGAGACATACCATAGGTAAGATGGTGGATACGCATATGTTGTATCTCAAACCTCAAGGGAATCCAAGTTTTGTTGTTGTTGTTGTTGTTGTTGTTTGTGAGTAGGCACATAAGTTGATGGTGCTTGGTGAATAGATGGGTGGACAAATTCCTATAAAGGTTAAGGCAGACGAACTCTTATTGATGTTAGGGTCCCTAAAGGCTTTACCAAGGTAAGCCAAACTCACTTATTTATATTTGATAAAACCATACTTCATCCGCAAGATTAGTCGGGGGACTCCTCGAATGGTCAAAGATGAGTACCATGTTAAGGGATAGGGCCTATGATGATCACTCATGTAGTGTAAATCTCCATGGAGTAGAGTCTATCTTTGATGTTTATGATTGGTGTGTATGATAATGCTTGATTGATAGACTCTAGATGATGATACTTGAGTGATTGACTTATGATGTGATATCTGTTTGTGATTCATGATAATTGTGCATGATATATTCTTTATGTGTGAGTTGAATATGTCATTAGTTGATTTTCAAATGCTATGTTCTAAGAATGATAGAGTTTAAATATGTATTATTTTATTAAGTTATAAATTGCTTTAAGTGTGTTTGTTTTTGGTAAGCTTACCCTTGAGTTATGGCACATGTGGTTGTGATTGTGATGATCTCAAACTTTGTGTTCGTGGAAGCAAATGGTCGGGAGGTGGACATTTCCTATGGGGACATTGTTGATAGACGTACGTGCATAGACGTGAAGATGTGTTTTCTTCTTTTCATTTTCTTGTTTAGTTTTATGTATAGAGTTGATCGGCTCAAGTGTTTAGGGAGTTTATCTTTCTAAGAGTTGTATAGATATGTATATATAGATGTGTATTGAGTTGTTCAGGTGTTGTATCTTATGATGTGTGTCATAATGTACATGATTTATTTAGTTGATTTTATTACATATGGTGTATCATTTTGAAGTTTTGAGTTTTAGCTTTTGGTTTTCGAAAACACAAAAAGTTCACAAGTATTTTCATAAATAAGTTAATTGAAGAGTTTAAAAACAAATCAAAATAAAGTCTTTCGCTTTGTTAAGTTATCGAGTTATCGTGTAGCAGCGGCGAGTCATTATAGATAGTTACTCACCTCTCTCTTGTAACGAAACCAAACGGGTGTAAACCTTTTGGCTTATTTTCTTTCCTCTCTTTTCCATTATTTTTATTTTCATGCTAACCAAACATAGTGTTATAGTTATATATTGTAAGCTCATTCACTTTTGAATAATTATCTTAAAAGTTATACTAAGGATAATTAAACTCTAATTATAAAATGTAATAATAATTTTAGGCTTTGTACACAATCACTCAAACATGAATTGTCATGCATGATAATTATCAACTTTTGCAATAATTATTTAAAAGATTATATCAAAGGTAATTTCTAATTGATTGAGAGACTATAAAAAAATTGATGGATAGTGTATAAACTTCTCTCTTGAAATAATTCTAATGACTTTTCTGCCCTATGCAAGGTTGCACAAGTTAGGCTTTATTAATTATCTACTTTCAACTAATTTTGACCACCTAATTAATCATGATTCTTTGAAAAAGAAACAATTATTTTTCTCCTACTTATTTTATGAACTCGCCTTCTTATAATTTTTTTATTCCTCTTAAAAATCGTTTTTCATAAAATGTATACTAGCAATAAAATGACACAGGTCCATGCTTAGAAAAATGGGAGAGTGATAACTGTTTCTTCAAATAATCATGATTAATTAGGTGATTAAATTCATGATTTCAAAGAAAAATAGTAGAGAGATCAATACTTTTTAAAATAATCATATTAAGTACTAATCAAAATAAAGCTTAGCATGTACAATCTTCATGAATGTTAGGAAGCATTAAATGTTATTCTTGTTCTAACACGTATATTTTGATAAAACATTTTGTTTATTTTTATTGCGTAATGGGTAGAAGTTTTTATCTTTGTGCTTTTTAGTACATTGACTTTTCTTAAAACATTATCTTATTACTTTATTTGTGGGGCTTTCACGTTTTTTTAGGTACAATAGTAGGTAAATAATTCCTTTTGTTTCTTCTTTTAAGGATGAAAGCTTAATCTTCTTGTATATGAAATTTAGCTTATACTTTAGACAATTTTCCTTGAGTCCTTATTGCTATCCTTATCACACAAATACCTTTAAATGAATCTTGAGGTGAATTGACAACAAAATTTAATTTGTCTAGCATAGAGAAGCTCCTTTATAAGACAAATTGCTAGACAAATTGTCTTTTGTTTTGTTTGTTATCATTAAACGTATGGGTTTGATCGCCTTACATTTAACAATCTCCCTTTTTATGGCAACAAGCAAGCAAAAGATGAAGGAAAACAAGCTCCCTTTATGCAAATCAAGTTTTGTAAATTAGACAAAATGTAAACAACACTTTTATCATAGGACAAAATGAATGCAAACAAATAATAAAGGCTTTATTCGGAGCGTATAAGTCAATTTTATCTTTTATAAACAAAGCAAAGGACAAATGAATTTTAAACCTTAACGCAAAGAGTATAACATCATCTTAGTAAATACAAAGTCTTTGAGGAAAATTCATCTTTATAAAAGATTATCAGAGCTTTAGGCTATGTTTGGTAAAAATAGTTTTATAAGCTAGTTGAAAGCTTATAAGCTAGCAGATTTAGTTGAAAGTGTTTGGTAAGATTAACTAATAAGCTAGCTGATATATGTCAATTGACATAATAAAATATATTTAATATTTCTAATATTTGAATTTATTTCTAATAATTTATCATCTTAAAAAGTAGGACAATAAGTTTTTAAATTTTGTATTATAAAAGAATGGTAAATATTTGATGATTTTACTGATATTGTTTAAAATCAAATTTTAATAAACTAATATTGTTTTAAATCAATTTTTTTCTTTTTCTAAAAAAAGTATAATTAAATAAAATAAACTTATATTGTTTAAAATTAATTTTTTAATATTTAAATATTTTATTAATAATATTATTTTAAAACAAAAATAAAAATTATTTTTTCTTTATAATTTTGATTTTTTATCAACTTTTGTTTAGTGACCAAATATTTTAAATAAAAATAAAAAATAATGTAATAATTCATTAAAATAAATAGTTTGATATTAAACAAAATAATAAAAAAAAGATAGCAATTCCAAGTTTCATAATACCAAGATTTATACAATGGTATTTAGACTAATAAATCTAAATCTACACTCATACACTCAATGTCAAAAATAGATTGGAGGCTCACAAACAATTATAAAAAAAACAAAGATGAGATGAGAGAAACAAAAAGAATATACAAAGAATAGAAAAGGAGAATGGTTGATTAAAATGGTTGTTGGTATGTTTTAAGATTCAAGTTGTAAATGTTTTATGTAATTTTCATAAGTTTATCCTATAGATAAAGGTTAATAATAAATAATATTTAATTCCTCAAATCAATATAAAATAAAGGATAATAAGATTATTTGATTGCAATTATAAACACTCATAGCTTTTAAAATAACAATAATAAATTATAAAAGAAAAATTATTAAAAAGAAAATAAATTACATTTACAGTCGAATGTTTTGTTTAAAAAGAAAAAATATAATCATTTCTTCAATAAAGACTATTAAAAAAGAAAAAAGTATATTTATCTAAAAAGAGGAAAAAAATTCAGTATTTTCACAATGAATACTAAAAAAAGGAACAAATATTTTGTCAAAAATAAAAAATAGATAATTAATACTTAAAAATTATTATTTTTATAATTAAACTCCTCAAATAAAAATAACTTTTTAATATTAAAATATTATATATTATATATATTAAAAAATTTAGAATTAAAAAAATAGAGGGGCCAACTGCCAAGGCCCCCAACCATAGATGTAGGTTCACCCTTGATAAGGAGAATTGTGACTTTTTAATTGTACTATGTAATGGACAAAATATCTCTTAATTTAGTGAGGTACAAATTTTTATTTTTTGTTTTACTTTCTTTTATTCTATCTCACAATTATTTTTAAAATTAAATATGTAACAAATAATTTAGTGATGTGCTATCCTTTACTATTTCACAAATCAAATGTTTTTTAACCTTTAACCTATGTCAAATTACTAACACTAATTTGTGCGATTGATTTAAATATTTATATATTCTACTATTTAACATTAAACTGGTCCATCATATTCATAAACCACTTTTAGTAGTGCATATCAAGTGTCATGCTAAAATGGTGTGAATGAATTCACCAAAATAAAATTTAACAAATTCTTATACACGTGCAACTACAATCCCTTTACTGCTATGATTCAAAGTTCAAACTACTCAGGATTGGTGTAACGTCCAATAAGAGAAATAACGTATCTCTCAAACAAGATTGATTTTAGGGTGGGAAAGTTCAACAAATTTCCCACTGTGGGAAACAAATCAGGATCGTAGGATTTGGACTCTTCTCGAGATCAGAGTAAGTCTACAGTAGACATACTTATACCGGAATATATTAAAAACAATTATTAAACATTTTAATAGATTGTCAGTAGGCTTTCACTGGGCCGTTTTTTCTCTCTCCTTTGCATTACTTCATCTCTCTTCCGCATTGCTTTATTCTTAAAAAAAAAAAGAGAAACATATGCTTCGTTCTTCAATTACTACAGGCGTAGAATTTAGTTCTCAATGTAGAGCTTGGGTAATTATTAAATGGTGGAGTATGTAATAATTCATAAGAGGGGGAGCTAGTTCAAGGGTTTTGCAAATTGTTATGTATTTTGCTTTATGCAGCACAAGCTATGGGTGTATTCAATTTACTCGTGCTGCTACTGTACTAAGAAGCTTGAGTTGCACATCTTATGAAATCTGAGACTTTTAACTAGTGCCACTTTTAACCCTCCCTAGAGCCATCAACTAGACTGGCCATCATCATGCTTCTCCATCAACCAGCTCCATGAACCTTGCTTCGGTACTATACATAGTCACCATGGGACTAACTTGAGCCTTCACGAAGCACCAACGCAGCACCACGACAAGCTGGTGGAAAAGGATGGGTCTGCGTCGTTGAGTGAGGTGGGGAGAGAAGCAACGAATGGGATGGGAAAGAGGGACCACTTCTAATATTTTTTTTAATTTATTCCGGTGTAGGCATTCCTACCATAGTTCCATGCTAATCTCGAGAAAGGTCCAAATCCTACGTTCCTAGTTTGTTTCCCACGGTGGAAAATTTGTTGAGCTTTCCCACCCTAGAATCAGTCCTCAAACAAAGAGAAATAAATATCTCATTGTTTGGACCTGTAATGAATCACATGCATTCGTCATCTCTCACCTTCTGGTCCTTTTCTATCCACTATTTTTGTGAAAGAGAAAAAATCCAATCTCTTTTATTTTATCTTTTTTTTAAGATAAATTATGCTTTTGTAATTTTTTTTTATAATAAACTACATACAATAAAAAGAGATTAAAAATGTATGATAAAATAATTAGGCTTAATTGCACTTTTCATATCCTAAATATCATAAATGTGTGATTTTAGTTATCAAGTTCCAATAATGTCAGGTGATTCATCTAAGTATCATAATTGTGCGATTTTAATATTTTTGTCTGTCAAAATTGTAGACGTGACATTGACTGATGACATGTCATGTGAGATGTCACTTACATGATGACGTCTACATGACGTCATGCTAAAATGGTGGTTGATTTGAGATGCTTACATGATCTTTGATTTGACATGTGCAATTTAGTCTATCAGATTTTATAATTGTGCAATTTTATCCCCAAGTTTCATAATTGTGCTATTTTAGTCCTCCAAATTCTAATTTGATATGTTAACGTTGTAGACAAAAACGAGGGAAAATTCACAAAGTATTTATTATGAGTATTAAATAATATAAGAAATATTTATTATAAATATTAAATATAATATTTATTATAATATATTAAATATTAAAACATTTATTAAATAAAGTATTATAATATTTATTATAAATGTTAAATATAATAAATGTGTGTTATTAAACATATTTATTAAAATATACTTATCATAAGTATTTATTATAATATTAAATGTACTTATTAAAATATTATTATTCATTATAAATATTAAATACAATAAATATTATTATTAAATTTATTTATTAATTCTGTTAAAATATTAATAAAGTATAAGTATTATAATACTTTCATTGACATCCAATAAATAATTTCACATTTTTATAGATTTTACATTAAAATATCTATTAGAAAATGATATTGTGAGTGATATAGGCTTTTTAAGCATGAATTAAATTGTGTCCTTTTAGCCCAATTTGATCATGCCTTGATCTAGGCTTAACTCCTAAAAAAATTGTATAAATCTAGGCTTTTCACCCAACTTGAACCTTATTTTGGAAGTCTAAATTGAATGAGTTTTTGGGCCTAACTTGCTATGACTTGCTAGTCGCATCAACGAGCCTACCAAAAACTCAATTGCTTGATAAAACGTTAGGCTTGGATTTTTTTTTTAACTATAGATTTAAATTTGGGTCTTTTTGAGCCTGATTTAGGCCTAACTTGCAAAACAAAATTATACTAACCAAACTTTCATCAGCCTAAATTGAATATATAGACTTTTGGTTTGATCCACTATAACCTGTAACTTGCATTGAACTCACAATTAGCTTGACTTAAACTCGCCTAATGAAATGTAAGACTTGTGTTTTAAATTTTGAGCACATATTAATGTATAACTCTCATCATAATTTCATGTAAAGAGCCTCACATATCCTTTAATGTTTTTTCTTTAAAAAAAATTATAATATTGACAACACGTTTTTAAAACTAAAAACAAAAAATACCTAAAACGAGCCATAATTTAAAGATAGTAAAACTATTTTTAAATTATTAAATTCCTTGGGCTAGCTACAGCCATGTACCGCGACCGCGAACGGGATTAGTCTCTGACCTAGTGGGTTGGAGAGACCCGTGATCTCTGCCTTAGGACAAAAAAACATATAGTTAAAATGTAGGATTAAATAAATTTGAATTGTAGTTCACCAAAAAAAATTGAATTGTATATTTACATTTAATTTTATAATTGTGTTTGCAAATAGTGAAACAAATAAAAACGAAAGAATTTCTTTTATTTAAATTAAAAAATAAAAAGAAAAAATAAATTTTAATTTTCCAAGGTCAATTTTTTCTTCAATTAAACAAGAAAAATATGTCAATATTATTGATGTACTATTTTTTTTTCTAATTCTTTTTCTCTTTGAAACATTCCATTAAATACAAAGTAGTATTCCTTCCATGTTGGAAATTTTTGTAATTTTCTAGAAAGTGAAGAAAAGATATGGTTGGACAAGATAAGGAGCATAAACCAAGACAACTTGTTTCTCTCTTTAATTAAAATAAAAAGTTGAAAATTCCCTCCCTCTCTCTCTCTCTCTCATGCTACGTTTCAACTTTCAACATTCCCAACCAACCCTTCAAAAACCAGCAAGCCAAACCCATGACCACGATCAGCACAAACCCACTTTCTCATAATCATTAATCACAATTAATCTCTCTCTCTCACTAGTGCTTTCCCAATTCATTATTATCATATTAAGGTAGTGGCAGATTACGGTATTACAATTCATTTTTATGTTAGTGGCTGATTATGTTTTTAAATTTGTTGTTTGATTTCCTGCTATTTTGAATTGTGAATGTTCACTGATCGATCATTTATTGAAAACATCAAAGAACATGAAACTTTGTTATGCTTCTGGCAGATAATTTGGAAACAAATAGACTATGTTGTGCTAAGCTTGGTGAGACCCTACTGTTCTTCTTCTCCAAAAGCCTCTCAATTGGTTTGGTTTGGCACTGCACGGGCTCAACCTGCTAGGCTTTAAATCAGGAAATATATATATATATATATATATATATATATATATATATATATATATATATATATAAGATCAATTTGTTGCGTTACACATTTATGTATCATTAGTGCTATATCATTTCTGCATAATTCATTCATGGACATTGCTGCTGTGGTACTGTATAATTCCTTTTTAGATAAGTTATAAAAAAGAATCGATATAAAAAGTTAACTTTTTAGATCGGTTTTTGTTCGATGTAAAAGTTATGACATTCTATATCGCTCGCATATAAGACGGCTGTACAACCGATCTAGAAAGCCATTTTTAACCGATTTAAAAAGTCTTTTATGCACTAGTGTCTCTCACTATATATAACAATATTTCTTTTTTTGATTACTATAGTAACAATATTTCTACGTACAACACACGATCACTATTGTCTCTACAATGGAATTAGCACCCTCAAATTCCAAACACCAACATGAGAACAACAACAACAACGACAACAAGGTTCTTCAGAGGCTCCATTGCTCCGTGAAGAACTATGAGTGGGGCAAACCATGCCGTGACTCCCTCGTTGCCAAGCTATTCGCCATGAATTCTGGGTCAAAGCTTGATGAGGATCAGGCTTATGCAGAGTTTTGGATGGGCACCCATGTGTCTGGACCCTCTTTCATTGTTTTTGATAGTTCACAAAGAGTGACCCTTAAGTCTTGGCTCTTGGAGAATCCTGGCATGCTTGGACAAAAGGTTCTGGAGGTGTGGGGTGGTGATCTCCCTTTCTTGTTCAAGGTATGATGATGTCAATATAATCTTGCTTTTGGTGCATGTTGGAACAACTATCTTGAACAATTCTCTTTGGGGGTTATTTTTCAATTAAGAGTTTTTTTTTTTATGAGAATGATTTTAAGGATTTTTTTAAACTTCTTGTTTCTTCCAATTTTTTTTTAAAAATAAATTATCAATAACTAAAAATAACTTTATATCATATTATAAAATGTTTATCATAAATCCAAAATATAATTTATATGTTTAAAAATATTTATTTATTATAAATTTTAATTATAATATAAAATATTTATTTATTATAAATTTTAGTTATACAAAATAAATATGTACATACTGAAATACTAATTATCATTTAATTTACTTATGATATGTATCTAGATATATCATGTAACATGCTTTTTGAGAGTGATATGATGTGACATATCTATTTTTATTCTGAAAATTAGAATCTTTAATTTTTCACTCTCTCCATTCTCTCACTTAGAAATTCTTGATATTCTTTTTTCTCAATGCATTTTAAACATTATTCCTTCAATTAGCCAAAAAATATCTATCTTAATCATCTCAAACTATCCTCTTTTTTTTACCTTATTTATATGCTTGAATATTTTAACCACTTATCAATTTTAATTTAAAAATAACTTTATAGCATAATTTAAATTATTTATTATAAATATAAAAATAATTTATATATTTGAAAATATTTATTTATTATGATTTTTAATTATAATATAAATTATAAATTTAAAAATATTTATTTATTTTGAAGTTTAATTATTATAATTATAATTATATACAAATAAATATTTATATATCATATACAATGCACATGCCAAAATAGTAAAATGCTAATTTAGATGTATGTCATGTTATTACTAAACGGTGATGGAAATGGTTTAAAAAAATTAAATTTATATATTAAAAATAATAAAAAATTTGAAAGATTAAAATCAAAATTCACCCTACATGAATTAAAAATATATTTAGATCTTTCTAATTTTGAAATAGTTGGTTCATGAAATGATATCATGTATAGCCTTTACAATTAAGTGGTTTTCTAGAGTTCAATCCTTACAACTTCTGTTTATAAGTTGAATTTTAAAATTGAGAGTGCGTGCATGCACCTTCATTCTGTAGTCATTGATTTGATAATTGATATGGAAAACCATTTAAATCTCAAGACATTATTAAAATAGAAGATAGGTGCATGATGCATCAATTTAAGAATGAATATATATATATATATGGTACATGGTGGAATCATTGATCAATCAAATATGCTCAAGAATGAGTTTTTGTTTGAAGGTGCTGTCCGTGGACAAGGCCTTGTCTATACAGGCTCACCCTGATAAGGAGCTAGCCAGAACCTTGCATAAGTTGCACCCTGATGTTTATAAGGATGGGAATCACAAACCAGAGATGGCTCTGGCTGTGACAGAGTTTGAGGCTCTATGTGGCTTTGTCACTCTCAAGGTACTGTATGCTGTGGAATTTTTTGTTTATGTTTCTTTACAGCATTCCTTGCACCTTTTTTATTTGAGGGAAAAAACATATTTGGGAAAATTTTTTTTTTTTATTGAATCACAAGTCTTGGTTTTTGTTTAGAAAAAATTGTGTTTTTTTTTCCCCTAATTTACAGTCCTAGAAATTGAGGTTGTAAATTTTAGCCCTGGATTTTGCTGAGTCTTGTCATTGATGATGACTTACAAAATGAGTTTCTATGGATTTGACTGTTTGGTATGTTCAAAGTTCAAACCATTTTCTGCTAATTTATAATTAATTTGGTACTTATGCAGTTCAGTTATTAGGTGATTGGAAAAGAACTGTCCACTTGTTAGGTATAATTACATAATATATGATGTGACTTGAACATACATTTTCTTTTGACTTGACTTTCTCTTAATGCTTCCATCAAGTGAATGCAACCTTGATAGCGGACCAAACAATTGAGAGCATCAAATGAAAGAAATCAAATAATAACCATTTGAGTTTAATAAACATGCTAATTTAGTGTTTTTTAGCAGTTCACAAAGTGGAAATTTGATGCCTTTTATTATAGATGTTAGAATCTAAATTATTTCACTTCACCTTGATTTAACATTAAGCAAAGATTATGAAGAGAGTGTAAAAAAAATGATGAGACATAATTTTCTGACTGTTACTCACTTGGAGCAAGTTAGCAATTTGCTGTGATTTTTATTCAGGAGCTTAAGGCCTTGCTCACTGTCCCTGAGGTTATGCAACTGGTTGATGTTGAAAATCTTAACTTGGTGTTAAAAGTCACTGATGAGGATGGTGAAGAGAAGGTTAAGCCTATTTTGCAGTCTCTTTTCACTGACATCATGTCAGCAAGTAAAGAGAGAGTAACTGGTGCAGTGGACAGATTGAGAAGTCGTCTGCATAAGGAAAGTCAGGTAGGTTGATTATAAATTTTTAGCTTATATGCTATTTTAGTATGCGTGTTACTCCTTTTCTATGCCTGAATTTTTCATTTGAACATTTCATTATATTGTTTGTACATATGGAACATATGTTGTGGTTAAATTGAGGAATTAGTTGCTAAATCAGTCACTAGTATTGATTGCTAAATCAATTACTAAAAGTGGTTACTAAAATTGATTGCTAAAGAATCAATCATTAAGTTGGTTGTTAAATATGAGCAACTAGTGGTTTAATAACAATTTTAAATTGGTCTTTAATTCAGTTACTAATTGATTTAGCAGCTGATTATCCATTGTAGCGACCAAATTTTTAGTTTTAAAAGGCAATTTTTTTGGCAGTGGTTGGGGATAATACTCTATCAGTGTCTATTTTTTCTATTCACAGGAGTTAAACCCGAAATATTAATTAAGGAAAATCAACTCACTTATCCAGAAGCACTTTTATGAGAAGAAAATAAGAAGAAAAACATAAAATGAGCTCCTCGTATAAGCTAATTTGTAGAAGCTCTCTTATATAGCTTTTCTATAAGACGTAAGACTTTTTACAAATTAGCTTATGTATAAGCTAATTTTAGCTTATGGAGAAGCCCATTTCTTTTTTTCTTCTTCTTATTTTCATCTTCTAGAAGTGCTTTTGGATAAGCTAACCCAAACAGGCCCTAGACTAACAGATATTGGTTTATAGTCTTCTTTTTTGTCATATAGTATCTGTGGTTAACAGATACACATACTACTTAGTTTACAATATTTTTTTATCCCATTGCTTCTGTTTCCTCTACTTTTCAAAAATTGTTTATTGTATTGAATATAGCATATTGTGGCAGCTTTAATATGCAGCTGTGATCATATTTTACAATTTAGATAATAAGATGCATTAATCTCTTTATGTTGCTATGAAACAATAATTTATGCTTTATTTCTTTGTTAACATACACATGTTGCAAAAGTGATTAATCAATACCCTAATTAATTTTCTCATTTTTGCATCATTAGGTGAGGCGGTTGACAGATAAGGAGCAACTGGTGCTGCGGTTGGAAAAGCAATACCCATCTGATGTTGGTGTCATAGCAGCCTTCTTTCTTAACCATGTGAAACTCACTCCAGGTGAAGCCTTATTCCTTGGGCCAAATGAACCACATGCATACATTTGTGGTGAGTGCATTGAATGCATGGCAACTTCAGACAATGTTGTAAGAGCTGGCCTCACTCCTAAACACAGAGATGTCCAGACTCTTTGTTCCATGCTCACATACAAACAGGTAAACGATAAACATCAAAATTTAATTAGGTGTTGTTTTTAAATTGAATTGGAATTTCATCTCAGTTATCTGCTTAATAAATGTTTGTATTAAAGGTTAATATAAGTTACCGAGGTGAAATTCCAATTCTGATTGGAAAACAGCACGAAAAGCACCTAAAGAATTACATCTAAATTTCATTCAATGATAAATCAAGTGTCTATTACTGTAGTTCTTTAGTTGAATATTCGGTTTTCTAGGATTATACTGTTTGCTATGGTTACACACCCACCCACACATATGATTCTGATATATATAGGATGTGTCAAATTTTCTATAATGACTTGTTAAACCTTGAGGCATATGCAGATATTGTGCAGTTTACATTTTTCATTAAAAAAAAACATCTATGGAATTTTTTTTTAGTTGTAAAATGCATAGTTCTATGGAGCTTTCTTTCTGACAAGTAACAAGGTATAGAATACAGTAGGTACAAATATTCATTTCTTGTTAGTTTTGTATTAGAGCAAACTACTTGAACTACTTGAGTATAATGGTTAAACTTTGAAAAGTGGTGGAAGATAAGAAATGTTTTCACCAATTCTATAATATGTCATCAAGGATCTGCTGTGATTTTACAATGACTCTTTTTTGGGAGGGAGGGAAACATTTTTGTATGGTGGTATAAATAAGCAGGACTCCATACTTGATGCCATTAGCCTTTTAATTTTTTTATTTATTTGATATTGATTCTCATAAAGTTTAAATTTTTTAAAAATGGTCTTTGTCATCACTTACCCCCTGCTTGGTTAGATCCCTGTAGCAGGGAAAGGAGATGAAATTTTCAAAAATTTCAATGGATCCCACATCTCCACTACACTATTTTAATTCAAATATTTCTTCTCCGTTTCATTCCATTCCACTCAACCAAAATGACCCTTAGTGATAATGTGACTTAATTGATTAGATGTATGAATCTATTAGTGACAAGACCATTTTTAAAAAATTTTAAATTTATAAGAACTAAGACAAACACAAAAAAAAATAAAAAATTAAAGGACCAAAATTAAATGAAGTCATGATTATATATAGAAACTAAAAGCATAATTAATTTTTTTTTTTTTATAAGTTGACAATTTTCTTACATCTGTTTACTCTTGCAGGGTTCTCCTGAGATCCTGCGAGGAGTTCCTATAGATCCATATGTAAAAAGATACATCTCACCATTTGAGGAATTTGAGATTGATAGTTGTGTTCTTCCTCAAGGGGAAATGGTAGTGTTCCCAGCAGTTCCAGGTCCTTCCATCTTTTTGGTCACAGTTGGGGAAGGAATGATGAATACAGAATCACCAAAAGGGTATCCAATCACTGAAGGGGATGTTCTTTTTGTGGCTGCCAACACTGAGATAAGTGTTACTAGTGCATCTCAGTTGCATCTGTTCAGGACTGGGGTTAACAGTAGATTCTTTCAAGATTCCTAAAGTGATTAATAACATGTTTTTTGAGAGCCAATCATGCAATTATGTGTTACATATATTAGCAGCAGTAGTGTACATGCGAGAATAATTGAAACACATTATATATAGAGAAAAAGTGCATTATAGAGTTGGATTGTCTAATATTTTTGCTTGTATCACAAAAGCCTTTTCAATTATATTTCTATTTTTTATATTTTTATTCACATGTTGTTGCTCTTGTGTGAACCAATGGTCCTTGAATCACGTATGAACATTAATTATTTTAAAATAAAAAACGCTGACAGTGTTGGTGAAAAATTGACGGAATAACCATTTTGAATAACATTGCAAACATTAAGAACCAAAACGAAATTTTTTTAAAACATAAAAAATCAATACAAAAAAATGCAAAAACATAATAGACAGAAAAAAAATGATATTTTAGTCTTTTATTTAACATGCCACCTCATTAGACCAATTAACACTAATGGACACATCAGAAGCATTTGTTTGCATATTTAATGTTGTTGCTGTTGAAAAGGATAAAAATGAATCCATTCGTAAACATAGAGAACTAAATTAGGGATTTTAAAATATAAAATGACCACGATAGAAAAAAGAAAAATTTAATATACTAAAATGATATTTTAATCATTATAATATTACTTTAATAGTGCCCTGCGTATTCTTGTTGAATTAATTATACACGTAAATGTAATTTTTAATTTTTATATACGTCTCCAAAAAGAAACATCATTTATATATGTTAGAAGCACCACCGATTATTCTTTCTCTGGAATTTATTACATGATAAGACTTGCTGGAAATATTGACCAAGAAAAGGAAGGCTGGCTGTAATTGAAGAACGCATTAGAATTTAGAATCAAGATTTTCGTCCAAGAGCCGTGAGTTACTTTTAGGGATGACAATGGGTAGAGAGAAACAATAACAGTTCAATTCCATGGAATTAAAAAGAATAAGTAGGAACGAGAAAGAGAGCAGTTACATGAGGGAGGGTTTTTTCCGGAGCGAGAAGCACTTAAAGTTAAAGTGGGAAATGAAGAAAGCCATGAAGATGAAAGCGAACTGGGATTGGGAATGGGCGTGCGAGTGCGAGTGCGAGACGGTGGAAGTTGAGGCAACGGAGAGGAGAGCCACGCACATGCTGTTGAGGAAGAGCAACCCATCTTCTCAGATGACTTCTCACTCTTAAAACTTTTATTTTTATTCTCCCCTCAACTATCTTTTTTATCATCCAACTGCAAAAATATTTTTTTATAGGTTTAAATATCATTTTACTTGATGTTTAAATAGTCAAATTATAAGAAATAAAATTAAAAAAAGAAGAGAAAAATAAAAGTTATGATGCTTTGATCTTTCTACCACTATGAATTAAAAAAAAGATCTTTCTACCACTGCAAATTACCACCACCATTGAATAGGATACATACTTTTCATTCTTTTATGGATAAAATATATTTTTATCCCTTATTTTATCTAAATTTATGTTTTTAGTTTTTCATAATTTTTTTTTATTTTTAGTCTCTAAAAATTTATTTTATTTTTGTTTTTAGTTCCTGACGTTATTTTAACTATTAAGTGATGTTGTGACGAACATAATTTGTACTTGAAAGTTTTTTGTTTAAATTTCTAGCGGTTTTTAATTACTGCAAATTTTCTAACAAACTAAAATCGTCAGAAATGTTAAAAAAATAATAAAAAAAAATCAAAATCTCGAACACCAAATTTTCTGAAATCACAAGAAATGTTACAAAAGTAAATATTTCTAACTGCCAAAAAATCTGTAGTGATTATAAGTCACTAGAAACTTAATTAGGAAATTTTTACACACACAGTTTATGTCTGTCATATCACCACTTAATAGTTAAAATTAACGTCAGAGACTAAAACAAAACAAAATAATTTATGAGGGACTAAAAATAAAACAAAATAATTTATGAGGAACTAAAAATAATAATAAAATTTATGAGAGACTAAATGAAAAATAAGATAAAAAGAGAGACAAAAAAATATATTTTATCCTTCTTTCATTTAGTCTTTCCAACTAATTTAAGGGTTTTTTTTTTTTTTTTGATTAGTATGAAAGGTAAAGACAAATTTAAGGGTTTTATTAAATATGAAAATAAGGGAGTTCAGTTGGTAGAGTCGAGGGCGAGGGCGAGGGCGAGGGCGAGGGAGTGGAAAGGGAAGTTAATCGAATCGGGGGTGGGTGAGGTCAGAGGTGGAAGTGAGAGCGAAATTGAAAAGTTTTGGAGAATGGCGGCCAGCAAATGCAATTCAGCTACACCTCTCATCCACGTGCCCCCTAAATCTCTTGTATTAATTCTGTTAATTCTTCTTCTTCTTCTTCTTCCACTGTTACTGTCACTGAATGAAATAAAAATCATTGATTATTCTTTTGTAGATTTTCTTACACGAATGGTGGCTTGTCAAGCAACGCAAGGGTTTAGCCGTTGGCGGGGTTGCTTCCGTCGAGTAAGTTAACTTTTTTATTTATTGGTTTTATTTAATTTGTTCATTCTGAAAATGGAGTAGTAATTCCACCCCCACCCCCCCGCAGGAGAGATAGAGAAACAGTGTTTTTGTCTAGCGTGATTGCAGAGAGAGAAGAGGCCAATGTCCTCCACTCTGAAGATGGCATCACTATTCTTTTCCGTGGTTTCATTAACACCTCTCGTTCATCTCAAAATGGCGTCCCCTTAGAGGTTACCAATCATTTTTCTATTCTCTTTCTTTCATCTGCAATGCAAGCAACTTGCATCAGTGGACAGACATTTTAGATATATGTGTAATATAAAATCACTCATAATACCTTAAGCTTCTCAAATAAAAGTTGCTTCATTATTGATATGCTATTTACACCATATAGCTCAATCTTCATTCTTCTTACAAAAAGTTGAATTTTGCCACAAGCTAAATGGGGATCAGTGCATCATCCATGCTTCAAGCCCAATCAAGTCTTGTATGATGAGTTAGTTGTAATATAAAATCATTTACATCTCTTTCACTCAACAACTCAAGCTTTTGAGATATAGACGATTCACAAAAGAAATTGCGTGTTATTGTAATAACTGACATTTCTAATGCTTGGTGTTGGCACCAAATGATTGTGTATATACTATCCGTTGATCAAAATGAAATTCAAAATGTGCACATATTTACATGGCCAATCACAAGGATTAGAATTATCTGAATTAACTAAATTATCCTATGTTTTTAGGTTACTTTTGATAGGTATAAAATTGAAATTCAATCTCTTTTAGCAGGTATGTCAACACTTCCTTGTTGGATTTCCACACGATTGGAAGAAGTATTCAGATATCGATGGGGTTACTGCTTTTGGTGACTCAAGTGCTTGTTCAAAGAAAAGGGATGATGATGCTTTGCCATTTTCTATTAGCGATAATGATTTCACCAAGAGACAGGATTCTATATTGTCCAATAATTGTTTGGCACCAAAGAAAATTTGCAATGGACTGGGAATTTCTTTTGGGAATGATTCCAAGCAATCTGAATCAACTAATAACATGGAATGTAGCATTGTCATGAAGACTATGGAATGTGAATGTAACAATACAGCGAGTCTTAATTCGTCCCAGCTGCAGGTTGACATGTACAATGGTGAAAATGGAATCTCAGATGTTGCAGTCGAAAGCCAAGCTGGAAATAAAAAAAGTGGTCAATCCTTCATGGGTATGTTTGATTCTAACAGGTGTACAGGCCCTGTTAAACCTCCAACTTCCACAAAGAAAATGAAAAAAGACCAGTTTTCAGGTGATGGCAAGGAGAAGCAACGTATTAGACAAAATATAGTATTGGATGCCAGCAATTCCTGTAATAGGATGGTAACGAGAAGCATTTCCAAAAGAAGTCACACAATGCCTAAAGATGAGAAAGCTACAATAGCCACTGTTATTTCTCCAGTGAGGAGATCTCCCAGGCTATATAGTCGTAGATAATGATCTGTCACACTCAAGTAGTGGTGGATAGTGAAACTTGTGAACGGAAGTTTGCTATTTTTTGGTTGAAATAAGAAATATGTATTGCTAATGTAAAGGTGTTTGTGATCATTGCATTTCTATCATAGGTACATAACAGATTGACTGATGTCTTAAATTTTATAGAACATGATTAAATTTAAATACATTTTTAATCTTTATTATTTTTCTCAATTTTTATTTTGATCCTTATATTTAAAATTTGGTTGAGTTTATATGGTATCAGAATTACAAAGAGACTCTATTTTCTATATTTTGTAAGAGACTCTGTACTCCTTTGTTTTGTGTGTCTATCTATTCCTATGTGTTCTAAGTCTCTACTTCGCTTTGTTCTCTGTTCTGTCCTTTCTGATCTACGATCAGTGGTTCTCACTCTTGTATTTGTTCTCAACGATTCTCATAGTATCCAGTCCAAGGATCATTACAGACTGCTAACAAGGCTGGTCCAGAGTGGAAATATTGCCATTCCTTGGAAGAAAGTAACAGGAGCACTTTTTGTATGCGATTCATGTGGAAAAATTTAGCTAATGTTATGAGTCAACTAGTCAAGTAACTGTATTTGATTGTTGTTAATCGGCTTTCTAATTAGTCTTTTATTAGCTTTTGTACTTAGTGTATTAATATAGCTCATTAAAGAAATTAAATTCATTATTATAAATTATTAAAAAGTTTAGTTTCTGTAAGTGTTAAATAGTTGTATATCCTCTCCATTAATAGGTCTAGTTTTGACTTAGTTGGATACTAAATAAAATAACTATGAATTCAAGTCAGGAATTTTTTTCATCTGATTAATGCTGGACCATTTTAAGTGAAAATCTATTTTCATTTAATATTGAAACCCCTTCCAGTTCCATTGTGATTTTTATTAAATAAAACTCGTGGTTCTATGAATAATTTCATGCAGACTTCTTCACCAATCTGGTAATCTGCCTGTATGCATCAGTTGGTTACACATTTGTACTGTTGCTAGTCTTTCTCAAATATTTTTTAGTAATGGACTAGGATGCTCACTTGCTCAGCCAGTGTCTGTTATTTTATTGAGCATTAAAATTTTATGTCGAAGGGGATGGAGACTCTGACCTTGACTTCCAGGATGGAACTGCCTTGAAGGGCACCCTTTTGGCCGGTGTCTTGCTCGTTGGTATTGTTGGCGGTTTTGCTTCCGTTGGCTATATCTACAAGGACCAAATCAATTCCTTCTTGAACCAGCTCTCCATTTTCATTGAAGGTCTTTTTTTTCCATTCTTTTATCTTGTTGTTATGTCTCTGTCTCACCACCACACCACTAATCTTTTAAGTTTAACCACCAACCAGGTTATGGTCCTGCTGGATATGCATTATTCGTTGCCGTCTATGCTGGATTGGAGGTATCAATGCCTTATTATATTTCATTCCATCTTCCTTTGTCCAAAATTAACCTCACTATCAACACCTCATACTATGAGCATCTACTACATATCACCTTCAACGTGTAACTCTTTAGTCAACCATGTATCTCATAACCTTCACATGCACATTTTGCTTGCCCTCTCTACTCCGTAAATCAGATTAACTTTGGTTTATTTCATGTTGTCCCAGATCCTTGCAATTCCTGCCATTCCTTTAACCATGTCAGCTGGACTTCTATTTGGATCTGTTATTGGCACTATCATAGTCTCTATCAGCGGAACAGTGAGTCAATTTTGTTTCAAAAGGACACGGAGCAAACCTACTCGCACACAAAATTCATATATGTAGTTGACATCAGTTTACTGCATTATCTACAAATATTTTTAATTTTATTCATATTTTTAAAGGTTAATTAATGTATAGTATGTTTTCAAAGTATAATTTACAGTCAACTATTTGATCATATACTTGTCAATATTCAATACATCTAAAATTTGGTGAGCAAGAGCAAACAATTACTTAGAAGTGAATTATTGGACTGTTTAACATCATGTTGTATTTCAAATTATTAATGGGGTAAAGAAGTATAGAATTTTTTGTGGTGTTAGTTAATTCTTGTGGTATGTATGTTTTTAATCTAATATTTTAAGGCATTGTAGGTGGCAGCCAGTGTTGCTTTTCTAATTGCAAGATATTTTGCTCGTGAGCGTATTGTAAAACTTGTGGAAGGAAATAAGAAGTTTCTTGCTATTGACAAAGCAATTGGAGAAAATGGCTTCAGGGTTGTGACCCTGCTTCGTTTGAGCCCTCTGCTGCCATTTTCTTTGGGGAATTAATTATATGGATTGACATCTGTTAAGTTTATTCCATATGTATTGGGAAGGTATGGTGCTTATTACTCATCAATACCAATGTTATACTGATTTCCATTGTCTTTTTGAACCTTGATACTATTTCACTTTAGAAAGAATAATTTGTATTTAAGAAAAGCTTTGGGCTCTAGGGGCATTGGAAGAGCTTATTTGAGCTTAACTATTATTATATAAGCACTTAAGTAGGTTTTTGGTTAAGCTTATGGATGTGACTTGTGACCTTCTTATAAGCTCTTTTTAGCATATTTCAATAAGCTTCACGGAAAAGTTTATTAAAATAAGCTATAAGCTCTCATGTGATATCTTCTTATTGAACAAGTGCTTTAATTAAATTGTTTACCCAAATGCAACCTTTATACGTCGTCTTGAGTTCTTGTGTAAGCCATGCTAAATGGGTGAAAAAGAATATAAAAAAACAAAATCATTTTATGCTTGATTGAGCTTATCTATTCTAATATATAATGCCAAAAGTTGGATTTGGTGTTTTGATCTCTACCACCATATGAATGTAGTAAACTTTTTTAGTTTTTTTCCCCTTTGATTAAACATAAGTAGGTTGTTGTTGTATGATTACAACAACAACAACGTAGTCTTATCTTGCTATGTGAGGTCGGCTACATGGATTGCACGATGCCATTTGGTTCAGTTAAAGACCAAAACCAAAGCTTTGAAGATATTA
The DNA here is from genome assembly GCA_026413185.1 of Pueraria montana var. lobata. Lineage (NCBI taxonomy): Eukaryota > Viridiplantae > Streptophyta > Magnoliopsida > Fabales > Fabaceae > Pueraria > Pueraria montana. Next base: position 47,241,821 of record CM048656.1, read on the forward strand.
TTTGTTATGAAAACCCTCACCTACTTCATATCCTTTTTGGTCTCCTTCTTTTCCGTTTCACAGGACTAAAAACCATATGATTGTTTGTTTAAAATTATAATGATAATTGGCTGGTATTGAAATTAATTGTTTCTTTCTTTTCAGCATAAGGCACTAATGAAACCTATCTTTCGTATTTTATCAGTAGTCCATATTTTGGAACATCCAGAGTTCCATTTTGATAGTTTTACTTATGGACAAGTCTTTGAACTGCTCTGTTTCTTGCAACAATAACGTAGCCTCTTAAAAGCATAACTGGACTCTAAATTTTGACATGCAATATCGATAGCTTCATCTTGATTCTAGAGAAAATGGAATGGATCTTCAATGATTGTTAATGTCTTGTTTTTACGGACTGATGAAAATACTGGGAGCATTGAACTTATGATCAGGTACCTATCTAAAAATTTGTTCTGACAATTCCAACTAGTCACAACTTCATGAAAATCCCTTGCTTTGATCTTTGATTCATCGGAGTGTATGTTGTTATAAATTGTCATTGATTAGTTGAAGTAAAGTATAGCTATACTATAATGAAATGCAGCTAAAATGAAACTGGGCATATGTTTGTTGTGTATCTACCTGTCCCAGTATGATTATCTGGAACTGCATTAGAACACATAGTTCTCATGAATTTCTGTCTTAAAACTGTTAATTGTTATGCAGTTGGTTGGGGATGCTTCCAGGAACATGGGCTTATGTCAGTGCTGGTGCTTTTGGAAGAGCAATAACTGTGAGTTTGTACTTGTTTTTTCTCCCAATTCTTTTTACTCTTGGTTATTCAATCATCATTGAATTTTTTTTTGCCTTTCCATTAGCTTCATGTTTATGTTTTCTTCTTTTCATCCTTTTCTGTGTTTGTTTCGTGGGAGGGGTATGAGATGGTGAAAGAAATTGATGATGCTTAAAGAACTTTTGACGTACCGTAAGGTACTGTTTCTAATGAAAATATTACTGCAATTTTATCAGCAGTTTCAATGAAAGCTTACTGCAAAGCCAGTTTTAGGTACCTTTGGCAGAAACAAAGGAAAACTGAGAAGGTTAGGGCAATGAGAGGATGTAATTGGTATATTCATTTTATTTGGGAGAATAATATGATCAGTGTCAATCATGTTTTGTAAGATCAGATTGTTCTGGGCTCTATTTTACAAAGAAACCATTGTTGTTGATATTAGTGGTTGTTAGTTGATACTTTATGTTGGATGACATCCATGATTGCAAGAGGTATCTCTTAGGTGGCGTTTAGTATATAAGAAACAAGGTTATCAAATCGAGATTTGAATCATAAATCGTTGAGCTAATTTTTGAATCGTGAATTATAATTTGTATTGAATGTAAGATTTGAAGACAATGAAAAATTACTTCAAACATATCATATAGATGATATGTGAACTAGAAATAGTTAAAACAACTCAACCAGAAGTCTTATAAACAAAACTATTAGTTATATCTGAATTTGTGAAGCCTTTATTTTAGAAGAATGAAAATGAAGTAATTAAATAGCTAAATAAGATACATGCATTGATTGAGTGACAAAGAAAGTAGTGGAATAATCAAATATGATGAGTTCAAACGCGTTCCTTCAATTCCTTTTCATTTAACAATTTAAACTTATATGACTTTTCAATTTTTTCATGAGAATTGGTGAAAGATAAGTTAAAAAAAGAAAAAATAATGAATTGTTGAATCGTGTGATTTGTATCGTTGATACGAAATTGCATAGATTCATTCATGTATCATAGGATACAAAGTCATTTAAGATTTATCTTATGATATGTATCGGTAGGTAGCCAAATTGTATTGAATAGTAAGATTTTGATAACTATGATAAGGAATAGTTTAACATTCCAAGAAAAGTGACATGAGAATAAAGATTTCCCATATTTGATAGAAGAGAATAAAAATATTGAGTATAAAGATTCCTTGGAATGTTAATTTGTGAATAAGTGGGAATGTAACTTTCTCGCTTTCATAAGTGAAAATAAAACTTTTCCATGGTGAAATTGACTATCAAGTTACAAAATTTTGTCATGGTAATTGACAGTAAATATATTCTTGGTAATAAAAAAATTTCCAAGCAAAGTGGATTAGTTGGGAATAAAAAAATTATTGTTTTCCTTGATTTTTTCCTTGTTTCCTTAAATAGCTCATTCTAATCCCTAAACCTAGGGGATTGATTATGTAATTCATGTAGCTAAATATTGTACAGTATGTGATGTAATACAACACAATTCGTTCCCTCAAATTGGTATTGGAGCACTCTGATTCAACCAAAATTGTTGTTTAGTTGTCATAGGCGCTGAAATCCTAACCCTAGTTGTTCACTCAGCCACCACCGCCAACACAGGCTGTAGTTGTTGGGAACCACCACCATCTGTCTCAGAGATTGCTGGTCAGCCTACCCTCTAAGCACTGCCACCGGAAGGTTGCTGATATACCTTGATGCGGGCCTTGCTGCTCCGGCAACACGTGCTTCACGCTCCATCTTTGCCATCATTTTCAAACAAAATGATACATAGTAGTTTATGAGCAAGGTATAAGTTGGGGACCACTATTATAATCCCGTTGTAACAGTAGTTAGGAGGTTGGGAGCATTGAAATAAGCAGGAAAATGGGTTAATGGTTTGAACATGTATCAATAACAGGCTTGGTAATTGGAAATACAGGAAAAAGCCATTTCTCGTATCTTACCTTTCTCTGTCTATTCCCTCGATCTCTCTTCTTTCTTCTCTAAGTCTTCCTATTCCCTCTTTCATTCCTCTGATCCTATCACAAAAGATATTGACAGACTTTGTTGCTTTTTTGCAATAAAGGTGGCACAATCCAAGAATGGTATTGTGATGTCTCAGACAAAGTATGTAATGGACATTTTAGAAGAAACAGGAGTGACGAATGCTAACTGCTAAGCTTGTGAACACTCCTTTGATCCTAATACCAAGCTTCTACCGGGTTAGTTAGGGGAACCATTTAGACCTAGAGCGGCAGAGAAGACTAGCTCTCAAGATAATGAGCACAAGCGAAATTACAATTACCTTTGTAAATTCAAATGACCAATTGGTAGATGTCTTTAAGTCATTGAGAGGTCCCCGGATTGGTTATATATGTAAAAAGGTTGGTGCATATGATTTATATCCTCTAGCTTGAGGAGGAGTGTTATAGTTAATGTAAAAAAACAGTTAGGGATTGTCTTTATGTAATTACGATGATTAGGGATATTTGGAAATCTTTGTATTTATGACTATTGACTATCTATATATAATATAACCTGGTGTGTAATTCAAACACATGGATTCTCTCCAATGTTCTCTTGTCTTTTTCTCTTTCTCAACAGGAGCTTTCACTTGTAAATGGTTGAATCAATAATAGAATCAGTTTCTCAGTTGTCTAATTTCACATGTGCTCTTTATCTCTTCTTTGCACAACCTATATGGTTTATCCTGGTTTTTAACACAAAGCATTAATACCTTTTTTTTATTTATTTACAATCTAACCCAATTCCTAGTGTAGTACAACTGGTATATACCTAGCCCAATTTGACAAACATTGTAATTCTCCTAAAATAACAAGAATCCTAATATTCTAACAAGGTGGTTAAATTATATTGTTGGTTAAGTCATCTGCTTTGCTACATTGTTTACTCTGTGGGTTCACAACAGATTCTCCTATGACAATAGGATTACACAAAGGTCAATTTTGAGCACCTACCTTGGTCTTGGATGTGCTTACTGAGTATATCCAAGAGTTGGTGTCACGATGTATGCTTTTTGTAGTTGATTTGGTCCCAGTTGAAGAGTTGAGAGAGGAAATAAATGGACAGTTATCAAGACAAGCTTTGGAAGCACATGACTTTTGATTAAGTAGAAGTCAAATAGAGCACATAGAATTCAGGTTAAGCACAAGGCTCATCAAACCTAGCTTAGAGGTGAAAATTGGAGACAATACCAGAATTCAGTATATTGGGTCCACCATACAAAACAACAAAGAAATAGAGAGAGATCTAAACCATTGGATTTAAGCAAGGTGGATACACTAATAGTCTGATTAAATCCTAGTGTAGTACAGCTGGTGTAGGCCGAGCCCAATCAGACTAATAATATTGTAAGACTCCTAAAACAAGAAGAATCCTTATATTCTAACAGGATGGTTAAAGTTATGGTGTTGGTTAAATCATCTGCTCTGTTACATCGCTTACGGTTTTAAAATGCAATAGAATATTAGCCAGGGATTGCTTGCCTGCAGAATATGTACAAATCTTGTGTGTTAACTGTTAAACTATATTGACGTGACTTTTTTGCCCTTCTCTTTTGCAATTCATCAAATTAATGGTTTTATTTTAGTTTTAATTGTGGATAGAGAGTAGATTGTCTCTTTAATGTAATTACTGCTTCTACATTTCAGCAAGATGAATCTGAACTTAGTAATATATTTGGAGGAAACAGTCAGTTGCTAACACTTGGGTTGGGACTGTTGGCCACTGCATTAGCTGCTGCATATGTCACACGACTTGCAAAGGTATTATCCTGTTATTCACATCAGAATGAATGAACATATATTTGTTTTTTTTTGTTTTTGTAATATTTAATATGGGACAGAAACAAACATGAAAGCTTTTTCCTCAGTGTCTCAGCGGCAGTGTCAATACTTGGGAGTTGGGACAAAGTTTAGATTTTGTTTGGTTAAGATGAAAAGAATTTTAGAGTATTGGCCATTGGGAGCAATTAGTTGTTTAGATAATTTTTCTTTATCTTGGGGGGAAACAGGCATAACATGTTAAAATTCTATGTGATTGGTCATATACAATCCTCCCTTCTTTTTTCAATACTGCTGTGATGGTTAATAATCAGTTATTTAGGATGTCTTGAGGTTGGGTGATTATTGAACAACTTTGTGAACACAATTTGCTTATGTGACTTGATTTTAGGCTGTTTGCTAGTGTATACCTTATAGTATGAGATATAAATTCTACATGATTAAATTCCGATGTTTCTTTTTAACCATCATCTTTTTTCATCTCTTCAAGATGTCTGTATGTTCTAATAATTACCATTCTGCAAATTCCTGATAACAATGGTACTGTTGCAATTTACTTGTTTCTACCTTGTACAAGCTGTTGCATTACTGTCTCAATCATCATTAGTTAATGCCTGATCTGACTCGCTTATAAACATTTTTTTAACGTTATAACGCAGGATGCTATAAAGGACATCGAATAGATCCGCTAGACCGTAGACACAACCCAGCATTTGGGAATGAAGACAAATCTACATGAATAGATTGGAAAACGGATAAACCATCAATTTGGTCTTTTAAGTATTACTCTTTCTCTAAAGTCTTTAAAGTAATGAAATTATATAAGTAGTCCCTTAGGTATTGAATATTCATCGATTTAATCCCTACTTTGATATATTTTACTAATGTCCAGGATCTAATTCGAAGGATTTTTCAATACTTTAAAGACTGTTTAGTAGATTACTAATACTTGAGGGATTACTTATATAATTTATTTACTTTAAGGACTATTTAGAAGAGAAAGTAATATTTTAAGGAGGAAATTAATGATTTATTCATTGGGAAACTGATATCTCCGTAAATAAACATCAATAATGATATATGAAAGAGAACTAAGGAAATAGATAGACCCAGCATGTCCCTTGTAAATTACAGTATTCTTATTGAACTCAGGTAGGATCAGTGTTATAAAAATCGGCTCGGCCCGTCCGGTTCGACCGGGAACCGGACCTATGGTTGAGTCAGTTCACTTATTCGATCGGTTCTGCAATTAAACCGGTGCTTACGTCATTAAACCGGTGTTAAACCGGTAAAACCCAGAGAAACCGTTCCGATCGGATCACATGCAAACCGCTTATTTAAATTTTGAATTTTAACCATCTCTGATTCCTGTGCCTGCTTTTTACGTTTTCTATGTATGCTTATTGTCTCTCACTTCCTTTCCCGTTTCCCAAGCTTTTCACTTGTCTCTCATGTGTCACTTCTTTCCACGTTCTCCAAGAGAGCCTCACGTCTTCCAACTGGTGCTTGGTCACTCATGTTAATGAGTACAAAAGTGTCATATATTTATACAAAGAAGATAAAAAAAATTAAAAACACACCACCGAGTTTCTTTCATTTACAATTCGCTTATCCAACAAAATAATTTATAGTAATAAATGATAATGTAATATTTATAGTTTGATCATGATTAATTTTAATTTTAGAGTATGAATTATGGATTGATCATATTTTATTAACTATATTATATTTATATATTTTTAATTTTATAATATATACCGGGTCAATTAGTGACCCACCGGTTCGACCACTGACCCATCAACCTAGTGCCTCGACTGGGTCGATGACCAGTCCGATTTTCACAACACTTGGTAGGATCATTTTGTTTCTTTTGCAATGCCCCCTTCTTACATAATTATTACATTGCACGAAAAGTTTGTTTGCGTCATTTATAAAATTATGATGCATTAATTTCTTAACGGCAGCTTGGGGCAATTCGCATTTTTATTTAAAATGTTTCTTTTGTAACGAAAGGTCTAGCTCAGTTGGTTGAACAAGGTGTGTGAGTTATTGTAAATCTCCGATACTGTGTTTAATTCCTATGGATAAAAAAAAGACTTTCCTTTGTAATTAATATCAGGTTCAATGGTGTGGTATGATCCATGTAACTGATACCGTCTTATAAGTAAATAAAGATAATGATTTATCTTTATAAGGAACATAATTTTTTTTTGTAAATTAATAAGTGATATATCTCTTAACAAATAAAGAACGTGTGATCTTTTTTATTTTTGATGGATTAAGGAATGTGATTTATCTCTTAAGTATTATTATTATTATTATTATTATTATTATTATTATTATTATGGGTAGGGTTGGGTACTAAGATACCCATACTCGCACCCATACTTGTTAAAATTCGTGGATAATTATCTGTACTCCGAGTTCATACTCATTAAGTGGATAATTATCCTACTCATCATGGGTAATTTTTGCAAATATCAATAAGATCTGGGTAGAATTATCATCCCTAGTTACTTTAAGGTGTAGTTGTCGCCATTGCTTAAAATTGCTTAACTTTGGTTTAGAAGAAAGAAAATAAAAATTAAAAAAAAGTTCATAAGTACATTTTCATCATAGTTTAGTTAAATGTTTTCAAATTCAGGGACGGATTTAAGGGGGGTAACAGGGGTCTAACTCCCCTCCTCCCCCTTCATAAGTATGATATATATGGAGCAGGCTAACATGGACCACCTTTATAAGTAGTCCATATTGCACCACTAATGTTAACCGTTAGATCAATCTGAACTCCACATTGTTATAGTATATGTTTCACACGACCTATTCTCTTCTCCGATCAACCTCAAGACTCCAACCTCCTCTCCGTATCAAACATAATTTTTTTTTTGTTGATTCAAGCCTTCCCTTGTTGCAATCATGGAATTCATTTATCTTTCTGACGAAAAAGGAGGAATCGAGGTTGGATTGACACTTGAAAGGATTCGGATGAATAAGTTCATCATGTTATTAGAAGAGTAACTACTCCATAATATTCATGAATTCTGAGGGAACCATTCACGCGGACACAACCTATGTTTTTCCATAATCCTCTTAACAATTGTATAATGCGATCATATCTGATTCAAGCTTCAAAAAAAAAAAAAAAAAAAAAGAATTACATCGCATCACTTGAATAAAAAATTTAGAAAGCAATCAGATCTGTTCTAGTAGCAAAATTTGAGATCTAAGGGATTTTCCAAAACGACGTCTCACAGGAGCCAGATCGTTGAGGTTGTTGTTGGAGACGTAAATTGCTTTGAGGAAGGAGTTGGGAAGGGGCCTGAGGAAGGGTTCGCTGTCAACGAGATTCGCCATGTACGCTGCCGGCAATCAAATCTGCCGCGCGCGGTGCCCCTCCACCTTCGTGAGTCTCGCCGTCAACCAAATCCGCCGTCGCACGCGGTGCCCCTCCACCTTCGTGGTTCTCACTGTCAACTAGATCCGCTGCGTGCGCCGCCGGCAACCAAACATGCCGTGGCGGCACCCCTCCATCTCGGTGAGTCTGTGCGGAAGCAGTTGGGAGAGGAATCAGGTGTGGAAGGCACAAGATAGAACCGTATAGACGATATTAATCTAACAATACATAAAAGTGGTGGCGGGTTCTAGCATGGGAAAGGTAAGGAAGTTTCCCGTGGTGAAAAAGTGAATTTTCACAGTCAGATCTATTAAATTTTAAAATTAACTGTACAAATTTTTATTATTTTTTCTTTTTCTCATTCACTTTTCCGAATTGCCCTCTTCCCTTCCAATGCTCAGCCCCGCTTCCTGCAACAACCAAACCCATTGAGCCAAATCCTAACCTTGTCTTGTCTTCCACCATTCGCAATCCTATTGTGAAAATGCTACACCTCTCTATCTTCATCCATGCCCAATGGGCTTTCAAAGTGTTCCGTGTCAAAATCCCGATGGAACTCGTTGTTAACGTTGTCTTCGTGTGGATTCTCGAAAGCCATTTCAATCTAATACTTTTCAAGTCTTGCTTCTTCGAGCCTTTCAATTTCCATTTTCTCTTTGGTTTTGCCAAACTCACGAAGGGGTTTGCTGTCGCACAGAGTTGCGCGACTGGTCAAAGGCGAGGCGCTGGTTGGACCCTTGGCCAGCACTGGCGCTTCGATCCAAGGGGCTCCGAGGAGTTTTCCGCCGTTGGTCCTTTGTCGTTTAGCTGCGCCTCTGACGCTAAAACCACTGCCATTTTGTTGCGCTTCGGATGAAGTGAGATGGTGTGGGACTTGAGAAGTTGTTGTGACAGAGGGTCTGTTAGGGAGCACCGTTGTTGGCTGTGGTAGTGATGAAGAAGGAGGAAGCGGGACTGAGCATTGGAAGGGAAGTGGGTAATTTGGGAAAGTGACTGAAAAAAAGAATAAAAGGAAAAGAAAAATAATAAAAATCTGGGCTGTTGATTTAAAAATTAATATATCTGATGGTGGAAATATACTTTCCCACCGTGGGAAACTTCCTTACCTTTCTCACGCTAGAACCCGCCTAAAAGTGGTACATTATGGACCACTTTTCCACTGATAAAAGTGGTCCAACAAAGTAATGGCCAAAGTAATGGCTTGATATATATATATATATATATATATATATATATATATATATATATATATATATATATATATAAGGGGGCGTTTATTTCATGAATTATATTTTTATTTCTGGGAATATGAGGTTGGAAAAATTTATTCTCACGTTTGTTATGAGGTAATAAAATAATTATTACCAGATATATCACACATTTTTTTAAATACTCCGGAATAACATTGAAAAAATATTCTCAGGATTAAAGAAATAATCCGCCAAACAAACGTCCTAAGAATTTAAATATTTATCTTCATATATATTACGTTATTTGCATACCTCCCTGTTTTGCAGAAACTTGGTGATGCTTTAGCCGTTTTAAAATCCCATTTCAACTTCTATATATATATATATATATATATATATATATATATATATATATATATATAACATATGTATTCTTATATATTAAATATAGGTTTTTATTAGTTTTATACTTTTATTTTTTCTTTGCATAATTTATTACAATATGGTATATAATTACTAAGAAAATATTTGATTTATCTTCTAATTAATCATTTAATTTGTTTGATATTGACTCTTCTCGTCTTAATATTACTGTAATTGAGAGAACATTTTTAATTTTGAAAATTTTAAAAAATAAGCTTAAAAACAAGATGAAAGGTAAATTTCTAATTGATATATTGAGAGAATGACCGCTGAAAAATTTAATATTACATTTTTACATAAGTTTAATACTACGTATTCTATTTTATTAACTATTATGATTTAATATGTTTATTTAATATTTTCTTTTAAAAAAGATGTTTATTTAAAATTTATTGTTAAATTTTTTTTCTGGCCCCCCTTTGTTATATGGCTGGATCCGTCCCTGTAATTTCAATAAACAATTATGAGTGTATTTTATTTTTAAAGTATACCTTTTCACTTAGAGGATTCGACTCCATTTATTTATCTTTGAATTTGCAAAAAACTGGTTATAAATCAGGTATACATTATTCACATTGGTTTGTTAGAAAAAGGTCTTGGACGTCAGGGTTAAAAAGATTCTAAATTCTAAATTCTAAATTGCTTAACTTTGGTTAAGAAAGAAAATAAAAATTAAAAAAGATGCACGTATGGGTTAAAAAAGATTCTAAATTCTAAAGAAAATAAATAATTTGAATAATATATAATAATTAATTTTAGATTTTATTACAATCTCAACCATTAAAATTTTAATTAATACTTTTTATTACACTTTATCATCTACTCTTTCTGTTTCTTTTTAAATGTCGAATTTTTGTAAAAGTTTTGTTTCTATTTATTTGTTGTTTGCAAAGTTCAAGATCACATTAATTACTCTTTTATCAATTATACCTTTATTTATCTCCTAATCTTTAATGTATTTACACATGTATTTATTGTTGAGTAAAAATGAAAAGAAGATAAAATAGAAAATCCCATTATTACTTTATTAGAATCAAGAAAATTTAATACACTCATTGATTTCTACAAATAAACCTTAAACGACAAATAAAAAGAAACGGAAGGAGTATTTCTCTAACTTTTTAATGTATTTACACATGTATTTATTGTTGAGTAAAAATGAAAAGAAGATAAAATAGGAAATCCCATTATTACTTTATTATAATCAAGAAAATTTAATACACTCATTGATTTCTACAAATAAACTTTAAACAACAGATAAAAAGAAACGGAGGAAGTATTTCTCTAACTTTAGAGGAACCACGTCTACAATAAACTTGTCTAATGTTTAGTTCCCGGTAACCTTGTCAGACCAGAAAGTCTGGGTTGTAGTTCAAAACACAGGCTAAACTTTTGCAGTCATTTCCCTATCTGGTTTTTTATTTTCATTTTGGTGCCTCAATAGCTATGTTCGAGCCATATCAAAGACGTTACAAAATAACTAACAACCTACAATGGTTAACAACTCCCTCAATGTGAGAATTGGGGTCACGAATGGAAGAGTGAAATGGGTGGCCAACACTGCACAAGTTTCATTCCTGAACAAAACTCAAACGCCCATTCCATGTTTAAAGATAAATTTGGAATGACTATCAAAACTCTCGAATCTCAATATAACCAAAAAGATGTTCACTCCTAGTACACACTTCTAATAGCACCAAAAATTCGGATATGTTTGATTCAAATTATTTTGAAAAAATAGTTGTTTATTTTAGGTTAAATTAATCTATAGTCTCTGAACTATTCTAATATTTTTAATTAGATTTTTGAACTTTTTTTTTTCAATTGGACCCCCGAACCTCTATTTATTTTTTAATTAGGTCTCTGTCGTTAACATTAACGGTAGGGATCTGATTAAAAATAAATATAAGTTTATGGACCCAATTGAAAAAATTGTTTAGGAATCTAATTAAAAAATAAATAAAAGTTTATGAACTCAATTGAAAAAAAGAATTGTTCAGAAACCTAATTAAAAATTGTTAAATAATTCATGGACCCGTAGATTAATTTAACCTTTATTTTATTAACTATCTAATCTAATAGCACTTTTGAAAAATAAGATTATTTCTTCAAAAGCAACCCCAACCAAACATGTACTGTGGACAACACAACAGTCATGCAACAAATAAAGCCAAGGTTCAACATTAACCGAAAGGAAACCAATCTGAATCCAAGGCCTCATTTAACACACTCTTGCTTTCTATAGCCATAGAAAATGCTCTCCTTAGTAATTTTAATGTCATCAAGGTGAAGAAGCATCAAATAAAATTCCAGAAGTCAAAATTTTGGATATTGTTAAACATAATGTGTAATTCTAACAGAAAAATCTGCCAAAAAAAAAAAAACTCCATTAAACCGAGCAGAGCATCTCAGGCTTCTGCAATTGGATACTCAAATACTACATCTTTTCCAGTAAGCTTCCTGTAAACTCCAGAAAAAGTCTCCATCTTGTACTCGGTGTTATTGCGCTCCTTGGGATATAAGAAAACCTTAAATTGATACATTGTCAAAAAGAAACAATTTATAAGTTGAGCTATGCTATTTAGGCCATGTTTGGTAAAATTAGCTTATAAACTAGCTGAAAGCTTATAAGCTAACTAAAAACTTATAAGCTATAAGCTAGGAGCTGAAAAATTGAAAACTTATAAGCTAGTTGATTTAATTGAAAGTGTTTGGTAAGATTAGCTAATAAGCTAGTTGATAATGTCAAATGATGTAAAAGGACATAGTTAATATTTTTAATATTTGAATTTATTTCTAATAGCTTATCATCTTAAAAAGTAGGAAAATAATTTTTAAAATTTTGTATTATAAAAAATGATAAAGATTTGGTGATTTTACTCATTATTTAAAATCAAATTTTTAATAAACTAATATTGTTTTAACAAACGGTGTAGCAATGACAATGGACAAGTTGATTGTCGTGTGTGCATGTTTCATGAGTGTGCGTCTCGTGAAAGAACGTTAAAATAGGTTAAAGGGTTTTAAAATCGAATAAAAGGGTTAAAAGGAGTTTCAAATAAATTAGTGAGGATAAAATTGAGAAAAAAAAAAACCTAATAACTTATAAGCTAGCTTATTTTTCATAAGCTACTTCAAGTAGCTTATCAAATAAGCTATAAGCTACTAAAATAAGCTCGTATACCAAACAAGCTTATTTTGGTCAAAGTAGCTTATAAGCTAGTCAAAGGAGTTTATAAGTTCCTCAAAAGCCTTACCAAACACACTCTTAGTACGAAGTAATTGTTATGAACGAAAGCACGAACGGTGGGAATAACTAACAATACATGGTGGGTCCTTATAAAATGTTGTTTTCACGAAAAAAAAATATCCTTCTTTTATAGTTTCAACCAATAACATTCATTCGGCAAATTTTCACGAAAAGTTGTTCGTACTAAATAGCATTTTCCTTTATAAAAGAAAAAAAAGACATTTAAATTAGAGTAAATTTCACAGACCCCCCTGAGGTTTGTTCTTATTACATTTGATACCCCTCCGTTTTGGAACCTTACATAAAACCCCCTAATTTTTTTATTTTCGTTACACCGACCCCCCTCTTAAATGTAAATTGTTACACCGACCCTCCCTCTTAGGTTTGAAAAATCTTACACTAACCCCCTTTAGGGGTACTCAAAGTAATGTAAAAAAAATAGAGATACTAAGTGTAATAAGAGTAAACCTTAGGAGGTGCCCGTGTAATTTACTCTTTAAATTAACATGAACTTCATAAACACTTACCTTCATTATTTTTTAGCCATCAATTCTATATCTGACCCGTTTGCCAACAATCTTTGCAGGATACACAACATCCTCCAACATGGCATCATGGACAGCGGTCAGAGTGCGGGTTCGGGGACGCTGAACGACAGAGCCTTTCTTTGGTGGCCGCAAGATCCTCCTTGTGGCAATCAAGACAACATCCTGTCATTTGATCCAGGAACTCACTATAACCAAAATGTGATAGAGTAAACAAATACATTAAGGAAAAACATAGAAAAGAAAACCAAAGACCAATTAATTTCTTATCAAGTCAGGGCACATTGCAATAAAATACAACCTTCCCACTAAACTTCTTCTCCAACTCTCTGAATATGAGTCTTGAGGAACGCCTTCCTCAATCTGAAAGGCACATAGATGACTACAGCCTTGCGATTACCAGCCACATCCATTTGACTGCATGAAATAAGTTCTCCTTTTGATGAGAAAAGTGTTTAAGTTAAGACCAAACATTCATCAATTGATCATTCACAACATCCTTACATTGCTTGATTTATATAGAGATCTTTCAAGTTACTTTTCAGATCCTGATTGGTGTTCTCCAAGTTAAACAAGTACTGCACAGGCATCAAATAACAGAGCTTTAATATAAAGGATAATCTTGAATTCATGAAATAGATTCATTATAAAGAAATAGAAAAAGTCAATAACCTGTGCAACTGCCTCCTCAAATTCAGTGGGCTCAGCATCCTTATCCTTGTGAATTTTCTTCCTTGAAGTGTACATTTTGTTCAATCTGTTTCAAGACATAAGGGCCACTATCAGAACCTTTGCTTAGTAAATAAAAATAAGAATCACATAGAACATAATTTCCAAAATCCTTTTACAAGGTGAGTGACAACCCAATATTCATACGGTTACAAGGACAAAAAAATTTAAAAACTGCATAATTAAGAATATAGAAATCATAAACAAAAAGGAAAAAATCACCACCAATCTCATAATTTTCAGTAAGGAAGACTCATAAATATGAGAGTGTAAACAACTAAAACAGTTTTCCACCTCCCCTCTTCTTCTCTTGTTTTTTATCTTTGATTCTCACTTATTAACTAAAAAGGCAAAATCAAAGTGGGTGTATTTTCCGAAATCCTAGTACAAGCAAGTGGCAACCCAAACCAAATTCATAGGGTTACAAACAAGGGTAAAAGAAATTTAAAGCTGCATAATTAAGAATATAGAAATATAGAAATCATAAACAAAAAGGAAAAGATACCCTTGTTTATGATTTCCTTTTCCTTTTCTATATGAGACAATGTCAACAACTGAAACAGTTCTCTCTCCCTCCCTCTCTCTCTCTCTCCCTCACTTGCTGAGCTAGCAGGCCCAACATCAGCATGCCCAAATCCAAAAACTGGACAAGAAACCTGAAGGACTATATAGCCTTGACTAAGATTAGTTCCTGTTATGCTCTCACCAACACACTCCCGATGCAAATATTACATTGTACTAAGAATGATGTATGAACAAATGTTCAAGCCCTTAATTCTAATTAAAAAACAATTAACATAAATAAATTCAAACCAATCAAAAACTCAAATTTAAAGCATACATTTTAAGGGAGTATTAGGAAGATTATGGTTGGGGATTGGTTCAAAATTGTTGTAAATTAAAACTGGTTATAACCATAAACTGTAACACCATTAATTCTGATAAGAGAATTACTATTTGTTTATTCGATTTTACGTGGAATTAAAATAAATTGTCCTTAATTATTATTAAAAAAAGAAAGATTAAATATTGAACTTAATCAAATATAAAATTGATTTAAAACATAATTACATCACGTTAGAAAATGCACATATTTTTTTTCTTTTTAATATGATTGAAAACTAGTAATTGCCAAAATAGTAAATGATCATGCACAAATTGATTTCTGAATAATGACGTCAATTATTTACGGCGAAAGGTTCAAAGTTCAACGTACCAAGGGATCATCAAACTTACTTACAACCCAATACATAAACATAAGTAAAAGTAAATACATAGAAAGAAACTGTCCTAGACTACCCATCCCATACATACAAATGAAATGAATGCCTAGTCAAAGCAATTATTCTACTCCTAACCGAACTACGTTCCTAACCCAAAATCCAACAGCTACGAGGAATCCTCATAATGATCCTCCTCCTCATTATCAGCCTATGACAGATCATCCTCCTCCTCACTATCATCCTTTGGAGCTGTGACTAAAGCATACCCTAAATCGATAGGTCGTCTGGGCAATAAGAAACATATCATCGTTGCCGGATCAAACGACGGATAAATTGCAGGCAGAATCTCAACATCCGAAGATGGCGGTGCATACTCCTAAACAATAGGCTCCATAAGAATGACAGACATAGTAACATTAGATGAAGAAGAACTAGAGGATGGTCATGGAGACTCTGGTACGCGCATGTATCCATGTGTTGGAGCATGGGTCAAGATCATAGTGCGATCAAAGTAAATAGGCCTAACAAACAATCCCTCGAGTGCCGGTGATAAACCAAATCTAACGTCGCCTGTAAAAGTATCCTCATCAAACCAGTAATCATGGGTCCAGTGATCCCTCATCGGCTGGATCGTAAGCCTGAAAGCCGGCTCCCTCATTCCGTTCATCTTCCTCTGAAAAAACAAAAGGTGCATGGGTGAGTCTCCCATCTCTCGTCATGTTCCAAACAGTACGGACCATCGGTCCACAAAACACATACAAGTAAACACTCGCACACTCGCACACTCGTATTCCTATTCTTTTTACTACACGTTGGTTCTCTACTTTTGGCCAATTGCCCTTGATATGCCATCATAGAGGACTTCATTTGATTTACGGGTGAGGTCTTGGGAGTACATGCTTCGACCTTGGTACAATAGGCCAAGCACTCTCACCAAACTTGGTTATGCTCAACATTCGTCGGGATTCACAAGTCGGCTACGTGAATCCCTCAGCCTCGTTTAGGTATCACAACTTGTGGCCATTTCATCCCCTCAAGACTCGTGGTCCATACATACATGTACCGTCTGTTATCACCCCATCAACTACGGTTAGACACTCATTTCCATCTCTCCTCACAGGATTTGCATTTAAGGATGCCTCCCTTATATGATCATTCTGGCAGGACTTTCTGATCGGTACTTGTGATGTGGTTACAAAGGCAATGGATATACCATTTAATCAATTCATCATAATATAAACCACCATCACTTCTCTTTATGATATAGGTCCTCATAGGACACCATGCCACATTTTGGCCTTTTTCCTCCATTAATAATTTCCATCATAACGCCCTTACACAGAAGACCAAAACAAACTCTGTGTGCACTTCACAACTTATATTCGAGATCAATCTCACGTCGGAGGTTTCATTCCTCTTTTGACATTGTGCCCACGAGTTGTTGCTCCCTCCTACTCGTGTCGTACGAGATAGGCTCTTCACCTCATCGGATGCACGCTAAGCAAAGAAGAAAGGAATATATCCTTTACTCCACGATATCATATGTCATCATGACATAACATTCAACCTTCAATCATTCATACAAACTGACACTAGTAATTTAGCATCATTCACAACAATCATCATTTTCGTTCGTTCGTATAAGTTTTATGCTTCATATTCATATTCACTTTTCACCAAGTTTCTCAATGCACTTATTCATACTCACCTATTAATATCTATAATAATTATCTTAATCTAACAAATCTTTATGAATAAATATTAAATTCCTGCAGGGACACAAAATGCCTAAATTAAAGTCATCATAACTTTGTCGTTTTACGTCCATTTGACTTCAAACTTCAGGGATATGTTTCCATAACATTATAGTACTAGAATCTTGCATTAAATCTTAGAGTGTGTTTGGGATAACTGCGAAAGTTAGATTATTTTAATGATCGATTATATGTATAATCGATTATAATCATAATCAATTTTTGTTTGGGTAAGTTTGCTGAAAAGTAGTTTAAAAATAATTAATTTCGTTTGGATACAAAAAAAAATCAGCTTTTATAAAGTAAAAGAGAATGTAAACAACTGAAAGGGAAAAAAAGCCGTTGAAAAATAATCATAAGCTACAAATCTTTAGCTTCATAAAAATAACTTATTTTTTCACAAAAAAGCTTTTTTCAAATTTAAGCAAAGTTCCCAAACATCTTGCTTTTTTTGAAAACAACTTAAATTATTGAAAAATAGGTTAAATTCTATGTTCCCAAACAAGCTCTTAATTTCTCTCACTAAAACTTAATATTTTAATTAGATTTAGGGGTTGGACTGCAGCCCTCACTTTCATTAAATAGTGCGTTACAGTATGAATTAAACGTCAACGCTATGTACATAGAATTGTCACAATAAAGAGATATCATTCAATACTCATAACAATTTAAATATTCCTAACAGATATTTGACTGAGAATGTGAAGATTATAGTTCACCCACTAACTCATGCAATTCACATCCAACAATTTAATTGAATAATCAATGCTAACTCTCAACGAATAAACCATACAATTAACTTTCCATCATATTATTATCAATTATAATAAAACATGGCAGCAATCAAAATCATTTTAATTTGATCCTTAAAGCACACTTAATTCACTAGTTCAAGTTCCAAAACATGCACAATTACTTGCCTAAATGAAGAGATAATGAAGAGATAAAAGATTCAACTATTTCCACAAGTAAAACATCATTTAAAACACTTTAAAATCATTAACACTCAATTTTTTAAAAGAAATTTAATGCAGCAACCAAAATGCCATTAAACTCCACTTTTAAGCCATAATTAAATATCTAATCGCACTAAGAAAATAATCCTATAATACCTACAATTAATTTCCACAATTTGGTCACACTTCCTCATCATTAAAACATCATAATAATGAAGAAATGCTCTGTTTTACATTCATTCCCGCAGCTGTACAAAAATGCCACAAAAACTTGGTTTTTATGCACTATTTTGGTCTCCAATTACCTTGGAACTTAGCTTTATGATATCTATAAATAATTCTTATCATTTGGACACATTTCTACCTCATTAAAATGCCATATCACTGCACATATACTCTGTTTTTAATTAAAATTCTGCACATACAAAATTCATTCATTAAATAGTCTAGTTTGCTAATTTAAATATTCCAAATACAAATAGTTTCAACTTTAAATGTAATTACACTTTAGAATCAACATCACCATATATCAATATATCACTTTCATCATTATAAACTCCACAAATTCTCCTGTTTTGAATTATTCCCGCAGCCCAAATAAAATGCTATTTTTAAGGCATCAAAACTTCATGTTTTGCACTCCAATTGATCTAAAATTACTCTACAACATATATATTGACAAGACCTATCATTTTCCACATTCAATAATTCATTTAAGACATTAAAAATCAATATAATCACTGCACATACATTATTTTCGTTCACCATCAAGAACATAGCAAAAAGAGTACTAAAACTTCATATTTGGGTCTCCAATCATAATAGAAATTATACCCATAACATATATATATCACATCCACCATTTTCAAACATGTAGAACCCATTTTTGAGGGTTTCAAAGCCACTTTATTCTCTGTTTTTGTGCAGCCACTAAAACAGAACCATTTCTCACATATAAATCAAATTTTCACCAACTAATTCACACAAAAATGGGTTTTAGAAACCCTACAAGCCAAAGCAAGTTTCCTTGCATCAATACAACATGAAAAGAAACAAGAAACTCCCCATACCTCTTGTAGCTCACGAAATTAGCTTAGGGAAAAACAAAGAGAGCACTTCTTGATTCCAAATCAAGAATCTACCAAGCATAACACATAAACAAAAGAAAATGAGGGTTTGATCATAGAATCATGAGTAGACATAGGGAAGAGCAAGGTTTTGAGGTTACCTTCTCAAGAACCAACACACAAGAGCACAAGAAAGCAAGAACTTGGTCTCCAAGCCAAGAGAGAAAACAAACTCTCTCCCTCTCCCTCTCTACCAAAAACAGTGCACCACTCTAGGTATGCCTAGGACTGGTTGTGCCTTAATATGAGTCTTGGATCCTCTTAGGGTGAGGCCCAATAGATTAATGAGTCATGTCCTAAGTTAATTAATCATTAAGTCTTTAATTTTCCTTTTAAATTAAGTATACATATTGTCTAGACTATTAATTCAATCAATTAGTTTCTAATTTAATTCCATGTTGTCTAGACTATTAATTCAATCAATTAGTTTCTAATTTAATTACTACTTGATTAATGTAGCTTAATTTAATTAGTGTTCTAGAGTTTTAATTACTTTATTAGTCCATTTTATTAAGTAAATACACTCTAGGCCCATTAGCTTATTATTTAAGTTTATTAAAATCTAATTCTAAGCTTTTTAATAAAAGTTGCATCTATTTACCATATTGCCATTAATGAATTGATCGAATCCCTTCCCATTGACTTATGTTGACTCTAGTTGACATGTTGACCTTGATTGACCTAGGTTGACTTTAGTTGACTTTCTATATTTTAATAGAAATTTATATTTTTCCTCTTGATTTCCTTTAATTCTAGGTATTCTAAACTAATAGTATTTAATTGGAATTAATCTACCACCTAATATTCTCAAAATAATAATATTACCTATTTATTTCCTATTATTGTTTATTATTCCTATTATTGAATTTTCAGGATGTTACAAAAACAAATTAAGCGATGGAGAAATTGAAGAGAGCAAATGGGGAATAAGCGAAGTGAGAGTAATAGTTGAATACCAAATGGAGAGTGAGAAACCCTTCTTCTGCTTCAGCACGAGCGATAGAGAGAAGAGAAAGGAGGCACTTGCAAGGGTTTTATAAGGAACACTGGAACAATGTTTGGGTTGCCCTAATTTTAGATGTATGGGTAACATAATCTCATCCACCACCTCTCTTATAAGGGTTTTTTTTTTACTTTTATTGTATTTTTTTGGGATTACGTTTAACTTTAAAATTTCTCTTGAAAAGAAAAATTAAAATTTCTGTTAACTACTAATATTTTAATCTCTTTAAATATATGAAATAAATATTTTTATATATAATTAATTATATAAATTAAAATTATTTTATTGTATTTTTAATGACTTAATATAAAAATAATGTTTAATTTGGTTTAAATTTGCATTTAATAGTATAATTATAATATTAATAATATTTTAAAGACAATAGGGTTTATTAAAAAATAAAATAAAATAGGATTTAATTTGAATTTAAAGATAATAACTTACTCATAAAAATAATCATTAGTACAGTTTAATTTAAGTTTGAAAATAATAGTAATTTAGTGTTTAAAGTAAGATATAATTGAATTTAAATATAATAATATACATATAATAATAGTAATAATTTAAATTTAAAAAATATTAAAAAATAATCTCACTCTCATAAATTCTGTGTGAATATTACTATATAATGAAAAAGATAGAGAAAAAAAAAGGTAATTGAGAGAATAAAAAAAGAGACTCATGTTTCAAAGTGGGTACCAAAATCATAATATAAAAATAGATAAATTTAGTCTCTCTATTAACTCTTTTAAATTAAATTTAGTTTGCAAAAGATTTGAGATGTTAGATAATTTTAAATTTTTTTAAAAATAATAGTATAAATTTGATCATATTTGAAAACTTTTGCTAGATGTGATATTAGGGTTTAAAGAAGGGAAGTTCCCGCACATGCAATCAAACCTTTTCTCTTATATCTTCGGATTTTCCCCTGTGACTATTAAAAAAAAGAACTTGGTTTGTTTCTTCCTTGTGTACTTATAGAAAAGTCACACGTAGAAGGAAAATGAACGTCGAAGGTGGTGCGTTTTGTTAGAATATAATAAGGCGTCAAAGGTGGAGCGTTTGTAATAATTGTTAGTGGTTCATTTGCAGTTGTTAGAGGTGGTGCACGCCCCCTGATGGAGAGGAGAATAAGAAAGGAAAAAAAATGAAACACCGTCGTCAAAAATCGCTTCCAGCGACGACACACAATGGTCGGTGATGGTGACGAATGATGAGAGGTGATCGGAAGTTACTCAAATTGAACACTAACTTTTGCATGTTCATAATGACTATTCTCGGCACTATCATCATCATCATCATAAGAATCATAAAAAATTGAACATCATGCATAGAAAAATTTGCTACATTTACATAGTCTTCACGCACATTTTCTTTCTCTTGATTCAAGTTTTGCATACCCTTTATATCCATTTTATCATCTCATGACCAAAGAGTTACTCATCATTTCTATTTTCCTCAACCACAATGTCCACCCTCTCATGACCAAGGAGTTGCTCTTCATTCCTACTTTCCTCAACCACATTATCCACTTTCTTATGACCAAAGAGTCGATCTTTATTCCTATTTTCTTCAACCACACTATCCACCTTCTCATGACCAAAGACTTCTTCTCCAGTCGTATTTACCTTTCCCACCCTATTCACCATCTCATCAATAAATACTTATTGCTTTTGATCCCCATTTTCATTAACCATTATGTTGCCATTCTCATCACAACACACCTCCATCCACCTTTTGATGTCCCACTGTATTGACCTTTTCATCACTACATTCTTATTCCTTATTGACATGTTCCTCACCCTCTATATTGACATATTCTTGTGCCTGTGTATTGACATTCTACAAGCCCTCTGTATTAACCCTTGGACACTCATCCACACCTTGCATCAGTAAATGTATAATGCTTGGGTCATCATCCACAATGTGGTCAAAGTAAATATACATGACTTTGGATCATTAAGGGCTACCTTGCATATATACCTAGGATGTCTTTGTTCTTCTCCAATACTTGCAAACCACGTTCCATTCCTCTTTCAAGGTCCGAGAACACAACTTGATGAAACCTCACATAACCCCCCGCATTCTTTACATAAAGCAAAAACATCAAACATACTCAAATAATATTTGTCCATATCTTCCCCTACACAAAATTCCCCATCAACATATTCCAATAACCTTCTCTCATTTTCTTTGAACCTACCTTTATGGTGAAGAACAAGGTTAATGTAGTTCAACATCTTGTAGCTTACACAAATAAATGGACAAACTTATTTTTTTTTCTTCAAAAAATAACACTATAGACATTAAAACACAAAATGAAACATGCACAACATATGAAAACAGAGAATGAAATGACAAACTAAAATGAAAATCGATAATGAAATTACAAAAGAGGAACATAAACATTCAACATAGAGTTGCTAAAAAAGACCTTCATCTACGAAGAAAAGAAGAAAAACTCAACAACGGTTAATGGTACCTCTTGTTCTTGAAGAAATGATTGTGCTTCCAACATCAACTTGAACTTGTGCACACTTCTTCTTCACGATGGCTATGGATGACGTGAAGGATTCTCCTTCGTTCTTGGCTCTTTGTTGGAAAGAATGAAAGGGAATGGGAGATGAGAAAGTTGGGGGAATAAAATAAAAGGGGGGGGGGGGGGGGTTCTAATATGACGTTTGGGATTAGAAAAAGTAAAAAAAAAATATTATCACTTTAGTCTGTCACTTTAGCCTAAGTGACTAAACCATGACATGGAGTGTCATGTGAGAGCAAGAGATGCCGCACACACACACACTTAACGTGTCACATAGGTTAGTTCGTTAGCTTTAACAAAACCTTATTAACAACTAAACTAATGTGAAAAATGTTTTACACTTTTGGGGACCATTTTTAAATTTTAATGCTTTGAGGGACCAAAGAGACAACGAGTCATACTTTTAGAGACGAATTTGGGGTTTGAATTAGTTCATTTGAAAAATATTTGATAGGGACCAAAAACAAATAATCTACATATTATAGAGATTAAAACTAAAAAATAGATATATTAAAAGAATTAAAATAAAATAACAAGGACAAAAAAAATATATTTACAAGGATGAAAAGTCAAGCAAAAGTTTTTTAGGAACCAAAAACAAAATACAACTATATTTCAAGGACAAAAAACACATTTAAACATTTTTTTATTTTTAATTCTTGGTCTTCTTTTTTTATTTTTTTCAAATAAATAAATTGTTTGATAAAAGTGTAGAACTTCGAAATATCTCCATAAGTTTTAGTCCTTTAAACTGACTATAAGACTAATCAAAACTTAATTACACTTAAAACTCTTCATCTTTCTTTAAAAAAAAATGTGTTTACTGTTAATTGTCAATGCTCAATTGTCAATTATTTGATAAATTATTATAACTTCGCTATCATTTAAAGTTTACCACCTTATTAGATCATGTAATTTATTTATTTTTTATTTTTCTAATTTTCTTAAAATAAACTCGTTGGAACGAGGGCCCAAAATTTTTCCTACGGCCCATACCAGCGAACCCAAAGGACGATGAACTGAAACTTGAGGAAGAAGAGAAAAACAAGACCCTCTCTTCTTGTGTCTGATCGAAGAAACCAACCAGCCATGAATTCGTGTTCGTGATTTGAGCCTCGCTACACTTACTTCGATTTGAATCATCACACTCTTCACTCTTCCCCCTTCACTTTTCTCTCCAAGTGCTTCCCACAATGATGTCCCCGAACCGCGTCTCAGAGGATCGGGGCACCCCACCTCACAATTCCAGGTAAATTTTCCTCTTTTTCGAAAAATTTAGCCAAAATCGATTCTGGGTATGGCCCATTTTTTAATATCTTTAAAGGGTTTAATTTCTGAGGCTATTTCTTTGTGTTCAATTGGGACTGTGGCTAGTGGCTAGGGGCGTTGAAGTGTGCCAATGCTTTTGCTCTTTCCTTGAAGCTGTGTTCGAATATGTTAGTTGTTTTAGGAGCTGGGTTGGAGCTAATGGGTCATCTTTTGGATAGTTATTGCAAGCATTGTTTACTTTGTTGTGAAGTGTTTATTTGTGTGGAGGGAAAATTTGAAGTTAACAAGAGAGCAAATGCAGTGCTCTCATCTCAGTGGTTGCAATTTAATCTATAACTTATTAGGTGTGTGTTTGGTTCAGCTTATTTTGAAGAAATAATCGGTTTCTTTTGATTAGCTTTCTGAGAGAATATTTGAGAAATAAGTAATTATTTTCGAGAAATAATCTCTTACCAAATATTTACTGCATACTTGGAGGGAGGGTTTTGCCGCCAATAGTGGTTATACTTGCATGAGTAGGATTGCCTTCCGTGGAAGATATGTGTGATTTGTGTTAAAAAAAAAAAAAAAGAGTAGTATTTTAAATTTAATCCATTGGCATGTGTTAAGGAAGCAATATAAAACTCATTTTTGTCTTCACCTAATTGTTTAAGCTTTTGAGATAGTTATGATACGGTATTGGAGCCTTTAGGATCAAGTGGTCTAGAGTTTGACCCTTGTTGTCCCTATTCTTCTAATAAAAAGTTGAATTTTAGCGCAAGCCGAAGGTGGGTCCATGGGTATTATCCAAGCTTCAAGCGCAAAGGGCTCTTGCGTGAAGGGGCATATTAGAGATTAAAGATGTAATACAAAAGCATTCATGTGTCTCTACCATACAACTTTAAGCTTTTGTGATAGTTGATTTAGGATAGCGTCTATGGTGGTTAACTGGTTATTCTGTTTTATTGATCACGTGTTGTGGCATTCTGCTTTTAGTGGTTATACATAAGAATTTCTCAGTTACATTCTACTATACTGTACTGGTTAGTGATTGATTACCACTATTGGATATTTATAGAAGAGGGTTATTGAAAAGTATTAACTTCGTTCGCTCTTATTGTGCTGATTGTATATTTCGATTTGTAGACACACACCCTTGCAGATAATCCATATTGTTGCAAATTTCATGAGGATATGGTCAATATACTCCATGTACCGCTACTTCGTGCACACTGGTGCTTCTGTTGTTCTTTTTCTGTTTGCCTGCCTGGCCCCAGCATCCATCCTATTTTTGATTTTGCAAAAGCCTTGGAAGGGCAGGCCTCTTTCTAATACACAGGTGAATTTAATTTCTACTCTCTGCAGAGAGTACTAAGAAAGAAGCATTAAATTTGACATAAAGGTTATCATGAATGCACCTTCCTTAATAGTACCATTTGTCTTTTCAGGTTGTTCCTTCTATAATAAATGGTGGTATAACAGCTCTGTATCTGGTCTTGTGGGGAAAGGGACTGAAATCATGTGGACCAGTTAGGTTGGTTTTATATTCTGAAAGAAAATTCGGTTGATAACTTTAATGTGTCAAGTGCTCAGTCTTAATTGCTTTGAGTTATGTGGCATCATGACTGATGCTCAGTCGTGTAAATCACTGATTTCCAATTTGTCATAGTCCAAGCCCAATTGAATCATTGATGTCTTCCTACCATTATATAGCTATTTCTTGATCATGTTAGTATTGAGGTGAACGGTGCTTTGATTTTTATTGCTATATGAACTTAATGCAATAATTGTTTTCTTATTAATTTAGAGCAATATTGGCTGAGTATTCTGGTGCTGTTCTTGGAGTACTTTCTGCAGTGTTATATGGTAGGAGAGGTCATTTGTGGAAAAAGGTAACCCTTTTCAGATACTTATGTTGTTAGGTATATTATACAAGTTACACCATGAAACCATGTGCGCAAATCGATTTAATACCTATTCTATAAGAATGTTTTTGCAATATTTCTCCTTTCTACTTTATCTGCATTGATAAATCTCTTATGAAGTTGTAACTTGTGACTATTTCCTGAATTATTTTACCCTTTTCAATGAAGATCACACATTTTTCTTTCCCCTCTCCTTAAGCCTGTCTTTTTATCCTCTGTCTGGTCATAGCTGTTTTGGAGGATCACCTATCCTCCCCTAGTTGTACTTTCCTTCTTTCTCTATAATTGAAAACATTTTTTTTCTATAAAAAGCTATATAAAATTGTTAAGTCTTCTTCTTTGATAAAATAATAATAAAAAATTTAAGCCATAGTTATCAATCTTGGATAGCAGTGTGTAGTGGCCAACTTTGTAAATGCTATAGCAGGATAGCAGGGAGTGAGATGACTGCTATTTTATTCTCAAAAACAAAAAAACAAAACCCAAAATTAAAGAAATTAATGATATATAATAAGTCACATTTTACTCTCACAATCACTATCAATCTAGGAGCAATAAGAAAGTAGTAATGAAGTAAAAAAATGATAGATGATGGTGAAATTAATAGAAAAAGAACATAAACAAATTAGATAAAAATTAGTAGAATGTGAACGGGGAAGTTTAAATGAAGAAGAAAGAACGGAACCTGGGGGAAAAATAGTCCTGTAAAGTGTGAAGGAACAAAGGTCAAAACAGAGTTAACTTTTTGAGGGTTGGTCTAGGAAGAAGGGTTTCAAGTCCTATTATGTTTCTTGAGCAAAAAATGCATTAGATAATGTGGAAGAAATCACTATTTTATTCGGGAGTAAAAAAGGGTTTTTGAAGCCTATATCATGGTAGCACCGCTATAGCATGTGAATTGCTGCTATTGAAAACCACTCCACTATTTGAATCCCATAGTAGCCTAGGGTTGCTATGCTCTGCTACTGTGCTATATAGCTCACTGACTGCTATGATTTAAGCCCAGGTTGTACTATGATATATTAAAGGCTAAATTGCAATTTTGGTCCCCCTGGTTTCACAAAATAGTGATTTTGGTCCCCCTGGTTTATAATTGGCAGATTTGGTCCTCCTACTTTTAAAAATTTGCGATTTTGGTATTTCTGTCAACTTGTATCCGTTGACCGTTAGAGAGTGACGTTGACTGTTAGCGATTTTTGTGGTTTACTGTTCAAGTCAACGTTCACTCTCTAACGGTCAACGGATACAAGTTGACAGAAATACCAAAATCGCAAATTTTTAAAAGTAGGGGGACCAAATCTGCCAATTATAAACTAGGGGGACCAAAATCGCTATTTTGTGAAACCAGGGTGACCAAAATTGCAATTTAGCCTATATTAAATAATGTGATTTGCATTGCTGGTTGTGATTAATGTGTTTGAAACATAAGTTTAGGATCTTCTCTAATCCAGTCGATACTTTCTTATTTTGAACCAGATAGGTGGCCTAATTGCCATGTTGGCATCCTTATACCTGTTATCAGAAGGATGGGCTACGGCAACATATTCTCCATTCTATATCCTCAGTCAGACTGTGTTATTTTGTTTCTTAAATTTACCAAGTTTACTGCTAAAATATCTTTTGCTCCATGTATTCTTTTTCTTCTCTGTCATGTTTTTCATATTTTTTATCTTTTCCGTAAGTGTTGTAAACTTAACTGGAATATACCATGGGAAGATAGAGATGATTCTGAGGCTAAAACTGAACCAGTTTTGGGCCTGAGGCAAATGTTAGTCCCTATTATTGCTGGTATTCTATCTGCGCTCAGGAGAGTGATTGCAAGGCGTGTTTCAATCAAGGTGGTAACATTTATGTAATTTGCACTTCATACTTTGACTTTGGTGCAAGGTGCTTTGTGTGTAACCATAACCCTGAACATTTTGTTTTCAGAATCAACTTAAAAGGCGACTCCATGCTTTAACTATTGCTTCTGCAACATGTTTTATGTTTCCTATTGCCATGTGGGACATGATCATAGTGAGTTCTATATCAATTTCACTTTTAGGTCTATATTAAATAGGGTTATGTCTTTGTGGAATTCTTATATTGTTTTGTGGTTTTGGCTTGATTGACATTTGACAATTTTCGTAACCCTCTCCTCCCCCCTCTTTCGTGTCCTTCAGGGATCATCATCTGAATCTGATAGCAATGCAAAGCTGCCGTTCTCTGCTTGGGCCTTCTTGAGCACTATTCTGTTTGGAAATATTGTGATATTCTATGCTGACAGTATTGCAGAGGAGAGGTATGCCATGAATGATGATAGTCTTGCCATAAGTAAAGGCTAAGTGAGTCATGGGAAGGTGTCTATGCATTCTGAAATTAGGTTTCTTATGCTCTTTAGATTATCAGACAAGGTTCTATAAAATAACTATTAACAAATGGCATAAGCATTCCAGCAGTAATATTCTCCTCATCCTCATTGGAAAGAATTATTCAATTTTATGAAATTATAATTCCTTGTCTAGAAATTAATTAATTGACTTATATCTGACTTCATCAAATGTATATGAAAAAGTTGGACAAAAATTAGGTCAAATTTAAATCCAAAATTGATTTGGTAAGATCTGAATTGTATTTGAATTTTTAAGTTCTGTATTGTGTAAGATAATATAATGCATGACATATGGAACTCTTTGTTGTTGTGAAGTAGCTGAAAATTCATACTTTTCTTTTTGTAGATTGCACATGGTTTTCTCCTCACCAAGGCATTTAGCAGTAGCTGGTGCGTGCATCATCATAATGGAGAAAGTGTACAAGATGGACTTTTCTCTCACAGGATTCACAATTTGCTGCTTAATATTAGGTTTTGGTATGTTTAATAGTTTGTTTTGAATATTATTATTCTCTTTAAATTATATTTTTCATGGATTGTTTGTAGAACACTAGAACTGAACTAGTAGCAGATAATTTTTTGTCATGCCTTTTCTAAGGTTTTTTTTTTTTTTAATTAGGTTTGCAATTTAAGTTGCAGGGAAATATGTTAAAAGCAACCACTGTAGCTAGTTATTAAATACTAATATACTATGATGTACTTTATAATTTTTGGTTTCTAGTTCTCTCACTTTTAGTAAAACTACTTGATGATGCAAAATGCTTATAGCTCTTAGCTGTGTTTTTAGCCACTCTTTGATGTTCTGTCCATGAGTGTTTCAAGGGTGTTTCAATCTCTAACTTGCAGATAGGTCCAGCAGCCCTGCTGCATTCTTAGTTTTTATCTTTCTATTTTCATCTGTTTAGTTTTTAGTTTTAGAGGAAACATTATCCATTCCCTCATTTTACTTATTCTGTCTTTCTCTTCTCTTTAATAAAATGTTTCTCTATTAAAAAAACATAATGACAAAATTAGTAAATGTTAGTTTTCTCAAGGTGCTTTTCTTACAAAGTTCATTCAAAGAGAAGAGAGTGAAGTTGTATGAATGCAAAGTTTAAGGGTGTGTTTGATTTCTATATTCAAAAACTGTTTTTAGTTTAAAAAAAAACAAAGAAAATAGACACCCACACCCAGCTCATGCCTCACGACATGCAACACCACTCCCGATGACCCACACTCTTGAGTAGGACTACAAAACAGAAAAAAGAGAATGAGAAAAATCTACCAACTTTTGGAAACAATTTTCAATACTTAATAGATTTTGGACAAGAAATTGATTGCCGAGTAGCATGAAATTATTTTAGAAAACAGTTTTTGAAACCAAAAAGTGAGAAGGAAATTAAACAGACCCTAACTTGTTTTTATGATACTTGGCTTCTCAGATTCTTTATACATTGGTTTCATCCCCTGGATTTTTTAAATGAAATTCATATTCTGGAAAAAGGTTAAATCTGTTTTAAACTCAGCATATCTTGAAGCAGTGCATGTTGAATTCTTGAACTTCACTGGTTTTTTATTGCCTTTTCTTACTAGTAATAATTTGATTTTTAAGGAGTCTCAAAGATTACTAATCACTATTCACTACCAGTCAACTACATTTTCCTATCTTCTAGAATTGAGTTTGTATTTCAGAGAGAGCAAAGATACTGATTACTGAATTAAGGCTTTCTTGTTTCTATTTTTCTCTTTTAGCAGTTAATAATCTTAAATGCTCAATGTAATGGAATAATGTAGGGATATATGAAGCAACTTCACTGGAGCGCAATAGAAAAGATTCTATCCGAAATTCAGATTTATCAAATGGAGAATTTGATAATCAAATCCAGATGTCACCACTACCTACTTGAAGTATGTGTATTTTATTCCTTCAATTTCTTATTATGAAATGTGAATTTATTGCCAATTGTTTATTTGGTCCATTTGTGTGAGTGGGTATCTATGCATTCTGCTCTGTTCAATTGACACCTAACAGCAATATTTTAGGATGAGTATTGAGTATCAATATTGTACTACTGATTCTTATATATGGTGAGCCTGATTGCCAGTTTTTGCAATGTCCGTTTGATATTTTGTAAGCAATAGTCCTTAAACATCTAAAAGTATATAGGGATATAAGTACAGAGCAATATTATGAATTGAAAGAAAGCAAGAAATATGCATGATAGAGACTGGTATAGAAGATTAGAAACAGATTTTTATTGAGTAATCCCTAATTCCCAATCTCTGCTCCAATGTAGAACATTATCAAGAATACGGTACTGTACAAAAACAATATGATTTCTCTGTATATTTGAGAGGTTCAGGCCTCTCCTACATTTGATGCCCGATACTCGTCTCACCTTTCTTATTTATTTATAGGTAATCTACCTTAATTCTTCTATCTCCACTCAACAAACTAACAAATATCAACAACTAATTAACTAAATACTAATAGATATTGACAACTAATGGCTATCTAAAAATGAACCTTTTTGGATAGATTGTAGTTGTACATAGATGCCATGGTGCAAATAGGTGGGAAATGTAGAAGGTTTATTGTGGGAGAGGGAGAGTGATAGGTGTGCTTTCCAATAAGAAGGTTGCACATGGAGCTGAGTAGTGAATGCTTTTATTTATACAGAACTGATTGCTCAGCCTTTTAGTGAACGCTAGGTGTGCCCTAAAGCTTTTTGTGGTTTTGGCCGAGGAGGGTAAATTTTAGTGGCAATGTGAAATCCATGCTGTTATGTGGTGCATTATGTCGCAGGGTGTATCACTAATGCTTGTGTTCTCAAGTAGGTTTCTTAGGAAAAACAGTTGATTTGGGATAAAGATGATGTTATTAGCTTCTATTGTCTTTTTAAGGAGGTTTCTCTACAAGATATACGATGAGATTGGGCACCTTTGTTTGATGTTTTTCCTTTTTCTTGGTTTTATTTTTTTCCCTTTTATTTTGGAAGGATGGAGGATCCTCTATTCTCTAATTTCCTTGTAAATTTCTTCTCTCCATCTTTACGAATTTCTTCTTTTATCAAGAAAATATAATTACAGCTAAAAAAACCTGATTTTTTTTTAATTAGTCGAAGAACTGTATTATATTTAACTTTTGATTTCAACTGTTGTCCATACATCATCATCCGTTGCAATTTCATAGGAGATTACTTTCTTCCATGGCTAGTCATTTTTCAGTGTCAATAGTATTAGGTGATGGGGATTGGGGAGATAGTTTGAAAGATTTAGGGTTTCTCTTAACTTGTTAAATAATGCATGAAATGATGATAATAATTAATCACATGCCAATTGATTTTCTTCTCTTAAGTCAGTTTGAAATGAGGTAAAACTCTTCCTGAATCGAAATCTTCTATTTATTGCTAGTCAATTGCCATGTTGAAGTCTTGAAGGATCAAATAGCTACAAATGTCGTATGAAATGAATTCTTTATCATATACAAACTGAACATATTTGGTGACCAGCTGGTCTGGTTCGAATCTGGAAACAGCCTCTTTGCATATGCAAGAGGAAGTCTGCGTATAATAACCCTATCCATACTTTTGTGAAGCAAGGAGGAGCCTCTGACACTGGGGTACGTCGTTTTATACAAACTGAACATATTTCCTAAAATGTAAAAAAAATTGAGACGAAAACTGTGTAAGAAAATGAAAATTAGGGAACTTGTATAAACCAAACACATCCTTATTTGTTGGGAACTTGGGATTACGAAATAGTTTTATTTCATACAATGGCTTGGAAAGAGATTAATTTTTTTCCAGTACCCTTATCAAACATTTGGGCTAAACTCAATTACAAACACTCATGACTTGATTAACTTTACTGTTATCAAGAAAAATGTTAATGGTAGGGTGTCAAACAGTGCAACCTACATATATTCTGAGGATTGGAAAACATTTCTTGTGTAATTTTGGTGATAGAAGATGGAAACATGTAAATTGAAAACTGGTTAGGATTAATAAACAATCGGCTTAAATAAGTTTTTAGCACCTACAAAATATGCATTTTTTCGTTGTGGTCCTCTTAACTATTTTTCTGCTTGTGTCATTATTATTTTTTTTCATTTTAATCCCTCACCTTATTGTTTTAGTCCTTATAAAATGTTAAACTTTTCGTATATATTACATTGGAAGATTTTCATTTTAGTCCTTGTTATTTAGGAAACATCAGGTTTGTTTTCCAATTTCTGCTTTAGAGTCATGAGAAATGCTAGCAACACACTCTCTACCACACTCTTTTGAACACACTTTCCATGATTGGTTAAAATTTATTGGAAATCACAAATTTTTATGGGTCCCACTTGTTATTTATTGACTCTCTTTCCTGATTTTGTAGTTTTCAATAAATTCCAACCGATGATAAGGTGTGTTGGGAGGAGTGTGTTAGAGAGTGTATTGCTAGCACTTCTCGTCATGAGAAATTGCTCAACTGGGAACACTTGAAGGACTAAAATGAAAAAAAAAAAATTAAATAGGAACACTAACATAAAAAAAAAGTGTACGAGGACTAAATAAAAAACAACTATATATTATACAGACTAAAAAGATATTTAAGCCTAAAATAATTTCAATTTGACTGATTGCTATGCAGTGTGCACCTTTTCCTTGAGAATGGGGTGGGGAGGCGATGTGGATAATCTTAATAACCTTGCTTGTGTTTATCTGAAGGAATCATAACTTAGTTTGTGTTATGTTGGTACACAAAGATATGTTGGACTCTGTTGACCCATAATTTCATTTTGATGCACTAGTTGCTGACAAGCTGTTATCCGCTGTGAAGATGTGTTATCCACCACTTTTGGGAAGCTCCAGCATCTAGTTTGCTATACACCAAATTCTTGATGATTGATCTGATCTGATATTTGGGGGGTTGAGAAGCACTTTTAACCTACCAAGTTCATTATTTTGCTTCCTACAAGATCATTACTAGTCTGGTAGTTTATTGTGTAGTTTAGGAGTGATGATTTTCTATCATGAAAAAAAAAGAAGCATTCTTCGTGGTCGTGGTAGAAGTTCTTTCAATCTTTGTTATAATTGAATCACCCATATGAGCTAACTACACATTGTAATGAAATTATTGAATATGCCAAACTGTTGGTTATTCTTGTATATTACTTCCCCCCCTTTCACTTTTTCTTTTTTATTTTTTGTTCGTTATTTTGTTTTTTGTTTCCGTAATTCCGTTATTTCCTTAAGCATATTTAATTATCTGGATTTACAATAATGTTTGTAAGATGTACCAGGTTGGAAGTATATAACTTTTATATTTTATTTTCCCCTTTTTCTTTTGTGTGTGTTTTATGTTATGTTTGGATGGGAGGAAAGAAAATAGAAAGGAAAGAAAATTTAGATAATGATATAATTAATAATTTTTTTCTTGTTTGGTTAGAGAAAGTGAAAGGAAAAATGACAGAAAAATTGACTTCTAAATATAAAAATTAAAAAATTTTCTTCTTCTCTTTCTTTAATTCAACAAGCAGATCCTTGCAGAAAAGAGGTGGGATTACATTTTGCCATGTACTACATATATTTACGTTTTAATTGTTGAACCAAATGAACAGTTTACACGTGTCTCCGTGAGCACAACACATATATTTCCAGTTAGTGTGTTTTCTCTTTTTCTTGCATTTTCAACATGGTAATCTTTTTTCTCATTTCAAACTACTATAAACTTGAGTGAGAAAAACACTGACATTTAAAAAAAAAAATCATTTATTTATATAACAAAAATTAGTGAGATGTGTAGCTTATTTTCATCAAAGTAGTTTATGAGTTTTTCAAAAGTCTTACTAAATACACTCGTTATCGACCAATGATACTTGGATCTTCAGTTCCCATTAACAGGGTTTTATTTTTGCACTGGAATTGATGCGTTTGTCATGAGAAAGCTAAACATCAGGAGTGTGAAAGAAAAAATTGACATCTACCATCACATAAATAAGGTATAGACTATGGTGAGTTTGTTTTGGTTTTGGTTTAGGTTTTAGTTTTTTTTTTCTTTTTTCTATACATTCACCATGTGCAAGTGAAATTATGGATGAAAGAGAGATAAAAAAAATATAAAATAGAAAAGTAAGAGAGATTATGAATTTCATAAAAAAAAAGGAGAGATTATGAATAAAGAAGTAAAAATAGATAGGAAATAAAAGATAAATGTCAGAACAAATGATATATGAAAAAAAATACTTTTTTTTGGCTAAATTGTAATTTTGGTCCTCTAGTTTTCCAAATTCAAGGTTTTGGTCCTCCTAGTTTTTAATTGTAACATTTGGTCCTTTAATTTTACAAATTGACGATTTTGGTCCTCCTATTAGATTATTAACTAATAATTGTGATTAGTAGATTTATTAATTTAATTATAAATTAATTAAAAATCATTAATTATTAAAAAACTTTAATAAAAGATTATTAACCCTAACCTCTTCTTCTCAACCTCTCTTCCCCAACCCATCTTCCTCAACATAAACTTTAATTATAAAGTTTTTTAATAATTAATAATTTTTAATTAATTTATAATTAACTTAATAACTTTACTAATCACAATTATTAGTTAATAATCTAACAGGGGATCAAAATCGTCAATTTGTAAAACTAGGGGGACCAAAATCATGAATTTAGAAAATTAGGGGGACCAAAATTACAATTTAGCCTTTTTTTTCATTTGAATTTTGCTTAAGAATTATTATTCATAACATGTTTTATAGCATGAGAGAGTGTTAGAAAAAGAGTGTCACTAAAATTAAAAAAAATAGAGGTGTTCATGGGATGAATTAGTTTGGATTTAAGGTAAAATAAAATTTGAAGTTTGAACTGATCATATTTAATTGGGTTAGCTTTTGAAAAAAGTTTTGGTCAATTTGAACCAAACCAATTGATTAAGATCAGGTTGGTTTGATTCAATCATCAAGTTATGATAAAGAAAATTATTACATTTTTTCAAGTTTTTGTCTCTAGTTATTGTTTATTTTATAAAAAAAATTTAATTTTATATTAATGCAAGATAAAGATATTTCTTATATTTTACTGACTAAATATTTGTTTATTTATCCTATAGATATCACTTTATATATCTTGTTAATTTCTTTACTTAGAATATGATAAAAAAAATTATAATAAATATGATCAAATTATGACACTTGATAACATAAGATAAGATCATAAGAAGACCAAAATAAATGAAAAATAAAAAAAGAAAAAAAATTTAAGTACCAAAGTTTAAAATGTTTTAATCTAAATTTAAAGAATAATTGATCGGGTCATCAGGTTAGTTTAGGTTGAAAAGAGATAAATTCGAGAATTGAACAAATTATAATTGGTTTGGTTTGAATTTAAAATGAAATGAACCAATTAACTAAACCAAAATTGATTTGGTTTGGATTGTTACGTTTATTGAGTCAATTTGATTTGATGAACATCTCTACTTCAAAATATATTTATACAATATTTCTCTATTAATTTTCTTAATACTTTAAAAAGAAAGAATTACTAACGGGGTAAGGTCTAGCAAAAGATGTTAATCCTCCATAATAGTGATGACAAAGTGGGTTAATTCATTTTGACTTGCTTTCAACCCGCCTTAAGCAAGACAGAGTGAGTTGACCTATCAACGAAAGTGAGTTGAAAAATACAACCAACCCTATTTTGAGGTAGATTAATGAGTTTGCAGTTGATGTAGCACCCAACTAATTAAACTATTTTTATTAATTTGTTATAAAATTAATTTAATTTACGTTAAAAATGTAGATTTTTTTTTTTTAAATTTTAAAAAACATTTATATTAACTTACGAAAATTGTTTGATGCATCAAAGAATATTTTTAAGTAACAACGTATTAGTGGAATAAATAAATGACACATGATCGCAATATATAAACAGTGTTATCAAACATACATTGTTGTTATCAATATTATACAATCGTCCATAGTAGCAAAAATATAAACAGTGCCATATAATATGTAGTTACCAGTAAGAAAGCCCTAACTGCTCGCCTATATATACAAACAAAACAAAAGGCCTATGTCATAACAATGGATTATCTACAACAATGTTATCAGAATCGGACCGGTCATCAACCGGTTGAGGTACTGGGTCAGTGGTTGAACCAGAGGACTAGTAATTGAACCGCATGGATCGGTGTAACTAACAAAATAATTAAAATATATTCTAATTACATATTTTATATATATATATATATATATATATATATATATATATATTCTAATTACATATTATATATATGTTTTATATATTATTTTGGCACTTGGTAAACAACCAACGCTGTTAGCTCAATAGCAAAGCTACTACCTATGCACTTCAAGGTTCATTGGTTCGATCCATGTAGGGGTCCTATTTTATGTATTTTCATTAACAATGTTATTGTTAAAGCCAAGCACTCCAACTTTCAAAGTAATTGGAGCATGCAAAATTCAGCAGCTTTTCATGTAGTTTTGTCCGAGCAAATACACTGGTTTAATCCGGTTTGGAGCCTGGTTGATGACGTGTCACCGAGTGGGAAGCATAAACAATCAAATTACTAGACCGATCCGGCTACGTGCCCATTTTTCGGCCCAATTGGTTGAACCCGTTGGGCTGAGCTGAAAATCACTTGGAAGTGCCTAAAAACTAAATCGTCCATAAGCTAGCATCCTAATAGGTTCTCTGAATCCTCCATGTGCACATCTTAAGGAATGGGTCCATCTTCTTCTCATACCATAATCACATAATAAAACAGAAGAAAATACAAACAAGGAGTGATGATTTATATAGACTCAATAATTTTCTCAATAGGTTCCCAGGTTTAACCTATAACTTAAAACATACAAGTGTTAGTCAAACAAATGCATGGAAACCTAAGGTTTTGTTGAGAAATATGCTTGATATCTTTAGTTTAGGAAAAAATAATTTAGTTTATCTTTTTAGGAATCTGTTATTTATTTTAAATCTTTAGGATATTGTTTAGATTTAAAAAGATATTATCTTTAAATTAGGATTTGTTTTATTTTTAAGATTAGGATGATAGGCTTATAAATAGAGATGATTGATATGAGAATAAACACCCCCATCTAACCACTCTATGTGAGAGAGGGGGTCATATGAAGAAAGGGTTTACAAGTTTTCCATAAAAACTTGTAATGAAGATGACTAGGTTTACAAGTTTTTCCTTCTCCATAAAAACTTGTAATGCATATGAAGATGTCCAACGGTTTACAAGTTTTCATGGAAAACTTGTAATGCACATGAATAAAATATCATGAACGTCCTCTTTACAATATATCTCATTCTTTTACAAATATATATTTTCCGCATATAACCCATCAGTGGTAATAGAGCTGCATACACCACAAAAATAATATATCAGTGGTATCAGAGCTTCTAGTTTCTGCGGCCTGCTAACAAAAAAAGAGAAGAAAGAAAGAAAGAAAAGAAGAAAGATAAAGAGGAAGAAATCAAGCATCAAAAGGAGGAGGAAAGCCGAATTTCAAAGTTGAAATTTAGATTGGATGCACAAAGATATTCAGTCAAGGAGGAGTGTTGAGAAATATGTTTGATATCTTTAGTTTAGGAAAGAATAATTTAGTTTATCTTTTTAGGAATTTGTTATTTGTTTCAAATCTTTAAGATATTGTTTAGATTTAAAAAGATATTATCTTTAAATTAGGATTTGTTTTATTTTTAAGATTAGGATGCTAGGCCTATAAATAGAGATTGTTGATATGAGAATAAACACCTCATATGACCACTCTATGTGAGAGGAGGGTCATATGAAGAAAGTGTTTACAAGTTTTCCATAAAAACTTGTAATGAAGATGACTAGGTTTGCAAGTTTTTCCTTCTCCATAAAAACTTGTAATGTATATGAAGATGTCCAACGGTTTACAAGTTTTCATGGAAAACTTGTAATGCACATGAATTAAATATCCATGAACCTCTTCCTTACAATATATCTCATTCTTTTACAAATATATCTTTTCCGCATATAACCCATCAGTGATATTAGAGCTGCATACACCACAAAAATAATATATCAGGTTTGACCTAAGTTATCATAACACAACACAAACCTTTTCCATACACATGGACCTGTCTCTCATAACACAACAAAAACCTTTTCCATACACATGAACCTGCCTTTGATGATTCTCCTTAATGTCAGGTTATCAAGTCAGTTATGTGATTGCTTGAACATCCAAGGCGCCTGACCATAGGACTCTCACAACTCGATACCAGTACCCTCTAGATCTCATAAGTGGTCCTTACCTTCATCCCACAACATATCAAATTGTAATTTCTCATACCACAGACACACATAGTCACTGCCAGTTATACCAAAACAAGGAATGTTTGCCATATAGAATAATAGATTTACCTTCTATTATGCATCAAAATAGAAAAATAAATTGAACCATAAAATTAAAAACGAACTTTTTTACTCTCAACCAGAATGATTTTAGGAAATTTAGACTCTGAAATCAATTCCCTTGTGCCTGATGAGAGAGGATAATGAAAAGAAGACAACAAAGAAGATTTTCATCCTTGCAGAACCATTCCTCACAAGCAATTGTTTGTTCTATTGAATTGTAAATGATATCAATTAAACAATGAAGTAACAGTAAATTGTACCAATAATATTGATCAGAGTCCATGGACAAATTT
The DNA here is from genome assembly GCA_026413185.1 of Pueraria montana var. lobata. NCBI lineage: Eukaryota > Viridiplantae > Streptophyta > Magnoliopsida > Fabales > Fabaceae > Pueraria > Pueraria montana. The sequence goes on from CM048656.1 coordinate 47,280,746, forward strand.
CATGGGGTAAATATTAACTTATGTGTACGTTTTAATTGATGAACCAAATGAACAGTTTACAGTGTCCCCATGAGCACAACACGTTTATCTCCTTTTAGTGGGTTTTCTCTTTTTCCTGCATATTCATCACGATAATATTTTTTTTCTCATTTGAAACTACCAAAAAATTAAATGAGAAATGCACACCATTTTTTAAAATATTTTTTAAATATTTTTTCATTTATTTAACAAAAAAGTGAGAGGTGTCTTATTTCAAGCAAGCACCCTGATACAAGACTAGACAAAGGCTAACGCAATGCTGCTAGTTGAGTCAACCTTAATTGTCATATTTTCTCATCTCTTTGTTTTAAAAAAAGCACACTGCATTTGTCTACCAAAACACAAACTCTGCATTTTCAACTTCGTAGTAACCTTATTCCCTTTTCAAATGCACAATATTACGAGCTAATATGGCTTAACAACTTGTCTAAACAAAATTTTGGGGACACAAGAAAAACGTAGATGATTTGTGATGATCATAATGCCCAGAGCTTTTTTTTTTTTTTTTCTCCACAAGGACAAGCACATTGAAAAGTTCACTCTATTTTGTTAGACAGAAATGCTATTCAGACGAATTTGTGAGCAGGTTTGTTAATTCAAATAATGATCAAGCAAATATGTTCAGTTGTTCACTAATGAGACAAGATGAACATATTTGCTTGATCATTATTGAACGTTGATGAGGCCAAAATTAAGTTTGCCAACGGATCATAACCCTTTTTTTTGCATTCATTTTGTTTTGGTCCGTTGGATTTGTTTCGGAATTCGTGCAACAACAATTTAAACTGAAAACCAAACATGCACTTATATTCCTTGACACAAGATGCTTGACCATAAGATGCTTAGCATATAGATTCTCAAGTTCCCATGTTTAATATAACCTCGTACTTGTCCAGACATATATGATCCCTGAGGATTCTGGTGCTGCAACTTGACAAAACATGTCTCATTGTCAAGTAGGTTGGGTGAAAATCGATAGTTTGCTATGCAACTTAAGGAAAAATGTAATGAACATTAAGTCAAATTTATACACATGAGATGGAACAAAATACAAATGATATTTTGATTGAGGGGAAAACAATTCCAATGACAATTACAAGTAAATTTAAAAACTTGAACATGAATTTCTGAAATTCTTAAACTTCAATTAAATTTCTCTATTCGCCATGCTTGTTTTTTCTGGCACTTTTAGTCATTGCTTTTGTGATGGCATGAGCAAGAACGCCAATAGGGCAAAAGAACAAGCACATAGAAACTGAATGCCGAGTCTCAATCTGATTCTCTAATCCATCTAGAAAAACATGCCTGCATTTATAGACACATGTTATTAGAAGAATAACTAAAGAATGAGAAAACAATGTAGAAATATTAAGGAGGAAATGATAAGGGAAGAAAAGAAAAAGTGTAAAATAAGTATAGTCCCTGCAAATATGGCTAAATTTGATTTTAGTCGTTCAGAAGTACTTTTTTTTTGTTGATTTTAGCCCTTATATTTTTTCAAAGTTTTAAAATTGGTCCCTATCACTACTTCCTAATGACGTGAAATGCATCTAGACATGTCATATCACATTTCACCTTAGAGTGGTCATTGATGAAGAGGTGATATGTCTAGACGTATGTCATATCACCACTAAATGATTATGGAACCATTTTAAAAAAAATTAAAATTTAGGATCAGAACCAACAAAATTTTTGGAGGACTATAACCAAATTTAATTATATTACAAGGATTAAAAACTTATTTATGCCAAAAGAAAGTAAAAGGTGCAGAACCTTGCAGCAAAGAGATCAATAGCCAAAAGATGAATCCAGGCTGAGGCTAAAGTCATCTCACTGGAGAACATTTTCCCTATACTAGTCAGCTGCACCGAGTATAAAAGAAGATAGCACAGTAACATATAACTGTTTTGGAAAGGGAAATTTAACTTTAATGATGAGTACACACCTCTGGTAGCAAGTATTTACTTGCAAAAATAAGTGCAACCGTCTCAGGGGTCCAAGAAAGGTACAATAAATATGCATATAGAACGCCAAGCACTACATATGGTACACTACTTTCCATAGACTTTCTAGTCTGCATTTTTGAATTTCAGGAAAATGAATCAGACACATGACATGATTTACAGAAATCAAAAAACTATGAGCAGGAAGAATATCAGAAGATTCAGAACACACCAAACATATAATATAGTTCTGCAGAACAAATATATACATAGAAAAGAAAAAGTATACATGCATATCAGCTTATAACAAATATTTTTATGCATATTATATATATTTGTGAACCAAAAGGTATTGAGACACATTGAAGATGTTTTCTAAATATAGAAAGAAACTTACTAGCTCAGAATTTGGGGCTAGAACCATGAGTGTGTAAAATGGGAGCACTGCTGTTGTTCCCAGTGTAATGGCGCTACTAGCAAGTTGTGATCCTGACAACCCTACAACATGAAGGTAGAAAAATGAACATAGGAAACTAAACTTATATAGTCACTACCAGTTATACCAAAACAAGGAATGTTCAATGAGATTAATAAAGAGAGTATAATGAGACCAAAAGAGTTTATGATAATTGAATGGCACTGTTTGCCATATAGAGTAATAGACACACTCATTCACATTATATTTTGCATGAAAATAGAAAAAAATTGAACCATAGAAACAAACTTTTGGACACTCAACCAGAATGATTTTAGGAAATTTAGACCCTTTAATCAATTCCCCTGTGCCTGATGAGAGGGTAATAAAAGAAGACAACAAAGAAGATTTCCATCCTTGCAGAATCAACATGTTATAAAGTTATATCAGGTGTAACATTCACCCTCTTCCAATATGTACTTTATTTAATGTAAAAAAGTCTATTAATACACAATTGTCATTCCTTTGAGTGTGTATATATAAATGTAAAGATACAAAAGTACCTGCAATAATAATTTAGGTTAAGGAGATCCTACCACAGAAGCAAGCTAACTTTTTAAACGCATCCCATATCTTAATTCCTTTATTTTTGGTATACAATGATCGCATTGAGGTTAAAACCTATGACCTTAATGCTTACTATTCAACCCCCCCAAGGCTGACCCTAGTGGATTTCAAGTTATACAATTTAATTTACTAGTAAGATAACAATTTTTGCATTAGAATCAAAGTATCCAAATATCTAATACTAGTTCCACAAATTCTTCACAAGCAATTGTTTGTTCTATTGAATTGTAAATTGTATCAATTAAACAATGAAGTAACAATAAATTGCACCAATGGATATTGATCAGAATCCAAGGACAAATTTCATGGGGTAAATTGACAGTAGACACTGAAAATGACTTATTTTTGGTACATGAAAGTGACTTTAAAGAACAGAGACCTATAACAGAACCTCCAGCTTCTACTGTAAAAAACTATTTGACATGTCAAAACACCATCTTTATGCAAAACCAAAAATGCTTAAAACATAACCTTATTAGAGTGCTTAAATTAATTTGGACCAGCTCCAGACATAGTAAAAACGAGTTTCAAAATTAGCAAATGTGTCACAACGAAGGATTACATGAAGCATATACTCGACTGGCTTTTCGAAAAGGAACCAATCTCACGACATTTGGTTTAACAACAACTCTTGATCCTCCTATGAAACTCCAATCTCTGATTAAGTTGACTCTACTTCTCTGATTAATTTGACTCTGGTTACAAAGTTCAAGCCCAGCACCATTACTTCTGATAGGGAAAGGAAACTTTTGCCCCTTCTCAACTGTACCACAAGCTTTTATAGTCTGCCCCAAGTGATCAATCTATAAGAAATAGAACCTTAATTGGTAAGCAACCATCTTGAACCCACAATCCATCAGAATAAATAAACTACAAGATCCATCTAATTTGTTTAAAATAACCAGGTTGTGCAGATGATTATTGAATAACATATCAACCCAGTTCAATATGCAAGGACCACATGAACAAACTCATGCTTGCTATACCAAATGCAAAGTTTCATAGCAAGCAGTGAAAAAAAAAATGCAAGTTTTATGTGTGCAAGACAATTACATGAATCTATAGGTTTTGTAACACACAAAGAACCAATTTTTTGACATATATAACTCCTTTGTAGTACCAACATGCCCCTTAGCATATAAATCCATAGCATGGTAAACATCTATCTCCAATATCAAAAGATGCACAAGTGCCACTTTCATTAGTAATATCATATTCATTCAACTCAAGTCCAAAACATTCATGATTCAAATGAAAAAAGAAGCACTTAGAGCATATCAGACACTGGAAACTGTACCTTCAATGCCAATGGAGAATGGCAAAAGAAAGAAGAGAAAGCCATGATTGAAGCAAAACCAAGCTGGAGGACACCCAATATTACTTACATTCAGCAACAATGGCTACTTCATATATAATATAATATAATATAAGGCATAGCAGATAAAGGTGACAGGACTTTCCACTTGATAAGAAACAAAGTAGAAGGACAGACAGACCCAAAACAAAGAGGAGAAAAGAGGGTAAGTGTCCACTAATTGGAAAGAGTTAGAGTTGTATGGAAGACAGGTTAAAGGCACATAGCACCAAAAAGTTAGCTAAATAAAAGGACAACATCTACACTCCACTTGCATCATCTTTTGTCTGTTACACACTTGCACTTCTTTGTGGGTCTTATAATTCAGTTCTTTATTAAGATGGTTACGTTTCCTAGAGTTGACCAATGGAACAAAGTAATCTATGAGTTTAGTGGGTCACTTTACCATTTGTCTGTTTATTTGGAAGAGCCAATTACTTTTTTATTTTATTTAAATATGCATAGTTTTATAATTTTTTAAAAATTATATATTGTTTTACAACACTAAGAAAATAATTATTTATTTCCAATTTTTCTCTTCTCCCTCTATATCAATGCTCAATAGCTACTTTTTTTTTTTCTGAAGAAATAAAGTATTAATAACATATACTTCAAAAAAAAAAGTGTCATTTAATACTGTAATAATTTTGTTTCTATAATCTAATATTTCTTTAATACTTGTATAATACATTAGAGTAATACTCATTTTCTCTTCAAAATAATAATACTCATTTCAAAATGGAAGAAGTATTTTAAAAGAGTTAATATATTTTTTTTAACAAGTATAACTAGTAATGTTTTCATAAATTTACACTTACTTTTTTCATGTATACTCTCATATAAGTTAACTTGTTGAGAATAATGCAAAAGTGTATACACATCTCACATAATTTAATTCCGTCAAAAAAATCTCACATAATTTAACTGAATTTTTTTTTTTGTTGAAGAAAAGTGAATATTTTTTTTTGAAGAAAGATGAATATTTTTTTTAAAGTTTAATGGTGATGCACTGTCAATGTAAAACTATTTTACACAATCATCGATTCACAAATCACTGTTGATATGACTTTTAAGATAATTTTTTAAAAGTTAACAAACTTACCATACATGGTGGGTTGTGATTTGATGACAGTATGAAACTTTTTACGCTGTTAGTGCATAGTCATTTTTCTCTTTTTTTAATCATGTATAATAATTATTTATTAGATTTTCGGTATAAGAGTATAAAATCTAATTATTGTGTCATCATTTAACTAGTCCTTTAGAATATATATTTTAAAATTACATATTTCAAATCAGAGATAATTAATATAAATAATGTTTTCCCAAATAATTCTTATTAGTTCGTAAACATTTTTTTCTCTTTTCTCGAAACCGAAGTTTAAACAATCCTGTGTTATTATTTGAATTCTAATATGTTGATTACTTACAGTCAAACTATACTTTTGTTTGACATAATCAGTTAAAAACATAATCAGTCAAACTAATATAATAATATTTAAGAAGAACCTTGTTTTGATTCTGTTATATAGATATTATTGCCTTTGACTTTGTCATTTGGATTTTGGTTTTAGCATGTAAATTTTGACTTTACCATTAGATAATAGTTGACATATTTTTCATTTATATCATTAATATTTTTAAAATTTTAATTTAAAATTTATTAGCTATCATATTTATTATTTTTACATACTGGTCTTATTCGGTTTAAACAAAATTGTCTCCCGTAAAAGATATATGTGATTTATAACAAAAAAAAAAAAATATTTTTTATTAATTTCTTAAATACTTTTTAAAGTTGATCTTTATTACTATAATTAAACAAAAAAAATATATTTTTATGCATTGAAAAATAAAAATAAAAAAAATAGAATTTAGGTAGAAAAAGAATGAATATAGTGATGCCTATTAATAAAACAAAATAATATATTTTTATGAAATGAAAAATAAAAATAAAAAACAATAGAATTCAGGTAGGAAAAGAACGAATATAGTGATGTCACATGATATCTGTCTATGTGATAACACCCTCTTTTATGATAATAACTAGATTTTACCCGTGCGATGCATGGGTTTATTGATGAGGGGATGATTTTTTTTTTTATGTATAAAGTATGTTAATAATGTTATTAATTTGTTATATTACTTAAAAATCTAAAACTAATTCAAATTTCCGCAATAAGAAACTTATTCATTAATAAAATAATAAAAGATAATTAGATATGTTTATTTTATTATAAACTCATTTTAAAAAATTATAATACGATTATAAATTTAAATTTCACAATGCCACTTTTTTGAAGTAAACAGTTTTCTATTGAAATACAGAGAAACACACTAGAAGGGGGGGTTGAATAGTGTGTTTATATTTTCTTTGAAATCCTTTCGCAAATATGAAGATAGTGTATCTTAAGTTTTACAAGAACCTTGTGAAACAGAAGGCTATGCTATCGTCCAGTGGTTCAAATACAATAGTTCAATGAAACTGCGTTTTTCGTCAGAACACACCTAAAATATTTTCGTAAATAAAATGTGTAAAGAAACTCTTTCGTGGTATGTGAAGAGATAACTTAAGAGATTTACGAGTAAACTAGAAAGCGAAAGAGTAGAACACTTAGTTTTATACTGGTTTACTCAAACTGAGCTACGTCCAGTTCTCCTTCAAAAACCTTTGAAGGGTTCTACTATTACAAACAAGTATTTTAACCTGCCACTTTTGGCTACAAGTATTCTCTAGGCCACTCCAGGCACACCTTTTAATCACCCCCTGAGATTAAAGCAAAACCCAAGTATTCGTTAACACTAAGCCACTCCTGGCTTTCCAAACAGAAATTGTTCGAGTATAGAAAGAATGAATAGCTCTCACAGAGAGGATATTACAATAATAATATCGAATACACAGAATCGCTTAGCAAAGCTAAGTAGAAAGCTTTTTTTCGCTTAGTGTGAATCGTCCAGTCGTTTTGACAGAGTTTCGGCTCTTAATCAATCTTCGCACTCTTTGATGCATGAGCTTGTTCCTCTATTTATAGGCAGCTTGGTGTAAAGTATCCGTTGTGGGATCTGTACCTTTGCCAATAGCAGTTCTCTTCCAAATATATGACCGTTTTCCACGTGTCAGCTTGGGGTGGAGAGATAAAGGAGACAATCGTACATGTAGCGCCTCCACTTTTTGTACTATTTCTGCAGAGAAATGCTTTTCTGTCCCTGTACAATACTTTTCGAAAACTCAAATGAAATGTTATGTTAGAATGAGAGGGAATAATCGAATATTCCAGAGAATCATCATCGAAAACGTATTGTCACATTATATAACTTTAACTTCTAAGATAGAAAACAGAGTGTAAGTTATATAGGCATTGGACGCTTGCTTTACAGAAACATTGGAAGTTGGTTGTTGTTCTTTACAAAACATATTTGGACGCTTTGCTTATAGAAAAATAAGGTCTAAGTTTGAGAGATACAATACCATTGCGGCATTGGACGACGTAGATCCTATAACACTTAAACAAGACCATTAGATACTCCAAAATTTATCCTTTATTTGTTATCATCAAAACTGAAATTTGAGGGGTTGGACATCATCCAAAGTCTTAGAACTTAACAATCTCCCCCTTTTTGATGATGACAAATAATGTTAAATTTTGATGTTAACAGGCACATAATCATTTATGAATATAATAAAGCATATAAGAGATGATTATGTTATGCCAGTGTATGTTGACAGGGTTAATATATGTAAAATGAAGTACTCCCCCTGAGTTCAACATTTCTTATGCATCTGATAACAGTGTATAATAGATAGCAAGAGTATAGCAGATATAACAGATATCAGAGTGTAAAAAATATATCAAGGATATGGATGCAGAATATGTGATATAAACACCTCATGTATTAAAAACATATTGATAAAAACAGCCAAAACATTCACAGAGTGTAAAATGACTCTATGACATAAAAAATTCCAATTTCTCCCCCTTTGTCATCAACAAAAATGGGTTTGAAAGATGGAAAAATGACATGACCATCATGGTCACCTATGGCTGTGAAGGTGGTTCTTGTGGTGGTGGTGGTGGTTGTTCTAGTGGTGCTTGAGTAGGTGGTGTTGGTTGAGGAGGTTGTGGTTGGACGGGTAGAATGGCATGAGCAACTTGTCCAAGCAGGTTGGTTGCAGTATTTTGAATTTGATTCACAAGCGTCTGGGAGAGGCTCATTGTAACATCCTCATTTTTATTTTGTCTATTTTTCTTTTTATTAATAATTTAATAGTGAGAAATCAAGATAGAATATTGAAATATTGATTCATACTATTATGATCAAAATTTCCTGTTCTACTTAATCGTGAATTTTTAATAATTATTTCGGACCAAAGTCCGAAAAATTATTAAAACAACGATTGAGTATATAATTGTTTGTATTTATGGTATATATGAGGAAAAGTCTCAAATAATTACGAAATAATTATTTGAACTTGAAATCATGTTTTATAGGTTTAAATATGTTTTATATGGGTGTATACCCAAGATGTTGAATTTTTAATCAAATTGAAACAATGATACAAAATCAACAAAAATGATGTAAACAGTAAAAACATAGGTGTAAAAAGCAATTCAAGGAGTGAACAGTACCTATGAACAGTACTTCAATCACGAAAAGATGTGGATACTATCGTAAAATGCTTAAAGTGTACTATTGATAAGTCAGTTAGTATAGGATTAATATCAAAACTTGATGAAACTGATAAAGTCAGTTCATTTTTAAGTCACACATATAAAAATATAATTTCTAGTAAAGTTTGAAAATTTATAGATCTAAATCAAAATTACTGTGAATTATTTGAAAATAATTATAAAAATTTAATTTTTAGTTATGATAATTAATAATGGACATAAATTAAGTTTACTAAAAAGTTTCAATTAAAAATAAAATTGTTTGATCAAAAAGTTAAAAATTTAAGCGTATGAATTTATACTGGCAGTATAAGAGAATGTAAAGTTTTTATCCACGAAAAATGCTCTTAGCTACCCTGTATCACGTGTCTTTCACCTACTTCATCTACCCTTACTCAAGTCAAAAAAAAAAAAAAACCTCACTAACGTCTATAAAAAGAGGCTCCTTCAGTACTTCATACCCGTCCACTCTCTGCTTTCTTTCTTTCTTCTTCTTCTTTTCACACCACCACTTTTCAAAACCCCAACACCCCCACCTAATTTATCTTCCATCATTAAGAAGCAATCCTGAAGCAAGATTTCCTCTTCCTCTCCTCTTTGCTGTGAATGAAACTCACTTCCTAGGTAAGGGGGGAGTGAGACCTTGATTCTCTTGTTACTCTTTCTTATTTTCGTACTTTATATTTTATAAGTTTTACCTTTGATTATTTTTCTGCACCACTTTAAATTCTTATTTACCCTTTCTGCTATATTTCCATTATTTGTAAATTTTTTTTATTGGAACTGTTACAAGTGTCCCTCTTTTAGAGGAGACCATGCCCAATTTTTGTTATGATTTTCCTTCTTATTGTTCTTTCCAGTACACGTTCCTATTCTTATAATAAGAAGGAACAAACATAAACTGACACAGAACAAAGTAATATATAACTATGTTCCAGCATTTTGACCCGAACACCAGTCACTATTTTATGAATATCTCAAGTTATACTTAACGAAATTGTATGAAACCAGTTTTAAATGAAAATAGACTTAAAAATATACAACTTTTCTTTTGGAACTCCTACAAAATATGATAAAATGAATTATATATTCAAGTTACAAGTTGACCCACCTGTTCTGAATTTTCTGAAAAATTTCCATTATGTTGGAAATTGCTGGGACAAATCTAGACTATTTTCTGGAAAAATAAAAATATTATGATGTTTATACATGTCTTATATATCTTCCATAATAATTTCACAACAAAATAAGTTCGTTTACTATTTTTATAAAATTGACAAAGTCTACTAGATGGTTCAAAGTTTTCTGGAAATTTTAAAAAGTTTATCTCTTCAACTTTTGATTTCACTGGAAACGAGAATATAGAGCAAATTTAGAAAAAAAAATTATATATATGTTGTAAGATTATGATGAGAATTTATTTTCTTTGTATTAAACTGAGTTTTTAAAATTAGTAGAGTAAGATCCGAAGTATGCTCTGTGGTTGCAGTTTCATCTGATCTTCCACACCAAAAAAATGATTTTTTTTTCTTACTACTAAGTTTTTGAACATAGTCTATAGAAATTCTAAGTATGCTCTGTGGTTGCGGTATAATTTGATCTTCCACACCAGAAAGGAATTTCTAAATATTAAAAATCTATTTATGCTTGTACCAGAAATACTTATAGTAAGTTAGAAAAGTTATTTCTCTTTACAATTTAAATTAAGGGATTAGACAAAGAAAAAGATAAAGCAAATAAATTTAACTTGATAAGTTTTAAATAAGATTTTAATACAAATAATGATTAGTTAAATATTAGTTAATTATTAGATTAATGATTAGAAAAGTATCTACTGTCTTGCTTAAATACCTTGTGATATTACATAAATCTTTATATACTTAATATGTGATATAGTGAATGGTGATTTATACTAGTTATATACTATTTATCTGTCTGTGGGACAGAGATGTTATGTCAAATGATGATGAGTAAAGTGATTTGTGAGTACTCTAGTGTGAGTACTGTTAAAAGAGGAACATGCAACGACATGTTGTCTATAGTGGAAGACACAGCCTGGCAAGCTGAGGAGTGAAAGGCAGGGACTCACTGACGGAAGTCTAGGGGGTACGGTGTCGAGTGATGAAGTAACTAAAGGCCAGGAGAGCATCCTGTGTCGGGGACTTCATCTGACCAAGCTTGGCAACCCCAACAACTGCTCAGCATTCCATTGATTGGTGCGAGAGTACGCCTGAGTTATATAGGACTGTATAGGACTGTGGATGTCCTAAATTGAGATAATTTGAGTTCATCTAGGGAAGATGAAGGTTTTTGCCATAGGGTTGAGGCGTATGTACTCCCAATCACTTCCAATTGGGGAGTATGGATCCATACTGCGTCTAAAGGTTTGAGTTGTTAGGAGTTGGGATGTTATGATTAGATAAATACTAGGTTCCCCGCTATTATTAAATAACGGTAGTTTATACCGTTAGTAATACCTATTATATATTAGAATCAAGTCTCACTCCTCTTTCTTTCTTTTCTGTATGTACTTGCTGATTGGATACTTAAAGATGATGGTCAAGCCTAGTGATCAAGTTCCTTGTTGACGTGGTCATTTCAAAGATTGTGAAGACTAAGAAGAGATATTAGAAGATACAAAATTTGAAGGCTAGTGTTATTTACATTTATGTTTTGGGTAGAACTTATTCACTGCTCTGACTAGGATATTACATGTATGGGTTAGGAATAACTAATACTCGATTTTCCTGTATCTGTTAAACTCTGTGCTTATTTCTGTATTATGAACTGATGTTGAATTTCAGATGGTAATGGTTCTTTATATAATATTTATGCCTTTATTATTTCATCTTATCTAAATACGTTTAATAAAAAAAAAATCCCTCATTTTTATAATTACTTAAAACAAATACAAATATTAGTGTGGATTGTGTTTAATGTAACGGGGTGTTACACTCATGAACTGTTCAGTGATAGCATTCTGCAGCAGCATACGATGTTGAGCAGCCTCAGCCTGTTGCTTTTGCTGAAATGCTTGAAGAGCTGCGTCGATTTCCAGCTGTTGTTGCCTCAGAGCCTATTGCACGATCTCATGAACACGATCTTCTGAGACCCCTTGAGGTTCAGCAAATCGCAAGGGAATGATGCCCCTTGGACTTGAAGATCCTGTGGGAACCAATTGAAGCGTACCTGAGTGAGCTTCATTAGACGCATCAACAACGAGGAGGCTGGTGATATCTTCAGCAGGAGGCTTTTCTGTAGTTGATTCCATGGGTTTGGATGCTTCAACAATAGGCTCTCCATCATCCTCGGACTTTCCAGATTGGATGGTGGGTTCTTGTTTCACTTCTACTGGTACAAATGGTCCAAGTCAAGATAAGCTAGCACCTTTGTTATCTTGGCAGATGCTTCATCCAACTCTGCTTGTGTATCTTTCGGCTTGGCAACCTGATCTTCCTTTTCTGTGGTTGCAGCCTCAGCTTGCTCAAGAGCCAGCTGCTCTGGACGAGCTTGTTCTGCTGCTCTGGCCTCTTCTGCCTTGTACTCCTCATGTAGAGTTTGGAGTTCCTCCACAAACTCTGTGCGATCCAGTGTCCGAAGATCAAACACTTTGTTGCTTCTAATGATAGGTAATGTCTTCATTAAATCCAGATAGTCATCTGAATATGTCAGAAAGCAAACAAAGGTGTCTGTGAAGTGATGAGTTTTCATTGGACGCAGCACCTTAAGACCATGAGGGGGTGAATGAAATCATTCTTGGAGCTGCCGGAGGAGGAGGCCTTCTGGGAGTCGTTCCATAAGATCTGGCCCCAAAAGGTCATGGAATCGAAAGTTCCAAGTGGACGTGTAGGCTTACCAGTCTTGTCAAACAGGTGACCCCAGGTATGAGAGGATTGTTGCAGGGCTTCAACTTTCTCTTCCCTGCTTGGCATCTCAATGCCATAGAACTTGTAACCTTTCTTTCGACCGACATCATATAAGGGTAGTCTAGGACACACCTTGTCTAGTACAAACTTGATTTCTGTGGCATAGCTGATGTGAAGGTTTGGTGGGTAGGCAATGTCTTGGTTTGGTATATACATATGTTGAAGAAGTTTGCCAAGATCATCATAGTCGCTTAGCTGGAAATTAAGCACTGGAGTTCCAGCTGGTAGAGGCAGGAATTTTGCAATGGGAGTCCAGAAGCGAACATCCTTGACCCATTGTACATCTGGATGCTGCTTCGACTTGGAAGGGTCCAGGCTTTCTTTAATGGCCAACTTCAATTCTACGGCCAGTTCAATATCCCTGCTAACAGGGGGCTTCTTGGACTGTGCCTTCTTCTTTCTTGGAGCCTTCCCTTTCTGCTCCGCAACTATCTTCGTGAATTGAGAAGCAACCTCCACCTCTGGTTCAGGTAGTTCTGCTGCTGCTGGACACACCCTTTGTTGGGTTCCAGTTGGACAAGAGTAAGGATGAGTCATTCCGATCAAGTGTGGATACACTTCTCTCATCCAAGTGGGCAAAGGGTTGCTGATTATTGCTTCTTCTGGCATAGCAGCATAGTCAGCTGAAGGATTATGAGCATAATCGTACATCGTCCACTCTGGTGCTGAGGCAGTAGTCAAATGCCTCTCCAAAGGTTCTTGTTGAGGCCTCCAGATCACATCGCGCCTCTTACAGTAATTCTTTTCATTCCGTGTAAAGAATGCAATAGGGAAGCGTTCTCTGTCTTCTTCTTCTTTGGTTTTCTGCTTGGGGGGTATGGTCCATGGGGACCAGGTATCCTTCCATGCATCCCTTGGACGCACAAACTTTGACAGGTCCAAGTGAAGAAGTGGATACTGGGTTGTTGATGTGGATGGAGCACTGGATGGAGCTGGTAGTGGGGCATTGGTGGATATGCTGTCAGTGTCTTGGGAGGAAGGTGATGGAGCTGCAACTCTCCTTGGTTTATCTGCCTGAGTCTTAACTCGTCGAGGCACATTAGAAGGAAAAGAAGTTGGTTCAGCAGGTTGTACCTTCTGCTTCTTTTGCTGAGGGGCCGCCTTCTCCTCTGCTTTCTTCTTGATTTGACCAATTGGGGTCTGGTCATCATCATCAGAGTCGTCCAGTATTTGAAGCTTCCGAACCTTTGGCTTTTCTGGAACAGGCTTCACTAAGGCTGCCTTTGGACGCTGCTCAGCTTGAGCAGGTTTGGACGCATCAGTCCTTGGACACTTCTCTGCCAGGGACTGATAAGTGGAGGTGTAAGCATGTCTTTTCTTGGTTCTTCTCTCCTTTTCAGCATCTTCCTCATGCTTATGAGACATGTGACGTGTTACCTTTCTTCTCCCCTGTTCCTCCATCAACCTTTTGTTCTTCTTGCCAATACCAAGAAGATCAATCTCCTCCTCATCATCATTGGAGAAGATCTTGCTCTGTTCATGTCATTGCTTATTGATGCTATCTTCGTCCAAGTCCCTTAGGACCTTGGCTGTCAGCTTAATCTTCATAGGCTTTATGTTGGATTCGCCAAATAGTTGTTGTGTTGCCACCATTTGCCCTTTCTTCATGATAACTTCGTGAACAGCTTCGTCCAGTTCATCAAAGAAGCATTGATAGACCTTCTGGTCCCAGAAGATCTTGTTCAGCAGAGCGGCGTAGAAGATGTCATCATTGCCACCAAGAGTCTTCATCATTCTCACAATATTGATGTAAATGGTGTGAGGAAGGTTGAAGGGGATACCTTCCATAATGTGGAATATCACGAACTTGTGTAAGTCCGTGACTGAGTCCTTAGACCCAGCTTTGTGCAGAATACTCTTGTTGCACACCTGCTGCCAGATTTTCGCTTCCTCACGCAGGCTCTTGTACTCAATCTTCATTGAGTCTATGGATTTGGTCTTGCAAAGTACATTTGCAACGTGATTGTCGTACTGCTTGGCCTAGTCTGTTCTGTACTGGTTCTGCTCCCTGATGCAACCAGTTACCTTTGCAATGGACTCAATGGACAGAGTCACCTCTCATCCAAGAATAGTGGCCACGAGCTCCCTTGTGTTATGGAATTTTGCATTCCTCCAGAACATCCTGATCAACTCAGGGAATATCTTCTGGTTTTCGTTGAAGTAGCCTCTGATTACACTCTTCTGAAGACTTTCATTCAGGTTCAGGCCCAGCTTCTCCAGCTTTTCAATGTCAAAGAAGTGCTCAATGTACACTGTAGCAGCACCTTGACATACAACTGTGGTCTCAGGGTTGGTGTGGACCTCGAGTTCAGAGTTGCTTGAGCTTGCAGAGTTCGACATGGTAGAAAAGTTTGGATTTTTAGGTTTTCTGATAAGGGTTTTGGGTTTTTGAGAGAGAGAGAATGCTTAAGGATGAGGATAAGCTCAGAGAAAAGAGATACGATAAAGATTTTCTTAGGCGATTTGACAGATTATATATATGGGCTTTGTTCGGAGAACGTGAAGCGGTTTTGGGCTTTTATGAATATTTGAAATGGGAGTTATGCCATAAAACCCACCATGATGAGGCGTGTGAAGAATGTGGGTAACTGTGTACGGTTACTAACATTTAGGTGACTCAGCATAGAGCATTAACTCATACTTACTCTGAAATGAACCGTTTTGGCCATTTGAACAATGTTTAAGAAAAAAATATGCTAAGTTAAAAACATCGTCTAGATGTTGGACTTAAGTGTAACATGTGCAATGCGCGTGCATGACTTAGTGATCTTTAGACTACATGTCCATTGGACGCTAAGGTTTTATTTGACGCACCATGTAGATGTTAATCATTCCTTTACCGGGTCCATGCCAAGTTTGTTCCTCATAAGGATTAACTTGTCTTCAGTAAGGGATTTAGTAAATATATCAGCAAGCTGATTATCTGTGGTTACAAAGTGTAGTTCCACAGTACTCTTCTGAACATGGTCTCTTATAAAGTGATGTTTAATCTCTATATGTTTAGCCCTTGAATGCAATATGGGATTCTTAGAGAGATCTATGGCAGCTTTACTATCACAGAAGATAGGAATGTTACTCTCATATATGTTATAGTCCTCAAGTTGATGTTTGATCCATAAGATTTGAGAACAACATTTTGCAGCTGAAATATACTCTGCTTTAGCAGTGGACAGTGCAATGGTTCCTTGCTTCTTGTATATCCAGGAGACTAAGTTTTCACCAATGAAGTGACATCCTCCACTAGTGCTTTTTCTTTCAATTCTGTCTCCAGCATAATTAGCATCACAATATCCAACTAGCCTGAAATCTTTCTGCCTTTTGAAATATAGACCAAGATTAGTGGTTCCAACAAGATATCGAAAGATTCTCTTAACATTAGTTAAATGAACTTCCCTTGGGTAGGATTGAAATCTGTCACATAAGCATACACTGAACATGATGTCAGGTCTGGACGCTGTGAGGTATAGGAGTGATCCTATCATTCCTCTGTATAGAGTGTTATCCACCTTCTTTGAGTTGTCGTCCAGTCCAAGTATTGTTGTTGGATGCATAGGAGTTTTCATTGGTTTTGCATCATCCATTTTGTACTTCTTTAGTAGCTCCTTGACATACTTGGTTTGATGTATGTATACGCCCTTTTCAGTTTGTTTGATTTGAAGTCCAAGGAAGAATTTTAGCTTACCCATCATGCTCATCTCAAACTCTGTTTGTATTAATTTGGCAAATTCTTCACAGAAAGATTCATTAGTGGCACCAAATATGATATCATCAACATATATTTGTGCAATAATAAAATCAGAAGAATGGTCTTTGCGGAACAATGTAGTGTCTACTTTTTCTCTTGAAAAACCATTTTCTGACAGAAATGAGCTGAGTTTTTCATACCAAGCTTTAGGTGTTTGTTTCAACCCATATTAAGCTTTGTTAAGTTTAAAAACATGATTTGGAAAAGCATCACTTTCAAATCCTGGGGGTTGTTCCACATAGACTTCTTCCTTTATGAGTCCATTGAGGAATGCACTTTTTACGTCCATTTGATATAGCTTCATATTGCTATGAGCTGCAAATGATAGTAGAATGTGAATTGCCTCTAGACGTGCAACTGGAGCATAAGTTTCAGTATAATCTATACCTTCTTGTTGTGAGTAACCTTTTGCTACCAACTTCGCTTTGTTTCTCACAACATTACCTGCTTCGTCCAGCTTGTTTATGAACATCCACTTTGCTCCTACAGCTTCTTTATCGTCGAGGAGTTCTACTAACTTCCAGACATTATTCTTTTGAAACTGGTCAAGTTCTTCCTGTATTGCTTTGACCCAGCTTTCATCTTCTAAGGCATCGTCCACAGTCTTAGGTTTTATTTATGATATGAGTGCTGTGTGACCTTGCTGTCATTGAAGTGAAGCTCTGGTTTTGACTCTATCTTTTGGATCTCCGATGATTTGCTCCTCTGGATGATGTTTCTTCATTTGCCAGTTGCGTCTAGTTGGTTCTCTTTGTTCTGCTACTAAATCGTCCAATGGTACATTGGACTCTTCAACTGAGACATCATGGTTGGACGTATCTGATGACTTACTTGCATCTTCCAATCTGAGATCTGCAAATGATTCGTCCAGCTCTGATAATTTCTTATCAGGCTTGATGTCATTGAACTTCACATGGATAGCTTCTTCAACAACTAAGGTTCTAGAGTTATAAACTCTATATGCCTTTGAAGTTTCAGAATATCCAAGCAATATTCCTTCATCACTCTTATAATCAAACTTTCCTAAGTTATCCTTAGTGTTTAGAATGAAACATTGACATCCAAATGGATGGAAGTAGGATATGTTGGGTCTTCTTCCCTTCCACAATTCATATGGAGTCTTTTTCAATATTGGCCTTATATAGATTCTGTTTTGTAAATAATAGGCAGTATTCACTGCTTCAGCCCAGAACTGTTTAGGGGTTGAATTATCATTTAACATGGTTCTGGCCATCTCCTGGAGTGACCTATTTTTCCTCTCAACAACACCATTCTGTTGTGGTGTTCTGGGTGTTGAGAAGTTGTGAAGGATACCATTATCCTCACAGAACCTTTGAAAACATTCGTTTTCGAATTCTCCCCCATGAACACTTCGGATAGAAGTAATGCATACTCCTTTTTCATTTTGTACTCTTTTGCAAAAGTTATAAAAAGCCTTGAAGGACTCATCTTTGTGGGATAGGAACATGACCCATGTCCATCTAGTATAGTCGTCCACTATAACCAATCCATATCTCTTACCACTTACTGAGGTTGTTCTTTTGGGTCCAAACAGATTAATATGTAACAGCTCAAGAGGTCTAGAAGTGGAAACAATATTTTTACTTTGAAAAGAACTTTTCACTTGTTTCCCTTTTTGACAAGCTTCACAAAGAAGATCATCTTTATATGACATACTTGGTAGTCCTCTTACGAGGTTGTGCCTATTCAGCTTTGAGATTAACCTCAAGCTTGCATGACCAAGTCTTTTATGCCATAGCCAATGATTTTCTTGTACTGAAACTAGGCATGATACATTTTGACTTGATAGTTCCCCAAGTTTAATCTTGTACATATTACCTTGCCTCTTTGCAGTAAAGAGAAGGGATCCATCAGAGTTCCTGACTGTACATTCACTTTTGTTAAAGACAACATCATATCCACTGTCACATAATTGGCTTATGCTAAGTAGATTGTGTTTAAGACCTTTAACATAAAGAACTTTATCAATACAAGGATAAGGTGGTATACCAATTTTACCTACGCCAGCTATCATCCCTTTCTGATTCCCTCTGAAGGTGACTTTCCCACCACTTTGGGTAGGAGGCTTTGGAACATACACCTTTCTCCTGTCATGTGATGTGAGCACCCACTGTCCAGGTACCATGATTGGAGTTTCTTTCCTGCTGTTAAGCATGTCTGCAACAGGAATAATTTTATCCTTAGGTACCCAAATTGACTTGGGTCCTTTTTTGTTAGTTTGAAGGGTATTGGACGCTCTCTTCTTAGGCAGGTGTCTGCATTTGGACGTTATATGTCCAGGTTTCCCACAAAAGTAGCAAACATTTGTTTCCTTGTCATGAATATATTTCTTGCCCTTATATCCATGTCCTGGCCTGTCATTTGGTCTCTTACAACCTTCATATTTTAAAAGCATTTTAAGGTTATCAGAGCCCTTAAGAAAGTTTGACAGATCCTTCTTTAGGCTGTCAATCTCTTCATGAAGTTTTACAACATCATGTGGTTGACCTCTTAAGGAAGTATCTACTTCAACTTTCAGAAGCTTCTCAACTAGCCTTTTGTTTTCCGCTTTGAGATTTCGAATCTCTATGGAAAGATTCATTTCTCTAGTCCTTGAATCCTCACAGGATTTATAGGCTCGAGCAGCATCATTCCAGAGAGTTCGCCTCTCCGCATTTGTAATTTCATGTTGCTTTGAGAGCTCTGTAAACTTTTTCTGTAAATCCTCCTTTTCACTTTCAAGTTGTTTGAAACTTTTCTCTAAAACTTCTTTTTCTTTTGAAAGTGATTTGGACGATTTCTTTAAAGTTCTATAGGCCTTTGACAGAATATAAGAGTTTGAAAGTAGTTCATGATAAGCTTCTTGAAGTGAATCTAAGTCATTAAGGTCTACCTCATCTTCTTCTTCTGGTTTAGAAGAATCGGTTGAATGTCTGCCATCAGGCATATATGTGCTTCCTTTTCTTCTTCATCGTCCGATGATGAGTCATCATCCAGGTCTTCCCATGTGGACATCAAAACTTTCTTGCCCTTCTTTTTGTTGAAGAATTTCTTCTTCTTGTCCTTGCTCTTGTCGAGATCTGGGCATTCTGATTTGAAGTGTCCTGACTTTTTGCATTCGTAGCATACTATTGGACTCTTCTCCTTCTTTTCTTTGAGACCTTTCTTGTTTAGGTTTCTCCATCTAGATTCGCCTTTCTTCTTCCACATAGCGTGTATCCTCTTGGATATGAAGGATAGCTCATCATTCTCGTCTGAGTCATCATCTTCAGAATTTGTCTGATGATGTTTCAGCTTGCATGGCTTTGGACGATGGTGCTTTCCTTGGCTTCTGGACGCTGAGCGCCAGGGACTTGTTTTTCTTACCATCACCATCTTGATGCAGTTCTAGTTCATGCACCTTGAGAATTCCCATGAGTTCTTCTAGGGACATATCATCCAGTCCTTTTGTTGTTCTCAAGGTTGTAACCTGTGGTCTCCATTGCCTAGGCAAACTTCTCAGAATTTTGTCAATATGTTCATAGTTATTGTAATTTTTACCATGTGCTCTAAATTCATTTAGTGCGGTTTGAAACCGTCCAAACATACCTTGTATGTCCTCATTTTCTTCCATACTAAACAATTCATATTGATGAGTAAGGAGACTGAGTTTGTTACGTTTTACCTGGGTGGAACCCTTATACGTTAACGCAAGAGTGTCCCACATTTGTTTCGCACTTTTGAGACTGTGCACCTTGTTGTATTCTTGTTCGCTCAGTGCACATATGGTGATGTTTCTAGCTCTGGAGTTGAGATGAAATCTTTGTTTTTGCTCTCCGTCCATCTAGTCTTTGGGATTTCGTTGAGGTTCTCATCAAGTGGAATGTAGTCGCCCATCTCCACAACGTCCCATATGTCAATATGACTGGATTCAAAGAATGCTATCATTCTTTGTTTCCAGTAATCAGATTTGACACCCTTGAAGAGTGGTGATCTGTTCACAGCTTGTCCCTCGTTTTCCATCTTTCTTAGGATCTTTCCTCTGTACTGCTAAGTACTCAACCCAAGAGGCCGAGCTTTGATGCCAACTGAAATATAGAGAAACACACTAGAAGGGGGTTGAATAGTGTGTTTATATTTTCTTTGAAATCCTTTCGCAAATATGAAGATAATGTATCTTAAGTTTTATAAGAACCTTGTGAAAGAGAAGGCTATGCTATCGTCCAGTGGTTCAAATACAATAGTTCAATGAAACTGCGTTTTTCGTCAGAACACACGTAAAATATTTTCGTAAATAAAATGTGTAAAGAAACTCTTTCGTGGTATGTGAAGAGATAACTTAAGAGATTTATGAGTAAACTAGAAAGCGGAAGAGTAGAACACTTAGTTTTATACTGGTTTACTCAAACTGAGCTATGTCCAGTTCTCCTTCAAAAATAGGCATGGCAAAAAAATCCGTACCCGCGGGTACCCGACTGAACCCGTCCTGACTTTGATGGGGAATACCCGCTCTAATCGGGCACGGGTACGGGTACGGGTAATACCCGACTTTTCTAACCGGGTACGGGGACGGGGATGGGTATGTATCTTTACCCGTACCCGTACCCGTCCCCGAAATAATAACTACTACTATTATTTTAGCCTATTCATTTTATGTATATTATGAAAATGGCACCGTCCTTTTTAACCTTATTTTTTATTCTTGGCTTACCTTAACCGAATAATTGTACAGTTTTCTTAAAACGGAAAAAGAAAAATAGTTTTATTTGTTCTGTGACTGTTCCTAAATTGGTTTTCATACATATTTTGATACTTGTGGACGGGTACGGGGATGGGTCGGGTATACCCGACCCCGAACGGGGACGGGGATGGGTAAAAAAAATTATCCCTATCGGGGATCGGGGATCGGGGACGGGGACGGGGACGTGTGTGGGGAGCGGGGACGGGGACGGGGACGGGGAACCACATACCCGTACCCGCCCCGCCCCGTTGCCATGCCTATTCAAAAACCTTTGAAGGGTTCTACTAATCAGAATCTGATTACAAACAAGTATTTTAACCTGCCACTTTTGGCTACAAGTATTCTCTAGGCCGCTCCTGGCACACCTTTTAATCTCCCCCTGAGATTAAAGCAAAACCCAAGTATTCTTTAACACTAAGCCACTCCTGGCTTTCCAAACAGAAATTGTTCGAGTATAGAAAGAATGAATAGCTCTCACAGAGAGGATATTACAATAATAATATCGAATACACAGAATCGCTTAGCAAAGCTAAGTAGAAAGCTCTTTTTCGCTTAGTGTGAATCGTCCAGTCGTTTTGACAGAGTTTCGGCTCTTAATCAATCTTTGCACTCTTTGATGCATGAGCTTGTTCCTCTATTTATAGGTAGCTTGGTGTAAAGTATCCGTTGTGGGATCTGTACCTTTGCCAATAGCAGTTCTCTTCCAAATATATGACCATTTTCCACGTGTCAGCTTGGGGTGGAGAGATAAAGGAGACAATCGTACATGTAGCGCCTCCACTTTTTGTACTATTTCTGCAGAGAAATGCTTTTCTGTCCCTGTACAATACTTTTCAAAAACTCAAATGAAATGTTATGTTAGAATGAGAGGGAATAATCGAATATTCCAGAGAATCATCATCGAAAACGTATTGTCACATTATATAACTTTAACTTCTAAGATAGAAAACAGAGTGTAAGTTATATAGGCATTGGACGCTTGCTTTACAGAAACATTGGACCCTGGTTGTTGTTCTTTACAAAACATATTTGGATGCTTTGCTTATAGAAAAATAAGGTCTAAGTTTGAGAGATACAATTCCATTGTGGCATTGGACGACGTAAATCCTATAACACTCAAACAAGACCATTAGATACTCCAAAATTTATCCTTTATTTGTTATCATCAAAACTGAAATTTGAGGGGTTGGACATCGTCCAAAGTCTTAGAACTTAAGATCTATATATAGACAAATAAAACTATATAACAAAAATAAGATGAAAATAATAAGAAAATTAATTTTAACTAAAAGAACTCACATATTGTTCCATTAAAATATTTTTTCTGGAGTTCATTAATTTAACATCCTGTAAAAATATTAGAAACAAAATTAAGCGAATGAATTAAACAATATAAATTTAAGAATACATATTTAAATGATTACATATAAGGGCAATGTCATATATCACATTCATTTGTATTAAATTTGATGTGATATTGTAATTTTATGTTTGAGAGAGACATCTTCAAAATTAAAAATAGCAATTTAATTTAATACATTTTTTGATAAACAACAATTTAACATTTTCATTATAATTTTATTAAAAGTTATTTGAAAAACTATTGTCTTTTCATGTATTAAATAATATAAATAAATGATCAAATACTTATTTATTTTTTAAAATATACATGTGAAAAAAAGACAATTGAGAATCACATCTATATATATAAATATTTCAAAAATATATTAACATAGTTATAAATATTGATATATATTAAAATAATTTTATATATTGACATATATCTTATATTATTTTAATTTATATTAATGTATCATTTAAAAAGTGTTATCTTTATAAATATAGTTTACATTTGTATACAACTTAGATATATACATAGTTTTAATAAGAAATATTAATAATAAAATATTTTATATTGCATCTTATAATTATTAGTTTTTTCTAATTATGTTTCCATTGTAAAGATAAAAAATATTAGTTTTATTTGAGTTTTTACTTATACTTTTTCATATGAAGACAACAAAGTGGTAGTGAAGACCACGAATGATTTTGGCTATCAGTTTCTTAGTTTCATATTTTTATGTGAGATCTCTATATGCTTTGATTGTCTTTATTTCTTAAAAATAATTTAATTGACCCCTTGATTTATGGGTTTTACATATGTGTGTCCACATGCATATAAATTAACATTTTTTAAATGAAAATTCATTTTTTCTTTTGGATGATATCATGTAACTTAACTTGGTTATATAAATTAGATATTTTTCTTCTTCCAAATGTTGGTTCATTAATGCTTTTTATGCTTGTTAACAATTGCTGAGAAATTTGTTTTTGTAATGTAATTAAAACTGAATAAATTAATATCAATAAAATTTTAAAATTACTTTAATTAAAATATTAAATTATATATTATGCAGGTTATGAAATATTCAAAATATAATTTTAAAATTTTATTATTTAAATATGGAAAGAAATTATAAATATATTAAATGTTTTACAAATATTAAGATTGTGATTGTGTTAATTAATAATTAATTAATTGATTAATGATACTAAAATTAGGAATAAAAAAATGGAGGGAAAAAATGTCACCAAAATACATAGAAAGTTTTAATTGATATTGGAATATGACATGATTCACATTGGTTTTTTTATGAATTAAAAATAGAAAAAATATTTGTATTTTAGGGAGAAAATTTTGTTGAGGTGCATTTTCTTAAAATAAATTTTGCAATATTTTTTCGTTTAAATTTAAATTTGCTATAAATTTAAATCAAATATATAATAGTGTTATTAATTAATTTGAATCAGAATATACATTTGTATTATTAGAACATTCAAATTAAAATTTATTATCGTAATTAAATATTTCATAATAAACTAATCACCTTAATTATTACAATTATATATTTTTATGAATTAAAAAATAAAATAAAATAAATTCAGTGACATTTTGGCAAGAAAAGTATCGATGTTATTGCCATGTAGCATTTGCCTACATGACAAAACTTATATAAATTAAAATTGATAATTAATTTATTACTTTATGTATTTTTCATCATCTTTATTTACATGTTGTATATTTTGTGTGTAATTTTAAATGTAAATTAATTTGATTTTAAGCATCAATTTGATTGCATTTAGTACAATATCAAATAGTCACGCTTCAATTTCCTTTTCTAATAAGCATGAAAGGTAGTGGGTGTGTGTGTCATATTATTTTTAATTTATTAAGCTTTGTAATTTAATTGTGATATTTTGGGCATGAATCATTTTAATTGAAATTTGATCCGATTTAAGTCAAAATATTATTTATTAATAGAATTGATATTTATAAAATGTTAAAATTTAATTTAGTGAGAAATATAATTAAAAGTAAATTTAGGTTAAAAGTAAACAAATTCCTTAATGATAATTTCAGTAAATACATTATTCATACAACAGAACAACAACAACAAAAAAATACATCTAAATTACAATGAAAGAGAGGTATAAAGAAAATAAAATAAAAAAGTAAACATAAACTTGATTAATTTCATTAATTATGATTTTTGTGTAGCATCCACATTTTTAATATTTTAATATTGTAATTATTTGCATAATTTCAACATTTTACATATATCTTTATATATATAAAAGTAATAGTTTTGCATCCTAAAAAGGAAATAATTTCCTGCCTAAAATAGAAAAATATTTGTAATTTCATGTTATGTTATTATTATAAAGGAAATATTTTCCCGCTCAAAATTTTGACATTTCTGTATTTTTAATTTTATCTTTATAGAAAATATTAAAGAGCGTTATTTATAATTTATAATATATAAAAAGTTATAATATATATTTATATAAATTCATGATTTTTTTTTATTTTTTATATTATTATTCATGATATTTATAAAATCTTTATATATATAAAAGCAATAGTTTTTCATCCTAAAGAGAAAATAATTTCCCGCCTAAAATAGGGACATATTTGTAATTTCATGTTATGTTATTCTTATAAATAAAATATTTTCCCGCTCAAAATTTTGACATTTCTATATTTTTAATTTTATCTTTATAGAAAATATTAAAGAGCATTATTTATAATTTATAATATATAAAAAGTTATAATATATATTTTTATAAATTAATGATTTTTTTATATTATTATTCACGATACTTATAAAATGGGTGTAATTAAAATATTTTAATATAATAAGTCTAATATAAAGATTTTGATATAAACATTAATATAATTTAAATATAAATATCTAATTAAATTAACAAAAAAGTAAGTATAAAATAAATTAATTTTATCTTATAAAAAAGATTAAAGAGCATCGTTTATAATTTATAAAATATATACATATATGTGTGTGTGTGTGTATATATATATATATATATATATATATATATATATATATATATATATATATATATATATATATATTATATAGATATTCAAAATATAATTTAAATTTCAATATATTATTAAATTAACAAAAATAAGTATAAAATATAATATTAAAACACAAAAATATAAATAAATTATTATATAGTTATTTTGGAGATTTAGAGATTGATTCGAAAAATAAACTTTATTCTATTATTAATTTCTTAAATTATATTATTAATTTTAGTACTATAAATATAAACATATAATGGGAGTTTAATTTTTACAAAATATATAAAGATATAATAAAATATAATGTATCCCAACTGAACGTGTTGATAAAATATAATAAAATAAATAAAGATAGAATAAAATATAATTTGTCACAATGTTTTGACATTTATAATTTATAATATTTTATTTTATTTTATTACTATATATATACATATATAGGAGTTTAATTTTGATAGAATATTTAAAGATATAATAAATATAATGTGTCACAATTTTTTGACATTTATAATTTATAATATTTTATTTTATTACTATAAATATAAACATATATATGGGAGTTTAATTTTGCCAGAATATACAAAGATATAATTAAAATATAACATGTCACAGTTTTTTATTTCAATAAATTATTTTAAATCTAATCTAATAAAAATACGATAAAGCTTTGTATACGTAAAAAAATAAAAATAAAGATTTAATAATTATTGATTAGCGATTTTTTGTAAATAAAAGAAAGATGAAGATATAAAAGGAAGTATACAAAGATTAATCTCTCCATTATATATATAAAATATAAAATATATAAAAAAGTAGTAGAGTTGGGATCTTAAAAAAGGATAGTTTTTTCACCTAAAACAGAAACATTTATGTAATTTTATTTTTTATGTCAATGTGTGATTAGTATTGTGTAATTTTCATTTGAAGCTAAATTAGTATATCACATTAAATGGCATATATTCATCAGGTTTTTTTCACAAAGCATTTTCATATTGGAACTTGAAAGAACCTGAAAAGGTATTCGATGTCTTATATTTAAACGTGAGTTGGTCCTAGACTGTGTTTCAAAATATTCTCTCTTCTCTCTTCTTGGAGGACGAAATACTTTAGTGAGTATCTATTTGATTTTTTTCTCCCATGCTTTAATTTTGCTTTTGTTAATCTTGGTTTAATTTTTTGTTGTAGATAATTCCTTAAAAATTTGTGAATTCGATTACTTCATATACACAAAGACATATTAATTTGCTACATGAAGATCAACGAATTTATGAATGCAAAATTATGAGCATTAGCAAAAGAAGAGATTCAGAAAGATATTTAGGTGCACAATAGTACAACTTCATCACAGATAAGTGATAACAACTTGCGTGTTGGGAATGCTTTGAAGATTTGAAATTTTGGTGGATTGAAGACAAATATGATATTTATGTAACAATCATGGGGTCTATTTAGATAGGTTTAGGAATAAAAAAATAACAAGGCTTTTATTTTTATATTTTGGTAATATTTTTTATTTTATGTTATGGTAGTGAAATTTTATTTGATTCCATGCATTTATGATAAACTGTTTTGGAATATTCACGCATATATATATATATATATATATATATATATATATATATATATATATATATATATATATATATATCAATTTTATTATTAATTAATTTATAAATTTATATATTGGTAATATTTTGGTGTTTATGTTGTTATGGTACTGATACTTTCATTTGTTACCGTGCGTTTTGGAATACAAATGAGTTAATGAGTTAATTTATAAATAAAAGTTTCCATGCTTTTTTTTTTAAAAAAAAAGATTTAATTTAATTTTTTTAAGAAAATAGCTTGAAATAAGCATTTTATCGATTGAAAGTTTTATTCAATCAAGTAAAATATAAATTCATTAAATTTAATTTCCTAATTTAAAGGGAATATTTATCTTAAATTTTTTAAATTAAACTTTGATGCAAAATTGACTTAATTGTAATCAGAAAAAATAAAATATGTGTAATTAATATAGTCTTCAATATTATTAAGCAGTTATATTTTTTTTAAATCAATATTTTAAATTATTCTTATTTGAAACAAGATACAAATAATTTGATCCGTATTAAATTATTAAATTTTAAATTATACAAATAAGATACAAATAATTTAAATTTGAATTGTTCAAATAATAATATATTTGAAATAAGTATTTTATTCATGGAAAGTTTTACTGCATCAATTCAATAAGAAATGCAAATTAAATATAAGAATTATTGATTTGATAACCTCAAAGTTAAATAATAATATTAGTTGGAAGTAGAGTAAAAAAATGATTTAATTTAAATTGTTAAAAAAAACTCTTTAAAATAAACATTTTATTTGTGAAATTTTTTATTCAATAAAGTAAAATATAAATTCGTTAATATTAATCCACTAATTTAAAAGGAATGTTTTTCTTAAATTTTTACTTTAACATAAATTAAAATTTAATGTAAAATTAAGTTAATTCTAATAAAAAAATTTACGTGTAATTTAGTCTGTAATCTTAATCTTTATCTTTATATTTATAAAAGTAATAGTCATGATAATTTTGTAATTTTAATTATTTCGCACATTTTAAGGATAAAAGAGTAGTTCTATTAGTTATTTTTCCCGCTCATAATTTTAAGGTCAAATGAGTAATTTTAACTTTCCCGCTTTTTTTCAAGATAAAAGAGTAATTGTGGAAGTCTTTTTTGTTACCTCACTTATTTATTAATGAATATTTGTATATTATAATTATAATTATAATTATTTTCCAATGAAATATAATATCTTTATATATATAAAAGTAGTTGTCATGGTAGGTTTAGGAATAAAAAAATAACAAGGCTTTTATTTTTATATTTTGGTAATATTTTTTGTTTTTATGTTATAGTACTGAAATTTCATTTGGTTCCATGCATTTATGATAAATTATTTTGGAATATTCACGCATTTATATATATCAAATTTCATTATTAATTAATTTATAAATTTATATATTGGTAATATTTTGGTTATATATAAAGATAGTAATAATTATAAATGTTATTAATAATTAAAGTGAAATATAAATGATATCACATGAGTGTACAATCATGTTGAATTTGTGCACACTGATAGATTAGACAAATGTAATTATTAATTCAATTTATAATAGATATTAGAGACAATTTTATGTGTTGATATATATATATATATATATATAAATTATGATATATAAAGATATTAAAATAGGAAATTAAAAATACTTAAGAGATTTTGACACGTTTAAATTTTATGTGTTGATATTAATTCAGTTAAATTCAATTAAATAGATTTGGCAAATGTAATAAATTTAACGTATACACTTTTTGTATGAGTGATTTTTATATTTTTTTTATATCAAAACGTTCTCCATTTTTTTAATGTGAAATTACAAAAAATTAGATTTTTAAACTATTATATACTCTATTTATGTTGTTGCAATCCATCTTTATATCCATCAATCACACGGGTAATCATATTTGGACAAATCCATTGGGATGATTTTTTTTTATTATCATTATTTTTTTTATTTTAAGAGACTCTTAGATATTTATATTTTATTTTAATGTATACGTATTTTATATAAATGATATTTATATTTCTTTTTATATCAAAACATCCATCGCTTTTCTTTAATTTGACAGTTGAAAAAATTATATTTTTTAAAAAATTATATATTTTATTTATTTTGCATTAATCCATTTGGGCGGTTAATTTTTTTATATCAAAAGACTTGTAGATATTTATATTTAAATTTAATGTTTACAACTTTTATATGAATGATGTTTATATTTCTTTTCATATAAAAACATCCTTGATATTTTTAATCTGGAAGTGTTAAAAATTATATTTTTAAACAATTATATGTTCTATTTATGTTGCAGTAATCCATCTTTATATTCGTGGGGCTGCAGCCCCCTCCCAAATCCATATTTATATTTATTTGTCAGATGGTAATAATACTAGGTAAATCCATTGGGATGATTAACTTTATTTTTTTTTTTACAATCATTGGATTTTTGATGTTAAGAGAATCTTACAAATTTATATTTAAATTTAATTTATACAACTTTTATATGAATAGTGTTTAAATTCCTTTTTATGTCAAAACATTCTTCATTTTTTTAATTTAGAAGTATTAAAAATTATATATTTTAAACTATTATATATTCTATTTACATTTGCATTAATCCATATTTATATCCTTCCATAGCATAGGTAACCATATTAGGACAAATCTATTTGGGTGATTATTTTTATATAATCATTGGTTTTTTTTTTTTATGTTAAGAGACTCTTAGATATTAATATTTAAATTTAATATATACAACTTTTATATGAATGATGTTTATATTTTTTTTATATCAAAACATCCTTCATTTTTTTATCTGGAAGTTTTAAAAATTATATTTTTATATAATTATATATTCTATTTATGTTACAGTAATCCATCTTTATATCCATTTGTCACACAGGTAACCATAATAGGACAAATCCATTGGGATGATTAACTTTTTTTTCATAATCATTGATTTTTTTATGTTAAGAGACTCTTAGATATTTATATTTAAATTTAATTTATACAGCTTTTATATGAATCATGTTTATATTTATTTTTATATCAAAATATCCTTCATTTTTTGTAATATGAAAGTATAGAAATTATATTTTAAAATAATTATATATTCTATTTATGTTGCGCTAATCCATATTTATATTCATCAATTGCACGAGTAACCATACTAGGAAAAATCCATTTGGGTGTTTTTATTTATAATGATTGGTTTTTTTTTTTTTATGTCAAGAGATTCTTTGATATTTACATTTAAATTTAATATATACAACTTTTATATGAATAATTTTTAAATTTCTCTTTATATCGAAACGTACATCCTTCATTTTTTTAATTTTAAATTACAAATAATTATATTTTTTAAACTATTATATATTCTATTTGTGTTGTACTAATCCATCTTTATATCCATCCGTCACATAGGTAACTATATTAGAGCAAATCCATTGGGATAATTTATTTTTATAATCATTGATTTTTTGATGTCAAGCGACTCTTAAATATTTATATTTAATTTTAATGTATATCTCTTTTATATAAATGATGTTTATTTCTTTTTTATAACTAAACATCCTTCATTCTTTTAATTTGAAAGTTTAAAAGATTATAATTTTTAAGCAATTATATATTCTATTTATTTTGCACTAATCCATTTTTATATTCATCCGTCGCACAGGTAACCATATTAGGACAAATTCATGTGGATCTTTAATTTTTTGTTTTATAATCATTGACTTTTTTATGACAAGAGACTCTTAGATATTTATATTTAAATTTAATAGATACAACTTTTATATGAATATTTTTAATTTTTTTTATATCAAGACATCCTTCTTTTTTTAAATTTAAAATTATAAAAAATTATATTTTTAAAACATTTATATATTCTATTTATGTTGCGCTATATAGATCACGAATAACCATACTAAGACAAATCCATTCAGGTGATTAATTTTTTCTTTTATAATCATTGTTTTTTTTATGTCAAGAGACTTTTAGATATTTATATTTAAATTTAATGTATACAACTTTTATTTGAATGATGTTTATATTTCTTTTTATATCAAATCATCCTTCATTTTTTAAATCTAGAAGTATTAAAAATTATATTTTTTATACAATTATATATTCTATTTATTTTGTAGTAATCCATCTTTATATCCATTTGTCACATGGGTAACCATACTAGGGTAAATCCATTGGATGATTAACTTTTTATATTATTTTATAATCATAGGTTTTTTTTTGTTAAGAGGCTCTTAGATATTTATATTTAAATTTAATTTATACAATTTTTATATGAATGATGTTTAAATTTCTTTTTATATCAAAACATCCTTCATTTTTTTAATTTTAATGTATAAAAAATTATATTTTTTAAACAATTATTTATTCTATTTATGTTACTCTAATTCATATTTATATCCATCAGTTGCATGGGTAACCATACTAGGACAAATCCATTTGGGTGATTTTTTTATTTTTATAATCATTGGTTTTTTTTTTATGTCAAGAGACTCTTAGATATTTATATTTAATTTTAATGTATACAACTTTTATATGAATGGTGTTTAAATTTTTCTTTATATCAAAACATCCTTCATTTTTTTTTAATTTGAAAGTATTACAAATTATATTTTTAAACTATTATATATTCTATTTATATTGTGCTAATCCATAATTATATTCGTGCATTGCACGGGTAACCATACTAGGGTTAATTGATTTTGGTAATCGTTCAGTTTTATAATGATGGATTTCTGGAAGTCAAGAGAGTATTTCATTATATTCATGTATAAAAAAATGTACCCTAAAGAATTTATTAGCTAAAATTTACAAGCCTAAAATGTAATATATATATTTTTTATACAAGTAGTAGTTGTAAGAGTAAATTATAAGACAAGTATATTCAAATGCACTCCTTTTATCGACCCAAAATTTTAGATGTGCTCATAAAAAATGTGGCAACTTTATAACATATATGAGGTTTGCTTCATGAGGTTTTGCTTTTAGACATATAAATCTAGACAATTAATCGTGGCCAAAAATGAAAGAAATAATTAATGAAGTCTTTTTTTTTTTCAAAACTCTTATGAGTTAAAATTCATAAAACAAAGTTAATTTTGAAATAAATGTTAGATATTTTGTAAAATATATAATTAATATTTATTTTGGAAATATTAGAAATTGTATATTATTACATTTGTTCTTATATATAAGAAACAAATGGTAGTATTTTTTTTCCTAATTACAAGAAACACATGACCACTTACAAATGTATTGATTTCTAATTTTCTTTAATACCCCTAATTTATTGTGAAGTCTATTAACGAGATATCATTATTTCCTATTAAAGTGGATGCATATTTCAAATTTTTTCTTAGTAAATATTGTTCAATTGTTCAGTTTCATTAAGTCAAAGTAAATACATTTAAGATAAAATTATTACATCAATTAGATACAAAAAAAATTAAATAAAAGTTGTCATATTCTTTGATAGACGTCTATGTCCATTTTTATAGTTAAATAAAAAATAATAAAATTCAAATAAAAATACTCAAACTCTCTATTTAACGGGTCCAAAATCTAGTCACAATTAAATAACTTATTTTGTTCATTATTTTGATTGCTTATTAATTGATTATTGTAATTATTTTTGTCGTAATTTAATCAATTTATTATATTCAATTAAGATAAAAAAAAATAACACTAAAATTAAAATGTGAAAAATGTCTTTAATGCACAATTATGCATATTTTTCACCACTCAAATTATGACATGACAAATGTAATAAGAATTTTTTTAAGACACTTGCAAGCAGCAAAATACATTGAAATTAATTAAGTGAATTAATTGTACAAATAAATAAATACATGTCACCTTTAACATACTTCATAAACAAGACATGTGTATGTAAATAAAATTTAATTTTAATTCCTATTATCAAGTTCAATTTTTAGTAAATATAATTCATGGCTATCAAGGGAAAAAAAATCTAACGTTTAATTTTACATGCATTAAGTATATTTTCATTGATATTCATATATTTTTGACTTCATACAAATAGAAGAAAAAAAACTAACCGCCAACTTTATATACATTAATAATATTTACGTTGTTACTTGAAAATTTAAATAATAAATTACTGCTCTTATTGAATCTAGTAGTAGCACCAAATTTCTTCTAGTAATGACAATTTTTTGTACTCTTGAAGCATATTACATAACAAAAGAGAGTTACTCCTATATTTATATTGTTTAAATTACCAATTATATAATTAATTATGTTATGAAATCAGCATAAATCTTACGAAATTTCTTAATTGAATTTGATTTTTTTTTTACCCAAAATTGAATTCAAATTTATATTAGTACTATCAATTAATTTGAATCATATCATATTATATAAATTTGTGTTATTAATTTGAATGTTCAAATTATAAAAATCATCATGATCGCAATTACCTTAATTACCTAAATTACTACAATTATATACTTTTATTTTAAATGTCATCAGAATGTGACACACGTGAACAACCAGTTCTAGTCGGTAACCGTGTTTTATATAATAATTATAATAATAATAATAATAATAATAATAATAATAATAACAATATTGATTGATTAATAATTGATTAGGGAACAATTGTTTTTATGGATTATATCTTTAATTCTGATAATATTATTTATGAGAATATAACATGATAATATTATTTTTGGATATTTTGAAAAAATATGTGGTATATTCGATAATAATTATTTTATCACCTCATATAACAAGCATAGAAATAAATTTTCTTTTTAACCCTCATATTTTTAAAAATAAATAATCGATGAAACAAATACTACCTAGATCACCAACAAGAAGGATAATCTCACATGCAACTACATACAAACACCTTCCTTCCTTAAGTCATTATGGCATGCCGCGTGCGAGAGAAGTCATGGAGGTGAACGAACAAGTTTCCAAATTTTTCTTCCATATTCGTTCTGAATTAATTAATCGTGATTGAATGGTTTCCTTGGCCGCAGAATGAGAATGAAAAGAAGAGATTTGCCACCTCTACCGACTGGGTTGCGTTCTTTGTCTCCGTCATGGTCAGACGACGCGCTGAAAACACTGAGAGAGCTGGAAAGCGGGCGAGTGAAGTCGGGCGAGGACTTGTCCCGCGCCATTGCTGGCCTCAGAGACGCTCTTTCTCTCCCTTCTTCCAATTCTATCGACCATACCGCTCTCAATGGCTATGCCCGCTTCTTCGACGAGGTAACGGCGTAACTTTGGACGAGTTATATATAAGGTTGACTTGGTGGTTGAAGGGAGAAGGGAGAGAGGGAGAGGTCGTGAGTTCGAATCATTCTTACTAACAGAAACTAACAAGTTAACAATTAACATTGGCCGATAAAAAAAAATAACGTAACTTTGGACACTCTATCTTTTGTTGTTGAGTTGAGTGATTGCTGAAATAAAATCATGTTTGTTTGTTTGTTTCAGGTTATGTCTGAAGAGAAATCTAGGAAGTGGTTTCAGGAGGTGGTTCCTACATTGGGGAAGTTGCTTCTGAGGTTGCCCTCTTTGTTGGAAACACACTATCAAAATGCTGATATGGATATACATGGAGATGGAGCCACGGTCACAACCGCTCTTCGCTTGTTGAAAGCACAGAAACCGGGGATAGTCTTCCTTAGCCAGGTTAATTTCTTATTCTACTTTTTCCTCCTCTTAATGTGATTTTGTCTTATATGGTTATAGCTTGGCCTATGTGCTTGCCAAATCTTTGACTAAGCAAAGTATAGGAACATACTGAAAGCATTCAACAAAAAATTGCTGTAAAAGTATAGGAATCTTTCCCTTACCCTCGTCCTCCACTTTCTACAGACATTCATTCTTTATTTTACAACAAGAAAAGAAGGATATACCCTCACACTGTTCTTCACTATTATGCATATAGAACCAATAGAACTAATTTATAACAGTCCTAAGGTAAGATGGAAAAAGTGCCAAATTTATACACCCAAACCCCGACCTAAGAGTTTTAGATTAGAGAGGTTGCTGTGTGGTCACAACCAAAGGACTTGTGACAGTGTGCTTGCCATCAGACCAAACTATGGAACAGCTCTTGACACTAGAATTTCCAGGGGAAAGCTTAACTGCCCTGGTTTGGAGCCTAACAAGGAAGTTCAACTTCTGACCCAAGCTCCTGCAGGGGTTGCAATAGTGACCTCGTAGACCAAGTTTAGCTCTCCAACATTAGTCATACTTCTAATGAAGTGTGTGGACATGTGTTGTTTTCCATGTTAAAAGTTTCCTTTGTTTGATCTCAAACTTAAAGCCTGAACACAGACTGCAAGGAATGCATCTGCCTGCCTGGTTGCACCAGAATTGCAGTCAATAATAATTGACCAAAAAACAAAATCAAACTGAACTGAATAGGGACCAATCAGAGACTCTATTGTTCCTCCCCAAACACTGGTCCCATGGCTTATGGTGTTGCCACTTCAGAACAATATTTGTTTCTTTCCTACTTCTATTCCTCTGTCTAGATATAGCAAATCTTCAACTGGGTTAATTAACGTGATTAGGCAAATTTCCTTTTAAGCATAACTAGCTTCATGCTACAGTGTAGTATTATTATATGAATTTTTTATTTGAATTTAATTAGAATACATTGATAGTTTAAAGATTTTTTATATTGGCATCAATTATAAAATTGACATGTATGATAAATTTGTTAATTGAGATTCCCAGGTATGGTACACAATTTCACAGGAAGATATTGTTTGCGTATATGAATATATGATATTGCAGCCTTAAATGGTTTAATTGAAATCAATGGTTTTCCAATATAAGAGTTGGACGGACATGATGTATGTATGTATGAATGTATATGAGGTGGACAAGTCATGAAAAGGGCATAAAACTTGTTTTGTGTGATTGCCAGAGCCTACTTTGTTGCTTCCTTGGTATCCATACCCAAATCAGTTGGTTCGTTCGGATTATATGTTGACCTACAAGTCCTAGACTAGTAAACGCTACTGTTTCTTTCATGACTTGTGAAGCTTGTGTTTTTTCTTGATGATCTGTTAGATAATGTTGATGATATTGTCCAAGCATTGCTTGATAAAATGACAGATCTGATAGATTTTTACCTGTCATTGGAAAAACAGGGATGGCTGCTTTGGAAATTTGTGATAATACCAATTATCTCACCTAACTTTTAGGTAAATAAATAAAAAAGCTGTTGAAAAACATTTGAAGGAAAACGTTGAACATTTGCTGTTACTTGTTGTGCTCAATTCCTACCTGTTGGCTGCATTGGTATTGAATTTCTTTTTGGAAGTATTTTTTAATTACTTGAAAATAAAAAATCAAATAAAAAGAGAAATTGTTTGGCAGAATCACGTTAATGGTATTTCATAGATAGTGATTTTTCTTTGAAATCATGTTTCAATCAACACATGCTATATATATCAACAATGGATTTGTTTAAAGTTTTGTTATTCATGTTAGAAGTTTGACCAATTTATGAGATATTAGGCTATCAAGCGCATTATTGCTTATGTGGTTGAATATCAGATAACATTGTGGCTCTTTGCCCCCATTATTACGTAGATAAAACAAAATTCTACTGTTTGTTAACAAGTTAAATTATTTTTTAGGATTAATTACATTTTATCCTCTTATAATTTCCCTCTTTCTTAACTTATCTTCTAAATTCTTGCTTAAAGTCTTTTAATCTTTTAATGGTGGAATTTGGTTTTGAAAACCAAATTCCTCCGAAATAAGAACTCTCAAATCACTTTATTTCATGTTCATTTACTGCAACATCAAAATTACTTGCGGTGCAACCACTATCAATACATTTGCATAACTAAGACAGCTGCTACTGCCATTGTAGGATACATGATCTTGACATGCATGCTGAACATTGTTATGGCTAAGTAACATTATCAATTTTAGCTTTTCAGGAGTTGATTGCTGCTCTTCTTGGCTGCTCATTATTTTGTCTATACCCAGTCAATGAAAAATGTGTGACCCATCTTCAAAACCTCAACTTTGACGGATTGTTTGCGTAAGAAATCATTTGCTATTTATTTTGTGTGGGAGAGTAACTGGATGGGGGAGAGAAAGAGAGAGATAGATAGAATTGATATTGCTCTAGTCCACATTGAAGACTTTCTGTCTTATTTCACATGCCATACTTTTTTTCTTCTTGAAATCCAAAAGAGTTTTCTTCACTTTCAGGAAAATGCGTAATGGTGGTTACACTCAGAAACAGGATGATAAGATTTGGTGCATCGTTCACTACTTTGAAAGGATAACTTCTGATCTGCCTATGGGCAATGTCTCATTTGAGCGAAAAGTGCTTCCCTTCAAGAATGATTCTATTCACATTTCTTATCCAGATGCTAACTTTTGGAGCACTTCTGTTATACCTCTATGCACATTTAAGGTAATTTCAGGAAATTTATTTTCAATTGTCAGCAAAACTAATTTCTTTTAGTTTTGTTTAAATGATCCATTTGGTTTGTAATAGGTAATACTTTGGCATTTTAATAGGTTCACCATTCAGGAGGCATAGAAGATCAATCAAATGAAGCTGTTGAAGTAGACTTTGCAGATCCATATATTGGGGGCCTTGTTCTTGGCACAGGGTGTTTACAGGTACAATATGTTTTTGTTTCTACCCATAACCTTGTATGCTTAGTTTTTTGCAATTATGATAGCTTTTATACTGTACTTCCTGATATAATCATATGCATGCAGTCTTGTGTAAATTGAGATGTTTTTTCACTTGAACATTTAGCCTATCAATGTTCAATAAATTTGCTTGTAAATGTCTGATATAGGAGGAAATCCGCTTCTTGATGAGTCCAGAATTGATTGCTGGCATGCTTTTCTTGCCAGCCATGGCAGATAATGAGGCTATAGAAATTGTTGGCGTGGAAAGGTTCTCAAGATATACAGGGTAAGTGTTACTCAATGTATCTAAACTTGAAAAAGAAATGAATATTGTCGCTGCATATTATTATCTTTATTTACATAAAAAATGTGAATGGGAGAATCTTTTAACATGTCTTTTTGAACATGGATGAAGAAAAACATGTTTATTGATTAGCATAGTGAATTTTCTCCTGTGTTTTGTCTGTGCATGTTGGCTAATAGTTAGCTGTAGCTTGAACCACTTAAGTTTTGTCTATTTTTTGTTTGTTTGCACATTTAAAGTTGATATATCCTCTCATATAAAGATCTAACATTTTACTGTTATTTGTGATGATGATACACAGTATGCATACGATGGAGTAGTGAACTAATTTTGACGTGATGTAACTTTATATATTTTCATCTGTTTGCTCACTATTACTATAATTGCTGGGTGCTTCCTTCATAACTTAGTGGGGATAATATTTCCTGATTTCTTTAGGTACTCATCATCATTTCGATTTTCTGGTGATTATGTGGATGTAAGGGATGTAGACACCCTTGGAAGACGGAAAACCAGAATTGTTGCAATTGATGCATTAAATAGACCAGGGATGAGTCAATACACTTCAAATTCTGTCCTCCGGTTTGTTAATCTTGGTTTATGTTCCTACTGCCTTTTACTTTTTGGGATGAAGAGTCATTGTTATTTATGAGAGTAGGAGAATATACAAGGATAAAATTTATAATCTAAAATTAATTATGTTTGATGTTTGCACTTTGAAATTTGTAATTGTTTATAAAAGGCATGTTTTACACACATGCATTCCCTTTCCCTGCAAGTTGGAAAAGTTTCTTTTTCTCAATCCTTTGGTAGAAATGTGTCTGGTTTACTACACAGTTCTTGTTCCTTCCTAATAATATTTCTTCTTTCATAAAAACAAAGGTTTCTTTATGCTTGGTGAGTTTTATACCCATAAATTAAGAGACTTCAAAAAAGACATTGTTGGGAATATTATATCTAGTAATTAATAATTTAGCCTTTAAGCATTTAACAATGTTCAATTTGATTATATGAAACAAATTCTGAGCGTGGCTTGTTCATTCTTGCAGTGAGATCAATAAGGCATTCTGTGGTTTCGTGTTCCAATGTAAATATCAACCATATCAGAAAATATTGCAAGAGAATGGATGTTCATCTGCACTGGTTGGTCTTTCCCATGCTTTTTATAAACAATGATACTGGATTAGGGTAAGCAACTATTTTAATGTGAAATTCTCATAAATATTTTTTTATTAGTATCAGGGCAATAATATTGGGGTTGCAACTGGAAACTGGGGATGTGGTGTCTTTGGAGGAGATCCTGAAATAAAGACCATAATTCAGTGGCTTGCAGCTTCTCAGGTAATTTTATAACTTTAGCCATCAATGTATGATGAGTATGTGGCAGTTATCATTGTATAGTTATCTGAATTAATTAGACTCTGTAATACTACTTACCTTTGACTTACAGGCTCGAAGACCTTTCATAGCATACTACACATTTGGCTGGGGGGCATTGAAAAACTTAGACAAGGTAATTTGTCTTGAATATGAATAATTTTTTTCCCCTTAATGATCATACAATATTACATATATGTACTATTCAATCTGATATTTACATTCAGCATTTCAGATTAAAGTGGCATCAACGTTGTTGGCTGAGCCTGGCTTAGATTTCAAGATTTGCATTTATTTATGTTTTCAATTTGTTCATTTTTTCTTTTTTGAATGTTCCATTATCTGGGTTTCTTATTGGGGACTTTGATTCATGTTGTGGCAGGTTGTTCGTGGGATTTCGTCACAAAGATGGACAGTGGGGGACGTATGGAAGAAGCTAATTGACTACTCAAGAAATAAATCAAAAAGAGAAACTAATGTCGGCTTCTTCAAATGGCTCCAACAGGATTAATAAATATGTGGTCATGGTCTATCCTCTTTTATCAATTCACTAGTTTTATGGAGATTCAATAAGGAGTTTATTGGCCTGTCTTTTATCAATTAATAATTGTTTTTGCGTTGAATTTAATGTGATTTTACAACGTGAATTTCATATAGGAAATCAAACACATACTTAATGTGTGTTTAAATCACTTGTTACCTGTCTTCAATTTTTACGAATAAAAAAAAAGTGTGTTTAAACAGTAGTCTCAAATGCATAAAATCCTGTCCATTTCTTAAAAAACATAAAAGCTATAATAGGTTATTTTCATAAAGAAACGCGTCTCATGAGTTTAGACGCAGGACCAAACACGGTAGTGCTTATTCCAATGTTTGAACTTTGAACTTTGATCCACGTCTAACCTTTGTTGGTAAAAAATGTTGGTAATTAATTGAACTTTTTAATATAAGCTTTGATATGGATATGATATAATACAATAGTCAAACTCAGACACATGATGAAATTTATAATGTATAAGATATAAACATTGGGTCTTGTTAACAAGGCACTGATTAAGGAATTCAAAATAGAAGGTTTTTATTGAAATAGACATTGAGAGTGTATTAGAAATTACAGTATACATGCATTAATGTTATTTACGAAATACAAAAAAAAACAAGGTTATGGCCTAGTAAAACTGATTAAAGCTAGCTGCGAGACAAATTCAAAATTCGATGCTCTAGTTACTTTTATGGAAACAATAGCTGCTTTCTATTTTCCTTTGCTGAAAAAAAATCTCAAAAAATATTTCTCCTACATAAACCTTTAAATTCTCAATTTAAACAATCTGAAAACAATATTGGATTCTGTAGTCCCTGAGATTGTGTTTGGAAATGGCATCCCATTTTGTTGCAGTGTCACTCCACTAGATCTATTCGAATAAAGTCTATATTTCTGCCAATCACAATGAAAATAATATTAATTACCACGAATAAAAAAACAACATTAATTACATGTTTAGAACCACATAATGCAAGTACCTCTGTTTGGATTGAAAACAAACTAATTGACACCTATATTTCAATTAAGCTTAAAGCTTCTACATACCAGCTACATTCAAATTTCAATTAATTGACTATTGCAATTATACTGAATTATTCTAAATTTCAAATGCATATAGAAACCAACCTGCAAATGAGTAGCAACATGCTCTTTTGTCAAACCAGGGATATTCATCACTTCAAGAATCCTCTTTGGCTCTGCCTCTGAAAAACAATCAAGGGAGAAATTTTAAGTGTCATATACATATATACTTGTATTGGAATACCAAAAAAGAAATTAATCATATGAAATGAAGAAATAATCATACTATCAAACCCAATTTGCATCACAGCATTGACAAATTGTTGATGCAGTTGTTCTGACCATACTACACGGTGCTTCTTTGCTGGGGGTGCATAACAATCATCCGGTTCATCAAAATCAAATTCTTTGGAATTGGAGCTTCTATTTTTTGAGACCCTCACTGTTGCATCAACAATAAAAGAAGCAAATTCAGAATCATCTTTTCTTGGTAGCTTATTTTCACTCCAGAGTTTCCTACCAGCAAGCTTCCTCATAATCCTGAATTGGCTCTCATGCAAAGGCTTTAACCCAATAATCACCAGCCCCATGTGTAACAGCCTTCATCACAGCACTCGTAGCATCATCATGAGACATCACTGCATATATATTGCACTATGATAACTAAAACAACTACTTATAATAAATGTATTAGAAGGATTAAAACAAAATAATAAGGACTAAAAAAAACTAACACACCCAGTGGCCCTCCTCGCTATGCGAAGGTATAGGGGTACTCAGCCTTACCCTTACATATGCAAAGAGGCTGATTTCTAGATTTGGAATCCATGACCAACGGGTCACCAAGGCACAACTTTACTGCTGTGTCAGAGCTCGTTCTCAAAACAAAATAACAAGAACTAAAAAAATACTATCTCTGGTCTTAATTATAAGTAACAAATTGAATTTTTATTTAGTCCTAAATATAAGCAATAATCACCTT
Organism: Pueraria montana var. lobata; assembly: GCA_026413185.1. Taxonomy (NCBI): domain Eukaryota; kingdom Viridiplantae; phylum Streptophyta; class Magnoliopsida; order Fabales; family Fabaceae; genus Pueraria; species Pueraria montana. The sequence goes on from CM048656.1 coordinate 47,323,088, forward strand.
TTTGTAAAGTTACTCAGAGTAAATTTTCTTTTATACCCTTACTTTATTGTTAACTCTATTTTCTATGCACTCACATCAATAAAGCAAATGATACTTTTGGAATAAAATTTGAATTCATTGTAAAATTAATTAAAAATAACTACTTTAATTACTCTCCTTGATTTTGATGATTTGTCCTATGTTGCTTATAATTAGGATCAGAAATAGTAAATTATAATGACCAAAAGTCAAATAAAAAATTTCTAAGGATAAAAAACAACATGCGACTATATTTCAAGATAAAAAAAGATTTAAGCCTATAAATTAATTTATAGAACAAGTTTAATTGGTTACATACTGATTATTGGATTATTGGATTAGTATTTATAACAATTTCGTAACACACCTATGTCTAAATTAAATAAGGATTTAGGTGGAGAGAGAGAAATATTGATTATAAGATAAGATATTATTATTTCCTCAATCTAATTAAATATTTTCAAAACAAATACTACAGATTGAATTTATTTAAATATTGATTATAAGATAAGATATGTTTGCTCAGTCAAAGATTTTTTGTGGTCATTGAACAACGGAAAAATTTAAATCCAGCGGATTAGAAACAATTAGGGCAAAAACTTTCATATAGATTCTGTTTCCTAAATTAGTTGATCTAATTTATTGTATAATATGTAGCAAGATTTTTTTATAAATTCAAATCTTTTTAACGTTACTTTTTTTTTTTTTTTGAATCTTTCACACAGCACAGTAACCATTGTTAAGACACCTTAAAATTTTACTACTACCAATATCAATGCAATTTTAGAATTGTTACACTTATCTTGTTTTTTCTTTGCTTTTGAATCATCTTTCTTGACGTTGTTTTAATTATCTAAAACTTTGTTTAAAACTCTTGGGCCCTTTATTTGAACAACAATTTCGCTAAAACATCCTTTGGTTACATGTTCATTAGAACATATCATGTTTGATTCTCCTTTCTTTTGCCTTTTGCATCAAGTGAAACTTCCCATATGTTCTTACCTTTCATTAAAAAAACTGCTGATATATATTAGTGACATGCATTGGTTCTTGAATTCTCTTGATGAATTTAAGTCTTACAAATAATGATCTCTCTCACTTTCATCGAATTCTTTGTCTTTTTCATGATTTTCTTTTCTCTCATGTACAAAAAATAAAAAATAAAAAAGAAATGACCAAGTTCTCTATTTTATTGCCTAATATAGGACATAAAATTGACGTGAAAAGAAAAAGAGAGAATTAAGGAATTGACATGAGTTTTTTCATTTATATTTTCTTTTATATATATATATTCCAGCAAGAAGGATTAATAGTATTCTTGTTGATGTTGTCGTTAATTATTAGATTAAATTACACTCTCATTCCACGAGAGTTGTGAATATTACACGAAACCTCTTATATTAAATTATATAGTTATTGGACTTAATTCCATTAAAGTATAGTCTTAATTGTAATTTTTACTCTCAACTTTTTAATTTTTGACAGATTTTACCCCAAACAAATTAATTTGGCGTATTTTATCCCCAACTTTTTTAAAAAGTTACAAATTTTACCCTCCACAGTTTTAATAACGTGACATGTTGACATAAGCATAAAAAATGAGGGTAAAATTCACCAAAAAGTAAAAAGTTAGGGGTAAAATTTGTCAAAAATGAAAAAGTTTAGGATAAAATCAGCCAAAAATTAAAAAGTTGGGGTAAAAATTACAACTATTTTAGCATGCCACATCATCAAAACTGTGGAGGATAAAATTTCTAACTTTTTAAAAAAATTGGGGGTAAAATGCGCCAAATTAATTTGTTGGGGGTAAAATCCGCCAAAAATTAAAAAGTTGGGAGTAAAAATTGCAATTAAGCCTAAAGTATATTACTCTTCTCTACCCTAAGAGATGCGTGTACAATATTCTCTTTCTCTTATGTTCAAATATAAATTAAATTACGAATTAGAAAAGAAAGAAAAATAATGTCTCTTTTTATATCAGATTTCTTTATTTTATTTAAGATATTAATGTCATTTTATATATGCATTTTTTTTCTTTTCTTTCACTTTCTACTCTACCAAAATAATCTAAAAAAATATTTCACAACTTTTTTTTTCTTGTTTCTTTCTTTTCACTTTTTTTCTTTCACGCTTCCTTCCTTAGCCAAAACATACCATAAATAACCATGTCGATAACTTATGTAGAATAATGGTAACCCAAAAAAAAAATTAAAAAAAAAATGTGCAGAATGTATTTCTGGTCCTTATTGTAAGGTCCAATTAACTAATTCACTAAGATTAAGGAAATTAGTTAATTTAGTTGAGAGATTTAAATTTGTTTTAAATTGATATTTTTTTTTTCAAAACTACCCGTATAAACAAAGCTAATAAATTATGTTTCTCTCACTATTATGTCATTTTAGGATTGACTTTAATTAAAGATATTTTTTTTGTGAAAAAATAATAAGGATTGGACATTATAATTTGGATATTATAATAAGAATTGGAGGTAGTATCAAGAAAGACACTGGTTGGACACCAATAATATTAAACCTGCACCTTTATTTATGTAATCTGTTTTTATGCTAATGAGCACCAATGACCAATATAGAAAATCCCATTACAGTAAATCACAAATCATATATTATTTCTATAGAGAACTACCATCGACCACAAAATTTTGTATCTCAATCCTTTAAGGTAATTACATGTCTAGGACTCAAAATCATAACTGCCAGGCAAGATGGCTGAAAGTTGATTGAATGAATTTGATAATGCATCATAAGGAACATGGCTACTTGCACCAAAAGCTAGCAAATCAAATCTTCCTGGTGCACCTCCTATACTGTTTGGCAATGGAATCTCATTCTGCTGCACAGCCACTCCATTATATTTCTGCAAATTAAGTCTATATTTCTGCCAATCACAAATAATGGAAACAATATTAATTAAGTCTATAATTACCATGCATATATAAGAAAACAACAACATTAATTAATGTTTAGATTAGAACCACAAAACTTAAGTGCCTCGGTTTGGATTGAAAACTAGCTTGGCAACTATATTTCATGTAAGCTTAAAGCTTCTGCATACCAGCTACGTTCATACTTTAATTAATTGACTATGGCAATTTATATATACTGAGTTATTCTAAATTTCAAATGCATGTAGAAACCAACCTGCAAATGACTAGCAACATGCTCTTTTGTCAAACCAGGAATATTCATCACTTCAAGAATCCTCTTTGGCTGTGCCCCTGAAAAATAATCAAGGGAGAAAATTAATTATAAGTGTCATATAATTATGCCTTATACATATATTGTAAGACCAACAAAGAAATTAATCGTATGAAAAGAGAAAAACAAATGCTGAAGAATTGATCATACTGTCAAGCCCAACTTGATTCACAGCCTTGACAAATTGTTGATGCAGTTCTCCTTGCCATACTAGACGGGGCTTCTTTGCTGGGGGTGCATAAGCATAACAATCATCAGATTCTTTGCAATTGGAACTGTTCTTTCTTGGGTCCATCACTGTTGTATCAAGAACAGAAGAAGCAAATTCAGAATCATCTTTCTTTTGTAGCTTCTTTTCATTCCAGGCTTTCATAGCAACATGCTTCCACATAACCTTGAATTGGTTCTCATGCAAAGGCTTGATCCAATAATCACATGCCCCATGTGTAATAGCCTTCATCACAGCCCTCGTAGCATCATCATGAGACATCACTGCATATATATATATTGCACCATGATAAGAAAAAAGAAGACCAAAACTTATATATGAATTAATATATAGGATAAGTTTAGTTAATTACTTATAACAGGAACATTAATTTCCTTGGTGAGATGCTGAAGAAATTCATAGCCATCCATATTTGGCATGTGAACTTCAATGAGTATCACATCAATGCAATCTTTTTTCTCCCGTACATAATTCAAAGCAAGTGGGGCATCAGAGAATGTAGTAACTGCAACATAAGACAACAATCAACAAAGAAAGATCAAATATTTCTATAATAGAATTAGTAACAATTAAATATGCATGGTATAAGTAACTAACCGCGATAATGGCAGTGAAAACACATTTTCTGTATGATTTCAATCATACTTGGGTCATCATCAACCGCAAGGACCCTAAGACCTGCTGGGAATTGAAAGGAAACCTTGTCCTCAGTGTTGGCCATTGCTTACTATAGAACCGAGAAAGAATATAGAGTTGTGGTTTATTATGTACTGTCTATTTTATATATAAAGATTTAGATGGGGGGAGAGAGAAATAGAATTGAGAAAAGTAATAAGAGCGAGCAGGGGTAGATGTAATAGGAAAAAAAATAAAAAATAAAGAATTGATCATACATGTAATAAGTAAATAATATCATATGGTAAGAAGAGACAGAAATAATTAATGTAATAGATAGAGAAAAAATCAATCATGTATTAATTAATTATTACCCATTAAATTAATGATAAGAAAATTTATTTGATTGATTGGTTATAATGATATATTTGCATTGAAATTTTACTGTGACCAAATCTAATATATGCTGTTATCAATCAATCAATCAATTATATCTCTAAACGATTTGATTTCTTAGAGAATAAATTTGGTTGGGTATTAAATATATATCACTCACTCAGGGCAGGCTGGGAGAAAGAACCAAACAGAGCAAAACAGTTTCCAACGGTACCATTAAGAAACAACCGCAGCTTCTCACGCCTCTGCCTTCTTTGCTCACTCTCTTTCTTGCTTAGGCTTTTATCTCCTTTTCACGTTCTTCTCTCTCTTTCTCCTTTCTTCTGCTAGGTAATTTAAAAATTATTATCATTGAATTCTTGTGTTGTTTATTTAATTATATACTATAGTCCAAGTTCTATATATATATATCTTATTGACAATCTTTGTATGTATGTTGTTGTTTTGTAGAAAATGGGTCGTGCAAGAATGAATAACCTTGAAACATATCTCAAATGAGAGATCTTGCAAGACAACTTTCATGCAGAGAAGGAAAGCACTTATTAAAAAAATCTCTGAAATAATAATAACAAAAACAACAACAATGATGATGATGATGATTGTCGAGTACAAAGAAAGAGAACGTCGGGTTTTTTGCGTCGTTTTGTTGTCTCTTTGTTGTGTACACGTTGGGAATGAGATAAAAGAAAAAAGTACTAATAAGAGCAGAGAGTGACACGAATGAAGGATAAACATATCTCAAATGAGAGATCTTGCAAGACAACTTTCATGCAGAGAAGGAAAGCACTTATTAAAAAAATCTCTGAATTTTCTACCTTGTGTGGAGGTTGAAGCCTGCCTGATTGTCTATGATGATGGCCATGTTGGACCAGTGACTTAGCCCCAAGAACCCATATATAGTGGTACGCTTCATCATTGAAAAGTATGAGCTTCAAAAGAATAAGAGACCCCCCAAGACCTTTTGGTATACAAGACTTTCTTGAGAATAGGAAGAACATGCATGATTGAAGCTGAGATTTCCAAAGTGCATAAACAGATCACCAGCATCACAAACATGGAAGAGGAGCAGTTGAGGGCCTTCATTGCTCAGGTGGATGCTAAGATTAGGGCTTGTGATCATATGCTGAATAACAAGCATCAAAGTGAAGCCAACTTCATGCAAAGCATGGATCGGGGATAGGGGTGAAAATAGGTCAGGTCACTTGTCAGGGGCCTACAGCCTGGCCTGGCCCGTTTATTAAAAAGGCTGAGTTTAGGTTTTTTTTAAAGACTGTTTAAATAAAAAGGCTGAGCTAAGACTTTAAAAAAAGCCTACTAGGCCTTATAGGCTGGCTTGTATACATATATACGTATACACATATTTAATACAATATATTCTAGATAATAACAATAATATAAAAATATATTTATTAGAAAACAAAATCAATCAGAATATTTTAGTTTGAAATATAACTTCGGACATCAAGGATTGAATTTCGTAACTTTGAAGAGGAAATGAGATATCCAGGAGTTTGTGCTGGTAGGAAATATCATAATTGACAACAAAATATCCAATAAACATATACATTAAGAGTTGAAATTGAATGGAGCATATGGGAAAAGTCAACACGTTATGGTCTTTCAAAGATGAGCATTGCAACTTAGTGTTTTGATGGTTGACACTTGTTGGCAAAGCTAGCTTTATTATAAACTGTAAATTTATTCTAATTATTCTAAATTAGATTTAGATCAATGGTCCAGTTAAACCTTTGTTCTAGGTATCATTAGATTTATATTAGCATTTGTAATGCATACAATTTTATACTAGGCTTTTATTCTAGCACGAATGTTTGCAATAGTATTGTGACTTTGTAATGATGCAATGACATCGTAAAATTATGATAATTAAAAAAAAAAAAAACGTAAAGTACGTTGAAGATTTAGGGCCAATATGGCTTGTTGGTCTACTTGAAATTATACTTTATTGGTTCATTGATATTTTTATATTAAACAGGCTATGTAAGTAGGCTTTCAGGCCAGGCCTTGTGATTAGGAAGTAGACCAGGCTTAAGCCTACCAAAGCCTGGTCTGGCTTGGCTTATTTTCACTCCTAATTGGGGAAGTGCTCCCTCCTCCCATCATGGCCAAATCATCCCTACTCCTATGGAGTCACTTAATGATGATTATAGGACGGTGGATTTTACAAATTCAATAAATCAGTTTGATGGAGCTAGTTATCATGGGATTAACATTTTGAGAAACATGCAACAAGGTGATGCTTGCTTTAGTATTGTGCCAAACATGACCCAGGAAAGTGCTAATGCTACCTCCTCACACTCAAGCCAACTCAATTGCTTGCATGACATCTCTCAAAGCCAACCTTTACTTTGTCACACATCTAATGTGTGAATGTTCTTAGAATAATTCCAAATCCTCCTACAACATTTTCCTGCTAATTCTACTTCTTTTGTATGAAAAGTATTGAATGCATTTTATATTTATAAAACATTAAATATATATATATATATATATATATATATATATATATTTTTTTTTTTTTAATCCTATTTTGTTATAAAGTTGTAAGAATATTTGTAAGAGCATATATATAGTATTTACTCATGTTCTTGTACTTTGGTCCTCCAAGAAATGAAGTTTATGACTTAATTTGAAAACAACCGGCTTGAAAATATAATAACTAAAGGTGCGTTTCTTATCAATTTTAAGTAGTAATAACTTGCACTCATGTTGCTAGCAAGCTACTGATCTTCCAAAACCAAATATGAATCCCATGATCGATTCTTAGAAACACATATATTTGTTTAGTGTATAGCAACAACCACTATTGAACTATCGCCAAACAGTTTTGTTAATTATGTGCAAAGAAAGTGATATCAAATTCAAAGTTATGTTGGTTTCAGAAACTCTTCTTTCCCAGCAATAACTACCAACTGATAATAAACCTTTTAAGTTGCATTAATATTTAGATGGACACCCTTTTGGTAGCTACATTTGTGAACAAGGTTGGTTCAGGATAAAGAAAACATATAAGAAGTTTCACCTCCTTTACTCCCATGACCTCATCATGACATATTCAAAGTCAATAGAGAATATACAAATCAATAGGAGTTCCTTTTCAAATATTTATTTGTGGATGAGAATCTACTTATTCTAGATGCTACGTTTCGTCAAATTTACTTTGTTTAATAACTTTTTATGAACATTAAATTCTGTCAATCTAGTTGTTAAATAAAAAATTCTTAGGTAGTAGATTATGTATGCAAACTTCCATACAATTTACGAAACAGTTAATACTTTATTAATCAACTTCATTTAAATGAATACTACACTTTTCAGAATATAAGTAAATAGGGACTATAAGATAATCATTATGATATTATATAGAGTCATGCTAACCAGTGTCCTAAGAGTATTTGTTAGCATTTTTCTATTACATAATTGTATAAGCATTTTTCTATTAAATTCAGAGTTTATAAAAATAAAATAAAAATAAAAAAAGCTATTGAATCAACAAATCCCTTTCTTTTATTTCATTGATCACTGTGTATTCCCGGGTGCTGGAGTGTGGGGCTAATTATAAAGAATCAATTATACAGTTGCAATCCTTCCCGTTATCCTTTGTTATGTAGAATGTACATGGAAAAATAATCTTCCATTAGTGTATTAAAACTTGAAGAGAGCAAGACGACGTATATAACCTTATTTCCTTAGAGGCCTCAAAATTTGTCTTATCAAAAGTAAAAGTTTTAAAACGTCTCATTAGTTTTAGTTTTTCTCTGACACAAAACTATATATGTAATATATTATTTTTCAAGAGTTTTCAAATAAGTTCTACGTACACCATATCATATTAAAAGTTTTCCAAAATTTTGGAGAGAAAGGGAATTTAAAATTGTTATTTTGACAAGATATGTGCTATATAATTGTGCGGTCTATACTGACTAATGCGTCAAGGCATTGTGAGTGTGTCGTAGCAAAAACGGTAGAACAAAAACTTGTCATAGCATATTTGAGGTTGAGGAATAGTTAATGTGATATTCCTTCCAACTTCAAATATAAGCAAAAAAAAAAAAAACGTTTCATACTAATTAAGAAAGTTAGTTAACATTTAATTGTATTAATCTCAATTAAAAAATAAGTTATTTTCCTAAACTGTTTTTCATTGAAATTTGATATCAAGAATAATAAATAGTCATTGGAATTATTAAAATTCTTATTAAATGAAAGGTATTTAGAAGATGATTTCATTAAATAGACTAAAATTAATTGATATTTACTAATATTTAAATTCAAAAATTAAGTCAATTTTTTTTTGTTTATATTCGAAGTCGGAGGGAGTATGATTTAGATTTTTTGGTGTAGTTTCCATTGCATTTTGTGAATGGGAAGATCAAATAGCTACCAGCTAAAAAAAGATTCTAACGGTCAGATACTTTTATCGGTAAAAACGAAGCTAGATCCTTTACGTTCAAAACTGGGGGCGATTTGTTGTCGTTTACGTAGCTAGATCCGCGGAAACCCCCGAACGGGTCGAAGGGTTCACGAAGTCACCCTAACCTAATTGTCGTCGTCAGCGGGATTGGTGTCGTTTGAGGTCGAAGGGAATGGTTGGCTCGGAAACCACGGAAACGTCAACTCGAATCGAAGACTCTCTCTTGGGTTTCTTTCGAGAAGCCAAAATTCTAATTTTAACATTTAAATTCCCAAATCAAATTGTGAATCCAATTGCAATAGTCCTCGTTTGCATGCATTAATAGCATATGAGAATAGAGACTAAAAAAAAATAACTTTCGAAATTCAGGACTAAAAAAAAGCATGACCTCCCAAATCAAGAGACTAAAATAGAAATTAAGCCTTTTAAAAATAACAACCAGTTTTTAGTTTTTAAAATTTAATTTTAGTTTTTTTTCCTTCTAATTTTTAGTTTCAAAATAAACTCATTTTTAAAGTTTCCTATCAATCCTATTAAAATTAGTGTAAGGAGTGTGTTTGTGTGTTAGTGGAAATAATGATAGTGGTGTCGGTGGCAGCAGCAGGCCGCGGTGACGATACCAATAGTGTTGTAGCGGTGGTGGCAATGATGGTCGCGGTGGTGATGGTGGAGTGGTGGTGGTGCTGGCGGCGGCGGTGGTAAGGGATGGGTCATTATTAAATGTAAGGAGAATGTATTTTTTTAAAACTAAAAGTCAAAATCATAAATCCTTTTTTTTTTATTTTGAAAGTGAATGAGATAGTGTTTTGAAATTTAGTTAAAAACTATTTCAACTCTATTTTTGTCAAACGTGTTTTGTTTTGAAAATTGCATTTGAAAACCAATAACTCACAACCACCCCCAAACAAGCCGTTACATATTACTACCTTCATCCTTATTTATAAGACATAGTTTTGAAATATTCTTGTCTCTTTTTATAAGACTTCATTTCAACTATCTTGTGCATTAATTATTTTTTTGACTAAAATACCCTTATTTATTTTAATTCATAATTGAATGCTACTCTAAATTGTCTCTTGCTCTCTCCTATTAAGATTGGAAAAGATGAATTGGCTTCCAATAATGTTAAGGGCAAATTTGAAAAAATATTACAAGTACAGACAAATTTAATACTAATACTTAAATTAACCAATTTTCTTAATATGAGTAAATTAGTCAACGTCTTATAAATAAGGATAGATGTAGTAATAATTTTCAAAACATTATCAAATTCATACACAATAAATAATTACACATGATAAATGAAATACTCCCTCCGTCCCATTATAATTGTTGTCCTAGGTTGTTATTTTACACAGACCAATAAAAATTAATAAATGAATGAAAGAGAATAACAATTTTACAAAATTAACCTTATCATCATTAATTCAATTTTTGTTTTTGTTGCTCATCATTAATATTATAAGAGATATAAGTGGGAAAAAAAAGTAATTAATGTTACATTAAAAAAAACTAAAATGACAATTATTTTATGACTTATTTTTTCTTCTTACACGCCGATTATTATAGGACAAAGGAAATAATAATTATATATCAATACATTTAGTTATTTATTTTATTTTTCACATATTGATATTTTTAAAAATTAAAATTCATAAATAAAATAGATAAATACATAATTACCAATAATTAATGTACAAATTCAAACACTCAATAATGACACTATTAAAACCCACCATTGCTCCCTTAATTTTTAATAATAAAAAAATGAAAATAAATTCTTTCATAAAGCGTGTATTAAAAACCCACTACTCTCTAATAAATATCATGCTAATTAATACAATTTGTTAAATAAATAATAGTAAAAATAATAAAGCAATTAATGACTATTGTTAAAACAAACAAAAAAATAGTAGTAATAATGTATCTATAAAAAGTACAAGTTGTTTTGTAGGGGAAGAGAACAAATTACTAGAAGCAAAGTTCTTCACAAGAAGTCAAATTAAGAGAGCATTTTTGCCACCCCAATTCAACTCTTCAAACAATGAAGAACATCTCCGCCAAGGCATGGAGTTTCGGAAGCCACCTTTCGATGAGAAGGGTCATGCAAGTCACCATGTTCCTTGCTGGGTTTGCTGTGTTGTGGATTTTTCTCTTTGAATCCCATAACTTCTCATATTACTTCAGTACTGCTGAGTCAACAAAGGTGAGTCTCTCTCTCTAGGTTTGTGTGAGTGTGTGCCAAGTTGCGTTCTGCATTTGGAATTATTGGTGGTGCAAATAGACGAGAATGGAAGGAGTGAATTTTGTGGTTTTGGCCTTTGATGCTTATTTTTCTTGCAAACCAATCAAAAAGTTGATTTTTTTATTTTTTTTTTTTAAATTTTGGGTTTTGATGCCTTTTTTATGCTCTTGCTGTTCAAGCTTTGCTTTCTGATTGGGTTCATCAAACTTTTTCTTTTGTGAGTCAATTTGTATTATTCTCCATGCAAAACTTAAACTAAACAACCATGCTTTTTGAATGCTTATGTAGTTGTTATGCTATTTTTTTCCTACGTTTTCTTTTAGGTAATTTTGTTTGAGACATAGATAGACGAACACTAAATGATTCTCTTTTAACGATATTCAAAAATTTATTCTTCACGTTGTATGTAGACCAGTCTCTTTTGTTAGATTTAATTTCATGATGATTAATCTAATTCTATTTGTTTTCTAAGTGGAACTCATTATTTCATTCTGTTTATTTCTTTTCCTAATATTGATATTTTTTAGACATGTTATTAGTGTAAAGTATCCATATATAGGCTACTTGCCATCTTTAGTATCTCTTTTCTTAGATGGCATCTTTAGTCATGTTATTACTAAAGATGGCATCTTTAGTCATGTTATATACAAAAGTGTGATTTAGAAAAGTTTTCTAAATCACGCTTTTTCCATCTACAATTTAGTGACTTGAATTCGAGATCTTACTTATAGGATATGAGTCCAGTCCTACTTGGTAACAAAATTTTTATGTAACAAATACTTTAAATAAAAACTTGCCATTTCTAGATGCTTAAAATCATCCCCAACAATTGATGTTAACATTTTGGCTTACAATTTTTACTCTCAACTTTTTACTTTTTGATGAATTTTACCCCCAACAAATTAATTTGACGCATTTTATCCCAAACTTTTTAAAAAATTTGCAAATTTTACCTTCGACTGTTTTACTGATGTGACATATTAAAATAATTGTACTTTTTACCCTCAACTTTTTACTTTTGAGTGAATTTTACGCTTAATTTTTTTTTCACTTTTTGACGAATTTTACCCCAAACTTTTTACTTTTTGCTGAATTTTACTCTCAATTTTTACGCTTATGTTAGCATGTCAGGTTAGCACAACAGTAAAAGGTAAAATTTACAAGCTTTTTAAAGAATTGGGGATAAAATGTGTCAAATTAATTTGTTGGAGATACAATTTGTCAAAAAATAAAAAGTTAGGGATAAAAAAAAAATGAAATTAAGCCTAACATTTTTCATAATTTAAATTTTTTAATTTCAGTAAAAAAATTGTTTTTTCTTTTAATTTGATTCTTTCATAAAGATTAAATTATATAATAGTTTATTTCTTTTATATATCGTATTCTAGTCAGTATTTGAATTTTGCACTTAAATACTGAAAATAGATTGTTGAATTTTGTTTCTTTCTCTTCTGTAACCAAAAAGAAAAATAGAAGTTTTACTTGGTTCTTTTTATAAGAACCAATATAAAATGTCTCATACATTAATTTTTATTTTACTATAATAATCTTAATTATGAACTATTTCTCTAAATTTAATAAATAGTAAGTAGAATACATTAAGAGAGAGATTAAAAAGTTATGTACTGACAGTGTAAAATAATTTTACAATGTCATCCAATCATAACCTATCATGTATGGTAAGTGTATTGACTTTTACAAAATTATCTTAAAAGTCATATCAACAGTGATTTGTAATTGATTGACAGTGTAAAATTGTTTTACACTGTCAGTGCATCATTATTAAATTCATACATTAATGTATTTAATTCTTTGGGAGTCTAATTCTTTTCCTTGTATGCGGAGTATTTTTTGGGAAGCGTTCACATGTATAGTCAATAAAAATTAAAGTAATGAGTATATTAATGATGAAAGAGATTAAATGAATTAAAGTCAATAAAAATATTTGAAAAATGAACAAGAGTACATCTTAAATGTTAGGGATAATTTTGGAAGGAAATATAAATTTAAGACCAATTTAATGCTACTTACTAAATTAACTAACTTCTTTAATCTATGTGAATTAATTAGTTAGGTCTTATAAAAAGGACCTAACAAAGTACTAACTAAAAATTAAAATAAAAACTCCAACACACCTTGATATGAATGAACTCAAAGGATAAATTAAGGGGCCTTTGGTGTACAAAATATTTTTTCATCCCTCGAAATCATATTTTTGGGAATTATATTTCCTAGGAATCATGTTTTCTTGAAAGAAAAATGATAGCAACACTCTATGATTGGTTGACATTTATTGAAAATACAAAATTTTGTGGGTTCCACTTGTTATTAATGAGTCTCTCTCCTAATTTTGTAGTTTCAAATAAATTCTAACCAACAAAAAAATGTGTGTTAGAAATGGTTTTGCTAGCACTACTCGTCCTAGGAATGCCATAAACATGTTTGGTATGACTAAAATATTTCCAGTAATGAAAGACATAATTATAAATAATAAAAAAATCTCCCTTCACGAGAATCTTGGATTCTCAACCCCCTACTGAGAATGATTTTTAAAACTATCATACCAAACATAAGAATTTTATATTCTCAACCTATGATTCTAGGAAACATAAAAACAATTTCCCAACCAAACACCCCTAAATGTAATGAAATGGTTTTGTCTTCTAGACCAAAAATCATTAAATGGAATATATTAAAAAAAAATCTTTTGAGAGAATAGAAGATATTTTCATTGTGCGAAAGAGATTGCAAGACCTTTTCTATAAATATAAAGAGATAATAATAACACCCTGTCTTGAAAATAGGAGAATACAAACACTAAGCAAACCTCACAAGAACAACTGCATTTCCTCTCTAAATTTTTTTCTAAGAAAAAAAAGAAGCTATACAAGAGAAAAAAATGAGGAAATTGGAATAAATCTTAAAACTTCACTTAAGGTTCCTTATATAAGCTTTCAAGGGTACTCAAGAAAGAAGCACATCCAATGTGGTACTTTTAACAATTTTCCCACTTGAAGATTTGACTGAGTTAATCATATCTTTATACCACTATTTCTTCCCTAACACCTCGTATTTTTATGTTTCTAGGGTCAACATCATATAAATTTGTCAGTGTTGACCAACTTTATCATAACAAATGCTAGGTTGCCTTTTGTGTGAATCTCCTATATATCCACACATTCTTCCTCTACTACTTCTCGATCAAAGTGATATAGTATACCTATGTGTTTCATTCAAGAATGAAAGGTTAGATTCCTTGCAATGTGCAAGACATTATGATTGTCACAATACATGGTAGTCTTTTTCTGTTTGTGCCTAAGTTCTTTGATTAACCTTTGAATTCAAATAACTTCCTTGCATGCTTGATTAGTTGCCATGTATTCAGCTTTTGTAGTAGATAGAACTACAATAGCCTATAATTTGGACAATCAGCTTACCACCCTTACTACAAATGTAAACACATACCAGTAGTAGATTTTCTTTTATCAATATCACTTTGCAAAATTTGAATACACATAACCCCCTAACAATAAATTTTGATCCTTCAAACATAATGCAATAATTTGGTTCCTTTAATGTATTTAAGAATCCTCTTAACAACATTCCAATGCTTTCTACCAAGATCTGCCATGAATATACTAATTACTCTCACTACTTATGCAATGTCTGGTCTTGTACAAATGGCATACATAAGGCTTCCCACTGCTAATGCATACAGTAGTCAAGACATTTCCATACTCTTTGTTTATTGCTAGGATTCATACTTGAGGATAATTTATAATTGACAAGAAGTAAGGTAGAAATTAGCTAATTAAGGATGAAATTGATTATAGTAGACAAAACCTAAATTGCATTTTTAGGTAAAAAGGCTAGCATGATACATGGTAGTTATAAGCCATTATTTGATTGTTGATACATAAGTAGGAAAGGAATAATGGGATGCAATTTCCTTTTTGAGATATTATTCCTTTGTGGATGTCATCATCAATAATGGTAGTGTGATAATTTCATATTGTAAGCTACCATTTTGTAGTTGTATACTTGCATATTTGTGAGAACTTGGAGGTCACTGTAAATGTAGAATTTGTATACAATTTTCACCCAAAATAGCTATATGTGCCACTAGTCTTGTTGGTTATATATATATATAAATGGAGGGGACCATTTTGTTACATTGATATTTAGAAGTTTTTTTTATATCCCTATTAGCACACATATACTATTCACTTCCTATGTGATGTCTTGTGTGTACTTTTTTGCCTCTTTTTTTTTGGATTTTTCCTAACCATTGTGGATTATTATTTGTTACATAAATCTCAGATAATTTGATTTCTTGCACACTTGATGCTTCTGCACTCAATGAAGGGATTGGATTGTTTTATCTTTTTGACAAGCATATTGCAAACTAGTTATTAAGCTTAACTTTTCACTTGTGTCTTATTATCACTTTTCACTTGGCTTTATGCATCAGGCTGATTATCATCCAAAGCTAGAAAGTGTTCTTAGAAATGCATCTATGAAGGATAAGACAGTGATAATCACAACTTTAAATGATGCATGGGCAGAGCCAGGTTCCATATTTGACCTTTTTCTTGAGAGTTTTCGCCTAGGGAATCAGACACAAAGGCTTTTAAATCACTTGGTAGTAATAACTTGGGACCAAAAGGCACATGCTCGTTGCCTTGCTTTGCACAAGCATTGTTACCAACTTGAAACTAAAGGTGACAATTTCACCGGTGAAGTATTTTTCATGACCCCAATCTACCTACGCATGATGTGGAGAAGAATTGAATTCCTTGGTTCTGTCCTTGAGATGGGATACAACTTTGTGTTCACGGTATATACATATATTTGTTTTGCAAAAAAAACTTCTTAAGATCTTTACAATGCACACACTCAACCACACAAAACAAGAAGGAGGTCATGTTTGGATAACTTTTTACGTAAGCATTAATAGGAGGAGAAAAATAAGAAGGACAAATGAAATAAGTTTCTCCCATAAACTAAAATTAGCTTATGCATAACTTAAAATCGTCTTTTTGAAGAAGTTAAATGATTTTACCTTATTTCATTTTTCTTCCTATTTTCTTCTCTTAAGTACTTATGGATCGAGAAGTTTATACAAATAGGGTTTTGGAATAAAAGTTGAATACACAAATTAAAATGTTTGTTTTTTTGTTTTCTTTTACAGGATACTGATATAATGTGGCTTAGAGATCCCTTTAAACAACTTTACAAAGATGTAGATTTTCAAATAGCTTGTGATTTTTTCAATGGCAATTCCTCTGACTTAAACAACTATCCAAATGGAGGGTTTAAATATGTGAAATCAAATAGCCGAACTATTTGGTTTAACAAGTTCTGGTTCAACTCTAGCAATGACTACCCAGGGTTGGGTGAGCAAGCAGTGTTCAACAAGATCAAAAGGCACCCCTTGATTTCCAACATGAAGCTCAAGATTAGGTTCCTTAGCACTAAATATCTTGGAGGGTTTTGTGAGGCTAGCAAGGACTTCAACGAAGTCTCAACAATGCATGCCAATTGTTGTGTTGGTATAGATAACAAAGTCAATGATCTTAAAATTTTGCTTGAGGATTGGAAGAAGTATATGGTATTGTCTGAAAATGAGAAAAATCAGTCACATCCTTCTTGGAGCGTACCACAAAGTTGCAGGTAATGTAAATGACTTTTGTTAATTATTGTTTTATTTATTCAATAAATACAATGATTATATAGAGTAAAATATTTTAATATTTTAAAATATATTATAATTATGTAATATTTTCTTCTATATGACTATTATATATATAGATCATGAATTTGAATTTGACCTATTACTTTGTTAGTGGTAATTCTCGTGCAAAAATATAATGGGATGAGTTATTATGTATATATTCTAGAGAAAATGGTCTATGAAATTGTTATGTAAGGTAAATTTATTGAATTTTACAATAATTTTTTTAAAAGTCATATTTACTACAATTTTTTATTGATCAACAATGTAAAGTTTTTTATACTTATTATGTAAATTTTTTTTATATGAACAATGCATATAAATTAAACTTTAGATGGGCTTTGTTTTCGAGAATGCGATTCCACTCAAATGTTGTAGTCAAAGACAATTAAGACTAATAAGAATCATAACAAAAATAGACTAAGGGAGTTGTTCAAATAAAAATTGACTAAGAGTAAATTACACTAGCACCCCTTGAGATTTTGCACAAACTCTTCCTACTTTTTTTGTTGAAGCAGAACCCTTTATGAGATGAATGTTTTAATGATAATAAACTTCTAAGAAGCAAATTTTAAGTTTTTTAGACTTTTGCTACTAATGGTTGGCCTTGAAGTGCTTTCAAAGAAATAGAACTTATCAAGAAGCATGAAGAAAAGGTGTGAAGCATTAGCCTAAGACTTTGGTTTCCCAAATCTGAAGCTTATCCAACTTCAAGAGCAAGAAACCAGAAGCAGAAGGGCAATCATGAGTTCTATGTCAAAGTGCAGCTATCAGAAGCTGTATATAACTAGAAGCATGATTCTAGAGGCAGTTTAAGTCAAGGGGTAGACATCAGAAGCTACCTATAAATTAAGGATCATCAGAAGATGTAATGATGAAGACAATAAGTGAAGAAGACGTGTCTACATAGTCGAGAAGCACACACCAGGAGCTATAAAGATCTATGTCATGCAAAAATGTACTAATGCACTACCTTGATGAAACTCTCTTGATCCAATGGATCTATTTGAAAGAAAAGAGAGAGCTAAGTCCTACTTTAGCAAGACAATCATGAAGAAGAAAAGTAGTCTTTCAATCTGTAACGATCAAAAAGGAACAACACCATTATGCAAAAGACTTACTTTTCTGAAGAAGTAGCAAGCCTCGTGACTAAGCTGGAAAAAAAAGAAGTCGTAAGTTCTGAGTAGATAATAAACACCAACGAATATAATTTCAAAATTCAGGCTATGTGCAAGTTGTTCTAGCTAAGGAAGGAGGAGGAACCAACTGTGTGATGGAGACAACTCACAATGGATCTCCTTGGCCTCCAAGTCTCTCAAGACAAGGAGTAACGGATCTCCTTGGCCTCCAAGACAAGGTGCAACGATCATCTTCAAGAAATTCTATATAAGGGCATTGAAGTGCAGCTGGAGTTCTTTGCTAGGAAGGAAAACTGTATAGAGAGGACATAGGTCAGAAGCCTTTTTAGCTTCTGATACTAGACTTCCTTAGCCCAGACTCTCTTGATTTATAAAGCCAAATCTATCTAGCCATAGAGAGTCTGTACATCTTCTTAAGGAGAACTTACAAATGAGTTTCTCCCTATGAGATGTATTAGGTACATGTCCAAATAGAACTCGTTTAGGATAGGGAACCTTAGAAGGGTAATCAAGGGATTACTACTTCTGAAGGTTGAGAGTGACCACAACGTGTTGCTGTGTTGCTTAAGTAGCAGAGGCTAAGAGAATACTGAGGTGTAGGAGCCCGTGGAAGCTTCAGTAAAGAAAGAATATCGTTGTTGGTTCTTGTGTTAGTGGAAATCCTATAGGTATAGGGACTGGACTTAGCCCGTGTTGGGTGAACCAGTATAATTCCTATGTGTGCTTTATCCTTTTTACCGCTTTTGATTTGTGCATTTCTAAATCATTACCTTGAGCGACACTGTTTTTAAATGATTATATCTTTGATATAAATTCTTTTAAGCCTGCTCAAATTGTTTTACATGTCCAGAAGCAAACTCCTACTCATCACTTTGTATTGACAAAAATAGATTCTACCTACCCTAAATCTGACATTTTTATGAGTACGTAGCTTCTGAAGCAGTATAAGAAAGTATTTTTGTATGATTATTATTGAATAATCATTTTATACAAAGTACTGTCAAAGGATAATGGTTTGCTCTCAACAAAGCTTCTAGAAGTTGGTACTCTGATATATCTTTAAAACTGCAGAAGCTGAGTGTTCTTTTGTAGAAAAAAAGCCATAGTCGGTTAAGTGTCACTATTCAACCCCCTTCTAGTGACCTTCTGATCCACTTCATTTTTAAAGTTTACAACAACCTCCCTTATAAGGGAGACACGGTGCAATGTTTTTCAAACAATTTAGGGGTTAGTGTAATATATAAGAGGTGTTAGTGTAATATTTTTCAAACAATTAAGTGGAGTTGGTGTACGGGTAGAAAAATAGGGAAATTTTGTGCAATCTCACGAAATCTCAAAGGGTATCAATGTAATTTATTCTAGAAATAATAACACCACGCGTTAATCAATTGGCGTAGGGTTGTTCCGATTTAACCAGCGGTGCCTCTAGTAGAGTATATCTGTTGTCTATACCAAAAAAAATAAAAAAAATAACATGTCAATTCATTTGGTGGAAAGTTTTTATAAAAATCTAATATATATAATATTTTTCTGCCACAAATATCATTTAATGGAGGCTTCAATTTATGTTGCTATCATTAATGAACATCATCTTCTATCTCTGTTTGTATAATGTTCACATTATTGACATCGTGCAGGTCGTCCTTTGAACGTAACAAACAAATGAAGAAGAATAAAGAGGTACTTAGAAATTGTCTCTGCAATTATATGATTCTTTTGAAAAGCATTGAACATAAGCGGTTTTTTATTATTAGAAAATGTTTTGTGTTTAACTTTTTAAATTTTACTAATAATTATTAAAACATTACTTTATTACTTGTTTTATAAAATTGTATACAGAAAATGGTATAAACAATAATTGCTTGTACAACTATTTACTAAAGAAATAAAAGAGTTTAATTTACATGCAGAAGCTAACTGAAATGACATGCTGAACATAGTCTTATTCTCAAATCAATCAATGAATTTATACGACCTCCAAATCTTGCATTGAAATTTATATGTGATCTAATTAAAATTAATTTACAAAATAAAAATAGGCTAAATTATTTATATGATCCCTTATCTTTATTTTAGCTTGTAATTTGATCATTTATTTTTTAAAATTTGTAAAATGGTCCCTTATCTTTATTTTAAGTTGTAATTTGGTCTTTTATTTTTTAAAAATTACAAAATAATTCCTTAAGTAATTTTTTTATAGCATGTTTATCAAAAAAAATAAAAAAATACATTACTTATGGGTATGGGGTAAACGATTATATCACTAAACGATTTGATTTCATGGAGAATAGGTTAGGTTGGGTGTTAAATAGACATCACTCAGGGCAGGGGCTAGGAGAAAGGACTAACAGAGCAGAACAAGAAACACACTTTTTCGCTTAGGCTTTGATCTCCTTTTCACTTTCTCCTCTCTGTTTCTTCTTCCTTCTGCAGGTAATTTAAAAATTGTTATTATTATTATTGAATTCTTGTGTTGTTTTTGTATGTATGTGGTTGTTTTTAAGAAAATGAGTCCTGCAAGAATAACCTTGAAACTGATCCATCGCCTTTTAGCTTAAGGGTGGATGAGATTGAGCAATTGAGGGCCTTCATTGCTCAGGTGGATGCTAAGATTAGAGCTTGTGATCATATGTTGAAAAACAAGCATCAAAGTGAAGCCAACTTCATGCAAAACATGGCTTGGGGGAAGTGATCTCTCCTCCCATCCAAGCCAAATCATCCATACTCCTATGGAGTCACTTAATGATGATAATAGGAGGGTGAATTTTACAAATTCAATAAATCAGTTTGATGGAGCTCGTAATCATGGAATTAACATGTTGAGAAACGTGCAACAAGGTGATGCTTGCTTTAGTTTTGTGCCAAATATGACTCAGGACAGTGCTAATACTACCTCTTTTCATTCAAGCCAACTAAATTGCATGCAAAACATCTCTCAAAGCCAACCTGTACTTGAAGCTTTAAAGCCTCTTAGTGATAAGAATGAGATGGTAGATTTTACTAATCAAGTTGATGTGCCACTAGACTCAACTAATCAGCTTGGTGGCCCTTTTGATTGGTCTAATCAACTAGGTGGTGATCTTGTGGGTTGGACCAGTCAACTTGATGAATCTATCTTGCAAAGCATTCCTGTTCAATCTCAGAGTGAGAAACAAGGAGGAGGAAATTTGCATGTCTTGCCACCACCATTGGATGGGTTTCAAACAGATTGCTATAATATGAATTTCTGAATGGCTAACTTTGAGTAAACTTTGATTTTGATGCTCTTAAATAAAATTTAGTTTAATGTGCAAGTTTTAGGCATTTATGTGCTTGAAGATGTTTTTGGTAGGAAATGTCTCATGTTGGTAGAAAGTGTAGGTTTTGGTTTCATTTTTGTAGTTTCAGGGTATTATCTGTTCTGTCTATAATATTTCTTTTCAATTTTTTGATCAGTATTTCTTTTCATTGTTCAAAGTTCGACTTTACATTTTTCCATGATCATTAAGGTTTGAAGAAAAATACTTTACAAATTGGTGCAAGTGCAACAAGAATGGCATGGCACCATCCCACGCCTTAGGTAGTTTCACCCATGGACTGTCCAAATATCTTTCCATGCTCTTAAATTTCATTCCTTCTTAGTTCTTAACTCGCTTCAAATACTTTTATAGTTTATAATAGTTTTAAATAATACTCGTTTTAACTGAAAATTCAGAAAATTATGGTAATAGAATGTGATGAAATAATATATAAAACATTATGATAATCAATTAAAAGAAATCCTTACAAAAATTATATTATTAAAATATTTTTCCTTCCTCTTACTCCAATAAATATTTTAAAAGAAAGCATTATAATTTCTCATGTTAAATCCTTATTTACGACAAACACATTATATTGTTCCATAAAATATTAAACCACTTTCTATATATAGATGGTTCCTTCATAATGATAAAGGCAAAGTCCACACGATAAAATAATGTAGACTTGAAAGTAGAGTTAGGAGTGATTTTAAGCAAACTAAAAATTTTACATGCATGTGATTCTTAAAAAGATGATATTACACAATATAATGATCAGAGACATGGTAATAGTTAGGCCAATATTGGTTCTCCTCTTTTGGAATGAAGTTACTTGTGAGCTCCTCCACATAGGGAACAAGGCTAGATGCACCTACTACCCTGTTTGGCAATTGCATCTCATTCTGTTGCACAGCCACTCTATTGAATTTCTTCAAATTAAGTCTATATTTCTGCCATTCACAAATAATGGAAATAATATTAATTAGTAATTACCATGCATATATAAGAGAACAACAACATTAATTACCGTTTAGATTAGAACCACAAAACTCAAGTGCCTCTGTTTGGATTGAAAACAAGCTAATTGGCACCTATATTTCATATAAGCTTAAAGCTTCTAAATACCAGCTACGTTCAAATTTATACTGAGTTATTCTAAATTTCAAATGCATATAGAAACCAACCTGCAAATGACTAGCAACATGCTCTTTTGTCAAACCAGGAACATTCATCACTTCAAGAATCCTCTTTGGCTGTGCCCCTGAAAAATAATCAAGGGAGAAAATTAATTATAAGTGTCATACAATTATGCCTTATACATATATTGCAAGACCAACAAAGAAATATGAAAAGAGAAAAATAAATGGTGAAGAATGAATTCATACTGTCAAGCCCAACTTGCATCACAGCCTTGACAAATTGTTGATGCAGTTCTCCATGCCATACCAAACGGGGCTTCTTTGCTGGGGGTGCATAAGCATAAGAATCATCAGATTCTTTGGAATTTGATCTGTTCTTTTCTGTTGTATCAAGAACAGAAGAAACAAACTCAGAATCATCTTTCTTTTGTAGCTTCTTTTCATTCCAGGCTTTCATGGCAACATGCTTCCACATAACCTTGAATTGGTTCTCATGCAGAGGCTTGATCCAATAATCACATGCCCCATGTGTAATAGCCTTCAGCACAGCCCTCGTAGCATCATCATGAGACATCACTGCATATATATTGCACTAAAAAAGTCCAAAACTTGCATAAAAAATTAATTTATAGGACAAGTTTAACTAGTTACATACTGATAACAGGAACATTAATTTCCTTGGTGACATGCTGAAGGAATTCATAGCCATCCATATTTGGCATGTGAACTTCAATGAGTATCACATCAATGCAATCTTTTTTCTCCCGCACATAATTCAAAGCAAGTGGGGCATCAGAGAATGTGGTAACTGCAACATAAAACAATAATCAACAACAAAGATCAAATCTTTCTATAAGAAATAGTAACAATTAAATATGGTATAAGTAACTAACCGCGATAATGGCAATGAAAACACATTTTCTTAATGATTTCAAGAATAGTGGGGTCATCATCAACCGCAAGGACCCTAAGACCTGCTGGGAATTGAAAGGAAACGTTCTCTTCAGTGGGGAATGTAGCCATTGCTTACAGCTAGTGTGACCTTTGAACCAAGAAAGCAAAAGTGAAACAATTTGGACTTGTATTTTTGTATGTACTAATTGGTGTAGTTAGGATTATTGGATTAGTATTTATAACAATGTCATAATAATACACCTGTGTCTAAATTAATTAAAGATTTAGGTGGAGAGAAAGAGAGAAATAGGACAGAGAAAAACAAATAGAAGAAAAAGTTGAACATCGGAAATTAAGATAAGATATTATTTTTTTGAAAGAAAAGATAAGATATTATTATTACCTCAATCTAATTAAATCTTTTAAAACTAATTAATATTACAGGGTAACAAATACTACCAGATTGAATTTTATTACAATTTCGATTATAAGATAAATTTGCTCAATCATAGATTTTTTGTGGTTATTGAACAACGGAAAATTTTAACTCCAGCAGATTAGAAACAACGGTAAAAACTATAATATAGATTCTGTTTCCTGAATTATCAATCTAATAGATAGAGAAAAAATTAATAATAATTACCTATTATATCAATGATAACCAAATCTTTCATTGAAATTAATATTTGATCAAATTAAAATTAATTTATAAAAATAATTACAGAAACCAAATCTTATAAGTTATAATTAATCAATTATATCACCAAACGATTTGATTTCATGAGAATAGGTTAGGTTGGGTGTTAAATATAAATAACTGGGGGCAGGGCTAGGAGAAAGAACGTAACAGAGCAGAGCCAACGTTAACATAGTTAAGAAACACTCTTTTTTGCTTAGGCTTTGATCTCCTTTTCACTTTCTCCATTCTGGTTCTTCTTCCTTCTGCCAGGTAATTTAAAAATTATTATTATTGTTATTGAATTCTTGTGTTGTTTATTACTTTGTTTAATTTAATATTATATACCAATGTTCTATCTTGTTGACAATTTTTTTATGTATGTGGTTGTTTTGTAGAAAATGGGTCGTGCAAGAGTAACCTTGAAGCACATCTCAAATGAGAGATCTCGCAAATCAACTTTCAAGCAGAGAAGGGAAGGACTAATTAGGAAAATGGAACAATTTTCCACCAAATGTGGAGTTGAAGCCTGCCTGATTGTGTATGATAATGGCAATGGAGATGTTGGACCAGTGACTTGGCCGGAAGACCCCACATTGGTACACTCCATCATTCAAAAGTATGAGTCTCTGAAGAATGAGAGGCCTCCCAAGATCTTTGGTATTCAAGACTTTTTTGAGAATAGAAAGGACATGCTTGAAGCTGAGATTTCCAAAGTGCATAAACAGATCACCAGCATCAAGTATCCAACTTGGGATCCAAGTTTCACAAACTTGGAAGAGGACCAATTGAGGGCCTTCATTGCTCAGGTGGATGCTAAGATTAGGGCTTGTGATCATATGCTGAATAACAAGCATCAAATTGAAGCCTACTTCATGCAAAACATGGCTTGGGGAAGTGCTTCTGCTTCCTCCTCCCATCATGGCCAAATCATGCCTACTCCTATGGAGCCACTTAATGTTGGTAGTGGGAGAGTGGATTTTACAAATTCAATAAATCAGTTTGATGGAGCTAGTAATTATGGAATTAACATGTTGGGAAACATGCAACAAGGTGATGATTGCTTTGGTTACATTCCAACAATGGCTCAAGAAAGTGCTAATGCTAATGCTACCTCCTCATATTCAAGCCAACTCAATTGCTTGCAAAACATCTCTCAAAGCCAACCCATACTTGAAGATTTTAAGCCAACTCCAATGGAGCCACTTAATGTTGGTAATGGGAGAGTGGATTTTGCAAATTCAATAAATCAGTTTGATGGAGCTAGTAATCATGGAATTAACATGTTGAGAAGCATGCAACAAGGTGATGAATACTTTGGTTACATTCCAACAATGGCTCAAGAAAGTGCTAATGCTAATGCTACCTCCTCATGTCCAAGCCGACTCAATTGCTTGCAAAACATCTCTCAGAGCCAACCCATACTTGAAGATTTTAAGCCACTTAATGTTGAGAATGAGATGGTAGATTTTGGTAATCAAGTTGTTGTGCCACTAGATTCAACTAATCAACTTGGTGAGTTTATGGACTGGGCTAATAATCAATTTAGTGACTTTGAGGACTGGATTAGTAAACCTATTGATTGGTCTAATGAACTAGGAGGTGATCTTGTGGATTGGGGCAGTCAGCCAAATGAATCTATCTTGGAAAATATTCCTGTTCAATCTCAGAATGAGCAGCAAGGAGGAGGAGCTTTGCATGTCTTGCCACCACCATCGGATGGATTTCAAACAGATAATGTGAATTTCTGAAAGGCTAATTAACTTTTGAGTATACTTTGATTTTGATGCTCTTATTATTTTTAGTTTAGTATGTAAGCTTTAGGCATTTATATGCTTGAAAGTGCTATAATTTTGGTTGGAAATGTAGGTTTTATGTTGGCAGAAAGTGCAGGTTTTGGTTTTATATGTAGTTTCAGAGTATTATCTATGATTTAAAGTATTTCTTCTAATTCATTGTTCAAAGTTGGACTTTACGTCTTTCCCAGATGATTATTAAAATTTTCAAAACAAAAAAAAAAAATCTTAAGGTGACCTATTTAATTGTGTGTAAGTGTAAATTTTATTTAGAAGTTATAAAGCAGCAAATTTATATTGCAGCTATGAAGAATTGCTGAAAGTTTTGTGGCAAGGTCAATTACTGTAGTTGAAAGTTGATGGTTTTTTCATGACCTAATTCAAGATGTGTGTTTTTTTATTGGTCCAAGGTCAGAGATCATGGGTGCCCCCAATCCATTGGGTCAGAGACTAATGCAAGATGTGTGTTTAATAAAAAAACAAAATATGATTATACAAATTACTAGCGAATAATTTAATATTGATGTCATCAAATTACGAACAGGATAAAATAAACAAAGTGAATATGATTGTTTCTTAATTTAGACCAAATTTAATCTTTACAAGAAATTTGGATATAATTAATGAATCAGATTATTTTTGCATATTAGCGTAATTTAATATTGATTTCATCAAATTACAAAGATTATTTCCAAATTTACCCAAATTATCAATTTCAAAAAATTTATTTTCAATATCAAAATAAATTAAATAATTATTGCTTTTATTTTACGTGAATAAAATATCTTTGTTAAATAGAATACCTAGATGTATTTTTTTTTTTTGTAACCGCTGTAATTAGAGCTTAGTCACGTTTAAAGTTTTTCGCTCCTCTCTCTCCTTCAAGGATGTATTCTGTGGAGATCAATATCATCTATTTCCCCACAAACTTAGCATGTGTTGCTAATTAAACTACACCCATCGAGTAGAATATCTTGTTTAAGTATTGTGCATGCTACAAGAAATTTTGATATGATTAATGAATCAATTAAAGAAATTTATCCTAAATTAAATTTATGTTTTTTCATATCTTGATTTATTTCGCAACAGCTCTAATTTCCCAAAATTATCATTACCTAAATAGTAGACAAAAGCATATATTTTGGTAATTATAATTTTAATTTCTGAACTTTTATTATTTTTATTTAAAGATTAAATATTTGATTAAAACAAAATTAATAGCGTAGTATTAAAAGAAATTTTATTGCAGTAAATAATGTAATAATAATGGAGGCAATAAATGAAGAATTTTTTAAAAATTATTGATAGTAAAATTTAAAAAAAAAATTATAAGTTTAAACGTTATTTTATTTTGCCAAACACTTTTGCTTTTATTTTAATTAAGTTTATAAATTAAGTAAATTATAAATCAGCTGAAATGACCTGTAAAACACATTCTAAGATAGAAGGAATTAGAATTTCAAGTTTAATGGTGATTGTTATAATCTAATGCAGCCAAAACGGGTTGTAATCATGGCTGCTGCAACAAGATGTTGTAATGTGTGTTTGGAGTTTGGACAGTCGTCTCAAATGTGTAAAATTATTTCTTAATATTTGTAAAAACTATAGCAAGTTAGGCTTTAGCTTCCTGCACCCCATTATTTTTCTTCCTGCACACCCAAACTTTTTAATATCCCCGGACTACCCTTTCTTTATTGTAACTTCTTTCTCGTGACTTCGTTTATTTAATTTCTTTTCAGCACTTATATTTACAGATTGACTAATCCGTAAGTTAATGGTATCGTCATAAATTTTTTTAGGCTTTTGGATTTGTTGTTCCGAAAACATCATGGCATTATCCCAGATTGAGTAATCCGGAATCCATGTTGTTTTCCAGATTGCTCAATCCAAAATAATGCTATGCTGTTTCCAGAACAGCAAATCCGGAAGCTGTCTAACATTAATTCGGATTGAGTAATCCGGAACCCATGGCTTCCTGATTACTCAATCCAGAATAATGTTAGACAGCTTCCAGATTTGTTGTTCTAGAAACATGGTAAGCCAACAACTTTCTGGAAAACTGGTTTGGATTTAGGCACGGCTACCTTCATCCAAAGTCTCCATAGACCATACTTCAACCAACAACAGCAACACAAATCCTAGGGGAAAACACGAAACAAACAGGAAAACCATTTTTAGCCAAAGATGGGCCCCACCAGGGCGACATGGTGGTGCTAGGGTTAAGGACATATTTGTCCATTCAATTTCTTTAATGTTTTCTATGGAGGTGCAGGAAGCAAAAAAATGAGTGCAAGAAGCAAGCAATGGCCAACAAGTTATTTTTGGAAAGGCCTGCCTCTCATCAGATGCAGGACCAAACACGGTATTGGTTGCATGTAACACGTTTTTTTTAATATATTCTTTATTATTGGCTTAAATTTATTAGAAAACACATTTTTGTATTCTACTTCTTATTTAATGAATTTTTCTCTTAATTTTGTAATTTTCAATAAAATGTAACCAATAATAAAATATGTATTAGAAAAACTGCGTTAAAAAGTATGTTGTTAACTCTTTTAACAGTTAATTATCAAGATGACCTCGTAAGTGATTATTCTAATGTTAGAACTTTGATCCTTCTTTTCTGGAGTTGGCTTGATTAGCCCCACGTCTAACCATTGTTGGTAAAAAAATATTGGTTAATTAAACTTTTTAATATAAGTTTTTTTAATATGATATAATAAAATAATCCAAACTCACACATGTGAATTGATTGGTACTTGGTTAGTCACAAACGAAGGGGATACAGAATACCAAAAAGGAACAAGCCATACCATGCAGTCACATCTGCACCATGCCAAACAAATAAGTTTCCTAGCTAAACCTTAATCAACAACCTCTTCCCCCAAAGGAGCCATTGGTTTTGTGTTCCCACTATATTTCCTTTTCTTTATTATGTAAAGATAAAAACATTATATGTTATTTACATAGCTTATCCAAAAAAACATATGTTATTTACATAAAACAAGGTTATGGTCTAGTAACTGACTTAAGTTGCAAACAACAGACAACTTCAAAATTTGATACTCTAGTTACTTTTATGGAAACAACAGCAGCTTTCTATTTTCCATTGCTGAAAACAAGCTGAATGAATATTCATCTTTTGAATCAAGAGATAGCAAAAATAATTAATCAGTATTAAGAGGAAGATTGATTGTGTTTCAAGCTGTGCTCATCCAGCCAAGAAATGATGTCTCCAAAAACTTGAGTAATTATTTCATCAGGCTCACCCTCAAGAAGAGCATGGTAGGCATCCTTGTAAAGCTGAAGCTTCTTGTCTGAACAGCTTGCATTCTCATACAAGGCTTTACTCACTGATGGATCAGTCACAGTGTCAGCCTCCCCGTGAAGGATAAATAATGGTAGAGAAACCTGTAATCACAACCATTACATTTGAAGATGAATAAATTTTATTGCACTAAAAGAATATAATCCAGGGGAAAAGGTGAAACTTCAGATTAAACAGTAATTCTAAAACGACTAAAATACACTTTTGATCTCTTAGTTTTTTTTTTTTTTTTTTTTTTTTTTACTTTGGTTTCTTAAAGGAACTTTGTAAGACCAAGTTGATCCTTCTATTAATTTACCATACTAACTTGGTCAACATGGTAACATGTGACAAATTATGAAAGATGTCACATCAGCTAAAATTAATGTTAGTGCAAAAAACTTATGAAAAGACCAATTTAGTTTAATAGAGACACTTTACGGGACCTAAGTGAAACTTTTTAAACTTAAAAGACTAAATTGAAACAAAAAAATAAGATGAGAGACCAAAACTGTATTTTAGCCTTCTATACATGAAGCCTCAAACCCAAAAGCACACTCTTTCTACCGTGACCATCTATAAAAGGTCCAGGATATACTACCATGCAGTGATGCAGAGAATGACACCATTTTAAGGGTTTTTAGCTATAGAGTATGGGCATAGTATAGTAACTTAGTTTATCACATTTGAGGATAGTAGCATCTGCTAAAGTAATACAATGATACATGTAAAGAACGACAGTTAGCTCGTTTAGTGAGATGAATTATTCAAAATAGATTGATGCATTGTAAGAAGCATGCAAATATATTTATTGCCCTTCCTAACTATGAATTTAGATCAATTTAAGCATATTATAATTAAGCGAGGAAGATCAATAGAAATGCCCTGTATATGCAATAGAGTGGTGTCTTAGGAAGCCAGAGCCAAAAAGTAGTCTTAAAAAGGATAACTATTCATTATTTCTACAGAAACTTCAAGACATGACTTATTAATGATTCTTAAACACCTAGATATTTTAAGGGTCTTCTCTAGACACCTTTTTAGGGTTTTGTAGCTCTTCTTTTAGAATTTATATGCACTAGTTTCAACTATTGAACTCGTTTTAGATGAAATATATTCCCATACTAGCATCTTTGCCACCATAAACTTATGATCTTTATGAACCTATGACTTTTACCAAAATTTTCACCAACTCCAACCACCAAGTTTAGATAAGCCAGAAGATCAGAACATACTTCTTTCAATCGCCTTTCTATTTCTTCAGTAGTTTTAAGCATTTCTACAGCACTCTGCAAGCGTGGTTTATCCTTGTAAGCAATAACATTGTAAGCAGTCTGCAAAGACATTAGAAAAGTGTCAATCTCTTACTAACAACACACAGATTACCAAAAAGAAATGCATGAAAAGAATTGGAGAAAAATGGAGTCGCGCACAAGGAAAGGTGGATCTTTGGATTTTTATTAGCAGACCAAAAGTAACATTCTGTTGGACTACATTACAAAATACAAACCTGTTCCCTCTTCTTCAATTCTCTGAATGCTGCCTCTGCTAAATCCTTGTTTGGAACTAACTTATGCTTTGGTAAAACATTGGCTAAACCAATCAGGATATGAGTGAGGAACTTTGGTGGAACCATGTCATCTGCAATCTACACAGATTTTCAGGTCAAAGGGAGATCAAAGCAAAGACCACCAGAACTTCAAACATGATTGTGTTTCAAGAAAAATACTTTACACATAGGTGCAACAAGAATGGCGCCATCCCATGCCGTGGGCTGTTTCAGGTGTATCTTTAATGCAACAGCTCCACCCATGGACTGTCCAAATAAGAAGCTGGGAAGAGAATGGAACTCTGGATTTTCTGCCACATAAACCAAAACTTTTGAATGAGCACAACAGTATCAATATGTAAGTAATCAGAGGATGTGAGGGATAGAGATCATAGGCTAATTCCAAGTAGTTTGAGAAAGATGCAATCTCAGAAAGAACCATACTGATTGATTAAAAGATGATGATTGAGATACAATGGTGTTCTACGATAGGGACTTGGGTATTATGGGGTGCCTAAGTCCTACATCGATAGTATGGGATGCTCGGTGGAGTACTTAATTGTCTGGTTCTCCCCCTCTTAACAGTTAGCTTTTAAGGGTGGGTTCCCAAGTGCTTGGGGTGCTTATCATTCTATTTATAGAAAACTTAATTACATACGTGCCTTTGTTTGAACACACAATGACACTCATAGGTCACAGCTGAGATATTTCCTTCATCAGAAACACAAAGCTTGGGAACTCATCATGAGAAGAGTTCACCAATAATTCCCTGTAATTCTATTTGCAGAACATATTTTTGACAGATGCACTTTAGTTACTACCTAAATTAGAAGATATATGAATAAAAATGAGATGAAAAACTTCAACCTCATGAAATGAATTTTCAAACAGGTGTGGAACTCATCCCCCTCGTCCAAACCTCAAAATAAATAAATAAAGAATTTGATGTTTCCCTTAGCTTTCAACTTTTTTTTTTAAAAAAAAAATCCCTGAAATCACTCAAAAACATTTTTGCTTTGACCCTTTGATGTCTAATTCTAGTTATCTCCTACTCAATACCATTGAAGACACAACTCAATAATTTACTCTCATTTTTCTGATATTCTTCATGCACCTTTCTATTTTGGAGCATTACTTCATAGTATATACTACTTTCAGAAGGAAAACTTCAAACACTTTACAGAACAGAATAATATACTAGTTCAAGAGCCCTTAAGTCTGTCCAAAGTAAACATAATCACAAACCACCAGGTCACAACATAGTATTGAACTTCATGATAATTGAGAATTTCATGACTAAAGGGTTGATGAGAGTCACGGAGTACAAGTACCTTTGATTTTTGAGTAATGCTCAATGACAGCATCAACAAGTCCATCAAAACTGGGAATATAGCAATGGAGACCTTCTGAAAGACCAAATCCTGGATAATCCATGGCAAAAACTGCATATCCAGATGATGCCAGCTTTCGAGCAATTCCTGCAAATAATTCCACGATACTATTGAGTTGCTAATCCTCAAGGTAACTGAATTTAGTTACTTATAGCAACCAGTTCTTAGTACCAGCTACATGCCTTCAAAGAAAAAGGAGCAAGTGTCTCCATAACCATGACAGTAGAAAATTGCTGCTTTAGGCTTGGATGCACCAGGAAGCCAACTTTTGCAGAAGATTTCTATGCCCTTTGAGTTCTTCTCATATGACTGTTGCATTGCACACAAATTAAGTGATCATGACATGTCAATAGCAAAACAGGACAATGACAAGTTGGCATTGATGATATCAACTTTTCTTAGGTAACTACTCAGAAGAAACATAAATGTTTTAGACTAAACTTCTTACTTACCTCTTCCATTTTGATTCCATCACATGGAGTCTGCAAAACAGAAAAACATAAAGGAGTATATATTAACATTTAAAGGAAATACAATTTTACTAATTTAAAGTGAAATAGCACATCAGATAAAACAATCACTACGGAAATGTCTATAAATTGATGGATTTGAAACAGCATGGAGAAAATTACTGTACAAATCTCATTGCATATGATAGTCTGTGATGCAAATTGAGTAAGAAAAAATTAGCAGGCCACAATACTAGAGTCCAAAAATAAAAAACAAGCAACCCAATATGTTTAAGGAATAATTTGTACTCAAGCAGTTCACTCAACTATCTTTAAGTATCGTGAGTCCCTACAGATTGTTGAGCAGTCTATAAAATAAAATAAAATAGAAATGCTATAATACGCCTTTTTGAAATGTCTCTCTATAACACTTTATTGTGTCATGTTTCAAATTTGGAATAAACTATCGATTTCATCCTTAAAGTATTACTCTCTCATAAATAGTTCCTGACATAAATAAAAAATATAAATAATCCCTCAACCTCAAGTATTAGAAATCATGCTACATGGTCCCTTAATAGTCCCTTAAGTGTTGAAAATTTTTTCAAATTAGTCTCTCAATGCTAGTAAAATATATTAACTTGGACACTAAACCGACAGATATCCAATACTTTAAAGACTACTTATATAATTTCATTACTTTAAGAATTACTTATGAGATAGAGTAATACTTGAGGGACGAATTTGATTATTTATTCATTAAGATAACTTGAGCATTGCAGTCACTGCACTCATGTAAGAATAACTTGAGCATTGCAGTCACTGCACTCATGTAAGAATTGCTCCAGTTTTTTTTTTTTTTTTTGAGGTACATAGTTATTATTTTAATACATCTTAAACTTTTGATTAATTGTATATATATAAGCACTATATTTATGCAAGAATTACTCTAGAAATCAACTCTCTTTTTTTACCCTAAATTATTGAATAACTGTGAACATGGTCAAATAATACTAGTAATAAGCTAAAAAGTGTTTGAAATAGTACCTACCTAAGATTTTTCCTCTTGTATTATCCTAGTTGTATTGATATGGCTGACCCCGTTGCATTTAAGAAGTTGCAACTCGGCTACATTAATTGCTACAACAGAACACCCCCCTCTCCCTTCTCCCCTTTACCAATAAGAAGACAAATTAGACTTGGAGTGTTCATGACTTGTCTCAATTCATTATTTTTTTTTTTTGTCACCGTAATATTGGTGCAAAGTATCTACTAGCAAAATCAATGACTAACCTTTAGTAGAATCTATCCTTCCAACCATATTTTTTCCATCATAAGACTTCAATCCGAGACCTTAAGCTTAAGGGACCGAATCCAATGTCACTCAGACCAACCACATGTTTGGTCTTGACTCAAATTTAAAGTTAACTTGGATTTGAGTTTGGTCCAAAGTTAATTTTAACAGGTTCAAATTTAAAATATTAGACTGTAGAATTATTCACCTTACGTTTGATACCTATAAGAGAGAACATAACAAACCCCCCTCCCCTCATCCCCTATGGCTTTACCAAAAAAGAGATAAATCAGAACAGACTCTCTCCCTCTTCCCAACGGATTTGCCAAATAGAAACCTCAAAGTCAATGTTTCAAATCCACGTAACCATGTTGAACCGGTCTCAACAACCATGTACTTTACCAATTAATATCCTCACAGCATTAAAGAAAGAGAAACCAAAAAAGGCCAAAACCAAATCTTCTTTGCAACATATCAACTGGATGCAGTCCCCCCCAGAATCCAAAAACAATAAAAATTTACTCACAAGACAAAACCAAACAAATTAAAATTAAAAAAGAAAATTGGTAAATTAGATTCATTCCATCAATTCCGCAGACAACACCAATAGAAAAGAAACAAAACCAAAGACAAACCAAACCTTAAACAATATATGATCAATTCCAAGCTGAGTATCCTTGAAGGCCTCACGTGCACGCCTTCTAGCACCAACTTCATCCATGTTAGCATTCAAAATCTTCTTCAATTCTTTATCAAGACCCGGTAGCCCCATTCTTGACAACTTTATCACCTCTCTCCTATTACTCCTCTTCTTACAAAATGCTTCTCTGAATTCTGCACCACCCCAAACACTTGGATTCAATTCTGATCTAAATACCCAGAAACAGAATCATAGGAAACAGACTCTGACACACCCCATTAAAAAAAATACATATATATATTAAAAAAACACTGGTAATGGCCTAATGGGAATAGAATATTAAAAAGAATAATTTTTGTTTCACTTTTACTAGTTAAAATTCCAATACCAACCATTCAAAGGGTGGCACTGGCACCAGTAAAGCTTTGTGGGTCTCTGAGTCAATATGGATTTAATCATTATTTTATTGGAAACAACATGAATGGGATCCGCAAAATAAGGAATATCTGACGCAGGAAAAAGGATAAGGATATGCGGTGAAGAAATTAATAGCTAGAATAAGCAAATAAATTTTAAAAAATAAAGTAAAAAAAAAAAAATGAGAACAAAAGTTTTTTTTTGGGGGGTTTCAATTTTCCTAATATGAAAGTTGAATATGGAAGGTAGAATTTTTTTTATTTGACTAAGGTTGGAAAATTCTTTATTTAAAAAATTAAAACGAAAAGGAGAGAGAGAGAAGAAAAGTAGTGTTTTTGTTTTTTTCCTGTGGAAGGAAGAAATTGACTAAAGTTATAAATTATTATGGGTTTCTTTGTTTGTTTATATGATTTTGAATGGAATACGTAATATTAACTGTTAAGGTTGGGATGAGGTTTGAAGCGGTCGGTTGAAAGTTCTATTCAAACTTCAAAGGAGAAAGAAAGAAGATGGTTGACGTTAGAGACAGCCTCCATATAGGGATAATTTAGATGATAAAATTTTAATTAATTACGACATAAATATTTAATTTTAAAAAATAAATCTACTTAGAGTTTAATAGTGATGCACTGACAGTATAAAATAATTTTACATTGTCAGTGCATAGTCTTTTTTCTCATATATTATTTATTAAACTAGGTTTTTGGGTAAGCAAAGGATTTGCGTATTTTTATTTGAATTTTTTTTATTTAACTGTAAAAATGGAAATAGACGTCTATATACCTTTTAATTGATTTTTTTTTTGCCATGATTAAATGAAATTTATATGCCTAGAAGCAAAACCTCATGAAATAAAAACACTCAAATCATATATGTTTATAAAGTTGTCATTTTTTATGAGAACATTTGAAATTTTGGGTCAATAAAAGGAATGGATTTGAATATGTTTATTTTATAGTTAATCTTACAACTACTACTTTTATAATAAATAAAAAATATTACTTTTTAAGCTTGAGAGTTTTAGCTAATAAATTCTTTAGGATACTTTTTTTTTTTTTCATCCATAGATATAATGGAATACTCTATTGACTTTTAGAAATCTATGATTATAAAAAAGAATGATTATCCAAATCAATAGCCCTAATATGGTTATCCGTGCAATGCACGGATATAAATATGGAGTTGCGTGATATAAATAGAATATATAATAGTTAAAAAAATATAATTTTTATACTATTAAATTAAAAAAATAAGAATATTTTGATATAAAAAGAAATTTAAACATCATTCATATAAAAGTTGTATACATAAAAAAACTAATGAATATAAAAAAAATTAATCACTCAAA
This sequence comes from Pueraria montana var. lobata, assembly GCA_026413185.1. Lineage (NCBI taxonomy): Eukaryota > Viridiplantae > Streptophyta > Magnoliopsida > Fabales > Fabaceae > Pueraria > Pueraria montana. The sequence continues at coordinate 47,359,292 of CM048656.1, forward strand.
TGGATTTGTCCTAATATGATTACATGTGTGACAGATAGATATAAATATGGATTAGCTCAACATAAATAGAATATATAATTGTTTAAAATATATAATTTTTTATACTTTCAAATTAAAAAAATGAAGGATTTGATATAAAAAGAAATTTAAACATCATTCATATAAAAGTTATATACATTAAAATTAAATATAAATATCTACTCATAAAAAAATTAAATATAAATATCTAAGAGTCTCTTGACATAAAAAAACTAATGATTAAAAAAAGAAAAAAAATCACCCAAATGGATTTGTTCTAGTATAGATACTCGTACAACAAATGAATATATATATATATATATATATATATATATATATATATGGATTAGCGCAACATAAATAGAATATATAATAGTTTAAAAAAATATAATTTTTATACTTTAAAATTAAAAAAAATGAAGGATAATTTGATATAAAAGAAATTTAAACATCATTCATATAAAAAGTTGTATACATTAAATTTAAATATAAATATCTAAAAGTCTTTTAACATCAAATAAAAATTGATTTTAGACATTAAATTTACTCATTTCTTTTTTTTTTAGATAAAATAAAATATTCACTGTAAAAAAAGATAAAATAAAATATTCAATAAATAAGTTAAGTCAAAAGATAATAAAAGCAAGAAAAATTATATTTATATTAAATTATTATAATAATGAATTAATGAATTATGAATATATAAGAAATATTTACATGTATTAATAGCAGTGTTTTTAAAATCAAACCGGACCGGCTGGTTAGATTGGTCCGATCAATAACTGACATGGTAGTCGGTTCTATTAGACCATCAAACCAGAGAGTCAGAAAACCAGTGAAAAACCGTTCGGACTGATAAAAAATCGGAGAAACCGGTAAATACCAACGGTTTTACAGTTCAAGACGGTCACTGAAAACCTTCTTCCTGTGCGACATTTGACGCTATTGTTCAAGAGTGGGAAGCATCTCCCAGTTGTCAAGCGAAGTTGCCGCTTCTGCGGCTGATTGACTGTTTTGGGTCACTTTTAAGAAAAAAATACCAAAATGGGTCTCTTTTAAAAGATATTACTGGCATGGGTCTGTTTTGACCAAAGACTCAGTCAAATTTTCAACTTTGACGACGTGACATGTCATGTAGGCATTAGACTACATGATTTTAATGAAGTAGTAATTCTTATTTGCTACTTCATTGTACTTTTTTCTGACGCACAAAAAGTAAAGTAGCAAATAAGAATTGCTACTTTGACATTAACAAAGAAGTAGCAATTCTTATTTGCTACTTCTATGTACTTTTTCTGATGCACAAAAAGTAAGCGTCAAGAAAAATACAATGAAGTAGCAAATAAGAATTGTTAGTTCATTAAAATGTATTTTTTTATTTTTGATATATTTTATGTGTTAGTTTTTTTTTTATAAAAAAATAGTTGACTAAAATTTTTTTTATTTTATTTTTTATATATTTTATGTAATATTTATATGGGAAAATAGGCTATGCACTAACAGTGTAAAATATTTTTACACCGTCAACTAATCACAACGCACCGTATATGGTAAATTTGTTGACTTTTATGATAACTACTTTAAAAGTCATATCAACAGTGATTTGTAATTGAATGATAGTGTAAAACAAAATTATTTTATACTCTCAGTGCATGACCAATAAACTCTATTTGTATTTGTTAGCGTACTCAATTTTTGGCAAATTATTCTGTATATGAAAACTTTTTCTTTTTTGTAAATTGTAATGTTTGTGTGTATTTTGTTTTAATTATTTTACATATATACTTTAATTTGTGTTAAGTGTTGTTAATGATGTATTTGTAAATTATAATACTTATTTGTTATTCCAAAAATATGCATAATTTTTTAATTTAATTTAACTTAATATTTTGTTGTTATGAAAGTACATTTAAGTAGTAAATAAAAATTGTTACTTCTTTGTTAATGTCAAAGTAACAATTCTTATTTGTTACTCCACTTTTTGTGTGTCAGAAAAAGTACAATGAAGTAGTAAATAATAATTGCTACTTCTTTGTTAAAGCCAAAGTAGCAATTCTTATTTGCTACTTCACTTTTTGTGTGTCAGAAAAAGTACAATGAAGTAGCAAATAAGAATTGTTACTTCATTAAAATCATGCAACCTGATGCCTACATGGCATGCCATGGCGTCAAAGTTGAAAATTTGACCAAGTCTTTGGTCAAAACAGACCCATGCCAGTAATATCTTTTAAAAGAGACCCATTTTAGTAATTTTTTTTTAAAAGTGACCCAAAATGATCAATAAGCTCCGCTTATGCTTTGCTTCCTACTAATGGAATATTCCATAATAACATGCAACCATATTGAAAGTAAAATCATATTAATTTTATAATCTTTATAGTTTAAAAACAATATTTGGAGTAATTTAAAATGTAAAAATTAATTAAATTACATGCAAATTATTGAAATAAAATATTACTTAAAATAAATTATTATTTTAATCTCTAGTAGATATGTAAATCATCAAGTATATTAATTAACTAATTAATAAAAATTAATAATTTTATAATAGTTAAAATATTAAAAAAAAATTAAATTAGATGTTGAGACTATTGGCTTAAATAAATTAAATATATTTCACTGGAATGTAAATATAGACACTATTTTCTTACTATATCAGAATTTAAAATAAATTATTCGAATTAATTGATTGAAGAACTACTTCTTGTACCAACTTGGACTCTCTTTAATAAAATGTTGTTTTGCCTGTTCAAAAAAAAAATTACATATTTGTTAAAACAATTTATATATATAATTAAAAATTGTAGATGTTTCAAGAGCATATTAAATTTGACACGGCTTAATTCATTTCCAAATAAATGAGATATAAATAAATTCTCAAAATTTTAACATCGACAATTACAAATAATTTCTTGTGATGAATAGTCGTAAAAGTACATGTAAATAATATTTCTAATCTAAAATGCTTTTTAAATTAATAACAACCATAAAATACGAGGGAAATACTTGTGGATCTAAGTTTTGTCACAATATGGAAACAAATTGTTATTTAATAATTAAAATTTCACGTTAAATCTGTCAAAAAAAAATCACGTTAAAATTTCACATATTTGGGGCAAAGCTAAAATTCTAATACGTGACAAAGCGTATCATGTCTCCTTTACATTCCAAATAAAATTAATAAAACATCATGGAGATTTACACCAATGGTCATGAGCACACCACCTAAGCGGACCTGACAACACCTTCAACCCAAAATCTTAAGACATTAGGTTTGCGGGTCTATCCACTTATATGTTGCTCAACTTTTCCATTCTTACCCAATATGGGACTTCACCTTCAGACTTGTACTCCAACAATCTCCCCCTCAAGTGTGAGTCTCTTCCACATGGTAGCTCCCCCTCAAGCGGAAGTCATTTTCACCACGAGTATCCAATGATGACGCCTTTAGAACCAACATACTCTAGTACCTTGCACCGCCACCTCCACCATTTCACAGCCATGGGACATGCTGTCTGGCCTCCATGTATGGACTCATCGCCAGAAAGACTTTCGATACAAGGGATCCCCATGTCCATGCTCGGATCCATCGCCAATCCATCTTACTCGTCCGAGCCGGTCACCTGGTCGAACCATCGGCTCTGATACCAATTGTTGTGCATCGGAGGGGGAGGAAATACTGGGAAGATCTACACGAATGGGCCACGAGCACACCACATAAGTGAATCTGACACCACCTTCAACCCAAAACCTTTGGTAAAGTAGGATACATTCATTTCGTGACATAAATAACATATTTAAATAGCTTAGAATTCCCATCCCTGAACAGTTCTTACTCAACCATTGATCTATAGGGTGGTGCATGTGAACCTGGTGTTAAATGATATAGTTTTTCTTAGAATGTGAGTTTGAGCTTAACTCAACCCCAAAAGTTAGCTTAAGGGGTAAGGGTTGCCCCCCACTTATATATTTTATTTTGGTCTTATCTCTAGTCGATGTGGGACTTGGGTTTTTTCCAATACACGCCCTCACACCCAGCACTATTGGGCTTGGTGCGTGGATAACAATGGTGGGTGATCCTTTTTAATGGATTTAGGATAGACTCTGATATCATCTTAGAATGTGGATTTTGGTCTAACTCAACCCCAAAAGCTACTCCCTCCGTTCCAATTTATATGACGTTTAAGGTTTTGACACAGGTATTAAGGAATGCAATTAATTTGTTGAATTTTCTAGAAAACATTAGGTAATTTCCTAGTATACCCTTTATCTCTCTAATTAATTACTCATACTACACTACTCCCACTAAGTATTAATTAAGGGTAGTCTTGGAAAAAGATATTTAATGCAGCATTGGTTTTGTAAAACGTCATCTATTTTGGAACAAATTTTTTTCTCTAAAACGTCATATAATCTGGAACGGAGGGAGTAGCTCATGGGTGAGGGTTGTTCCCCACTTATATATTGTATTTTGGTCTTATTCTTAGTCGATATAATATGAGAGGATATTGCTACTCAAGAAAACCTATGCAAGAAAGCAAGTCTCTGAAAAAGAAACCAATTGCTTCCCAACTACAACCTACGACACCCCTGCAACATTAATTCGTTGAACCTCCTATTACATGAAAGAGCAAGGTCCACCAACCAAATAAATAGAATCGTGAAGGCCTACCAATTAAACTTGACATATAATTTTCACTCCATATAAGCATATGCGCCTGGATCCATGGATAAAAATGTGTACATGACCAAATACAGACAGCAAATTAACAGTAAAAAATATTAAACTAAACAAACCAAATAACCCAAGATATATTTTCTTAAATTATATTTTAAATTTACGATGAGCAATTTGTATTGTAATACAAGATTGTTTTCAGTTATTGAAAATCTTTAAAATATATATATTGAAATTTAATTTAAAAATAAAAATAAAAATGATATATGGAAAGAAATAAGCAATTAAGAAAACCAAATCTACGTATATAAATAAGAAGAGAGTAGATTGAAATTATTGAGAAAACAAATTTAGACCGATTATTAAATCAAATTAAATTTAAAATTAAAATTGAAAAATTACATTTAAAAAATAATAATTAAAAAATTAATATATAAAATTAAGATAACATATATAACTTAATGAGAGTGAAAATAATTTCTAAAAAGTAAAAACAATCTCATTCAACGATAACTCATAAAAACATTCTTATTTAAAAATAACTCTTAAAAACATTATAATGATTTAGATTATACATAGAAAAAGATCTTCTCTTCTATTGTAACTAAGTGGAACGATTCCAGTTTCACTTGTGTGGAAACTGGAAAGTTGTCCACGGATATGAACATACAATAATGGTTGAGCATGACGAGGAAGTAGCAACGCTTCAGAATTGAAAAGTGGGGTCAAAGTTTTTTGTCGAATTAGCCTCGTGTCAAAACTCTACAAGTGATCATGGTTTGCTATTGGTGTGCTGTTGCAATTCACATAGCATAAAGTCTAAATCTGATAAAAGAACTAATCAATGTGTAGTTAAGTTGAGAGTGATGTTAATGTTGTTGAGAAAGCACCCACTGGACAGTGGACAATGGACAGTGACAATTGCCTCTATGCTTGATAATCTTTCCATGTGAATAAATTAAATTAATTATTTTAAATAATATTATTTTTGAAAGTTACTATCTCCGCCCTTATATATAAGGTAATTTTCATTTTTTTTTTGCTTGTTCTTTTTTTATAAGACCTTCTTCTAATTGTCTGGTGTATTAATTATTTTTTCCTATAATACCCTTCATTAATTACAGTATTCTCTCCAAACATTAATTACTCATAAGCAATTAAGTGGAGAAAAAATGAAGGGTAATTTTGGAATAGCAATATAAATAATTGACAAATTTAATATGGATTAACTAAATTAACCAAATTTCTTAAAGGGTGTTAATTAGTTAAAATGGTCTTATATATAGGGACGGAGTTAGTATTTTTTAATAAAAATATTTTTAAGTTTTTTTAAATCCGACTTATACAGGATTGCCTTCAGTCAATGTTTTAAGAACCGGACCGACCATCGAACCGGTCGAGGTACTGGGTTAATGGGCCACTGGTCAGATCGGTGGGTCACTAGTCGGACCGGTTTGACTAGGTATATATTAAAAAATTAAAAAAATATATAATATAGCTAACATAATTTAATCATTCAACACTCCAAATTTTAAATTATTGTCATTATAAAGTACCTAATATTCCAAATAAGAAATAACAACCAATAGTCATGACAATAAAAGTCCATAAATAAGTTTTATACACAAACAAAATTAAAAAAAAATTGAAACATGTCGTTTCAGCACTTTTAAAAAAAAAAAAATTACACCACAATCCGGTTCAACCAAAGACCCGTCGGGTCACTGATTTTTTCAAAAACCGGCCGGTTCAACCCGGGTCGTACTGGGTCAGATACATTTCTGGTCCTTTCATCAAACCGAACCAGTTAAGCCACCGGATTCCGATTGGACCTGTCGGACCGTTCGGTCCGGTTCTTAAAACACTGTCTCCATTGGAGGATACATGTGGTCAAAACCAAATAATGATAACGTTTTAAAGAAGTTTTCTTAATATTATATCTCTTTCAATCTATTATGTCATTTTTATTTTATTTCTTAATTAAATTTTGGCTTAAATATGTTTTTAGTCTATGTAAAATACTCGAACACGAACACGGAAACGAAATGGATCACCTTGAAGACTTCGGATTTAGGAATTGATTTTAGTTTTCTTTTAGGGAAGGATACTGACGCATCACTAAAAAAAAAGATGAGAAGGTGAGTGATAAGTCATAGGTTTAATCGCCACAAGTTGCCTTAATAATATCATATTTAGTTCTTTGCCCAAGAACCAAAGGGGAACTCTCACAAAAAAGGAGAAAACTCATATTTCATTCAAACTCAACTTTCTCTTGTAAGTTCCTAAGAGAGAACCTTATCAATGATGTTTTTCAAGATAGCAAGGGGGACAATCAAGTGACATAGAATTTAGAGAGCAAAAAGCAAATAAGGAATATGACAAGAACAAGATGGATAGACATAACAAAGATAAAGAACAAATACACCATAAGATCATATTACACAAAGAGAATATATTGAGTCCTTTCAATTTAATAAACTTTGCTTTCCTTTTTTTTTTTTTTAAAGAAACTAAATTGTGCAATAGGTTGTTGATGCATTCTTAAATCTTTCTAGGTTTTTTTTTTCACAACAACCTTGTTTTGTTCTCTTTTTTTTTTCAATCAGAATAATGATTCCAGGAACTTCTTTTTTATCTTTATTTTTTTTGTACGAATTTCTTTTTTTTTTTTTTGACAGAACTCAAAATTCAACTAGAAATATGATGTTGAAAACAAAGAAGACGAAAGGAAATGAAAAGACACAAGAGAAGAACAAGGAATCACTAAAAAGGAAATAAAACAAGACTAAAAGAAAAAAAAACATAATGGCACAAGAAACAAACAAGATGAACACAAACTGAAGAACAAAAACAAGACAATTTTAAAAGGATTGAAACAAAGAAAACTCAAACCTGAACTTCAAGGAGCCGAAGCTCTAATACCAAATGACACGAACATAGAAATGAAATAGATCACCTTGAAGACTTCAAATTTAGGAATTAATTTTAGTTTTCTTTTAGGGAAGGATATTGACGTCACAGTCAAAAAAAAAGATGAGAATGTGAGTAATAAGCAATAGGTTTGATCGCCACAAGTTGCTTTGATAAGATCAGATTTAGTTCTTTGCCCAAGAGCTAAGGGGAACTCTCACAAAAAAAGGAGAAACTCATATTTCATTCAAACTCAATTTGCTTCAAAGCTACAAAGTTTTCCCTACTCATAGACTAGGCTTCCTTTTAAACTTTCCACTAAGCAATTAATTCCCACTAAGCAATCCACTAAGCCTTTATTTTCCATTAGGAAATGAATTCCCACTAAGCATTAAATTTTCACTAGAAATAAAACTCCACTAACCATTATAATGGCTTAGGAAGCCTAGAAAACATAAAAACTGACCTAAAACATATGAAAAGTCATCTGAACTTATTACATCAAAATTAAATATGAAAATTCATGAAAAATTAGAAAATGGGCCTTAATTGTTTCTTCAACCAAAAAGCTAAGTAATCCATCCAAATAAATTCCAACCCACAGATGCATCTTGAGTATAAAGCATTGAGCTCATTTTGCTCTCCAAATTATTGTCTTTAAGTTTGCTGAAATTATCTTCACAGTATAGATATGAGACAATTATTGGTTTGGGCACCTCCATGACTAAGCTTTGAAAAGTCTTCTTATTCTTTTGGGTCCTGCTTTAGTCAATGGTCTTTCCATCAATTGCAAAAGATATTTGAAATAATTGGACCTCGACAGGATAATATCATATAGTCCCTAAAAAAAATTATGGTTTTGGTCTCTATAATATACTCATTCTATACTTTTAGTCCCTATAAAATTTTTTAGTCCTTATAAAATTGCAAACTTTTGATATTGATCCCTCTTATATTAAAATTTATTTATTTTAGTCCCTTTATTTAAGAAATATGAAATCTATTTTCCAATAGATTGTTGACACATCATCAATAAATAGTGATAAGGACTAAAACTGTAAAATAGTGTTGTACCTTGTTTTTACTGTCATATATACATGTGCTTCATTGTTTTGTTTAATCTTATATATATATATATATATATATATATATATATATATATATATATATATATAAACGTGTAAGTCTATTTGCTTCCACAGGCCTCCACTCTCTCTCACGTTCACTCTCGATTGAATATTATCCTCTCATGAAGTGGTAAACTTGACTCTCCTAACATGCATTTGGTATATCTTCTTATAATTTTAATGTTGGCTTAACGGTTTAACAAACTATAACTAGGACTGGAAATGAGTCGAGCTGGGTTCAGCTTAGCTCAACTCGATATGAATTGACTTGGCTCGCAGCTCAACTCGAGTTTGATATGAACCTTTATTTTTAGCTCGAACTTGACTCGATTCAAGCTCACAAACAACTCAATTCAGTTCATTAGCTCGACTCTTTATAATTATTTTACGTACTTTTATTTCTTTATTTATTTTATGCAAAAAAATGAATTTGATTAAAAAAATTAATTATATCAATTTAATGATATAAAATATATTATTTAATGTGTATATATATATATATATATATATATATATATTCTGTGTGTTAAATTTATAATTATTTTACATGTTTTTATTTATTTATTTGTCTTATACAAAAAATTAATATTAAATTAATTAAAAAATAATTATATGAATTTAATAATTTAAAATATTTAATATAGATAGATAGATAGATATAAATCGAACTGGTTTATAAACCAATCGAATCGAGCTATATATAGCTTAACTTCAACTCGTTTATTTAACGAGCTCAACTTTTAACTCACGTACAACTCATTTGGTTCACGAACCAAGTTCAACAAGTCTATTGTTGAATTGAGTCTCGAACTATGTTCGAGTTGGTTTGGTTCATTGCCAACCTTAACTATAATTGAATATAAAAATCAATTTCAAATATATATTTTGTCTTCAAAATCCAAATACAATTATAACGCACATATGATATATCAATCTTATGCATTTAATATCAATTGAACGGTTTAATATAATTTGTTATTTCTTCCAATCTATAATTTTCAATATCTTTAGTTCTAATTTGAATTTAAATATTTTTTTTTAAAAATGATTAATAATTAGAAATAACAATATATCACAACATAAATTATTTATCATAAATTTAAAATATAATTTACATGGTCAATAATATTTATTTATTACATATTTTAATTATGAGTTTAATAGTTATGCACTGACAGTATAAAACAATTTTACATTGTCATCCAATCACAAATCGTCGTTAATATGACTTTTAGGATAGTTATCATAAAGCCAACAAATTTACTATACATGGTGGGTTGTGATTGAATGATGGTGTAAAATTATTTTACATTGTCCGTACACATCATATTTTCTCTTTAATTGTAATATAATTTATATATTTAAAAATATTTATTTATCATAAATTATAAATTTTAGTTTATAAAATAAATTTTTATTATGTGCATTGTACTGATTAAAATACTGGTTGTTTCTAAAATAACATTGGCAACAAATGAGTGTTAGTCTGCCCAGAGAGTGTTTTTTATTTTTTTATTTTTTATATAACCCAAAGAGTGTTATATATATATATAAGTAATTTAAAAAAAGTTAATTTAACACCAAAAAAATATATAAAAGTAATTTTTTTTTATATATAAAATATGAAATAAAATAATTAAATATATAATAATTATCGGACATATTTTGTCATATCACTAAATTAAAATCATATTTTAAATTTAAATTTTATTTGATTTAAATTATTTAATTATTATTATTATATGGATAAAATCATTTTTTTCATAATATTTCTCTTTTATTTTCCTTCATTTTTCTATATAACTAAACAAATGAAAATAAATCATCTTATGTACATTCTTTCCTAATTCCATCAATTCAAATAATACATAATTTCACTCAAGAATCTCTTTAATTATTATCATTTCTATTTCTTTTTTTTTCCTCTAATTTTTTCCTCTCAATTTCATTTTCTATCCAAACAAAGTGTAACCACGTGTTATGGGCCGGGCCCAGATGTGTAAAATATACATACCTCAAAACTAAAGAAAAATAGAAAATTAAATAGGATAGGAAGAAAGAAAGGCTAACCACATATTATGGGCCGGGCCCAGGTGTGTTACTTGAGACTGGATCCATGAGGCCCAACTTGAGCCTCTCATATAAAATATGAAGCAGGTTCCTGAAGAACCCTAGTTCCCTTTGTCCCTCTTTTACCGCAGTGTTAGGGTTTCTGAAGCCTCAAACCAGAGAGGTAGTGTCTCGTTCTTTTCATCCTCTTCTCACTCATGGCTTAACACAAAATTCACGATTTCGTGTTCATTGTTCAATTTTAGCTACTCGTTGTGTAAACCACTAACGATTCTGAATCGTGTTTGTTTTGGGACAGGGAAATGGCTCCCAAACAACCTAGTACGGGTTTGTTTGTTGGATTGAACAAGGGTCACGTTGTCACCAAGAAGGAGTTGCCTCCACGCCCCTCAGATCGTAAGGGGGTAAGTTTAATTTAATTTGATTTAATGTTTTAATTTATTTTAAATGTGGTTCTGATTTTTTTGGTTTCATATTTGGAATTTTTTGGATTGTAAATGGTGTTGTTTGAATCAAAGTATCATTCAGTGCAGTGTCTGTCTTTGTAGTTGGAATGATTAATGAAGAAAGTTTTTACTTGCCATTTTTTTGTTAGAATAATAAAGTAGCTATTTGGTTTTGAGAATTTTGTGTTCCTTCTATTGTATGATAATATGCTGACTTTAGAGAATTTCTCTTAAAAAAAACTCGTGGTTTATAGCTTCAGCCTAGGGAGAGATTGTTGTGTGTACTGGATGCAATGGATATGTTGACATTATAGATTTTTTTTCTTTTTTGAAAAAAACTCAAGGCTTAAAAAAGATTTTGAAAACGTATTAAAGAGTGTAGCTTCAGCCCTGGGAGAGATTGTTGTGTGTACTGGGTGCAATGGATATGTTGACTTTAGAAAAATATTCTTTTGTTTTGAGAAAAACTCAAAGTTTATATAGATTTGAAAACATCTTAGCGTAAAGCTTCATCCCTGTGAGAGAATGTTGTGTTGTTTGTTCTGGGTGCATGGTACTTAAATCCCTATACATTTTAAAACCTTATTGGTTGGTGTTGATTGTTAATGATGGGAATGTTTTATTGTATTTATATTTTCCTCCCTTTGTACTACAATTAATTAATTTGTGTATGTATTAGTGAAAATTGCAAAACAGGAGCAAATAATTGAAATTTTGTTACTTTAAGTTGTTACTACTGGCATTGTTTTGTTTGTGAATAGGGAGCACTCAGATTTTGAACTCATTTCTGTCATTTTGTTTCCAAACTGATCCCAATCCTTGGAGAGTTGGTTTCAAAAAGATTTTGAAAACTTATTAAAGAGTGTAGCTTCAGCCCTGGGAGAGATTGTTGTGTGTACTGGGTGCAATGGATATGTTGACTTTAGAAAAATATTCTTTTGTTTTGAGAAAAACTCAAAGTTTATATAGATTTGAAAACATCTTAGAGTAAAGCTTCATCCCTGTGAGAGAATGTTGTGTTGTTTGTTCTGGGTGCATGGTACTTAAATCCCTATACATTTTAAAACCTTATTGCTTGGTGTTGATTGTTAATGATGGGAATGTTTTATTGTATTTATATTTTCCTCCCTTTGTACTACAATTAATTAATTTGTGTATGTATTAGTGAAAATTGCAAAACAGGAGCAAATAATTGAAATTTTGTTACTTTCAGTTGTTACTACTGGCATTGTTTTGTTTGTGAATAGGGAGCACTCAGATTTTGAACTCATTTCTGTCATTTTGTTTCCAAACTGATCCCAATCCTTGGAGAGTTGGTTTCCCTTCCTTGTGCTTTCACCCTTGATAAACTGTGTTTTTGGTTGTGAAAATTCCACTATTTATGCTGCAATCTGTAGATTAAATATGACAAGCTTAAGGTTAAAATGTTCGAAGCTTCTGATGGATCTTCTTTGTTAAGATTCCAGATGTCTCAACGGAATTAAATTGAGCATTCTAATTTAGAAAGACATACAGAAATTTTGTTTCTATTCTTCTTAACTCGCTTATCTTATATGTGGTCCTAACAATATGCTGACTCAACAGAAAACAAGCAAGCGAGTGCACTTTGTGAGGAACCTCATTCGAGAGGTTGCTGGCTTTGCACCTTATGAAAAACGTATAACTGAGTTGCTCAAGGTTGGAAAAGATAAGAGGGCACTCAAGGTTGCAAAGAGAAAGCTTGGAACCCACAAACGCGCAAAGAAGAAGAGAGAAGAGATGTCCAATGTTCTCCGGAAGATGAGGTAGCTTTATGTTCTTATGTCAATATTATGCATACCCTATATAATTTATTAATCTGATTGGCATTCTGGAATGTTGATTTGTTGGTGGTGACTATTGCTTATGTTATTTTCTTCACTGTGTGTAGGGCTGGTGGAGCTGGAGACAAGAAGAAATAAGTCTTTTTTGCTCTTTTTTCTAGTTTCACTAGATGGATCTATGTTTTGATGTACGAGTTGTCTTTTGTTTTTGGTTCAATTGGTTTAGTTCAAGATTTTGCTTTGAGAAATATGTTTTACTTAATCGAGACATGATTTATGGAAAAAAGTACAATTGGCTTATTTTCTGTATTACTAGAAATGCTAGCTATAATCTTTTTTTTTTTTGTTCAATTGCACTTTGCATCTTTGATGAGTTGCCCGTAGGTTATATTGCAGGTAAAGTCTGCTTTTTTTTTGGGGGGGGGGGGATGATAGTATACTAAAATTGTGACCAGTCATGGTTGGGTATATGCACTATGTTGTTTGGTTTATTATTATTCAGTCATATTAATCTTTGTATTGCCGGCTGTTCCCTTTTGCTGTCATTATACTTCATGTCCTTGTCAAATGTGTGGTTGGGGTGATAAGGATCTTGAGAGAATCACATCACAAAAACTAGAACACTAGATGTTCTAAAGGAAGAGTCTATGGCCTTGTAAATCACCAGAATCCCATGCTTCCAGCATGGGATTCCAAGACTCATCTTCACCCCAACAAAATGTCCTTGGCCAGTATAGTTACAACCAGGTCTAAAAAAACAAGCTGGTGCAACCTGTGGAACTTATTGTGCCTTGTTATGTTAAAATCGGCATGCTATTAAACCAAGAGAAATAGGCATGCTATTAATTAGTGTGCCTTGTTATGTTAAAATCGGCATGCTATGTGATGTGTTTATTTTTTGGGGGTTGCCTTGCCAGAAGCATCATAATGTCAGGTTTCTTTTCATAATCGGCATGCTTAGGATATATTTGTGAAGAGTAACATTCTCGCAGCATTCTTTTTCAAGTTTTACAAGAAGAGAAATAGGAAGAGACAGGTTTGAGTTAAGATATGACTTTAATAAAGAGAGAAAAATGGTATTGTGAAAAAGTGGAATATGAGTAATAAATTCAATATAGCATGGCGCAAGGTAATTTCAATGCTTCTATGCACAAGATCTTGAATATCTTTTATCAGAGCAACAAATGTATGAAAAGGAGGAGGATCCTTCTTAATCAGATCAATAGCAGTAGTTGAATCCGAATAACAAATGAGTTGCCTGTATCCTAAGTTCCAAGCATAAGGCCATGGTAAATAGCTGAAAGTTCTGCACAAGTATTGGTAGGTATACCAATAGAACCCGAGAATCCAGCTAACCATCCTCCAAAACTCGTTCTGAACCCCACCCCCACCAAAACAGCCTGACCTGGGTTCCCAAAACTGCTCCCATCAACATTAAGGATTATCACATCTTCCTAAGTTTGATGCCAAGTGACCCACCTCTGAGAGGAGTGATCTCGTGTGTTAGTAGGCCAACACGCATTAATAGTCTCTTCAAGAATCTGAACTGAGTTCTTAAAATTCCAAAGCTGAACCTGCTTATTGTTCAAACAAAACATATTTCTGGTTCTCCATATCCACCAAAGACCCGCCAAAAACCTGGTGCTATTGCTTCCTTGTGCCTGTAGTTTGATCCATTGAGAGTGATTTGTTTCAAAGAAGAAGTCATCAGTTCTAAAACCAAGAGACATCCACAAGTTTCTAACAACAATACAATCCCGAATACAGTGGATAATAGTTTCTGGTCCTTGATTACACCTTGTGCAAATGTTAGTTTGGGCCATTCCTCTATGCATGAGCATGTCTAGAGTTGGAATAGAGTTATGACATATTAACCAGATAAGAAAGTTCAACTTTTCTGGAATTTTTTGCCTCCAAATCCAGGACCAAGACATACCTTGTTCATTGTCCTGATTTTGTTGTTCTTCAGTAATCAACCACTTGTAACCTGCATTAGCTGAATAAACACCATTCAAGCTACTTTTCCAAGCCCATAAATCTGGAATGCTGTCATTAAGGTGCAACTGTTTACCCATGATCTCATCAAGAGACTCCTGAAGCAGAACATAAGCAAATCTATCCACATTCCAATTATGCTGGACATACACATCCTTAACTTTGCCGTGAAATTCTTGAAAGGGGACATAGAGAGCTTTGTTACAAAGAGGGCCAGAGGATGTCCAATTATCAAACCAAAAAGCAGATTCTCAATTTCCTATTCTCAAATAGAAACCATCCCTCAACTCATCTCTAGCATTTAAAAACATATGATCCTGTCTTCCTTTGCATAGATAAAATGTTATCCTCAACTGAATATTTATTAGGCTTAATTGCAAATTTTACTACCCAACTTTCATAATTTTGCGAATTTTACCATCCAAGTTTTAATTTTGTAAAATTTACCATCCAAGTTTTCAATTTTTGCACATTTTACCACTCTGATATTTTACCAAAAAAAAAGTTAAAGAATTCAAAAAAAAAAAAATTGTGAAACATCATGGTGGCAAAATGCGTAAAAATTGAAAACTTAGGTGGTAAAATTCGCAAAATGATGAAAGTTGGGTGGTAAAATTCGTAAAAAAAAAACTTGGATGGTAAAATTCGCAAAATTATGAAAGTTGAGTGGTAAAATTTGCAAAAAAAAAACTTGGATGGTAAAATGTGCAAAATTATGAAAGTTGGGTGGTAAAATCTGCAATTAAACCTATTTATTATTCATGCACTGGACCCATAATTTTTTGTCGTCGTGCTGCAAAACTCCCACACTAACTTGCCAAGTGAGGATGTATTAGCTTCTCTCGAGTTTCGAATACCAAGTCCTCCATCCATGAGACTTTGGTTTTGTCAACTTGTTCCATCCCACAAGATGTATGCCTTTCCCTTCATTTCCCCTCTAAATGAAACTTCGAACTATGCGGTCAATTAAGTTACATATTCCTCTCGGCACCCAAAATAATTGCATGTAATAATTCGGGATAGTTGATAACACTGATGAGGCTAAAGCAAACCTACCAGCCTTGTTTAAAAATCTGTGTTTCCAAGATTCTAGCTTTGAGTTCATTCTTTGAACAATAAAATTAAAGTCAACCTTTTTCACCTTCTCATTTATGGTGCGAAAGGTTTCAAACCCGTGTTGCGTAGGGTGCGAAAAGTCAGTGAACAGTTGGATAACAATTTTTGTATCGGACGGCTTGAAGACACTTGAAATCAGTAATTCCGTCCGGTAAGGAAAAAGGTGCCTTAATTGGATTTTATTTAAAAAGTACAATTGATTGAATGACGTGGATGCAGTGACATGGTCCCAAAGCTGGTCCCGAACCTGAAGGAATGGGTTAACCATGGTTAGCACGGACCACGGAGAGGCATTTTTGGCGGGCAAATGATTTAGGGTGAAAGTAATTTTCCCATGTGTTTAAAATATTGGTAAAAAATAACTTGTCAGTGGAAACGTTTGTAGATAAATAATGAAGGTGAATGGTAGTAAATTTGTTGATATAATGGTGAATTGGTTTGTTTATTTTTGTTTGGTTTTTTATTATTTTTTCGGCCTAGTAAGGGATTGGTTCATGTTGGGTTGGCCTACAAATTGAGCAACAGTTTGTGTTGTGAGATTGCTGATGTTGATGGATGGAAATCTAAGAATAGTAAAATAAATAATATAGTATTAGTATATTATTGCTAAGTACATGGAGCTTTAGTTAGGTACCAAATTGTTAACTGTGAAAATGATGAAATGTGGAAGTAAGTATGTTGGAAGATAAGTTATGAGGAGCATAATTGGTTAGAAATAGTGAAACCTAACCATCATATACTACTATTGAATAATGTTTATTAAAATTGATGATAGAAATTTGATAATAATTTTAAATGATTAAATGTGAAGCGTCGTCCCCAGAGGGGATGCCGAGAACAAACATAGGATGGATGATAGAGATACTTTATAAGAAGTGGTCATGCTTGATAGGCTTAGCACTTTAGGGAGTTTGGACCGTTGTTGGTGGATGGCATGGAGTAGAGTAATAATGAAAAATGATAGTACCAAAAATGCCTACTCCTTCAGAAGGATTTACAGTCGATTAATTGTGGGCTTTCCTTGGTGAAAGGGATGGACGATAGTCTGATGAAGATATACGCCTTGAAAAGGATTGATGCTTGAAGGATTGTGTTCTATCCTTCATGAAAGTGAAGGACGAGAGTACAATGCATTTTGATATTGGAAAAGGCTCGTAGAGCAGGTGAGGAGGGTTTGACCGTCAAAAAGTTATCTACGTACCGTAGACAACTTTTGAGAGCTGACAAAGAAGAATGCATTAGGACATGTAAGAGGCAAGATGGCAGTGCAACATAATAGCATAACAACATGGTTAGAAGAGAAGGGGACAAGACGGCCTCTTTGTGAAATGAAGGACCAATGATGTGATAGACAAAGGAATATACTACACCAATGAGTGATTGGGACGTGTGAACGGTGTCACTGTAGAGAGATGGTGCGACCACCTTCGGTAATGTGAAAGTGGGTAGTATAAACAGAGTAAAGAGCATGAATATTAGGTGAGGTTAACATTAGGGCACAAGCTTATGGGATATTTGTGGGGGGAGACGTAAGTAAGGGTATTGTTGGAAGGCAGGGCCGTTTGTTGAACAGATTGTAATTGAAACTTGTAGTTTTTTGTTTGCTTATATTTTAAATAAAGGGTTTGCTAACTTACAGTCACTTGTTTTTTAGAAGGAATAAATTAGCAAATGATAACTACAATTTTCTAAAAATACACCCAGGTGTAACTTGCTAAGTTAGTCCTTGTAAAAAATAAGTGGGTGTGTGTTAGGGAATGCCTATAAGGTTTGCTAACTGACACTAACTTAATTTTTGAAAGGAGTAAGTTAGCAATGTATAACTACATAATTTTAAAAATACACCTAAGGTCTAACTTGGTGACTTACTTCTTCTAAAAAACAAGTGGGTGTAAGTTAGCAAATGTCTTTAAATAATTTAGGTACATATCGAATAATTAAGTGTTGATTTAAGGTGTGGCTAGTTAACATGATTGGTTAGTCAAATTATATTATGAAACGATGTAGAGGGGCCCATATAACATAATGTTTGCTCTTAAGCCAAATGTTTGTTTCAATATGGGAATATGGCCATGACGGTCCATGAACGTCAATGTCTTTTTCAATGCAGTTTGAATGTGGGTAAGGTGGATATAAATTGGAGTGGTATCGATGACGTCCATTGGGCCTTTAACGTGAAAGGGGGGGTTCCAAGTAGTGTGGGCCACAATTGTTTGGGTAGTATTCATCAATTCATCATCATGAATAATGCAGTTTAAAAGGAAAAAAGAAATTGAATTTAAACAATGCAAAGACTTTAAGTAATAATAATTGTTAAATTAGTTTTTTCAAAAGAATAATAATTCTTTAATGGTGAAATTTAAATTTATGGATTAATATCAATTATTAGTTAATTCTTCATGCAAAATGTAACATCGCATTTTTTAATATATATATATATATATTAAAAAAATAAATTAGACACTAGTAAATATTTAATATATTTGTTTTTTTAAAAAAGAAAAAAATATGTTGGGTTAAATGTTTTTGGGCCTTTAGTCTTTAGAAACCCAATTGAAGTTTCTAAAGCTGTGAAGTTGCTTTTTAAAACCTAATCTTCCCTCAAGTTGTCTTTGATGATCTGTTTGGGAATCGTGGCACCTGAAGTACATGATTTGTTTTAATATGGATTTTTTTTTTTGCTTTTGTTGATGCCCCTGGAAAGTTTGTGATTTCCACGATACCAACGTTATTGTACACAGAACCAAGTTGCTATGAATTAGAATGTGCGGCTGCCTGTGATTATAAAAGCCCAAAGTTTTGTTTTGATTGAATAATTTGTAGTGTGATTTGAATTTTAGGTTCGGAATCCTTGGTGGCCGAATTCCTTGTGGTTGAATTGTTGTGGCTGCATTGAAACATAATTAGTGCATGTTTGTGTAGGCGTTGGATTCCATTTGCACACATTCCAATAAGGCATTTTGTGAGAAGCAACTACCTCATTGCTTTTACTCGAACGTTGGTTTTGAGGCTACGAACGTAGAAACATACATGGTCTTAGTGATATGTAATTGTTTTTTTATATTTGTAACATTTTGATTTGTATTACATATATTTTATATATATATTACACATATCTCAAGTCAACATGATTCACCACACGTAGACAATTTTAATATGTTTTATATATTTCCTTAGTTTCTCAAAACTTTAGAATTTTATAAAATGTTAACTTACCATTTATTCCTCCACGTAAAGGTCCTAAGTTTATTTCTATGTCAAAAAAAAAAATTGAATGGTACAACATGCATATAAGACCAACAATATAGGATACATTGCATTACATGATTACGTTGAAACCATAGGTGTTTGACTAGTGTTAAATGTCATGTGTGTTTCGGTATGATAATTGTCTCCATTTTCACATGACGAGCATGTAGTGATATGTATTTGGCTCCCTTTTTTTTTGTGTTTTCCTATGTATGTGTTGGTGACATGTAATGTCCAGTAGGACTAAGAGGATGATGATAGAGTTTTGAAAAAATGTCGTTATTTATATAAATGAATAAGTCTATCCATGTTGTCATTGCTCCATTGTTCCCACTCTCACTAGCATTCACTGTCATTCGAATAATCTCCTCTCAATAAGTACAGTGTTGTTCTCTGAAGTTGTCTTTCAAAACATGCAAATGGTTCTTTTAGGCCGAATACATACATGGTAAGAAATTATCTTCATTATGTTCTGCATTATAATCTCTAATAAAAAATATACCTCCATGAGCAAAAGCCTCTGTTCATCTACTATTCCTAATATTTGTCTTATCATTTTCAGTAACTATTGTCATTGACAATATTTATATAACTACCTTCATTCACTTCTTTATCTAATACTATCTTTTTATTTGTTAATATTTATTGTATCAAAACTTCTAACTGTATTTTTTAATTAGGAAAAAGTTTTGTAATGATAGTTGTCAATTTAACCTGATCCACAGGTTCCACCGGGTCCACCGGGTGGAAGGCAAGGTGAGCTAGGTTGGGTTGGTGCGCGAGTTGGGTATCTACCTATAAGTTGGTGCATATTGGGTTGGGCGAAATATTAAGTTAGGTCGGGTCGACCACGTCCAATGACCATGGTGGGTCGTCTTGAGAGGTTGTTTAGTACTGTTGAAGGACGATGGCCAATTGGTTTGTTTTACTTACTGCACCCCTTTTTGCTTCCTGCACCCGTAGAAACCCAAAGCAGACAAAAATAGCATTGCCCCCTAACGTCCACCCAATACACGCACCACTGCGGAAGACCACCATTGTAATGACAATCACAACATCATACCACCACCTCGGAACCGCCCAACACTAGAATTCACTCAAAACCACCATTGTAACATAATTTTGGGAAGGGTGTTCCCAAATGTAATTTTTTTTCCAGAACCCCTTTGCAGAAAAATAAAATCATTCTGGAACCCCCTTAATGGAAAAAAAAAATTCCGGAACACCCTTTTTGAAAAAAAATGCTTCTAGAACCCCCTTCCCATAAAAGAAAATGCTTTCGAAACCCCCTTTCCAGAAATAAAAGGGGGTGCAGAATGTCAAACTTGGGTTGCAGGAAGTAAAAAACAGATAATAATTATTTTTTCCCTTGAAAGGGTGTTCTGGAAGGAAAATTTTTTTCCCATAAAGGTTTTCCGGAAGCAATTCTTTTTTTTTTTTTTTTTCCAAAAAAGGGTTTTCATAAGCACTTTTTTTTTCTACAAAGGGGCTTCCAAAATGAATTTGTTTTTTCCAGAAAGGGTGTTCCCGAAGCAATTTGTTTTGCGATAAAGGTGTTTGGAAGCAATTTGTTTTCTGGAAAGGGTGTTCCAGAAAACAAAATTCATTCTTGTTATGGTGTTCGTTTTCGTGTTTTGTTGGATATGTGGTGTTGGGCGATTGCGGGGTGGTGGTGGATGGTTGTGATGGTGGTTGCCGTGGTGGTGTCCGGCCGTGGTGTGGTGGTGTTGTGGTATTGGATGGTTGGGTGGAGGTGAGGGGCAAGGGTAGTTATGTCCGTTTGGTGTTTCTGGGGGTGCAGGAATCAAAAACTGGGGTGCAGAAAGTAAAACACACCAATTGGTTTTCCTAGTACACTTTTCGTTGGAGTTTTTACTGTGCACATCGCGGGATTTAATGCCCAATTAAAAATGGTAGGTTTATTTGATGGGAATTATGAAATTTGTCCTTTAGTGAATTTGGTGGTGAATTGAAAATATGAGCACTGACCATGAGTGATGCGATGGCATGGGGAGGTGTTTTGGAAAATTGATTATTGTGATTATTCTGAGCCCGTCATTATGAATATACCGTCATTATGAAAATAAGGTAAAGCATAAACCTCTCTCTTCATAAGGCAGTGCAATGCTGCAGTGCAATACATGTATGAGGTGAGCTACAGTGAGAGAGAGGGGTTAATAAATGAACGATACACCATGAACTGACACTCAGTCACAAGTGTAGTTCAATGCCCATTTGTTCGCTTAATATATACATAAAATTTTAAAGCAAAATGAACAAAATATATTTGCCCAATGAACATTACAGTCGGTGGCTAGTTACATTTTTTAAGGATAGGTAATTATTAATATAATGTTGACACCCCTTAAGTTGTCACTTACCCATTTGGGGTTAAGGCTTTACTTTTGCAGACAGTGCATTCAATGTGAAAGACAAGTATGTAGGGCCCAACACACTTGAGGGCGGGAATAAGTCTTTCTTTCGGCTATAAATTATGAACCCAGAACCTATCGTTTCAATACATGTATTGACTCACATTGAATTACATCCGTTGGTGCCACAACAATAATATACACTCAAATTTATTGTTGCTAACCATGACGGATGTATGGCATAACTAAATACTCAGGGTTTTGACTATACTGCAACACAACATAATAAGACGGGTGTTGTTATTTATCAATTAATATTCAATTAATGTTCAAACATATACATGACAACAATTATGGAACTGAACTTTGTTATCTGCGATTATTAAATCAAGTCACCAAAAGCCATTTGGTCTTTAACGAATGACTTACCAAAAACAGATTATAATCATCACAAACATCAAGAGGTATAATGGTTTCCTCTTGTGCAGGATAATCCCTCTCACAGTCACCAACTCTGGTACCAATTGACGGGTTCGTGCATGATCTTCTATTATGGCCAGGGGCCCCACAATTGCCACAACTTTGAGGCCTCCTATTCACCCCAACTGTTGTCCTACTTTGACCACGACAACCTAATAGCCACGATGTATGGCATAACTAAATACCACGCACCAAGCAAATACATTAATTAATTAATTAACGTTGAGAGCAAGACTTGAAACTAGGTCACTAAACCACCTACAAAAGAAACTAAATAGACAACAAAAGGAAATAATGATTATGGAACGTGTGCAAAATTCCATGCATTTAGTTTCCAATATTCTCGTCATTGCACATACTTATACTTAATTCTACCAAATCTAATTTCTGAACTTCTTCCACTTTGCTTTGACCTACTTGGAGCTACTCTCACTATCATCTCTCATCTCACCTTTTCTAGATGTAGCAACAATAGTAGTACTGAATGTGTACTTGAAATTGAGTTAGTATTTGATGATGATGAATGCTATGCGGCTGGGCACTATTCAATGGAAAGAGTTGAAGGTAATTCTATACCTATAAATTCATTGATTGATATTTTAAATGTTGACATGGTGAACTTAACAGTTAATGAGGTAGGTATGTTGGACTTTGTGGACTTGGAAGTTGCATATTTATTCTATTGTAGCTATGCTAAAATAATTGGTTTCTCCGTGCGTAAAAGTCATGTGATTAGAAATAGGAAGGGGGAAACATTGCAACAAACGTTTGTATGCTCACGAGAAGGTTTTAAGCGACAAAATAGTACGATACCTTAAAAGAGAAAGCGGCAAACGAAGGGTCATACAAGGTGTGGGTGTGATGCCATGTGTCGTGTGCATATTGACATTCGGAATGGTCGTTGGTATGTGACAATATTCAATTTTGATCACAACCATGACATGTTGGACGAAATGCATTCGAGCTTCCTACCAGCACATAGGAAGATGACTGCAACAGACATAATGCAGATTGAAAATTTCAGAAAGGTTGGGATAAGAGCTCCCCATATTTATGCTGCATTTGCTAACAATGTGGGTGGTTATCATAAGGTTGGATTCATTGGTAAGGACATTTATATTCAAGTGGGGAGGCAAAGACGGGAGCAATCCTCTGATGTGTGTGGTGCATTGAAATATTTTAAGAAGTTAGGAACGAAAGACCCAATGTTGTTTGTGTCGTATACCATTCATGAGGAAAGTAGGCTTCAACATCTTTTTTGGTGTGACGGTGAGAGCCAAATGAATTATGGCATATTTGGTGATGTGCTTGCATTTGATGTGACCTATAAGAAAAATAAGTATGGTTGCCCTCTAGTGATATTCTCTGGTGTGAATCATCATAACCAAACAATAGTCTTTGGCGCAGGTCTTGTTACCAATGAGAGTGAAGGAACTTATGTATGGTTATTGGAGCAGTTTTTGGAGGCAATGAAAGGAAAATGTCCTTCATCAGTTATAACAGATGGTGACCTAGCAATGAGGAATGCCATAAGAAGGGTTTTTCCTAATGCGTATCATAGATTATGTGCTTGGCATTTGCTGCGAAATGCGATGAGCAATGTAAGGAATCGTGAATTTTTGCGACATTTCAAAAAGTGCATGTTGGGTGACATTGAGGTATCTCAATTTGAAGAAAAATGGGTTGAAATGGTTGAGTTATTTGGTTTGGAGAATAACGTGTGGATCAGGGATTTGTATGAAAGGAAAAAAATGTGGGCAACAGCGCATATTAGAGGTAATTTTTTTGTCGGTATTAGGACTACGTCCCGTTGTGAAGCCTTCCATAGCCATGTTGGGAGATATGTTGACTCTAAGATTAATCTAACATATTTTGTGCAACAATTTCAGCGGTGTTTAAGTTATTTCAGACATAGAGAACTTGAAGCAAATTTTCGTTCTCGATGTGGTACACCTGATTTTGAGACGAATTTTCATGATATAGAAAGGTCTGCACAAAGGCAATTCACCAAGACGATGTTCAAAGTGTTTATAGGTTTGTTAAAGAAGACTTCACTGTATAGGGTTATTGACTGCCAAGACATGACAATGGCATCAGTTTATACGGTTGGTAAGTACAATTGCAATGAAAGCAGCTGGTTAGTGTCGTATTGTCCATCACTTGTTGAATTTAAGTGTTGTTGTTTAAGGATGGAATCCTTTGGAATGCCATGTGTCCACATCCTTCGGTTGCTTGTTAATCTAAATTTTTTAGAAGTGCCTGAGTCGTTGGTGCTTAAGAGGTGGAGAAAACATGCAAAGGATGAAATCCGTGACACCTATCATGATGGGTCAGCTTACTGGGACTCACAGTTGATTGGTAGATATGCAACGTTGCTTCATATATCCAAAGAATTTTGTGAATTTGCATATCGTTAGGATGAGGACTATTTTGAAGCTCTCGACTTGCTGACTGGCAAAGTTAATTTGTTGAAGTGTAAATATAATTCTGCAGAGGTTGATGATGGTAATGTAAGTGATTCAAATGATGCACATGATAACATCCAGGATCCTATTAATGTACGAAGTAAAGGAAGTCGTGGTCAAAGTAGGACAGTAGTTGGGGTGAATAGGAGGCCTTAAAGTTGTGGCAATTGTGGGGCCCCTGGCCATAATAGAAGATCATGCATGAACCCGTCAATTAGTACCAGAGTTGGTGACTGTGAGAGGGATTATCCTGCACAAGAGGAAACCATTATACCTCCTGATGTTGGTGATGATTATAATCTATTTTTGGTAAGTCATTCGTTAAAGACCAAATGGCTTTTGGTGACTTGATTTAATAGTCGCAGATAACAAAGTTCAGTTCCATAATTGTTGTCATGTATATGTATGAACATTAATTGAATATTAATTGATAAATAACAACACCCGTCTTATTATGTTGTGTTGTAGTATAGTCAAAACCCTGAGTGTTTTATTCCCTCATCCAGCAAGACACCCCAGTGAACCGTAGTTGGTGTGTCAGATGGCAGCGGATCATAATGATTCCAGCAATGTGTATTGTTTCTTTGGTGATATATTTTGTATTAGCTTATTTTGTTGGATGAAGTTGGTATAATGAACTTTGATGTTGTGGCAACAGGTAGCTATGTTGCAAAATATGAATTGAAATTGAACTAATGTTGCGAATGTCCTTGGTTGTTAGTTTTGTGTTTTGGTGTTAGACCAGTGGTCAACAAAGTTGTGTGTGTCCTTTTTTGTTGTGTATATGTTTCCAATTGAAACAATGGGGTTGGACAGATACCCATCAAACAGACCAGTTGTAGTTTGGCAGTGTTATAAAATTTAGTGGCATTGCATAAACACCCATAACCATGAATACCCATCCTTTATAACATAAATATATGGCATTGGCAGTTTTATAAATTAATGTGTAATTTTGTTTTGTGTTTATACAATTGCACCGGTGGGAGTTATACTTTGTTTTATCAACAGCTCTCATACCGTGCGTAACTAAATATGATCCATCATATATTGTATGTAAAAATTGTACAATTACGGTTTCAATAAATAAAATGGGTGCTGAATGATTGGA
Source organism: Pueraria montana var. lobata (assembly GCA_026413185.1). Lineage (NCBI taxonomy): Eukaryota > Viridiplantae > Streptophyta > Magnoliopsida > Fabales > Fabaceae > Pueraria > Pueraria montana. The sequence goes on from CM048656.1 coordinate 47,385,131, forward strand.
TAATGTCCATGCTTTTGGGAATTGCTATTTCCACTTCCCCTAATTACTAGTACACTCCCCTTTATAATTATTTTTCCTAAAATAGCCTAGAGATTGCACTCCCATTTTTGTAATTCTTATTGCCTCTTCAACAAATAAATGTTCTCTGCCAAGTTCAACACCTCCTCCTCCGATTTGCTGCATACATACTTACTAAATGAAAAATATTTATTTCAGTTTCAGGTTGGTAATGAAAGCGGTACTACTATTGTTGCTGCATCTAGAAAAGGTGAGATGAGAGGTGATAGTGAGAGTAGCTCCAAGTAGGTCAAAGCAAAGTGGAAGAAGTTCAGAAATTAGATTTGGTAGAATTAAGTATAAGTATGTGCAATGACGAGAATATTGGAAACTAAATGCATGGAATTTTGCACACATTCCATAATCATTATTTCCTTTTGTTGTCTATTTAGTTTCTTTTGTAGGTGGTTTAGTGACCTAGTTTCAAGTCTTGCTCTCAATGTTAATTAATTAATTAATGTATTTGCTTGGTGCGTGGTATTTAGTTATGCCATACATCGTGGCTATTAGGTTGTCGTGGTCAAAGTAGGACAACAGTTGGGGTGAATAGGAGGCCTCAAAGTTGTGGCAATTGTGGGGCCCCTGGCCATAATAGAAGATCATGCACGAACCCGTCAATTGGTACCAGAGTTGGTGACTGTGAGAGGGATTATCCTGCACAAGAGAAAACCATTATACCTCCTGATGTTGGTGATGATTATAATCTGTTTTTGGTAAGTCATTCGTTAAAGACCAAATGGCTTTTGGTGACTTGATTTAATAGTCGCAGATAACAAAGTTCAGTTCCATAATTATTGTCATGTATATGTTTGAACATTAATTGAATATTAATTGATAAATAACAACACCCGTCTTATTATGTTGTGTTGCAGTATAGTCAAAACCCTGAGTATTTAGTTATGCCATACATCCGTCATGGTTGGCAACAATAAATTTGAGTGTATATTATTGTTGTGGCACCAACGGATGTAATTCAATGTGAGTCAATACATGTATTGAAACGATAGGTTCTGGGTTCATAATTTATAGCCGAAAGAAAGACTTATTCCCGCCCTCAAGTGTGTTGGGCCCTACATACTTGTCTTTCACATTGAATGCACTGTCTGCAAAAGTAAAGCCTTAACCCCAAATGGGTAAGTGACAGCTTAAGGGGTGTCAACATTATATTAATAATTACCTATCCTTAAAAAATGTAACTAGCCACCGACTGTAATGTTCATTGGGCAAATATATTTTGTTCATTTTGCTTTAAAATTTTATGTATATATTAAGCGAACAAATGGGCATTGAACTACACTTGTGACTGAGTGTCAGTTCATGGTGTATCGTTCATTTATTAACCCCTCTCTCTCACTGTAGCTCACCTCATACATGTATTGCACTGCAGCATTGCACTGCCTTATGAAGAGAGAGGTTAATGCTTTACCTTATTTTCATAATGACGGTATATTCATAATGACGGGCTCAGAATAATCACAATAATCAATTTTCCAAAACACCTCCCCATGCCATCGCATCACTCATGGTCAGTGCTCATATTTTCAATTCACCACCAAATTCACTAAAGGACAAATTTCATAATTCCCATCAAATAAACCTACCATTTTTAATTGGGCATTAAATCCCGCGATGTGCACAGTAAAAACTCCAACGAAAAGTGTACTAGGAAAACCAATTGGTGTGTTTTACTTTCTGCACCCCAGTTTTTGATTCCTGCACCCCCAGAAACACCAAACGGACATAACTACCCTTGCCCCTCACCTCCACCCAACCATCCAATACCACAACACCACCACACCACGGCCGAACACCACCACGGCAACCACGATCACAACCATCCACCACCACCCCGCAATCGCCCAACACCACATATCCAACAAAACACGAAAACGAACACCATAACAAGAATGAATTTTGTTTTCTGGAACACCCTTTCCAGAAAACAAATTGCTTCCAAACACCTTTTCCGCAAAACAAATTGCTTCGGGAACACCCTTTCTGGAAAAAACAAATTCATTTTGGAAGCCCTTTTGTAGAAAAAAAAAAGTGCTTATGGAAACCCTTTTTTGGAAAAAAAAAAAAAGAATTGCTTTTGGAAAACCTTTATGGGAAAAAAAAAATTTCCTTCCAAAACACCCTTTCCGGGAAAAAAATAATTATTATCTGTCTTTTACTTCCTGCAACCCAAGTTTGACATTCTACACCGGCTTTTATTTCTGGAAAGGGGGTTTCGGAAGCATTTTCTTTTATGGGAAGGGGGTTCTGGAAGCATTTTTTCTTTTCCGAAAAGGGTGTTCCGAAATTTTTTTTTCCATTAAGGGGGTTCCAGAATGATTTTATTTTTCTGCAAAGGGGTTCTGGAAAAAAAATTACATTCGGGAACACCCTTCCCAAAATTCTGTTACAATGGTGGTTTTGAGTGGATTCTAGTGTTGGACGGTTCCGAGTTGGTGGTATGAGGTTGTGATTGGCATTACAATGGTGGTCTTCCGCAGTGGTGCGTGTATTGGGTGGACGTTAGGGGGCAATGCTATTTTTGTCTGCTTTGGGTTTCTACGGGTGCAGGAAGCAAAAAAGGGTGCAGTAAGTAAAACAAACCAATTGGCCATCGTCCTTCAACAGTACTAAACAACATCTCAAGACGACCCACCATGGTCATTGGACGTGGTCGACCCGACCTAACTTAATATTTCGCCCAACCCAATATGCACCAACTTATAGGTAGATACCCAACTCGCGCACCAACCCAACCCAGCTCACCTTGCCTTCCACCTAGTGGACCCGGTGGAACCTGTGGATCAGGTTAAATTGACAACTATCATTACAAAACTTTTTCGTAATTAAAAAATACAGTTAGAAGTTTTGATACAATAAATATTAACAAATAAAAAGATAGTATTAGATAAAGAAGTGAATGAAGGTAGTTATATAAATATTGTCAATGACAATAGTTACTGAAAATGATAAGACAAATATTAGGAATAGTAGATGAATAGAGGCTTTTGGTCATGGAGGTATATTTTTATTAGAGATTATAATGCAGAACATAATGAAGATAATTTCTTACCATGTATGTATTCGGCCTAAAAGAACCATTTGCATGTTTTGAAAGACAACTTCAGAGAACAACACTGTACTTATTGAGAGGAGATTATTCGAATGATAGTGAATGCTAGTGAGAGTGGGAACAGTGGAGCAATGACAACATGGATAGACTTATTCATTTATATAAATAACGACATTTTTTCAAAACTCTATCATCATCCTCTTAGTCCTACTGGACATTACATGTCACCAACACATACATAGGAAAACACAAAAAAAAGGGAGCCAAATACATATCACTACATGCTCGTCGTGTGAAAATGGAGACAACTATCATACCCAAACACACATGACATTTAACACTAGTCAAACACCTATGGTTTCAACGTAATCATGTAATGCAATGTATCCTATATTGTTGGTCTTATATGCATGTTGTACCATTCAAATTTTTTTTTTGACATAGAAATAAACTTAGGACCTTTACGTGGAGGAATAAATGGTAAGTTAACATTTTATAAAATTCTAAAGTTTTGAGAAACTAAGGAAATATATAAAACATATTAAAATTGTCTACGTGTGGTGATTCATGTTGACTTGAGATATATGTAATATATATAAAATATATGTAATACAAATCAAAATGTTACAAATATAAAAAAACAATTACATATCACTAAGACCATGTATGTTTCTACGTTCGTAGCCTCAAAACCAACGTTCGAGTAAAAGCAATGAGGTAGTTGCTTCTCACAAAATGCCTTATTGGAATGTGTGCAAATGGAATCCAACGCCTACACAAACATGCACTAATTATGTTTCAACGCAGCCACAACAATTCAACCACAAGGAATTCGGCCACCAAGGATTCCGAACCTAAAATTCAAATCACACTACAAATTATTCAATCAAAACAAAATTTTGGGCTTTAATAATCACAGGCAGCCGCACATTCTAATTCATAGCAACTTGGTTATGTGTACAATAACGTTGGTATCGTGGAAATCACAAACTTTCCAGGGGCATCAACAAAAGCAAAAAAAAAAAAAATCCATATTAAAACAAATCATGTACTTCAGGTGCCACGATTCCCAAACAGATCATCAAAGACAACTTGAGGGAAGATTAGGTTTTAAAAAGCAACTTCACAGCTTTAGAAACTTCAATTGGGTTTCTAAAGACTAAAGGCCCAAAAACATTTAACCCAACATATTTTTTTCTTTTTTAAAAAAACAAATATATTAAATATTTACTAGTGTCTAATTTATTTTTTTAATATATATATATATATATATATATATTAAAAAAATGCGATGTTACATTTTGCATGAAGAATTAACTAATAATTGATATTAATCCATAAATTTAAATTTCACCATTAAAGAATTATTATTCTTTTGAAAAAACTAATTTAACAATTATTATTACTTAAAGTCTCTGCATTGTTTAAATTCAATTTCTTTTTTCCTTTTAAACTGCATTATTCATGATGATGAATTGATGAATACTACCCAAACAATTGTGGCCCACACTACTTGGAACCCCCCCTTTCACGTTAAAGGCCCAATGGACGTCATTGATACCACTCCAATTTATATCCACCTTACCCACATTCAAACTGTATTGAAAAAGACATTGACGTTTATGGACCATTATGGTCGGATTCCCATATTGAAACAAACATTGGGCTTAAGAGCAAACATTATGTTATATGGGCCCCCCTACATCGTTTCATAATATAATTTGACTGACCAATCATGTTAACTAGCCACACCTTAAATCAACACTTAATTATTCGATATGTGCCTAAATTATTTAAAGACATTTGCTAACTTACACCCACTTGTTTTTTAGAAGAAGTAAGTCACCAAGTTAGACCTTAGGTGTATTTTTAAAATTATGTAGTTATACATTACTAACTTACTCCTTTCAAAAATTAAGTTAGTGTCAGTTAGCAAACCTTATAGGCATTCCCTAACACACACCCACTTATTTTTTACAAGGACTAACTTAGCAAGTTACACCTGGGTGTATTTTTAGAAAATTGTAGTTATCATTTGTTAATTTATTCCTTCTAAAAAACAAGTGACTGTAAGTTAGCAAACCCTTTATTTAAAATATAAGCAAACAAAAACCTACAAGTTTCAATTACAATCTGTTCAACAAACGGCCCTGCCTTCCAACAATACCTTTACTTACGTCTCCCCCCACAAATATCCCGTAAGCTTGTGCCCTAATGTTAACCTCACCTAATATTCATGCTCTTTACTCTGTTTATACTACCCATTTTCACATTACCGAAGGTGGTCACACCATCTCTCTACAGTGACACCGTTCACACGTCCCAATCACTCATTGGTGTAGTATATTCCTTTGTCTATCACATCATTGGTCCTTCATTTCACAAAGAGGCCGTCTTGTCCCCTTCTCTTCTAACCATGTTGTTATGCTATTATGTTACACTGCCATCTTGCCTCTTACATGTCCTAATGCATTCTTCTTTGTTAGCTCTCAAAAGTTATCTACTGTACGTAGATAACTTTTTGACGGTCAAACCCTCCTCACCTGCTCTACGAGCCTTTTCCAATATCAAAATGCATTGTACTCTCGTCCTTCACTTTCATGAAGGATAGAACACAATCCTTCAAGCATCAACCCTTTTCAAGGCATACATCTTCGTCAGACTATCGTCCATCCCTTTCACCAAGGAAAGCCCATAATTAATCGACAATAAATCCTTCTGAAGGAGTAGGCATTTTTGGTACTATCGTTTTTCATTATTACTCTACTCCATGCCATCCACCAACAACGGTCCAAACTCCCTAAAGTGCTAAGCCTATCAAGCATGACCACTTCTTATAAAGTATCTCTATCATCCATCCTATGTTTGTTCTCGGCATCCCCTCTGGGGACGACGCTTCACATTTAATCATTTAAAATTATTATCAAATTTCTATCATCAATTTTAATAAACATTATTCAATAGTAGTATATGATGGTTAGGTTTCACTATTTCTAACCAATTATGCTCCTCATAACTTATCTTCCAACATACTTACTTCCACATTTCATCATTTTCACAGTTAACAATTTGGTACCTAACTAAAGCTCCATGTACTTAGCAACAATATACTAATACTATATTATTTATTTTACTATTCTTAGATTTCCATCCATCAACATCAGCAATGTCACAACACAAACTATTGCTCAATTTGTAGGCCAACCCAACATGAACCAATCCCTTACTAGGCTACGTTATCACAACATATTTGTCTCCATTTCAAGTCTATACCTTCATTTCAACAAATCATTTATATTTTTTTAATTAGAAAGGTCTCACCTATTTTTTTCACATACTATTTATATTAATTACTTAATCATTTTATATTTATTTTCTTATATTATAAATTTAAATCCATCATTAATAACTTATATTTCTTTAATTTTACATATTGAATCAACTTAAAGATACAAAATGCAACTAACACAACCAAAAAAATAATAAAAAACCAAACAAAAATAAACAAACCAATTCACCATTATATCAACAAATTTACTACCATTCACCTTCATTATTTATCTACAAACGTTTCCACAGACAAGTTATTTTTTACCAATATTTTAAACACATAGGAAAATTACTTTCACCCTAAATCATTTGCCCGCCAAAAATGCCTCTCCGTGGTCCGTGCTAACCATGGTTAACCCATTCCTTCAGGTTCGGGACCAGCTTTGGGACCATGTCACTGCATCCACGTCATTCAATCCATACACGTCGATTGTACTTTTTAAATAAAATCCAATTAAGGCACCTTTTTCCTTACCGGACGGAATTACTGATTTCAAGTGTCTTCAAGCTGTCCGATACAAAAATTGTTATCCAACTGTTCACTGACTTTTCTCACCCTACGCAACACGGGTTTGAAACCTTTCGCACCGTAAATGACACAACAAATCATGCTCTCGCACCGAACAACATATGACGAGGTCACGCACGTTAGCCTGCGTCCAATAACACATAATCAGGGAACAATAGATGTGAAATAGCTGGTCCATTCCTGCTTATCTTAAAAGCCTGCCAAGTACCTTCATTCACAAAGTCCAAGATAACTATGGAAAGTTTTTCCATGCATAAGACGAATAGATATGGCGACAAGGGGTCCCCCTGTCGAAGGCCATGGGATGGTTTGAAGTGCTGAAGTCTATTTCCTTTCCATAACAGAGAGAGAGAGGAAGAGGAGACACAATGCATAATGAGATTAATAGTTTGTTGGGGGAAACCAAACTCCTAAAGACAAGTAAGAAGGAAGCTCCAATTCACATGGTCATATGCTTTTTCTTTTTTAATTTCCTCATGCAATGAATGATCTCATGGAGACTGATGGCATTGTCAATTGTCCCTCTGTTAGGCAAGAAACTGCTCTGAAAAGGTCCAACTATATTACTGAGGATGTGCCTGAGGCGATTAACCAACACCTTTGTAATTATCTTATACAAGGTGTTACGTAAGCTTATGGGTCGAAAATCCTTAAAACTAGTTGGGATGTCCACTTTAGGAATTAATGCAATGAGGATCTCAGCAATTTGTGGTTCAAAGTGACCGGTGAGAAAAGCATGATGCACAAGTCTCCATATATCATCACCTAGGATGTGCCAAAACTGTTTGAAGAATAACACCTGAAAACCATCCGGTCCATGTGCTTTAAAAGGTTTCATGGCATTGAGGGCAGCTGAAACTTTCTCCTTGGTCACTGGCTTGGTTAAATTAAGAACACCTTCATCATCAACCTGTGGCATTGCTGAAACCGGGAAAGGAACTGTGTCCTGAGAGGTAGGAGAAGTGAATAGAGTTCTGAAATAAGAAAGAGCTTCATTCTGTAAAGTGGAATCATCTGAACACCATTCACCTCCGGTTTCTTCTTTGTCGGATAACTGTTTCTGCATGGAAGAAGGATGAGTTTTTGTCCCCATATTTTGCCCATTCTAATGTTCTCTGGACTTTTGGTACCAGTGTATTTCTTCCTGGGCAAGGAGCATATTTTATTCATGTTGGAGTCTTCTTTGAAGAAGAGTAAGAGCTAGAGAATCAACTTGTTCCAATCTCTTTTGAACTCCACTAATCCTGGCCTGAAGATTATTCTTTCTCCTGAAAATATTACCAAACACATGGTTATTAAACAGGATAGAATCATCCCTTACCTGGGCCAAAGCCTCTATAGGATTACTCCCTCTTAGCTGCCAAGCTTCCTTCACAACATTTTAAAAATATTAAAAGGAGAGTGATCATTTGAAAAAGGAGAAATAAAATAGAAATAAAATTAAATGTTAGAGTGTTCGATGGAAGAAAAATAGATAAAAAAATAGAATAACAATAAGATTGTAGTTATAAATTTACTTTTATGCCCTTATGATTATTGAGTTGCAGGGTGGGTCACCAGCAAGAAAGACAAAATGATACAAAAGTCATTGCACCCATTGTGTAGATTCTCCTATGTGGTAGGTGACAAGAAACTTTTCAAGTGGGTTCCATTACTTCAAATTTGTTTCTCTTGTCAATGTACTGTAACAAACATGGTGCATTTTATCAGTATGCGCCATCCACTTGATTTCGTTGCTGCCAAACTGAGGCTTGGTGGATTACGATGCAAGGTTATGTTTTGTAACTTTTGTGTTTGTCAGTTGTATGCTTGTGTGTTCATTTCACTAAGAGCATGTTTAGAAATCCATATGTCAATTTAAACATACTTTTGAAAGGTTAAACTCAGTTTAGAGAAATGTTTGGATATCCTTAGAATTAATTCTGGTACCTATATTTTGGTCCAAATTGAGTTTTGAGCAAAAGTAACTAATGACATGGTGCATGTTTGGATTAAATTTCATGAACTCAAATTTAAATTAAAAGTATGTTGAAAACTTAAGTTTGTTCAAAAATGAGTTTGCACAACATGATTTATGTTTGAATATTTCTTTGCTCAAAAGTATGTTTGATGAAATGAAACTTGTTTGGATAATACTAATCAAAAGTACTTTTAAATGTGTAATTACTGAAAAGGATATGAAGTTTATAATGTAATATTAAATATGAATTAGTAATATATTGTTAAAAATAATCAATAAATTACTAAAAAAAATGTTAAAATAATATTAAATATTTTTATTAATAAATAATAAGACTACAAAAATATTAATAATTAAGCTTTATATGCTCCAAATTAAAATACACAACATATTAACTCACGTTGAAATTTATATGGTCCAAATGTTAAAATTGTATATATACATATTAGATTGTATTATGACTTTGTAAAGAAAAAAAAAAGGAAAAAAGATTGTATTATGGCAGTATATATCAGCATTAAATTTAAGGGCAATAAGAGCAACTCATGTAAAAATTCAATCCCACCTATACTACACCGCATGACTGCAATATATACTTCCTGCAATTTGGCATGTGTTATATCGTTCCCAACCACCCAACGAGCAAAAAGATTAAAGCCAACCAATCTCATCCTCGAGTCTACTCATCATTTTGCCATTACATGAGATATAGAGTGGGTAAAATTGGAATTTAATGGTTCCAATGGAAACGGAAGAATACAAAAGCATGTCATGAGTTGCTTTTGAGCCAAACCCAAGTTGGACACAAATTGAGGTAGAAAACTTAATTTTGTGGACATCGAAACATGTGGGTAAACTGAGTTTGGGCCTTCAAACATACTTTTGAGATGGACAAACTGAAAACCAAACATGCTCATGCTTTTCATTGTTCCGTTTTGGTTGAAAGCAATTATGAGAATTAATTTCCATTTTTACCCACTCTTCCATTAAGCATTTACACGATTACAGTGAGGGGGATCGTTGCCAAGTTCATGATTGTGGGCATCCCAGCACTTGGCATTTTTCTTTTCTTTTCATTTTTTTTCGATAGCAAGCACTTGAAAATTTCTTTTTCACTGTTTCAGCGTATCAATGATACGTAAGGTAACGTAAATAGCCACCTATTTTTTTTTTTATCCTTTTAATATTCTTAGATAATTTAGAGCATATTTCACAATTCATTTCACTTAATTTGTATATTATTTCACTAAAAAAAACGTGGTGCTACTTAGAAGTATTTTTCACTAAGTTTGGACGATATATAAAGTTTAATTCTTAATGCTTTTTGGAATCTTATTATTTATTATTGAAAATATTTAATATTATTTTAATACTTTTTAATGATTTGTTGATTATTTTTAACAATATATTGTTACTTCATATTTAATATTACATTATAAACTTCATACCTTTTTCAATAATTATACTTTTAAAAATACTTTTGATTAATATTATCCAAACAAGTTTTATTTCATCAAACGTACTTTTGAACTAAGAAATATCCAAACATAAATCACGTTGTGTAAACTCATTTTTTGGCAAACATAAGTTTCCAACATACTTCTGATTCAAACTTAAGTTCATGAACTTTAATCCAAACATGCACTAAATTTGTTCATACAATTACAATGCTAGACCTTGTTTTATGCATGTTTATGTAATTATGTTAGGTATTTTTGGGAAAAAAATTACAAAAATAAAAAGGGATTGCTAAGAGTAATTGCCTATTTTGTTTAAAGGTTTAAATATGTTTTTGGTCCTAAAAAATTTTAGGATTTTGTATTTGATCCTTAATAATTTTTTGAATTTTGCATTTCGTCAATTTCTCTTGATATCTCTCCTTTTTTCTATCCCTACATTAACCCCTTTAATTGTTTGAAAAATATTATATTGATATTCCTTATATGTTACCCTATTTTTCTTAAGACAAATGCTAACCAGTGCCCTAAGGACATTGGTTAAGGAACTAAAAGGAGAAATATTTTTATTGGAAAACACAAAATTGCGCTGCCCATGATTTTTTTTGGGCTCTCCTATGATTTACACAATAAATACTTTCTCATTTTAACTCTTTAACCAGTGCCCTTAGGGCACTGGTTAGCAAGACTCTTTTCTTAATTGTTTGAAAAATATTACGTGTACCCATATATGAAAGACTATTGTAAATGTTAAAGAAGAGAATTGTGTACAAGAGTTTAATTATCTTGCACTTACTGTGTAAAGTAGTTTTACATTATCATCCAATCACAAATCATCATTGGTGTGACGGTGTAAAACTATTTTACACTGTGAGTGTATAACCTATTTTGTCTCGTGTACAATATAAAAATAGAAAAAAACCAAAGGGGGTATTAGTGTAATCAATAACGAATGTTTGTCATTGGGCATGCCTAACACCTGATATTTGGGCAAGTGAAATTTCAAATGAGTAATAAATTCACAAATTTACTATAATCTTTATATATATAAAAGTAGAAGTCATGGGTATTTATGCAATTCTCTTTTTCCCGCCTAAAAAAGGAGTCTTTATGTAATTTTATTTGTTTTGTCAATATTAATTAGCATTATGTAACTTTCCTATAATAAGCTAAATTAGTGGATTACATTAAATAAGATTAATGCATCACAAATAAATCTTTATATATATAAAAGTAGAAGTCATGGGTGATTATGTAATTCTCTTTTTCCTGCCTATAAAAAGGGGCCTTTATGTAATTTTATTTGTTTTGTCAATATTAATTAACATTATGTAACTTTCCTATAATAAGCTAAATGAGTGGATTACATTAAATAAGATTAATGCATCATAGATAAATTAAAGGAAGAAGAGAATTAGTTAACTATTACTATTCATAACAATTGGAAAAATTGAAATTCAAAAAATTATTGGACAGAAATGAAAAAAAATATATTATTAATTACTCAGATATAACACACGGGATGAACATTTTTTTTATTATAAAAGTAAGTAGAAAAATTTACAGTTAATTCATAGGGATAAAATTTTTTACTGAAGATTTTTGTCCAATCAAAATTAAATTTCTATTACAAAATTAAGATATATTTAATTACATAACAAAAATCCAATTAAATCAACATAATCACTATTATTTTCTTCAAGCAAAATTAGTGTCTAAAATTAATTTTTAAGCAAGTAATTATTCATTTTTTTGTTTATTGTCTTCTCACTTAAATAAATTATTCAACATTTCTTCTACCTGGACAAATTTTAATTATCTTTTATACATTGATATGTATATGCCAATATATTAAAGTAAAAATTATATATAAAATATAACGTAGTGGTGAATATTTTTTTAGGCATGTAATCTTTTTTTACTTAATTCACGGGGATGAATAACTTACTAGAAATTACATTAATATCTAAATTATTATGGTGAAATTATATTTTTACTATAATAATTTTAATTTAAATGTATTTTTTTAAGACTGTCTCTTTCCGTACTTTAAATAATTTACTGAATATTTTATTTTGCGAAAATAGAAAATATGAAAAAATATAACAAATGGGGATGAATATTTTTCAAGAAAGGATGAAAAGAAATTTAGACTTAACATAACAAATTAGACGTTTTTTCATAAAAACAAATAAGAAAATTTATACTGACTTTATGAGAATAAACGTTTTTACTAAAGATTTTTGTCCACTCAAAATTAAGATTTTTGTTACATAATTAGTATATATTTAATCACATAATAAAAATTAAATTAAATCAACATGTGTAAAGGCAAAAATCACAAGAAGGGGGGTCGAATTGTGATTTATAAAAATTTTCGCAAACTTTTATAGAACGCGTATTATGTCTGTAAAGAAATAAGAGAAACAGTTTTTGTAGAAAACGTTTAACAGACGATAACTACAGATGAAAGCCTTTTTAAGAAAACAAGTTTAAATCACAAGACACAGTCAGTTCAAGTAGTTATAAGAAATAAAAAACAGGAAAGACAACATAAGAATTATACTAGTTCGTCTCACCCCGAAACTACGTCCAGTTCTTGGCAAACCACCAAGTTTCACTAACTTTCACAAGTTACAAGTATTGTTCACTGCCACTTCAGGCTCACCCAAGTAGTTTTTCACACTTAGCCTCTCCAAGCTAAAAATCCAAGTATTCTTTACTACCAAGCCACTTCTGGCTCTACAACAAATCACAAGATTTGTTTTTGTAAGGGGCACACAGACTTATATGATTCGTTTTATAGACGGATAAACACAATGAAGAACACAGTCTTTTTCTCTTAGGTTACTCAAAGTGTTTTGAGAGCTTTTTACAACTTAGAGAAATTACAAGAGAAAGAATGAAGGCTTGAAAAAATGCTTGCGTAATTTGAATTTAGTTCCTTGTATTCATTTAGCACTTCAAATCTTCTACTATATATAGACTCCCTGAGGAAGTAACCGTTGTCTCTAAACGGTCTTCTTTCTTGCGTCTGTCTAGCATCTGAAGGAGCGGGGTTGTTGAGGCATTTAATGCGAGCATTAAATACTTGTCACCAACTAGTCATTCTGAGCTGATAAAGCTTTTTGCTTATCTTTCTTGAGATACACTCCATATCCTTCTGTTTTAGTGGTCACATCGCTTGCTCAGACAAGTACTCATTGCTAGCTGTAGCGCATCTTTTGAGGCTAGGGGAACTTCTGATACTTTGACTCTTCTTTCTGTTTCCCTTTATACACTTCGACAGATCCTAGGAGGATGTTCTATGAACATTCCCTGCAATACAGATTACAAAATGACAGTGCATTAACTATGCTTTTAAATGCTTCTTTAGACTTAAGCATTTGTCTGCGTATCATCTGTATTTTACAGACGTAGATGCAACGTTTTTGTCTGTTGGCATTTAAGAGTCGAAATCTTTTTACTTAATATTTTTTTTACATAAAATCAAAATTATTGAGGGTCCTGATTCGTCTTATTACTCAACAATCTCCCCCTTTTTGTTGATGCCAAACAAATATTGTAAAAAGATCTATCAGAGCTACTTATAACACAAACTATAAGCATAGAATAAAACAGAGAGAAAAGAAGACTAAGGTTTGATGAGCAATCAAACAACTCATTTTATTGAAAAGTTTTCACTTCAAGTTGATGTGTTTTTACAGATGATAGATAAAAACAAAGAAAATACTCTCCCGCTTTCTTTGTCAGCTTCTGCTCCCCCTTAGATGCATCCCTATCTTCATGCTTTCTTTTTACTCTTCCCTTCTCCCCTTTTTGCATGGCAATCAGCAAAACCTGGTTCCCCAGGAATTAGACCATCAGAATCAGAGGTATCGGAGTCGGAGTCAGATGATAGTACCATAGGGGATCCTGGTGGAGTGGGAGTGCGTTTGCGGCGGCATCCACGAAAGAAGGCATCAATGTTGATCCACTTCTTGAGCTTAGCCTCTAAAGCTTTTCTGGTTGCCCAGAGTTCAGCATACAGATCATAGACTTCTTCATCAGATATGAGAGGTCTGTATGGAACAATGACATCTTCTGGTTCTTGCACGATGCCCAGAATAAGCTTGGAGAAGAAGAAGGTTGAATATGGCATATGCACAACAAAGGAGAAGTCCCTATCAGACTGATAGTATAAGGTGGACTTCCACGACATGAGTTCAGATGTGATGGACGCAGGGAGAAAGGATTGATGTTCTTTGCATTGATAGCATGTTCTAATCTTCAGATGATACCTATCTGCATGAGGTTTGTCGTCAGGTTCCAGACCAGAGAAGAAAGCATCAAACTTCTTGACTCGTCTGATGGTCTTCAAATCTTCAGACTTTCGATCAGCATTTGATTTCTGAAGAATGGCCTCGATTTCACTTCTGAAGGGACTGCCTCTGCGAACTCGAATATAGAGTTGGGGAGCATCTTCTTCTTCATCTGCCTTTTCCTTACCCTTATAGTTTGAGATTGGAAGGATTGGAATGACTTTGTCCAATGCAAGCCTGAACTGGGTCTGATGGGATGCCACACAATGAAATTGTGTTCCAAGGAAATGAGGCATCGTCTGTGCACGCCTTTGGATTTGTCTGAAGGAGTTCTGCCGCTTTCTAATCTCCTCCTTATATGTCTACCGCTTCATGCGCAACTCCACAGAGTAGTCGGAGGATTCCCACAAATCAAATGTTAGACTTGCTTCTGGATCGTCCAAGTTGAGATCCGGCAGAGCTTTCGTCTGATTCATGTGACTGAACAGTTTGAACCTTCAGAGCCTTGGGGGTTCTTTTCTTTTCTTCATTTTTTATGTTGGTTTCACCAACTTTGAGAGCAGCGAAATTGTTTACGTTGTTTGCAGGCAGTTGGTCTCGGTTCTGCAAATGCACTTCATGCACTCGTAGAACTCCCAACAACTCATCCCAAGACAAGGTTCTCATGTTCCTTGCCTCTTGGATAGCTATGGTCTTGGGTTCCTACACTTTGGGCATACTATCAAGAATCTTCAGATTGATCTTAGCTTTAGTATACGTGTGCCCAAGGGATTCCAGGTCTGAGAGAAGAACCTAAAGTCTCCTAAACATGTCATCAACACTTTCTCCTTCTTTCGTAGAGAACTCTCATAGTGTCTGGTTAGAGTGGCAGCTTTCCTCAGTTGAACATCTTCTGTTCCCTCATAGTTGGTGCAGAGAGAATCCCAAATCTCCTTGGTCGATTTTAGTCTACGCACCTTCTTGTACTCATTTCTGGTTAAAGCATAAGTCAGAGTATATCTGGCCTTGTTGTTGAGTTGAAGGATGTTGTAGTCATCTTGGGTCCATTGATCTTCGGGCCTTGTGATGGGAATATCTCCATTCATGATGATGTTCCATAGTTGATACTGATTGGACTTGATGTACATCTCCATGCGGTCTTTCTAGTAGGGATAGTCATATCCAAGAAAAGGCTGGAGGCCTTTTTAGAGAGACTCCCTCAGGAATGAATTGATTGTCGTGACTGGCCATCTAGATATTTTCCTCTAGACACGGTCAGGTGCTCAACCCTTAGAGGCTGAGCTCTGATACCAAACTGTAAAGGCAAAAATCACAAGAAGGGGGGTTGAATTGTGATTTATAAAAATTTTCGCAAACTTTTATAGAACGCGTATTACGTCTGTAAAGAAATAAGAGAAACAATTTTTGTAGAAAACGTTTAACAGGCGATAACTACAGATGAAAGCCTTTTTAAGAAAACAAGTTTAAATCACAAGACACAGTCAATTCAAGCAGTTATAAGAAATAAAAAACAGAAAAGACAATGCAAGAATTTATACTGGTTTGTCTCACCCCGAGACTACGTCCAGTTCTTGGCAAACCACCAAGTTCCACTAACTTTCACAAGTTACAAGTATAATTCACTGCCACTTCTGGCTCACCCAAGTAGTTTTTCACACTTAGCCTCTCCAAGCTAAAAACCCAAGTATTCTTTATTACCAAGCCACTTCTGGCTCTACAACAAATCACAATAAAATAAAAATTATATGTAAAATATAACTCATAGGATGATTTTTTTTATGTAAAAGTAAATAGAAAATTTATACTTAATTCACGGGGATGGACAACTTATCTAAAATCACATAATATTTAAATTATTATGGTGAACTTATATTTTTTATTATAATAGTTTAATTTAAATTATATTTTTTGTGGCTATCTCCTTCTCAATCTAAAGAATTTATTGAATGTTTTATTTTACAAATATACAAAGTATGAAAAAAAATATAACAAATGGGATGAAATTTTTCATGAAAGTATAAAGAGAAATTTAGACTTAACTTACCATATTAGATATATAAAATATAACACATATGGGGATGGACTTTTTTTTATATATAAAAACAAGCAGGAGAATTTACACTTAATTCACGGGATAAACTTTTTTACTAAAGATTTTTGTCCAATCAAAATTAAGGTTTGTTTTAAATAATTAATATATATTTAATTACATAACAAAAATCAAATTAAATCGGCATAATTACTATTATTTTTTCCACACAAAATTAGTGTCCAAAATTAATTTTTAAGCAAACAGTTATTCATTTTTTTATTTATTATCTTCTCGCTTAAATAAACTATTTATGATTTTCACGGGGATGAACAACTTACCTAAAATCACATAATATCTAAATTATTATGGTGAAATTATATTATTTTATTATAATAATTTTAATTTAAATGATATTTTTATGATTTTATCTTTCTTAATCTGAAATATTTATTGAATGTTTTATTTTACAAACATATAAAACATTTAAAAAAATATAAAAAATGAGGATGAATATTTTTCATGAAAGTATGAATAGAAATTTAGACTTAACTTACCATATTAGATATATAAAATATAACACATGGGGGTGGATTTTCTTTTATATGTATAAAAACAAGTAGGAGAATTTACACTTAATTCATGGGATAAACCTTTTTACTAAAGATTTTTGTTCAATCAAAATTAAGATTTGTTTTAAATAGTTAATATATATTTAATTACATAACAAAAATCAAATTAAATCAACATAATCAATATTATTTTCTCCACGCAAAATTAGTGTCTAAAATTAATTTTTAAGCAAACAATTATTCATTTTTTTATTTATTATCTTCTCGCTTAAATAAAATATTTATGATTTTCACGGGATGAACAACTTACCTAAAATCACATAATATCTAAATTATTATGGTGAAATTATATTATTTTATTATAATAATTTTAATTTAAATTATATTTTTTTTATGATTTTCTCTTTCTTAATCTGAAAATTTTATTGAATGTTTTATTTTACAAACATACAAAGTATTTAAAAAATATAATAAATGAGGATGAATATTTTTCATGAAAGTATGAAGAGAAATGTAGACTTAACTTACCATATTAGATATATAAAATATAACACATGGGGGTGGATTTTTTTTATATGTATAAAATAAGTAGGAGAATTTACATTTAATTCACGGGATAAACCTTTTTACTAAAGATTTTTGTTTAATCAAAATTAAGATTTGTTTTAAATAATTAATATATATTTAATCACATAACAAAAATCAAATTAAATCAGCATAATCAATATTATTTTCTCCATGCAAATTTAGTGTCTAAAATTAATTTCTAAGCAAACAATTATTCATTATTTTATTTATTATCTTATCACTTAAATAAAATATTCATGATTTTCTTCTACCAGAACAAATTTTATTTTTCTTTAATACATTGATATGTATATGCAAATATATTAAAATAAAAATTATATATAAAATATAACACATAGGGATGAATATTTTTTTATATAAAAGCAAGTAGAAAATTTATACTTTAATTTACGGGTATGAACAATTTAGCTAAAATCACATTATTATCTTAATTAATATGGTAAAATTATATTTTTTGATTATAATAATTTTAATTTAAATGATATTTTTTATGGTTGTCTCTTTCCTGACTTAAATAATTTATTGAATATTTTATCATTCGAACATAGAAAGTATGAAAAAAAAAATATAACAAATGAAGATGAATATTTTTTTGAAAATATGAAGAGAAATTTAGATTTAACTTAACATATAAAATATATAAAATATGACACATGTGGATGAGCATTTTTTTATAAAAACAAGTAGGAAAATTTACACTAAATTCACAAGAATAAACTTTTTTACTAAAGACTTTTGTCCAATAAAAATTAATTTTTTTACATAATTAATATATATTTAATTACATAACAAAAATCAAATTAAATCAACTTAATCACTATTATTTTATCCACACAAAATTTGTGTCTAAAATTAATTTTAAGCAAATAATTATTCATTTTATTTATTATCTTCTCATTTAAATAAATTATCCAAATCAAAATCTAGTGGTGATTATAAGCAATTGTTTTTTACCTTCACAGCCTGGAACTGCACCTACTTATTATTGTGAAATGTACTGATCTTGGAAAATAATAGAACTATATAAGTGCAAACAATCCTAGTCTAAACAGGCGGTTTGACTGGTCCCATATGGAATTGGAAGGTAAGTGTAAGGATGGAACTCCTTGTGCACCCATTGGCTATTTATTAACTTGATAAGATGAACAAATCAATCAAAATCGTTACAAGAGAATTTTACTTCTATTGTAAAAGATTATCTTATATAACCAACCCATTTTCTCCTCTCCTTGCAAGAAAGGAGAAATAGAGACAATAACATGATTTTCCTTCACAAAAACATGATTCTATTAGTGACAGCCACATCATGCCAAGATTTTCATTCACAAAAGCATGATTTTTAAGGCTGTTCATCTTACTTTGATTGATATGGTCTGGAATATAGAATCAAATACTGAGTAGAAGAATTGGTTGAGACATTCAAACTCATCTCTTCAACAGTTCCCAGTTTTTCTTGCAAATATTCTTTTACTTTGGGTTTAGATCTAACTCAATCCTAAAAAATTGACTTGTAAGGTGAAGACTAGGACTGCTCATTTTATCTAATTTTTTAAATTTTAATCATCACCACGATTAACTGGTTACATATTAACCAATTAATTAAAAATGGTTATATTAGAGTATACAATTAGTAAGAAATTAGTTACACATGTTTAGTTTAAAAACTCTATAAATAGGACTACTTGTAATTCATTTTACATCTTTTAATCAATGTGAAATCTCTTGAGAATTATTCTTTGTATTTGGGTCATGCCTATAATCTACATCTCTCTCATCCTCTGATTTCCAACAGGTTATAAACTTTAACTGTTTTATGTTTTAAAATACAATTTGGTTATTTATATTTGTTAAACAAATGGTTACAGTTAGTACGTATTTTATAACCAATTATAACTTATAACTGGTTAGATATGTTACATGAACTTCTCAGTTCTGCTGTCACATAAACGCGTCCCGTCCCCATTCACCCTCTTTGTTACGTGTTGCAAATCACATATGCATTGGCCATAGATTAAAGTAATTTTAATATTTTATTAGAACATAAAGTCAATGGATATCATATGAATCAGTGTAATGCTGGTGTATGTTGAAAATAATATTTTTTTAAAATTCTCTCATATATTTCTCTAAAATAACTAAATTAAAATCTTTACCAAAAGTCTAAACTTAGAAATAATTTAACTATTTTAAAGGTTCACTTAGTAAGAAAATGATATCTGTCTAATTATTGAATATAAAAAAATTGTCTAAAAGTAAAGAATTTTTGTCAATAAAAATAAAGCATTAAAAGGATGTCAAGAGAGATCGGCAGGGGATTCAAATTTCAATGAAAAAATAAGTTTTTTTTTTACACAATGAAAAAATAAGTTTGTGTAGCGTACTGTGTTTTTTTTTCTTTTATCAGTAAAAAATAAAAATCACTAGCAATTTGTAGTTTCTTTTTTATTTTATTTTATTATTATTATTACCAATACAGGCTACAACTTTGGTAGTTTTACGGTGACAACAATTTTACGAAAAAAAATTAAGTATATATAGAGTTTAATAAGGAAAAACAAATTCCATAAATTGATCCTCCTGATTGTAATTTACATAATTTAAAATAAATTTTATTTTATTCAATGGTATTTAATTTTAAAATATGATTTCATATGTATATATTGTTATTAGATAGTATACAAATCAGTTTTAATTCAAAATTGATTAAATAACCTGTTATATAATTGATTTTAAATATAACTGGTTATATAGTCGGTTATGAATATATAATCAGTTATATAACTGTTTTTTTAAAAATAATAAATAATTATACTAAATCATATCTGATTATATAAAATTGGTTATAATTATGACTATAATAGTCATTTATAATTTAATTATTTAATAACTATGGTCATGATTATTTAAATAATCAAATCATACCATGAACATTCCAGACGTGGGATCTTCAACAGTAGTAGTAAGTAGGTGGGCCTTCGGAAATCCTAACACCCATAGGGCAATGACTGTTTTACTGTGATCTCCATCAATTATTCATTTTTGGCCAAAGAAAAGGAAGAAAACAAAGATAAGATGAACCAGGCTTAATTCGAAAGCTTGAGAATCCAGAAGAAGCTGGTATTCATGTATTTGTCATGTGACATATCCTCCTCCTTTTCACTAACTCCTCACTTGAAGTTGTTGTAGATATCAAGTTTCTGTTTCGTAAACATTTTTCAGTTCATTTCTAACTTTATTTTACTTTCCAGATACCTTGTTGCTCATGCATATTCCTGTGTAGAGACAAAGAAAGATCCAGTGTCCACTAGTTCCAATCCAACACCATGCTTTGTCTCTGAGTTGTTTCGGAAATTAAATATGTTGTACTTCTTTGTCTCTTGTTTATTTCTTTGTGTGTTGTTTTTCTTTGTCTCTCAGTTATTTCAAAATCTGAAGGGTGTAGAGGAAAAATCCAAGTCAGACAACAACGCTCCCCAGATAAAGTATGATGTTTTTGTTAGCTTCAAGGGCGAGGACATCCGCTATGGGTTTCTTAGTCATTTGATTGACACTTTTCAAAGGAAGAAAATAAATGCATTTGTAGATGATAAACTTGAGAGGGGTGAAGAAATATGGCCATCACTTGTTGGAGCAATTGAAGGATCATTCATTTCATTGGTCATATTCTCACAAGACTATGCTTCTTCTCGTTGGTGTTTGCAAGAACTTGAAACAATTCTTGAATGCAGAGAGAAATATCGACGGATTGTAATTCCTGTTTTCTACCATGTAGAACCCACAGATGTACGACATCAATCGAGGAGTTACAAAAATGCATTTGCCAAGCATGGAATAAAATATAAGACCAAGGTACAAATATGGAGAGATGCTTTGACTAAATCTGCTGATTTATCTGGAATTGAGTCATCAAAGTTTCGGTAAGCTCTTTTTTTTCCCAATTAATGTTCAATCTTTTCTTGCTGTTATATAATTATATCATGCATATTATCACAATGTGGTTTGTTAAAATGCAGAAAGATGTAACCTTTATTTTTTAAACTATTTTCAGTTGAATATATGCTTTTTAGTTATTACTTTTGCATATATAATTTTAGCCAATGCTAGAACTCTGATGGGACCAACCATTCTTTGTTGGTCCATTGAATTTAGTGGTAAAATTACATATATTTCAATTTCAATACGATAATTTTTCTAAGAGATTTCTAGATACATCTAATAGCCCTTTAATTTATTTTTTAGTATTTGACTTGTTAAGATCTTCACCACTAAGAAGGAAAAGGCAAAAACGAAGGGCATTTTTCATCATGCATGCCCCCACCCACCCCCACCTCCACCTCCACCTCCACCTCCCCCCACCTCCACCTCCTAAAAAAAAAACTACCAAATCGGTGTGTTAATATTAAGAACATTGATTTTAACACACATTTACTCTCTCTTTGTGTCTATTGTATAGAAATGATGCTGAGCTGGTAAAAGAAATAGTCAATCTTGTGCTGATAAGGTTGGCTAATCCCTCAATCAACTCAAAAGGACTTGTTGGAATTGATGGAAGGATTGCAGATGTTGAATCATTGATAAGCAAAGAGCCAAAAGGCACTCGTCTTATTGGAATTTGGGGTATGGGTGGTGTTGGCAAAACAACTCTTGCAGAAGAAGTATTTAATAAACTACGGTATGAATATGAAGGTTGTTATTTTTTAGCCAATGAAAGAGAGAAATCAAGCATATACGGAATAATTTCTTTAAAAAAGGAAATTTTTTCTGAACTATTAGCAGATATGAAAATTGACACCCCAAATTCATTGTCCTATGATATTGTTAGGAGAATTGGTTGTATGAAGGTTCTTATTGTTCTTGATGATGTGAATGATTCAGATCACATAGAAAAATTACTGGGAACTCTTGATAATTTTGGATCAGGTAGTAGAATAATTGTAACAACCAGAGATAAGCAAGTGCTTAACGCTAACAAAGCTGATGAGATATACCATCTTAGAGAATTCAGTTATGATAAAGCACTTGAACTTTTCAATTTGAAAGCCTTTAGTCAAAGTGATAATCAAAGGGAGTATGATGAGCTATCAAAAAGGGTGGTTGATTATGCCCAAGGCATTCCATTAGTTCTTAAAGTGCTGGCTCATCTTCTTCACGGAAAAGAAAAGGAAATATGGGAAAGTGAGCTAGACAAACTTAAAAAAATGCCACTTACAAAAGTTTATGATGTAATGAAATTGAGTTATGATGATCTGGATCGCAAAGAGCAACAGATTTTTCTAGACCTTGCATGTTTCTTTCTTGGATTGCATATAAAGGTAAGTGTGGGCTATCTAAAATCTTTATTAAAAGGTGGTCAAAGTGATAATTCAGTGATTGTTGGGTTAGAAAGGCTAAAAGACAAAGCTCTTATAAATTTCTCTGAGGATAATTTTATATCTATGCATGATAGTTTACAAGAAATGGCTTGGGAGATTGTTCGTCGAGAGTCTATTGATGACCCTGGAAACCGCAGTCGGTTGTGGGATCCCAACGACATTTATGAAGCATTGAAAAATGACAAGGTTAGAGCTTAACTAAATATAACATCTTTTCAATAACATTTTAATCTTTTGAGAAATGTGGGTTTTGATGATGATTAATATATTTTTTCTACATTGATGGCAGGGTACTGAGGCCATTAGAAGCATACGAATGCACTTGCAAAAATTCAAGAAGCAAAAGTTAAGGCCTCAAATATTTGCTAAGATGAGAAGACTACAATTTCTGGAAATTTCTGTGCTATATAATTATGATTGCGCCAATCAACATAATATTCTTGCTGAAGGGCTTCAATTTTTGGCAACTGAACTAAGATTTCTTTGCTGATATTCTTACCCTCTGAAATCCTTGCCAGAGAATTTTTCTGCAGAAAACCTTGTAATATTGAAATTGCCACATGGCAGAATGGAAAAACTTTGGCATGGAATGAAGGTAAATATATGCGTCTCACTGTTATAATTTACAGTTAATTCAAGGAATACAAAATTAACTAATTTAGCTCGCGTGGTATCTTCATTTTGTTTCATTTTATTACAGAATCTGGTGAATTTAAAAGAAGTTGACCTCAGTTACTCGGGGATGTTAAAGGAACTACCAGATTTATCAAAAGCTACAAATCTTGAAGTACTGCTTCTCAGTGGTTGTTCTATGTTGACTAGTGTGCATCCATCTATTTTCTTTTTGGGAAAACTTGAGAAATTGGACCTTTGTGAGTGTTGGTCCCTTACCATACTTGCAAGCAATTCCCATTTATGCAACCTCAGTAATCTCAACCTTGATTATTGTGTTAATGTGACAGAATTCTCACTGATATTAGAGAATCTGAAAGAATTGAGCTTACGATGGACGAAGGTCAAAGCATTTCCCTCATCATTTGGACATCAAAGCAAGCTTAAATCGCTTCTTCTAGGATTCAGTGACATTGAGAGGTTACCTTCATCCATCAACAATCTTAAGCATCTGCTACATCTAGAGGTAAGCTCTTGCAGCAAGCTTCAAACAATACTGGAGCTTCCTCCGTTGCTTGAAACTCTAGATGCCAACCATTGCAGTTCACTTCAGACTCTACCAGAGCTTCCTCAGTTCCTTAAAACTCTAAATGTCAAAAAGTGCGAATTACTTCAGACTCTACCAGAACTTCTGTAACACCCTAAGGATATTACCGTAACTACGCTTAATATTTCTAAAGACGCAAAAATTAAAAACATTTACACAACCATCTCATGCGGAAGCTAACATATAAACATATAAATTACAACTTGATTTAATAATTACAACTTATTTCTTGTAACATTTACATCATGCAACATATAAGAAAATTACATAGAAATATAAAATAACTAAGCTACATCTTCTATGACGAGGCTCCATGCTCCAACGACACGCGCCATCACCTGTTTCCTGAAAGGAGGGAACTTAAAGGGGTGAGACATAAGGTCTCAGTGAGTGCTCTAAGACTCTACGGCTGGGTTAAACCCTTCTACCCAAACAATTCATCTATTAGTCTTTATGAATTTACCCTCTCCGAGCCTTTATAAAACTCTATTATTTCTATAGTTAGTCCACATCCATCGATCATAAAAACTTTCCTATAGCACATCTCTCATGCTCACTCTACTACGCTAGTTCACCATCATCAGTATCTTAGTATTTATTCTTTAACTAGCAAGTTACTTCCATTACTCCCTCTACGTTAACTTCACTTTCCATGCTCGTGTTCTACTATCTAACACTTTCTTTGCATCAATCTATTTCTTAATAGCAAAATACATCATGACCTATACTCACATAGTGTCGTTCTAGGTACATCTCTCTCTATGCCCACTAAGAGTCACATCCTATCCCATTCCATTACAAGTCTCATTACAAGTCTAGATGTATATACATTCATAACATATTATGATTATGGATAGAATCATTCACACATCACATGGCATCCACTTCATAAACCACACAAGTCAGACAAAACTTACAATAATGCACGTATGCAATGCGATGTTCCATTCTCTTTTCTCATATGCATGTGGTACCAGTAAAACATTCTTGTGAAAGTAGCCTGGGAGTACGTGCGAGTCGACGAATAGCCACACCATGGGCATCCGACACTAACAGTCTCAACCAGGATGATACCCCTAGCGGCTCGTCAGGGTTACCCAGTCTTGCAAGGATACTCCAACCCATGGGATCAACATGAGTTTAAAGGAGATTCCAAACCAGATAACACCCCCAAGGTCAGAACTCATCGAGTTCTTCACGACCTCCCCAGTTAGGTTCATAAACAACTTTCAAAAACACATATATATCATGTTATGATGCATGATTCACATAGATGTTCATGACTTCATTAAACCTCACATCAAACATAGTGAACCCATTCTCGCCCCACATGGGCTAGGTCACTCACGGTCAAAATATCACTTAGGTCCATTCTCACCCCATATAGGCTAGATCACCCATCTCAATGGCATCTAACATCACCTCTTAACTCACAAATTCAAAGACATTTAATACTCATACATTACAATTCACACTTTAGGGATAATGTAAAGCATTCAATGATTGCACAACACTCACAAATCACCATTCAAGTTATAACAACAACACATGTATTCAATCTCATTATTCAATCAAGTCAAGTACCTGAAATACATCTTAACCCTATGCCATACATCAATTGTAGAATCTATCTACTTTGTATTATGATTGGTATAATGTCCTTTATGTTTTTAGTATTACTTCTATCATTTTATGTTGTGCATCTATGACCTTTCTGAGGTATAAACATGATATCTAGAGTTATACTAATCATATCAAGTTGAATTTTATCTTGTTTTAAAGTTAAGACAATTATCTACAACTCGTATGTTGACCTCAAGATCTAGTATTATGATCTACTATGCCTAAAATTAAGAACAACATAGACTTATCGCGGAATCCTGACAGCTTGACATTTGCTCACTAATTGGGTGATATCTAGAGTTCTAGAATTCCGATTGGGATGAAACCAAAGGCATTAGTCATCTAACATCTAGGGTTACACCTCTTATGAAGACACCTAAGCCTAATTCGGTCATATTCACCACTCGTTTTTCACATTAAAATCACGTTCCTGTTTACTCTCTTTACATCTCTTAATTTCCACATCATTTTCCTAAACTACGATGAGATATCTGGGTCATAAGATAAGATACTTAAATATCTACAATTCAAACATGATCGAATCCTAAGGTGAGATGTCTACAATTCAAACATAATCAATTCATCATCGCATTAAAGAAAACATAGTGCTTCGGGGTATTCACAACCCGTCCAATTAAAATCTAAAAGTGAAGGGTAGGGGAAAGCACTCACTTGGGAAGCACAAAGATGATCTCCGACTGACCCGGGAGAGCTTGGTGGCGTTGTCCATCATGACCACCGCAACAACTCTTACTATGGCTAAAACTTGGGTGTGAAAAAAAACACGATCCCAAGCCCCGCCTATATGCCCCGAGTTTGGAAACTCTAAGGGGAAGATAAAAATATTAACTATAAGGGGCTCCACGCTTAACGCTAAGCCCACTTTATTCTTTTGTGCTACTAAGGCTTGGTGATCTACTCTATATATATAGGAAGGAAGGGATTTATGAAATTATTTTGCCCAATGTGGGACTTAAAGGGTTTTTCATAATCAAGTGACCTACTTTAGAGCCAATTTTCTCTAAGATGGAAGCCGATTTTGGTTTCTAAGGTGTAGGGATAAATTGTAGCTTTTTTAGCAACCTTTCCAACGACGCAAACAACACTTCATATGGACAAGTACAACTCAAGATATGACGTAGTCTTTCTAGGATTTTCATCATAAAGCTCATCACTATACTTAAACACTTTTTAAACATTCTAATTATAAGAACTTAATCTAACACTCCTCTAACACCAAATATAATAACTATAACACTAACATAATATAAAATAATAAAGATAATAATAATAATCTAACATCCACACCAATAAGATCACAAATAACAACAACAACAGCAATAAAATACACACGACACACGTGCATAGAAAAGCACAAACACTATCACAACATAGGTACATGCTTAGGACAAAACCGATAATATACAAGTAATAATAACAAGAATTTACAGAAAATATAACAAAAGGGTCCTAATAAGGGTTCTCCTTAAGGTATATTCCTAGTACCCGAAACTTGGGGTGTTACAACTTCCCCCGTTCCTTGAAACTCTAGATACCAGAGACTGCAAATCATTGAAGACAACATTGTTGTTTCCTTCAACAGCTGTTGAACAATTAAAGGAAAACAGGAAAAAGGTTATCTTCTGGAATTGCTTGAACTTGGATGAACATTCTCTAGTGGCTATTGGGTTGAATGCACAGATCAACGTGATGAAATTCGCAAACCAACACCTATTTACATCAAAACAAGATCATGTTGCAAATTACAATGATTATAATTATAGTAATCATTCTTACCAAGCCGTTTATGTTTATCCGGGAAGCAGTGTTCCAGAGTGGTTGGAGAATAAGACAACAAAGGACTATATAATTATTGATCTCTCTTCTGCTCCATCTTCCCCACTGTTGGGCTTCATTTTCAGTTTCGTCCTTGGTACGTACGAAGACATAGCACAGATTGAAGGACTTGATGTTAACATTACTATAAGTGGTGGTGAGGGTGAAGGTAAAAAGGATAGTGTTAGAATGGACATAGATTGTTGGCATCTCTCAATTAAATCAGATCATGTGTGTGTGATGTATGACCAAAGATGTTCTGGCTTCCTAAATAGAATAGCCAAAACTCAAATAAGGTTTAAAGTTGAGGTTTCAATGGGGACAGGAACCTACTCCGAAGGAATTTTTACACTGCCACAGCAGGTTTTAAAAGGATTTGGAGTCAGCCCAATAAGCACTTCAGCATATGACAGTTTCAATCAACAAATGGAATTGCATGACTCAATGTTTCAGTTTCATTAAACAGATGGAATTTAGCAGTGCTTTGTATCATCCTAGGTATTACTTTTCTATGGTTTACGATGAAATATTCGATTTAGAAGAATGTGTATTGTTTCATGTTATAAAAACTTGGTTCGTTACAACAATAAAGTTATTGACATGGGTTCTTATAATTGAAAGTTATGATATGGACCTGCTAAATTCTTAAACAAACAAATACAAGCAATGATTACTCAAAATACAATAGTATGCAAGCTGTTGTGGCGGTTTCCTATGGCTTTGGCATTCTTTTGAATATTGATCCATACATTATCTCATTGTTAATGTGTCTTCATGTCACAAATTTTCATAGGTTGTAAAAATGTTTCGGCTAGACAAGTGCTCCCCTACTTTGACTTCCTCAACACCACTCTACAAAAGAAAAAAAAAAACACTAATTATTGGTTTCAGAACTATTGGCAAGATGCTGATGGAAATTTTTTTTTCCTTCCTTTTGAGTTTTGATTTTAGGAGTGCTGTATTTCTTTCATTTTTACGCCTTCAGAAAAGTGTATCATAAAAATATGATGATAGATGAGGACTATATATGTAAAACAATTTGACATATATAACTGTTGGAAAACCGCCTTAATTGCGGTTACCCCTAACCTGCCTTAGTTGTGGTCTCTTTGGGGGCCTCCTTAATTGCAGCCTCAAGAGTAATGATTTAGTCTCATATCGACTATAGATATGGCTTAAGTAGAGCTAATAAAACTTGGACAGTCCTCACCTTATAAGTTGGTTCTGTGGGGTTGAGTTAAGTCCTAAGTCCAAATTCTAAAAAATAACTTTCTACACTAGTTGCTTATTTTTTGTTTTTTTAGGACTTATCCCTATGTTATATATTCCATACACAAACACACTTCAAATGAAAACATTGACTAATCTAGTTTGGCATGATATTGCTGTCACTACTCACTATATTCTTTTATTGTATATTTGTCTCTATTTGTCCTTTCTTGCTAGTAGGGGAGAGAATGGGTTGTATAATATAATTTTGTATATAGAAATAAATTTCATTTCTAAGGATGTTGATTTATTTGTTTTTATCATGTTATTTTTAAAGGTTGGCTGTAAAAGTAGATCAAGTGATATGCTCTGGTACAAAGATTTAGTAGAAGACTTTAGAGGCACTCAAACTCATCTATTCAACAGTTCCATTTTTTCTTATCAGGTCAAAATGTCCTTTTCAGGGTAATTAAAGGACATCATTCATATGAGTTCTAACACATGAGGGTTGGGCACAATCTCCTGGTTGTCAGAGTTCAGATCCAGTCCAGAGGATCATTCATGTGAATAGTAAATTTAGAATATGGCTTTACATGTTGCAGAGACCATTGCCAAATTCTTGCAGGTAGTGCATAGAAGGATAATGAAAAATAATCTGTAGTTGTAGGGTGGGAGGAAATAATTCTTAGTCTTTTAACCTTGAACTTTTTGAAAGTATCTTAGACTTGTGTTGTATATGCCTTTCTATTTTAGTGATAGATATGGAGTTCTGTACCTTGGCTTATCTGTTACCACTAAAATATTCATGTTAAATGCAGGCTATGTAGTTTCCTCCTTTAAGATGAGTCTTAGATGGAGGATGGTGTTATTGGAAGAAAAATCCCAAATTTGTGGAAGACTCAAATGTCAATTTTGAATTATCAAGAAAGGAAATAGAAACATCTGTTGTAATTTTATGTGCCTTACATTTATTAGGTTATAAGGCACCTTTCTTGAATAACCAAGGTTAGGAAAAAAAATCTTGATCAACCCCACCAGCATGAAAAACAAATTTGCAACCCTTTGGAAACTCCGAAAAACATAAATCAAGCAACCTCTGCTCTTCAAAATTCCCATTAGCAAAATCATGATCAAGTCTCAGGAAATTATATAATCATGACCCACTTTATGGTCAGCAACCTGCATATTATTCAAAGGTTCAGGAATGTGACCACCTTGTTTCTGCAACTATTGAGAAAAATCTAATAATAGCTTCCTATTTGTAGGGTAGTAAATCTCGATAGCACATTTCCATTATTTCCTATTTTTTGTAATTTCTAGTTTCTGTTAGTTTTAATGCTCAAAGGTTCAACTTCAGATATTCTTTCAAGCAGTCCAACATTTTCCTGCATAGATTCCCCATTTATAGATGGTCCAATCTTGCAATTCACCAGAAGATATACACTGAACTCTTTGCTTGCATTCAAAATCTTTAACTTTATTCTTCATTTCATAAAAAAATATAATCTCCACCAAAGCAGTCACAAGGTTGCACCATTTTTGCCTACTCGCATTACTGGCTTCTCAACTCTAACATGAGCACAATGTATCCATAATTGCTCCGTTTTGCAGTGAATGTGAAACTCTTTAAGCACTTGTTGCTATAAAGTCTCGTAATGTCAGGAATTACTTCATTTTTCTTCACGAAACATGCTTCAGTTATGATGTCACTACAAGTATCACAATTAGCTCTTGGATTGCAATTCTTATCCGGTAGCATACTTGCATGCATCCAACACAAGGGTTGATACCACTCAACTCACTTGATGTTGATGTGGAAGTTCCTACTGATTCTTTCATCATTTCTTCACTCTTTACTAACCATATGCTTAGTAGTATGAGAAGCTCTATAACCAGCTCTAGCATTCATGGCTATATCCATAAGCTCTACAAGTACACTGGTGCCACCAAAAAGTCTCACATTGCTTAGGATTTTGAAGTCAAGCGTAGTTTATAAACATACTCATCTTTTAACTTACCAAAGCATCTCTTAAAGGACAAAATTGTGAAAACCTACTAAAGCCAAAGCGAACAATATCTAAGATGCAATATGTTTAACAATGCAACCGACTTAAGGTCGCAACACTCATGTTCTCTAGCTATGTGCCTATGTCTCTGCTTTGATATCCTCCTTGAAAGGCCAGGGATGAATTACTGATTAGTTTCAACTTCATGAAAGGCCAGGGATAAATGTATGACTGTTGCTTCCTGCACCTCCGAAAATTGTTTGGGGCACCTCCATTATATTCTGGAAAACCCAATCCGAAATGTAAATTACATTCCAGATTGGGCTTTCCGGAATGTAATGGAGGTGCTCCAAGCAATTTTTGGATGTGCAGGAAGTTTTACCCCAAATGTATTGGCGGATGTGAGTGGTCTAGGACCTGTGTCATGTTGTTCAGCACAAGATTTTCCTTGGTTGAAACTCATAAAACATTTATATTCTGCATTCGGGAGAAACTAAGAAACCAATTCAAATGGCATAAAAATACTAGTTTATGAAAAAAAATAGGCATTTGTTCTTTTTTTTTTTTATAATTAAATTTTAATGTTAACGTGCTTCTTTGGGATAACCTTTCTCTCCCCACAATTGTTAATATTATCAGTATTTAGTTTTATGTTTATACTATCAAAGTAAAAAAGTAAAGGTTTTCAAAATTTATTTCATATTTCAATAGGATAGAAAGTTTCACAAATTAACATTTTTAGGAGGTTTGCACAAATTAAAAAGTTTGTTTTCATTAAAATAAATTTAAGTGTGATATAAAAAAATGTTACAAAAAGTGGTAGAATAGAGAGGTATATAACTTAAAGTGTGTGATATATATATTTCTCCTCTCAAAACAAGTAAATTGTAATTTGTAAAATTAGATGAGATAATAACTTAAACATCTTTAATGTAACCAAAAAAACTTAAACATCTTTAATTACTGGGATAGTATGATTTACCGTTACAAAAAACAAGCACATATAAGTGAAGTCAATGATATATTATGTGTCACTTATACATGCATATTCTATCTATCCCTCTAAAGTCGTGCTTCCTTTATATATAATTAATTAATTAATTAATGTAAACCGTATAATTTTTTTTATCAGTAATGTAAACCGTATATGTTTATATTTCTAATTTTTAAAATTTAAATTCAATTGAAGTTTTATATATAAATAATATAAAATAAATAATAATATAATTATATAACTTTTAAATTTTAATTAATTTTTCTTAATTTCTATTAGTAGTTATGTTTGTAATACTAATTTTAATATTTTTATATTATTCCATTCAATCTATTAGGTAATAAGGAATATGACAGAAAATTGAAGCATAAGTTGTCGATATATATAGGAGAAAATTTAGACAAACTTTTATATTTTTATAACTTTTTTTGATTATAATGTAGTCTTAGCTAAAGTTTATTTTTGTATTACCATGTTATTGACTAATCTTCAATTCTTCATCGGATAATCTAACTGGCCATCTTTGATGAGGTATCCTCTGCCAATCACGTTTTTTTTATCCACAATGCTCGAATTCAAGACCTTGATAAGAGGAAGGACTGAATCTAGTATCATTCAGACCAAGTTAAAGTTATTTATTTAAAAGACCTTATTACATATTATTTAATTTGAAAATTTAATAATAAAATTTAATAATTTATTTATTTTTTCCAAAATATGTGGCCTTCAAGAGAAGAAAGAGAGTGATCATATATTGTGTTTTTTTTTTTTTTTTAATTTGGGGTCTCGTGAATCGTGATGTTACCTAACAGCATATTGGGCAACAAATAATGCTAGGAAGTGAGTGTGGCCCTTTTGAAAGGCTCCATTCACTTGTAAGACATATAGGTAATTAAAAAAAAAAGAAATTCTTGGCTAATTCAAAAATATATTCAGAATACCTATTCCAGAATGTTTGTAATATTCCAGAACAGCTAATCCGATTTTGACATTAATTTTGTAACCTTCTGGATTGCTTGTTCCAGAAAGCCTCAACGCCTTCATTCTTGCTCTCTTGCTTGGCCTTACCCACTTGTTGCTCCAAAACAAATGTCAATTTTTCAAGTGGGGTTCGCTGAATTATAGAGGCCATTTCTTCAATTTCAATTTTTCCAGGAGAACTTAAAGCGGTGTGTTAGAGATGTATCAATTAGTAATCGAATGGTTGCTTGCTTTCTTGCTTCTAAATAATTCTCAAGAGTCAATTATGAGTCTGGAGGTATTTGCACAATTATGCTCAAATGTTTTTTTTTTTTTTTAATTATGTGAGTATTATAGGCAACAAGGTGCAGGAAGGTGGCAGCAAGGTGCTTGGCGACGCAGGAGGAGAAAAGGAAGGGCAGGTGCTAGGGTTTTGAGCATAGGGGCAATTTTGTTCATTCAGATTACTATGAGGTGTAGGAAGCAAAAATAGGAGGTGCAGAAAGCAATTGTCACTTGTAGTTTTCATTTTTTCTAATGAGCTTCTTGGCCCATACATGTTCAGCTTTTGTTGTTTATAATTAGCTAATGGTTTGTTTTTGTTTGGGGGCCTGTCTTTGGTACATGAAAGGAAATAATTGTCCCCATTAGAGCATGAATTAGACAAGTTAAGAGAGATATATCTTAAATTTTAGACAAATTATATTTGTACCTCCTGAATTATTTTTTTCAAATTACACACAGTAGTGTTTTTTTTTTCTTTCTATTTCTACACTAACTCCCTTTAATATTTAAAAACGTTACACTGATATCATCTTTCATAACAACCGAACGAGTGTTTTTTTTCATGAAAATGTAACTAATACTTTTTTATATTGGTAACTAATACTTATTGTTTTATATTATTTTATTTAATTGTCTCACAATGAAGGGAAGTTTTAAATAAGGTAAATGTTAATCAGTACCTTTAGGATATTGGTTAATAAAGTAAAAGTAGAAAAGGTTTTTACTGAGATGCAAAAAAAAATGTGCTCCCCTATGATTTTAAAATGTGCTTTCACGTAATTTTCAATCAAACCTTTCCTCTTTTAATTCCTTAATCAATGTCTTTAGGACACTGGACACCCGTTAAATAAAAATAAATATAAAAGGAAATTGGAACACAAATATCTTGAACATGCAGCACATGCTCGATCACTTTTATCATGCTCCTTAGTAAGTGGGATTCAGAGCATCTATCTATCTAAATAATATTTCAGGCTTTTCTATGTAACACATGTCATGCAAGGATAGAAAGTTACTTTTTACTGTTTATTAAGAGAATCTTGACATTTATACCCTTTATAATATTTTGTTTTCTGGTTAAACCCTTCTCAATCAAACACTAATTTTATTTGAGATTGAATAAAATCAAGGATTCAAGAAAGAATTTGAGGGAGACTGCAAAGGGGTTAACGCGTTCGCCGGAGAAAAGAGAGAGTGTGCGACAAGGAGCTTGGCTGGTGAGATAATGCAGTGTGTATCTTCTTTCCAGTAACTCACAAGCCTTAGGTCACAGATGCCTACACCGGTTTCAACCTATACAGGGACGTCGTCAAAGTGGTTATTAATTACAATGAGATCTATTTATTTCGCTCTTAGGATTGGATACTATCTGTCTGTCTCTCTCTAATCCCACTAATTTCATGGATACCACTGATTTTGTGAGGAACACCGAGTTGGAGAACATGTGTTAGCGGATTTGGAACTCGCTCATCGTAAGAAGCAGGTTCGATTATGAGTTACGAATTATCCTTCTTCTTTTCTTGACTTTATTTTCCTTTGATTAGTAATGAAGTTGTGTTGAATTTGGGTAGTTGGAAAGTGAGGCAGCATATAGAGTGAACAAGCATTGGCTTGAGCGAGGTTTCATATTTGGGTGATGTTTCATTCCTTTTTCTTCTCTTTTCAATGACCTTTCTAATCTACTATCTATATAAGAAAAACTTAGGCTAACACAATTACTCAATAACCCTTTTTAATTGTTTGACACCTGTTCCTTTTGTGGGGTATTTTGGTCTTTTAATCTTTACTTTTTACCTTTTCTTTTTCTTTTTTCTCTTTCTCTTTCTTCGTCTCCTCTCCCTTCTCCTTCTGTTTCTTCGTTCTCTTATCCTTCTCCTTCTCCTTTTGTTTCTCTTTTTTCTCCCTTACTATCTAGATTGAAATTTTTGAAAAAGATATATTGATTAAAACACTCCTTTTCTTCTCTTAAATGATTTCCCTAAAAAAATTTCAACAAAAATCACATCTTGACTAAACCCTAACTTGTGGGTTTTTGTCACCGCCTCCATCAACCACGGTATGATCTGCGCTGCAAATGGGTTTTTTTGTGGTATGTGGATTTTTCATGTTGATCCTAGCATTGTTATTATTACTTATTCTTTTCTTTCCATTTTTCCACTTTTTTTTTTCTTTCAAGTTTCTCATTTTTATTTCAATTTTTGCTGCTGCAATATAGATAGCTTGCACACGGGAAAGAGAACCAGGTATTCTTTCTTTTCTTTTCTTTTTTTAATTTTTTGGCTTATCTTGATTTTCAGATTCAATATTTTTTGAAGATTTTTTCATTCTTTTCCACATTTTTTCTAATAGATATTTTATTCTCTTAACATTATTGATGTTTTTAAACATTGTTCTCTAATCGATGTTACTTTTAAAAATAATAGCTTCTTTATCTTTGAGGAAATGCAAGTAGGTAAATTTTAAGTCTTGTGGGCTCTCTAGAGCTTTCTCATGCATTTTCTGGACATTATGTGGAGAATCTTCCATATTCTTCGTTAAACGTTGGTTTCTCAGTAAGAAGAACTTGATCTACGACATAAGCGAACGATGAACTAACAAACCAACGCGTAAGGAGGCTGCTAAACTAAACAATGTAGTAGACGTTATATTATATGCACTTTACATGTTTGTTATATTGCTTCATAAGTGGAAGCAAGTGTGAGAGTGAGATAATAAAATGAAACAAGAAAAACAATGCATGTAGATAAGTTTTGTTCTTTTATCTGATGTTGTTGAAAACATATTTTCTTGATTATCTTATTTCGATTTCTCTATAGCTTACTTTGAGGTACTTGGCTTGATTCTCTGCAATCATCGAATTCCAGTTTGTTTGTTTTTTGACATGGGAGATGACATGTTTGTTGTTGGTTTTTATTTGTTTGGTCTCCTTTCTCTACTATTTAGGGATATGGGATAAAACTTGAGATTATTATTGCCTTTTAAATTGATAGTACTTGCTCTAGTCATACAAAAATGCCATGTAGCACATTTGTTGATTGATGACAAATATGCAATTGGGGGATATATGGATT
Source organism: Pueraria montana var. lobata (assembly GCA_026413185.1). Classification (NCBI taxonomy): domain Eukaryota; kingdom Viridiplantae; phylum Streptophyta; class Magnoliopsida; order Fabales; family Fabaceae; genus Pueraria; species Pueraria montana. The sequence continues at coordinate 47,421,596 of CM048656.1, forward strand.
AAACTTGCTTTCTAATTTCTGCTTTAGTTTTTTTTTTCTTTCCTTTGTCTAAGATTGAGGGATATAGGATAAAACTTCAATTTGTTGTTGGTTTTTAATTTTTTTAGTCTCCTTTCTCTAAGATTGGGGATCATGAGATAAAACATGATGTTATTGTTGGCTTTTAATTTTTTTAGTCTCCTTTCTCTAATATATGTTTCTGCTTAAGTTTTTTTTTCCTTTGTCTAAGATTGAAGGATATAGGATAAAACTTGATTTGTTGTTGGTTTATATTTTTTTTGTCTGATTTCTCTAAGATTAGGTGATATGAGATGAAACCTGAAGTTATTGTTGGTTTTTAAATAGATAGTACTTGCTCTACTCATATAAATGCCATGTACCACATTTTTTTTTATTGATGATAAAGACGCATGTTGACTAATATTTGTGGTTAAAGTATTAATGTCATATGAATTCTTAAATTCAAATTATATTTTAGAATAAGATTTTTGGAAAATAAGAAATGAGTCAAATGGGAAAGATGAATGGATATCTTCACAAAATTGGTAAGTGAAACTGTCTGCATAGTTAAAGGCCCTTCTTATTCATTGATGATCAGTATAGTGTCTAGGTACCTTTATTTACACCCCTGCCTTAAATGGGATTAGCAGTAACAATAGAAAACACTACTTTACTGTAAAAAGAAAATTTAACAAAACAATCAACAAAAACTTTTGAAAGCCTTGAAATGCATTAATATATCATGAGTCCATATCCCCTCATAGATCCATTTTGTAGAAGAAAGAGTATTTCACTTTCTATCAACACACCTAAAACACCCTTGAAGTAAAATCCAAGAAATCCTTAACTCTTAAAACTAAAATCCAGCTACATCATCTTAAAAAATAGAACTAAATAAAACAACAATAACAATGTTGACAACCCACTGAAAAGAGAAACATAAATATAGACGTTATTATAGCATTATGATAAGCTTAAAAAAAGTAAACATGTTATTGATAATTTTTTTTATACCCCATTGTATATAAGTATAAAGAATTTACATGTTATTTTTTCTAGAATCCTTCACCCAAAAAATCAATAGTAGAAAAAGTAGAGTAATCCAAAAAATCAATACTATTCTATTGGTTGGTTAACAGAGAACTTCTTAGAAGAAGTCACACTAATATATGAAAACCCATTAGGAACTAACATGAACTTCAGGTATTGTCTTGAATTTAGTTGTTCGGTTAACAAAACTTCATATGTTTAAGAACTCAAGGATGTGATTCAGTTATTTATGTTTAGCATGCAAGAATAAACAAAATAGTTACTAACACATGGCCATAGAAGACTTGGGATCAAAGCTAATATTGGCTTCAAGCTAATATTGGCTCCAAGTAAGCTCAAGTTGCCAAAAAGAGCTTACGGTAAGTTCATGTAGGATAAGGGTAGGATGATACATGGCATTTCATTTCTGTATGAACAAAGCAAGTACTATCTATTAAAAACTAGCCATAACCTCATGTTTTATCTCATGTCCCCCAATCTTAGAGAAAGGAGAACAAAAATAAATAAATAAATAAATAAGCACTGATAAACCCAAATTATGTCCATATCCCCCAATCTTAGATGAAGAGCAAAAAAAATTTTTGAAGCAATTTCTATTACCATTTCAAATGTATATGAATTTGGTGCTTATTATATAATCATCATGCTTTACTACTCATTCCCTTACCTTTTATAATTTTGTGAAGATGTCCATTAATCTTTCCCATCTTTTCCTCTCTTATTTTCCATTTGACTTTATTAACTTAAATTTTAATTTGATTGTAAAATAAGCCAATTAAAGACACATAATATCATAAACAAATCATGAACAATTTCTATTACCATTTCAAATAAAGAAGAATAATCGGTAAGAAGAAATGATAATTGGCAAACCTATATATTTACAAGTTGCAACCTATCACTATCATAGTTTAATTCTTAATGAGATCAAAAGCGCAAAAACATCTCCTCAGATGGTTGTTGTTGCTCTACAAGCAACGAATGAGTATTTCAGAGAAAGAAATGTGAGGCATTCAAGACCACACATCCATTATAGAGGTTAGTTATTGTTTGTCTTCCCTTTGCACACGGTTGTGCTATTATCTGCCATGAGAAAGGCTTATTATATATCTTTGTCTTATCAAAACTTGCTTAACTAAAGAAAGACATATTCATGTTTATTTTTCTCTCTCCATCACAACTCATTTTATCCCACATTTTTCTCTATTCTCTTTCTATTTATATCTAATTTGACTAAATTGTTCTATATATTCGTCATACTAATACAAATTCTATTTACAAATTTGACACTGGGTAACCTGTTCTGAACATGATACAAAGATTTGAATATATTATTTATTGTCAATTTAATATATGTGAAAGTAACCTTGGTTCACCTTTCCCAATTAAATTTGTATCTGAACACACATATAAAACACACTAAATCAAAATATAAGTATAGAGATGCAGATAAATAGATTATCTACTTCAAGGAATGTTCTCTACTAAATATCTGTGTACATGAGATTGTCAAGAGCTTTTATAAAATGAGGTTAATACTAGAACTAATGTACTCCTAATAAGTAGGAAAAATAGCATGCCTAATAAGTCCTACAACTAATGTTGATCCAATTGTAACACTATCAGCAAGAAAAAAATATCACAAGCAAATTATAATTCCAATAGAAAGGAAACACTTTTGGAATTATTGATTTATATAATGCTTAAAGAATTATAGATTTATAGGTTGAAGGTTAAAGGGTGAATCAGTGAAGCATACCATCATTCCTCTCTACATTCATTGTTGCTTCTAATTCTTGAGCTTTGCTTAAGAGGTTTCAATTTTGATGAACCCAATAACTTTGTGTGTGCCTGATTGTTGTGTGTGTTCATCTTTCCATTTACATTATCTTTATTTATTTTTATTCTCTTTCTGGTGACTTTCAAAGCATTAGGCTATTGTCTAGACATGTAGTTGTTTGAGATAATGAACAATAATACCTTTGTTCTCCACTCCCTATCTCATATCTAAAATCAAATTTCCTCTATTGTCTTCCTTCCTCTTTGTATTATCAATGTAAATTTAGAGAACTAATTATATACTAGAAGCCCCCACTACTTTCAAATCCAATAGATAGAAATAAAATTGGGACCGCTTAAAATATGTTTACTTATACTAGAAGCCTTCCACAACTTTCACATTATAACTTTTCTATATAGATAGAAAAAAACAGAACAAATAGATAGAATTTGCATGATCTTATCATTAGGACTAGTTAAAGGGATGTTTACTTATACAATATTTAGTTCATGTTAGATTATATTTTGTAAGTAATAGTATAATGCCTTCTACATGGAAGGATTTTGGCTACTATCAATCAAGTGGGAAGCTATATCAAAAGATAACAGCTTGAGTTTTCATCTAATAATATAATTCAGCATAGTTGTATCCCTTATTTTCTCCAATTTGGATCAATACTATTTTTTTATATTCTTATCCCTCAACTATTTTTTATATTCTTCATCCAAGGGGCTAGGGATGGACTTGATGCTGGAAAGTTTGCAAATTAGTGGTATCTTAAAGGGGTTGGATAGTGGTGATAGGAGCAATATGAGTATGTCTTGGAGTGTGTCAATAATATCAAAATCATACATATGTGGGCGCAGGGATGTTTTGGGAGCAGCTTGAATATGCTTTTGTATAATGCAGTAGCAGTTATGCAATTACAATGTTTTTTTTTTTTTTTTGCAAGTTTGTGTATGTGTGAGCTGAGAAATATAACAAATTAGCTACTGTCAAGCTTTTAGGCTATTTTTCAACTTTGGGTGGGAAGGTTGCCATGTATGGAAAGGTCCATTTAGGACTCATACGTGTCTAATCTTATCAATAGCCACAGGTTGTACTGTGTTTTGGTTTGGTAGTGGCCACAGTTTGTGTCCATTTCATTGCTTTCTTAATAAAATTGATTTGTTTGGTAGTTATTTTTTTTATATTCTTTACTATTTTTCCATTTAATTTTATAGCAATATTATTAAGAAAAAGCACAACATACGATCTCTACTTCTACTTACCATGTTGAAAGAAAAGTGTAGATAGATTTGCTACCTTAGTAACTTTAAGTGTCAATAGTTCACAAATTTTAAAGTAAAAGCTATCTGACATTCAAAAAGTAATAACACTTGATAAAGATAGTTGGAAATACGGTGCCAATCTTTACAATTGCACTTTCCAAAGAATGGAAGAAACTAGCTTTTTCTTATCATTTTCAGGAACATCACTCTTCTTTGCTCCTTTATCAATTACCTACATCAAAACATCAGCCAAATTAATTAGCAAAAACTGAGATTATAAGGATATATGCAAATGATAGAAATAGGTATTACTATAATTCTATTAGGATACTTCTCTATTATGCAAGATGTTTCAACCTGCCTCCTAGATGATGAATGTTTTTATCATAACTTACATCTTATTTTTAAATCTTCGCTGATACAAGATGAGGAATAGTCAAATCTCCATGCTAATAACTTCTATATTATACCAGAACTAATATGAAGTTCTTTCTTGCATATTCCGCCCTCCCTTATGTAAGCAGGCTTTAGTCTGATAATGAAAGCATGCCATAGATCCTGTTCTATATTATTTTAATTTTGAATTTTGATCCTAGAACTTCCTACTTTTATTTAGATTAATGTCTCTCTATCTCTTTGACTGTCTGGAAGGAAGTAAAATGTTACATTTGGATTATTCAGAAGTAAAATGCCTCTATGAAAAGAAGTAAAATTGTTCAGCCAAAAGAAAAGTCTTTACAACCAAATTTACTTATAGTCAAATTCTGTATTTAGATTTGATGTCATGAAGGTATGAGAAACTACCATCATCTTGGCTGGGAATCTGGGATGTTTGACACATACTAAATGTCTTGGTTAGAGATGGTCATGTAGGTATTTGGCTCCTAAATATGCTCAAAGTTGCCAAATAACTGACAAAGCTAAGGTTTTTTCCTTTGGGGGTGGCATTAGTGGACCTAAGGGACAAAACCACCTTACTGTGTAGGCAAGTTAAAGCATGAGAATATTTATGTTATTTTATTGGATTGTTGGATGTTGGCACTGTAACGACCCAACTTCGTTACATAACTACTAAAGCCAAGGTTTTGATTTTATTTAATTTAGAAACTCTTTCATTAGTTTACTTATGAAAATACCGTGTGAACTTTTCGCGATTCCGAAATCAACAAATAAAGCTCAAAACTTAAGATATAGACCATGCATTTATAAAACATGACGAAGTCAGATATAATGCCTCGTGGCACTTCAACCTTTTAAAAGAAGATAAGACTTTGATTACATAAAACTCTTGGAAGATTTGTCTAATACAAACCTAAACTGGTCATTTTTATACATGAAACTAAACCAAGCAAAAGGAAGAAAAGAACGCAACTTCAATCCCATACTCGCTTCATCTACCATGCCTCCAAGAGAGAGATCCACCCTAAAAGCCATCTGCTCCCCCCGAATGCACAATTCGAGATCATCACAGTCACAACCACATATGCCACACGTAAGGGTAAGCTCACCAAAACAAAACCATACATATACAAATAAATAGATTCCATAATAAGGAAGAAGAAAGAAAACTAAACTATATAAACTTTGAAAATATTGTATAGGTTAACCAGAAATCTATAACAAAATACATATTCATATTAAAGTCATTTCATATTATTCATCAATAACCAACATCAGACAACAACATAATAACGCCATTATCTCAACTAATGCATACCACATAATCTTAATATAAATCTTCAACTATCATCAACCACATAGTTCCATAACCAATTATCACCATGAATCATCAACATCATGAATTACATTTAAACATTAGTATCATAATCCTCATCATAATTCAAATCACCAAAAACCATCATCATAACTTATGTACATCACAAACCACTAGAGAACCTCAAATATCAAACACTGACTCTACTCCATGGAGTTTCAACATCATATGAGCGGTCCCCCATAAGCCCCATCCCCTACCATAGTCGTACTTTTTGACCATTCGGGGAGTCTCTTGGGCTGACCCTACGGAGGAAGTGTGATTTTATCGAATATATACAAGTGTGGGTATTGGCTTACCTCTGTAAGGTTTGCAAAACCTTACATCTATAGGGATTCACCCACCTATCTATTCTATAGGCCCATTTCCGTTAGCCACCACGAAAACTTCCAGCACTAGGTTGAGAGTCTACTAAGCACCCTCAACTTATGTGCCTACTCATATGTCTGTGCACCAACTATGCACACCTACTCACTAATTATGCAAATACAACATTCAGAATATTTCTGTGCACCAATTGTGTGCACCCACCGTATTCTAGCGGCAAAACATATTTGGAGTCCCTTACAATCTTATATATGGCACCTCCGTACCTGCCATCTCCAATGGCCTGACTTAAGTATCCAAATACATCTCAACAATCCACAATACTTAACCACGACAATAATTCATCCCCTATACACTAAAAGAGTCACTAAATCTCGTGGGAAATAGTTCGTCAACACTCCAACACGTCATTCGGAGTCAAAACATAGGAGTGGTACTTGGGAAGATATCCAACTAGGTGAGACTCCCGAGTCGCTTTTGTGAGCTGGAGTTCTTGCGTGAAACTCACCCTCCCAAATATACCATTTTTCTATAAAAATCTTCCCAAAGGACATAGCTAACTCCTCTTTAACATATAAGGATGGTTCCAATGCATAGTTCACATACACATCACATATATCTTCATCTCATCAATATTCCATTTCAATTTCTCAAAACATCATAATCTCTTTAATATCACATTCAACAAATAGTAATTTATATTTCTTCATGTATATATATATATATACCTCATTCAATAATATGATAATCTCAACTTATAATCAACTTTAACATAATGATAAAAACTCATAATACCATTTTATATGTACTTGGAATTGTTTTGGAAACTCTTAAGAAAGTATTTAAGGTAAAATAAAACATTCTGCCTTAATTTAGCTTAAGCTAGAAAATTTTCACTTAAGTCATTCGTCAGATTTCCAAAATCCGCTTAAGCCCAAAATTTTCGGCTCAAGCCAATCTAGCCTACTTCACATTCAGCCCAAAATTCGCTTAAGCCCAAAAATATTGGCTTAAGCCAATTTCGTCCACTTCACATTCGACCCAAAATTCGCTTAAGCCAAAAATCTTGGCTTAAGCCAATTTTTGTCCAAAATGTTAAATCTCGCATACAATCCCAAATTCGCTTAAGCCTAAATTTTTGGCTTAAGCCAACTTACGATTTTCTGCAACATGGCTTCTTCGAAATTTCACGATTCCAAGCCCATCAATGGCTACCCAAGCTTCCAAACTCACAATAAACACATCAATAATCATTCCTTAAGCTTCTAAACACTAAACCCCAAAAAAATAACTCAAGATTCAAACCAAACAACTCAAAATCCATTATAAAACAAAAGGAGAGAGTAAGCTTCCCTTACCTACAACATCTCCCAAGCTAGATCTTTGAAGAAGAGAAGAGAAGAAAAGGATCTTGAGTTCAACCAAGGGATTTTCCTCCAATCAACAACACCATCACCTCACCCTCCATGGAAACACGACCAAAGCAACATTCATTAGAGTCTTGCATCAAAACCCATCATGATCTAACACAAAGAAAGAAAGGAGAAAGGAAAGAGATAAAGAGATCAAATGAGGAAAGAGAGATGAGTTTACCAAACCAAAAATCAGCTATGAAAATCTAGAAGAGTAGAGATTAAGCCTCCTAGGGGTAGGAACTCAAAACCTCCTTGTGCTATGGAGACGGCTCCTTGAGAAAGAAAAGAGAATGAATGAAATGAGGGAGGGAAGAGGAGCTTCACGTTTAAAAGCTTGGAGGGTGTCTTAGATTTTTGCTAATTGTACCTATGCTTCCTCTAACTACACCCCCCTTACATGACTAAAAGTCCACATATTTAAGGTCTAACTGTTAGTGAAACCCACCAAACATCCAACAACACATAACAATTCATTCAATTTTATTAATTAGCTCATTACGTAACATAATTTAAATTTAATTTCTCTTACATTTTAATTAAATCACTTATCATACATTACGAAAAATCACAGTGTTACAGGCACCATTTCAAGAGTAATATACTATTTTGAATTAAATACTTATTGTCTGGGTGGAATATCTCAATTAATACCATTTGGCAGTAATTTTGATTCCTCTGTTGCTATGAAATATCTGCACCAAAATTTTTATTTTCAGAAAGATTCAAATTTCTCTAGGCCAAAGCTAGAGCTATTACCCAATCACAGGAGCAATGGGTGCCTTTTGTCAGTGTCAATGTCTATATTTTTTTTATTGTTGCTGCTGCAAAGCTACCACATAGGAATGTATTTGCATACTCGAATGTCTTTGTTTCTGCGACGTGCTTCCCCTGCATTGATGGGGACATGTAAATAAATTCTTTTAGTTCACCATTCAGAAGATCACAAGGCTATTGATATCATATACCATTGTTTTTCTCTTATGGGGTACAGTGGAAACATTATATACATCTTATAATTTCCATTTGTTTGCACCTAGAAAGTTTAAAAGGAAAACAACTTACAAATGAAAATGTATTATACAATTAACTAATAGTTAATGTAAACTTCCTTTCTACGCAGCCTCAAAATTTATTAAGATTCACCCAAATTTTAATTAAGTTCAGTTTTGAAATATATTTTTATTATATTTAATATTAAAAAATTAAACTTGTTAAAAGTAAATCAATTTTATTAAAAAATGGGCTTAATTACAATTTTTATCCCAAACTTTTTACTTTTTGGCAAATTTTACCCCCAACAAATTAATTTGGCGTATTTTACCCCCAACTTTTTAATAAACTTGCAAATTTAACCTTTCACCATTTTGCTGATGTGGCATGTTAAAATAATTGTACTTTTTATCTCTAACTTTTTATTTTTTGATGAATTTTATCCATAACTTTTTACTTTTTGGCAAATTGTACCATCAACTTTTTACTTTTTGGTGAACTTTAGCCTCATTTTTTATGCTTATGTCAACATGTCATGTCAGCACAACAGTATAAGGTAAAATTTGTAAGTTTTTTAAAAAGTTGGGGGTAAAATGCGTCAAATTAATTTATTGTGGATAAAATTTGTCAAAAAGTAAAAAGTTGGGGGTAAAAAATGCAATTAAGCCTAAAAAATGAGATAAAAGATTAAAAATAAAAAAAACTGATAAAATCAAATTAGAAGAAAACATTTAATAAAATGACAGTTAATATAGAATATGTATTTTATTAAGTTGTGTTTGGAGCATTTGTCAAGAAAATAATGATTATTTTTTTAATTCAATATCACGACATGTATTGAAAATTATAGCGATAATGTAACATTAGAAAGATACAGTTTAAGTGTAATTAATAATATATTATGTTCATTTTAGATTATGGTAATAGTTTTTCCTTATCTTTTTTTGGTAAGTTGTTCATTCTCTTATTGTCATATAAGACTTCTTTTATTACTCTATATTTTATTTTAAAATAAAACAAATTATATTATATAAGAATCATTTTAAATTATGCTTAAGAGATCAATATAACCTATGAAATGCACATCTAACTGACTAGATGTGAGATTAAAATAGAATAATAATTATCTATATATTTTGTAATAAATTTATAAAATGATCTATTGTGCGACAAAAAAAGTAATTATATATATATATATATATATATATATGTGTGTGTGTGTGTGTGTGTGTGTGTGTGTGTGTGATTTTTTAAAAAAAATTAAAATATATGTAGATTTCTCCTATTAATTGATTATGGTCAAAATATTTGATTTTATTTTTAAGCAAATAATAATTATATACATAAGTTATTTCAAAAATACATAAAGATGAATGCGATCCGTGCGAATGCACGGATAACTAACTAGTTTGATATAGAATAGAGTAATTTTTAATCAACCAGAGGTTCTAAGTTTGGAATTATGATAATTCAGTGTATATTTTTTATTGGACAAAATATGTTTTTGGTCCCTAATCTTTTTAAAATAATTATTTTTAGTCCCTAAATTAAATATTGACGGGTCTTGCTCCTCCATCTTTTGCTCCGTTTGCTATTTTAGTCCTCGCCGTTAAGAAGGTCCGTTATCTGGTGATCTATATGTACACTGGCCAATTGTTGGCTGCCATGTGGAAAAATGATTTGATGGAGAACAATTCAAATAATTATTAATTTTTAAAACATCAACCCATCTTTCACGCCATGCCTGTTCGAATAACGGACTCGTCAGGGTCAAGAGCGTTCTCTTCTGCGGAGAGGGTATATGCGTTGTCTGATTCTTTAGGCTCGAGGTGCATTTATCTTGTATGGTGCATCAGTTCATATTTTGTATTTTCTGTTCGCAGGATGACACTTCTGCTAACCCAAGTGTTAACACAAACCCACTTCCAATCCCAAATGTTAACACAAACCCACCTCCAATGCTGATTAAAAAAAAAAAAAAAAAAAACCTCCAATCCCAAATGTTAACACTAACCCACCTACAACTCCAACTGGTAGCATGAATCCTATTGCATCAGCACCTGTTACTGCTAATCTTTCTTCACCAGCTGCCAAAGTGAGACAATCTTCAATTCTGATACAAGGTGTTCAATTTTGTGATAACAGGCTAATTCAAGTGTTGCAGCAGCTGTCAATTCTGATATAGCAAAAAATTGCATGGACAGTCTTAATGACATGGTCCTCAAACAGAATATTTGGTTTCTTTTTAATAATTTTGATATTATAAATGCTCTGTGGTTGAGATAATTAATATTTAGTATACATGCAGACTGACAAAAGTAAGAAACGGGCAAATGAAGGACACAGTGGGTCCATAAATAACATACAAATTGATGAACTGGAGGACAAAGTTAGCAAAGACCAAATGGAGTGGCTATTTCAGATTATGTAATTTTATTTTAATGTCACTTGTGGATTGAATAGCTAGCAATTGTTGCTAGCTGCAAATTTCATATCAGGCAATTCTTCCTTCAATTTTAGATTTTGCTCCAATCCCAAATTGATTTCGTGACACCAAAGTTTAGTGTTAAAAAATAGCTTTGCCACATTCCAATTGAAATGTAAATTAAAAAAGTGCCATGCCACCAATATTACATACTTAAAGCCATGAGTAATGCCAAAAAGCAATTCCCTGTCAGCTTATTCCACAAGTCACAACTTGTTCCTTTGAAAATGATAGTCATGTGTTCATAAAAGCTGATATTTATCTACCAAATTAACAGGAACAATGCATATAAAAAAGTGCACTTGTTGTGAACAATATTAATCATTAAGTAATTTAAACAATGCCTTACATTACACAATACCAAAACAACCATTAACCATCAGAGTGCATTACATTACACAATACAAAAATACCAAAATACCAAAACAACCAGTGAACTATTACAACCCCCTATGCCCTATTACAACCCTCCCAAATCACAAATGACAGTGTTTCTGCACAACAATTTCCTACCCTCTGCACAATCCACATTTCAGTACACAAATGCACCCTCCAAACAAGGTAATTAGCCATGACAACATTGTCAAAAACACAAGTGATTTCCCCCTGCTCCTTTCATTTGTCAGCTTCTTGTGAAGCTTTGAAATCTTCTTCTTATGCTCCTCAACAGCTTCTGAAGCACCTTGCTCAAACACAACTACACTTCCATCGTCATCATCAACCCATCTAAAGAAATCACAGTGCATTCCCCTCAGCAAATGTACCAAATGAAAATTAATGAAAATATAGAATTTCCAAAATTTAAAATTACAAATAAATACCTTCCAATTACAGCAGCCCCAAGACATTCTTCCTGTTACAAGCACCTCTCTATATCCACATAAACATTTTTTTCACCCCGGAATTGTTCACTCCGAAGACAAAATGCCCCTCGAGCCAAACGAATTAGACGACGCATATACCCTCTCCGCAAAAGAGAACGCCCTCGACCCTGACGAGTCCGCTCTTCTAACAGGCATGGCGTGAAGATGATTAACAGTACCTACCACCCTTCCAGATCACTAGATAATGGACCTTCTTAACGGCGAGGACTAAAATAGCAAACGGAGTAAAAGATGGAGGACCTAGACCGGTCAATATTTAATTTAGAGACTAAAAATAATTATTTCAAAAAAATTAGGGACTAAAAACATATTTTGTCCTTTTTTATTTAGCAAAAGTGTAAGATAACTATCAACTATTTTTTATTTGTGTTAAATATACAAGATGTTGATATTTTAGCTGATGAATCTTCATAGGTTTATTAGATATTTTAGCTGGAGATATGCAAATGGATTTTACGATTTAGAGTTTCGGACAAAGCATCTAGAGGCCTTGATTGAATTACACAATATGATTGGAACCTTTGCAAGGAATATTCAACACTTATTTTCTGCTTCTAATGTCCAAGTTTTTATTTATGTGCTGAAAACTGTGTACTTTTACTATGAATTGTTTAAACAAAGGTAAAAGTGTATTTTATTTTGAAACATAATTGACAGAAATGATAAATTAAGTGTGGATTATCTTGCCTTTTGGTACATGGCTTCAGTATTCTGGAAGAATTGGGTGGGTCTATGGGAGAGAATCTTAACTTTATATCTCACAATTAATATCTCAAGATGTAGAAATATAAAATAAGAGGAACAAAAGATATTTTTTTAATAAACTACAGCACATCATTCTCATATATATGTATGTATACAAGCCATTTTCATATTCCTAGAAATATTTATCTTTTATTGGGCATATCGCTACAGGTGTGGACAAATGGAGCATGTCATACTTTCCTCTCAAATTGTAGAAGTAGATTTAAGAGGACCTGTTATTCGAGTGGTGAGAGCTCAAGGTACATGAGGACAATTGAAGGGAGAATATATTAACTCTACTGGTTGCAGACCATGATACTACAATTGTTTCTCTTACACGGCTTATCAAATTTCTTCATGAGAATTAAACTGTTTTGAAACAATTGAGAGTAAATATTAAAGATCCTGTAGCCTTTCTCCTTTCCATGGTTGAAGATTGTAAAATGTAGCTTCATGAATGATTATGTTTTGTAGGAGGAACATAGACAAATTGTTGCTTCATGAATGAAGATCGTAAAATGTAGCTTCATGAATGATGATGTTTCCAGTACTAACCTTTTTTTTTTTTTACTGCGTTTCAAGTACTAACCTGTCTATTATAATATTTTCAATTCTCTTAATTCTTCTTCATAACCTTTATTTATTTATTTTTTTGACAAAGAACTTAATATTTTGCAAAGTGAAGGAGTGGAGACGATGCAAATGCAAGATCCTGATACTTTGTAAAGTGAAAGGGCGGAGATTTGTGGACTATTGTGCATAACTATGATTAATTTGTTTTGCCAAGTGACTTAAATCATACACGTTGATGATCATAATTATTATTTCGTTTTCTTTTAATTGTTTTTCCATTCACAATTTTCTACAATGTCTTATTGTTTTTGTAGTCCCAATTTTGATTATTAAACTAAAATATATGTATTTTAGACGTTGTTAATTATTATATTCAATATCATTTTAAAGAAGAGGATAACGATGTGCAACTTTTGTGGCAACCAAGATAGTAATATTCAATTGATTTGCATTGTCAGCTTACTTTTAAACAATTATTATCTTTTTGTGTTGTAGAACAAAATAAATGTGTAGGAAAAAAAAAATTAAAGAGTGCAAAACAGTTAATAATTTACTGTTATCTTTTTATTGAAAATTTCATATACTTTTTAAAAAAAAATTCTATCAAAGTTGTCCTTTGAGTTTGGTATGAATTACAATAGAAACATGGAATGAACACTTCATTTTTTGTATTGACCAACTTCGTCTAATCAACTACTTTACATTCGTTTGATTTTCATTGGTGCTTTTCCACTGTTGATTCTGCAGTGTGTTGTCTTTTATATCCATTTTATTGTTTTTTTTTTCAGAAATTTTTTTTTTATTATGGAACCCCCAAAAAAAAATTCATTCTAGAACATCTTTTCCGAAGAAAAAAAATTCATTCTGAAATTCCCATTCCAGAAAAAAAAAATTTATTCCAAAATCCCCTTTCCAGAAATAAATTCATTCCGGAACTCCTTTCCAGAAAAAAAAATTCTGAAACTCCCTTTCAAAAAAAAAAAATTCACTCCGGAAACTTATTTCAGAAAAATAACAAATAGTTAAAATCTGTTTTTTACTTCTTGCACCGCATTTTGTTATATGCACCCCCATTTTTTCGGAAAACTCCTTTCTGGAATGAAAATTTTTTTCCAGAAAGGGGGTTCTAGAATTATTTTTTTTCCGAAAAGGGGATTTTGGAATGATTTTTTTTTCCAGAATGGGGGTTCCGGAATGAATTTTTATTTTTCTGGAATGAGTGTTCCGGAATGATTTTTTTTTCAGAAAGGGGATTTCGGAATGAATTTTTTTTTCCAAAAAGGCTTTTCCAGAAAACATAATTCATTCTGGAAAAACCTTTCTGGGATTACGTAACATGGTGATTTTTTCTCCAATTACAGTGTTTTGCGCTTGCTTTCGTGATGTTGGGTGGTTACAACAGTGGTTTTGGGTGGCTGCGGTGGTGGTGTTTGGATCGGTGGGGGTATTGGGTGGAGGTGGGCTTGGGAGAGGCAAATGATATATTGGTCTCTTTTGGGTTTATGGGAGTGCAGGAAGTAGTAGCCTTGTTATTGAACTGTGACTTAGGATCTTGGGCCGTCTTTTTTTTTTTTTTCTTTTGGGCCTTTTTTTTATTTTTATTTCTTTCTTTCTTTCTTTTTTTCCTTTCTGTGTTTGTTATTTAACCTGTTATTGAACTGTTAATTAGGATCTTATTTTTTTTTTCCTTTCTTTGTTTGTTATTGAAATGTTAATTAGGATCTTAAGCCGTGTTGGTTTTTGTTTTTGTCATGTGGTTTTTTGTTTTATTTTCCAACATTTTTTTTGACAACATATTATATTCTATTGTTTTCCCATTAAAAGTAGTGTCCTTCTAAAGACAAAGTAAGTAAACCTGTGAATTTTTTTTTCTTAATAGATTCATTGAACCTCACATGTAAGGTAACGTTTAAAATTTTATTGTTTATAGAATGTATAAATTTTAAGATTTAAATAAAGTATATTTTTTTCACAAAATGTTTTTTAGTTTATTTTTTATTCTTAGAAACAATAATGAGGTATCTAATAATAATTGTCATATTTATTGTGTTTTTTCATCATTTTCTTAGTTTTATTTTGTCACAAATTTGTCATTTTAAAATCTATATATATTTATTGAGACTCAGCAAGGTTTTTTTTTATTGATTTTGACCCACCTGTTTTTTTTATTGACACACTTTTTTTTTTCATTTAATAATCTATCTATAAATGTCATTCCTTGTTTATTATTTTTATATTATATATATATATATATATATATATATATATATATATATATTTGTTTGGTTGGATTATTGTGTTATTTATAAATTAATAGTTTTTTTTACCATGTATTTTTAATTGTGAATTTTTTATAGAGTATTATTTACCATCTAATTGATACATCTGTTTATTTCAATTTATAATATATCTATATTTATAGAGTATCATTTAATTGACACACATGTTTTTTTTATCATTTCTTTTTTATTATTTTCTTTTAATCATAATCTATTTTGGTAACAGTATATTTAGCATGTATTTTTAAATGTGAATTATTTTTAGAGTATTATTTTGTTCAAAATTTAACATTTTATAATCTAAATATATTTTTTTAGACTCTGGCAAGTTTCTTTACTTAAAATGACAATCTATAGATGAATAGGAAAATATTATAATTATTTTTTTATATTATGTTTAAAATTAATTTGTTTGGGCATAACAGTTGTTAATGGTTTATGTGCATCATCATATAATATATACCTATACCTATTTATAATCTATCTATATTTTTCAAGAGTGAGCAAGTTTCTTTATTTTGTTCAAAAGTTAGCATTTTATACTTTATCTAAATTTTTTTAGACCGAGGAAGTTTATTTTTCAAATGGACACACCTGTTTATTTCATTTTATAATCTATATATATTTATTCAGACTAAGCAAGTTTCTTTATTGAATTTGACACACTTGTTTAATATTTATTTATTTTAAATAACTTTTAAATTCTTATTTATTATTACCTGTTAATTAAATTCTATTTTGATTTTTTATGTATGTTTAGATTAATATTTTATTCAACATTTATTGTTTATTTACGATATATTTTTATTTGTGAATTATTATTGATTTTTATTTTGTTCAAAATTTATCATTTTATAATCTATCTATATTTTTTATGACTGAGCAAGTTTCTTTATTCAATTTGACACACCTGTTTATTATAATTTATTCAAAATAATTTTTAATTTCTTATTTATTATTTTTTATTAATCATATTATATTTTCCATTTTTTTGTATTTTAAATTGTGATTTTATTAAAAAAAATTACAGATTATTTACTATGTATTTTTAATTATTGATTATTGTTAGAGTATTATTTTGTTCAAATTATAAAACTTTATAATCTTTATATATATTTTTTGATACTCAGCAGGTTTCTT
Organism: Pueraria montana var. lobata; assembly: GCA_026413185.1. Lineage (NCBI taxonomy): Eukaryota > Viridiplantae > Streptophyta > Magnoliopsida > Fabales > Fabaceae > Pueraria > Pueraria montana. The sequence continues at coordinate 47,438,308 of CM048656.1, forward strand.
TATTCACAATGACAACCTTTATATGTTTAGGAAAATATTATAATTAATTTTTTATAATACACTGTTAATATTAATTTTTATGGACATTTAATTGCAAGTTTTAATTGTAAAATTGAATCATAAAAAATTAACAAGTTATTAACGGTTTATGTGCATCAAATAATATATACCTATATATACCTATTTATTATAGATTTTTTCATTGTTTTTAGAATTTGGATTACAAACAAACTGTGATTATATTGTTTTTTTTATTCCGATTCTTGATTCGACTCGAGATCATGGGTCATTATAAAATGTATATTCTATTTGATATAACCATGTTTTACAATTATACCCAAAATGAGGAACATATACTGATTTGTACAAAATGGTATTTACAAAAATATTTGTCAGACTGGATTTTTCTTCCCAAGAACTGACATGTCAGAGACGGTCTTATCATGGGAGATATTTTCGTTTTCATTCAAAATGAAGCAAATTGAAAGCCACATTTTACGTTTGCTGCTTATCTATATAAACCATATTACATGCCTTGAATTTTTATACAAACAAAATCACGTTTTCAGATTACCTTTTATACGTGTTGCTTTTGCAGGTTGCAAGATTTAAGATTCAAATGGGTGCTTTTGATGAGGTATGAGATGTCCATTTTGGAAACACAAACTTGGAGCTTGAAGGTCCGTGTAATCCATGCGTGGCACATGTACCCTCTTGGTGATTTGAAGAAGCCTTATGCATTTGATATGGTTCTTCTTGACACAATTGTAAGTTATGTTAATTTGTTTTTTTAGTTAATCAGTATCAATGGTATATGACGTTGTGTGTCTTTTTTTTTTGAACTCTAGGGTTCCAAAATCTAGGCTACAATAAGGAAACCTATGCTTAGAAAGTTTAATCGTTGTGTGGAAGAGGGATGTGTATATGAGATGAGCTATTTTGGTGTCATTCCGAATTCTGGTTCTTATAGGGCTACATGGCACGATTATAGGTTTTTGTTTCATGGAAGGACTAATGTCATTCCCAGTGAGGATGGAACCATCCCTATGAATAATTTGTCCATTATGGATTCTCTTCAAGTCAAAATGACAAATGGCATTTTTGATTTTTTGATTAGTACGAGTTTAATTTTTTTTATATTATCAGTATAACTCAAATATGAACATTCATTGTTTTTTTATTTAATTTATATATATATATATATATAATATTTTTTATTTAATATTAATTTGATTTATTAAAATTAATTTCAGATGTTATGGGTGTTTTGACTGTCGTTTTTGAAAAGAAAACGTCTGTTAAGGATGGCAAAACAACTCGACTTATTTAGTTAGAGTTGGCTGATGACAGGTAATAATTATATTTTTAAAATTTAATTGATTATATTATTAAATTTGTAAATCATTTATATTTAAATGATGATATTTCAAAATTTAGTGTGCTCTTTTTGGTAAGTATGTTGATACTCTGAATGAGTTGTTATCTGCTGGTGGTAGTGAGTTATCAATGTTGGTAATTCAGTTTGCTCAAGTTAAAGAATATAAAGGTAGATGTATTTCTAAGTATCAAAATTTTTCAAAATTTGATTATTCATTTTATTGATTATGTTTATTTATTCTTATTATTAATTATTAATACCTTCTATATAGGCCAAATTGTTGTCCAAAACGTTTGGGATACATCCAGAATTATATGGGATCCTCGAACCACTGATGCGTTGTCTTTGAAAAATAGGTTTATGTTTGCGATTTTTATATATTAAAAATTAAAAATTCTTTATATTTGTAAGTTTTTATATTGTTTATGTATATATTTTGAAGTTTAATTTATCTTATTAATTAATGTAGAATGATAAGTATTGGGTTTGAGGTCAGTGTTCCTCTCCGACAGATATTGGATAACAATAGAGTTGTTTCCTTGAAGGAGGATTTCCTTGAGTTGTATCCTAGGAAGTCGATATTTCAACTACATATGCTCGAGGAGATTTTTATTTTTATTTTTTATTTTGTATATAATAGCAATAATATTATTTTTATTAATTGTTTTAGTTATTATTTTTTGTATCTTCTAATTTCAGGAAGGGATTTTTATAGTTCTTGGAACTATAGCTGCTGTTTCGAATGTTGATCAGAGGTATTATTATGCCTGCAAGTGCCATAGGCCTGTCATTGATAAAGAGGGTGCTAAGTATTGTTCCAATTGCCAGATTAATGTGGAACAAGTTATTACAAGGTGATTTTCTTCCTACTCGGCGTGGGTTTTTATTTAATTTGATTTGATTTAATTTGAATATATAATTTTTTTTGTGAATATATATATATATATATATATATATGCTTTTTTTAATTTTTGGAGATGCAGGATCGAAGTGGGAAAGAGGAACTTGATGTGTTTAAGAAGATAGCTGGAATGGAACTTCTGTTTAAGGTTGAGCGAGATTCTGGTTAGGCTTTTCGTTACGATGATTCATTTCGTGTGAAGAAAATTTGCCTAGATGAATCTATAATTGGTATATTTAAAAGTGGGAAAGGAATTTCTACACCCAAGAAGGTAAACAAATTGATTTATCTATGATATTTTTTTTCTTTATTTTTTATTCATTTTATCTTATTTGTTATTTGTTATTTTATTTATTTGTTGTCGGATTTAGATTTATTGATTAATTAGTTTACATTTATTTTATTTTATTTTATTTATCTTAATATTATGTAGTCAAAATTTTCAATTGGGTTAAATGGTTATCAGGAAGATACTTCTGCTGGAAATTCTAATTCCAAAGTAGCTTCGTCGGATGCTGATGTTGTTAATCTAGGTGATGATCATGATGCTTACCCCTCTGGATGTGGAGATGCAGATCTGTCCGTTAATATAGGATATGGTGATCGTGCTAAAGAAGAAGGTGAATCTTCCAATGCTTTGAAGAAACGGCTGAGATATAAAAAAGTGAAGATGGAGTATTACTATTGTATTTCGTTTATGTGGGAATACTGTGTTTTATAGTGTGTACCTTCTATATGGGATGGTAAAAAAAATAAAATAAAGATTTAAATATCTTTTTAGTCCTTGTAATTTAGTATTTTTTGTTTTTCGTCCTTGTAAAATTATTTTTTTGGTTTTAGTCCTTACAAATTTTGTTTGTTTTGTTTTTCGTCCTTATAGCGGTTTAGATAGTGTTTTTTTCACTATTCAAAGCGCTATCTAAACCACTTTAAGGACGAAAAACAAAACAAATATAATTTGTAAGGACTAAAACCAAAAAAATAATTTTGCAAGGATGCAAAGCAAAAAAACACTAAATTGCAAGGACTAAAAAAATATTTAAGCCTAAAATAAATTAATGTAAAAGAAGTATTGTCTGTTATGTATTGTCTATGGTTCTATGTTTCCCGTATAATTTTTATATATTTATGTATTTTGTGTTTCTTAATGTAAACTTCTGTTGTGGTTAGATTATATCCTAAATAATCCACCAAAAAAAAGATTAATCCTAAATAAAAGAAGTTATTGTACTATGTGTTTAATAGTTGTTAAATGTATTATTTATTTTCAATCCTTGTAATTTATTATTGTTTCAATTTTAGTTCAATTTTTTTTGTTCATTTAGTCATTGTGAATTTACAATTTTCCAATTTTATTTCATTTAGGATTTTAATTTTTACATTTTTGAAAAAACATAAGACCTCAAACGATCTTCTTCTACTTTGCAAATACGTTTCCATATGAGGTTGAACATTACCAAGTACTCCCACTAAAACGTAAAAAATTGTGTATTTTTTAAATGCATCATTTTGTTATATTTATAATTTTTTTATATATTGATGTTCTTTTTCTATTTTCTTTTCAAGTAAATATATATTTTTTTCTTGCTTGGATGGAGGCCAACACCAAATATCTAGAAGCACGAGAGATTAACTACACACAGTTTCCTGAGTCATTTGTATTTGATTCTGACTTGCAAGAGTGACGTCCTAGGAAGAGTGGGTTTTCTATTGGAAGATTAACCTTTTTTCCTCCTGGATCAGATGAACTCTATTACTTGATATTGTTGCTTAATGTTCAAAAAGGGTGTACCACATATGACGAGATAAGAATTGTAAATGGAATTGTATATGATACTTTTCATGATGCTTGTGGAGCTTTGGGTTTGTCAGCTGATGATCGTGAATTTATTGATGGTATTAAAGAAGCATCTAATTTGACAACTGGAGTTTACCTCAGGAGGTTGTTTGTTAGTTTACTATTGTCTTATTCCATGTCAAGGCCAATGAATGCTAATTGATACATCTATTTATTTTAGTTTATAATCTATCTATATTTATAGAGTATTATTTAATTGACACACATGTTTTTTTTTTATTTATCATTTCTTATTTATTATTTTCTATTAATCATAATCTATTTTGGTTTTTTGTTGTATGTTTAGATGATTAATTTATTAAAAAATTAACAGTATATTTACCATGTATTTTTAAATGTGAATTATTTTTAGAGTATTATTTTGTTCAAAACTTAACATTTTATAATCTAAATATATTTTTTGAGACTGAGCAAGTTTCTTTATTTAAAATGACAATCTATAGATGTATAGGAAAATATTATAATTATTTTTATATTATGTTTAAAATTAATTTGTTTGAGCATAACAGTTGTTAACAGTTTTTGTGCATCATCATATAATATATGCCTATACCTATATATACCTATTTATAATCTATCTATATTTTTTGAGACTGAACAAGTTTCTTTATTTTGTTCAAAATTTAACATTTTATAATCTATCTAAATTTTTTGAGACTGAGTAAGTTTCTTAATTCAAATTGACACACTTATTTATTTCATTTTATAATCTATATATATTTATTCAGACTGAACAAGTTTCTTTATTGAATCTGACACACCTGTTTATTTTTAATTTATTCGAAATAATTTTTAATTTCTTATTTATTATTTCCTATCAATTGAATTCTATTTTGTTCTTTTATGTATGTTTAGATTAATATTTTATTCAACATTTATTGTTTATTTACAATGTATTTTTAATTGTGAATTACTATTGATTATTATTTTGTTCAAAATTTATCATTTTATAATTTATCTATATTTTTTAAGACTGAGCAAGTATCTTTATTCAAATTGACACACCTTTTTTTTTTTCATTTTATAATCTATCTATATTTATTGAAATTGAGCAAGTTTTTTTTATTGAATTTGACCCAGTTGTTTATTATAATTTATTCAAAATATTTTTTAATTTCTTAATTATTAATTTCTATCAATGAAAATCTATTTTGTTTTTTATGTACGTTTAAATTAATATTTGATTCAAAATTTATTTTTAATTTAAAATATATTTTCAATGGTGAATTATTTTAAGAGTATTATATTGTTAAAAATTTATCATATTTATAATTTATTTATATTTTTTGTGATTGAGCAAATTTCTTTATTCAATTTGAGACACTTGGATTTTACAAGTCATTTCTAAACCTTGTATCAATTTTTTTTTTTTCTTTTTTTTGGAAACTGATTATTATATATAAAACGTTGCCAGATTATGAAATTCACCTTCCCGAGAACTGACATGCCAGGTAATTCCTTTACAATACCCTAATAACAGTGCTTTTCTTCTTATGCCCTTCACTTTATTCCTACGGTTCTGATTTATTTGGATCGAATATTCATTCTCAACCATTGATGAAAATTTTGCAAATTCTTAGTATTTCCGCTCACGGTTCTATTCTCCCTTCATTCATGTTCTATTCTCCCTACACTGAGGAGGCGTTTGTTTTATTGATTCGATTATATTTCTGGAAATCATATTTTAGGAATGTTATTATTGGAAATATTATTTTTATCAAAAATATTTGATAAATACTTTTAATTCATGAAAATATTTTAAAATTTATTTTAATTTTAAAATAAAAATATTAAATAAATAAATCAGATACAATAAGAGAAAAGTGAAAATTATTTTAAATATTCTTATTGGAATATAAGATTTCCATTCTTTTAAATATTTTTTTATTATCTTCTAATAAATATAGAAATATATATTTTTATCTCTACGTTTTCAGAAATCCAACGAGATTTCGTAAATCAAATGCTATCTAAGTTTTTTTTGTCTCTCTCTTCTTTTTGATGCTTTTTTCTCTTGGTTACAGTTGTGGTAACAGTTGCCGGCGCCGACTCCGGTGGTGACGTTGTCGTAGATGATCGTGGCAATATCATGGGAAAAATAAATCGATTAAAGCGGTGGTGACGTTGCCATAGATGATTCTGGGTTGTGTGCAAGGAAAGAGAGATCGTGAATCTGTTGCTCATCCTTCTAGTCGCCGACTCTGACGATGTTTCCTGCTATTCCAGATCGTGAATATGTTGCTAAAGATGTTTTCTTCTGATTAATTTCTTGTCTTCTTTTCCTGCTAATTTCTCTTATCTTCTGATTAACTCTACTGGTTGCAGACCATGATACTACAATTGTTGCTCTTACATGGCTTTTCAAATTTCTTCATGAGAATTAAACTGTTTTGAAACAATTGAGAGTAAATATTAAAGACCCTGTAGCCTTTCTCCTTTCCATGGTTGAAGATTGTAAAATGTAGCTTCATGAATGATTATGTTTTGTAGGAGGAACATAGACAAATTGTTGCTTCATGAATGAAGATCGTAAAATGTAGCTTCATGAATGATGATGTTTCCAGTACTAACCTTTTTTTTTTTTTACTGCGTTTCAAGTACTAACCTGTCTATTACAATATTTTCAATTCTCTTAATTCTTCTTCATAACCTTTATTTATTTATTTTTTTGACAAAGAACTTAACTTCATGTAGCCATATATAGACAATATCAGAACAAATAGCATCAGCTATACAAGATGGGTGATCTTCAATCCAGACTAAATCTGGGTTAGTTATGGATGTTCTTTTCATAGATTTGCAGAAATTCAGATAATATTAGTTTGGAGAAGCCTTGGTAGAAGTTTGGAGTATAACCACATTGCACTTTTCGATGTTTAATTGACATTGCCATGTTTCAAAGTGAATTCATTTTTCAATAATTAAATTATAACCTAATAAAGTGATTTAAGCACTAACGGTTGATTGTCATCTTTCATGCTTTCTTATATAATAGCTGCATATATATAATTCAGTTAATTGTCAAATCACATTGTTTGTGAGCAAATGCAAGACCCTAATATTTTGCAAAGTGAAGGGGTGGGGTGTGTAACACCCTAATGGGTACGATCATCTAACTTACATTTTAGTCATCAACCTGGATAATATATATATATATATATTATTACTCATGAGTATAACTGTTCAAGGGCCTACATTATCCTTAAGTATTTACATCATATACATCAAAGGTAATCCCTATACATGGGATTCTATGCCAAAACAATACATAAAGAGTTCTTTTAACAAAAACTAGCCTATAATGATATTGCTATATAAACATAATCTCTTCTAGGCTTCTTGTCTCCATACTTCAAACCTGTTTAATCTAGAACATAAACACTAAACTGATGAGACAGGGTCTCAGTGAGTGTTAAAAAATATGCATTATAATCTTTCATCATTCATAATCATAAAAGTACTATAAAGCACTATCATATGCTGCTTTTACATCTCTATTAACGTATTCATAAGATTTACTTTGCATGCTTTAAGTTAACTTTCTTTATTCTTTTTCCGTTCTACGGCATCTATTGAGCTCAATATATTAAAAGGCGCCACTTTCCTTATATGCCTTGGTCTCGTATTATTCTCCTGCGGCCCGAAGAGCTATACCATATCTTCGGAAGGTAGGAAGTGACGGAAGATCCCACCTACCTTCTGAAGCGGGCAAATCTTTTCATTTGCATGCTTAACTTATCAAAATATAATACTTTCTTTGATCCCCAAAGTAATCTCCTCTTTCTTTAATTAAACATATCATTATCCTCATAAGTCATGTAAACATACTAAACATATTAAGGAAAATAACTTGGAAATGATAGAACTCAACATAATGTTCCAGGGGTCAGTCGCTTAAGCATGAATCCTGTGCTTAAGCCAGCCTAACCCTGGCACCTTGCGCTTGAGTGCCAAATCCTGGCGCTTAAGCGCCAGAGCGCCACGCTTAAGCGCCAAAAACTTGCGCTTAAGTGTCAGAGTCCTGCACTTAATCCTGATTCCTACAGCTTCTCACTTAAGCACCAAAACACCTCGCTTAAGCGGCAAGAATCCTCGCTTAAGCGAGAATTACAGAGAACACTTTCATCTCCAGGGGCTCTTCGCTTAAGCGCCATGCAAAGCTCGCTTAAGCGAGAGTCTGTGACTCTGTAGGTCATAGGGTTCGTGATTGTGCGTAACCCTTTTACCATAAATGCTACCCAACAACCCAAATCCTCACATTAATGCAATTTATAAATGATTATTCTCATGCGAAACGACCAAAACAATAATGATTTATGCATCTCTTACACTAAATCCAAAGATTGGGGGTTGGAGCTCCTTTCCCATGGAAAGAAACCTAACCCTCCTTGAATCTCTGCCCAAGCCACAGATGGAGGGATAGAGAAGGATACATAAACACTCACCAAGGACCTTTGAACTAAGGATGATGAGTGAAGTGATGTGGGTTGTCCTAGCTTTTCCTCCTTATTCTTCCTTTCCTTTCTCCTTCTTCTCTCTTCTCCTCTTTCTCTCTCTAAGTTTCTAAGTGTGTGTGTTAAGTGTGGGAGGGAAGGGATTTGGGGGGTTTGTGTGTATATATATATATATATATATATATATATATATATATATATATATATATATATATATATATATATATATATATATAGCTAATACTGATTTCATGGTTCCTTACTCTATAAGTTACTCTAATGCACACACTGCACTAAAACACCAAAAGGCAATTATAATGATATTATAAAACAAATAGACATTATCTTATTTCATTATTATACTCATAATAATTATTATTATTATTGTGATTTATGGGGATGTTACATTATGCGTTTGCCAAAGATGATGGGTGAAAAATTCTATTATAAGTTTAATTACCTTAAGATATCCATTTATTTTAAGAAATTATTTTTATTTTTAATTATTAAAATGACATGTTATTTTTATATTTTAAAGTTTTGTATAAAAATAATAAAAATTTGAAAAATAAAGTAAAAAAAATGTGATATATTTATAATTAAAAATAAAAACAAAAAATTAAAAACATTTTTAAATAAAAAAACCCTTATTTTGTCATGGTTCCTTTACTATGCCAGGATTAACTTATATAATCATGGATGAGGAGCTTGTATCCTCAGGTTAGGTATCCCTATGTTGGATTTGTCGTCTTGGTGTTACTATTTTGCTAAAATAAGTTGATTACAAGGTATTGAGCTCTACCCAACAGATCTTACATCTAGTATCTGTTCTAGGACACTTAATTTGTAAAAAAACGTATGAGTTTAACAATTTAATAACTTTTTGTAATGCCAATGGTTTGAACATGCGAGAAATTAAACACTTGCAAGGGAAGGTCTATTTTAATACATGTTTGGGAAAAATTAATTATAGGAATTAGCCACTTTAGCTTTTTTTTAAATAAAAAATTCTCTAATGTATGTCTTTGTGTATATATATATAAGCCCAGCACTATATATTTGAATTTAGTCCTTTGTCAATCTTATGATCACAATGTTAATAGGAATATTTTAATTATGCTGATCGATGTATCTAACTTTAGTAATTTTTTTAATATATGAACTTTAATTAGTAATTTATTTTTTAAAATTAGGTAAAAAAAGGAACAACATTTTGCATGACCTTGGTAGGTTATTCTTGATCATGTGAACATAAATGGTCACTTACCAGCACCTAAAATATTAAAATACTTTAAAAGTTTATTTCATAAGTTCATGAGAGACTTTCTCTCAAAAAAAACAAAAGTTCATGGGAGACTCATTGCATTTAAATATATTATTTATTAACATCCATGACCAATTGGTTTAGTGTGATCGTTTTCTAGTGCGACTTAAGTATCACTTCTTCTCACATGAAGTTAAGTGTTATTTTGTTATATATATAAACATCAAGACGATATGTTTTCGCATATCTTCACTCTTTTCAATTTTCCAAACATTCATTTTCATTTGAATACTCTTATGCTTTTAATATCATTTGAATAGTTTAATTTAAATTTTTATCTCTTCCAACATATCATTTTCAATACCTTTTGTTCTAATTTGAATTTGAATATATTTTTTTTAAAAAAATTATCAATAATTAAAAATAACAATATATTACAACATAAATTATTTATCATAAATCTAAAATATAATTTATATGTTCAAAAATATTTATTTATTATAAATTTTAATTATAACTAATATTTTTGTCCGTGCATTGCACGAGTCAAATTTAATATGTACATATCACTTTTGAAGGTCATTAATATGTAAAAAATATTAAAATTTAAGTTAGAACTAAAGATATTAAAAATGATAGATTGAAAAAAGATAAAATGCTAAGTTAAATAATTCAATTGATATTAAAAGTATAAGAGAATATATTATATGTATGTTAGAAACGTATTTAAATTTTGAAAATAAAATATATATTTGAAATTAATTTTGATATTCAATTATAGCTTATAAAACAATTTAGTTAATATTGAAAGTACAAAAGGATATATCAAATACATATTAAAAGTGTATTAAATTTTGAAGAGATAATATATATATATATATATATATATATATATATATATATATATATTTAAAATTGGTTTCTAATATTCAGTTAGTTCAATTGATAAAGTACAAAAAGATATACCAGGTGCATGTTAGGAGAATGAAGTACACCACCACTTAATGAGAGGAAAGTGTTCAAATGAGAGTTAATGTGAGGAAGAATGGGGAGAGTAGAGTAATGATAGCACAAATAGACTTATACATTTATATATGTAAGGAGATACAATTTATTTATTTAGAAATATTTATTTATTATAAATTATAAATTTTAGTTGTATAAAATAAACATTTTTTTATGCAATGCACATACTAAATTGTACCAAAATTTAATTTAATATTTGATGATTTAATTTAACTTATGTATATGACAGCCTTATCTCTAACTTTTTCTATGGTTTCACTGTAATAAGGATTGTATATGCATTATTTTGTTTCTTTTAAAATTTAAGAATGCATTGTGTTGTTTATAAATTAGAGCTCTCTTCCGTGGGTCAAATATCATTGAATTTCTATTTTTTTTCCATCAAAACCTTGTTTATGTAACAAAAAATAAAATAAAATAAAACCTTGTGTTAACAATCTAGCCACCAAACTTGTCACCATTTCAAAAGGATGACAACTCTAGCCTTGAGTAGTTCTAATTTGTCAAGTATGTGTCTAAAATACATGAGTTTTCCCTAAGTTTTTTTTACAGGTATTCGGTTTTACCACTACAAAAAAAAAAATGGGATTTAGCATCGGTTATAGATGTCATTTACTGGCAGTTGAAATTGCCACTACGTGGAACTTGTGGATTGGAGCTAGAAAACATGAATCAATGAAAGATTGGAGCAATAAGTGAAATCAAAATCAATGTAATCAAAATCGAAATGGAAGTCAAAATTGAGCACCCTATATTATAGAGATAAGAGAGAGACAAGAGACAAAACTTGAACAAAGAGCGCTCTGAACCCATAGTTTTAAAAATCGGCTCGGACCGATTCGACTGGAAACTAGAGACTTAGTCAGTCCAAGCCCCTAATCGGATCGGTCATGCTATAGACCCAGTACAAACCGGTGTGAACCGGCCAATTTTTCGGTTAAACCAACGAACTATGGGTTATTGACTTGGACCGGTTCTTGAAGAGTTGCAGCCTTGAACCCCGCATGTGACTGAAGCGCGCTGTCCCATGTGCACCACTTGTTGAAAAATTTTGTGAAAAGTGGTGATTAAGAGACTTGAATCCAAGACCCCACAGTGTTTAAAATGCTTAGTAAGCAATGCACCAACACATTCTGTTACAACATATATGACAAAAATAATTTGTATAGTATATTTTAATTTAAAAATTATATATTTAATAATGTATTAATTTAATTAAAGCATATGAAGACTTAAGTAAACACTCTCCAGAGTGCATAATAACATATTTATACATTATAATATTTTTTATTTCAATTATATATATTAATTTAATCAAAATATATGAAGTCTAGTTTATCTTCTCTTATTTTTGGTTTTTATTTCATTCATAACATATGAAGACCAAAAAATAATCAAAACATATAATATAATAAATTAAATAATAATAGTAGTAATAGTAATAATATACTAGATAAAGCAAAATATGTATTATAATAAACAAAAGAATAATAATAATAAACATTAAACTAATCAACTTTAGAGTGGAATTATATTAATTTGTGATGTTGGTTTTTTTACATTTTTTTAAAGCAGTGTATAAATTTTTTTAAACTTTTTAATTGAGACCGGTTCATGCGGTTCAATGAGTGACCCATTGGTTCAACCATTAACTCAGTGACCCAGTGCCCAGACCGGGTTGATCACCGGTTTGGTTTTTAAAACTATGTCTGAACCGAATAAGCATTGTTATCAAAATCGGACCGGACCGGCCGGTTCGACCAGTTTAATAGGAAATCGGTCTGATGACCGGTTCGGATATTCTATAAAATCGGAGGAACTCGGAACCGGTGGAAACCGGTGGGAACCGGTCAAGAACTGGTACAAAAAACCGGTTTGAACAGGTATTTTTTTTTAATTTTTTTAATTGTTATTTATTTTCTTTAAAAATTTTAAATTTAATATAAGATATTTTAAAGATAAATAAAAACACATATTTAATAAATATCTCAAATAGATATAAATTATTTATCAATTATTATTATTATTATTTTCTTGTAAAACATATAATTTGCTCATTTATATTAATTTATAATTTTTTTATATCTTGATTTTTGATAATTTTATATTACATTAATTTGTCATTTTCTTTCTTTATTCTAAATGTAAATTTGTTATTGTTAATGGACATTGTTTTATTTTATTAAAATTTGAACTTAAGTATTATGGTATATTTGATTAAACTTTTATATATATTTTGAATGTTAAAACCTTGTAAAGTGATGTTGTAAGTTTTATTTTAGTTTTTAATGTTATAAAGTTATGTGATATTATATTTATTTAATATTATTTTATAAATTATTTTATTATTATTATTTTATTAATACCGATTGGACCACAGTTCAACCATGGTTGAACCATTAAACCTTGAAACATTGCCTTGACCGGTTCAATGACCGGTCTGGTTTTAAAAACATTGTGAATAAGAGATCAACTGGTCAAGAGAAAGAGTGAAGAGATAACTAGAAGAGTGAAGAGTGAAGAGATCACTAGCGCAAAATGAAAAGTTGCGGCACAAAAATCTATGTTGGTTCACTGTCGTCGGTTGAAAATCGACGGTAAGTACATTTTTTAAATGAACTTAACGGCGATTTATATAACCGACAACGATTTTTAATGTATATGGACCTTTAATTTTATTATATGTTCTTTCCTTACTTTGACCATAAGGATATGTTGTTTTTTATGGAGAGGATAATGTTATATTGAAGAGTACAAAGATAAGATCTCAAAAGGATAGGTGACAATTGATCTTCTGAAGAGATGGCTAACTATGGTGTGTGATGTATTAACATGTTTTGTAATGGAATTGAGATTCAATAACGCAGTAGATAATGGATTGTGTTCTACTATCCTGTACCTTTGTCTTAATTTTTTTGTAGGTAACCATAACATTATTCGTGTCTCTTCACAACATAATAAATTTGTTTGGTTAATCTGTTTAAAATGATGGGGTGGGGGAAAACTTCTCCCTTCCGATACAGGGAGAATTTCATGTGTTTTTCTTAAAAAATTTGTCTTTTCAAGAATACAATTGTAAAATTAATTCAAACTTCTATAATTATCACTCCATGACTTTTAAAACATAAGCTAACTAATAAAATATATTTGTTATTTTAAGAAAACAAAAATTTCTTAAAAAAAGAATACAAAAAAATAAATCTTGATTACATAATCATACACATGAATAGTTTATATTAGAAGTTACTAAATATGTGACTACTTAAAAGAGTAACACAAATTTATCTTTTAATTTTTACCATTTAAATAAAATTCAATGATCAATATTCTTATTCTCTTATCTCTCTGTCAGTCTATGTATATATCAAGGCACATAATTAAAAAATTATATTAGACTTTCTTGATCAAACTAAAATAGTAGAATCAGAAATTACCTTATTATCTTTATCTGAAAAGATATATAATTTGAATGAGCTCACAACTCTATTGAAATCATTGTAATTAATTCCATGACAGATAAAAAATCTGAAAGCTATCAATATGTGAATAGTCATTAGTTGTTTTAAAAAAAAAAAATCAATGAAGAATCACCGTCTCATAGTCTACCTCTACCAATCACGATCATGATAAGATTACAATGTCTCTATGATATCCGCATGAATAGAACGAAATTGGACTCTTTCTCACACCACAATGCTGACTACGAGATTGTTGCACACTTTCTCCCTTTCACTCTACGTGATGACTAGGGTTAGGAAAATGGTTATCTTTTATTGTGTGTTTCAAATACATCTCATGTGTGTACTACGCAACATAATTACATTATACCTACTCATAATCTAATTCTAATGAAGTTTATGTGTGGACCTCTAATTTAGGTTAGTCCATTTCATCTAAATAAATACTTTTTGCATTAGGAATTTTAATTTTACTTAAAATTTCTATTAAATTTATCTTACAAATTTAAATTAGGCTAAAATACAATTTTGGTTTCTTATTTTGTCTAATCCACAATTTTGGTGATCAATTTTAAAATAGAGACATTTAATCCCTATTTTTCGAAAATCCACAATTTTAGTCAAATCCTCAATTTTACCTACATTTTTTTTTCTTACATTTTAATTAATTAAATCATTTCTCGATGGTATCTTAAATGAATATGTTATGACTAAGGTTCAATTGAACCAAAATAAAAAAAATAAAATGTATGCAAAAATGAAAATTTGACCAAAATTACTTATTTACCAAAATTGTGGATTGGACAAAATAGGGGGACCAAAGTTGTATTTTAGCCTTTAAATTATTCATCATAACCAATATGTCATTGGTATGAGTGGAATTGAACTTGATCTCCTTAAGCAAGGTCTTGAGTTCAAGCCTTGTAAATAGAAAAAAGTTGTTGAGAGAGAAGATCCCACCGGGAGGCTACCCAAGTTCCTGGTGAAGATTAGTTATCGGCACAGATGGTGGATATTTTGCACCAATGTCATGAAACAAAAAAAAAAAAATATATTCATCATAAACACAAAGGCATTATAAGTCCCAATTATGTTCACGTGTAAATCTAACACTTTCTGCTTTCTCGGGCCTCCATTCTCTTCACTCTCCCTCATATTCACTTTCATTTGAATACCCTTTTTTCATGAGATGGTTAACTTCACTCTCCTAACATGTATATATTATCTTAGGAATTCAAATACATTCATAACATGCGTCTGATATGTCAACTAAACGACTTAACTTTTTATCTCTTCAATCTATCAATTTTAATATCTTTAAATCTAGCTTGAATTTAAATATTTTTTTTAAAATCATCAATAATTAAAAATAAAAATATATCACAATATAAATAATTTATCATCAATCTAAAATATAATTTATATATTTTTAAAATATTTATTACAAATTTTAATTATAATATAATTTATATATTTAGAAATATTTATTTATTATAAATTATAAATTTTAGTTATATAAATTAAACATTTATTTTGTGCAATACACGAGCTAAAATACTAATTATCTTATTATTTCTCTAAGAATTTTATTACTACCTCCGTCGCTATATATAAAACCCTTTCAACTAATTCACATCCATTAAGAAAAGTAGTTAATTTAGTTAATCATATTAAATTTGTCAATTATTTGAACTATTTTCCAAAATTACCCATAATTTCTCTCTCCACTTAATTGCTTATCACCTAAGAGTAATTAATGTTTAGAGAGAGAAGACTGTAATTAATTGAGGGTATTATAGGAAAAAAAAAGTAATTAATACACCAGACAATTGGAAGGGGGTCTTATAAAAAGAAACAAACAATAAAGTGAAAATGATCTTATATATAGGGACAGAGGTAATACCAGAGTAGTCTTCCAAAATTTGATTTGTTATCAGAATTAATCTCTCAAAGATCTAAAATGTTATCACATAAACTTTGATGAAAAATTAATTTTGTGATAGACCAAGATAAAATATTTAAAAAATTAAAGTGATAAATAAATATTTAAAAAACTAATTTAATAATTATAAATTTGAAACCTTATCGTTGAATTGAACAGTAATACCAAAAAAAATTGTCTAGCACAAAAAAAAATTGAACGATAATGTTTTTAGAAATTATTTTTAAATTTTAAAATAAGGACATTTTAAGAATTATTCTTAAACGAGAATATTTTTAGGGGATATTTCTCATCTAAACCACATATTTTATATTTTTTTAATAACATATTTTATCTTAATCTTATATATTGAGCATTTTTCTTCTTCATTGGAGGACTTCTCCCTTTAAGTACAACACTACCAATTAAGTTGGAACAATTCTGTCTAAGTTGATCCACGCACTCAATAGTACATATATTGAGTATTTAGTTTTATTTTTTTAATTTGTAATTTTTGACAGTTTTTAATTTTTATTCTTTTAAAATAAATTTCTTACTTTTAATTTCAATTTTAATTTGATTTAACCACCAATTCAAAAAAATTTCTTTCAACCATCTGAAATCACTCCCTTTTAATCTTTTACACGCACGCACACACGCGTGCACACATACACATGATTTTCTTAATCACTCATCTCTTTCAATTTATTTTTTTCATATTTACCTATAAATTGAATTTCAATAATTAAAAAAAGTATCAATATTTAAAAATAATCTTATATTGGAATAAAAATTATTTATCATAAATATAAAATATAATTTACACACACACATAAACATAAAATATAATTTATATGTTCAAAAATATTTATTTGCTGTAATTTTTAATTATAATATAATTTTTATATATTAAAAATATTTATTTATTATAAACTTTAATTATGTAAAAGTACAGTTTATCTTATACATTACTCAAATTAAAATACTAGTACTAGTTAAATTCTAAAGAAAGTTAATGTAATAACGCCCATAGTTTGAAAAAAAAAAAAAACAACTAAACTAAGATTTTTGTCCGAAATAAACGTTATTTTAAGCGAAACGTGGAAAGTTATTAGTACAGTCATAAATAAGAGAACATGGCAACTGGCAAGTGCAACAAATGAGGAAGCATGCATAGCAATTAGCATAGGTAAAACGTGGGAATGAATGGGATGATAGCAACGAATGACGTCGTGTGAACCCCCAAACCGTACAACACGTATCTTCCACTATAAATCGAATCCAGCTCCCATTGTTCCCTTCCTCTCCTTTCTCCTAGTTCCACCTCCCTTCATTTCTTTCTCTCTCAGGTTTCTCTCTTTCTCTCTAACATGTTCTTATTCTTTGTTCTAGATCTGACCATGGTTCAAACATCATTGTTTCTTCAAATATTGGCAAAGATGTGTGCCTTTGGTTTGGAGTATTAAACTTAACATGTTTCCTAGGACAGATTTGCCCACATGTTACTATGTTGCCTTTTTTTTATGTTGAAAAAAATGTTATTGTTTTTGGTGGGGATTTGAGATTTATTTTGAAGCCCCCCTTTTGGGTTCTGGGTTGGATGCTTTTTGAAAATGGAGACATTGAGTTTTTGTGTTAAAAAAAAAATTGAACTAAAGGTTGGTTTTTTGGGGGTGTGCCATCATGGGTCTCTTTGACCCTGAAAAAAAAGTTTGGAAATTTTTCATGGTTTGAGCCCAGATCTGTTGGTGATTTGTGAAAATTCTTGAAACCCTTATCTGTTGGTTTTGAAAAATTGGATAAGAGTGAAATGGGTTGTGGAATTTTAATTTTCCAATGTTTTGTGCTTAGGCTGAATGGATCTGTTTGCATATTGGATTAGTAGTGTTACAATTTTTTAGATCATGCTCTTAATTTCTTTGTTAATAAGAAAATTGTATGTGTGTGTTACATTATGTGAGAATAATTTTGTTATATTTTGATGTATAGAGTAGGGGTGTTACAATTTTTAAGATCATGCTCTCAATTTGGACATGTTCTGAGTATAATTTTGTTTTATTTTGTTGTATAGGCATTCCATTGTAGAATAAAGGTGATTTTGAAGATGAACTGTTATGGTCTTCAGCAGAACGCCTTTGCAGCCTGTGAAGAGATGAGAGGCTCTATGAATTTTGTAGATCAAAAGGAGCCTGTCATTTGCCCTAAGCCGCGCCGAGTTGGGGTTGTATCTAACATGCCTATGAGGCATTTGAGATGGCATTTCAAGTAATTATTAGAATTCATTGCTTCCTTTTTGAGCTTTGATGACATTAATTTGTTTTGGAAGCTTTTGGAGATCCAATCTATTGTTTGTTTTAATTTTTCTTGTAGTCAACAAGCTGAGGGTTCTGATTCAAAAGCTGGGGCAGAGCTATTAGAGATAATGTTTAAGAAGGTATGCCATGACTCTATGACAATTTGTTTAGTTTGTATTTTGGCCTAGGAAAATAAATGTCAGTTAGGATAGTCTTGGTACCCTTGTAATGTATGAATTTTTAGTGTGATGCATGCTTTGTTTCTTTTGGTAGACAAATAAGGTTTTTAAAAAGGCTTAATTGTAATTTTTACCATTAACTTTTTCATTTTTAACGGATTTTTCTCCCAACAAATTAATTTGGTGCATTTTACTCTCAACTTTTTTAAAAAATTGCAAATTTTACCTTCTACAGTTTTAATGATGTGGCATGCTAAAATAGTTGTAATTTTTACCCCAACTTTTTACTTTTTGACAAATTTTATCCTTAACTTTTTATTTTTTGGTGAATTTTACCCCCATTTTTTATGCTTATGTCAGCATGCCACGTCATCAAAACTGTGGAGGGTAAAATTCGTAACTTTTTCAAAAAGTTGGGGGTAAAATGCGTCAAATTAATTTGTTGGGGATAAAATCCGTCAAAAATGAAAAAGTTTAGGATAAAAATTGTAATTAAGCCTTTTAAAAAATGGTCTGCGACCATGATTTCAGCCATGATGTCAAGGTTTTTGGACTTTTTGCAACCACAATTGTGGTTACATTTGCTTGCAATTGCCCACAATGTCCAACATTGTGCCGAAACTGCGACTGCAATTTAAAATCTTGATTTGAAAATGGTTTTGGGTTCAGAGGAATATAGTCTTACATAAAAATATGGTTATTATTGAGGGCTCTTTTTGATAAATTTCATAGAACGTATATTGACATTTTGGTGTAATGAATGTTCTCTCGCATACATAACTTTGATTTATGAAATGGTATGCTTATATAAACAGGAGAGTCAGCATGGGGAGGAATTTGCAAATCAGGTAGCTTCATCTCCTCCATATTTTTGTGGGTCTCCTCTGGTCCGAGCTGCGAATCCCTTGGCCCAGGATGCTCGATTCAGAGACAAAAAACACTGTCCGGCATTTTCAATTTCATCGCCGTCAGGTTTACTATCTCCATCTTCGGCGTCACGCAAAGGAGGGTGTGTTAGGATGAGTTTTGGACTTAAACCGGCCGCAGTTAGAGTAGAGGGATTTGATTGCCTCAACAGGGATTGCCAGAATTCTAGGATCCCTGTTGTTGCTTAAACTCCATTCAGAGAAGTGTACATAGAAGAAGCTGAGTGTGACTGCTTATAAAAATGACTTGACTTAACTAGGATGAATATCTTTTGAGAGGAAGCAAACCTTGTGTTCTTGAGAAGGTTTGATGTGTAAAGAGAGCATGTTCTTTTTGTAATATAAGGTTGGATCTGAGTGTTTTCTAAATTTTTTTAGGTTATCACCACAAGAATGTCCTGTATAGAGAGTTGGTGATTTTGGTTATCAATCTTGTGAATATGTTTAGCTAAATCTGAAAGCATGTTTATGGTATGCGAAATGCCATTTTTTTATAATGAGAAATGCCATTTCTACGCCCTTGTTCAAAGTTTATGGTATCAAATTTTGATGTTTGGTATGGAATATTGTGATTAGAGGAAAAGTAACAGTGCTTTGTTTCAAGACCATTGACAATCATTTATTTTTTAGATTAGTATGTTTGGATTAGTTTAATTTTTTCAAATATTTTAGCATTTATAAATTGAAAGATATATTTCAATACATTGTAATATATAAATTGAAAGATTTGTGATACCTTGTCTTTGAGTTGATGTGTGAGCATGTCAACTTTGCCATAAGTAATTGTCCTATCTTCAATTGAATTCACTTTATTGATAACTCCAATCACATATACAAAAAATATAGTCATATGATTATATAAAAAAAGATAAAAAAAAAAAAACTAATAATATATTTAATAAAATTTGTAAATGTTCAAAATTTACAAAATAAAAAATTTGGCAAGGAACTTTGATATCATCACATATTTCTTCTACATTTATTGTATCATAAAATTCTAACATTGAAAGATTTTTTTCAACCACGGGAAATTCGTCTTTATTCTTTAACACAAAATTCTTAATGGTATATGTTTTTCCATCTTTCAATTTTTTTTTGAACTTATGCGCAATTTTTCTTGATTTAGTAGCATGAATATAATTGTTCTGAAACAAAAAATATAAAAAATTAGCATTAAAAAGTATATTGCATGATTGTTTTGTAATTAAAGAGTAAAATAGAATTTGAGACATGTTCATCAATTAACACAATATTTATTGATAAGAGTATCCCACATTCGTGAAACTTGGACCTTTATGATGCTTTCGTTTGTCGTAGAAGAAACATTATTAAGCAAAATATATCTATCAAAAGGTATAAAAAAATGTTCTTTAAAAATGTTCATTTTTAATAGTAGAAAATTCTTACTTCTTCATAGTGTTGTAAGTAGCATTTGTTTCCTTATCATTGTTGCAAGTCGCCTTTTTTTCTTGAACATTGTTGGAAGTAGCCATTGTTTGCTAACAAAGGTGTAAGAAATAATAGGAATGGTATTGAAAAGATGTAAGAAGGTAAATTCTATCAATATGAAGTCGAAACATTGTATTTATAAAGTTCATGTAGTGAAGAATCATTATATCAGTAATTTATTTGATTGTTATGAAGATTAAAAAAAGTTTGTTTATATTTTTTCATGGCATGTGATCCCTTTCATGCTACTGTGTATGATCCATACATAGTAGAATGAAAGGGATCACATGCCATGCTATGATGTGTACATGCACACTTGTGTTATGATCATGCTAATAAAGTTGTTGGTTACGTGGTTAGTGGTGAACTAAACTTGGATAATTTATCTTCGCTTATGGCTCTTAGCTAGCGATTTTGTTAGTTGTATTGGTCATGTTTTATGGTGATTATATTTTAGGTTGTTTATGTGGTCACCATTATTCAACCTATGAGTTGTTTTCAAAATGAATTTCAAAATAAATAAAACCCAATCAATATTGCCCAAGTGGGAAAATGTTGATATTTTCTTTGTTTGGTCTTCTATTGATTGGTTCATATTGTTTTATTAAAATATGGGTTGAATGTATGACTTAATATATTTTTCCCTTTGAATCCAATTTTAATTATGTGATCCAATTTGGACTTTGAGAATCATAACGTGTTTATATAATATTGGGTCAAGCCCAATAGGGAAGTGTGCTAAGTTTGTGTATAGGGCCTAATGGGCCTAATATTCATGATGGTTGGATGTTACACTACCTGTCTATTTAAAGAAGGGTAGGATTCCCACTTGACTCCAATTCTCTCTAACGGCTCATTGTTCCATCCAAGAGTTAGTCTATAAAAGAGGGGAGATCAAGAGAAAGTTCATTCCCTAGATGTATACGCTTGAGTACGTACCTCAGTGAGACCAATTAATTGCTATCAAGGATGTCTTCAAGAGGTACACAATTTATAAATTAATTGATGATAATTTTTAGGTGTTTTAAATCCTAGTATAGATACAATTAAATTCAACATATGGTATCAGAGTGGGTTATACTAGATTTTGAACCCTATGATTTTTAATTTATAATTCTTGGAATTGATTGAAATTTGGAATATTGGGGTTTTGTTAAATTGAAAATCCTTGATAAATTCTTGTTTAGTGTGACTATTTGATGTTTATGAAATTGGAACTAAATGTGATTTTTGGGCAATTGTTATTCCTGTTGGGGTTTTATTAATTAGGCAAGTGTATCTCATCATAGTGGGTCATTTGCAAAATTAATAGAGCTTCTTGTTAAATTAATATTGGGATATTGTGTCATTTAAATTAATTTTTGAGTTGACTCACCCACAGGTGGTTAATTCATTGATTACTTTTATTGTGACATGTTGAGGATGAGTTTGACTGTAAGATCCTTCATCCCTCAAGTGTTACATTTTTGTTACTGTTGTTACTATATAAGATATTCTCTACCCATAGAGGAATTTGTATATGTTTAAATCCTTGTTCTTGTAGTAAATTATTAGTACTATTCATTGCCCTTGTTAAAAAATTCCTTGAAAATTTTCAGTTCTTGTAATGTTTTCCATGAATAACTTTGTCAATCATATTGAGCTCTTAACGAATAATAATTATAAGAGGTGGAAGGATGATATTGAGCTTGAGCTCAATTTTTTGGATATTGACATGACTATAATTGAGCATGAGCTTGAGCCTGTCTTGAATGATGAGAGTACCGATGAGTAGAAGTCTTATCATAAGGAGTGGACAAAGGCAAATCGAAAAACTTTAATTCTTATCAAACACTCTATTGATAAGTCACTAGTAAAGGCAATTCTCGAGTCTGATAATGCTAAGACTTTTCTTGCTTCCATTGGGGAAAAGTATGTAGTTTCTGAAAGCTGGGCAATTGATAGAAAGTTTCATCAACATGAAATATAATGAAAATGATGACCATGGCTAACAAACTTAGTGACATTGAGTGCCCTGTAACCGACAAGTTCCTTGTTCACCGTGCCTTGATTTCTTTGCCTGAGAAATTCAATACCTTGAAAAATTCTTTTAATGCCCAAGGGAAAGCCTGGGACATAAATACCTTGATTTACATTTGTGCCCAAGAAGAGGATAGGATGAATCATATGACATCTAAAAGTGTGTTTATGGTCTCCCAACCTCACCATAAGAATTCTTTTAAGAAAAAGGGAAAGAATGGTCTTAGTAAAAGGTATGGTCCATTTCACAAGCCTCTTAGTGTGAAACTTGTCTCTCACAAGAAATAATTAAAATGTTGGTTTTGCAAAACAATATGCCACAAGAAGTCTAACTATCAAGCCTTTTAAGTCTTTCCTGGAAAATAAGGGTAGTGGTGAGTCACTTGCTTTCGTTTGTTATGGATCCAATTTGATAGATGTTCCTTTGAATTTATGGTGGATTGATTCTGGAGAGTTTATTCATGTTACTAATTCTTTGTAGGGGTTCAAGAGCAAGCGAAAGCTAATTGAAGTCAAAGTCAGTCTATTTGTAGGGAATGAGAATAAAGTTGATGTCCAATTCATAGGATTATTTGAATTAAAAAATTGGAGTTTGGTTTTGTTTTGCTTTTGAAATGTACTATTTATGTACTGTCCATAAGGTGAAATTTGATTTCTTTGTCAAAACTTGATGGCTATGGTTTTGGTTTTAATTTCAATAATGGAATTTGTGATTTGTCTTATGACTCACAAGTTATTGGAAAAATAGTAAAAGATGATGGTTTATATTGTTTGAGTCTTGATTCTAATGTCTACAATTCCCTACATGTGCAAACTGTTGGAACCAAAAGAGCTTTGATTAAAAAAGATTCTTTTTCCTTGTGACATAGGCGTCTATGTCACATTTCTAAGGAAAGAATTAATAGGCTAATAAAAGATTATGTTTTACCTTTTCTTGATTCCTCGAATTTTGAGGAATGTGTGGATTGCATAAGAGGAAAATTGACCAAAACAAATAAGAAAGGTTCTACTCGTAGTAAGGAACTTTTGGAAATTATTCATACTGACATTTGTGGTCCACTAAAACCAACATTGTGCGAAAATAAATATTTTAAAACTTTCATTGATGACTTCTCTCGTTTTGGTTATGTTTACTTGATAAATGATAAATCCTTGTCTTTGGAAAATTTTAAATCTTTTAAGACTGAGATAGAAAATCAATGCAATAAAATGGTCAAGATTGTGAGATCTAATAGAGGTGGTGAATTCTATGGTAGGCATGGTGAGATTGGACAATTAAATCGACATTTTGCTAAATATCTTGAGGATTATGGAATTGTTTCACAATTTACCATGCCAGGAACACCTGAGCAAAATGTGGTGGCTGAAAGGCATGATCGCATTGTACCCTCCGGTCTCCTAGGGCTCGACCGCCTCGAATAGTAGACTTGAACCTGATCCAAGACAGGATGATTTGGATGTATAATCTAAATAGATTTGGGACGTCATTCTATCATATCTTATAATATCTTATTGTAAACTATTATATCTTAATCGCATCCTATCATATCTTATTTCTAGAATTAAGGGAATAAGATATGATAGAATAATCTCTTAAAAACCTATATATATATATATATATATATATATATATATATATATATATATATATATATATATATATATATATATATTACACGCCAAAGAGAAAAAGGGGAAAATACAGTTTTATACGATGAAACTCTTTCCGACACCCCTGTGTCTTGTTGTTAGACGAGCTTACATCAGAATGGCAACGGTAACATGGGTTTGAGCAACCATTATGATGAAGAGCTCTAATTACAACCGTTGATGGAAGCAATGACGGAGTAGAAGAAATATGTCGCATTAGATTCGAGAGATAGTCGACGAAGACATTTTTCGTGACGGCAAAATTACTTGAACATCAATTCAGCTAAGTTCACCATACTCATCTTGCATTCTCAATTTCAAATCATATTTTATACCCGTCAGTGTTTAACTTCTCAATTTCAAAATTATATACTGCATAAAAAATCAAGACGGATATACTGTGACTCAATGGTACAATTAATGGTACTTTCGAGGTAACTGATTTTAATACTGAACTTTTATTTTTCGACCAACAAACTATTGCAATTGCGCTGCAGACTATAAAATTGAACATATTAATGCCTCAATCAATATGCCTGTCAAATTTCAAATTGTCATACTCTTTTTTGGTTACAAAATTGTCATACTCAGTTATTGATTACTACTAATATATATATAGTTTTCGTCGAATATTTTTAATATCTCTTTTCATACAAGATTTGTTTTTAGTGATCTGCTACCATTATTATAGACCAAAGATATATGAAAACCCTAACGTGTATCTCTTTTCATACAAGATTTTTTTTTTTAGTGATCTGCTACCATTATTATAGACCAAAGATATATGAAAACCCTAACGTGTGAAATATTATCTTAACATATAACAACTTTTGAATAAAAGATATTTCACAACTTTCTCATTATCTCTTTTCCCTTTTCTTTATATTTGTTCGAGAACAATTTGATTTAAAACATAAAGCAAGCCAGCAGAAAAGATTTTCCTTTGATCGCTATTATATTTTCTGTTTTTCCCTCGTGTACGTCTTTTATTTATGTAAATATTTATTCTTTGAAAAATAAAGAAACAATTAGAGTGGAGTTAAACAAAATATTCCACAAAATAGAAATACTTTTTTCCCCCTTCTTTGATAAATCACTAAGTTAAGATTATAGTCAAATATATGGATACTGTATCTTTACATATTCGGTTTAACTTATTTTCCTTAAAAAAAAAAAAAGGGAAGAATTATTAAAAAAAACTTTTGAAAATAACAAAATATTTTTGCAATCTTAAATGTATGGGTAGTTTTAAAAATGAATTGATAAGAAATATCTAACTTATTTTAAAATGATATTTTTTTATGATAAGACAGATCTAACTCAAATTAAATTTACCAAAAAATGATTTGATAAAATTTGAATTAAACAAAATAGTAAAAGAAGCTAGTTTACATGCTTTTTTTAAATGTAAGCACCAAAGAAGCTAGTTTACATGCTTTTTTTAAATGTAAGCACCTTTACATATAATTAAAAAAAGAGTTTACTATCTTTTTGGTCCTTAAACTTTTTAAAATTTCTGTTTTTAGTTCTTGAACTTTTTTTATCTGTTTTTAGTCTTTTAACTTTATTTTGTTCATATTTTTAGTCCCTTAACTTTTTTTCTGGCCTTTGTTTTAGTCCCTGAAAAGGACTAAAAATAAAGATGAAAAAAAAGTTAAGGGACTAAAAATGGAAATAAAAAGTCTATGGACTATAAACAGAAATTCTAAAAAGTTTAGGGACTAAAAAGATAATAAATCCTTAAAAAACAAAAAAAACCTAAGATTTACCTTATATCCATGCTTTACACGAAAATCATCATTTGTCAATCCAAGTGTTTCTGGATTTGAAGTTACCCCTTTTATATTTAAAGAAGTAAATCCGTACTTAGTTAGAAATTTTTTGGTCATAAGAGATTGTGATTTAGTGATAAGCTCCTCGGCATTTTAAAATTTAAATTGTGAAAATGTATCATTATAAGGAATTTTTAGTTATAAATTGTTAATTATGTGAGGCATTCTCATTAATTACTTAGTTATAAATTGTTAACTAGATGGTAACCCGTGCCATGCACGGGTGAAATTTAATATTTATAATATATTAACATAGGTCTAAATAAATTCCTATAATATGAAAATTTGCCTGTTTTGTATTTTCTTTCTAGAATTTTATTCTTGATCTAAACATTAGAATGAGTGGAACAATACTATAATTTGAATCATAAAAAGAATAAATTATCCTCATGAGCCATCTTTTGGCCAGCAGGATGCACATTTGTTGTTTAATTGAATAAGGAAAGAAAACCAAAACTTTTACTTTCTGCAAAGGCAAAGAAAATGAAACTTACACTGTTTCATATCCATTGGAAACTTATACCATTATGTAAAAGTAACTGTAAAGCCTTTTATAACTACCCACTAAAATCATGGTTTCAAACTATACCACCATCACAAACTGAACAACAAAATAAAAAATAACCAACACCATATAACAGTAAATATTTAATTAAAAACATTTGACCTAGTAACAAATACTCCACATCAGTAGTCCTAAACACATCATTTAACAACATCGGATGGATGGCCATGCATAATTACTGGACTCATCTGGTTATGAAAGTCAGAACCATGTTGGTAAAATAAATCAGATCCACCCTGCTGCAATGGCATTGCAGATGGCGACTGTTGCATACTTCCTAATAAGGCCCTGAATTGCAGTGATTGGCTAGCATTGACACCTACATTCAGTGGCGGATCTAGGACCCGGGACCAGTGGAGACAATCTATTTAGAAAAGTAAATCTAATAATAATTATCATATAAGAAGAGTGAAAAAATGATATAATGGATTCAAACACATAAACATAAGAGGTCTAAATATAAAATTTTAAGATTAATACTTATAATTTTATTAAAATAAAGGGGTGCATTTATTTATCCTCACATAAAAATAAGTCAGGAGGTTCAAACATATAAAATTAAGGATGCAAAATATAAAATTTTAAGATAAATACGTGTAACTTTATTAAAATGAGGGGATGCATCTGCCCACTTTCAAATACATATAGGTCCGCATATGCCTACATTAGGCACTTGACCAGAACCAACTTCAGCAGGAATGTTCTGGTTCTGTTTGTTATGAACAGGCAAGACACTCGTTTGTGGATCCTGGATGGCCAAAGTCCAACCTGGCTTCCATTTTTAAACTCCACTTCCTCTATCTTAGGAAATGTGTGTTGATTTTCAAAGGGAGTTAGCAGGGCCATGTCTAGAGATTATGAGGCCTAAGGTGAGATTTACATTCAAATTTTAATTTAATACACTTTGACATCTTTTTAATTTTTTTTGTCAATTACAAAATTAATTATCAAAATTTTATAATTAAGTATTTATAACATTTCACTCTTAATATATAAAATGACTATCTCATTCAATATATTCTTGGATATAGGTAATCTTACATAAGAATTTACTAATTTTAATTTTAAAAAAAATATTTTTCCAGGAAAAACAATATTTACAAGTATTGTTTATAATATTTCTAAAGCAATGCATGTATTTGAAAAAGAACATAATCTTTTGATATAATGTAATACTTTTAGTAGAGTATGCATTTCTTTTGTATATACTTTTTGCAACATCTTTATTTTTTAAAATTAAATCATGATTAATATAATATTTGTTTGCAGTTTATTCTTGTCCAAAGTTTTCAATTTTTAGAAATCTAATAAAAAAATAAAATGTGATTTCATATTTTGAATATTATTCAAATTGACTCTCAATTGAAGATTTAAATTAATCTAATATGTATACAAATAAATAAAAACGAAAGGAATCATTAGCTAAGTGTGTGATCTTATCATCATCATCATTTTCATCAAAATATTTTTTTTTTATATATCAATCATAAACATATTCATTAAATTTAAATTATGTAAAAATTCCAATAACATTTTTTAGGAAGAGGAAAGGCAAAGTCTAAAATAGATATAAAATAATTTTCTTAACTTTTTAAATAAATAATAAGATTATAGTTAAATGATTTACAATAACAATTACATTCTTATCTTAAGATTATGTAGTCTTATTAATAAAAATAGTAATAAATAATACATTATATCATAACAAAATTTATCGTTTAATAATTTAATTTAATAAAAAAATATTAAAAAACATAAAATACAATTGAGCTAAAAAAATGGGGGCCTAAGGCAAAGGCCTCATTGGCCTTATGGTCTCCACGGCCCTGGGAGTTAGGTAGCTGGTATCCTATGTATATTATGCTTAATCTGCTGGGAGTTAGGTTACCTAGGTGAGACCATGTTTGGTTGAATGTGCTGGGAGTTTGGTTGCCTAGAGGTAATCATGTTTTGTTGATATGACATGTAATGCATGTTTTAGGGGGTGAATTGATGTGCTTGCGTTTGTACAATATGCGAGGCATGATCCAGAGGTGTTCCTTGCTCAAAATGTTGGGAATGGATAGCCTGTGGCGGCATTTGGTGATGCATTTGCTGTCCTTGAGACTACATCATGTGCTGCCTAGCTTGTGCCATCTATGAGTTCTGCTGCTGTGCAAACTGATTTATAAGGTATAATGGCAAGAACACACTGATTGCAGAGATAGCAGTTACAATAGTTTTTGTTCCTGCCTGTGGGTAACAAGGTAACCTTCTACTGACGTCTTTACTTAAAGGTCTTCTGTGGATGTCCGAATCCTTTTATGCGAGTGACGTGGGGGTACCTGCAAAAGGCACTCCAACGCTCAAATCAGGTTTCGGCTCAGAACATTTAATGTGAGTAATAAATGAGGGTCAACCAAGTGTTTTACCTTGAGGGGCACACCCCCTTTTATACTTATCTTATTGGGTCTAGACCTTTATGGGCACTGACCATTCCTTAATGACCAACTATACTAATTAAGGCTACTTAATTATCTCCTAATCTTTGGTTTACCTTGATAATAGCCTTTTAATAGGATCTGTCTTATCCGAATACTATCCTTAGTATTCGGCCGTAGTGATGCCGAATACTACTGCGATGGTATTTGGTGATATAGCTAGTTGAGCGTAAGGAGCAAGAGTGTTCGGCCGAGCAAGAGTGTTCGGCCAGATTTAGGCTGAATATCTTCCTGTTCGTGGGGTGTATCCATATGCTTGTGGTGGGGGGTATTCGGCTATTCATATAGCCGAATACCCCACCGGTATAGTTTTTAATGTCATAGTAATGACAATAACACACAAATAGCAAAATTGAGAGTTAACACATTTAAGAATACCACACTAATTGCAGAAACGTGAGTTACAAAAATTTTAATATCAAATGATAGTTAGAGTAGGTGAGAGTTGAGAATTGAAGGAGACATGGTAAATGCCATTGGTGAGAAAAGAGAAAAGAAATTGGAAGATGCAAAGGACAACACCTCAGCAAAACATGTGTGGCAATATTGACGTAGAAGCGTATTATTTCGTAGTTCAAGATTTATATATTATAAACAAATGCTACAATAGTCTTCCAAATTAAATAAAACCATATTCTGAAATATGCATGAATGATAAAGATAATAAGGAAGTCTAACCCAACAAATATTTAATTAGACATATAATCAATATGTATTTAGGTTTCAAATTTGGTCTTCCAAGCTTTCTTTTCCAGGTGTTTTTGAAGTAATAAGTAATATGTTGAAACTCATCATTTTAGCAAGACTTAATTTCTTGATATTCTTTTGGCTTGGTTTGTAAAAGCCCCTAATATTAAATAAGCTAATTGTTAATTAAGCCCCTAATATTAAATCCATCTTTAGATTAGTTTAGTTTTAGAGAAATCTGACTTAAAATTCATGAACAATCGGAGATCTGGTTTGAAAAAGGAAAAACTAAAAAGCTATTGGGAATGAAAATTCTCTCAATTTTAAAAGAAAAGAAATGGTTCCTCTATGCACATTAACCAAGAAATTCATCTTGCCAATCTACTATATTTCTGGTTGCACCTAGGAACATATTAAGACAATTAATATTAGGGAACATAACTCATCAAAAAAATATTAGGGAACATATTAAAATAGGATACATAAATTCAATTTCATACAAGGCTTGAACAAAAAAATGTGATGTGGAGGTTATGCTAAGTTTTGTACCTCCATCTGCGTCTCTTTATTTTAGTCAAGAAAAAACTTTGATTATGACCTCTTCTTCAAGTTCTTCTACTTGCTCTATGGATGAATAACTTCAGACAGTTCATCCATTGGTGTTTGCAACTCTCACCACATTGTTTCAAGCCTATTTTAGAGATAACAAAATAAAATAAAAATCAATAAAAATAATAGAAAGAATTCAAATGAAATGATAATAAAATTTGCACTTTCACTTAATGCATTGGGTACCAGCTCTTTTGGGAAAGTCTCTCTAGTTTCCCTTTTCATAGACTTGAACATAGTTCACAAGGGTTTTATCTTCCATGGAAGACCAAGCCCCCTTTTCACAATAGGCCTTCATTTTCATTTTGGGTTCCTCTGCCTCAAAGTATACAAAGTAATTACATAAATGTTTCAAAAGAAGCAAATGAATTATTTGTTTTAAGAAAGAAAATTGAGAAAATAATGAATAATGTAACTATTGTTAAGTCATGAATTACAATAAAAGACATTGTTGAATATTAAACTCACCTGAAATCGAAAAAAGAGAGCTGATAATGTGGTCATAAATTCCAATATCAGGAATATTATATTTATATTTGCTTGAGAGAATGATATGAGCAAATTTTAATGACAGTTTAGTAACTGATTAAAAGCATTTGTTTAAAACATTAAGCGGTGTATAGCAAATGGTAAAAGGAGAAGAGTATGCCATGTAAGCCATATGGAAGAATATATGCCTTCTAAGAATCTGAGATGGAATCGTCACAACTCGCGTCTTAGAATTTATATATTATAAATAGATTATGTGAGGCATTCTCATTACTTGACTTATAAAAGAAAATAAATAAAACATATCTTAATTCATTATTGCATTATAAGTTTTTCATTTTTTAGTCTCTAGCAACTAGTAATGACTTGTATTGTAATTTTGATGAGTAAACTAATTGTAGTCATGATTCATTGCAGGAACAATGAACCTTGAACTTACTTGGATGACTTGACACATTGTCAACCGAAGCATCACATGTTGTCTTGAGTCCCATTGACTTGGATCGTCAAAAATGAAATAGTCTCGGATCGTCAAAATGAAATAGTCTCGGATCGTCAAAATAAATCGTCTCGAATCGTCAAAATGAAATCGTCTCGGATCGTCAAAATAAATCTTCTTGGATCGTCAAAATGAAATCGTCTCTGATCGTAAAAATAAATCGTCTCGGATCGTCAAAATGAAATCATCTTGGATCGTAAAAAATAAATCGTCTCAGATTGTCAAAATGAAAAATCTCGGATCGTCAAAATGAAATCGTCTCGGTATCTTCACAATAAAGATTGACATCAACTTAAGAAAGATTGACATCTACATCGACATTGTACCCTCCTATTGTCATTAGGTCGAGCCTAATGACCAATAAAATGGTTATTTTATCTGTTTTATTTCGTTTTTAGCCTCTTCATTCTTACACACTCGAGCCTGAGGGGCTGTGTACCCTCCGGTTTCAACTTCACACTATTTAGGCTCTTCATGCTTATGCACTTGAGCTTGAGGGGTTGTGTACTCTCCGGTCTCCTAGGGCTCGACTGCCCCGAACAATAGACTTGAACCCGATCCAAGACAGGAGGATTTTGGTGTATAATCTAAATAGATTTGGGACGTTATTCTATCATATCTTATAATATCTTATCGTAAACTATTATATATGAACTGCATCCTATCATATCTTATTTTCGAAATTAAGGGAATAAGATATGATAGAATAATCCTATTATATATTACACGCCAAAGAGAAAAAAGGCAGAATACACTTTTATGCTCTGGATAGGCAAACCCAAACTCTGGGAAAACCCTATACCGGAACAAGCACTTTGATAGATATGGTGAGATCCATGATGTGCCAAAATAGGTTGCTCGAATCTCTTTGGGAGAAGCCCTTAAAACAACCATGTACATCCTAAATAAAGTACATTCCAAATTTATTCCTAAAACACCTTTTGAGTTTTTTAAGGGGTGGAAACTGTTTAAATAGGAGAAAACAGAGGTATAATGGACTAAAAATCGTGTATGGTTTTTTTTGTCCTAGGTCAGAGACCACAGGTGTCCCCCAACCAACTGAGTCAGAGACTAATTCTGCTCGCAGTGCGTGGCTGCTGCTGGCCCAAGGAAATTTTGCATATAGATGGAATCGAACACGGGTTCTCCTGCTAAATGGATCGTTCCCCCACATGTGAACGCAGCAGGGCCTTACACCACTGCGCCAACCCTTTGGGTTACTGAAAATCGTGTATGTGAGTACACAGTAGATGCCTGTTTATATAACTTAATTACATTAATTACACATAAATGGAGGATATTCTGTTTCCTTTAAATCAAATATTATGTTCCTATAAATCGTTGTTATTAATAGAATCAGAATATAATATTCTAATTTTCAACACTCCCCCTCAAGCTGAAGCTTAATAAGCTTTCAACTTATTACAAGAAAATTTATTCCCAACAAATAAATAAGAAACATAAAAATTGAGCTCCACCAAAAAACCATAGTTTGAAAAACAACTTAGGGATGTTGTATAAGTTGGAGAAAGTTACGACAAAAAATATCTTTGCCAGATAGCTAGAATGATCATCAGTGAGAGAGAAAATTCATGGCAAGCATAGCAAGGTCCATTCTTCCCAAAACTACATCTGCAAGCTTCAAACCCATTAATGTTGGAGACCCAAATTATTTAAAATGAACTTGAGACCAATGCATCTAGGACAAAGTCGTCAGGACTATTGCATCTAGGACAAAGACAAGGGCCAGGGCATCTAGGACAAAGATGGGGTCAGTGCATCTAAGACAAAGCGAGGCCAGTGGAAGCCCTTGTTGAGAGAGATGGGAACCAAAGACACAAAACAATACCTACAAAAATAGAACAAAAAACAAGGGGCAGAAAAAGGGTTCTCCGTAAAAAATGCTCTGATTTACGTGAAACTGTAGGTGTGGGGTCGTGTAGGGAAGGCGACAACCACGTTGAGAATTGCACTCGAAAACGACGTCGGATGCGTTGCCATGCACTAGTGTGAGGCACTATTTGGCTAGGTCTAGCGCATCAGATATTGTCTAGGCAAGAGGTGGTCATATCCGAACATATCAGCGAATGACGAGTCCAACAGTAGTGTCGTTGGTCGGAAAGGTCGCCAAAGACGTGACAGTGATTGCCAGAAAAGTCTTCGAAAATTGGGAAAAAATGAGAAAGATCACCAAAAAAAGGTTCAATGAGTAAAAAGGTCCATTGGGGACAATGGGTCCTCAGTGAGGCACAATTTTCGTAATACCTCTGTCAGGCTTTAGATATCATGTTAAAATAGAAAAAAAATAGAGGTATATTGGACTGAAAACCGTGTGTTAAAGTACACAACCAATGCATGTTTATATAGCTTAATTACACATAAATAGAGGATATTATGTTTCCTCTTAATCAAAGATTATGTTCCTATAAACCGCTATTATTAATAGAATCAGAATATAGTATTATGATTTTCAGTAGAAACCTAGCCTTAACCATTTTCGTGTGTGGGGTTGTTCTACTAAGGTCAAGATTTTTTATTCCATTGCATCAAAACTAAGTCCTAAAACCACCAGATCTTATTTCATTGGTTATCCCACAAATGCTAAAGGCTACATATTCTACTATCCTATCCTTGGAACAAGGATTGTTGAGACTTGAGACAACCACTGCCAAGTTCCTTGAAAATGACGTGGATGGTTGTGATGGCATTGTTGATGAAGGAGAAAGCTCTAATCACGAGGAACTTGTTACACCAATTCCTATTGTTAAAGAAAGAGTTGTGTATCGACTAGATGAGAGAGCAGTTAAAGAACCACAACAAGGAGTTTTGGAAGACGTTCCACCTCTAACTCCTGAAGATCCAGTTGAGGTTCCTCCTCTTAGGAGATCACAAAGAGAAAGAAGACCTGTTAACCGTGATGATTATTTCACTTTTCTTGAGGAGTCATAATTTAATATTGGTTGCATGTCAGATCCATATAATTACATGGAGGCTGTTTCTAGTGTTACGTCTAGTAAATGGACAAATGCCATGAATGATGAAATAGTCTCTATTCATCACAATGGTGTGTGGGAGCTTGTAGAAGCTCCAAATGGTGTTAAAATAATTGGCTTAATTGCAATTTTTACCCTCAACTTTTTATTTTTTGGCAAATTTTACCCCCAACAAATTAATTTGGCTCATTTTACCCCAACTTTTTAAAAACTTGCAAATTTTACCTTCCATCGTTTTGCTGATGTGGCATGCTAAAATAATTGCACTTTTTACTCCCCAACTTTTTACATTTTGGCAAATTTTACCCCCACCTTTTATGCTTATGTCAGCATGCCACGTCAACACAACAATAGAAGGTAAATTTTGTAAGTTTTTTAAAAAGTTGGGGGTAAAATACGCCAAATTAATTTGTTGGGGTAAAAAATGCAATTAAGCCAAAATAATTGGATGCAAGTGGGTATTCAAGACGAAGAAAGACTCCAAGGGAAATGTATAGCAGTTCAAAGCAAGACTGGTAGCTAAAGGGTACACTCAAAAGGAAGGCATTGATTATAAAGAGACATTTTCTCTTGTTTCCTCTAAAGATTCCTCTAGGATTATTATGACTTTAGTAGATCATTATGACTTTAGTAGCCCATTATGATATAGAGTTGCATCAGATGGATGTGAAGATTGCTTTTCTGAATGGAGATCTTTTTTAGGAGGTTTATATGCATTAGTTGGAAGGTTTCATAGAAAGTGGTAAGAAGCACTTGGTGTGTAAATTGAAGAAATCAATTTATGGTTTAAAGCAGGCTTCTAGGCAATTGTATAGATTGACAAAATCATCACATCCATGGGTTTTGTTGAAAATAAAGTTGATCAGTGCATATATCTCAAGGTCTGTAGGAGTAAATTTATTATTGTTGTTCTTTATGTAGATGTTATATTACTTGCTAGCAATAATTTTGATCTACTTGTTGAGACCAAGAATATGTTATTTGTGTCTTTTAACATGAAGGGCCTTGGGGAAGCTTCTTTTGTTCTAGGTATTGAGATCTACAGAGACAGACTTCATAAACTTTTGGGTTTATCCCAAAGGGCTTATCTTGATAGAGTTTTGAAGTGATTCACCATGGAGAATTGTAAACCTGGTGATGTCCCTATTGTTAAAGGGGACAAGTTATCTAAGGATCAATGCCGTAAAAATGACATTGAAAGAACATCTATGGAATATGTTCCCTATGCTAGTGTTATAGGTAGCCTGATGTATGTTCAGGTTTGCACTAGACCTGATTTGTCTTTTGCTGTTAGTGTTTTGGGCAGATTCACATCAAACCCAGGACATGCTCATTGGGTTTTGTATAAAAAAAGGTCATGAGGTACTTCAAAAGACAAAATGGCACATGCTTGTCTATAGGAAAGTTGATCTGACTTATATTTTGTTGGTTGTCCAGATGATGAAAAATCTACTTTTGGATACATTTTTGTTGAGTCATAAGATGAATCAGATCCTTTAATGGTTTTAATTTGATGCAAATAAATACTAAGTTTAAAAACTTGCGTTTGAAATACTATCAGACGAAAGCGTTGTATCTATGTCTGAAGAAACAGACGATACCGCATAGATGCTGGATCTATAAGCATTTAAGACATAGTTAATGCTCTGCGTGTTTGATCCTTTGTGCAGGGAATGTCTAAATATTATTCATACGATCTGTTGAAGTGAAGGAAGTAGAGAAAAGTCAACATTTAAACTCTCCTTCTACATAAAAAGACATGCCACAGTTGTATGAAGAGTTCTTATCTGAGCAAAAAGTTGATTTCACTTCTAAAGCCAGATATGGAGTTCTTCTTAAGAAAGATAAGCGGAGTGCTTTATCAACTTGGAGTTGACGTGCATTAAATGCTCCAATGGACACCAAGCTTCAGACGATTGAACAGACGCAAAATGAAGACCGTTTAAAGATAACTGTTACTTCTTCATGAAGCCTATAAATACTAGAAGAGTTGAAGTACTAAAGATATAAAACTTACGAACTTTGAACAAAGCTCTCTCTCAAGCATTCAAATCTCTTTGTTTTCAAATTTTCTTAGTTGTAATAGCGCTCAATACACCTTGTATATCCTGAGAGTAAAAAGACTGTGAGCTTAACTTGTACATCCGCCTATAAGACGATAGACTAGTCTGCGTACACCCAACCTTAAACAAATCTGTTGATTTGTTTTAGAGTCAGAAATGGCTTGGTAGGAAACAATACTTGGATTTTTAGCTTGGAATGGCTATTGTAAAAACTAGTTGGGTTGAGTCAGAAGTGGTAGTGAACAATACTTGTATCTTTGAGTAAAAGATAGTGGCAACTTGGTGGTTACCAAGGACTGTACGTAGTCTCATGGTAGAGACGAACCAGTATAAAAATCTCTATGTTCTTGCTCTTCTCTTTATCTATTTTAATGACCATCTTCATTATTTATTAGTTTCGGTCTAGACCACAACTATTTTTTACCTGAAGCAATCTTTTTTTAGCTGAGTAGGACCACTCTGGGCGACAAAGTTCTCCTTTCAAGTATTTAATGCAATTGCATATCCAAGATTTGAATCCAAGACCACTAGTTAAACAGAAATGACTCCGTGCTAATTAAACCACATGCTTAATGGTGGCCTTCATGATTTATACAAAGAACAAAAGCATGTACAATAGACCATGAACCCATATCCGGTTCGTAGGCTATGGCTTATTTTTTGTAAGAATAGTATCATAACACATAATTTTTCTATGGTTCTTTAATGCACACAAAACTAACCTAAGCTTAGGGCTCTTGACTATTATAATTCTTATTACCTGGATCAATAATTCAGTTCCTGACATTTTTCTACCATTGTTTTTTTCATTTTCTTAATTTTTGAGAATGGTTTTCTTCCCTCGGTCATTCTTTTTCTTATTTTTTATGGCTAAAAAATATATGCTATTTTGTGTGTGATTAATTTGAAACTATTGACTATTTTGAAAACAAAGGAGAGGGATTTATTTTAAATTATTCTTAGTTTTCTAAAATAGGCCCACTGACTTTTCATTAGAAGTAGCACATAATATTAAAATGATTTAACACTTTTCGTCAAATTGATGTGTGTAATTCATTTACGAACCAAAAACAAGAAAGCAATACAAAATTATTGGAATTTGGGTTTTGAGAAGAATAAATAGTGTTATATTTTTTATATTATTAATTACAAACCGCAATATATAATAACTTTATTAATATTTATAATAACTACGTTAGCAGTTATATCTAGAATGATTTTAAATTATTTTATAAGAGAAAAAAAGTCATATATTGACAGTTTAAAATAATTTTATACTGTCATACTAACAGTTATTTATAATTGAATGATAGTATAGAATTATTTTACACTGTTAGTACACAATCATTAAACTTTTTTTTTATAATTAGCATAATTTTTTATTTGTTGGCATTCACAGTACATATTTATTAACTCTTTTAAAAATCCTAAGTTTACACCAGGAAAAAAAGTTATTATTCTCTTTCAATATGACATGATTGGATGTAATTTTAGTGTCAATAAAAAACTATTTTATTAATATTTATGAAAGCTTTAAACCAATTTTATTCAATGGAGCCCTCTTTGAGATTGATCAATTTCCGCTACCAATCTACCATCAATGTAGGCGTCGGTACACCGTTGCCAAAATGTATTAATAATAATGTCTTTCTTTTTTAGAACTACATTTAATTAATAAAAAAACTAAAATATGTTTTTCGTCCTCACAAAATTGGAAATGTACATTTTTCGTCCCTACAAAATTTTTAGTATGTTTTTCGTTCCTACAAAATTGAAATGTGTCAAATTTTGGTCCGAAGCTAGGTTCGAACCTACATGAGTATTTTTGACGGTTAAAAACCATCACATATTGCATAAAAAACCGTCACAAATTACAGAAAAAAATGAATAAAAATGTAATTTGTGGCTATTTTTCTATAATTTGTGACGATTTTTGTGCAATTTGTAACATTTTTTTTCTTCAATTTGTGATGTTTTGTTTTTTTTTTTTTTTTTACAATTTGTAGCTGTTTTTAACCCTTAGAAATCCAGTTGCCACAAATTAAAAAAACGTCACAAATTGCATAATGTAGGTTCGGATATATCTGAACCTAACTCCGAGTCAAAATTTAACACATTTCAATTTTGCAGGGATGAAAAACACACTAAAAATTCTACAGAGATGAAAAATGTACATTTTCAATTTTGTGAGGATGAAAAACATATTTTAACTTTAAAAAAAATTGATGATATTGACATGTCAAACCCAATGCGTGCGATGTTACGATTTAATAAAAAAAATGGTGATGAAAAAAAAAAAAACCATCCCTAGACCCGTTTTCTTGGGTACTTGAAATTGGGCTTTTACTTCCTGCAACCCCCTTTTGGCTTCCTGCACCCTTTTCTGGTAACATTTTTCTTTTCCAGAAAGGGTGCTTTGGAAGCAATTTTTTTTCTGGAAAGGAGGTTCTGGAAGCAAAAAGGGGGGTGCAGGAAGTAAGAGCCTTGAAATTGTGTCAAACTCAAACTCAAGAACTTAAAACCTTGATGAATGATGAGCCTGGTGGGCCTTATAGGCACACAAGGGAGTCACATCCTAAGGTACAACATTGCCATGGACTGATATTGAAACATTGATTGAGGGATAGAAAATTGATCTTCATTTTCTCCACTTCTCCTCTTTGTAGTGTAGTTGAGCCAAATACTTACATTTCAGTCCTTATCTTACAACCCCTCAACAATAATGACCCAACGTCTTGTTTTGGTCCCAACACAAGCAAGTGGCTATTATGCATTTGCTTCCCTTTAGCTTTGTTTTGTTTGTTTTCTTTCTTGCGCAAGAGCAGGGGATATTTTTAAGTACATAAAGTATTGCATTTAGTTAGTATTTCACCTTTTTTTTTTTTTGACTTCTTTTTTCTTCTTCTTTATGACTTTTCTTCTTAGAAGTTCCGACCAATTATATTTTTTTAAAACATTTTAAAACAATTAATCAGCTTAGTTTTTATAGTAAATTACACTAATACTCCTTGAACTTTTATTAAATTACACATGACTCTACTTTTTTTTTTCTACACTAACCCTCATTTAAGTTTGAAAACATTACATTAACATCCCCTTATATGTTTGAAAACATTACATTGACATTCCCCAAATCTTATACTAACACCACCTATAAGGTGAAAGTAATGGTTAAAAAAGCAAGAGATGCTTGTATAATTACATGAAACTTCAGGAGTGTTGTTGTAATTTACTCTAGTTTTTATATAAAAAGGAAAATAAGTAACTTATTTAAAAATTTAAATAAAAAGTTTTTTTTAGAAAAAAACTAAGTTCTCCTCTCTCTCCCTCTTTCTCTCCACGCTTCTCGCACCTTTTTCTCTCACTTTATCATATCTCTCTCCCCTCTGTCTCTCCCTCTTTATCTTTACTCTCTTTTTGTTCAACTTGATATGCTATATGGAAGCAATTCTACTTGAATTTGGTACGACTACTGTAAATGGTAAAGTTATTCTTTTTGGTATGTAATGCAATTGAATATTTAATACTTGAATTCGAGATCACTAATTAAATTGAAATAATTCAATGTCAGTTGATCTACACACTCAATAGTATTTATGTTGAGTTGAAAAAGATTATCAAATCATTTTTATTTTATTTTTGAAGTTTTTATTTTAAATTTAACTTTAAATAATGTTAAATAAAGAAAAGAAAAATTAGCCTAACATGTCCGTGATACAGATACAAAGATACTTATTTATGAGGTTCTCGGATAAAACAATGATGTGTGAATGTTATTTTAAACATTAAGTGTGTGTGTGTTTGAATTTAATGGAAAATATACAATTTAGTTGCTTCCTATTTGTATGCTTTTTGGAAAGTGTAAATTTCCTTTACAGTTATGCAAACGGGTTTCTAAGACACCATGACATAGTCTCCATTGAGAATATGTTTTGAAATATAAAATAAAAAGCCACGTATCACTGTTTTGGAAACTTGAAAATAAAGATACAATGATCTACGTTTTGTCCCATAAAAATATCTAACCATTAAGAGTACACTTGTGTAAGATATTTTTCTTTTGTACACACCAAAAGCGAATTGAGAGAGACTCAAGCACCTCACTGTGCCATTTCTCGTATAAGCACTTAGGCAATGTCTTTTTTAATTGTTTTAAATAAAAATCATTTTTGTGTCTTAAACTTATAAAATCTACGTATATATGAGCCTATATCTAATTGAATAGACAGAAACAAAATAAAAACAAATTACTAATATGTTGTTATCTGTTCAGAATCTTTTTATAGCTAGTAACTATTTGATCTTCCATTCA
Source organism: Pueraria montana var. lobata (assembly GCA_026413185.1). Taxonomy (NCBI): domain Eukaryota; kingdom Viridiplantae; phylum Streptophyta; class Magnoliopsida; order Fabales; family Fabaceae; genus Pueraria; species Pueraria montana. The sequence goes on from CM048656.1 coordinate 47,479,614, forward strand.
CAGAATGCAATGGAAACAACCAAATAAATCATAAATCATATCACATTACCTATTCCTCAGCCTCAAAGATATGCTAATATGACAACGACTTGTTTTTGTTCTACCTTTTTTGCTACGACAGAGTCAAAATGCCTTGACTCATTAGTCAGTATAGACCGCACAATTATATAACACTTATCTTGTCAAAATAACAATTTTAAAATTCCCTTTCTCTCCAAAATTTTGGAAAACTTTAAATATGATATGTTGTAGAACTTATTTGAAAACTCTTGAAAAATATATTACTTATTTTTTGTGTCAGAGAAAAACTAAAACTAATGAGACGTTTTAAATATACCTCTTGCTCTCTTCAAATTTTAATACACTAATGGAAGATTATTTTTCCATGTATATCCTACATAACAAAGGATAACGGAAACTATTGCAACTGTATAATTGATTCTTTATAAGCCCCACACTCCAGCTCCCAGGAATATATATAGTGATCAATGAAATAAAAGAAAGGGATTTATTGATTATAATAACAAGTCTTTGATGCTCACTAATATATTTTCTTTTTATATAAAATATGAATTTAAAAGACCCAATTATGCAATTATGCAATAGGAAAATACTAATCAGTGCTCTTAGAACACTGGTTAGCATGACTCTATGTAATATCATAACGATTATCTTATAATCCCTGCTTATATTTTAAAAAGTATAATATCCATTAAAATGAAGTTGATTAATAAAGTATTAACTATTTTGTAAATTGTATGGAAGTTTGTATATTTATTTATTTTTATTTATAGATATTGAAGTTAGGGGTTTACAATAACTCACGCGAACTACTCAACCAACTGAACTAAACTTTATGATAGAAGTTAGTATACTTAGTCTCCTACCGAAGAATTTTTTATTTAACAACTAGATTGACAGAATTAATGTTCATAAAAAGTTATTAAACAAAGTAAATTTGACGAAACTTAGCTTCTAGAATAAGTAGATTCTATCCACAAATAAATATTTGAAAAGGAAGTCCTATTGATTTGTATATTCACTATTGACTTTGAATATGTCATGATGTGGTCATGGGAGTAAAGGAGGTGAAACTTCTTATCTGTTTCTTTATCCTAAACTAACCTTGTTCACAAATGTACCTATCAAAAGGGTGTCCATCTAAATATTAATGCAACCTAAAAGGTTTATTTATCAGCTGGTAGTTATTGCTGAGAAAGAAGAGTTTTTGAAACCAACATAACTTTGAATTTGATATCTCTTTCTTTGCACATAATTAACAAAACGGTTTGGCGACAGTTCAATAGTGGTTTTTTGCTTTGTACTAAACAAATATATGTGCTTCCAAGAATTATGGGATTCATAATTGGTTTTAGAAGTTCAGAAGCTTCCTAGCAACATGAGTGCAAGTTATTACTTAAGATTGATAAGAAAGGCACCTTTAGTTATATTTTGAATGGGGTTGTTTTCAAATTAAGTCATGAACTTCATTTCTTGGAGGACCAAAGTACAAGAACATGAGTAATGCTATATTCTCTTACAAATCTTCCTACTACTTTATAAAAAAAAAAAAAGTAAATGTATTTAATGTTTTGTAAATGTAAAAGGCATTCAATACTTTTCATACAAAAGAAGTAGAATTAGCGGGAAAATGTTGTAGGAGGATTTAGAATTATTCTAAGAACATTCACACATCATATGTGTGACAAAGTAGATGCCAATCTCAACTATGCTGTGTACTTGAATAACACAGCATGAGTTCCATTGTTAACCTTCATTTAGTGACACAATTAACTTCAATTTAGTTAAGATTAATTTGAACCCACTAGAGGGAAATGCAAATGAGTTCTTGAACTTATTTGGGAACAAAGCAACACAACAAACACCAACAGCTTATTCAATAATTCTCATCCATTCATTTCTGAAAACAGAAACCAAAACTACAGGATGATGAATCTCAAAAAGCAAAAGCAAATGAGAATTGGTTTGATCCCCAAGTCCGTGTGTATGAAGTGCATCAGTTGGAAGAGGTCAGCCCATTAAATAAATTTCCGTAACTTGAGGGATTAGTCTCTAGCTTTCGGCCGAGGATACTCTGGGCAACCAACAAAAAAGAAAGAAAAACAAATGGGAATGTGGTTTAAGTACAAACAAAGAAAGTGGGGTGGCTACAAATGCTTTGCAAATTTTTCAAACTTAGTAGCCTGGGGGCTTGTAGGCGATGAAGCTGATGCACTGCACTTGGCGAACGTTGTCGAATCCGATGATACGGATGAAGCCATCGGGGTGTGCAGTCCTGGCCTCTTGAAGCTCCTTCAACACCTGAGAAGCATCAGTGCAGCCAAACATAGGCAGCTTCCACATGGTCCAGTAGCGTCCATCATAGTATCCAGGTGACCTGTTGTTCTCACGGTAGGGGAAACCGTGCTATAAACAAACACACACCAAACCATCAAAACTCAAAACCAAGTGCTTGTTTTGGAAGAATAGAATAGCATTTGGTTAGATAGAAACAGATTTGATACATATTGATAACTCTCACATAGAAAAATCCATTAGATAAACTTAAATTTTGGAAAACAACCACTTCTTTTTTGAATTTGCACACCAGCAAGAGAAGCGATTATTTCTTCAAAATAAGTTGAATCAAACACAAACTAAGACTAAGAAAAACTATAATTAAACCAAAAGGGGTTGCAAGAAATTGACCTCCAACTCGAATTCCAAGCAAGGAACCCATCCCTTCCTAAGAAGGTATTCTACTTCCTTTGCCAATTGGGCATCAGTAAGGTCTGGCAGGTAGGAAAGAGTCTCGAACTTCTTCTTGTTAACTGTAGGCCACACCTAGTAATTTGCATGAAAATTGAGTAAAGGGGTTAACATACTTGCACATGTGCACATTTGCCTATAACTAACATGTTAATTTAAGTAACCTATGACTAACATGTTAATTTGAGTAACCTTTTGGTACATGAATTTTAATCATTTTGGTGCCTATTGTGTATGTATATGTGTTGAGTTGTCTTACCTGAATGCATTGCACTCTTCCACCGTTGCTAGCAATGGAGGTAATGTCATTGTTGGTCTTCCTGGTGGGGAAGCCAGCCATGGACTTGAGGCCAGTGAATGGAGCAACCATGCCAGCACCGGCACGGTTAACAGTGGTAACAGCTGGGGAGGAGATCATTGAGGAGGCCATTTCCTTCTCCTTCTTAGTTCTACTTGTGCTTCTGCTGCTAGATTGCCAAGCTTCTGCTCAAACTTGCTATATATAATAGTGTGATTTGTGTAGTACTAATCCAATGGTGTGAAATGGAGGAGATTGGTTGCTGACATGTTACAACCGTTGGATTGTATAAGTGATGACATTACAGCATATTGGCCACACGAGTGAGGAAAATTTTGAATGGTAGCCTTATCGTTAGGTACCATGTGGAAGTGACACGTGGAGGAGGCTCCATTATCTTATCTCTTCCTTGGAAGAACGTAAATGTGTGATGGTGGTGGAGTTGATATTATTCGCGAGTAGTTTGCACTGTGCTCACATTCCATATTGGCCTAACATATTTTGACCATCATTTCTCATGTATGGGTTAAGTGTATACCCTTTGTCTTTGTCACTTTGTTACAGTAATATTTTATATTTTAAAGGAATTTGTATTGGAAAAAAAATCTAGAGAACCATATCAACTGGCATTCTTATCCCTTTTGTTTGGTAGCTGGAAACATGCATCTCTCTTCACCATTACATTTGCCAATCCTATTAGTATTACTCAACATGTTCATAAGCTTAAGTATTATTTGTTAGACTTGTTTAAATGTAACAGTAGCAAAGTAGATAAGCAAAATGTGTATATGGTATAGAAGGGGTGGTAGATGATGGGGCTTATCATGCTTGGTTGATTAATGGCCAAGCATACACTTTTGAAAATATAATATGGTTATGAGTAAATCGATCCACTCGACCAAACAATGCACAACAACCTTATCTTAAAAGTTCATTGCATGAGATGACAACTATAAAACAAAATTCAAATAGTGTGTGTGACCCTCATAATTTAATCTCGCAAAATATGAGAAGCCACTGCCTATAAAAGAAATAGGCGACAAATTTTCAGTATGGAAAGTTCATGACTGAAGAACTGATAAGTGATAGTGTTTAAGATGAAATTGGTTAATGGTTGAGAATTGCACCTCAGAGAATTGTAAAATGCTCAGTTTGGTATAGAAATTTGTTTACAATATGTTAGTTCCAGTGAATTTTTCTAAGAAATTTTGCTTAGTTATTCTTGAAGGGAGGCATGTTTCTCTTTCTTTTGAGCCACAACTTTGTCTGGTTGTATGGATTTTTCTCATTCATATCCTCCACCAAACGAAAACAAATATCTACATGATTTTACTACTATTCCAACTCAGTTAATGGTTAAAACTAAAAAGATCATGGAAAGGAAGGCAACAAACAATATATAAAAAGGAACCATTGGTCTTCTAAGATAAATGGTATGCAGAAAATATCAATAGAATAGCATTGTTGGACAGCCAATTTCTATCTCTTTTAATCATTCTTTCCCATTTCAAATCATGTATCCAAACACTCCCTCCCCTCTTCAGCACCACTTCTCAGCCCACTGAATTCCTTATTCAACCAAAACCATTGATATTTGGTAATGGAACCAGCACTTGAGTTATCCACTCTGTGTAATGAAGCAAATTGCAAATAGCTTTTCACTCTACCTTTTCACTACAAATTCTAAATAACTCTTCTTTAGCTCTACGTAGTAATTCATCTTTAATTAGCTTCTAAAACAATATTCTGTTTTTTTAACTTAGTAGCATGTGACAAAATAATGTTTCAAAAGATGAGGCCAGAGTACAAAGCCTATGTCAGCAAGATGAGTGCCTTCATATAGGTTCCTCTGAAAATGCCATGCTGAACAGTGAGGTTTCACCAATTTCCTTGCTTCTATGTTAGCAATACTCTTATCCAATTTTCCTGCTGAAGTAAATTTAAGGATTTTATCTTGTGACACATTTAGTTACAGGGCTTTGGGTACAAGTATTACCCAAAATAAAGGGTAAAATACCATCTTGATTCTTGAAAATGTATAGCATATTGTCATATCAGTTCTTGAAACTAAAAAATTCTCTGAAAGTGCCTTATTGGCACACCCATGAGTCCATGACACATGTGGCTGACAACTAGAATGCCTGATCAGTAGGGACTAAAATGAAAATATTGCAAAATCAAAGCAAAAACCTCATCTTCCTATCTATCCTCTCTTTTTCCATGGCTTCTGTTTCCCTCTTGAGCAATTTCATCGTGTCGAAGACAAGCTCACTGGAAAATCCACCGGAGCCAACTTCAACTCCACCATACTCAAAAGATCATTCTTCCACCTAAGGCACGCTCCTTCCCTCAACATGCTTCTGTAACTATTCTTCAAACCTGCACTCAGTTTCTTCTTTTCCTTCTCAGCATGCAGTTTCACAGCATGGTTGCTAATGGTTCTTTAAATCCTTCTCTGTTGCATCTATCTGTCTCTGAGGTTGCTGTGGTGACAATGTTAACATGCTTACTTGTTTCTTTCTGCATGCATGTCTTTTTTCTATGAAAAAACTTAGATACAGTACCATACCATAGGTACTGATGATACAGTTCTCCAATTACATTTGGAGTTTCACCTTAGTAATACGCGATGACATTTAATAGATTTCTTTGTTTCGCGTATTATCAAGGTGAAACTCCAAATCTGATTGAAAAATAGCACTAGTAGTACTTATGGTACTGTATCTAAGTTTTGTCCTTCTTTCTATTGGAGATATAGGAAATTAGTTGTTATAATTGACTATATAAGCCCCATTATCCTCATTGTAATTTGATCTCACTCATTTTTAAAACACAGTCTAAATTTCACTCTTATACTTTTCTCTAAATTATCTTCTCTGAACCATGTATTCTAACACTTTCTGCTCTGCATGTATGTATTTCTTTCTTTCTTTCTTTTTTTGTTTAAATATATAATTTATAATGTAGTGTAGCATTTGTGTCCTCATTTATTAGTGAAAATTGTTGTTGCATGTATTAATTCTTCTTCTTCATTGCTTTCTAATGTTATGCCTATGTTAATCATTAACCTCTATTAAACACATAAGGTCAGAGCGTAATGTTATTCTTTTTCTGCATTGCTTGCAAATATTTAGTCAGTGGGCTTGTCTCTCAACCAATAACTTAAAGTGAAAATGAAAACTTAAAAGGCCATTAGGTGCCTTTTCACGTGCTCTTCCATAAACATCCAAACCACTTTGCAGCAAAGAAATTATTAGATGGTCCGGAATCATCACGGTCCCAACTAATCTTCATATGACATGCAGTTGACTGTTATTAATTTTTTTTGTAAATTGAAAAACTTGAATACGTGACTACCTAGTAATTTCTCGTTCATAACCGATCACGCGACAGCATCTTGTTTTTAAACTAGAAGAATAGTGTTTATGTATGTTCAAAAAAGAACAAAATGCACAGCTGTTTCAACTATTTTTAATTTCTCCTTCCTCACATGTCACGTGACAGCATCTTGTTTTTAAACTAGAAGAGTGGCGTTTATGTATGTTCAGAAGAGAACAAAATGCACAGCTATTTCAACTTTCTTCTATTTTTTTTACAATATCTGATATCAAAAACGTGATTTTTACGGAAAATGTTTCTAGAATTTGGGCTTAGAGCCTAATTCAATTCCCTAAAATCGGCTTGTAAGGTGATGACTACATAAGCTTTATAACAACTTAGATCATATCTCTAGTCGATGTGAGATCACAACTGCCCAAGAGCCGCATCCTGGTGGCTGCACTCTACAACGCTTAACTTAGCCTTTACGGTCAGTTCCTCCGTAGGTAACTCTTTCTGTCTAGGGATGACTACAATTAAGGCAACTTTTCATCAATGTTGTTTGAATACTTTCAATCAAAATTGATTTTGAATGCAGAAGGGGGTAAATTAGAGAAAATGCAACAACCAAAAATTCAAAATTGATTCTAGATGAAGCAAAAGAAGTCCCTTGTTGCTTCAATTCTAACTTGATTTTTCTCTACTAAAAGTTGCTTTGCGTTTGCAACTAAACATCTTAAATTTGGGTCAAACTTGATTTGATTAGAATAAAAGTGATTTACCATGAGTTCACCACAAAACCAAACATGCACTTTAATGATAAGGTGGAACCAGTTTTTTGACTGGGTACAGCGTGGAAAATGATTTAGAGGGTTGTGTGCCTTTGGAAAATGATTAGGAAGTTTGTAACAATCCTGCTTCAGCAAGATACATGTAACAACTCTGCTTCAGCAAGATACATGTACATCCATCCATTCTTAGCTTATAAAAAGTAAAATAGCAAGGTATTACCTCCACCTACGTTTGATGGTCTAATTCTTTAGTGTGTGTTTGGATTTTCGTTTGACACCCTCTAAACGGAAGTTTGCACGTTCCAAAGCAATAAAAGTAGAAGTAACTCACTTGTTACTTCTGTGATAATGTAAGTTACGTTCAACGTAACTTTTTCGCAAACACAGCCTTAGTCTTTAGGCAAGGGATTCTGTTGTTATATAGTTTGAACTTGAAGGATTCGTGACATGTTTAGGTCATTATATACTTGGGAATGCCATATATACTTGCTAGTCTTTATAACAAGGTTTACCTAAGGTTTTGTAACCTGACACCGTGTGTGTGTACAAGCATGATTTATTGTTATCTGGTATGATGAGTTTATCCTTGTTTTTCACTGTTTCCTTAGTCCTTACAGAGTTTGGTTTTAATTACTTTTGTCAACCTTGTTCTTGACATATATAGATAAGCTGCGCCAATTGCCTTAAAAGGTGAACAGTGGACAATTGCATTACCAAGATTGTAGATATTGACAGTATTTTTTATAGATTACAGGTATCCTCTGTAGGAGGTAATTTTGTTGGAGCCGGACAAGATTAGCATGGGTGGAAAAGTTGTCTTTTGAATATTTAATGCAGTTGTATATCCAAAACTTGAATTCAAAACTAGTTAAGTTGGAACAATCCTGCATTAATTGATCCATGCTCTCAGTGTAAATATTGGCAGGTTGATAACCTTTGCAAAGAACATTTTTATTTAATTTTTTGCTAAGAAGTTGGATTCTAGAACAGGGTCGGCCCAAGGGTAAAGCAAATAAAGCTCAAGGCCTCACTCACCATTGGGTCAGCCCTGTTCTAGAATATATGGCTAATAACTTGTGTAACTGGCTTTTAAACCAGAATAACAATATTTAAAAATTAATTACAGGAAACTGAGGAGTTTGAAATGTAAAGCACTGCAGTCTAATGAAGCAATGAAAGGCTTTGCATTGTTTATGTGAAAATGGTGGAAATAGGAGAAAATGAGAAATGAATGATATTGTCAGAAAATAAATTGAAGTCATGCAATTATACATAGATAATTAAAATTATTTTTTTAAAAAGTTGCATAATCACTTAAAAATTCAAAATTCACATGACTAGTATATTTTAATGACTTAAATATATTTTTAGTCCCTCAAATTTGGATAAATTTTTTTTGGTCCTCCAAATTTGAAACTGCTTTTTATAGTCCCCGAAATTCCAAGAATGCTCTTTTTAGTTCCTCTCCACAGTATGAGTCAAACGGAAAATAAGATATTCGCAATTTGTGACAACTTTGACCGTTAGAATTTGATTTTCTATTTATATTTTAAAATACGATTTTCTATCGATTAAAAACTGTCAGAATCAAGTCAATAAAAAAATTAAAAACCCATTAATTGCTTTAATTTTTTTATTGACTTGATTATGGTGATTTTAAACTGTCAAAAATCGTATTTTAAAATTTAAAATAGAAAATAAATTTCTGGCAGTCAAAAGTCGTCACATATTGTGAATCTCTTATTATTCCCTGTTTGGTTCACACTGTGCAGAGGAACTAAAAAAAGTATTATGCGAATTTTAGGGACTAAAACAAACAACTTTAAATTTTGAGGACTAAAAAACAATGACCCACATTTGAGGGACTAAAAACATAGTTAAGCCTATTTTAATTTGAGTCTTCTTGATAAGATTTAATTATTAATATTTTTATCTCACTGTTATATATAAAATAAAATAAAAAAGTCATATGTCTCTGTATATATATTTTAAAAAGGGTAAAATATGTTTTTAGTCCCTGTACTTTTACTAAAAATTTGTTTTATTCCATGTACTTTCAAATCGACCATTTTAGTCTTTAAACTTTGAAAAACACATAAATTTAGTCCCTTAATACTACTAACATAAATAAAGGAAAGTGACTCAATTCACATGTTTTTTCTAAGTTTTGAAAATATAGAAACTAAAATCAATTTTGAGTAAAAATATAGGGACCAAAAACATATTTTACCCTTTTAAAAAATTATTATTTTTCTTTTCATTATAAAAAATCTACAATTAAGTTTATATAATTAAGTTTAGAGATTAGTCTTTTTTATTGATAAACCAATTAAATGATTCAATCTTTTAATAATATCTTTTTCAAAAAATAAATAATATATTTTTATAAAAATACTCCTAATTATGTATTAAAATTTTAATATATATAAAAAAAATTTCCTAAAGTCTCACAAAAGTGCAGATCAATGTATTTGTAAGGCACTTTAGTATCTTATAAACTAGTATTTGACTAGCGCAAAAAGGAAATAAAGCAAAGGAATAAAATGCAATTGTTGCAAGTTTTATTAAACAAATTTGAATATCAAGTAATGATAACATCTTAATCTAAAACAAGAAATACTTCCAAATTCTTAAAGCACTTAAAAAAAAACTTCTAAATACAAGTTCCAAAACTAGCGACATGTCACTTTGAATTGATACCAAGGGTCCGTTGGTATTTACTAAGGTACAACATAAGGAAAACAACACAAAACAATCATTTAAGTTATAGGATCAACATAAGTAAAAGAATCTCAAATTCACTATTATACAATTTTTACTATTAATTATTTTAATACAATTTATAATAATAATAATAATAATAATAATAATAATAATAATAATAATATTATTATTATTATATTATATATATAAATATATTTTATTATATTAAAAAGTTTAAAAGCCAAGTTTATTTGTTTGTTTTATAAAAGAAAAGCTTTGCACTTGTTATATTAATAACCATATAAATTTTTTTAGAAAAATATGGTAACCATCCATATAAGATAAGAGTAGTTTTAAGAGTAAATTACACGAACACCCCCTGAGGTTTTCCTTTATTACACCTGGCACCCCTCCATTTTTGAACCCTACAGAAAACCCCCTAATTTTTGGACTTTCGTTACACTAACCCCCCCTCATAGGCATAAATCATTACACTGACCCCCCCTCTCAGGTTTAAAAAATATTACACTTACCCCCCTTTAGGGTGCTCAAAGTAATGTTCAAAAATGGAGGGGTACTAGGTGTAATAAGAGTAAACCTTAGGGGTGGTCAGTGTAATTAACTCTAGTTTTAAAGTAAGTTAAGTGGAGTGGTTTTAAAGTAAGTTAAGTGGGGAGAGAGAGAAAAATAGTGAGTAATTTTGTCTTTTACATCTACTATATTTGGGACAAAAAATTGTACCATGGTTTAATGGGTAATAAGATTTTACATTTTTGTTCTGTATTGTCCCAGTTCTTTTGTATTGTCTCGTAAGCCTTTTTAAAATCAAATGTATAACAAGTTGTTTTGTCCCTTAAATTTCTGCAAATCAAATGGATCCTAAGAGTTTTGGTAAGACACTCTAGTAGCTTATAAGTTACTTTGACTAATTTATAAGTTTGTTTAGTGTACGGCCTTATTTTAGCAGCTTATGAAAATAAGCTAACTTATAAGCTATTAGCTTTTTTATTTTATTTTTTCATTTTTATTCTTACTAATTTTTTAAATCCCTTTTTACCTCAAATAATTACATATATTCTTGAGCAAATTACACTTATATCTTCTAAGCTTTTTTCAAATTATACATTTAACACCACTTTTTTTTTTTGCTATTTCTACACTAACTCGGCCTCTTTAATGTTTGAAAACATTACATTGACATTTCCTTATATATTATACTGATATCTCCTATAAGGGAGATTATTGTAAAGATTAAACATAAAAGAGTATTGTATATAATTTGAAAAAACTTAAAGAGCTTTTAATATAATTTACTCTATATTATTTTATTTAGAAGTTTGTAAATACAGACATGTTATATCATTTTTTGTATTTATCAGTTAACTTATTAATTATTCTTATCAAACACTTTCTAAAGAACACTCAATGTTTGTGCTCTTGAAAGCCTTTTCACTTTGGATCTTACAAGAAACGAAAACATGACTGTTTTGAAAGTTCAATTGATTAACCTTTTAACTTTGCACATTCATTTTAATTTGTTGCCAACGATCATTATTCCAATTTAAACACAAACATTACACAGAACTAAGGACAACATTATTCCCTCTCTTTTTCTTAAAAGGACTCAAGAAAAACCTGAAACATGGATGGATTATCCTTATATATATTAGTAAAAATGGTTTAATTACTAATTTGGTCCCTAAATTATTTAAAAAGACTCAATTTGGTTCTAAATTTTTAAGATATTGGTTGGACTTGAAACTGATTATGAGGTGAATTTGAAGGTCTTTAAAATTTTTAATTATAATAACAAAAAAGTTAATTTATTTTACATCTCTTAAAAAGTTTTATGTATACATTAGGTTGATGACTAATTTTTAGCGCCAAGGGATAGTTGACCATCTTAGTGAAGTCTCCCCTCTCAAATATGAAATCTTTCTTAAAGAAATCGAGTTCAATTGTACTCAGATCAATAACATATTGGTAGTTACACTAAGGCGGGTGTTTCTAATTAACCAAGAACAAAAGCATGTACAAGTGACCATGAACACGGATCCAGTTCGCAAGCTATATGGCATATGTTTTTGTAAGAACAGAATCATAACACAATTTCTCTAGAGTTCTTTAATGCACAGAAAACTACTAAGCATAAGGCTCTTGGTTATTATAATTCATATTATCTGGATCTATAATTTATTTCTTGGCCCGATATTTTTTTCATTTTCTATTTTTTTAAGAATGGTTTTCATCCCTCAGTCTTTCCTTCCCTTATTTTTTTTATGGCTAAAAAAAATACTATTTTGTGTGGTGATTTTTTTTTTTTAACTATTGAATATTTAGAAAAGAGAGGAGAGAAATTTATTATAGATTTATTCTTAGTTTTCTAAAATAATCCTACTGACTTTTAATTACAACCAGGGGCGGACCTACGACGTATAATTCAGGGGGTGCAGATGCACCCCCTCACCTTAAGGAATATATATATATATATATATATATATATATATATATATATATATATATATATATATATATATATATATATATAGTGTTGTTATCTTTTTGTTCCCTCTAATTTTATAATTTGAACCCATTGGTCCCAATTTTTTAAGTGTTGATAAATTTTTTCTTTTATTGTCTAGTTTTTCTCTTACATTTTGTTTTCTTTTCAATCAGATATTTTTATGTTTTATTTAACTAGACATTTCATTTCATCTCATGTTTTATTTTCATATATATGATCATGATTATTATTAAAAAAAAAAATTGCCCTCGTTGGCTCAGGGTTCTAGATCCGCCACTGATTACAACTAGAACATATTATTAAAACAATCTAACAGTTCTTTTCAAAAAACAATAATAATAATCTAACAGTTTTCGTCAAATGAAATTTGTGTAATCCACTTACAAACCAAAAATAATAAAGCATTACAAATTTGGAACATGGGTTTTGAAAATCTACAAAAGTAAAAAAAAAAAAAATTAAATAAAAAAAGAAGTCATTATTCTCTTTTAATGGCATAATTCGATGTAGGTGTCGTCAAAAGGTTTCTTTTATAAAGATTTATAATTATAACAGCTTAAGTTTAAACCGATTTGATTCAATGGAGCCCTCTGAGAAGTTCAAATCCACGCGGCTATGCTTTACCACGAAAACTAAGCAAGAGATAAAATACAAATAATATTCTGACTAAAGTATGCTTTTATCCTTCAAAATATTTCATAATATTAGTTTTAATTCCTATAAAAATTTAATATATTTTTAGTCGTTATATTAAATTTTAATATAAAGACTAAAACCATATTATTTTTAATAAATATAAAGACTAAAAATATATTAAATTTTTATAAGGACTAAAGTCAACATTCTGAAATATTTTTAAAGAACAAAAATATACTATATCCTAGAATTCTTCAACAACAAAAAATAGAATTAATATCATTATGATAGCTTCTTTTCTTACCTGATGTGAACCATATACGTCTATGACACAGATGGTTCATTCTTTATGACAGGTTCACGTGAAGGCTTGAAGACGTGGATGAGGAGTTTTTTTTTTTTGTACCTATAACATTGGTACGAAGTATCCATTAGCTTTGCTGATGATTAATCTTTGCCGGGGAACCTGATTGACCACCTTTAGTGGGATCTCTTCTTCCAACCACTTTTTTTCCATTCACAAGACTGAACTCCAGACCTTGCTTAAGAGGACCGAATTCAGTATCACTCGGACCAACGACTTGTGAGTCATGGATGAGGAGTTTAATGGTTGTGAAAAGGTTTGGAGCTCTTTCTGTAATTCTGTGTAGGCAGAGGAATGATGATTGTTCCATGGATTTATAATGGTGTGGCTGTGCATGGGTGTCTACAATGGGTGAATATGGCTTTATGGTGCATGCACAGGTTCTTCACAGAAGAGTTTGTTTTTTTTTTTTTTTTGTATTATCCGTAAGAATTGAAAATAGGTATCAGGTTTACAACATCTAACGCATCGTACTTAACCAACTGACTTAGACCTCCTTACTAGAAACAATTTTTTGGATTTGTGGTGACTTATGTGTTCGTGGAGGTTCAAAATACCATGCCATGGCCTTTCATGCGATGGATGAAAATGAATAAGAAGTGAGTGTGTTGTTGTGAATGAGTGTGTGTGTGAGAGAGGAAATAAAATATTTCAGTGCTGTGAGTGTGTCGAAGAAATTATTATTTAGTTTCGGATTATTACATGTCTATATATATAGTCTTATTCAGTATGTATGTGACATGTATTCAAGTTTTCAATTCATAATAAATAATTAATAATCTTGGAATATGTTAATAGAGATTATGATGGTCTTGGACTACCTAATAATTTTTCGAGTGAAGAAATTATTACTAGTTCAAGACTATATGATCTTCACAATCTCTGCATGACATACAATTTAGTGTAATTACTTTTTTTTATAAATTAAAAAAATTAAATATATAGTGTAGTCGAGAACTACATTTCTCCGTAATAATTTCTCCTTAGAGTGGGGGTTTGTGAGTGAGCCTTGAGAGGGTGCAGGTAGGATGTGCTGTACTAAAACTGTTTTTGTCTGGAAAATAAATGGAAAAAAGGAAGTGATCAAGAAAAAGGAACCTAGAGAGATGCCCAAAATAACTTCAAAACAGTTAATCATTCTTCTTCTTCTTATTGTTGTATTTTTATATTTTTTATTATTTTTAACATATTTTGGTGTTTTAGTATATTCTCTTTTTTATAAGACAAAGCAAATAACAATTGAAAAAATAGGTAAAATAAAATAGGAGGACAAAAGATGGTTATCAAATTTTTTATTTTCTGATTGTATATTATTTTGCCTTCTTTTATAATATTCGTTTTTTTTTGTTTTTTTTATCCAAATGTTCTCATTTTTATATTTGTATTTTGTTTGGTTGGTTAAAATTGGGTGTTTAAAATAACTGCGTTTAATTAAAAGTTGTTGATTTTGACATGTCAAATCCAATGTGTGCAACCATAGAATTTGAAAGAAAGAAAAAATCATTTTGGTGATGAAAAAAAACTTTCCAAGACCCATTTTCTTGGGTACTTGAAATTGTGTCAAACTCAAGAACTTAAAACCTTGATGAATGACGAGTCTGGTGAGCCTTAAAGGCCCACGAGGGAGTCACATCCTGAAAAACAAACATTAATTGCCAATTGCCATTTACTACTGATTGATACATTGATTGAGGAAGAACATATGTATATTGGTCTTCATTTTCTCCACTTCTCCCCTTTGTTTCCATTTGCACCACATTTTTGAAGTATGCAGCTGAGCCAAACACTTACAGTTTAGTCCTTATCTTGCTACCACCCTCAACAATAATGACCCATTTGTTTTGTTTTGTTTTGGTTTTGGTCCCAACACAAGCAAGTGGCTATGCCATGTTGCCCTTTATCTTTGTTTTGTTTGTTTCCTTTCTTGCCCATGAGCAGGGAATTTTTTTAAATACATAGAGTATTATGTTTGAATTAGAAGTGAAATAAAGAAAAAAAAATAAGAGAAAAAAAATAGGAACATAGAAGTAAAAGAGGAATAGAATAGAAAAATGTGTTATTTGTGTTGAAAATCTCACATCGACTAGTGATAAGGCCAAATTAGTGTATATAAGTGAGGAGTAACCCTCACCTTACAAACTGATTTTGTAGGGCTGAGTTAGTCCCATAACCTACAATTCTAATATGGTATCAAAGTCTATCCTAGCAATCTACTGTTGGGCCTATCGTGACACTGGTTATCAAACTGCTAAATAGATTGTATAAATTATAAAAGGCTTTTTACAGTAATTAAAATAGTTAAACTTAAATAAAAAAGTTTAAACTTTTTATTATATTTTTTTTCTCAACTTTAAAAAAAACACACACACACACACACAAATGCAACAAACGTTTTCCTCACATTTTCGTGTGAGATATATTAAAAATATTCTTCCTTTTTATTTCTTCCTTTATATTCTCAGGAATAATATTCCTGGAAGTGCTATTAATGAGAATATTATTCTCATCAAAGATGTTTGATAAATACTTATCATTTTTTAGAATTTTTTAAATTTATTTTAATTTAAAAACAAAAATATTAAATAAATAAATGGGGTAGAATAAGAGGAAAGCAGGAAAATAACTTCCATTCTCATGGGAATATCCACTCCTTTACATGGAAATAGAAAGATAAAAAAACATTAGTGATATAAATTTCTGGGAATTTTTTTTATAGGATAAAATATGTTTTTGGTCCCTGTACTTCAGAAAAACTTGATTTTAGTCTCTCTTCTCAAATGGTGTTAATATTGTTAACGAAAATACAGTTTTTGATGGCTATAAACTGCCACAAAATACACATTTCTCATGCATTTAAATTCAACATCATTGGCGACTAAAAACTGTCATATATTATTAAAAAAATAGACACATAATATGACAACGGTAATGGAAAAGACGAGTTTCTCGTTGAGTTTGAGTCTTTTTTTTTAATAATCTGTAGCGATTTTTAGCTGCCAATGATGTTGAGTTTAAATACATGAGAAATGTGTATTTTGTGGCAGTTTATAGCCACCGGACACTGTATTTCCACTAACAGTATTAACATTATTAGAGGAGAGGGACTAAAACCAAGTTTTTCTAAAAGTACAGGGACTAAAATGTTTGATTCAAAAGTACAGGAACTAAAACCAAGTTTTTTCTGAAAGTACAGGGACTAAAAACATATTTTACCCTTTTTTTATAACTTGTAACAAACATGAGAATGCTACATTTCCAATCTCACGTTCCTAAAAACAATTTATTTGTAATACTTAAAACAAACACACTCTCTTCTCAAAAAAAAAAAAAAACACACTCTAAAAATTTGATATTTTTATCCTATTTCTTTTTTTTTTTTTACTGCATTTTTACCCTATTTCAGTCGTCTTTATATATCATAGGATTAATACTAAAAACATAATCCGCGAAACTAAGATACTTATTTATCAAAGTTCTCAAATAATAAAACAATGATATGTGAATGTTATTTTAAACATTAAATAGTCTTCAGAGTATGTTTTGAAATATAAAATAAAAAATTCATGTATCACTCTTTGATTCTGAAACTTAATAAGATAATGATATATCTGAACATTCATTTGACATTTTTTATATTTCTCTTTCCCTCGTTATCATATCATATTATCTATTATGTTTACACTTATTTCTTCTTTTTTTTCTCGCTCAAGATGTCAAATAATACAGGTATTAATCACAGAACGTGTTTATCAACTGACGCAAAATTATTTTGGATCTCAAATTTGAATCCTAAATATGCAACAACTATTTTAAATACTCGAAAAGTTTTACATGTGATATATACTAAAAAAAAATAACATGGTGTCAGACTGTCGATGCATCTTTATCCAACTTGATAATAAAGATACAAGGATTTACTTCAGATATAAGTATCTAAGCGTTAAGAGTACACTTGTGTAAGTTTTTTTTTTTTTTTTTCCCCCTTGCACACACCAAAAGCCAATTGATAGAGACTCGAGCACCTCACCATGCCATTTCTCGTACAAGCACTTTAGCCTTTGGCAATGTCATTTTTATTGTTTTAAAAACTATTTTTGTCACTTAAACACATAAAATCTACATATATGAGCCTATATCTAATTGAATAGACTGAAACAAAAACAAAACAAATTACCAATAAGTTGTTTTCTGTTCAGAATCTTTTTATAGCTGGCTATTTGATCAATTCACAAAATGCAACGGAAACAACCAAACAAATCATAAATAAATCATATCACATTACCTATTCCTCAACCTCAAATAATGCTATGACAATGACTTGTTTTTGTATACCTTTTCTGCTACGACAGAGTCACAATGCCTTGACTCATTAGTCGGTATAGACCACACAATTATGTAGCACTTATCTTGTCAAAATAACAATTTTTAAATTTCCTCTCCCCAAAATTTTGGAAAACCTTAAATATGATGATATGTTATATAACTTATTTGAAAACTTTTGAGAAATATATTAAAGAAATTGGTTTCTGTCAGAGAAAAACTATGGAAATATTGATTGGATAGTTAGGTTTTTGCAGCTGCCTCTATGGAAATAAGGTTATATATGTCTGCTTCTCTTCAAATTTTAATGCACTCATGGAAGATTATTATCTCATGTACATATAAAGAAGGATAATGAGAAGGGTTGCAATGTGTTATTGATTCTTTATGATGAACGAAATAAAGGAAAGGCATCTATTCACTCTAAGAATAAGTAAATACTTAAATTTTATAAAATACTTTAAAAAAATACTAATTTTTTTATAGAATACTAATTTGAAAAACCTAACTATTAAATTATGTATATTTCCCTTAATGACTATCTTATACTTATCATTTACTTGTATTTTAAAAAGTATAATATTCATTAAAATGAAGTTGATTAATAAAGTATTAATTGTTTCCTGAATTGTATGTCTTTGTCAATAACTAACTTCAATCGAAGAATCTGGCTAACCATCTTTAATGGAGTCTTTCTTCCCAATCACCTTTTTTTCTATCTGGAAGATTCGAACTCGAGACTTTACTTAATGAATCCAAGTCTAGTTTTACTCGGACCAACATAATGCTGATTAAAAGTTTGCATATTTGATCTACTTAGTGAGAATTTTCGATATAACTGTTGGATTTGAGGAAAGTTACTAAACAAAGTAAATTTGAGGAAACTTGCTTCTAGGATAAGTTGATTGACATCCACAAATAAATATTTGAAAAAAAAAATATCCTATTGATTTGTATATTCACTATTGACTTTGAATATGTCATGATGTTGTCATGGGAGTAAAGGAGGTGAAACTTCTTATCTGTTTCTTTATCTTATTGTATCCTTGTTCACAAATGTAGCTATCAAAAGGGTCCAGTCTACATATTAATGCAAACTAAAAGGTGTCGAGATAAGTTACCTATCACTACTTACAACTTAGCCACTAAATGATTTATTTATCAGTTGCTAATCCATAACTACCAAGTTACAAACAAAAGACAAGCAACAGAATCTTCTTGAGATTAATTGTCATCTAAGGATCAGATTCTGGCAATTCCAGAAAAAAATGTACTATTTGGTAGAACCAGAGCATGACCAAATCTGATTGTGTTTTTTTTGTGCAGTTTTCCAAATCATAATTTGAAAATTGCAGTGAGTAGAGTGAGAAATGGAACAAACAAAATGGTTTAGTTGCAGTTGGTGGTGGTTATTGCTTAGAAAGAAGAGTTTCTGAAACAAAACTTTGAATTTGATATCGCTTTCTCTGCACATAAATTAACAAAACGGTTTGGTAGGAGTTCCTTAGTGGTTGTTTGTTGCTATGTACTATACAAAATATCTGTGTTTCCAAGAATTATGGGGTTCATATTTGGTTTTGAAAGTTCAGTAGCTTCCTAGCAACATGTTTTCAAATTAAGTCATGAACTTCATTTCTTGGAAGACCAAAGTATAAGAACAGATGTGTGACAAAGTAAGGCCAAGCTCAACTATGCTATGTACTTGAATGATAAAGAAAGAGTTCCTTTGTTAACCATCATTTAATGACACAAGTAACTTAAAATTTAGAAAAGATTAATTTCAGCCCACTAGAGGGAACTGCAAGGATAATGGGTTCTTGAAGTTATTTGGAAACAAAGCAAAACAACACAACAGCTTATTTATTAGTTCTCATCCATTAATTTCCATTGAAGTCCGAAAACAGAAACCAAAAATACAGGATGATGAAATCTCAAAAAGCAAAAACAAATGGGAATGTGGTTTAAGTACAAACAAAGAAAGTGGGGTGGCTAGAAATGCTTTGCAAATTTTTCAAACTTAGTAGCCTGGGGGCTTGTAGGCGATGAAGCTGATGCACTGCACTTGGCGAACGTTGTCGAATCCGATGATACGGATGAAGCCATCGGGGTGTGCAGTCCTGGCCTCTTGAAGCTCCTTCAACACCTGAGAAGCATCAGTGCAGCCAAACATAGGCAGCTTCCACATGGTCCAGTAGCGTCCATCATAGTATCCAGGTGACCTGTTGTTCTCACGGTAGGGGAAACCGTGCTATAAACAACACACACCAAACCATCAAAACTCAAAACCAAGTGCTTGTTTTGGAAGAATAGCATTTGGTTAGATAGGAACAGATTTGATACATATTGATAACTCTCACATAGATAGAAAAATCCATTAGATAAACTTAAATTTTGGAAAACAACCACTTCTTTTTTGAATTTCCAAAAGTACTTTTAAGCACACCAGCAAGAGAAGCGATTATTTCTTCAAAATAAGTTGAATCAAACACAAACTAAGACTAAGAAAAACTATAATTAAACCAAAAGGGGTTGCAAGAAATTGACCTCCAACTCGAATTCCAAGCAAGGAACCCATCCCTTCCTAAGAAGGTATTCTACTTCCTTTGCCAATTGGGCATCAGTAAGGTCTGGCAGGTAGGAAAGAGTCTCGAACTTCTTCTTGTTAACTGTAGGCCACACCTAGTAATTTGCATGAAAATTGAGTAAAGGGGTTAACATACTTGCACATGTGCACATTTGCCTATAACTAACATGTTAATTTAAGTAACCTATGACTAACATGTTAATTTGAGTAACCTTTTGGTACATGAATTTTAATCATTTTGGTGCCTATTGTGTATGTATATGTGTTGAGTTGTCTTACCTGAATGCATTGCACTCTTCCACCGTTGCTAGCAATGGAGGTAATGTCATTGTTGGTCTTCCTGGTGGGGAAGCCAGCCATGGACTTGAGGCCAGTGAATGGAGCAACCATGCCAGCACCGGCACGGTTAACAGTGGTAACAGCTGGGGAGGAGATCATTGAGGAGGCCATTTCCTTCTCCTTCTTAGTTCTACTTGTGCTTCTGCTGCTAGATTGCCAAGCTTCTGCTCAAACTTGCTATATATAATAGTGTGATTTGTGTAGTACTAATCCAATGGTGTGAAATGGAGGAGATTGGTTGCTGACATGTTACAACCGTTGGATTGTATAAGTGATGACATTACAGCATATTGGCCACACGAGTGAGGAAAATTTTGAATGGTAGCCTTATCGTTAGGTACCATGTGGAAGTGACACGTGGAGGAGGCTCCATTATCTTATCTCTTCCTTGGAAGAACGTAAATGTGTGATGGTGGTGGAGTTGATATTATTTGTGAGTAGTTTGCACTGTGCCCTCATTCCATATTGACCTAACATATTTTGTGACCATCATTTCTCACGTATGGGTTAAGTGAAAAACCCTTTGTTTGTCCCTTGGTTACAGTAATCTTTTATATTTTAAAGGTGATTTTGTATTGGAAAAAAAAAACAAGAGAACCATATCAACTGACACTCTTATCCCTTTTGTTGGGTAGCTGAAAGCATGCTTCTCTCTTCACCATTACATGGGCCAATCCTTATAATATTACTAAAAATGTACATTAACTTACGTATTATTTGTTAGACTTGTTTAAGAGTAATAGTAGCAATGTAGATAAGCAAAATGTGTATATGGTATAGAAGGGGTGGTAGATGATGGGGCTTATCATGCTTGGCTGATTAATGGCCAAGCATACACTTTTGAAAATATAAGATCCACAAATAGCTATGGTCATCTGTAAATCGTTGCACTCAACCAAACAATGCACAACAACCTTATCTTAAAAGTGCAATGCATGAGATAACAATTATAAAGCACAAAATGAAAAGTCAAGTATTGCATAAGATGTTCAAAGAGTGTGACTCTCATAAGAAGCCAGTGCCTATACAAAAGAAATAGGCGACAAATTTTCAGCATGGAAAGTTCATGACTGAAGAACTGATAGTGTTCAAGATGAAATTGGTTAATGGTTGAGAATTGCACCTTTGGAAATTGTAAAATTCTCAGTTTGGTATAACAGTTTGTTTACAAGATGTTAGTTCCGGTGTATGTTTCAAAGAAGTTTAGCTTAGTTATTCTTGCAGTGAGGCATGTTTCTCTTTCTTCTGAGCCACAGCTTTGTCTGGTTGTAAGGATTTTTCTCATTCATATCCCCACAAAACGAAAACAAAAATCTACAAGATTTTACCACTATTCCAACTCAGTTAATGGTTCAAAATTCAGAAGCTATGTTTTGAAGGAAAGGAAGGCAACAGATAATATATAAAAAGGAACCCTTTGGGGTTCTAAGATGAATGGTATGCTGAAAATATCAATAGAGTAACATTTTTCCAATTTACTAACACACAACAACCCTATGAATCCTTCAATGTTGGACAGCCAATTTCTCTCTCTTTTAATCATTATCCCCTTTTCAAATCCCTCACCACTTCCACTAAATTCCATTCCATATTCAACCAAAACCACTGAAATTTGGTAGTGGACCCAGCACTTGAGTTATCCACTCTATGTAGTGAAGCAAATAGCAAATAGCTTCACACAAAACTTTTTTACTACAAATTCTATATAACTCTCCTTTAGCTACTATTTCATCTTTAGCTTCTAAAACAACATTTTCTTTTTCAACTTAGTAACATGTGACAAAATGTAGTTCAAATGATGAGTGCAGAGCAAGATGAATGCTTCATAATAGGTTCCTCTGAAAATGCTGAACAGTGAGGTTTCACCGTTTTCCTTGTGCTCTCTTCCTTCCTCACATGAAAAGCTTAAGGAATGCCATATTCTATTTAGCAATACACTGTCTATTAGTGAAGACATATCAACAATTTAGATCTCCCAATTAAGTGTGAAGGATCACCCTTTGAAATTTGAAGATACCAATTATCTGTCTGATTACATGGGGAAAGCTCCTAGGTGGACAAAAACACCCACATTCTGTCAAATAGGAAACTTTCTTTAAAAGATATTTTAGCAATACTCTTATCCAACCTGCCTGCTGAACTGAATCTTATCTAACTGTCATCTGACACATTTTGTTACATGGCTTTGGATACAAGCATTAGGTGCAATGTGATACAGAAAATTATATTTATATATTCTTTATATTTTATTAATTTCTTAATATAGATGATATTTATATTGATGGGGCCATCTTCATCATCCCAGCATCATTGGTCTTCAATCTCTTATAGAATTTATTAAAAAAAAACATAATCATAGCCAAATTTAAATAAAATATAATATTCAAGTTATGATAACAATTGCTTCACTATTTAAAGAAATAGTGTATATAAGAAGTTTGAAAATAAAAGAGTCTAGATTTAATGCATATGCGGCTTAGGAAGCCTTATTATAAGCATATTGTTATCCAATACAAGTATGATATAAATAAGGATATGTAAACAATTTTAAAGTATCTGTACATCAGAGGACACAAAGAATCAGAATTCTTCAGCAACAGCTGCCAACTTGCTTGTACTTTGGAAGTTAACAACCTAAAGCTAAAAATGAATGACATTGTCAGAAAAAACAACTTTAAGATAAAACTTGGGAATTAACATCCATCCAACAGATTTCACATTAAAATTGCTTCAAGCAGTGCTATGTTCTGCTTATGACAAGAGTAATTAAAAGGATGGTGATAGATCACGTGGCTGGAAACAAAATCTGATAATGTACTTAACTACATACAAAGATCCAGAGAATGATATGTATCAGTGAGTACAAGTGGGGATGAGAAGAACAGAACAAGAGATAAGTAGTGGAAAAGGAGTGGTTACTGAAATTGAATGATAAGATGAAAATGAAACTCATTAAGCACAGTGATTAGACAAATTTTTAGCACCAACACTTTCTCGACATCTATACACACGTGTCCTACACTACTCACTAGGTCTCTGACTAAAATTTTGTTAGTTCAATAACCGACAACTCCACATGACTTGAACACTTAAGCTATCTATATGGTTGGATACTTCAAGAACATGGATATTATAAAAGATATTCAATTTTTTTAACATTCAAAAGAGTCATCATAAAATATATTATATTAAAAATTAATGTCTCTTAATATTTTTTTCATGAGGCTCATTATCATAAAAAGAAAGTGAATATACAAATCATTACTATCAATTAGATCTTTTGTACCAACTAACAAACCTACATGAGTATCCCGGAAGAATCAACACTTGCTTGAAATTTTTTGGTAGAATTTTCCAGTGCAGTTGATCTAATAAAACAAATAAATATCTCACCTAATATTAGGGAAGAAGTACGCACTATTCAGTTGTTGACTGGTAAATATTATTGTCAAAGATCATTTGCTCAAGAGCCAAACTTTCAAAGTACAACTTTGCCCCCATAGAACTCATCAATCACCCCCTCTGAATCTCTCAGCTGACTCAGCTTTCTGTTGCTTCGCAATTTCCAGAATCTTGGGATTGAAGAAACGATCTCGAACATGTTTCCTCTCCTCAGCTTGTATCTATCTCCTTGATAGGACTGGGATATGGGTTTGGAAGAAGTCTCTTTCCTTGAAGACATGCAATTTCCTTCAAACAGGTATATGCTTTCTTCTTTGTCCTCTTCTCTGTCAGACACTCCATCTAATTGCAGAAGGGAAAAACAAATTGCAGAGATAATATGTTTAGGAACCAAATCAGGTTACTATAGCCATTGCTTGTTCCTCACTAGCACCTAGCTCCTTCAACTCGAACCCTCAAGCCAAAAACACGAGATTGAGGGAGATCAAAAGCACAGAACCTGTTGAACATTAATCATACATATAAATAAGTGATCAGTGCATTCAATGTTTCAATTTCATTATTTCCATGAACAATTGGACATGGACTACGGCATATTTAGAAGTTCTCCTGATGCAAATGCAGGCAACTAGAAAAAGAAAAAAAAAATATTACCCTACTCTATGCATCCAATATATATCAGCCATCTATTAGTAACAGCCATTCCATTTAGGAATTCTTAGCAAGTTGATAAAAACCAGCATATATTAACATCAGCATGCAACATATATAATACATATATATAAGCAAAGAGTTATCAGATATCAGAAACAGAGACAAAGACGTATAATCTTTCACACGGTCGAATTGAGAAGTTGTGAAACAGGTTATCACTTAACAGTTTACATTAGTAGTTCCATATTTAAGAACTCAGTCCACCCCCAGAAAGGGCAAGACAAACTGAAGAAAGAGAAAAGCACACTTCTTTTCAGTTTCCACTGTTTCTATGGAAAGGAACTGTCAGATTATATACTTGAATCCACTCAGAAAGTAGCAACAAATGAGAAATATCCATTATAACTGCAGAAAAATATGATATTCCAAATGCATTTGAAAAACAATGCAACAGCTGTTACATAAAAATATATGTGTAACACAGAAGGTTAACATAACCTCTAAATCAACAAAATAAACATCAGTCACGGATATGATCAGTATTATTAAGAACAAGGGTTCAACAATCATACAGAACTTGAAGTTTCAAATATGTTAGCTGTTAACGTTAGACATTAAACCGTTTAAGCAGTTTGTGTGCTTATTTAGAAATTCAGATAAATATTCATGCTTAATAGCAGAACATATTCTAAAAAAATCCATCCAAAAGCATTATAGTTAGAAAACAAGCACATAAATAATTTCTTACTACTGTACAACGAATCAAATTGGAACTTGAAAGCTAAGAACTTGTTTAATTTAAGAAAATATTTCCAGTTTCTATTTTGCTGTTTTCACCATTTCTTATACAAATCTCTGAAAACAAAAAAGCAAAATAAAAAACAAAGTAAAATTTTTGCAATTATCAATGGAAAAAAACAGAAAACATTTCTTTAAACTGACCAGGCCCTTCTCCCTTCATGATTCAAATTGTAGAATGTTAAATATAATTTTCACCCCATGACCATGTCATATTGCCACATAGAATCCAAACACATAACAAGATAGCAAATAATACACCAATATAAAAAATAAGGATTAGATGGTTGAACATTCCAAATGAAAAAAAAAAAAATAAAGAAAAAAAAACTACAGAGACAACAAAAAAAAAAGGGCAATACTTGATGCCTGATGGCATCATGGTATTTGGAATCCGGATATTTTTTTATAAAATTTCCTTCACATAAACATCCTCAGGAAGAGTGATGGTCTGAAATTTTGCCTCAGCTCTAGGAAATGTTGCAGGTGGTGCTCTGGTAAACACAGTCAAAAAGAAAATATTACTCAACTTTTCACCTTGCTGCAAAAAGAAAAAGTTTAAATTCCTGTAAATAAGAAAATTAAGAAAATATTCCCAGAAAAATAGTGTGTTCCTTAAAAAAATAATCTCCTTTTTAATCCCTGATTATAGAAGAATAACAATATATGAACACATGATAGTACTTCTTCCACAATTCTCATTTTTTTTTCTCTCTCTCTTCTTATAACATCATATTACCTATCATATCTATATTTATTCCTCTTCTTTCTCTTTCTCTCTTTAAGGTGTCGCTGAATCATTTTTTGTTTATAAAGTTGTCGTTTATACAATTGTATGAGGTGTAATTCATGTTATTAATACCATTATCTGAAATCGAAGAAAAAGACAGGAATCACACTCTTTTTTTTTTTTGAAAGGCTAAGGATCAATTTTATTGAAACACTTAGTTTTTGCACAAGAAGTGCCAAAACCAAGTCAAGAAAACCAACATCAGAAAAAAGAATACAAGATACAAGATAAAACAAAACCTCCCCTTATACAAACAAAAAACTCA
Source organism: Pueraria montana var. lobata (assembly GCA_026413185.1). Lineage (NCBI taxonomy): Eukaryota > Viridiplantae > Streptophyta > Magnoliopsida > Fabales > Fabaceae > Pueraria > Pueraria montana. Next base: position 47,506,169 of record CM048656.1, read on the forward strand.
GCTCTCTATTTCAGCTTTCTACTCATGACCCTCTAAAAGCAGCGTCATAATAATCTAAAAACATTGCTGCAGAGTGTATTTCAGCATCGCAGAAAACATAACACGTAACAACTCCTTGCTGCAGTATATCTCCTTAATGTAGTATATCTTTGTGCCAAGACCACTGCATCAAACCACATCTGAATATCATCTCAGACTGCTTATTGTTTGTTAAACTTTTTGCTGACTTGTCTGATTGCTTTTTCAAAAATTTGGTCTTCCCTCATCTGAAACATACGCATATCAAATTCCAGCACATATGCCCACCAGGTGTTTGCTTTTCTGCTCAAATAAAAATTCCTTCATTTCTTCTCCTCAGATAATTTCTAAAGACACTCCTTTGGATTATGAATCCAGTTGGATAAGGAATAATGAAAACCACCCACAGCTGTGTTCCACTCCCACGTCAATACCTGAACTTTTTCTAACATCTCATTCAAACCTGTTTCAGTGTCAGAAAAAATTAAGAAATTACGTGACCTCCAAAGAACCCACATAACTGCATACCAAACTAAGAACCAGCTTCACCCCTTCTTAGAACACGTAACAAGAAGCTCCCTGAATTGGAAAAAATTAATTCTAATATCAAAAGATGACTAACATCTTCTACAGCATCCCCACAACCTTTACAAAGCACATCCTCTCCATCCACAACCTTCCTGAATGCAAGATTTTGTAATGTTGGTAATCTATCATGAGCAGCTTGCCACACTGAAAAAAAAGAAACTTGGAAGGTACATAGCTGACCCACATAGAAGAGAAAAACTTAATCACACCACACTTAACACGTTTTAAGAAGCTAAACGGAGATAATTTTTTTAAGACTAAATACTGACATTTCCTTAGCAACTTAAAGCATATTTATAGTATGTTTGGATTGGATTCATTGTGAGAAATAATCAATTATTTTTTTCATTGTAAAGGTAAAGCAACAAATAATTGCTTCTAGTTTCTTATGATATCACCATGATTTTTTTATGGTAGGGTAGAATTGATTCTTGTAACTCTTGTGTATTATACAAACACACTATTAATCAAAAGAAGAAATAACACTACACTTAAACAAACATTGAAAATAAAAATTGAGTGACAAAACACATGACATCCCAAAAATTCCTAAAATCACTAAACTCAGAAATCAGAATGCCTAATGCAGACCAAAACTGGAAAATTGAACATCACAAGCACCACAATCCTCAGTGTGATTCAGGAATAAATATAAAACAAATAAATTATATAAAAGTGAAATGCACAATAACAAACATTGCAAAAGGTACAACTTTGAAGCCAAATGACAAAACCCCAGATGAGGGATTCCAAAAGGGTACACGAAAAAACCGAAGAAGGCACCAATTGAATATGAAATTGGGTGCAATAAAATGAAAGAATGTGAAAGATTAACTGTTCCATGGCTTTGGCCTTTGAGCCACACGGGTTGTGCCTTGGCCAAACCCTTCACGAGCTTTCTGGTTCGAGAATGCAAAACTCCTCTCATAAACGACATCGTTTTAGCGTCTTCTTCGTTTTTTGTTCTGTCCCTGTTGCTGCTTCCTGTTGCACACTGCAAGGGCACAAGAACGCTGTGTCATGCAGTCATGCAGCTGATACCGGTTTTTTTTAGTAAACCGGGTTCGTTGTGTATCCTACTTGAACCGGTTTAGCTTAGATTTTAGTTGAATTAATAAATAATATTGATATAATTAATTCAAAAGAATTAATTTTGTTTTGATTATAAACTAAATTTATTTCGAGTTTAATTGTTATGTGTAAAATTAACCAATCGAAAATTAAATTCTCGAGATGACTTTTAAAATAATTATTATAAACGTCAATAAATTCACTATATATTATAATTTGTTATTAGATGATAGTATAAAAAAAATTATATTATCAATTTAGAGGAGTGCTAGTAACACACTCTTTTTAACACACACTCTATTATTGATAAAAATTTATTAAAAATTAGTACAAAATTAAGAGAAAAACTCGTTAAATAATAAGTGAGACCCACAAAATTTTGTAATTTCTATTAAATTTAAATTTCAATCAATTATAAAAGGGTGTGTTCAAAAGTTGGTTGTAACCTTTCTCATCAATTTATTTCAGTTAAAGGACCATAGCATGAAGGAGCATTTTTTCTATATTTTTTTTCTCAACAAATGTTGTCAAAATTATGCCAAAGAGTAAACAAACAAGATTTTCAAGCTTAGTCTTTTAAATTGATCGGACAAAATGAATGATGCCATAAAAAAATCCTAATCATTTAAATGTATAAAAAAATACTTATGAAATGTTAAAATAAAGGCTAAAAGCGAACATAGTAGTACTGGGCTCGTCCCCTTAAGTAAAGTTTCAAGATTCAAGTATTGTGGATAGAGAAAAAAAAAAGTGGTTAGAAGAGAAAATCTCATCAAACCTAGCCAGCCAAATTTTTTGATGGAAATTAGTCATCGACAAAGTCAATAAATACTCCATAATAATAATAATAACATGGTAATAAAAATTAAAGGCTAAAACATAAAATGTTTATGAGATTTTTTTTATCCGTAGGAATCAAAGACAGTACCAGAAAATTTACAATATTCACACACATGCTCAACCATATGAGCTACACCCTTGGTTTTATGAGATTAAACCATACGTAGTTAAATGTCCCATTCATAACCAAATTTGTTTAATATCTTGGTGTGATTCTGACAACATAATTATATTCTTTCACAAAGAGATAATATCCAATATGATTTTGAAAGTGATAACTTGTCATGTACCTGAAAGTATATGCTATATAAATGGGTTTTTTAAAGTGTCATCTTGCTAGTAAATTTAATTTACAAAGTTGTTAATTTGTAAATAATTTCATAAGTACTAGGTTTATATAAACAAAAACTTCTATGATCAAAGTAATACAAGTTGTCACTTACAAAAACACCTCCTTACACAAACTATGTTAAGTGTATGTCCACATTATGCACCGTCTAATAAGCCTAGCATAACCAAAGCAAAAAGTTAAAGACTAGCATAGTACGCTATTTAATTACTTACATGAATGAATGTAATAAGCCATTTACGTCTATAGAACTATCCTTACCTTTTTCTTTTTTTTTTTATCAGTCATATATTAGTTGTTAATATGTTAATTTTTGTTAGTGAAAAATTCGAACCCACGACATATCCCTCACTCTCTTCTCCGTTCATCACCAAGCTAACCTTATAACTCCTAACCTACAATTAAATTAGTACTCATTGGTTTTTAATGTCAAATTAAATTAGTACTCAATCGAAATCTTACATATCATTGGTTTTTGGGGGCATCTGTTGGTCACCATGGTTAATTGTTGTTACTCTCTAAATTGAGAGATGGAAACATAACAAGTGGTTGGTGTCCATTATTCAACTTTGGTACGTATCGCTTAATAAGCGAGGGGTGCTGATATTCGTCCACCTCATCTGGGGTGGATTGGAATGGAAAGGAGAGATAGATAGAAAGAAGAGAAAAAGATAGAGAAAAAAAAAGTAATAAATATAATAGATAATATAATGAAGAGAAAAAAGAGAGATAGAAAGAAAAATGAAGTAGAAATGAAATGAAAAAAAAAATACATGTACGATTAATTTTTGCAAGTAAAATATGGCATGGTTGGTCTTTTTTCAATTTCACAAAAAGACAAATATTGTGATAATCCACCCAAACCAACTAAGTGCATGTTTGTTTTCCTGGTGTGTTAGCTCCAACCTACGTTTTGAGAAGCATCTCATTTGTTACTTATGCGGTGAAATGGCATGGGAATTCACGTTATCGCAATTATAATGGCAAGACAAACATGCTATAAGTAAGATAGCTTTTCCCTTCACTCTTTTAAAAATTAAAAGTTTGGATAAAGTTAAGAATAAGAATTTAAAATTTAAAATTATTCGATAATTTTATAACTTTTAAGTTTAAGAATCATTTTAATTTTTAAGTTAAGTTTTTTTAAAATAATGATATATGTACATTTGGATTTTCTCCTAATCTTGAGTAACAAATTAAGATCTAGGTAAAAAGAGATAGACACAAGAGAGAGAAAAAAATATAATCAATAACCTTATGTGATAATTTTTTTCTTGTAAACTCCTCTTTAATAAGACTATATGACTATGTTTGAGCAACCGTTCGAAAGTCTCAAAATTACTTTTACAAAAGGATTCCAATTTTTACTTATGTAATAGAAGTACAATGGAATGAGTGCCACAATAATTTGGATGATAAACTAAGCATGCACTATATTCATAAAAAAATTAAAAAAACTAAATTCAATAAGTCTAATGTGAATTGTTTGGTATTTATTGAAGAATAATTATAAATGTTTTTTTTTTATCTCATTTTTTCTCTCTCTTCCTTTCTTATCACATTACTTATCACATTTGTCTTTTTCTTTATTTTTTTTATTTTCTCTCTTCTTATCACTTATATACACCCCATTTCCGGATATACTTTTATAAGAACTATTTACTATTTATTCAATGAAACTTTTAAAAGACACCAGCATGATAACTAATGAAAGGTAAAAATGAATGGACATCTTCATAGAACAAGTTAACATGTCCTCTAGTTTTTCTTTTCTTCTTTTTTCACTTTTTTGCTTTCCTTTACCTAGCTTCCTACAAAATTATTGTATACTTAAATCCCAAATCTTATGACAGTAATCTTGACTCTTATATAACACAGCACACGAGCAATTTAGTGGAACTCTAGATACATTTTTTTGGTTCCTCCTAACTCATTGTACTTGACTAGGGTTACAAGAACCTAACAAATCATCCCAATTTGTTTCCTTAAACAGACTCCCTTGACTCATAACGTTTGGCATAGAAATGGTCCTCCTCCTTAAATTTGCTTGTCTAATACTACAACACTATATATGTTGTGTTAATTGGCTCTTTTCATGAACTTGTCTACAACATCAACAAACTCATTTCAGGGAAGGGTTCCATATTCTGATGCATATCAAAGCAATTAATTCTACTAGCTTTATGTTTCGATCCTTTTCTTTTGAAAAACCAAAATACCTTCCGTCAAAAAAAAAAAAAAAAAACTAAAATACCTGTACTAAGCTGGAACTAATTAGTGAAAAAACTTACCATGGACTTCCATGCAAATTAAATAAAAAATAATCACTAACAACGCAATCTTTTTTAATATATTCGACAAATTTTATGTGAACTTTTCTAAATCGCTTAAGTTTACTTTCTTCAATGAGACATATAAAATTTATATACAATAACAAAAAAATGTGTTAAAGAATATGTTACCAATATTCTTCAAAATCAAATGCAAATTGCAACCTTAAATATATACATACAAATGATGTTCTCATCATAGGTAGGAATAAATGTGTTATTGGGTACTAAAACCTTAAAATCCAAAGGTTTAGGTAGCAAAATGGGTCGGACTAGTTGGACCAACTCATATCCGTTCAATAAAATGTAGAAGTTAAGCTTGAAATTTTGAATCCAAATTAAATGCAGTCCTTTTTAACCTGATTTAATCATGGTCCAATGCATGCTAGCCTACAAAAACCAACTAAAAGCCCAAAAAAATTAGTCTTTATAGGGTTTGGGTTTTATTTTAGAAACCCAAATTAAATCCAAATTTTTTGACCCAAAAGCCCCAAACAGACCAAACTACCAAACACTACCAAACGGACCACCTTTTTTGACCCAAACAGCTATTACTTCCTGCAACCCCTTTTTTGCTTCCTGCACCCCCTAAAAACCCCAAACAGACCAAACTACCCTTCCCTCTAACCAAGCCCCACCTCCACCCAACCACCCAATACCACCGCCAAACATCACCGCTGCAGTCATCCAAGACCACCGCCACAACCACCGAACACCACACGCAACCAACCGATGACCGAAATCAAAGAAAAAACCTTTCCGAAATCACATTACGTAATTCCGGAATACCTTTTCACAATACTAATTATTCATAGAAAATATTATAATTATAATATTAGATAAAATAAATAAATAAAAAATCTGTACACCATTGTTATTGTTATATGCCTTGAGAAGCAAGCCTTACGAAGTGAGGCCTCAATCAATTGATTCGAACACGAAGTTCGAAACATTATTTGACCTTCCATGACTGCACAATACACATAATATCCAGGGCTATTAATTTAGAGGATTTAAGGATTTAACTTCATCGATAAAGTTACGAAGGTGCGGTTTCATTATGTCAATAAAGAATATATTTAGTCTGGTTAATAAGGAATTAAAAAATTAATAAGGTTCAGAAGAAGGTGGGTGTTTGGATTCACCTACCCTGGACCACAAACTGATGTAATTAAGCGTGCCTCATTAGATTATGAGTAATATGATAATATAATATCTAAGCCATAGATGTATGATAATCTGACTTAGATCCATGTCCAGAGGATGGGGCCACCGGGTTAAGAGATCTTGTTTAGATAATTTTTTATAAATACTTATAGAAGAAAAAAATAAATAAATAAAATAAAATAAATTTTTTCATAAATTAAAATTAACTTATGTATGGCTTTCGGCTAATAACTATAAATTAAAAATAAATTTTTAGATAAGTATTATGAGAGAGTTAGGATGTGTTTGGGACAGCTGTAAAAATTAGATTATTTAAATAATAAATTATAATCAGAATCATTTATTGTTTGAATAAATTTGCTAAAAAGTGGTTTGAAAATAATTAATTTCATTTGGATGCAACAAAAAAATCAACTTTTACATAGTAAAAAAGCTTAAAAACAACTGAAAAGAAAAAAAAACTGTTGAAAAATAATCATAAGTTACAAATTTTTAACTTCATAAAACAACTTATTTTTTCAGAAAAAAACTTTTTCTAAATTTAACCTAAGACTCCAAACATCTTATTTATTTTTTAAACAACTTATTTTTCTAAAAAAAAAAACAGCTAAGAACATGTTTGGGACATTAGATTTCAGCTATTTTTTAGAAGAAGAAAAAGTCATTTTAAAAATAAGATGTTGGGGATCTTCGATTAAATTTAGAAAAAGTTTTTTTTTCTGAAAAATAAGTTGTTTTTATGAAGCTAGAAATTTCTAGCTTATGATTATTTTCCAACAATTTTTTTTTTCCTTTTAAGCTGTTTCATACTCTTTTACTATATAAAAGTTTATTTTTTTTGTTTCATCCAGACGAAATTAATTATTTAAAATCACTTTTCAGCAAACTTATCCAAACAAAAAGTGATTATGATTATAATGGATTATAACAATAATCTATTATTGAAATAATATATTTTTTGCAGCTGTCTCAAACACAATCGTCCCAATCATGCTCTTAACTAACAAGTTATTAATCCAAATGAAATTGGGCTTGATTTTCTTAAAGGTTTCGGGTTCGAATTTTGTAGACGAAAAAACACATTGAAATAAGAGATCCACTAAAGGTGGCCCAAAGATTAATCATTGATAAAATTTGTGGATAATTTGTACTAATAACATGGTTAAAAAAAATTATGAGAGAGCTAAACCTTAGATGTCGAACTTAAAAAAAATGGATTAGAGAAATAGTTATGTTAAAAATAGTTTATATTTTTAATGAAACACAATTTAAGTTAAAATATTTAAATGACACTTAATTTAACATGATAATCCAAACTGAAATATCAATATAAGGTCTTAAACGGTTTTATTAGTGGCTAAAATAAAAACAATTTATAAACCATTTAACAAAATCGAAGAGGAAAGAAAATGCAAATTAATTGCAATCAGTTTGATTTTAAAATTTATCACTTTTAATTCAATCATTTTTTTATGTTTTTAAACTTTTAAATGTATACATTTTAGATCTTAATGTTTAGAACTTTTCTCTAATTTATCCATTTATTCATGCATTTTGACTGTTTATGTTCATATCCAACTTTTTTATTTTATAACCCATGTGGGAGAATGATCTATTTAGGGAGAATCTGTGTTCGATTCTCTTTGTATATTTTTTAAGGTTTATTGTAAAAGTCAACAAACTTACTATACATGATGGGTTGTGATTAGATGACTATGTAAAACTATTTTACAATCTCAGTACATAACCTTTTTTTCTTCTCAAATATTAATGCTTAAATTTATCTAATTGTTGTCTAAAATTAAAGAAGAACCTTTTTAATTTATAGTAATACTACTAAATTTAAAAGTTCATATAATAATAATAAGAGAGAATAAATCTTTAAAAATATAATAACTCATTTTTTAGCTTAACCCAATAATCTAAACCAAATTAATATAAAATTATAAGCTAACTAAATTTAATCAGATTAATTTGGTTCATATTACTTAAAAAAAATCAAATCAACTGAATTAAATTTAAATTTTATTTTATTCTAAACTCAAAACAACTAACTAAGAAACACTCCTAACTAGAAGCATACTGTACAAAATAAAAACAAATTCTCAAATAAAATAAATTAACGAGAAAAAAACGTTTTCATCTACAAGATAAAAATTTGAAAAGCAACTTGGTTGTTTAGATAATCCAAGTTGTCCAAGTCAAATGAATTGTATTGTATGACTTTGATTAGATTTAATCAATGTAAAACAGGTTCAGCTTCGTAACCTAACAGTGATTATCCAAATTGTCATGAAGTCTTAAGGTTTCTGCTGGTTTGGCCTATCCGAATCAGACAAATATGATCTGAATACTTAATAGCATGTATAGTAATGCTTATGTTAGGAAAATTAGTTTATTTATTTTTAAGAAAATTCTTTTAAAACTGATAAAAAAAAATGTGATTATTTTTTAAAAATAAATCTAATCAAATACGAACTAATTTTCTTTCTCACTCAACCATCTTTTTATCAGCAATTAAAAATTAATCTTTTAATAAGTAAAAGAATTGCCAAATAAATATGAATTAAATCCTAATCAATAAATTTAAAAACGCAATTACTTACTAGTTTTTCCACCTTATTCCTATCCAAACAACAAACACATGAATCACGACAGATTGGTAGTAGATGGACAGGAAACAACATTCCCTTTTTCTTTCTTTCTACAATTTGGAATATTTATATAGGGTCTGTTTAGATCACTCTTGGAGTATGAATAAAAAAAATATCACTCTTGGAGTTTTTTTTTTTTTAAATTACGTTTAGAGTAAAAGATAAAAAAAATATTATTTTTCAAAAGTATGTTCAACACTTAAAATTTAATACTTTCAAAATATTTACCTAAACATACACTTAAAATTAATGTGAAAAACTAGAAGAAAAAAAATTGTGAGACCCATATAGCCAATTTCAAATTTCAATCTGTCAATTTTGGAGAGAAGATAAAAGAGTGAGTTATAGAATAAAAGAGGAAATTACCTTTACCTTTACATACTTCTTTCTTTTATTGGGAATATTTATATTTTATATACATTTTTTTTCTTTTCTTTTACCATTTATACAATCAATTATAAGAGAATAAAAAAAAATTAACTTTCTATTTTCATTCTCTTTTCTACTAAAGGCATATAAATTTTTTCATAAACATTTATAGAAGAAGAAAATAATTAAAAAAGAAAAAAGAAATAAAATTTTTCATAAGTTAAAATTAGTTTATGTTTAAATTAAACGTAAATTTTAGAATAAGCTAATATGAGAAAACTTGCACAATATGCATAAAATAATTTTAACTTTATGAAAAAACTAATTTTATTTTTATTTTCTATTTTATTTTTCTATAATTACTTATTAAAAAAAAATTATCTAAACATATCCTAAATAATTTATATAATCATCTCAGTAATTGCTTTTATTTTTTTTATTTCTTTACACTTTCCCTTCTAAACTAAACATATCCTAAACTATGTGACCTTTCCAATTAATAAGGTATTTTATTATTATTATTATTATTAGTATATCATTTTCATGGAGATTGCCCGGCGGGACTAAAGAAATGAAGTCTGTGTGTTTGCCCATAGGAGTGAAGACAAACCGGAAACCAGTCATCGTTTTTCTATCTCCAAAACCATTGTAGAGAGTTAAGAATAATTAAATTATTAGAAACTATTTTGTGGGTATTAAAATGAAAATAATATTTTTGTTTTACAATTTTAGACTTTATTTTTTAAATATATGTACGCAGGCAACAAAAAAATGCATAAAGTTATAAATCGTTATATACAATATTAATTTTTGATATTTAAATAACACTATATCAGTAAATTGTATTATGAACTAATTAAATAAAGTAGGATTAATAATATAGACTAGAGAGACATTGGGTTCCTAGAAAGCAGGAGGTAAGTTGGCATGGTGACGTGTAGATTCCAACCAAATTGGCAAATAAAAAATTGCTTGCCATTCTGACATGACATTGAACCTAATTGCCACGCGCTATGATGAGTCTATGACGTGCAGGAAATGAAATAAAAGATACAAAAATATACATTATCACAATTTTAAGATAACAAAATTTATGGTTAAAGTTCTTAAAGAAATCAATCATATGAAATTAGCAGTTACCCTTAATCAAGTGATCCAGGATTTGAATCTTAGTGATGTCACTTTGAGTATTAAATAAATCATGTTAGGAGGAGAATACCCACCTTGGTGTGTGCTTACAGTCCTTAACGGAGTTTAGTCATTGTTTCTAACGATGAATAATCCGTACCAATATCATGGTAAAAAAAAAAAAAAGTAGTTATCCTAAAACAAATTAGGTAAAAACTCTTGAAATCTTTCATGTACGTAATTAAACTGGCAAACGATAATATTTACTATATCTAAAATTTTAAAATGGTTTTTAATTATATAGAGAGAGAGAATGGATCAAGTTACTCGAAGAATAATTATAAGAGAATTACTCATCTTCTTCACTTTTCATTTTCTTGAAATGGTTAAAGATTAGTTATTTATTACAAATGAATTTCAAGAAAATGAATGGTAAAGATGAGGAGTATCTCCTTAAAATAATTTTTAATCAATTTACGGTATGAATATTTATATAATAACGGTACATAAAAATTAAACTTGATATTTAATAAAGTATATTATATATATCTAACATGTTTTTTATATAAAAGACCATCACTAATAATCCAAAGGGGTTGTCTCGCATCTAACAGGTTGTAGGTCCGAGGCCCACTCGTTTCTTTGGGATGAGGTAAATGTAAGTACCTCTGTAAGTGTTCTTTGAGCCTGGAGGCTTTCGCTGCCCTAGATTGGAGCACCCCTCCCCTAAATTTTTTGTAAAAAAAAAGGATTAATTAAGTTTTTAGTCCCTAAACTTTTTTAAAATTCGGTTTTTAGTTCCTAAACTTTAATTTGGCTGGTCAAAGTCCTTAAACTTTTTAAAAAATCGATTTTTAGTCCCTAAACTTTTTAAAAATTCAGTTTTTAGTCCCTGAATTAATGAGATTTTAGGGACTAAAAATCAAAATTTTAAAAAGTTTAGGGACTAAAAACCGAATATTTAAAAAGTTTAGAGATCTTGACCGGTTAAACTAAAGTTGAGGGACTAAAAATCGAATTTTTAAAAAGTTTAGGGACCTTGACCAGTCAAACTAAAATTTAGGAACTAAAAACTAAATTTTGAAAAAGTTTAGAGACTAAAAACTTAGTTAACCCAAAAAAAAAAAAAAAAAAAAAAGACCAGCATCACTAACCAAACCAATTCCAATATTCTAGAATTGTATGGCCGGCAGAGACAATTAATGGAAATACAGAAGGCGCCCATGGTGTCGACGGTTTAGGGTGAATTGAAAACTCAATTTAATTTCCTAAGGACATGGAGGCTTGGACAAACTGTGTGGTAAATTGGGGTGCCACAAAGTTCCCACTTTGCCAACTTAATTTGATCTTTGACTAATTACTTTGCTAGCTGCTTCAATTTTCTTCTCAACCTTATCTTATCCACCTACATTCACAGAATCTCAAAAAGTATAATCATGTTAATTTCCTCTTTATCTCTAGCTCTGGAAAAATCTTAATTACACTATTATGTGTCGTGACTTTCATAAAGTAGTGATCAACTTTCAAAACCATGTAAGAATCTTCTTGTATTTTCACAAATCACTTGCTGTAGATTCCAATGTATCAAAAATTCTTTCTTTAATTTGCTAATTTTCCATCTTTATCTCTAGTAATATGCTAGATAAGTTTTAACATAGTTAAGAATGCATTTGACTTTTAATTTCTATCTTTTCTTTTCAGTACCTTTTAAAATCTCACGTTATCTTTAATTAAAAAATCAAGTTAGATTTATAATTAAGTATATAATAATTTAATATAATAATTATATTTTTATTTTTATTTTTTACAATAATAAAGCTAATATTTGGTAGGAGAATTTTTTTTGTTCATGGTAATTTTACCTTGTTCAAACAAAATTACCTCCTATAGATAAAAGAATCTTTAAAAAAAAAAAAAATCTAATACACAATATGGATTAGATCTTCCTCCACCCTGTGAAATAACTTTCCTACTTCATATCGTGTCACGTATAATAGAATATAGGCTCATCTATATGTATAATGTATTCATTCATTACAAGTCGTACGTATAGGTTCCACAGAACCTTTATATATGCAAATGCAGTGCATCTAGTCCTACTATTTCCTTCATCAATTATTATAGATCTAACTAATATTCTCAGGATGACTCATTCACTTTGTTGATTATAGTTTAATTAATTGTATGATCTAAGTGGCAAAACCAGCAAGTGTTAGGGAACTACTATAGATGATCGGAAAATTATGAATTTAAAAATAACACTTGTATATTTTATGGAAAAATTATCATTTTACCATAATTTTATATCTATCTCTTTCTTATAAATATTAGATAAATAAGTTGTTAGAATTTTTTTAAAATATTTATAAAAAAAAGAATTAAACATAATAAAGCCACGTGATAATCTATCATGAGCAAATTCATTCACTAGACTTTGCGTGTGCATGTGAGAGAGAGAGAATTTTGATAATACAACTTCATACGTACTATTGAGAATATAACTTTAAAATTGTTATTATATTTTTAGTATAAAAATAGTAATGATGATTAAGCTTATGACTATATACAAACTATTAAGTTTCTCATAAATCACTAACTCGATCTGATATGTTAAAAATGTAAACATAAGTATACATTTTTTTTTTAAATGAATGGCAGTTTATCATTTCCTCTTCGTATTACGTTAACACGTACATGTTAAAAGTTTTAAACAAGGAAACAAAATTATATCCTACCCTAATATAAATTTGAGTTGTGTAAAAATAACAAATTGGTATAGTATATTATTTTTTTTTTGTGATAATATTAGTACAGTATTATATATACGGTAAAAACGTAAATACCAAAAAATTATTATCAGCTGTCAAAATATTGAAACCATTTAATGAAAACAGTGTCACGGGAATATTGAAAACAAATCCTTGATAATAAGCTAATTGAAGTCGTATGTTTCCATATGAAAAGGTGGCAGTTGGTTCGGGCAAATACTAAATTGCTATGATCCACAAACACACTAGCTAGTCATAGAAATTGATTTGTGTTTAGACACGAAAGCATCCATATAAATTATTAAAATAACATGTTGATTCGGTACAACAACAAAATGCATGCACCATTCATTAGTCCAATTAAAAACTTAATGCAACTAGCCAATTAAAATTGACAATAAATTTGAAATATTGTTGTTGTGCAATTGAGGGGGTTAAACATTAGGTAGAACTTCACCAGGTAGAACTTCACCAAATGGGTCACGAGCAAATCACACATGTGAATTTGACACCACCTTCAACCCAAAATCTTAAGGCGTCAAGTTTGCGGGTCTATCCACTTATATGTTGCTCAACTTTTTCATTCCTATCTAATGTGGGACTTCACTTTCACACTTGTACTCCAACAATTGTCTTTAAATATATTTAACCAAGACGATATGATAAAATTTCCATACATGTATATTGTTATAAATAGATAGATTTACTAATATATCAACATTACTTTAGTACAAGTAGAATAGAACCAGTCTTGAATTTCTTAAGTAAAATCTCGTATTTGAGTCTTATAAATGGAGAAAATGAAATTGGGAAGAGAAATTTCACTAAAAATGACTAACTAAATTTTTCAACAAAGATTAGTCATTAATAAAATCGATAGATATCTCGTACCTATAAATAACATAGTAAAAAAGATACATTCACTAAACAAACCAAAGATAATTAATGACAAAAAAAATACGACCAAAATTAGTTAATAACTAAATCAATAGTCGATCAAATGCATTTGACAAAATTATGATAGCTAACTCTTAAATACTATGCTTAAGCACAATCTATATAATGACTTTCCAAGTCTCAAATATTGGGACAACTTGAAATCTTAAGTGTTGACCTTGGTCAACAACATTAGAAAAATTAGCCTACAGTAATGAATAGTGAATCATATTTCAACCATAAGTAAAATTACCTTGTATCTATACCAAAATAGGATATAATTGCTTAAGAGGCCTTGAGCTCTATGCCAAGAAATTCATCCCAATTTCCATGCCTTTTTATACCTCCAACGTGATCATAGCAAGAAATTCATCCCACTTTGGTAAGATTATTACTGACTTGAGCACCAAAGTGTCTTTTGCATGTATCCACCCATTTTTTTTATGGTGTCTCAGTTGCACTGAAACACTAGCCAACCTAAACAAAACTTGGATCTCAGGCTATCAAGCACACCAAAGTCAACACTCTTTATTAAGAGTCTAATCCAACACATATGTCCATCTCGAACACATTAATAGTCCACCTCAGACACATTATCCATGTCCATCTCAGACAAAACACTAACATTGTCAACAATCAATACTAAAATTGATCACTAAAGAATATATGTTAGAAACTAATAAATTGGTCATCCGTGTATCTCAATTAGCCATTATACATGGTTGTTTGAGAGCCAAATTAGCGACCGAGACAACCATTGCTAATCGCTAATGACATACCAGCTAGTAACTAAATTATTTAATCGCTAAATTTGATAGTGACCAATATTTATTGATTGAAATTTTATAGTTCTTTTTATAATATTTTTTTTGTATGCATTCCCATTTTAAAATAACCATCACAATCATAATTAAGTAAAACAATTTTAATTTCGAGTTATATATCAAATTATTTATTGAATTTATTAATATCAATTACTTCCTATTAAAAAAAAGTCTTTTTAATTCTTAAGATTATCAAAACAAAGTCATTTTAATCCTTGACAATATAAAAAATAACAAAAATTTTAGTTCCTCAAATTATAAAGATAAGAACTAAAATAACTGTTATTTTGTAATTTCAATAACTAATTTAATGTATTATTCTATTAATTTTATTAACCAAAGTATATAATACATAACAATAGTAAATCATAGTATAAAAAAATAATGTTGTAAAATAAAGTCTTATTAATCAAGGCAATTGGTATGTGGAAGGACTATGCCACTATTGCCATGAATGGTGAGGGAACATCATAATCACCATTTTCAATAAGATGGATGATGCCATTAACATTGTGGTTATCATTATTAGGTGAAACTCTTATGTTTTGGAAAAGCCTAGACACTCATACATTGGTCTTTTGTAACTTAGGTTCCATGCTTAAATATATATGTTGTCCTTTGTTGTAAATTTTCTATGTTGAGGTTTGAGATGATCTACTAATAATCGATGTTAGAGTTAGGATCAAATAGGCACATATTATGCCATTTAGGGTTATGAACTTATCACCTATTTGGCTCAACCCATATGCATGCTCATTTTGTTCTAACCCGCAACAACTAGAAGCACTCTTTGTATTGTCATGTCTATGGTTTTTTTTCTTAATGTTGAATGAACTCCTCTTATGAAATGTAGTTAAACATAAGTATTTGCAATTCTTAAAAATTAGGTTAAATTACTTTTTTAGTCCCTTAATTTATTTAGTAGGTTCAACTTGGTCCCTTTATTTTTAAAAGGTTCAATTTAGGTCCCATATTTTTTAAAATGGATTCAATTTGATCTCATTTTCCTTTTATTAGCTTCGAACATTTTACAAAAATGGGTCCAAATTTGGTTTAAAATGGGATCAAATTGAACTTATTTTAAAAAATGAGAGACCTAATTGAAATTTTTAAAAATAAAGGGACCAAATTGAATTTATTTTTAAAAAATAAAGGACCTAATTGAAACTTTTAAAAATAAAGGGACCAAATTGAACCTAATAAATAAATTAAGAGACCAAAAAAATAATTTAAACTAAAAATTATAAAATATATGGAATCAAATTCAAGTTTAAAAGTGTATGATTGCTTGTAACAATGTTCTTCACCTTCTTGTTTACTCATTCTCTCTCTTAGAACTTATTTGTCTTCCCTGTGACATTAAATGTCATTGATGCTCCAAACTATGCAAATATAAAACTACAAGCTAAAGTTTTTTACAATTAAAAACAACCTAAATAATTTGAACTTATGTTAAATAAAATGTTATTTAGCATTATCTTCCAATGCAAATTAACAAAGATGACACCCCCAGTGCATAGAGAGGATTCAATATCAATAACCTATTTCTGTTTGTCAATAACACCCTTTTAAAGTCCTCACCACCACGACTTGTTTATTGAATTTGGTTGAAACTTTTCATTCTAAGCTCAAACAAAAGGCACTTTTAAAAAAGATTTTTTTGCCATTTTTCCTTTCATGTGCCAGACATAATGTGACACCTTTTACCTCGTAGCTAATTATTAAATAAAATATTGCAAAAGAAGAGAGTAATTTAAAACTTTTCTTTCACAAAGGTAAAGAACATCACACTAAACTTTCATATGGTACATTTTATAAGTATTAAAAACTTGGATCTCCAAAAGTCATACAAAAGGGACGACGAATAGCGTGATCAAGTCCAGTAGGTAGTTTACAGTGGTCAAAACGATATTAACCATTAGATTTTGTTTTTAAAAATTCAAGGGACATGATTAGTTACCTGCAACTTGTTTACACTACTACAAAAAAAGCCTTTTTACATCGCTGTATCTACATTGGTTTACTAAAAAACGATGTCAAATAAAACGCGATGGCATATTTGTAAATAAATGCAACATGTTAACATCGGTTATTAATTAACCAATGTCGAAAGAGCTCATCAACATCGGTTCAGTTAATAATCGATGTTGAATGAACTTGTCAACATCGGTTCATTGAATAACTGATGTTAACAAGGGTTTAAAACATTACATTTTCATTTTCACTCTCTATCGTCCTAGAACACTTTCATTCCCTCTTTGTGAACACCTCTCTGCGCCTAACCACTCTTCGTGTTCTCCTTCACTCTCGTTACCACTGTTGTCTTGTCACTACGTCGTCGCCTCTGCCACTCTGCCACTGCCCTCTCCACGAAGACATTGTGGTGAGTATTCCCCCTTTTCAATTTTTCCATCTCTTTAACTTCATCATTAACTTTCAAATTGCCGGCTTAACAAGTTTCTACCATTTCTTCAACTTCATCGGAGCCTTTGGTGTATGGCTTGTTGAGGAAGGAGTGGTCACAGTGCTTTGAGCGAGGTACTACTTTGCTATCTTGTAGTAGTTTTTAATTTGTGGTTTGATTTGGTGCATTAGGTTTATAAGTTTTTCTGCCATAACAAGCATAACTCATGTCACTGTCATAAAATAGCTAGTTGTTGCCATTAATGTTGTGGCAGGTGCCCCCTGCCCAAGGGCCAAATACAAATAAGATTACCGGACTTTACACCGCTGTTTGTGCATTGCATGATTCTGATGCGGGGACCAAAGTGGAAAAGTGGAAAGGATTTGGATAAACTCTTATCTTTTCTCACATCAACCTCACAAGTCACGACCTAACATAATACAGAAATAAACCTCATGTTGCAGAAGTTGGTATAAGTATCTAGGCGATATAATTATTAGCTGAAGGACAGGGATTTTGAATTACAGTTTTGGATTTATTCTTATCATAAGTTATTTTAAGTTTGGCTTTTTTAATTATATGGATCAAAAGTTTTTTTCTGGTCCTAGTAATGTGGTGCCTAGCTTGATGTATAAGTTCACAAAATTGCAGTCTATATGCCAATTTGTGAAGCATTGGAAGTCAACATTGCATCTATTCCTTTGAGTGGCCTCCTATGTGAGGTCTTCTATTCAAGCTGCGTGCCACTTTATGGAATTAGTCTTATTATTTTCTGTGTATTTCAGGTGAGGCATTTCACAGTGTAAACAGTCACTCAAGGGAGTTGCTCGCTGTTGAATTGTCAACGCTTCCTTTGATTATTAAGGTTTAGGCATATGCCTTAATCCTTTCAGTTATTTTATTTCGACCTTTTTTCTTTTATTTCTTGTTTAGCAATTTCATCATTATCACATGTTCTTCCAAATTTCTCTTCATTCGAAATCTAATTTAATGCAGATTAATTGTGGCTATTGTTGACTTTTTCTTTTAATCTTCCAAACCACAATTCTGAGTGAACTTTGGAAGTACTTGTTTCAATTGCTTTACAACCTTAGTTTATTTAATTGAAATCCATTCATTCATATTTTTTATTTACTTTATTACCACCAACGATATAGCAAATTAAATCCCAAATTCTGAGAAGTTAAAAAAATCTTTAATAAATACACTCACATGGTGGATCCACTATGAATTATTTAGCTTTAATAGTGTTCCTTATCACTTCTAATGAAAATTTTAACTACCAAACCCATCCTACCATCATAGGTAGGTTGTTTTTTAGCATACCTTAGTAAACTCTTGGTTGAATTCTCAACAGTATTAGGAGGACATAATACTTTTCTTCTTAAATATTGAAAGACAACAAAGAAGAGAAGATAATTTTCCTCCAAGGGTTTTCCCTTTCTACAATGTGTTGCCACCCAATTCACAAATTCCCAAATGTTAACATAACTGAATGAATCCTTCTACCATTTCCCCCTATTTATATCTTATTAACTTCTCTAACAAGTTGACTAACTATTCTAACTGATCTAACTAATTTCGTTTTCCCTTATGTCTAATTCCTAACGTTAACTAATTTTCAATTCAATTGGTTATGTTTTATGACATCATTTCTAGTAATTCTGTAATAGAAGACCTCTTCTTTTTCTCCCTTCCTATTTGTCCTGACTTTCTAAAATATCAAATTATCAGGTTTATCCAACAAAGGTTGTGGAGGCACATCTTAAAGCTTGCAAAAATGATAATTTTGATTTGGCAAATAAGGAAGTAAACAATTTCATTGCAGAGGGATATCCAGCTTCTCATATGCATACTCAGGTCTTGATTTTTCATGTTTCTATTTCATTGGGCTAGTTTCATTAAGACTTCTACTATGTTACTGATTTGAGTTTTTCCTTTTTTATCTCCCCCCCAGTTATTTGACATAATGGGTTCATTATAAAATTGCAATATGTGTATGGTGAACATAAGATTAGCTTTGAAACAATAGGAGTATATGACCAAGATGGATTGTATCTAAGAAACAGATGGACCAAAATAGGTTGGGGTTCCCTCTCTTGGCATTACTTCATTATGTTAATTGGACTGGTCTATATTTATTCCCTAAGCATATCATTAAAATGTCTTGAATTGAAACTATTTGTTCCTTGCACAGGAAGCTCGATGCAGAAATCGAAGCCATAGTTACGGGGTAAGTTTTAATTTTTAACAAATTGATTGTATCATTAGTATTATACATGAATGTCTTGGTCTTACAATTTATTTGCATGTTTCTTTTAACCAGTGCTTTAAAGGGATTGCAAGGTAACCACACAAGTAAATCTAAGAAAGTTGATTGGATTCAACCAAAAGTAAGTAATTTAACCAATGCTTGAATATCCAAAATGTTGTTTTATTAGTTTTTTTTTACAATAATTAATACCTTATACACTATTAAATTTCATATTGAATTTAGTGTAATCTACAATGTGGAGGCACTGAGTGTGGCTATTACGTCATGCATTAGATTTGGACCATCATCGATGGGGGTTATAAGGATAAATGAGAAACAGTAATATATTTGTTTACTTTAACATATTTCATTTATTACAACTTTTAATATTCAATATGGTTAACTTATATATGTTTATTATATGATGCAGACATTTAGGGATTCCCAACCATTGGAAAGATATTCGCATTCAATGGATACAATACTTTTTAAGAGTTAGAAATCAAGCATTGAATGGATTAGTTTAGCTTATTATTGGATTTTATTTGGAAACATTACATTTGTATATTGAGTTTATTGCTTGATGTTTGTTTATGATACATTAGTATTTTATTAATAATAATATAAAGCTTAATATCATTAAATATTATATAAACTACCTGGGTCTGGATTCTATTTTAAAATTATAGGTTTGGTTCATTTTGAAACATAATGAACATTAAAAAAAACTGCACAAACAACATCGGTTATTGTCATAACCAATATTGTTTGTGCACATTCTACATCGATTTTTGCCACAATCAATGTAGGATTCAACGCAAAATTTGACTATTTGGGCATCCTTCAACAACGGTTGTGCACTCAACCAATATTGTAATATGTATTTCAACATCGGTTCAAGAACCAATGTTGAAAGTTGCCCACTTTTAACGTCGTTCGATACAACATCGGTTCATAATCAATGTTAAAGCCCAAAATAATCGATGTTGAAAGCCTATTTTATAGTAGTGTTAAACCATAATTTTGATTTTTGATTGTTTTAATATCAGAAATGTATTTGACTAATTTATCCTTATTTTCTTTCTCTCTTTATTTTTTTTAGCTTGAGCAACTTATTGTCCTCCATTGTTCTCTCTCAACGCCAATCTTCCTCTAAGGCCAAAACAATGAAGAACAATTGAAACACAAGAACCAAAAAGTTGAATTCGTGTATGTTGTGCTTTGGAATGATGGAGATCCTGAAAACAATGAAAAATAATAAAAAACATGGAACACAACCCACATAACCAAAAAACATTGGAAATAAAAAAAAATGGACAATCAGATCCAAAAATTAAACATACCGAGAATACCAAAAATTAACACAACGAATAAAAAAATTTCAAATAAAAAAAATTACAAATCACATTCAGAAATAAAATCCACATGAGAGGCCTATAATCGAAAGGAAAATTGGTAAAATCTAGTTCGTCACGCTTGCATGTGAAGGTTAGGCCTTTCACCGATTTGCGGTGGCAGTAGAAGCAGTGTTCCGACACAAGCTCTATTGTTTTGTGGCAGCACTAGTAGTGGCGTTCCGATGCTAGATCTGTGGGTTATGAGTAAAGATTTGCATAGCCACTCTTCTCTAGATCTCCGCCACCACTGCGGCTCCGATGTCACAACTCCGACATCGCAGCTTCGCCATCATCACGACTCTGAAGAGTTTCTTTCTCTCCTTCCCTCTATTGTTGTTCTTCCTAGAGTGGCCGATGGTCACCACAAACACCACACCGTACTATTGTCACCATCGCACATCCAACAATGCTACCTGAAATCGTCGTGTACATCATGCCCTTCATCTTCCACTTCCTTGTTTTAGTTTCTCACATCGTCAAGGTTCACACCGCTAGTGGAACGACACCAGTTGTTTTCGTCATTTACATGGGGTCTCACGGTGAATGGTTATTGGTCAATAAGGGTATAATGATGACAATAAGGGTATAACGGTCATTCAATGCCAACTTTCATTAAGGTTATGCTGGTCAATATCTCTTTTAAAAAAAGTTCAACTGACTGGTAAAATAAATCTAAAATACAAATAAAACCCGGTACTGCAGGTCAATAATACTGGATCACGGTGGACCACTTACTGGGCTTGACCACGCTAGGCGTCGTCTACAAAAGGTTTATAAAATAAATCCAAACTTAAAAAATAATAGCATAAATTCAACCCCAATGTCACAACCTATAAGAGCTTTACAATCCCATAACAAAAATGAAATAAAAGACATAAATGAAGGCCTACGCCTCCTCTATAGCGTCATCCTCTTAGTCTTGCTAGACATCACCTACCACCAACACATACACAAGAAAACACAAAAAATAAAGAGAGTGAGATACATCTCACTACATGCTTGTGATATCAAAACGGAGACAAGTGGCATACATAAACACACATAATATTTATCTAACAACATCACATATGTTAAACATGTTCATATTAGGGTACTTATGCAAGGCAATGTGTTCTACATTCTTAGTCTTATATGCACGTGATACCATTTCAAAATCCTAAAAGTAGCCTAGAAGTATATACAATCAACGAATTACCACATCATCAACATCTGACGCTAACATTGTTAATTAGGATGACACCCCCGATGGCTTGTCAACGTTACTAGCTTTGCAAGGATGCCCCAACCTATAGGACCAATATAGGCTTACAGAGGTTCCACACCAGGTATCACCACCCTCAAGGGCAGAGTTTAGTAACCCTTTGCAGCCTCCCCAGTCAAGCTCATATGCATGCTTTCGAAAAAGACATATATATCATGACATGATGCATGATTCACACGAATGTACATGGCCTTACTTAACATTTCACATGGAGGATCCTATCTCTCATAGGCTAGGTTCTCATTCTTATCCTTACATCACACATACCATGACATCTTATCACACTCACAAATTATTATGCATTATATATCATACTCATAAGATTCTTATAGTATATTGTCACGTTTCCCCTAAGTAACTACAACCTCCGTAGAGTGTAAACATTATAACTAGAGTTGTACTAACCCTATCAAGTTTACCTTTATCCTATTTGAAAGCTAAGAGAATTATCTATAACTTTTATGTTGATCTCAAAATTTGTTTTGATCGTTTGCTATGCCTAAAATCAAGAAAGACACGAAATTATCACCTAATCCTAACAGCTCGACCTTTGTTCCCTAAAATGACCTATATTGAACTAAAAACCTTTTTTTTTAGTGAAACCAAAGCTATTGGTTAGCTAACATCCAAATATACATTTCTTATGAAGATAGCTAAGGCTAATTCGATCACTAAAATTCGCTTACCTTGTGTTTGGATAGAGAATTTCAACATTTCAAGGAAATTAAAATACCTTAAATTTGAATTGCTTTGATTTCAATTTCCTTCATCTGCCAATTACCTAGTTTGGATAAAGCAATTCAAATTTCTTGTATTTTAATTTCCTTGTTTGGATAGAGTAATTCAATTTCCGCCAAATGCAAATTTTCTTTCTTTTTTCTTTTTTAAATATTTATATAAAAATTAAAATTTTAATATTTAACTTTCACAAAAATAAACATTACCGAATTTTTAAATATTTAATAATTAAAATATAATTTTAAATATTTACAAATTAAAAAATATAAGTATTTAATGAATAGAATTTAATTTCTTGTACAAATTTTCAAGTTTAATTATATTTTAAATAATAATAAAACTTAGATAAACTGGTTATGCTAATAGAAGGAATACTTACAATAATTATTTTTTAAACTATTTTCTCTATAATTTACAAAATATTCTAAGATTACATTTTATGAGTATTTATAAAATGCAAGGATTTAAACCCATTTGTGAGGTGATGGGTAAAAAATAAATGTGATTGCACAATCAATATTGGGCCTCCTAAATTAACTAGGTGAACAAGCTTATCAGATACAAATGCCAACACTTAATTAGGTAGGATATCTAATCCTTTGTCAAGTCACCAATCGTGCTTGCTCCTCAAATGTTTTGTTCTTTTAGAAAAAAAAATGGAAAAGAAACAACACATACTAATAATAATATCTTATATTTGAAAATTTTCTTGTTAAACATTAGCTATTTTGATTCAAATTTTTATGAGGGGTTCAGATGGAGCAAAATTTCATTTAATTACACTCAATACCCCTTATACTTTTATACTGACAGAAAACTCTCCTAATAATAATGTAAATTGTAACCTATAATTTGATTCTACAGTAGACATGTTTTAGAGAGGATTATATATCAGGCTTGATCACTAAGTTTAGATAGTCAAATATCAAAACATTTACAAGAACAATTGAATCTATCGCAACTAGAGCCAAAATGTCAGCACATGACACAGTATGTGGGCATTCTTTATCTGGTGTGGATTTAATTTCATCAATGACTTCAAATCCTCGAGCTGAATTACGGTTGGGATTTGAACTCTTTTCTCTGATAATGGTTCCACTGCTATCTAGCAACACCGATGCATCACAACCCTGTAACATCAAACCTTGAGTCATGTGTTTGAATAATAAAAAATCTATAAAATGCACATAAGCAAGATTCGCAAATTAGATAGGTATCTTGATACTTGCACTAAATACCCTTGCATGCTATGATCTAGGATTACCACACACAAGATCAACAATTAACATATAGCAGCAGCTAACATAAAGGCTTGAACCCCAAATACAGGACACATCTGATAACAAACATGTTAAACATGCCACAACATTTTCTGGAGAACAATTGAAAAAAAAAATAGTAAAACCCAAATGCAACCATAATGACTGGCATGGTATTGAGAATTTATCATAATGCAGAACAACTTATTGTCCCCACCTGACCCCACAGACCCTGGTAGCTCAACTGTTGAAGTTAGGGGACATGCCACAACTTTTTACTCCGAAATAGATTGTGTAAACATGCTTCAATCCATTATTAACACAAACTACCACTCAAACATACATAAATCATAGCAGATCAAAGGAACACGAAAATTTTCTTTAGCTACATTAAGCTTGATAGGGTAAATACAGGAGATAAAGGATATTACTAAGAAAATGCACATAAATACAACTGGCAAATTGTGTAAGATGTCACAAATATTGAGCACATGCAACAATACCACCTATTTTAAACTGACATTTATATACTAAAATTTAAACTGACAAACAAAAGAAGGGTTGCTTAGATTCACATTATTAAATTGGAATTTGATAGATGGTTTCAAATTCAAAGCCCACGCTTCAACCCAAAACCTGACTTTGAAAGAAAATCCGGGTGTCAACAGCTAAAACAGTGAAACTAGCACCACACATAGTCCAAAATACACTTGATTATAACTCAATTGGAGAATAGGGATCACTATTTTCCTTCTCATGAATTATCAAAATTAGTTTATATAAATGAAGTCAGTTAAAAGCAAATAATTAAATAAGAACAAATATTCACACATCAAAATATCCAAAACAGCAAAGGTTCAAATCCTACCAATAATCTATATCCAATGATCAGGTAGTAGAAAACATGAAGAAGACAGGACAATCAACCAACTCAAGTGAAATTCACATATGATAGAAATAAATTGTAGTCAATTAATGGTTTGTTTATTTTTCTAAGTGACAACAAGTCAAATTTGATAATCAAAAGCATAAATAGATTCACCTTAAATAACCCTCTTATCAATTTTGTCTACTATTTAGCTTTTAGTTTCCAATCAAAAATGCAAATGTTTTGATTTAGAAAAATAAGCAATATTCCAAGCATGATAAACACATGCAACAAGACAGCGAAATCAAAATAAAAAAATGAAACCCTAGATCAAAGCGAAAACAAATAAAAATGAAGCACAAATTAATGAAATAAAAAATGAAACTCTATATCAGAGATGAGAAACAACCGCGAGAGAGAGAAAGAGAGCGTGAACCACTCTTGCAAGAGAGAGTGTGCTCTGAACCACAGCGAAAGAGAATCGTGAGCGTAGTGAGGTTACGAGCGAGAACCACCGTGCACGAGAGAAAGCGTGCTCTGAACCACAGTGAGAGAGAGGATCGCGAGCGTAGAGTGGTTGTGAGGGAGAGTCGTGACCCGTGAGCAAGAACGAGAGGGAGAGTCGTGACCGATGAGCGAGAACGAGCATTGGAGAAGAATTTCAAATTCATTAGTTTTTAAGAGAATTTGAAATTCTCCTGTTTTAACTAATTAAAATATCTTACTAAAATACCTGGATTTCAATTACTTTTTAAATGATGCATCCAAATAGCTTATTTTACTACTGGGTATTTAAAATTCTATAAAAAATTACATTACTCCGTTAAATTGCTGCATCCAAAGGCAGGTTAGTGAATTTCCTCCAGAAACTCACCTAATTTTTGTCCAAATTTTGCTAAGCGAATTTGAGATTTACTCAGCAATTTTCTCCCATTCACTAAGAAATTTTAACTTTATTCAACGATTTGCCTCTAGTGAGACACCCATGTTACTATGTTATTTTTGCTCAGTGAAACCAAGACTCATTGAGCAAATTGTGACTCGTAAAACGTTGTGATTTGAGAAAAGGTGAGAACTTGGGTGGTAGGTTACTATGTTCTGGTCAATGATATCAACAATGACGACAAGCCTACCATATTCCATGTCATAGTTAATGAGAGCAACCCTCCCAATCTCAATGTACCTCTTTAAAGGTTGAACATGGAGCAACAAACACACAGTTTGGTTAGGTTGAAATACGAGAGACAAAGAGAACAAGTGCTATAAAGAGTAGAGGAAGTTAAGTCACCATTCTTTGCTATGGATTGCAAAGAGGCAAAGATGATGGGTGGTGGACAAACTAACTAGGTTTTATGTGTTGAAATTGTTAGACAAATGGCATGGGAATCCAAGAGGGGATGAATTAGATTGCAAAACTTTGCGTAAAAAAAAGAGTTCAATCCCTCCAAAAAATTTCTCTTTATTAAAGTTTTTCAGTTAATGATTAAGACTATTTTGAGATGCAGATATATGATCATTCAATGAACTAATGCAACCCTATATGTTCCTAAGATGATCAAGAATCACAAAATTCAAGAAACATACAAATATTGTAGAATATAGAGTTTTGAATGAGAGAAATATGAGACAAGAGATTTATATTGATTCAGTCATTATTAATATAACCTACATCTAGTCCTCAATAAAACCCATTGAGATTTTCACTAACTTGTAAAATCCTCAAAAGCAAACAAACATCAAGACATGCACTTCTTGAACTCTCTAATCCTATCTTAAATACCTTTTCAAGAAACTTCATAACAACTCCTTGTAGACACATTTCTACAAGATCCCTTGAGAGAATCCCTTTCTCTTAACCCAAAATAATTCCTAGAGGAAAGAGGACAAAATTGCCAGAGTGATTATACAAACAACTTGACATTCATACTTTCTTAAACTTTTCTTTCACTAGTAGAGAATCACCTAATGAGCTCTTTTGATCTCTTTCAAAAAAATCCTTGTTAATTCTCTATAAAAACATGTGTATAATGTGTTCTCTCTTTTGATCTCGTACTGTCTCATTGCATTTTTAATTATAGAGAAGTATTTATATAGGATATGAAAATATATAGTTAAAGAAAAAGTAAATTAACTGTTATTTTATTATTATTGATTAAATTAGAATAATCCCACTTATATTTTTTTTATATGCTATCATATGATTTTAACACGTAATTCCAATAATATGTAATTGATGTAACTTGAATCATTACTGCATATGTATCTTTCATATTTTGAGAAGTTTGAAACGAACAAACAATACACATTTTGTAGTTGTCTCTAGCTAGCTTGTCTATATATAACGTGTATTTAATTAATTTAATTGATTATTATTATATGTGTTCAACACTTCAACTACTCTTAACTATATCTTGTATCTTTATATTCTATTTGTAAACGTGGACCCCATCATGTTGAATGAACCTAGGATTCTGGTGAAGACTAGGCAACAGCATTTTCGTGGCAGAATAATGGACATGTTCAATGTTACCAACGATGCTTGAAAACTTTCCGGCGACAGCAAGGAAGGAAGGAATAACAAATGTGAATAGAACTCTCGTCTAAGGAAATGAATTTTTTTTAAAAAAAATGATAAAAGTGATTTTGAAAGAATTTATGTTAAAAAATAGTTAGTGTTTAGAAAAAAAATTAAAAATAAGTTTGGAATAATTAATTTTGTTGAAATGATAAATTAAATTATTTTAAAATACAATATCAACATATTTTATAAAAAAATTAATTTTGATATATTGTTAATGTAAAGATTTCTGGAAAACATCTTTATGCATATGAATGAATTTTGAAATAATTATCATAAAATTCAATGATTATTAATACTATAATCTATGATTAATTGACATTTATTTAATGTGTGTGTGAGTGTGGTGATCAACAAAAGTTGATTATGAGATTGTGGAGCTCATTTCGGCCAAGAAACTCCCGTTAAACTTATATTTGTCCAATAAATTGTAAAATTATTGCTTACAATGTTTATCTTGTTGAATAAATTACATGATTATCTCAATGTACTGTGAATTTTTATTGTAAAATTATTTATGGTATTATATAATGATAAGTTTTGATAGCTATAATTTTTTCCTTGAAGAATTTTCTGCTGTAAATTTTTTTAGAAAAGATTTTGAATAATAATAATAATAATAATAATAATAATAATAATAATAATAATAAGTTATGGTATCTTAAAGTTGAAAACAACCGAGAAAATTCAACAAATTAAAAAGAAAAAAAAAACCAAAACAAAAGTCGTGACAAAATAAAGGTTAGCTAGGGTCTATAACAATTGCAAGAAACAACTGATAGAAGAGCAAAGAAATATTTTTCCCCTTAACAAAAAGATTCAAACTATATATATATATATATATATATATATATATATATTAATAAAAAATTATTCTAATTAATGACTTAATATCTACTAAAAATTTTCAATAGGATTTTTACAAATGCACTTGAGAGGAATTGAAATCCAAATTTCTTGTACGTTATTAATTTTTCCTCAGATTACAATCAGTTACAACATTCGTGAAAAGAATATAAACAACTTCTATTTTTGTTTTTGATAAATATTTTAAAATATGCAACTTTAATTCTGCAAATAGAAAAATTTACAACTTTTGCAAGTGAAAGTTACTACTTCCACTTTTGTTTTATGAAAGTCACAACTTCCACTTTTCTTTTATGAAAGTCACAAAATTTATATATATTTAACAAAGTTTGCAACACTGAAAAAAAAAAACAAAGTTTGCAAATATATCTTACATAAGTAAATTGTAAAATAAATTTGGTAGATATGTTTTATAAGAATAAAAATGTCAAATTAATATATATTTATTATTTGGAAAATTTAATAACAAATGACTCTTTAACACATAAATTAATTTAACGATATATTAAATTACATTTTTTATATAAAAATGGATCAAAATTAAGTTTATACATACTTTTATAACTATAGAGTGCTTTTACTAAAATATACATACTTTGTCAGAATGTATATGTCTACATTTCGTAAACAGACAAACTAGCACACCGTCACATATTTTTCAATTCAAAATTGTGACGATGAAGAATAAAGTATCAAATCCACTATTAGTATCGTCCTATCCTAGGAATAAGAAGCAGACAAAATAGCAATGAATTGGAAAACACGTGTATTAAAACATGAGCCTGCTATTTTAATGCTTTCAATAAAACTTAGCCACTATTCACCAAAAAAATAAAAATAAAATAAAAAAAACCTCAGCCACTTAAACACTTCCAAGTTGGGTAGGTTCAAGGTTGGTCTCATGTAAACTAATAAAATGATCGAGCACTTGAGTACTAGTTTTTTTTTTTTTTTTTTTTAAATAGCATTTTCTTATCCAATAAATAAGAGTTTACTTTGCTATTGATCTCTTTTAATACACAAATTGTAGTTTTTTAATTACAAAACATAAGATGTACTCCTTCCATCCCAAAATAAATGTCGCATTTGAAAAAAAAAATTGTCCCAAAATAAGTATTGCATTTAGTTTTTTAATATAATATTAATTACTTTTTTCCTCTAATATCCCTAATAAGTGTCATTTTAGCTTTTCAATGCAATATTAATAATAAGGTTAGTTTTGTAAAATTACTTCTCTCTTTCATCTATTTAATAATTTTTCTTGATTTGTATAAAAAAACTTAGGACGACATTCATTTTGAGACAGAGGAAGTAGTTAGTTTCTTAAATCCTAAAGCATAAATTATTAGTGTACGAGTTTGTCTTTTTGTAATGCGATTGATTCTGTTTTCATTTTTTATTTCTTTTTTCTTCTTTCATATAATTTTTTTATGAGTGTTTGTCTAAAAAGAACGTTAAATATGAGATTATGTACTTAAAAATTTTAAGTCTCTTCCATTTTACTCCAACATATATGGATGCTTGATTACGAATTTTGCACTATATATATATATATGTGTGTGTGTGTCCTGGGTCAGAGACCATAGGTGTCTTTCAACTCATTGGGTCAGAAACTAAAGAAGAAAGAAATAAGAATGATAGAAATAAAAAAGAAATAAAATAGAAAAAATGTGTTATTTGAATGAATAAAAATGGAAAGAAAAAATAAGAAAATTTCTTTCGGTGGGTTTTGATGAATGAAAAAGAAAGTAAAAAGGAATAAATAAATAATATAAAAAACTTTTTATACTAATTAAAAAATTAACTTAACTTAAAAATTATGAACTTTTTATTTTATTAGTTTTTCTTAATATTTTGTGTTATAAAAAATAATTTGATTTTTTTAAAATATTCAACACCCCAAGAAAAATGAGACACCACTTCCCTCTCCCATTTCATGGCTCGTGAGGGAGAAGTTATTTTTGTAGTGGTTCCACAAATTAAAATCTTATTCTCCTTAATTCTATTAATTCTACTCATTTAAATATGAAAGATTATTCCATTCTGTATGTTACTCCCTCTATTATTTTCTTGTTTTCTAAATACACCCAACCAAACATTACGTTAATAAAAAAAATAGTATATTTTAGTTTCTCAATAATTCCTCAATTATAACGATTAAATATACATTATTTTTAAAGACTAAAATTTAAAGACCAAACAGCTACTGAATTTTATAGATATAATTTATTTATAGATTGAAAAGAATTTATAGGAATTGCTATAAAATTGACAAAATAATGTTCAGAAAAAATTCTTAATTTTCCTTTTAAAATTATATATATATATATTACTTTGAAGATCATTTAAAACTTAAAAGAAAGAATAACGTTTAAAGGATGAAATAAATGATTTAGTC
Organism: Pueraria montana var. lobata; assembly: GCA_026413185.1. Classification (NCBI taxonomy): domain Eukaryota; kingdom Viridiplantae; phylum Streptophyta; class Magnoliopsida; order Fabales; family Fabaceae; genus Pueraria; species Pueraria montana. Next base: position 47,537,235 of record CM048656.1, read on the forward strand.
TAAAATAATTTGATAACATTAAACGATAGTATAAAAGTAATTAATGTAAACTTATCCTACTTACCAGCTCTTTAATTATTGTTTTGACTATTACTACCAAGTTTTAAACCGAAAATCAAAACCATTGGCTTAATCGCATTGGTCTCTCTTCTTCTACTTTCTTCAGCTGCGCCCACAGTCCCAACTCCAAACCCGGAAACCGGTCTTCGGTTTTTCCCCAAACCGCTTTTCATTCCCGAAAACCAGGAGCTTTTTTTTTTTCTTCTCTTTTTTTATTTTTTAACGTTCAAAAACCACTGCAAACAAAGTGGACCCTTTATTACTCCCCCAATATGTGGCGATTCGACCGCACTGTGACACCTGAGCGTGCGCGCCACGCGCCCCGTTCTTCGCTCCTCAAAATTTGTACCCTTTTGCATGCATCTGACACTAATGCCTTTTACCGTTTTACCCCTTCCGTTTTTCCGTTTTCCGTCGCAGATTCCGGATATGTTTGGATTGATGTTGAAATCACGTTGAATGAAGAAATTGTGCATTCCAAGACAAAAATCCAAAAGTTACGTAAGAGAAGCTTTTTTTAAAAGTCAGTTACGTTGAATCCAACTCGTATCCAAACACACACTTCTTCGTTTATGTGTCTGTCAATGTGCGTTTCGCACACAGAAAACCGAAAAAGTCGCTTTGGCCCCAGAGTTTCCGTATGTCTTCCGGTACTGTTAGTACTACAATTCACATTTTTTTGGGTACATATTATAAAATTAAAATAATATAGCACTACATACAATAATTTGTATTTTTCAAATTTTTGTAAATTTTTTCATATATTTATACCCATTGATAAAAATAAAAATATATTTAAATAAGAGAAAAAAGACTATGTACTGACAGTGTAAAATAATTTTACACTGTCATCCAATCACAACCCACCATGTATGATAAGTTTGTTGACTTTTATAAAATTATCTTAAAAGTCACACCAATAGTGGTTTGTGATTGGACGACAGTGTAAAACTATTTTACACTGTTAGTGCATCACCATTAAACTCTTTAAATAAAGCATATCCTAAATAATACCCATTAGTAAAAATAAAAATATATTTAAATAAAACATATCCTAAATAATCAATAATTAATCAGGTTACACAAATATATAATAATATCAATAAATTAATCACCAATAATATTCTGACATTTTTTTAATTTTAAAAATTAATTAAGTTTATATATTAATGGACTCATAAAATCATTTTTAATTTAGAAATATAGCCAAAATTTCCAAAATATTGTTTATTTTATGAATGATTTTTCTCATTTTATTGGATAAAAAATCCAAAAAACAATAAAAAATAATTAAAATTTCCTTAATATTAAAAAGTAAAAGTAGTTTAAAAGAATTAAAACTTTCAAGACAATGGTATTTTAAAACATATTAAACACTAATAAATATATTTAAAATTTTAATTTTATTTCTCATCATTTTCTTTAATCAAACATTGAACACATTAATATTAATAAAATATAAAACTAATTTTAATTACATACGTTCCATTTTTTACCCTAGACATTTTACAATTTTTATTTCCATTTAAAATCTCAAATAATATATTTTATTTTTAGGAGTGCTAACAATACACTTCTCCTAACACACATTATATCATTAGTTAAAATTTATTGAAAACTACTAAATCAGGAGAGAGTCATTAAATAACAAGTGGACCCCATAAAAATTTGAGATTTTCAATAAATTTTAACTAACCATGGAGAATGTGTTAAAATAGTGTGATAGAAATTATGTTGCTATAATTATTTTTACATGAATTTTACATGTGTACGTGGCATTGATCGTCATAGTTATAGAGTGTGGCATGCATGTGCGGGTTGTTCCACGCCGGTGACGTGAGCTGAGCACACGCGCGTGAGACGAGAGTGGGTGTCGTCACCCCCTACACAAACGGAAAAAAAATGGAATCATTATACTTCGCTTCAAACTAGAAAGTGGTTCTTAGTTCCAACCCCCTTGTACGTGGAAAAACCTCAAAACCATTGTTTCATGTTTTTAAAATAAAAAATCCTAAGAAACCCACAACATGTGAGAAACCCAGCAGCGCCGGAACCCCAACAACTATATAGTTCCCTCTTTCTCACACTTCCACAATTCCAATTCCAATCACAATCTTCTTCTCCAATTTCCTCTCTCTCACATCATATACTATATACCCATCTTCTTAGAAACTTTATTTTATTAATTGGGTTAGTTTTGAAGAAAAATAGTAGTAATTAAGGTTGTGTGAAAATGCGAATGAGTTGTAACGGATGTCGTGTTTTGCGCAAAGGGTGTAGCGAAGATTGTAGCATAAGACCGTGTTTGCAATGGATCAAGAACCCAGAGTCGCAAGCTAATGCCACTTTGTTTCTTGCTAAGTTCTATGGTCGTGCTGGACTCATGAACCTCATCAACGCTGGACCTGAAAACCTACGTCCAGGTTCGTATTTTTTTTTTTTTTTTAATTTTATTTTTTGTTTTCTCGGTTGCATGTTTAAATTTTTGGGAACAAAACTTAAATCTAACTCTTTATGAAGTTTTGGTGGTATTTTTTTCATGAGAATTGGAGTTTTTCTTTACAAATTTGCAAATGAAATTTTTAACAGAAGTAAATTAAAATTCGATTTTAATTCAAAAACGTACATGCAGTTGTCTTAGACTATAGCACTCTCTCTTAAACATTAAAATTATTTTTTTATTTTTCAAAAATGAGCAATTTTTTTAGCAGAAGCAAAAATTCAATTTTGTTTTTGTTTTTATTTTTCTAATTTCCAGAAGTTTTGCTTAAATTTTTTTTAAAGGCATTAATTTTAGCTGAACAAGAAGATATCTAGTATCTCACACCTTTAATCAAGTTTATTAATGAACTGACAGAAAAGACCAATTTATTTTAACAAAAATAATTTTAGAAATTAAAGGGAATTTTTTAAATTAAGCGACAAAACTGAAATTAAAAAAAAGAAAATTAGCGCTTTTGCCTAAAAAATTTCAAAAGCACTTAAGAAACGCTTTACTCACAAATTAACTTGCATGCAGTTTTAAAAAATTAGCAATTTTTTTTTTATGAAAGAGCCTTTTTTTTTTTATACTTTATTAAAGAGCCGTTTAATTGATTATGTTTTGGGCATTTTATTTTGCAGCCATTTTTCGATCCTTGTTATACGAGGCATGTGGTCGAATTGTGAACCCAATTTACGGGTCAGTGGGTTTGTTATGGTCTGGGAGCTGGCAGCTTTGTCAAGCCGCCGTGGAAGCCGTTTTGAAAGGCGAGCCGATCACGCCGATAACATCCGAAGCCGCGGCTAACGGGCGGGCCCCACCACTCAAGGCTTACGACATACGCCACGTGTCAAAATATGAGAACTCGGCAAACGAAACTCGAAAGGTCAAGACCCGGTCCCGATTCAAGCGAACCGGTGGGACACTCATTAAACCGAAGGCCAACAAGGGAATCGGGTTTGTTCCGGTTGAGCCGGAGACAGCGAACCGAACCGCCAGTCACGAGTCCGGGCTGAGCCACCTGTCGGAAGCGGCGGCGATGGTGGAGGGAGAAAGCAAAGAGAGCGAAAGCGTGGTGTCGGTGGAAACTTCGCACCGATTTCACGAAGAACCGGAGTCGGTTGTGAAGACGAGTGACCGAACCGGTGAGAGTGGTAATGAAATCGGTTTGGAATTGACGCTCGGGTTTGAACCGGTCTCACGTGTGCATCACGTGGTTCCAGTGAAGAAGAGAAGGATAATTGAGTTGAAGAGTTGTGGTGACTCGGCTGAGAAAGACTCGTGTAAGATGGAGCTGGGGCTTGAGTATCCGGCTTGAATGGCTGGCTCGTTTGGTTTTGGCTTAATCGGCTTTTTCTCTAGAAACTTGTAGGTGAGATGAGAAGTTTAGAAGCCGTTGTTGTTATTATTATTTTTTTAAATTTTTAAAACTTTTGTTTTCTTTTTTTGGGTTAATCTTTGTGAATGCGGTGCTGTACAAACATGGTTGATATCAAGATATGATCAAAGATATGTAGAGAAAAAAAAGAAATTAGAAAATTACAAGTATTTGTTGCAGATGGAATTATTTCAAGCTGAGTCTCCATGAAGTTTTACTATTCATTATTTAAATAGAAAAATGATATAATTATTTTCATTTTTTAATATGAATAAATAAATAAATGACTTAATAGCATATTTTACCATTTAATTATTATTATTATTATTATTTTATAAATACTTTCAATAAGAAATAATATATAGTCATTCAATCCTTGGCGATGATTTTTCTTAGGAACGAGAGCCAGGAAGGAAAGAAGTAATTTCTTTTGACAATTTAGCATTGTAGTAAAATTCATGGCATCATTCACACACCTCATCCTTAACTAAATTCCAGCAACTCTTGAAGAAAGAAAAATTGAATCAATTTGGCCCTGGGCTTTATTTCCTTCACAACACCAAACAACATCCTTAATTTCCTCATTAAAGAAAGGTGTAAGGAAAATAGAATTTTCAGGTTTTGCTAAAAGCTCATTAGTTTTAAGGCTTAATTATCAATTTGGTTCCTAAATTATTTAAAATGACTTAATTTAGTTCCTAAATACTAGCGGTTTAAATTTACAAACAGTGATGGTTGAAAATCGCCACTTATTGTAAACAAAAACTACCGAAATTCTGATCTTAATGGTGTCAGTTCAATTTAACGGAAGGGACGTAATTGGAGCGTTTGAGAATTTAGGGACCAAATTAAGTCATTTTAAATAATTTAGGGACTAAATTGATAATTAAACCTAGTTTTTATGATAGTTACTTTAAAGATTATACTGAAATATTATTGAATTAATAAATAGTCTAAATTTGTACACTAACATACATCAAAATTAAATTCAAACAAGGCCCCCTATTTTCTTTACTGATTCAGAATAAATTTTTATAATGTGCATATCCTAATCCTTGCCATCATTACTTGAGCTCTTCCTACACTGTAAAATTTGAAAAACAAAAATCACAAGGATGCTCAGCAAGATTATTGTAACATCCTAATAAACATAGAACCCTGAAGTCCTAGAACATGAAGGAATTACATGTCTTATTATGGATCTAAAGGCTTCAAGCAAACTTGAACACCATATTTGGGTTTAATTGTGAGGACAACCACTGGTGCATGCCTATAATTCTTCGAAATGGTGAAGCTAAACCGAGAGACCAACATGGCCAATATGATCTTAGCTTCCATCATAGCAAATGTTTGGCCAACACAGTTTCTAGGGCCAGAGGCAAATGGTATAAAACGGCCAGGCATGAATGACTTTGAAGCAAACCTCTCAGGGTTGAACTCATTTGCATCTTTACCCCATAGTTCTTCACTATGATGAATGGCCAGCACTGGAATCCAAATTGATAGGCCTTTAGGAATGTGAAGGTCACCCAATTGAATGTCTTTGAAAACCATTCTAGGAAGCAATGTTGCAGGAGGATAGAGCCTCATTGACTCGTTAATTACCATGTGTAACTGCAATATCAAATAACACCTTAGGTTATAGTTTTGTTATTAGAATAATAATAATATTTCTTCATGCACAATTTCTTTTAGAATTTAATTAGAGTGTATTGACATATAGTGTAAATATTTATTATCCTATCACTCGGTTAATGATTATCATATTTAGTAACATTGTTAATTTTTGTAATAATTGTTTTAAAAATTATACTTAAAATAATTTTTAATTAATTTATAGTATGTATTTTTTAGGAGAAAAAGCGTTATGCATTGACAGTGTAAAATTATTTTACATTGTCATCCAATCATAAACCATGATTTGTGATAAATTGGTTGACTTTTGCAGAATTAAACTCTTTTTTTAAACCGACAATATTTCTTTTTTATTGATCCTTATATTTATTATATCAACAAGTTCTTACCTTCATTCATTAAATTAATTATATACATTTTAATGACTACGTACTGTTAGTGTAAAAACTTTTACTATGTCATCTAATCGGAAATCATCGTTGGTATAAGAGTTATATAATGATTTCTGATTAATGACAGTGTAAAATGACAGTATAAATCTCAGTACATAACATATTTTCTCATATATATTGTATAAATAAATAAATTTATCATATATGATAATGTGATACATAATAATGTAAAAACTCTTTACAATATTAATGCATATACTATTTACTCATTTATTAAACTATAGATTTTTTTTGTTAATGTATTAAACTATAGATTTGGCTTATCTTAAAGAAAGATAACCCAGTATTTTTTTAAATGTTCTTGAAAATAACATAAATTACTGGTTAATGAGTGTAAAGATTATTTTTAAATCAATTATGTTTACTTTGGTTTTGTATAGAGTCAATCATGTCCTAGTTAAACTATAATATTTCATGGTTGTTTTTCTAAAATTCGAGGCAGCAACTAAATGCTCAAGATCTTTAAGTTTGATTGGGCTTTAACCAATGTAAGATTACGTGAACCGAAAGGGCCAAAACCAGAACAAGATTAAAACCCACGCGGGAAAACTCAATTAATTTTCAAACTAGTAGTATAAATATTTTTTACACTATTAATTAATTATAAATTATTATATAATTGAATTTTTTTTTAATTTTCATAATAAGTATTTTAAAAATTATATCTAAGATAATTTTTAATTAATTGATTATACTAATATGAAAAACAAATTCTTTATTTAAAATATAATTTGAGATTTTAAAAGAAAAATCAAATACATCATCAGTGGGAGGAGAAAAACATAGTACTAATTTGATACTAACCAGAGTGAGCTTGGAGAGTTGATCAACTGATGGAGTTTCCCCCTTGAAGACCTCTTTGACCTCAGCTCTGACTTTGTCTTGCCAATGTGGATTGCTTGCTAGCAACATAGCTGTCCAAGTGAGTAAGAGTGCAGTGGTTTCATGTCCAGCAAAGAAAAATGTTTTGCATTCATCCATAACTAGTTGTAGATTCAAGGTACCACCCTCCTTCTTGATCTCATCCAAGAGTATACCCAACAAATCATTCCCATAAGAATTGCTTCTCCCCATCTCCACACAATCTTTTCTACTCTCTATGATCTCCATCAAGAGTCTCTCCACCTCCATCTTCATAGACTTTATCTCTCTGTTGTACTTGCTAGGAAAAAACCTACAACATGTAAATTTAAGATTAAATTTTGACTAAGTACCTGAATGGAATAAGATTAAATTTGATTAAAATTAATTTTGATAGTCTTATGTATGGTTGTAAACGATTTGTAGTGTGAAGGGCTAAAAATTCAAGAAGATAAACAAAAATTGGCTCGTTTTTGTAGAATTCAGGATATGATGAATAGTTAATGGTAAAATTGTTGATCTAAATGGTAGTATTTCTATAGAAGTTTAGAAGTGTGTAGGAGAACAAGTTACCATTTGGTTCACTAAGTTATTTAATAAGATTTTAATGTCTAAGAAATGGAGGAGGAACACTTTGGTCCCTATACTTAAGAACAAGAGAGATATTCAAAATTGAGTAAACTATGTTTGACTTAGTGTAATGTTTTCAAACTTAGAGGAAGATTAGTGTAGGAAAATAAAAAAGGGTGGAGTCATGTGTAATTTGATAAAAGCTTAGAGGTATAATTTGCTCTTTTTAATAAGAGACTAAAATTGCGGATTGAGAAAAATAGGGGGACCACAAATATTTCTCATTCTCGCCGAATATAATTGCTATATACAAAATCCTGAAGTCACATACCGGCTTCCAGGAAAGAAAAGATGGCGAGTTGCTTGAGCAACTCTACTTTGCAGCAGTGTGAGGAGATGGAATATTTGCTTTCCCTTATGATAGCTTGTGCCAAACTCAGTTCTTGAGATGATATCTGCAGTGAGTTCAGTGAAGCACTCTCCAATCTCCACCTCAGTTTGGCCACCCTTTATTGCATTTTGCAGTGATTGAAGCATATCCTTTGTGCATTCCACCATGTGCCCAGCATAGCCCTATACATAAAACATTCATCAACATTTTAAGTCAAACCATTTGTAATCAAGATGAGTGTTAAGAAATTAAACACTCTGTGTTATTGGTTAAAATTTATCGAAAACTGTAAATGTAGACTTATTAAATAAGGAGTGAAACTCATAATTTAATGATTTTAAAAAAAAATTCTATGAGAAAATACCCTGCACACACACAAGGATCAAATGATAGAACACACGCAAGTAACAACACAACTACAAATAGTGAAAGACACGAATTTAACGTGATTTGACACCTTTTGCCTATATATAGAGGAACATCTCAACAATTATCTACTATCTCAAATAACATTACTAAGCTTTCTGGTTTGGACATGCTTGAAAAAACTCTCTCCATTACAAGTTTTCTAGACAAACTAGAAAAAACCTTATCCTTACAAGTTTTGTGTAAAAAATCTTGAAAAAAATAATCCTCTCAATATAGTGTATTATCTTACAAACTCGAGTATTCCACTTAGAAGTTACAAAAAATGATAAACACACTCAATCACAAGAGACTCTCTCACTTCTCTTAGACTCACATCTCTTCTATTTCAACACATTCTTCTCATGTAAAAAATCTCTATTTATAGTAGTGATGATAAATTCTAAAGATCTCCTAAATAAACACAAATTCATTGCTCTTAAAATTCTAAGAGACATTTCTCTTAAAAATTATCATCACATACATACCAATAGTCACAATATTCCACTTAATCTCAAAATCACTCACTTGAATTAATTGTTGAAATTTTAGCATTGATATTCTCAGCAATTTCAACTAATAATAAAAAATACATTTAAAAAAGTATATTAATAAATGCACTGCTAAAATTTATCTCTTAACCAAATCAAGAATTCAAAATAAAAGTGGGTCTAAAACATTACCAAAAAAATATTCATGTGTCACTAATTAATTAGCATCAACACCTACCATGGTTTTAAATAGCGTTCCACAACCGCAACTGTGGCCTCAATATTGCTGTTGCGGTGGTGTCCGCAATCGCATCAGCCCGCAATTGCGGTGTGAATTTCAATCACACGAAATGGCGCAACGCGTTCGCAATGAAACCGCATTAGAGCCGCAACAGAACCTTAACATTGTTCTATTATACTTTTTTGTCAAAAAAAAAAGATAAAGATTCATCTTTTATTCTAACTTCTAAGTGTCAATGGTCGAATGGGTATGACCATATGAGATGTTAGAGATACCAATATTAAAATGAATGAAAGGTTATGCTATTTTATAAATAATGGATATACCAATCATTAGAATAATTGTAAGAATATCTTTTACATTTAGTGCAAACATATAATAATTTCATGCCGCAACAGCCGCAATGGCCGCATCTGCGACCACAATCGTGACCGCAACTGTAGTTTAAAACCATGACACCTACATATATACCTTAAGTCTGTCTCCCATGAATGCAGGGGCAACCATGTGACGTTGGTGGTGCCATTCTGCACCATTTGCCATCAACAAGCCTCTCCCAATGAAATGTTTGGTCCCCTGTTGTTGCTGCCACGATTTTCCAGATATGCTACTGTGCTTTGAAAGAAACTCCTTGATCAATGCTGTTTCTGTTAGGCACAGCCTTGGTTCTATACCATTCCAATATAGGAACCTCTTTCCTACAATCCCATTAACACCAATAAGAAAATAAGATTAACACATGTATACATATTACATACATATATATTTATATATATAAGGACGTATTTGATGAAACATGACTACAGTTAATCCTGATCATGAAAATATACATGAATGATAAATAATTAACTGCTAAAATTTAATACTAATTTATGTTCCTTATAAATTTTATTAATGTGAATATAAAAATAAAGCAATTGAGATTTTTATTTTGTGACATACATAAAGAAGAGGGATTAAAATCCTCTAGGAAAAGAAATACGAGCTAGGTCAGCTCTAAGCACATTACAAATAAAATTGAGAGCTACATAAAAATTTAAAATTGAAACTGGCCTTGAATTCCATGTTTGGCAAGAATATCAGCAACTTAATTTGCTTCTCTAAAAACATGAACCCAAATCACATGCCCTTCATTTTTGACAATATCTTGAATACCTTTGACTAAATTAAAACAGATGATGGACATTGCATCCTTTAGTCAGAAGGTTAATAGCACCTTGAGAATCCGAGTACACTCTTATTCTCTGAAGCCCTCTTCCCCAAGCCAACTTATATGTATACATATACATATACATATATACATATTGATAAAAAAAAATACATATATACATAGGGAGACATATAAGATGAAATACGAGAATAACTAATTTGAGAGAAATTTTATGGTATCTTTAGAAATTTAAGAATTTCAGTATTGAGAAACTCTTTTTCTCTCTCTTTCCCCCTTTCTTCTTTGATGTGTCCAAACTCTTTCAACTATTGGCACATAAAATAATTATACCAAAACTCTTAGATTTCTCTAGATATCATAATAATTCTCTAAATTTTGATCATACATTTAAACATGAATGATAGATATGATAAGAATTGATTTTGTTCAATTTTAATCTTTAATTAATCGGTCTTATTTTTCACATGATATGTCCTCTGTATATACATATCTTCAAAGATGCATACACACACGCATGCGCACACACACGCACACACAGATATATGTATATATATAAATTTCTTCTCTAATTTAAAATATAGTAAAAAAAAAAAATCAATCCATAATACAGTATTACCACAAATTTATATATAAACATTATTTTCACAACTTAAAATTTTCAGATCCGTCACGGCACAAAATTATATGTTTGCACACGCAAAAAGAAAAAGAGAAATACCATATTGGTTGGACCATGCAAGAAAATGTGGCAGAAGTCGACCAACAATGTCATGGTTGTTGGTTTTCATGTCTTGAGAGACTGCTCTTGAAACAAGGGAGGTCATGTCTATGATGTTGCCTATAAGAAAGCGAGGTTTGGGGCCATGCAAACCTTGTCTCTCCATGATTTTTCTTATGCGCATTGGAGTGAGCCAGTAACATGAGATGGTGTCATATGCAACCTTCAATAGCACACTCACAAAGATTACCAAAAGGGTTGTGAGAATCACCATCGCCATGGGTGGATCAAACCAACAAATTAAGATGATTGATTACAAACAGAGAATATAACAAAATATCTTGTAAGAGGAGTTGTGTATGAGTCACTTATATATAGTACAATTTGACGGGGATCCCTTCTTTTTTAATTATGTAAAATATAATTAATATTGTGTATTTTTTTTTATAATAAACCTGGGGTTGGTAGAGACGTAAATCATACTTTTAAATTATAATTGTGGTTTTTGTATTGTGATTATTAATTATTAAAGTTTGTGAAAAAGTATTGTAATGAAACGGTGCCATAACGGTTGTAGAATCCTTTAATATAATTATCGTTGCAGTTATGAATTTAAATTTATAGTCTTTCACAATATTTTTAATGTTTTGGGTTCGGTGCATTTACTTCTTTTACTAAAAAAAATTATATATCATAAATTTTAATATAAAAAAGTAGAGTTTAATTTTGGTATGCTTTAAATTTTTTTACACTAACAATTAATTAAATATTATATTAAATAAGTATGATTTTTAAAGTAATCATTATAAAAAAAATGTTAGGAACACATTCTTAAACACACTTTTTTTAATACACTGAGTTCACATGAGGGGGAACGATCTATTTAGTGGGAGAACTCGTGTTCGATTCCCTCCATGTGTAAAATTTCCTTGAGCCAGCGGCAGCCACGCACCACAAGCGAGATTAACCTCTGACCCAGTGGTAGGGGTGGCAAATCAATCTGTTTATCCTTCATCCATCCAATCCATCCACTAGTAAATTCATTCAATCCATCCATTACAAAAAATAAAAACTAAACGGATTGGATCCAATCCATCCATTTAATTTCATGGATGGTTAATGATCCATCCACTATTTTTCAAAATCTAATGGATCCTCTAATCAATACCTAATGGATCAAAATTAATCCAACAAATATTTTCATATTTAAATCTTTCTTAAATTTATATTTTAAAATTTGTTTATAAAATATTTTTAAATATTATTTTAAAAATATATTTTTCGGCTGACGTCGACCGGGAAAGTTATCGACCAATATCGGCCAGGGTTTTTATTCGGCCGACCTCGACCATCATTTTTTTCGGCTGACATCGGCCGGGACTGTTTTTCAACCGACCTCAGCTAGGGTTTTTTTCAGCCGATTTTTTTCGGCCGACCTCAACCAGCATTTTTTCGGTTGAGACTATTTTTTGGCCGACCTCAACCAATTTTTTTTTCAGCCGACATCGGCCAGGACAATTTTCGGCCGACCTCGATCATGAATTTTTTCGGCCAACATCAGCTAGGATTTTTGTTTCGGCCGTCATCGACCAGGATTTTTTTTCGACTGACGTCGACCAGGACAATTTTTGGCCGACCTTGACCAGCGTTTTTTCGGCCGACATCGGCCGATATTGATTTTTGGCCGACCTCAACCAGGGTTTTTTTTTGCCGACGTTGGCCAGGGCAGTTTTCGGCCGACCTCAACTAGGCTTTTTTTTTTCAGCCGACGTCGGCCGAGATTGTTTTTTGGCCAACCTCAACTAGGTCTTTTTTTTCGGCCGACGTCAATCAGGGCAGTTTTTGGACGGCCTCGGCCAGGGTTCTTTTTCGATTGACGTCGGCTGATGTTGGTCGGAATTTTTTAGCCAATGTTGATTAGGGAAGTTTTTGGCCGACCTTGACTAGGGTTTTTTGGCCGACGTCAACTCTAGTAGTTTTCAGCCGACATCTGCCAGGGTTTTTATTCGGTCGACCTCGACCATGATTTTTTTCGACTGACATCAGCTAGGGTTATTTTTCGGTTGACGTTGGTCAGCGATGAATTCGACCGACATCGATTAGGGCTGTTTTCGACTGCCATAAGCTAGGTTTGGTTTTCGGCCACCATCAACTAGGTTTGTTTTTCAGCCATCACGGCCAGAGCTATTTTCGACCGACCTCGGTCGAGGCTCTTATTATTTTAAAATATGTTCTTAATTTTTAAAAATATATTATTTCTAAATTAAAAATAATTATTTAATAAAAACATATTATTTTTATGGATGGATTAGATATTCATCCATGAAAAATTTGTTAATGGATGGATTGGATGGATTTTTATCAAATGGATCGGATTGGATTGGATTTTTTAAATAAATTTTTAATGGATTCAAATGGATTAATGGATTGTTTTGATCCGATCCGTTTTTATCCAGATTAAAATTTATCCGATCCATCCATTTTGCCACCCCTACCCAGTGGGTTGGGGGACACCCGTGGTCTCTGCCAGAACAAAAAAAAACACTTTTTTTATTTATTGAAATTTATTGAAAGTGATAATTTGTTGAGTCTCACATCATATTTAACTATCTCTCTCATGATTTTATAGTTTTAAAAACAAATTTCCAATTAGAGTGAGTGTGTTTCTAGCATTCTTTTATAAAAATCAATAATTTTATCATACATAATCATTTATAATTAGATAATATGTAAAAAAAAACGTTTACACTATACATACTTTCTAATTAATTAAATTCTAAGAAAAATATAATAAAATAAAAGAGATTTTAAATAGGCTAATTGTCACAGCAAACAACAGGTATGGGCCAAATACATGTCAATTGAAGGAGTCCTTTTGGGAAGTTTTCACCCTTCAAGGTATGTCATTAATTGTGAAGTTTTATTTTGTGAGTGGATTGATTATATGATTTTCTTTTAAGACAAGCATAGTAATTGCAGATATTGTTGATAATTTATTTAATGCATTTAATATAATTGAGATTTATAGATATTTGAATAAATTTTTCTGTGATTATAAAGAAATAAAAATATACCAATTCCATGAAAAAAAATTAAAAGGACATCCTCTATCGGCCAAAATACATGCATTTAAAAATTTTGATTTTAAAAAAAATAAAATTTAGCTTAATTAATAAGAAAAAAAGACTTTTAATGGTGATTTATAAATATCATATTGTATCTTGTGTTGATGAAAGAAATTTTAGTATCGAACTATCGATTAAAGAAAATTAAAAGATAAAAAATTACTTATTGAATTAATAATTTAATGATAAAAAGTGTGTTTGGCTTGTCTAATAATTAGGTGTGAATTGTATTGATAATAACTTAATGAATGCATCTATTTTCATGGGAAAGTAGTGATGTCTCATAAGCAAATTTCACAATGAATTAAGAATATAACAAGAAATTAGAAATTAATATATTTAAAAGTGAATATGTTTCTTATAGTTAGACCAAAATAATGCTTTTATTTGTTTCTTATCTAAGGAACTAGAGGTAGTATAATATAATATTTAAATGTGTTGTTTAATTCAATTATATATTATTTTTAATAAATATAATATTTAATAAATTTTATAAATATTTAAAGTAATTAATTTTAAATATTTATTATATTTAACAAAAATTTAATAATTACATTATACTTAATGAGTAAAACATTTAATCATATTGTTGGATTTTACTATATATTATATTTAATAAATATAATATTTAATGTTGTTATACAATCAATTTTACTTATAATATATTATTAAAGTATTTATTAAATATAATAAAAAACTACTATAAACAATATTATTAAATACTATATTTATTAAAAGTTTGATTTCTATGCACTATCAGTATAAAAATTTTACATGATCAATCAATCAGAAATAATTCTTGATAAATATAGGTGACAAATTGAGCTCGATCTGATGGGTCAGGCCTAATAGTTCGTAAATAAGGTCAGCTCGGACTCCTAATATTTAGGCTCGAAACAATTCAATCCAATCTAATCCGGTCTTATTAACTATTTAATTTTATTTTATGTAAAAAATTATATATATTTTAAGGTTTTATATATTAAATATACTAAATTTTATTTTTTATTTTTAATTATGACCGAGCTCGATGGTCGACCTTATGGCTAGACTGAGCTAACAAATTTGCAACCCTTAAAAAATTTAGGTTAGCTTGGTTCGATCCGCTTTCACACTTTGGCCTGATAGTCCTAGGTTGGATCAGGTCGGGTTGGGTGTCTCGATTTGACACCTCTAATTGTTGGAATGACTTTTAAGAAATTAATTATGAAAGTCAATGAAAGTACCATACATGACTATTTGTGATTATATACAATATAAAACCCTTTAAATTTTTAGCACCTATATCATTTACTCATTTTAATTTAAATAAATATACTATATGTTCATTATATATATATATATATATATATATATATATATATATAAACATTTATTATTTTTATTATTGTTGAAAATAATTCATTTATAAAATATATTTTAAAATAGAAAATTTTAAATATGTCTTAATATCATATTAATAAATTTATAGATAAATATATAATAATTTATATATTAATTTCTATCTTTTGACTATATAATATATTTAATAAATATGAAATTTTATACTGTTCAACAATCAATAAGATATTTATTTAAAATAATATATTAATTAAATTTACTAAATATAATATATTATTTTTTAAATATATGACTTTACATATGAATTTATATATATTAAAATTATATTAATAAATAAAAATAAATTATTAAGAAATTTAATACTGATATATATATGCTAAGAATTAATTTAATTAAATTTAATCATTTTTTATTTATTGTAGTTTATTTTATGCATATTATATGGTAACTTTAATTTTGTTTACTACAAATAGTTAAATCAACAATTAAAACCATGAATGTTTATATTTTGCATTATATTTTATATATCAAATAAATTAAGTCACACTATCTTATATGAATTCGAAATGAATAAAGTAATGAGGGTGAAAATTTTAACTTGCAAATGTCGCATGTGTTAAGGAAAATAAAATAAATATCAAATTCAAATGTAATGTTATTAAAAATTTCTCCGTAAACATTTTTAAAAACAGAAAATAAATAAATTAATTAAATTTCTGCTATAAGTTAAGATCAGTTTATGTATATCGCCTTTTGGAGAACTTAAAGAAAATTTCTATAAAAATTAAAGTACATAAGTTAATTTTATCTTATAAGTTTAATTTATTTCCCTTATTTTTCTTTAAAAATAGAAAATTATCTAAACAAGACCACAATTATAATCAAAATGGTTAATGAACTGACATGAATAAGCAATTTAGTATTGACTCGCAGTTGACTATGTACTCATTGAATTTACTTTCTCCTTTTCTGATAACATGTTTGGATTTCCGGTGGGAGGATCTAAAAGTAGGTTTGAGGGTAAAATCATTTTGGGATTAAAAACTAGTAATTTCCACCAGCCTGCACTGAAGTGTACATTAGAGCAGATAATCCAGCTTAATTGTGCATGCTTATTAACAGATTATGGCAGAGTGACATGCATATAAAAGGTTTTTCTGTAGCACCAAAAAATCTGAGTAAAATATAGTTATTGAAAAAGAACAATCAACCAAAGAGGGCAGCTAACACTCAAGACTAAAGATTATAAAATCATTACAGTTGAGGTCAATGCAGGTCAAGCTCTCAATCAATTCACTTTCTATAAAACATTGCTCAAATGCATAAAAAATGTCACATCCGCATCCAACTGTCTAACAAGAACAACCCATCTAACTTCAAAAAGTGAAACCAATGTCAAATGTGCTTCTTTTCTATTTCTTCTAATTTGGCAGGTTTATTTAACAGCCAATGCTTTATATTGCAGCCAATAGTTACAAGAACAAACTGAGAGAAACACAGATTCATAATTATTGCTTCAAAAAGGAAAGGATACTTCTCAGGAGGATGCATGGTCAAGTAAACTATGTGAAGAACAAAATAGCAACATAAAATAAGGAACATGGTTGCTGAGCCCAAATAATTAGAAAAATAATTACTCTCTCTAACTCTGTGTTGGCCAGGTGCATTGAGTATCAGGGCAAAGAGAGCAAGTAAAGCCAAATATGGAACAACCAAGTTGTCGCGACATATCAGAGGAAACATGGAGAGCATGGCGAATTGCGTGAACCACCTAAATATAAAAGGCTCTTCAACAGCCAGCAGGGTTGCCGGAAGAAGTGGCAGCAAAATAGACTTCTCATGCACTGTAAAGGCAAAAAGGAGAACAGATAATTTGTCATTAGATTTTTCTCAACAAAACTATCACCATTCTAAAATGTGAAAGGAAAAAACAAAATAGTACCAACCTTGAAAAGAAAACAAGTAAAACGAGAAAGAACTATTCAGCAGCGCATAAAGGAAACCTCTATTGCTAGGAGACTTTATTTGTTGAAACATTGAAGGAAGACAGGTTATAACTGTTGCAGTGAAGCTGAGAAGCTTCAGCGACTCTGTTGTAAACAATCTCTTCCACTTGATGACCACTGAAGAGGCACACCAAAAATTGGCCACGTAGTCCTCAAATATTCCCCTTTCAAATGGAGCAAGACGAGAGAGGACCTGTTACAAGTGCCACATGCAAATAACAAGGGTCCTTATAAGGATCAGAAAATAGTTTTTAGAAGGCATCTCTATTGTTTAATTTAATGTATCAATCAATGGCTAGGTTTAAACTTATACTACTGCCATATCTACATTAATATCCCTCAGACTTTAGACCAATTGCTTCGTTCTCAAACAACCAACTTCTAATACTTCATTCATGCTCCCTTCTTGTAGACATATACAAGGCTCTTATGTTACTTTTCAATAACTTATGTCCAACTTTTTGACTACTTTTGTACACATGCAACTTGGACTGCATTATTACCTAAACCAAGATGATTATTAATTAGTCTACTGACTACTCAGCGGACAGCACAAAGAACAAATACTATTACTAAATAATAAATATCTAAAGAATTTTGAATGCAAATCAGAAAACAAAATAATTTATTGAGGATAATTATTTGATGCCACACAAGTGGCACACATGCCACAACCATGTGGCATAATCAGGAATATACACACTTATAGTCAAGATCATATGGTCCTACAAGATAGATTTGAGAACATGATCGGACAGTCTACTTGATTGTGTCATATTTGCCACTTGTCGCACAAACAAATTATCCAATTACTGATCATCATTAGACACGACAATACAAATACAAAATCAATTTACAGTAGCCTTCAAGTCTTCAAGATAAAACCCAATTATGAGGCATTTAGTATAGCCCAAGCCAGATTTCATGAAAGTGGGATGAATAACATAAGCAAAAAGGCAGAAGTGGCATATATATTTTGACAACAAAATTGCACTATCCATTTCTGGACGATCAAATAAAGGTAAAAATTCGAAAACCTCTTTCTTCAAGGGAAGCACAACAGTAAAGGTAATATTAACGGCTTCCATGTAAGAATAATATAAAACAAATGAAAAGTTAAGAATAAAAATGCTTTGTAGCAGGCAATGACAACATTGTTACCTCCAAAATGGATTGCGTTGAATATAGATAAGGCCACCACACAGCTGCAAATGTTCCTAAAACCAACAACCCCAGTTTTGACACCTCAAGGATTGGATATTTCCGTCTCAGGCATTTGCCTAGGAGATGGCTGAAAAAAGCAGGTGCAAAATATGCACTCATCTGGAAAAATATTCATAAAATAGTTACCATTCCCTGAAGGAGAGTCAAGCAAAAAAATGATTGTTCATGTAATTATGACTTCAGATATAGTACATCATGTCCTTAGCTTATCAACTGGCACAGCTACCTAATCCATTACTTTCATTTGCTGGCAACTATAAAGATCATATTCAACTACACAGCCAAAAAATATTGTCACTTATTCACTCTAATCCACACAAGTCAATAACAAAGTCACAAAGTCATTAAATTGACCCTGTAAAATATTGGAAATTTCATTTGATTCAAACTAGTGTATAGGCTAATAAGTATATCGGGGACTCAAGACACAATTAGGACATACAAATTAATTAATAAATTATAAGAATCAAGCAAGAAAAAGAAAAATAATGTACAAGATCCAACCAATTGACATCCCAACTTAACACCAAACACCACAAATAATACAAGTAAATGAATGAAACACCTAGCAGATAAAATTGTCTCTGAGAGGAAAAACCTTACTGTAGGAAATTAACAATATAAGCACATATGCAAAATTTGAATAATATCTCCTCTTGGGTAAAGTTGAGTAATCATATATGACTACATAGACCATGTAAAAATAGCTCAAAGTAATAAAACAAATGAAAAATAGACCTATGCAATGATGAAGGAGACTAACCTGTTTATGATTTAGAGCTAGACAATAAAGAACAGAAGCCAGAAGATCTTTACCAGAGAGGATAGCAGCAACAGCTCCAATGGTAAAGCCCAAGCTGATGCAATTGTACTGAAATACAACAAAATGCAATACTCAAAATTAAGGCACTACCAAACCTGTGACTGAAAAATATTTAAAGAAACAAAGGCATTGAACAAGAACAACATAAGAATTTTCTTGTGAAACCTGAAAATGACCATGATCAATTAAGATCAAACATGGGCTTAGCAATAGCACAGCAATGTGCCATGCTAATTCACTTTTACGGCTCCTTGAAGGTTGATTGTAATGAACAATAATAAAGTACAGGACAGCTGGAAAGAATATCAGGGCATCAGATGATAACACTGTCCACCTCATGAGTAGTTTTCTGCAGAAGTAAGCAACAGTTTAAAATAATAATAATAATAACAACAACAACAAAGTTAAAATACTCACTACTCAGCAACTAAATTGAAAGTAAGAGAATTGTAGCCATCAAAAGGATTCTAAAATCTAAATGGATAAACTGTCATTTTGGTCCCTGAAAATGTGCCCAATTGTAATTCACTTGTTGATTTAAATTACAGAACGAGAGAACTTAAATTATTCAAACTTCTTCTGCACTATTCCTTACGCTACCTCTACTAAGGACTAATAAACAAGTATGAATAAGTACAAAACTTAGGTGCAGTTCCTTAGATACTTTTAGTGTTGTTCTCCAAATAGAATTTGTGTTTCACCTAGGTAACCTATGCTGACCTTTAATGCAAACCCTTATTATGCAAAATACTGAAGTGACCCTCCAACTCTGATTGGAAAATAGCACCAAAAGCACCTAAGGAACTAGATCTAAATTTTGTCCTTTAAGTAATTCAAACACTGAATCGTAAACATGATTTAAATTGAGACTACATTGCAAGTGAAGTACATTTCCAAATTCCAAAGACCTAAATACCATTTTACAGTATCTGTTAATTAGAAATGAAAAATGGGTAAAATGCCCACCCAAGATAGGACTCATGACCTCTGGAAGTGAAAAGAGCAACAGAGTCAGGGTGGAAGAATCTAAGAAAAAGCCCATGAATGAAACTCTGGTACGCAGTCAGAGGCGGGTAGTCAAGTCCCCAATAGCTCAAATCATTGCTGGAGCTGTTCCTATAGCATTCCTTAATTGGAAGGTTAGTGGTGATCTCCATCCAATGCCTCTGAGCCTCGTAGTCCCCAAATTTTGGAGGGTTGCCAGCACCGGAGTAAGGGTGCAGTGATACAGCCACACGGACCAACAATGCAAACAACCCAACAGTGATGAATACAGCTGCTGTTCCTTTCTGAACCAACCACCACCAACAATCATCATCATCACTTGCAGTGTCCTTCACCTTCTTTCCCTTCCCCATTTTAGAAAATCAGCTCAGTTCCATTCACTGGGTCAATTCCCTACACTAAATGAAAGTTCAAAAGCAAAAGATCCATTAGTCATTTTATATTGAATTTAATTAGACTACACTAACATTGTAAAGGAATTTTATACTATCATCCTATCACAGGTTGTCATACATGATAAATTTATTAACTTTTATAATAATAATTACCTTAAAAGTCATGCTTGGGATGTTTTCTAACAGTGCATACAAATTAAACTCTTCTACACTATGCAGATTATTCTTCTACCTTCCAATCAGTAACTAACACACACAACACAAGCAAACATACACAAGTATATAAAATTAAAGGATGAAGTTAGTAAGCAGAACATGAATTACAGAAACCAAAAATACAAGACCAACATCATATGCTCATACACTAGCCTTTTTATATTATTCAAAGCATTTGAATTGGCATAAGCACCATCAAATTGGGGATAATAATAACAACAATAATAATTAAAAAATGAAGCTAGAAACCAGAACATGAAGCAAACAAATGCAGATGACAAATCAGTATTCAATGAATAAGAACAAATCAGAAACCTCACAGATGAAAAAGACAGCATTCAGGATTCACAAATCAGTAGCATCCGTAAGTGATTTTTTTTTTCTGATTTTAAAATCAGGAAGAAAAAAAAAAGAAAAAGCTCAGATTTAATTTGAGAGTTGAGAAAGAATGAGAGAGAATTGCCTGCGGCGTTGGGTATGGCCGGAGATCGGTGAAGTTAGAGCAGCCTCACGGTTCAGAAACCCGAGTTGCAAAACGACGTCGAAAGAGTAGATATGAAATGAAAGTATATGATAAAATAACCATGCCTTAATTAATTATTAAGTAAATAGTAAATAGGATTAATTAAAGTTTTGTAAGTTAAAAATTTATATTTCATTTTCCCCTCAAAAATTTATATTTCATTTAAAAATTATCATGGACCTCAAATGTTGCGCAGAACAATTTATATTTCATTTTTTATACATAATTTATATTTCATTTTAAAAGATAAAAATAACGTTAACTATCGGATTGTTAGTCCAAATTGTAGTAAATTCAATGTTCATAAACAAGCTCTCGAATTCAATGTTATGGTAACTCAAAAGATAAAAATAACATTAATTTTAATTTATACTTTTTTAATTATATTATTATTATTATTATCTTAAGATAATGCTTTAAGTCCAACATATCTCTAATTACAACGGTGGAGGCTCCAAGAAATGTTAAAAAGAACAAATGTGAAAGAAATTAACCAACAAAATAAAATAACAATAATGTGTAGGCATCAAACCTGAGTCACATCATTCAAATAAAAAAAACCTGAGTCGCATCATTCAAATAAAAAAATTGGCTTAAATATATTTTGAATTGTTATAAAACAACTGAGTTTTTATTTTGGTTCTTATAAAAATATTTATTTATTTTTCATCTCTATAAAATTTTAAATTATTGTTTTTGTCCTTATAAAATAAGTAAATTTTTATTTTAATTTCTATAAAAAAAAAATTCTTGGACTTTTGTCCTTTCAAAGATATGAAATTACTATTTTTTTCCTTTATTAATTTTAAGGTAGATAAATAATATTTATTTTAATGTAAAAAGTTTTAAAAGCGTCACATACTAACATAGTATTACAAACACTGGTACAAAAAATGGTCACTTGACCTTTTGTTGAACGTTTTATCCAGTGGTTTTTTAAGTTCGTGGTCAAATCCCAAAGCTTAAACCCGTGGAAACTACTAAGCTGGAGAACAATAACGACAAAGGAGATTTTCAGTAGAGCAATGAAATGTGTAGAGATCGAAAAGAATACCAACTGTGGAAGCACTATGCAAGGTCGACATAAGAAACAAAAGCTACGAGAGCAAATAGGATTGATAACATGGACTAAAAATAACGATTTCATATTTTTGACGAATCAAAATAAAAAAAAATTTACAAAGATCAAAATCAAAACTTACTCATTTTATAAAGTCTAAAAACATATTTAAACCTTACAAAATTAAAAAAAAAATTATCCAAAAGAAATGTAAAAAATAAATAAAAAAAATGGTGCATGCAAAAGCCCGCCTATTGATTTCGGAATTTTCGACCAGTAGTTTTAGTTCGTTCTAGTTCTATAACGGTAGAACCTAACCCAAACTTTCATTAGTTGAAGAACCTTTCCTTGCGTTTGAAGAAACCGCGCGACTCTTGAAGAAAGAATGTGACTCTTGAAGATAAACCGTGACTCTTGATCTCTTGAAGAAACGACGTTTCACATATCGTCATTTTGGAGTTATTATCGTTCACTCCGAGGTAGGAGATGAGAGAGTGTTCTTTTTTGTTATCTTGATTTTGTTTAAATGTAAAATTTGAATTTCATTCAAATGTTACGGAAGAAAAATGTGCCAGGGTTAGTTGAATCAATGGATTTGTTGAGTTTTATAGCGTGTTTGGGTACACGTTTCTTTAAACGTAACCCACGTTTTTATAAAAGCAACATATATATTGCTTTTAAATTAATGCTTTGGAAAGTGTGTTTTTACCGTTGAACGTGTGTTCAACGGGTAAACAAACACATCCTTAAGCGTTTTAATTTCTGAGTGATTTATTTGCATCCCTAATTCGTTGTTACTACGTTACTTTCCGTTTGTTGAATTTCTCTGTGTGTGATGTTTATTTACTCTATGCTCCTTTGGTTACTGTGTTGTTAAGAGTGGCCACAGTTTTGTTTACAAGTTTTTAGAGAAAATAATAATGCTTAAGAAGGTGGCAGTGAATAATGTCAAAGAATCATTAGGTATAACAGCATCAGCGTCCAAAGAAAGCATTTGATAAAGGAGAAATTATTACATAGTCCAGGACCTACCATAGTCCCAACCAATTTTCATATAACACGTAATTGAGTGTTATCATCTCTTTCTTGTAAAGTGAAAATCTCGATTATATTCGCGTGAAAATTGGTCAGGATTATGAACACATGATAGTCCAAGATCATGTGATAATTTCTCCCTGGTACACATACAACTATCTATGTGTTGTTCAACTACTATTGCTTCAGAAAACGGCTGTGACATGTGAAGGTTTATAGTTTGGTGTTGAAATTACCTGGCTCTTTGTTCTGAATACCGTGCTACATATAATCAGTTTAATTGTGTTTTATAGTTACTTTGTGTGATGTGTGAAATCTTAATTCAAGATCAGATTCTTTTAATGCAGTTCTTAGTACTATTAGGGAATAATTCCAGCCAAAATGATCTAGCTCAAAGCATGGTTTTGTGAAGTGCAGGCAAGTAATGTGTGAAAGTTTGAGGTACTGACTCAATTTGATCAAAATGAATACCCAAGTTGCTGCAAGGAAGCCTGAGATTTATGCTAAAAATGTATCTCAGCTGTGCCGCAGTTTTCATTCTAGACCATGTACATTACAGATGGGCTTCAACCCTCTCTCTGTGACATCCATAAGCCTAGGAACTAAACCTTCATCTGCCTTGCAATGTCTGCCTATTCTAAAATCTCGGCAACCTCGAAATGTTTGTTTAGCTGGTGGACAAGGAGTGATGGAAAATAATGAGGTAACACATCTTTATTTGAGTTACACTATAACATTTTGCTTTCATCAGACATCAGTTGTTTGTTACAAGTGCTTAGTTTTCCTTTAGATGCTCATTGAGAAAATTTCTTTATGCTTCTTCCTTAAGTTATTGGTTTGCTTTTAGCCAAATTTGCACTTTTTCAAGATTTTGTGAAATGAAAATAAGATTGGAATGTTTGTAATTAATAAGGCAGCACTCGCAAAATCTTGAAAATGAATAAAAATTAAAAATAATGTGAGATTTTTGTAATTAGTAGTAAGTTGAAGATGAAAATAAAAACCATGCAAAGCACTGCCAATTTATGCCTTTGGTCAACGACATCGTTATCTACTGATTTTGAAGCTTGTGGCAGAATTTGACAGTTTATTGGTCAATCCCCTTGGGGTTCTGAAATGTACCCTTATGTGAATTTTTGGCATTGGTTGAAACATTGGCCTTTCTAACACGTCTCTGTCCTTGTAAATAACTAAAAGGATAGCATGTATATTATTGGTGTATTGCCATTTTGAACTGAATATGGTTAGGAAAGCAAATATCTGCCTCATGTGGGAATATTTCTACTGTTGCAACTACTAATACTCTTCTGAGAAGCATCAAGACCAGGTAGAGAAATGGGGGTTATTTTGCTTATTCCAAGGCTAATTTTTAACCAAATCAACCTCTGCAAAGCATGTTATAGGGGATGTAAGTAGAGGAATCAGAGTAGCTTAATATATATTTGCAGTTCCTTATATTTTGGGGTTTAACTGTTCTTCAATTACTAAACACTGGTATTGTAATTAGGATTCCCAGAGGAAATCTCTTGAGAAAGCTATGAAACAATTTGAGGGACAGTCTATAGAAGATATCTTACAACAGCAAATGCATAAGGGAGGAAGTGGGGCCAAGCCTCCAGGAGGACGAGGCGGCGGCGGCAGCCCTGGTGGATCAGAGGATGGAGGCTTTGGTGGGATGTCTGATGAAACTATTCAAGTTGTTTTAGCAACAATTTCCGTTATATTTCTGGTAATCTCTCTCTCATGTGTTACATGAATTGTGTATGCTCAAGTGTTCCCCCATCCACTTATTTCATTAGTCTTAAGATTTCTTTATTGTGTGTGAAAAATGAAGGAAGAGTTTTAAGTGATGTTGACATGTTGTTAAGCTGACAATGTGCTGTAGCCACTTTTAGACAAAACACACTTCCTGAGGCGTGTAAGAGCACTGCTCTAAAGGACTTATCCACGGATAGCCGCACAAGCCCCCCAGTATACAACAGGAACTTCTCAGAATGTACTGAGGCACAGAACTGGCAAGTAACAAATTTAACCCAGAAACAGAAGAGGAAGAAGGAAAAGACGAAGAGGGTGTATGAGTCTGTTCCCAAACGTATAGCACGAATGGGTATTTAAAAACGAAAGAAATTAAAACGTTAATAAAATGAACGTTAAATAAAATATACGATAATATCTCTAAACGGTAAAAAATAGATACGATCGTAAATTTAAAACGGTCACAAAATAAAATCCCTTATTTTCCGTAACCACACAACTCAATAAAAGGTAACATGAAAAACATGATTTTCGGATAAGCTTTAAATTCAAATAAACCGAAAATAATTTTATTAAATCACAGTGTAAAAATAGTACAGAGCCCATTCTTGCACGCGCAAGGGGGGCAAATCGACGGATTTGCACTACGAAAGATCCATGAGGTCCAAACTCATGCGCGCAAGACTTCCACCTCTTACTAGCCTCTTTGAAAGCTATAAACACAAAAGGATATATAAACTAGTGAGGCAAAGCTATCCTAGGCAATGTGGGACTTTGCCTTTTGTAATACTCTTCAAAACTCAAAAAATACAACATGTGCATTAGAATAAACAGCTGGTATCAGGAGCTACTTTCTGGAGTCCTTAGAATGCATGAGGTTGTTATTAAGCTTTGAAATCCACCGTATATGCAAAATTCTTGATGATATTTTGTTTACCTTAGACATGATTACTTGATTAACAAGGTTGATAGGATGCATGTTCCATGTCTCATTTGATAACAAACACCCTACATCTTTTCCAGTATATTTTGTTCACAAATGGCTTAGAACTTGCAAAGCTAGCTAGGGACTACATCAAGTTTCTGTCTGGTGGATTTGCATACGAATGGAGATTATTTTACAAGAATATCACTGACAAGAAGAAGTTGTCAAGAATAATAATGGGTTGGAGAAAGCCTCCACATGGATGTTCATCCCTGATTTTTTCCGAGGTGTCCTCATTCCTTAGGCATTACATGAAATCAAATCCAGATGAATAATTTTTCTTTTTAGATTCTGTATCTTATGAACTACGGTTTTCTTCTTTTGAAAAAAAGAGCACATACAATATCATTCTTTCTCACCATTTGAGAATAACAGGTCACATGAATTTGTTGTAGTTTTTTGCATACATGTAAAGATCACGAGCAAGTATAGTTGCCACATTGCTGAACTTGATGGAAAGATGCATGTTTGGTTTTGTATAATTTTGGGAATATTATTTTTTAGTCCAAATTTCCTTCAATAAGCTTTTGAGTATAAATTGTTAAGTGTAAAATAGTTATTCTAAATAGTAAATACATACTATGCCCAAATTGAAGAAGCCATTGTTTGATGCCACTTTTATGTTGTGGTAATTATAATTATGCTTAGTTTTTTTTCTTGAAGTTACATAATTACATTTTTTTTTTAAAGAAAAAACTTCATGACAAAAAAAAAAGGCAATCTTTAATGTACAAAACTGACCTGTTTTTTCTTTTTTAATGAAATGCTATATGTTCTTAAAATATCAATCCATTACACTATCGATCAGGAATTAAGAAGTGAAAAGACAACTAGTTTAATTACAATTTTTGAAATTGCCTCTCCTCTTGAGTAATTATAAAGGTTGTGATTTTTTTTTCAAAAGGATTTAATGTTTCTCGTTTCTTTCTGTAATTGTATATACAATGGGAAACAAGGATTTGAATATATGATTTCCTGCAAAATATTTAAATTTCTGAGTATAACATGCTCTTGGCGATTCTGAGGGGCGGGGCTATTATTTTATGCTTCACACATGCAGTTTGCATGTAACAAAACTTCTTACAAAAACACACCTTTACTTAAAAAATATTCCTTTTTTTTTCTTTTCATTTCTACATGTTACTTGTCATTCTTGCTAGAGTCATGGGAAAGCCAAACTTAGCTTTCTTCATTTACTCCTTTATCTTTACTTGAAAGACTATAGAGATCAACTCACTATATCTAATTCATCCAGCACGTTGTAGTAAGTCTATTGATGGCATCATGAAAGGATCTCTCCAAAACATGCTAGATCAAGTTTTAATGAAATAGTAAATCAACTTCATAATATATGCTCAAACTCCAATAACACCATCATAGTAATCTCTTCACACACTCCACCCTTAGAGTGTGCTTGTTTTGCAGCACATTCAACTGTCAATCCTTATCTCATGGTGGATTGGCATTGAATGTAACTCAAGAGCTTCTCAAACACGGCCTTTATCAAAATGGCTCCAATAGGACACTACTTTGAGATCATGTAACAAACATCATACAAACGAAGATCTTTTCATTAATGTTCTATTATCCATACAAAATTCACAAAACTTTTAAGTTATAATGAAGCTCCATGACATCACAATAATGAAGACCTCATTCTAAATGTCTAAAGAACTTGAATGCAAGATGCATCGGATCATATTGATAAACTGTTCCTCACATACACATTGTCATTGAAATCAAGCAGTCTGGATTCTAGTAGAGCCCTCTCCTTGTTTTAACATGTATTCTTTCTTCATTTCCTCCAAAACAGAATCATTGGTGCTGTAAAAGAATTAACGAGAGATATCAATTCCACATTTGTAGTTTACACAAATTAAACTAAAGTAAACTGCATCTCCAATAATTCACAACATACAACTTGTAATAATAGCAGCAAGAGAGACAATAGAAAATCAAATTCACATGAACATGAAGAACAAGAATGATAAACAATAATTCATGCTAATGTTGACTGATGTTTCTCCACCTTGGTCAGAGACATATGATGGAAATTTAGAATTACTTAGGTCTTGGAACAAAGCAGATGAATTGACAGAAAGTAAACAAAAAAGGATATGGAGTTCCCAATTCCTCCACCCTTTCCCCATAACAAGTATGAGGACCTACAATCAGTTTAATCACCAGGCTAATATGCTATAAATGTGTTATATTTCAACTTATGATTCAAAATTACTAAAGATGAAACAATGAAAAGAAAGAAAGTACTATTTAGGCAATCTACTACATTGTCTTGCACAAATTAAGCCTTGTAAAATCAAATCAAGCTTAGATTTATCAATATAAAAATCTTTGTACAGACTACAATTTCACTATATGATTAGATATTTGGAATTTTCAGTTGATAATCCACCGTGGCACAAACCCTAGACATTAATCATTATGAGGTAATATACACCTAAAATACCTGCAAAGGACTATGAGGCTCATTTGCAAAGCCTAGTGAGCAAAAGACACAGATAGGATATTTCTATTTTGCATTTTTTATGAAATTACTTGGCCACACAAGCATCTTCTAAAGCTGTGAATGAGAAGTAACTAGGAAGTACATTAGATGAGTGGTTAGTTTGAACGGGTAGTTCATGATTATCAATGTCATAATTTTGTACCACTATGAGATGGTCCAAAATGCTGTATTTTTGCTCTTTTTTCAAACACCTAGTGGATAGAAAGATTTAACATGCAGATACATGATGCATAAATGCAGTATATATACACATGTATAATACTGTTTTTAAATTTTACAGTGAATAATCACATTTATTGTATCACTCTTCCAATTGGCATGATGTCTCTCCTATGTATCATTCCTTTAACCAAAGAATAAAGTAAATCTTTAAATATTTTGTCTGAGCAAAAGATTAACTAGAAGGTTCAGAAATATCCATGGTTTAAATCAGATAAACAGATGGCACGTCACAATTGGTCATCATATCTGCATACCAGCAAATGGAACCTAAATGAATTCTACTAAAAGTAGAGCAATATATTAGACAAGCAAATCTGGAAAACATCCTATCTCAGTCACATTAACTGGTGGAACTTATAAAGCTTACAATGCACTGCAACACCGCCAAATAAAAGTTGTGTTCCTCAAGGTACTTCCACTTTGCCCTCTAGGACCTCATATATGGTAATGGTATAACTGTTACTAGGAGGTTGAGCCTTTTTATCGTTTTGTAAATGGCTATTGATGAAAGCATTTTATTCATAGTCAATTATGATAATCTTTTCCACAAACACTTATTAGAAAAGAGAATAAAATAAACCAAGGAGATAAAATGAATTAAATTTCTCGAAAGAGTCAAAAATCAACTTATGCACCTCAATTTTTTCAAAAGCTTCTCTCTCATCTAATTTCTCAAAAGCACCTATAAATTTATAAGGGATTTTCTCTAAGTTAGGAATCAAATACTTATCTCAATTGAAAAGTTCCAATAAGCTAGAAGCTAATTCCAAATTAGGCATAGCTTTAGGGGTTAAATAAAAGGGAAGGGAAAACTAGTTACAGATAGTTAGAGTGGTTAATTAGTTAGTTATATGAGTTTATTAGATATAAACAGGGGGAATTATGAGGAAAGGATTCATTCAATTCGATCATCATTTGTAAACTGAGCTTTTACTCTTTGTGAAAGGAGAAATCCTTGTGAAGGGGATCCCTTGGAGGAGAGATCCCTCTCTCAGTTTCTGTTCTTTCCATTCAATTCAATAAAATCTTCCTTTTCTTTCCCATTTCTATTCTTGGTTCCTAACACATAGTATTTATAACTGTACATTGGTAACAAAAGAATACATTAAAGACTAAAGTAAAACAATCTTATTTACACACACACACACATAAGTTTCTCCTTTTCCGGATCTTCAATGCTGCAGAATTTTACAGCAAGTACAAAAGAACAAATCAACAGAATTTATTCAGGAAAAAGAGTTTTCTAATGACTAACATGCACAAGAGACAAGACTATGAATATGAATATATGTCATTTGATAAGAAAGCAAAACAATACAGTAAGACCAAATTAGTCTATCAAATTGAGTAATAAAACCAAGAGTAAACCCTTAAGTTGATCCAACAAAGATTAGAGTATCACTACATTAGTGCTTAAAAGAATTTTGTTACCAAATTAGTCTATCAAAGATGTAAATTAGTTACCAAATTCAATATTTTATGTCCCTACTTTAGTCCTCCATAAGAATGAAACTGATTATATTTTATATCTGAGGGAGTAATTTGGTGAAAATAAATCTTTAAAAGACCAGTTTAGGGGATTACTCTGAAAAGAATTCAGTGAGCACAACTTCGACAGAAACTTCCCCCGAGATATGGGCAACATGTACAACTTTAGGGCCTATTTGGTTTGAAAAATGTTTCCCATTTTCATTTTCTATTTTCACTGTTAATTACAGAAGTGCTACCTTGTTTTCATTTTGTTTCATATTCTCAAAGATTCATATAGGACATGGTGAAAACAGCATACAAATATTTGAAAACAAGAAACACAGTGAAAACAAGGTGGTGTTTTGTAATTATTAATGAAAACAGAAAACATTTGCAAAGGCAATTAATCTTAAATGTCAGACAAAACTCTGCATGTTTCTTCAACTGTCTGAGACTCACTTTGTCAATTCCCCCTTTTTTTTTTAACAGCCAAATAAGATATATATATATATATATATATATATATATATATATATATAAGCTGGGTATAAGAGATACCCAAAAAGGTGTACAAAGTGCAGCTCTAACAAGAGCATCAGACGGACAAAACATCCTGACAATGGTTACATTATATTTAACACATGACTGATGCAAATATTAAATAACCATTGTGCCTTTAGTTACCATGAAGATATTAATGCTGCCAGATAAACACCACCATCAGTTCTCCACTGGTTGAATCTTCATGTTTTGAAATCCATCTAAAGCCACTGTGGCATCATTCCTATATTCCAAACATGATCTCCTTTAAGTCACTCCCCCTTGTGAATACCCAATATAACTGGGACATTACATGTATTATTCCGCCTGATCTATACAACCCACTAACAACAGTTATAGGTTAGTCAGACATAAGTGTGGCTCCATGGACCATTCATACAGCGAGGCCTTAAAACTCCCCATTTTTTATTTCAGCCATGACCAGGAAGTGTATATAACAGAATCCGCAATCTTGGCTATATCTACCACACCATTTTGGAAAATAACACTATTCCTGTTGATCCATACAGTCCAAATAACAGCTACCCACACAACCCTCCAAGCCATTTTCCTTTTCCTTCCTAGGACCATCCCACAATGCTGCAAAAAGTGTGCTTTTGCACATTGTGGTAATGCTTGTTGCGACCCCATCCATAAATAACAGCGGTTCCATACCTCATGTAAATCAGCAAGAAAAAAACAGGTGAGAAGAGGTTTCCAAATGATTATTGCAAAAAATGCAACAGTCATTGTCCACCGCAATATTCCTAGAGATCAAATTCTGTTTTGTTTGGATCCTGTTCAGAAACATTTTCCAAACAAAACCAGCAGCTTTAGTGGGTACTGGTAGACTCCAAAGACACTTATAAAAACCAGCTTCAGAAGTGTTCCCATAATTATGCAGCAGATCATACGCATTCTTCACAGAGTAAGATTTTGAGCAATCTCCTTTCCAAATCCAGTGATCCTCAATACCTTTGGGTTGTACTAATTCAATTTGCTTCATCATATCTGTGAGTATATGTAAATAGAATGGTTTCTATTTCTGTAAAGAGAGTCACTAATCTCTCAGTTAGTTAGGATCGGGTAGTTACAAGTTAGTTACAAAGATACACAATAGTATACATAGGTGAGCTGTCTTAGTGACAGCTGTCAGTAACTAACTTGTAACTACCCGATCCTAACTCACTGAGAGATTAGTGACTCTCTTTACAGAAATAGAAACCATTCTATTTACATATACTCACACAATATCCTCTAATAATTCCATCTCCCAAGCAAACCATTGTCTTCTCCAAGTTAGTTTCCACATCCACACGTCCTCTCTCCACTCACCTACTTGTACTGTACAGTTTTCTGTTCAGAATTTGCCAGTAGCCTCTCATATTTAGATCCAAGTGTTTGTGAGCCACTGTACCAGTCATGCCAGAAGCTAATTTCTGACCCATCACCCAGCTCCCTACCAATGTAGCTTTTAAGCCAGCAATTTGATTCTTGAAGAGCACATAATTTGTGTAAGTCACTCCACCAGATAGAAGTCTTTCTTGCTTGACCAATATTGTAATCCATACTGCAAGCACATAATTTGCTTGTCAATTCCCCTTTGGAATTCACCTGTACCTATCCCTTATCCTGAGAGAGGCATCTTGATATATTTTGACATTTTCACTGAATATACACTAAAGACTGATAAACTCTACTGAAACACACAAAGAACTTAAATCTTCAATTCAACTATTATACAAAGAATCCTGATCAACACAATGAGATGCACAGGAACTAAGGGAGAGAACCGAGAATGAAATGAACAGCCAACAGTTACAAATAGTGGAAAATGATGATTATTATATAAAATGACGGTCTAAAATAACTTTACACTTGACCAACTTGTCTAGCAATCAAATTCCACTTTTATTATTTTCCGTGAAACAATCCAAGAATTGAACCAAAGAAATCAAATCAATGAATCATTTCACAACAGAGCTTACAATTGGTGAAGACAATCATTCAACTCTTTAGCTTGTTGGCGACAGCTCCACACAACTGACAGTGTTCTCCCCAAAGCACATTCAGCATACCTTGCCGTGTAATGGTCACACTCTTTCAGTGCCTTCTGCTTCATTTTGCTGCGCAAAGCTGCAAATTTGATGATACACCAGCACATTAATTTCACCAATAAAAAAAATTACAAACAAAAAATGCTTGATCTTAATCATAACGCCATTTTGGATTCATATGAGAACTACCCATTTGAATTAAACCCAAGTTTAACGCAAAGGGTTCGCATTTCTTCTTCCAAAATCATAACTTTCTTGACTTTTTTTTTTTAAGTAATCACACGGTGCGTTTAGGATTTAGGGTTTATAGATGAAGAAAATAATAGGTGGTACCTTCTTCCACTTTCTTCTTAACGTGATTCTCGCGTGCGTCTTGAATGTAACCCATTGAGGTTTGAGAATGAGATTGAGATTATTCTTCAGAGGTTTACTGAACAAAACTCAGTTGCAGTCTCGAGAACAGAGGTTTTTCAGTAGAAAGGAAAAAACAGATACAGAGGGGTTTGGCTAGTTTTTGGGTTTTGCTATATCCACTCCCTTTTGCTAAGTACACTTCCTTTGAATTTTTTATATTTTCTTTTATTATATATATCCTTTATACCCATAACATTTATACAAAATCATTATTCCAGAATGTACTTTCCGGAACAATGTTTTGATTTTAACATTCCGGAAAGTACTTTTCGAAACACAAAATAGTATTCCATAAAGTATTTTCCAGACTATTAAAAATAAAATTGTGTTCTGAAAAGTACTTTCCAGAATGTTAAGAAAAACATCAAAAAAAATTCCAATAGAACACTAGAACCATTAAAAATATCATATAAAGAAAAAATTGTACAATAGTGAAGCAAATGAAGTGGAGAAAGCATATAATTGATAATGGTCCTTCAATCAGGACGGCTCTAAGAGGCACACCACTACAACAACTCGAAGTTTGGAAGATGGAAAAACCCTAACACTAAAGCTAGAGACTAAGCAAGGGAGGAACAAAGGGAGACTAGAGCAAGAGATTGAAGAGATGAAGGGAGTGAAAGAGATGAGAGAGTGTGATGAAAGAAAAAAGAATGTATTGTTGCTATGAAAAAGGGAATGTGTTGTTGCACTGAAAAGGGGAGTATGTGAGGGAAAGAAAAAGGTTTGAAGGAAGAAGGTTATTTAAGTAATTTAATTTTAGAAAAGAGGAAGGAGAGTGTACTTAGCAAAAAAGGGAAGTGGATATAGCAATAGCCCTAGTTTTTTTGGGTAATAAAGTTGGAGGAAAATAAAAAGGTTGAGATTTCTTTTTTAAGAGTTTTACCACCACCCATAAGACCCTTACCACCACCCAAAGATAACCATCAAGGTCCCTAAGACCCACATGAATCTCCTAAGTCAATCCAATATCTACCACTCCTCATTGAGATTATAAAATTCTAAATCGTCTTGAGAACATGTGCTCATGTCAGTGCGCAAACTTGTTTCACTGTTCTTAATGCTACTACATCAGATTTAGCAGGTTGTCTCATTCCATCTCTGAATCAACGTGTTTGGTTCCTTTATGCCAACTAAGAATGAAGTTACAAGAAGCAAATTTGGCGGGATGAGTGTCTCTTTGGCTAGATGGTCGAGTAATGGGGGGTGCGGCATTTCTAGTTTGTTGGTAGCTGCTGGTCTAGTGCAAGTAGACCTCATACTATATAGAAAAGGCAGTGGAAGGAGAGAGGGGGCAGCGAGGGTTGGAAGGGAGGGAGCAGGGAACAAATATTAATTATAATAATTAATTTATACACAACGGTGGTTTTTAGCCGCTATTATGTTAAATTAATTATTTTAAAATTTAAATCACTGTGTTAATGGAAAATTGACGAAATGATCAAAATGAAACTTTTCTAATACATAAAGGACCAAAATGAGTCCTTTGAAACATAAAGTACCAAAATTTAAAAAAAATACGAAAACATAAAGGACCCAATTTTGGCCCTATCTTTATTTTGCGAATTTGTTTTCCTCATTTATTTTGTGGATTTATCTTATTATTTTAATTGTATAATTTTAGTTCATAAGTTAATTTGAAATAAAATATTTTAATAAAAATAGAGAAAAATGACTATGCACTGACAGTGTAAAACTATTTTACACAGTCATCTAATCACAAACCACAATTTTTGTTATAATTTTATCAGTAAAAACAGAAGGAAAAGTAGTATTGCAACCAAAATGATTTTCTGCATTTATCTATAATGTTGAGGCCCTTTAAATAGGAAAATTACAAAACTAACAAATCCTAATAAATAGGACCCATATACTCTAAATCATGATATTAACTAACCACTAAGTTTGCTAACTAAAATAGAAAAATAAAAGAAAACTGCAATGTAGTGCATCAACAAACTCCTAAACTCTAGGCCACTAACAACTGACTCAATTTTAAAGAAATAAATTCAACAATAATAATATCAGTTTAAACCATGGTTGAACTAATCATGTAGACACCTAGTAACTCTCTAAGCTTCAAGAATAGCTCCTTCTTCAAAGCCTTAGTGAATATGTCAGCAACTTGATCTTCACTCTTGCAGTGTACTAGATCAATAGGTCCATCCTTGCAAAGATCTCTTAAGAAATAGAACTTCACATCAATATGCTTGCTTCTTCCATATAGGACTAGATTTCTTGACAATTTGATTATTGAGCTATTGTCACAGAAAATTGTAGTAGCTTTAATTTGCTTGAACTGTAGCTCCTCAAGAATTTTTCTCATCCAAATAGCTTGACAAGCACAAGCTGTGGCAGCAACAAACTCTGCTTCAGTTGTTGATAAAGTAACAATTGGTTGCTTTTTAGATGACCATGAAACAACACCTGTTCCAAGCACGAAAACATAACCAGAGGTGTTCTTTCTATCAATTAGATCACCTGCATAATTGTTGTCAGTAAATCCAATCAAATCAGATTTTCCACCCTTCTTGTAATAAACCCAAAGGTTTCGAGTTCCTTGCAAATAGCGAAGAATTCTCTTGGCAGCCAACAAATGTAATTCAGTAGGATTTTCCATGTACCTGCTGATCAAACTCACACAATACATTATGTCTAGTCTAGTTGCAATATGATACATTAAGTTGCCTACAATTTGCTTGTAAAGTGTGTTGTCAACCTTCTTTCCATCATGATCTTTGTGTAGCTTTGTGTCACACTCAGCTGGAGTACTTACAGGATTGCAATCCTTCATTTGAAACCTGTTCAAAATTTCTCCCACATATTTCTTTTGAGAAATAAAAATCTCATCATTTGATTGCATCACTTCTATGCCCAAAAAATAATGCATCAAAACCATATTAGATCAAATTCATTCATCATAGACTTCTTGAATTCACTAAACATGGCAGCACAATTTCCAGTAAATATAAGATCATCAACATACAAGCATACTATAAGCACTTTTCCTTTATCTCCAATCTTAACAAACATTGTGTGCTCATAAGGACATTTCACAAAACCAATTTTAAGAAAGTAAGTCTCAATGCAATTATACTAGGCCCTTGGGGCTTGCTTTAGCCCATAAAGAGCTTACTTCAATTTATAAACTTTATTTTCATTTCCAACCTTAACATAGCCAGGGGTTTGATCAATAAATTCCTGCTCTATCAAATATCCATGCAAGAATGCCAATTTGACATCTAGCTGGAAAATAGGCCAAGAATTTTGTGCTGCTAAAGCAACCACCAATTGAATTGAATCATGTCTCGCAAAAGGGAAAATACTTCTGTATAATCAACCTCGCACTGTTGTTTGTACCCTTTTGCCACCAAGCGTGCTTTATGAAATGTAGAGAAATACACTAGAAGGGGGGTTGAATAGTGTATTTAAATTTTCTTTGGAAAACTTTAGCTAGTGTGAAGATAGTGTATCTTTTCGTTTTACAGAAACTTAGTAAAACAGAAAAACAAGCTATCGTCCAGTCGATTAAAAACAACAGTCCAAAGAGACTACTCTTCTTGTTTTTCGTTTAAATACACGTAATGGATAAACTTGGATAAAAAGGTGTATAGAAACTTTTTCGTAGTATGTTGAAGAGATAGTTTAAAAGAAATGCAAGTAAGCTAGAAGGCGAGAGAATAGAATACGTAGTTTTATACTGGTTCACTCAACTGAGCTACGTCCAGTTCTCCTTCAAAAACTTTTGAAGGGTTCTACTAATCAAAACTGATTACTCTCAAGTATTCTAACTTTGCCACTTCTGGCTACAAGTATTCTCTAGGCCACTTCTGGCACACCCTTAATCTCCCCTTGAGATTAAACACAAAAACCAAGTATTCTTTAACACTAAGCCACTCCTGGCTTTCCAAACAGAATTGTTTGATATTGTAAGTAAAATTTAACTCTCAATGAGAGGATATTACAATAAGAATGAGTATATAGACTCGCTTAGCAAAGCTAAGATGAATGCTCTTTTCGCTTATGATCGTCCAGTCGTTTTGACAGGGATTCAGCTCTTTTTCAAAAATCGTCTCTTTTTGTTTCGTTTCTTTGATATGTGAGCTCATTCTTCTTTATATAGGAAGCTTGTTGAAAGATATCCGTTGAGGGATCATTTCCTTTTCCAAGAGCGATTCTTTCTGTAGCATATGGCCGTTGTCACATTTTGACTTAGAGTGAAGTGATGGAAGTGACAGCCGTACTTGTAGCGTCTCTCCTACTCGTACTTTTTCTGCAGAGAGAAGCTTCTTCTTTTCCTGTTCAGTACTATTCGAAAAGATCAAACAGAATGGCATGTTAAAATATGAGAGTGAACGTTGCCTTATATCATAGAAAAACGTATTTTCAAGATAGTAACAACAGTGAGTGTTATTCAAGCGTTGGACGCTTGCTCTCACAGGAGCATTGGACGCTGCCTGTAGGTTTCTTATAAAACACATTTGGACGCTCACTTTATTAAAACATAGAGTCCAGGTTTGAGAGATACAATACCATTGCGGGATTGGACGATGTAAATCCTATAACACTCAAACTAGATCATTAGATACTTCAAAATTTATCCTTTAGTTATTATCATCAAAACCGAAATTCGAGGGGTTGGACATCGTCCAAGGTCTTAGAACCTAACAATCTCCCCCTTTTTGATGATGACAAATAATGGTAAATTTTGATGTTAAAAGATACATAATCATATAAGAACGCAATGAGTCAAGTCAGAGATGATTATGTTATGCCAGAGTATAAAAGCGAAATGAAGTACTCCCCCTGAGTTCAACATTTCTTATGCATCTAATAACAGATATCAGAGTGAAAAACATATCAATGATATGGATGCGGAATATATGAAAATAAACACCTCATGTTTTGATAAAGGAGCCAATATATATGCCAAAAAGAATTTTGAATACAGATTGTTTAGCTATATATACTCATCAAAAATTCCAATTTCTCCCCCTTTGTCATTAACAAAAAGGTTTGAAAGATGGAAAAAAAATGTTTAGCCATCATGGTCACCTTATGGCTGTGGAGGTGGTTCATGTGGTGGTGGTGGTGGTTGTTCTGGTGGTGCTTGGATTGGTGGTGCTGGTTATGGAGGTTGAGGTTGGACGGGTGGAACAGCATGAGCAACTTGTCCAAGTAAGGTGGCTGCTGTATGTTGAATCTGGTTCACAAGCGTTTGTGAGAGACTCATGAACTGCTCAGTGATTGCATTTTGCAGCATTAGATGATGTTGTTCAGCTTCAGCCTGTTGTCTTTGCTGAAAAGCTTGAAACGCGGCCTCAGTCTCCAGCTGTTGCTGCCTCAGAGCCTGTTGCACTATTTCGTGAACACGATCTTCTGAGACTCCTTGTGGTTCAGCAAATTGCAGGGGATTGATGCCCCTTGGACTTGAAGATCCAGTTGGAACCAGTTGATGTGTGCCTGAATGTGCTTCAGTAGATGCATCAACAATGGGGAGGCTTGTGATTTCTTCAGCAATAGGTTGTGCTGCAGAGGCTTCCATTTGCTTGGACGCTTCAACAACGAGCTCTCTATCATCCTCGGACCTATCAGACTGGACGGTAGGTTCTTCATGTGACGTGACAAAGTGTTTTACGTCCACTGGTACTGATGAGTCCAGGTCAAGATGAGCTAGTACCTTTGTCACTTTGGCAGATGCTTCATCTAGTTCTGCCTGTGTAGCCTTTGACTTAGCAACCGTATCTTCCTTTTCCATGGTTGCGGTCTCAGCTTCCTCAAAAGCCAGCTACTCAAGACGAGCTTGTTCTTCTGCTGCGGCGGCTTCTTCTGCTTGGTACTCCTCATGTAGAGTTTGGAGTTCCTCCACAAACTCCGTGCGATCCAGTGTTCTGAGGTCAAACACTTTGTTGCTTCTGATTGTTGGCAAAGTCTTCATCAACTCTAGATAATCATCTGAATCCTTCAGAAAGCAGGCAAATGTGTCTGAGAAATGGTGAGTCTTGACTGGACGCAGCACTTCTATACCATGAGGGGGATGAACAAAGTCATCCTTGGAACTGCCTGAGGATGAGGCTTGCTGGGAATCGTTCCATAATATCTGGCGCCAAAAGGTTATGGTATCAAAGGTTCCAAGTTCACGCGTAAGCTTACCAGACTTATCAAATAAATGACCCCAGGTGTGAGAGGATTTTTGCAGGGTTTCAACTTTCTCTTCCCTGCTAGGCATCTCAATGCCGTAGAATTTGAAGCCTTTCTTGCGACCAGCATCATATACAGGTAGTCTAGGACATACTCTGTCTGGTACGAACTTTATTTCTGTCGCGCGGCTTATGTGCATGTTTGGTGGGTAGGCGATTGCTTGGTTTGGAATGTACATCTGTTGCAGAAGCTTTCCAAGATCATCAAAGTCGCCTGGCTGGAAGTTTAGCACTGGAGTTCCAGCTGGTAGAGGCAGGAACTTTGTGATTGGAGTCCAGATTTGAACATCCCTGACCCACCCTGCGTCTGGACGCTGCTGCGTTACTGACGGGTCCAGACTTTCTTTAATTGCAAATTGCAATTCTGCATCCAGCTCAATATCTTTGTTAGCAGAAGACTTCTTGGACGGTGCCTTCTTTTTCCTTGGAGCCTTCCCTTTCTGCTCCGCAACCGTCTTGGTGAAACAAGAGGCAACTTCCACCTCTGGCTTCTGCAGATTTTCTGCTGCTGGACGCACTCTCTACTGAGTTCCAGTTGGACAGATGTAAGGATAAGGCATGCGTACTAAGTGTGGGTACACTTCTCTCGTCCAATTGGGCAGAGGATTGCTGATGATCGTTCCTTTGGGCATAGCATAATAAGCAGCTGACAAAGATTCAGTGCAATCATACCTCGTCCACTCAGGTGCTGAGGCAGTTGTATAATGCCGCTTCAGAGGCTCTTGCAGAGGCCTCTGGATCATATCACCTTCTTTACAGAAATTCTGCTCATTGCATGTGAGGAATGCAACCGGGAAGCATTCTCTGTCTTTCTCTTCTTTTGTTTTCTGCTTGGGGGTATCGTCCATGGGGACCATGTATCCCTCAATGCATCTCTTGGACGCACAAACTTGGACAGATCCAAGTGAAGAGGTGGTTGCTGGCTTGCTGATGTGGATGGAGCACCTGATGTTGTTGGTGGAAGGGTGCTGGTGGATACATTGTCGGTGTCTTGAGAAAAGGATGGTAGCACTGCAATCCTCTTTGGCCTTATAGCCTGAGTCTTTACCCGTCTTGGCACTTTGTCAAGAAAAGGAAGTGTTTTAGCAGGTTGTGCCTTCTGCTTCTTTTGCTGAGGACCCTCTGTCTCCTCTGCCTGCTTCAAGATCTGACCAATTGGGATCTGGTCATCATCTTCAGAGTCATCCAGTAATTGAAGCTTTCGTACCTTTTGCTTTTCTGGGGCAACCTTCACTGGTGCTGCCTTTGGACGCTTCTCGTCTTGAACAGGTTTGGACGTATCAGTCCTTGGACGCTTCCCTGCTGGTGACTGAGCAACAGATGTCTCAGCATGCCTTTTCTTGGTTCTTCTTTCCTTCTCAGCGTCTTCCTCATGCATCTGAGATGCTTGGCGTGTGATCTTTCTGCCCTGCTGTTCTTCCATCAGCCTTTTGATTTTTCTACCAATGCCCAGAAGATCAATCTCTTCTTCTTCATCATTAGAGATGATCTTGCTCTGTTCATGCCGTTGTTTGTTGATGGTGTCCTCGTCCAGGTCCCTTAAGACCTTGGCTGTTAGCTTGATCTTCATTGGCCTAATGTTGGGCTCACCAAACAACTGTTGTGTTGCCACTATTGGCCTTTTCTTCACTATGGCTTCGTGGGCTTCTTCATCCAATTCATCAAAGAAGCGTTGATAAATCTTCTGATCCCAGAAGATCCTGTTCATTAGGGCGGCGTAGAAAATGTCATCATTCCCACCCACAGACTTCATCATCCTCACGATATTGACGTAGATGATGTGAGGGAGATTGAAGGGAATGCCTTCCATCAGATGGAATATCACAAACTTGTGTAAGTCTGTGACTGAGTCCTTAGACCCAGCTTTGTGCAGGATACTCTTGTTGCACACCTGCTGCCATATTTTAGCTTCCTCGCACAGATTCCTGTATTCAATCTTCATCGACTCAGGGGTTTTGGACTTGCAAAGCACAGTCGCAACGTGATTGCCGTACTGCTTGGCCCAGTTGGTTCTGTACTGGTTCTGCTCCCTGATGCAACCAGTTACCTTTGCTATGGCCTCGATGGACCGAGTCACTTTTCGTCCAAGAATCGTGGCCACGAGTTCCCTTGAGCTCTGGAACTTGGCATTCCTCCAGAACATTCTGATCAACTCGGGAAATATTTTCTGGTTCTCATTGAAGTAGCCTATGATTCCACACTTCAGTAGGCTCTCGTTCAGGTTTAGTCCCAACTTTTCAAGCTCTTCAATGTCAAAGAAGTGCTCAATGTGCACTGTAGCAGCTCCTTGGCACACAACTGTAGTCTCAGGATAGGTGAGGACGTCGAGTTCTGAGTTGCTTGAGTTTGTAGAGATTGCCATTCTTGTAAAGTTTGGATTTTTAGGTTTTCTGAGAGGGTTTTTGGGGTTTCTGAGAGAGAGAGAGAGAGTTTAGGTTGATGGTATTTTTCAAAGAGGATTGATATGGTGGTGTTTGGGCTTTGTTTGGAGAATATGAAGCGGTTCTGTTTTTTTTTTTTTTTAATATTTGAAAAAGGTAACTGACGCCATAAAACCCGCCATGATGAGACGTGCTAAGGATATGGGTAACTGTGTACGGTTACAGGCATTTTGGTGACTCAGCATAGAGTAATCGCTCATACTTATACTTAAAACGATCCGTTTTGATAAATTGAATCAAGAGAAAAGACTAGGATAAAAAGACATCGTCCATATATTGGACTTAAGTGAAATATATGTAATGCATGTGCATGACTCTAGTGTTCCTTGGACGACATGTCTTTTGGACGCTATGGTTTTATTGGATGCATCATGTAGATGTTAATCATTCCTTTACAGAGTCCATGCCAAGTTTGTCCCTCAGAAGGATTAACTTGTCTTCAGTAAGGGGTTTGGTGAATATATCAGCAAGCTGATCATCTGTGGTTACAAAGTGTAATTCCACAGTTCCCTTTTGAACATGGTCTCTTATAAAGTGATGTTTAATTTCTATATGTTTGGCCCTTGAATGCAATATGGGATTTTTAGAAAGATTTATGGCAGCTTTACTATCACAGAAGATAGGAATGTTACTCTCATGTATGTTGTAGTCCTCAAGTTGATGCTTGATCCACAAGATTTGAGAACAGCATTTTGCAGCTGAGATATACTCTGCTTCAGCAGTGGACAGAGCAATAGTTCCTTGCTTCTTGCATGTCCAGGAGACTAGGTTACCACCGATGAAGTGACATCCTCCACTGGTGCTTTTTCTTTCAATGCGATCTCCAGCATAATCAGCATCACAATATCCTATTAGCCTAAAATCTTTCTCCCTTTTGAAATATAACCCAAGGTTAGTGGTTCCAGCAAGATATCGAAAGATTCTTTTAACAGCAGTTAAGTGAACTTCCCTTGGGTCAGATTGAAATCTGCCACATAAACATACGCTGAACATGGTGTCAGGTCTGGACGCTGTGAGGTACAGGAGTGATCCTATCATACCTCTGTATAGAGTATTATCTACTTTCTTTGAGTTGTCGTCCAGTCCAAGAACTGTTGTTGGATGCATAGGAGTTTTCATTGGTTTTGCATCGTCCAACTTGTACTTTTTTAGCAGCTCTTTGACATACTTAGTCTGATGTATATATATTCCCTTTTCAGTTTGTTTGATTTGGAGTCCAAGGAAGAATTTCAACTCACCCATCATGCTCATCTCGAACTCTGTTTGCATTAATTTGGCAAAATCTTCACAGAGAGATTCATTAGTGGCACCAAATATGATATCATCAACATATACTTGTGCAATAATAAAATCAGAAGAGTAGTCTTTGCGAAATAACGTAGTGTCTACTTTTCCTCTTGAAAAACCATTTTCTGACAGAAATGTGCTGAGTTTTTCATACCAAGCTCTAGGGG
The DNA here is from genome assembly GCA_026413185.1 of Pueraria montana var. lobata. Taxonomy (NCBI): domain Eukaryota; kingdom Viridiplantae; phylum Streptophyta; class Magnoliopsida; order Fabales; family Fabaceae; genus Pueraria; species Pueraria montana. The sequence continues at coordinate 47,580,908 of CM048656.1, forward strand.
CTTGTTTCAACCCATATAATGCTTTGTTAAGTTTAAAAACATGGTTTGGAAAAGCATCACTTTCAAATCCTGGGGGTTGTTCCACATAGACTTCTTCTTTTATCAGTCCATTGAGGAATGCACTTTTTACGTCCATTTGGTATAGCTTCATATTGCTATGAGCTGCAAATGACAGTAAAATGCGGATTGCCTCCAGACGTGCAACGGGAGCATAAGTTTCAGTATAATCTATACCTTCTTGTTGTGAGTAACCTTTTGCTACCAACCTTGCTTTGTTTCTCACAACATTACCTTCTTCGTCCAGCTTGTTTCTGAACACCCACTTTGCTCCTACAGCTTCTTTGTCGTTGGGGAGTTCTACTAGCTTCCAGACATTGTTCTTTTGAAATTGGTCAAGTTCTTCTTGCATTGCTTTGACCCAGCCTTCATCTTCTAAGGCATCGTCCACAGTCTTAGGTTCTATTTGAGATATGAATGCTGCGTGACCTTGCTGTCGTTGAAGTGAAGATCTGGTTTTGACTCTGTCTTTTGGATCCCCAATGATTTGCTCCTGTGGATGATGTTTCTTCATTTGCCAGTTGCGTCCAGTTGGTTCTCTTTGTTCTTCGACTGGACGGTCCAGTAGTGCATTTGATTCTTCAACTGAGACATCATGGTTGGACGAATCTGATGACTTACTTGCATCGTCCAGTCTGATATCTGCAAATGATTTGTCCAGCTCTGATAATTCCTTATCAGGCTTGTTGTCATTAAACTTCACATGGATAGCTTCTTCAACAACTAAGGTTCTAGAGTTATAGACTCTGTACGCCTTTGAAGTTTCAGAATATCCAAGCAATGTTCCTTCATCACACTTAGAATCAAATTTTCCCAGGTTATCCTTAGTGTTCAGAATGAAACATTGACATCCAAATGGATGGAAGTAGGATATGTTGGGTCTTCTAGCCTTCCATAATTCATATGGAGTCTTTTTCAATATCGGCCTTATATAGATTCTGTTTTGTAAATAACAGGCAGTATTCACTACTTCAGCCCAGAAGTGTTTAGGGGTTGAATTATCATTTAACATGGTTCTGGCCATCTCCTGAAGTGACCTATTTTTCCTCTCAACTACACCATTCTGTTATGGTGTTCTAGGTGTTGAGAAGTTGTGAAGGATACCATTATCCTCACAGAACCTTTGAAAACTTTCGTTTTCGAATTCACCCCCGTGATCACTTCTGATTGAAGTAATGCATACTCCTTTTTCATTTTGAACTCTTTTGCAGAGATTATAAAAGGCCTTAAAGGACTCATCTTTGTGGGATAGGAATAAGACCCATGTCCATCTAGTATAGTCGTCCACTATAACTAATCCATATCTTTTACCACTTACCGAGGCTGTTCTTGTGGGTCCAAACAGATCAATATGTAACAGCTCAAGAGGTCTAGAAGTGGAAACAATGTTTTTACTTTGAAAAGAACTTTTCACTTGTTTCCCTTTCTGACAAGCTTCACAAAGAAGATCATCTTTATATGACATACTTGGTAGTCCTCTTACGAGGTTTTGCCTGTTCAGCTTTGAGATTAACCTCAAGCTTGCATGACCAAGTCTTTTATGCCATAACCAATGATTTTCTTGTACTGAAACTAGGCATGATACATTTTGACTTGATAGTTCCCCAAGTTTAATCTTATACAGATTGCCTTGCCTCTTTGCAGTAAAGAGAAGGGACCCATCAGAGTTTTTGACTGTACATTCACCTTTGTTAAAGGCAACATCATATCCACTGTCACATAATTGACTTATGCTAAGTAGATTATGTTTAAGACCTTTAACATAAAGAACTTTATCAATACAAGGATAGGGTGGTATACCAATCTTACCTACGCCAGCTATCATCCCTTTCTGATTCCCTCCAAAAGTGACTGTCCCACCAGTCTTGGGTAGGAGGCTTTGGAACATACACCTTTCTCCCGTCATGTGATGTGAGCACCCACTGTCCAGGTACCATGATTGGAGTTTCTTTCCTGCTGTTAAGCATGTCTGCAACAGGAACAATTTTATCCTTAGGTACCCAGATTGACTTGGGTCCTTTTTTGTTAGCTCGAAGGGTATTGAATGCTCCCTTCTTAGGCAGGTGTCTGCATTTGGACGTTATATGTCCAGGTTTCCCACAGAAGTAGCAAACATCTGTTTCCTCATCATGAATATATTTCTTTCCCTTATACCCATGTCCTGACCTGTCATTTGGTCTCTTACAACCTTCATATTTTAAAAGTTTTTTGAGGTTGTCAGAGCCCTTGACAAAGTTTGACAGATCCTTCTTTAGGCTGTCAATTTCCTCATGAAGTTTTACAACATCATGTGGTTGACCTCTTAAGGAAGTATCTGCTTCAACTTTCAGAAGCTTCTCAACTAGCCTTTTGTTTTCTGCGTTGAGATTTCGAATCTCTATGGAAAGATTTCTTTCTCTATCCCTTGAATCCTTATAGGATTTATAGGCTTGAGCAGCATCATTCCAGAGAGTTCGCCTCTCCATATTTGTAGTTTCATTTTGCCTTGAGAGCTCTGTAAACTTTTTCTGTAAATCCTCCTTTTCACTTTCCAGTTGTCTAACGTTTTCTTCTAAAGCTTCTTTTTCTTTTGAAAGTGATTTGGATGATTTCTTTAAAGTTCTATAGGCCTTTGACAAGATAGAAGAGTTTGAAAGTAGTTCATGATAAGCTTCTTGAATTGAATCTAAGTCATTAAAATCTACCTCATCTTCTTCTTCTGGCTCAGAGGAATCAGTTGAGGTGTCCGCCATCAGACATATGTGTGCTTCCTCCTCTTCTCCCTCGTTCGATGATGAGTCATCGTCCAGGTCTTCCCATGTGGACATCAGAACTTTCTTGCCCTTTCCTTTGCTGAAGAATTTCTTCTTCTTGTCCTTGCTTTTGTCAAGATCTGGGCACTCTGATTTGAAGTGTCCTGGCTTTTTGCATTCGTAGCATATAATTGGACTCTTCTCCTTCTTTTCTTTGAAGTCTTTCCTCTTCAGGTTTCTCCATCTGGATCCACCTTTCTTTTTCCACATAGAGTATATCCTTTTGGATATAAAGGATAGTTCATCATTCTCGTCTGAGTCATCATCTTCATATTGTTCGTCTGATGATGTTTCAGCTTGCATGGCTTTGGACGATGATGCTTTCCTTGGCTTCTGGACGCTGAGCGCCAGAGACTTATTTTTCTTACCATCACTATCTTGATGCAGTTCTAGTTCATGCACCTTGAGGGTTCCCACGAGTTCTTCTAAGGACATATCGTCCAGTTCCTTCTTTGTTCTCAAAGCTGTAACCTGTGGTCTCCATTTCCTAGGCAAACTTCTTAGAATTTTGTCAATATGTTCATAGTTATTATAATCTTTACCATGTGCTCTAAGTTCATTTAGTATGGTTTGAAATCGTCCAAACATACTTTGTATGTCCTCGTTTTCTTCCATACTAAACAACTCATATTGACGAGTAAGGAGACTGAGTTTGTTACGTTTTACCTGAGTGGAACCCTCATATGTTAATCCAAGAGTGTCCCACATTTGTTTTGCGCTTTTGAGACTGTGCACCTTGTTGTATTCTTGTTTGCTTAGTGCACACATGATGATGTTTCTGGCTCTGGAGTTGAGATAAAATCTTTGTTTTTGCTCTTCCGTCCATCTAGCCTTTGGGATTTCGTTGAGGCTTGCATCAAGCGGAATATAATCGCCCATCTCCACAACTTCCCACATGTCAATATGGCTAGATTCAAAGAATGCTATCATTCTTTGTTTCCAGTAGTCATATTTGACACCTTTGAAGAGTGGTGGTCTGTTCACAGCTTGTCTTTCGTTTTCCATCTTTCTCAGGATCTTTCCTCTGTACTGTTAAGAACTCAACCCAAGAGGTCGAGCTTTGATACCAACTGAAATGTAGAGAAATACACTAGAAGGGGGGTTGAATAGTGTATTTAAATTTTCTTTGGAAAACTTTAGCTAGTGTGAAGATAGTGTATCTTTTCATTTTACAGAAACTTAGTAAAACAGAAAAACAAGCTATCGTCCAGTCGATTAAAAACAACAGTCCAAAGAGACTACTCTTCTTGTTTTTCGTTTAAATACACGTAATGGATAAACTTGGATAAAAAGGTGTATAGAAACTTTTTCGTAGTATGTTGAAGAGATAGTTTAAAAGAAATGCAAGTAAGCTAGAAGGCGAGAGAATAGAATACGTAGTTTTATACTGGTTCACTCAACTGAGCTACGTCCAGTTCTCCTTCAAAAACTTTTGAAGGGTTCTACTAATCAAAACTGATTACTCTCAAGTATTCTAACTTTGCCACTTCTGGCTACAAGTATTCTCTAGGCCACTTCTGGCACACCCTTAATCTCCCCTTGAGATTAAACACAAAAACCAAGTATTCTTTAACACTAAGCCACTCCTGGCTTTCCAAACAGAATTGTTTGATATTGTAAGTAAAATTTAACTCTCAATGAGAGGATATTACAATAAGAATGAGTATATAGACTCGCTTAGCAAAGCTAAGATGAATGCTCTTTTCGCTTATGATCGTCCAGTCGTTTTGACAGGGATTCAGCTCTTTTTCAAAAATCGTCTCTTTTTGTTTCGTTTCTTTGATATGTGAGCTCATTCTTCTTTATATAGGAAGCTTGTTGAAAGATATCCGTTGAGGGATCATTTCCTTTTCCAAGAGCGATTCTTTCTGTAGCATATGGCCGTTGTCACATTTTGACTTAGAGTGAAGTGATGGAAGTGACAGCCGTACTTGTAGCGTCTCTCCTACTCGTACTTTTTCTGCAGAGAGAAGCTTCTTCTTTTCCTGTTCAGTACTATTCGAAAAGATCAAACAGAATGACATGTTAAAATATGAGAGTGAACGTTGCCTTATATCATAGAAAAACGTATTTTCAAGATAGTAACAACAGTGAGTGTTATTCAAGCGTTGGACGCTTGCTCTCACAGGAGCATTGGACGCTGCCTGTAGGTTTCTTATAAAACACATTTGGACGCTCACTTTATTAAAACATAGAGTCCAGGTTTGAGAGATACAATACCATTGCGGGATTGGACGATGTAAATCCTATAACACTCAAACTAGATCATTAGATACTTCAAAATTTATCCTTTAGTTATTATCATCAAAACCGAAATTCGAGGGGTTGGACATCGTCCAAGGTCTTAGAACCTAACACTTTATACTTGTCCACATCACCATTCTTATTTAGCTTTGTCTTGAAGACCCATTTTACACCAATGGTTTTTTGACCTTTAGGTAGGTCACACAACTCCTAAGTGTCATTCTTTTCAATGGAATTGATTTCATCATCCATTGCTTTTCGCCATTTTTCCTTTTTGACGACACTCTAAAAAATTGTAGATCACAATCTGCAAACAAATCAATATGAGTAATTGGATTAATGAATCCTCTCATGTCAAATTCGTCCATCCAAGTAGGACTTCCTCTAACTCGACCAACTGTTTGAATTTCTTCTTCATCTACTACGACAATAGTTTGTGATGAGTTATTAGCTATTTTAGATGAATCTGATGAGCTTGTAGGCGTAACAGGTGCTGGAACATGCTCTTGCTCAACATCACTATCATAAAGAACTTGTGTAGGTTATTGGTCATTCCACTCCCAGGTACTTTCTTCGTCAAAAGTAACATCCCTGCTGGTCACAATATTCTTTGTCACTGGATTAAATAATTTTTTGATACATCACTTACACCAAGGAGTATGCACTTTTCAACTTTGTCATCAAGTTTCTTCCTTTTCTAATATGCTATATGAGCATAAGCAATACAACCAAAGATCCGAAAGTAGTCTACAACCGGTTTCCTTTCGCTCCAAGCCTCTTCGGGTGTCATGTTTTGAACAGCAAAAGTTGGGCTTCTGTTTAGAACATGAACACTCTAATTTACAGCTTCAGGCCAAAATGTCTTTGGAACTTGTCCTTGTGCTAGCAAACTTCTCACCGTGTTGAGAATCGTTCTGTTTTTCCTCTCTTATACACCATTTTGTTGTGGTGTATAAGCGGTTGTAAGCTTTTTTCGAATGCCATGTTGATGCTTAAAATATGTTCGCTTAAGGACAAGCGTACCCTATGCGTAGTAACAGTGGACCTAAGTCCGGATATCGTACCCAAAGGACTAGAGGAGTTCCCAAATAATTCAAAACTATGTTACACTAAACAATTTAATTCAATTGGCAGCTTGAGAAAATATGTTCAATTACTTGAAGAAAATAGAATTTAGAGTACGAGCAATAAATTCACGAGATTAACAAATAAGAAAGCCTAGGGTCATGATATCAATTATGCAAATAAATTCCCCCAATTCCTATTCTAATTGATTTCTTAATTAATCTTCAATTGTTCACTTCTCTTTAAATTGCTAACAAGTTCTGGTCAAACACTGCTAACAGTCTTTCCCCAAATTTAATTCCTATTTGGTCATTTAGGGTTCAAATTGGGGGAAAGAATAATCACATAGAGAAAGATTAAAAATTATTAATCTGGTCAAAAGTTCACAAAATACGTTTAGCCATTCGCTATTTCATAAATGCGTTTGGCCATTTGCTATTTCATAAACCCAATTGTTCTACAATTCCGTAAATTATATGAAGATGGTCACAAATGAATAAAAGACTAATGCTTTAAAGTGATCAATTCTAAAATAATTAAAAGCAGTAGAACAAAACAATTGTCTGGATAATCATGAACTTCAATTAATAAGGAATTGGGGTCTACAGGCACAATTACATTATGACCCTAGAGAGGGGAAAATTAGCTAGCCATAGGCACATGAAAGCAAATGCACAACCCAAAATACATGAAGAATAAAAGAGAGTAAGAAATTTACAATTTAGAACCCCTGTGATGCTATTCACATTCTTTCCTACCCACTAGAGGTCCCTCCGAGTCCCTCACTCATTCTTTCTTTCTATTTTAGAACAGAGTAAAAGATATCCAAACTCCCACTTCCAATTTTCTATTTATAATACAAAAAGTGTAACTGTCATGCGGAAGTTAGCACGACCATGCTCTAAGGAGCACAACCGTGCTCTTTGAGCGAGCAAAATTCAAATTTCAAATATCTGCTTCAGCACGACTGTTCTTGAAAAAGGTTGACGTTGAAGGCTCCTTTTGTGCAAATTAGAGCACGGTTGTGCTCCTCACGGTCGGAAAAATGGTGACGTTGATAACTCCTCTTATGCAAATCAGAACACGGTCTCGAGCATGGTTGTGCTCACTTAAGCGCACGGTCTCGAGCATGGCCATGCACATTGAGCATGGTTGTGTTCTTCGGAAAATGCCCAAATATTCTTCAAGTCATCCTTTTTAGGCTCTTTTCATGTTTATTGTCACACCCTAAATTCTATAATGATGGATATGCGATATTTGATTCGATTAATTATTTTATAAAATGCCTTAATTAATTTACTTAAGAAAATATGTGAAAGGTGAAAGAAACATAACCGAAATTTAGTGAATTTTTTTTAAACTTTTTAATTCAATTTTAATTGCGAAAGTTATAATTTCCTTTAGCAGTTATAACGTGTTATTTAATTCAACAAAAAGGTCAAGTGTAGTGTCAATCATAAAAGGTCCTAAATCCTTTTCTGTGTCCAATGCATAAAAGAAAGAGTTCATTTATTAATTTGTATTTGATAAACTAAATGAAAATAAAATAAAATAAAAGTCTCTTAGATCATTTAAATGTGTTCACTATACAAGTTATATTTATCTTTGAATAGCAATCCTGCTATTAGCACTAGAAATCAATTCTAGTTACTACAAGTACTCGCGTCGAGTCTTGTAGACACATCACACCGACAAACAATTTTACCACAAGATTCAAATTACAGTCAACAGACTGTATCACCAAAATAGAGAAAATCACACTTTCAATATCGAATGCTCAAGGTTTTCCTCCCTGAGACTTGAATGAATCAATCATAATAATGGTTATATTCTATCCATTATCTCACAGAATCAAAATATTAGTTGAAGGTAAAATGGCAAAAGTACAAGTGTTAACAATCACATTTGACTATTTAGTCAAATTTTCATTTACAGTACTGAATGTGAGCTCTCACTGAAACAAGCAAATGACCTCGAAATTTAAAACTTTTTGTTTCAAATCGAAGCTCTTGACATCTAGTTTACACTGAACATAGCTCAAAGTCGGCAGCCCTGGATTTTGAGTGCTCACTGAACATAGCTCAAAGAAATGTAAATTTCTCCCACTTCCCAAAGCTAAATTAAATGAAACTTTTTACAATTTAAAGCTAACGTCTTGATATTTCCAAAAAGGTATTTGTTGCTTCCAAATTCATTTCCTATTGTTCCCAGTAAAAATATTCTTAACAGCCTACAATTTTGACTCAAAACAGGGTCCTAAACCCTTGTTTTGTTTCTTTTTGAAAAATTAATTTAGAAATTATGCTTGGAAATTTTTGTAATTTACATGGTTAAAAAGTTTATTGTGTCTAGTTTTTAAATGTTTAATTACATTTCAAAAACAATAAGTACACAGGGAGAATTTTAACAAAAACTGAACCCTGTTCCAGTTGAAAGCCCAAAATAGGACAGTCCATTATCGAGTCATGGATGAACCCCAAGATGAAATTATTTTCAAAGGTGTCAACACAAAATTTGTTGAATTTTGTGTCTATTTTCATTCAAAATAAATTTCACGGAAAACTAACGGTTAGATCTTTTAAAAAATGGCAAAACAGTGAGGGCAGTTCCATGCTAAACGAAAATACAGCCACTGCCAACGAATTTTTAGTTAACATTTTTCAAAGAAAACTTGATCAAAACCATTTTGAGAAAATGGTACATGAGCTCACTTGTTTCCAGTGCCATTTTCATTCTAATTACAAGGTGAAAATGAATTTACTCCACACATGCAAAGGCTCACAACTACTGCCAAAGAGAATTCAACACCACCCATCTAATTTCAATTCAACAAACAATTCAAACACATCACAATTCTTAGCAATGGAGGCATGCATGGATGCTATGGTTAAGGCCTCCAGCCCTTAACCATATTCTCAATAGAAAAAGAAAGCAAAGAGTCCACAAGAGAGTTCCTTCACCTAGTGTTGAGTTTCAACCGAAAAGGAGAAGAGATGAAGAAGAGAAGGAAGCTTGGTTGTGAGGATGAAAAGATGATGATCTAGCTTGCATGCAAAGCTCCCAAACTTAACAATGGCTTCCTTTCTCTTCTAGGAAGTCTCCGCAGAAGAGAAGGAAGGAGAGAGAAGAGAGAATTTTTCTTCTAACTTGGAGGCTAAGTTTAACTTAAGTGAGAAAATGAAAGTGTTTAGTGTGGGGTGGTGTGTGTGTCCGTGGAGTTTAGTGATGTTTAGGAAGATGATGTGTTGATCATTTGCCATGCATGTAGTCTAGGTGTCATTAGTCAGGGGATTAGGTGTACGGCTAAGGTAATTAGGATATCTAGGTATACCGAGTTTAGTTTACACAGTGTAATTTTACACTGTGTAATTGTAATGCAATGTGATTTAAAATTTTAAAACTTAATTTCAAACATCTAATTATTTTTATAAAACTTCTAGTAATAAAAACTTTTCTAGTAGCTCAAATAAAATTTTCCCTATAAAGAATTAGTTCATAGATAGATTTTATAAGAGTAACTTGGTGCGTAAGTAACTATAATCTAATTTAATTAAAATAATAAAAACTGGTTTTGAAACCAATTAATTACTTAGTACATAACTATAAATATATTAAATATTTTACTACTAGTAATTAATCTCATCTCAATTAATTACTAGCAGACATAACAGATACGCATACACAGCTTGATCATTAAGTATTACACTGCACAAATAAATAAATAAACAACACAGACAATTCAATCACCCAGAATTCTACAGCAACTTGCAGACAAATCACAAGAAAGTAACTACTAAAAATTAATTACAGAGAATTAATTCCAAAGAGTTACTTACAGAAAGCTATATAAATACACACACACACACACACACACACACACACATATATATATATATATATATATATATATATATACACTTATATATCTAAGTTGTAATTTTTAGGGTGTTACATTTATTCTCTTGGGAGCCTTCCTGTTACACATTTAGCATAAAAACGTGAGTTTTGCCAAAATAATTTACATAAAATAAAGCATTTATGGGCCAAAACTCATGTCCCATTACGTACAAAATATGGTTTATCACATGTTCATCACAAAAATCAGCAGACTCATTTGAGCAATATTCTCCACCACGATCTGTTCAGAGGGTTTTAATGGCCTTTCCTGATTCTTTTTCAACTATTGCTTGAATATTTTAAATGCACCAAAGGCTTCTGAATTTTCCTGTAAAAAATAGACCCAAGTTTTTCTAGAATAATTGTCAATGAAAGTAATGAAATACTTTTGACCTCCATTGGATAAAGGTTTTATTGGGCCACGTAAGTCAGAATGAACTAGCTCCAAAACACATACTTTTGCTCTCCATGATTTGCCACTGGGAAATTTAGAACGATGTTGTTTGCCAACAACACATTCTTCATAAACTTGAGAAGGAGCAACAATTTGTGGAAGGCCTATCACCATGTCTTTCTGTTGAATGGTCTTTAATCCTCCAAAATTCAAGTGGCCATAACGGTAATGCCAAAGCCAAGAAGGATCTTTTACTTTGGCCATTAAACTGGATTGGATGCTTTCAATCTTTAGAGGGAATAGCCTGTTCGAGCTCATTTTTACAACAACAATAACACCCCTGTATCCCTTTTCTTGTAGCTGTCCAGCACTTAACAAATTACTCTTCAAATCAGGAACATATAGCACATTAGAAATTGTTTCAACAAAACCATTATTGGTTTTTTTTATCTTAATATCACCTTTTTCCCATCACTTTCACCATAAAGCAATCACCAAAGCTCGCAGTAGAATGAAAATTTTCATTTAGAAACGAGAAAGAAAACTTACTTCCACTCATATGATTACTACAGCTTGTATCCACATGTCATACATCTAATTCAACATTTTTTATGTCTCGAACAGCCATCAATAGAGTCTCCTCTTCCTCTTTCATCTCTGCTAGATTTGAACTCTCCATTTTTTACTTGTCACGAGGCAACCTAGTATAACATTCAAAAGCATAATGACCAATTTTATTTTATGACATCTAAAACATTCTTTCTTAGATTTGTCATGCTTCTTTCCTTTGCCTTTACCTTGAGGTTGATCATTATTGCCTTTGAAATTCCTGTTGGAATCTCTAGCTCAACCCCCTCTTCATCTGCCTCTACCTCTACCCTTTCCTCTAAAATGACTGGAATGAGTATTGGTAGAAGCCTTCAACACTTGCTCCTCTATTTCTGGTTGTTTAAGCTTCTGCTCATGCACTAACAATGAACTCTGCAATTCATTAAGTGAGAGTTCATTAATATCTTTAGACTCTTCTATGGCACATGCAACAAAATTAAATTTTGGTGCCAAAGATCGAAGTATCTTTTCAACGACTGTAGTTTCTTTAGTTCTATCTCCAAAAATGCGCATCTTGTTGACAATAGCCATCACACGAGAGAAGTAATCTGCAATTGATTATCCAGATTTCATTCGAATTATTTCATACTTAACACGAAGAGCTTGAAGTTGTTGCCTCCTTGCTCTTGCGAATCCTTGATACTTCTTCTTCATTGAATCCCAAATATCCTTGGAAGTTTCTTTGTTGAGAATTGTTTCCAGGATAGATCGATTAATGGCTTGAAACAGATAGTTTTTAGCTTTCAAATCTTTCAACTTCAATGCATCCAATTCCTTTTGTTGTTCATCTGTGAGCACCGCACTATTTTTAGGCACACCATATTCAATTACTTACCAATACTCCTTGGACCTTAGAAAATTCTCCTTCAACATACACTAATGGTTATATTGACCATCAAAACAAGGAATTGTTGGCTGCACAAAGGATCCTTCACTTGCCATTTGCTACTGCAAAAGGAAGTCATAAATGAAAGAACCTAGCTCTGATACCACTGTTATAGTTTTATCAATAAAAACATAAGGAAAAGTAGTATTGCAACCAAAATGGTTTTCTTCATTTATTTAGAACGTTGAGGCCCTTTAAATAGGCAAATTACAGAATTGAAAAATCCTAATAAATAGGACCCATATACTCCAAATCATGATATTAACTAACCACTAAGTCTGCTGACTAAAATAGAAAAATAAAAGAAAACTGCAACGTAATGCATCAACAAACTCCTAAACTCCAGGCCACTAACAACTGATTCAATTTTAAATAAATAAATTCAACAATAATATGATAAATTTTGCCAACAATTTTATGGTAAGTTTGTTGAGTTTTATAAAATTACCTTGAAAGTCATGCAAACGGTGATTTATGATTGGATGACGGTGTAAAACTATTTTACACTGTTAGAGCATCACCATTAAACTCATAAAATTATTGACATAACAATGCAATAAAATGTCGTGTTAGTAAGAATGTGGTGATATGAAAGAATAGTTTAATGTTTGAAAACATTACACTATTGCCTTATATGTTACACTAATACTCCTTAATATTTGAAAATATTACACTGACATCCCTTTATATATTATAATAACACCTCTTACAAGAAGGTTACTATAATGGTTAAAAAAACACGAGATGTTTGTATAATTTCATGAAATTTCAAGAGTAGTTAGTATAATTTACTCTATTTATCTTATTTTTATGTATTATAGTAAAAATTAATATCTTTTACAGAACAGTGGCATTTTGATAATTATTATAACATACATTATTAGGAAAATGTATTGTGAATCAAATACATATTTTAATTATTTTGGGAAATATAAAAAGAATTTAATGACTATACACTGATAGTGTAAAATAATTTTACACTGTCATTTAATCACAAATCACTATTGGTATGACTTTTAATTGTTATTGTGAAAGTTAACAAACTTACCATACACGATTTGTTATTGGATGACAATGTAAATTATTTTACATTGTCAATACATAAACCTTTTTCTCATATAAAAAAAATTCCCATAACATTTAATTGTTAACCAAATACTTTTTTTAAAAAAAATATCCAAGTATGTTATTTCCATAAATACTATTCCCAAAAATGATATTAGATAACTTAAATTAAACCAAACTCCTCTTATATTTATTCACACGTGAGAATCTAGTCACACTAAATCAATATTTTACTATTTGGAATTATAGAACACTTGGAATCAATCAATATCAATCATCAATAATTCGCTGATATATAAAGAACTAAAGAGACAATTTTTAATAAAAAAAATCACCTGAGATATATTTTCATAACTAATAACTAAAGAACAAAATGATTGACAAATTATTTTTTAAAGAAATAAACACATTTAACCCGTTCATTTTTTGGAATAGAATATTTAACCCATCCTTATTTATATTATTTATTTAATTATTTATTTTTTAAGGTGCAGTAGTAGTGGGTTTAGTTGTGTTTTGCATTAAAAAAAAATGTTAAGAAACACTCACTAGTGAACCCCACGCAGGTGTTCGATAATCTTCTTTCTTTTTCTTCAGCACTCTCTCTCTCGGCTCCAACCTTCATGGATTCTCATTCCCACATCATTGCTTGGTTTGTTCTTTTTTTCTCTCACTATCACTATTTTCTCTTTCTTTTTCTGCACTCATTCAAAGGAGTGTGTGTTCATTTCAGGGGCTCTGGTGAAGATGGTCAACTAGGAATCGGCAGCAACGAAGAGAAAGAATGGGTCTGCCTCATCAAATCCCTCCAACCCCACCGTATTCGCTCCGTCGTCGCCGGCAGCAGAAACTCCCTCGCCATCGCCGACGACGGCAAAGTATCTTTTTTTTTTTCCTTCTGTTTCTCTTATTTAATTCGTTCATAAGAATCGTGGGTATTGCTCAAAATCTCATCTTTTTTGGTGGGGTGGTGGTTATTTTGTAGTTGTTCACTTGGGGTTGGAACCAAAGGGGCACACTTGGGCACCCAGCTGCGACCACCAAGTCTGAGAACAAGACTGAGAACTTTCCCAGCCAGGTCAAGGCTCTCTCCAGTGTTAAAATTGTTCAGGTACTCATTCATTCATTCATTCATTTTCTTCAATTCATGATTGATGTTGTACTTATTATTATGTGAGTGCTGATGATATTGATGATTCACTTGTGTTGTGGTTGGTGTTAGGCTGCTATTGGAGGGTGGCACTGTTTGGCTGTTGATGATCAGGGCAGAGCTTATGCCTGGGGTATTATTCATTTCACTCCACAGTCCACACCATCATCTTTTGCTTCTCTTTCTCTATCAGAAAAAGAATTCTTGTTATTAGAATTAGCATTGTCCCAAGTGGCAATATCATTAAACATAATAAAGTGCCTTCTCATTTTTCGCTTTGATCGCCATATGCCCTTCTTTCATTTTTTTTTTTTGCACTCTATAATGTTTTGTCTGCTTATTAGAATGACCTTTTGGACAAGATTGGTTGCAATACATAATTTTAAGAACAAGATAAGTGTCAAAATCAAGGTTTTAATTTGTGATCTTGGTCACAGTTTTGTTGCAATCTAAGATGTAGCGGGAAATTGTGGACAAATGGGGGTGATGTGGCGGCAATTGCATTGCGGTTGTAGAAACTCCGAAAATCTTGACATTGCGGCCAATATCACGGTCGGGGACCCTTGTTTTAAACCTTGGTTATAATATATATAGTTACAAAAGTCTCTCAACAACAGTGTCATAATATAGTTACCGCATAATGAATTCTCTTTAAAGAAAGTCTTTAATAACAATGTAAAAAGTGAGGAACCGCACACCCACACAAACTGCATACCTGTACCACTTACTTGATAACTATTGATCTATGTTAAGATAAAAATTTGAAGATTGGGTGCAATGCTATTTTTTTTTGTTTTGTTTCTTTTAGCTCTCCAAAATTCAGAAAGAGTGTTGATGTATGTATAGTTCTAAGAGTGAACATAATTGATGTCAGGTGGAAATGAATATGGGCAGTGTGGTGAAGAACCTGAGCGCAAGGATGGCACTGGTATGCCTTTAAGGAGAGATATAGAGATCCCTCAACGCTGTGCTCCTAAGCTTGTTGTTCGGCAGGTAGTTTATATTTCAATGCCAGGCATGCTATGATGGAACAAAAATGATTTGCCTTTGTTTTGTTTCTGTGCCAATCTTTAATGTTAGATGTATTTCTTTTCTTCAAATCATTAGTTTTTGTAACTATAATTCCTATGTAAGTCTTCATCTACCTTTAATTGTTGGGTCATCATCCTTTTGCTGAACTCTAAGTGAAACCATAAAAAAATGAGTTAGATGTGAATGGCACTTTCAAGATTGTCGTTGACAGAATGTTATGGCTGCTTTTAATCCTTGTAACTTTGTTGTTGTTATTGTACAATTCTCATGTAAATTTAGTAGAATATCAGACTTGTCATTGATTTAGTTTCCAGATGTTTAAGTTGCTTTTGCTCATTTATTACCAGTTACCACAGGGAAAAAGTACTGTATTTATATTTCTTAAGTGAAGATCAAATTACAACTCCCGATATCTTGGAAAGAAAAGGATACATCTGAGATTTTTTTGCTTTATGATCCATGCAAGGCCCTGTGAGACATGTTCAAACTAAAATGGTTTAAGCTCCAAACCTCTAAATCTATAATTTTTTTAGTTGACCTATTCTTAATTTTTTTTTAAATGCTTAATTTGAGTACTTTTTATGGTTAAATTTATTAGATGTGCTCTACCCATAGCAAGGGTAAGTCTATCACCTTGACTTCTTGCTGATGATGTGACAGGACAAAAATCATTTATAGCTCTAGAAAGTTTTAGTTGTTCATTTTAGTTTGTTATGTATGTGGTGCATTTGTATGCCATGTGATTAGAATTGGTGTTATGACCTTTAACCCCCGTAGCCTTGCTCAATAAATTGAATTTGATTCTTTTTTGTTAAGTCATTGTGCAATAAATACATTCCCACAGTGTTTGGGTTTGGATAGGAACTCCACATCTCTATTGTAATAAATATATCATCTGCATGTTTGATGCCATGGCTTTTGCTTTGTTTGATATCTTTCTAATTGCTTGTGCAGGTTGCTGCAGGAGGAACTCACTCAGTGGTACTTACACGTGAAGGGCATGTTTGGACATGGGGTCAACCATGGCCGCCTGGTGACATGTAATTTTTCATTTTGGGTTAAAAGAATAAATTTATTGAGATGAAGGGAAAGAATTGCAAAGAAAAAGCAGGATAAAGAATCCTCCTATACAGAGAACAAAACAGAAAACAACCGTGGAAAAAGTGAAAATCAATGTGATAAAGCTTCCCAATCACTAAATGTATCCGTTAGTAAAAACTCATTAAAAAGGTCATGTGCTTCACAGCAAATAGATGGCAAAAGCACCTAATCTTTCCCAAATCAAGTGATGTGCCAAAGAAGCCTCCTTAAGGATACTAGAATTCTGTTCCAACCAAATGCTCCAAATTGTAGCATAGATTGCACTTTGCCACAAAAAAAAATAGTGAAGCTTGATCCAGTATTTTTATCTTCATCGTCTTCTTTATAATACTGCGTTGCTATTGTCTTAATATGAGTTTAATTTACTTATTAAGATGTTTTTCTGCATTTTAGGTAACTAAACAGTTTCTACTTTATGCTAACTTCTAAATTTTTTGCTTTATCGTATAGAAAGCAGATTTCAGTCCCTGTTCGGGTTCAAGGTCTTGAAAATGTGAGGCTCATTGCTGTTGGAGCATTTCATAATTTGGCTCTTCAAGAGGATGGAACTTTATGGGCATGGGGTAATAATGAATATGGACAACTTGGAACTGGAGATACTCAGCCTAGATCACAACCTATTCCTGTTCAAGGACTGTCTGATCTTACTCTGGTTTGTGTCTTGTTCTCTGAAATCACCTTTTTAATTTCCTCTTCTGTGTCAACAGACAGAATGATATATTTTACCATATGTACAAACTGATGCATATTTCTGCCTGAACCAAGAATATGAAATTCCAAACTGGTTTTTGGAACTCAACTCTTAATTTTTGTAGCAAGTGATGCAATGGGTCGATTCCTTGTGATGCCCCAGCAAAAGAAAGTAAAGTAATTTATCTAGAGTTTTTGTTCATAGAATGTGTGAGCTTCATAGTATTGAAGGCAATTTCGTGTCTACTCACTTACACATACAAACAAGGAAGGATGTATGTATATAAGAATTCATTCAATATAGTTTACTATGGAGAAGTAATTACTAATAATTGCTCAAGGTCATACAAAACTTGGTAACATAGGAATGAATATGATGCGTGGAGAAAATGGCACTGGCCTGTCTTTGTCCTAGATGCACTAGTCCTGTCTTTGTCCTAGATGCATTGGCCCCGACTATGTCTTGAATGCATTAGCCTCGATCATGTTCCAAATGCACTAGCCACGTCTATGTTCCAAATGGCCATGTCTATGTCCTAGATGCACTAGCCTTGTCTTTGTTCCAAATGCACTAGCCTCGACTATGTCCCACAAATGCATTGACCTTGTCTATGTCCCAGATACACTGATCTGGCCTCGTCTTCGTCCTATATGCATTGGATCTCTAATAGTATTGGTTTGAAGCTTCCAAATGTTTTTGAGAATATTGGACCTTGCTTTGCTTGCCAATAAATTTCTCTTAGGTTGATGGTCGACTATCTGGCTAAGATATCTTTCTAGCAATTTTCTCCAGATTCTCAAGCATCCTTGAGTTGCCTTTCAAACTATTGTTTTTGTTGGAGCTCAATTTTTATGTTTTCTATTTATCTTTTATTTATGGAGAAATGAATTATTTTCTTGTAACAAGCTGAAAGCTTAGTAAGCTTCAGCTTAAGGAGAGTGTTGGAAATATGAGAGATATCCGATGATATTATCTTAAGAATATTTTAGAGTATCCTAGATAATGTCTTGGGATTTATTCTTCATTTGTATTTTATGATTTGTTTCCTTATTTAATTAGGATCTTTTTAATTATAGGGATATCTCATTAGAATAAAATTTATTAGAATCTGATCTGATTTATAGGCATATCATATCATGTATATAGGAATAAAATCTCCTTATAATTATTTGTATTTATTGCATTAAGTCTATATAAAACGGACTCCGCTGTATAGTCCAACACAGTTTCAGCATCTCTTGCATCTTTTTTCTCTCTTCCAACAAATTTAATCAAAGTTCTTAATTTATTTTTTGTGGCCCTTTTTTTATGCTTTCTCTTTTCTCTCTCTTACATGACGCCCATCCCCAACTTTCCCTTTTCGCCTTTAGTTCACCCCCACCCTTCTCTCTTTCCTTTCCCCCAAGTAACCCTCTCTCTTCCAATTCCTTTTCCTACATGCAACGAGGAAGGGAGCAATGCGTTGGTCGTGGCGAGGGAGACTAGATGAGCCCGTGATGGTGGTGACAAGGCCGCTAGGCGCAATGGAGGTGGTGGAGACAAATCTACGATTTTTCCTTTTCTTTTGTTTTTTTTTATCATTTTCCCTCCCCCCCGATTTTCCCCTTTTGTTTGTGGTTGCAGGTGTGGAGGCGGTGGATTTTTGGTGGTGGATGCGATGAATCTATAATGATGGAGGGCTGATCTATGATTTTCCCTTTTCTTCCTTCATTTTTTTTATTTTCAATTTCCACTTTCTCCTTTTTTTCCCCGATTTCCCCCTTCTCCCTCATTATTTGGCTATGAATATTGTTAGGTATTTTCCCTCTTTTTTCACCTGATTTATAATATATATAATGTTAAGAACCGGTTCTTATAGAAGAATGGTTCTTACATGTGATGATGTCTGAGGCCGTCAAGTGCAGCAGATCTAAGTAAGGTGGTGGAGGTGATGGGTCTAGGGTGGTGGAGGTGAATCTACAATTTTTCCCTCTCTCCCTTTTATTTTATTTTATTTTTTCGTTTTCCCCTTTCTTTTCTTCCCTCGATTTTCCCCTTTTGTTTGTGGTTGCGGATGAAGGCAGCGGATTGACGGTGGTGGAGGTGGAAGATCTGTGGTGGTGGAGATGAATCTACGATTTTTCCCTTTCTCTCTTTGTTTTCCCCTTTCTTTTTCTTCCCTTGATTTTCCCCTTCGTTTGAGGTTGCAGGTGGAGGTGATGGATCTATAGTGGTGGAGGGAAAATCTACGATTTTCCCTTTTCCCCTTTTTTTCCCCCAATTTCTCCCTTCTCCCCCTTTGTTCTTTGATTTGTATTGATGTTCTTGGATTTTGGCTATGTATATTGTTAGGTATTTTCCCTCTTTTTCCACCTGATTTGTGCTAAAAAAATGTTATAATGTTAAGAACCAGTTCTTATAGAAGAATTGTTCTTACACATGATGAGGCTTGAGGCTGTTGGGTTTAGCAGATCTAAGGTTTACGATTTTTCCCTTTTCTCCTCTCTCCTCCCCCCCCCCCCCCTTCCCTTGATTTCCCCTTTCTTTTTTCTTCCTAATTTTCCCCTTTTGTTTGTGGTTGCATGTGGAGGTGACAAATGTATGTTGGTGGAGGCAGTGGATCTATAGTGGTGGAGGGCAGATCTACGATTTTTCGCTTTTCCCTTTCGGTTTCTCCTCCCCACCTCCTCTTTTTTTTTCTCCCAATTTTCCCCTTCCCTTCCTCTGTTCTTTGATTTGTATTGATGTTCTTGGATTTTGGCTATGAATATTGTTAGGTATTTCCCCTTTTTTTTCCACCTGATTTGTGCAAAAAAATAGGGTTAATTATGTTTTTAGTTCCTAAACTTTTTTGGGTTTTCATTTTTAGTTCCTGAACTTAATTTTGACCGGTCTTAATCCTTGAACTTTTACTCGTTAATGCTTTTAGTCTCTACCGTCAAATATCACCGTTTAATGATGACGTGGCTGTAATTTTATTATTATTTTATTACATTTTGTGGCGGTTATTTTTATGGTGGTCAAACACCACCAGATATTGCTTTGCTAAAATGTTCAAATGAATCGTACAACTTCTAGCCGTTAAAAGTTGCTAGAAACTGCTTTTGCCTTTTTGCGATTTTCTCTCTTTCCTCCATTGATCAATGCAAGTCCAAATCCAAAATCAAAATTAGATTCAATAGAGGCACAAGTTTGGATTCATAATCAAATTCAGATTCAGTAATTAAACAATATTGACTATTTAGTTTGTACAAACTAAAATAGTTAATATTGTTTAATCTTCGTCGGCACACATTTGTGGTACCCAACCCTAAACCCAAACCAAATCAAAAATCCGGAAGGTGGCGGCGGCGCTTGCTTTTCATCTCCCCCACTCTTCGTCGCACCGCGGCTGCTCACTTCTGCTCCCCCACTCCCAATTAGGGGTTGGATTTGTGCTCGGAATCGATGTCAACACTCAACAACTCACTGTTCGGTTGCAGCACATCTTCCTTAAACGCCACACGCCGTTTCTTATGGTTACTAGCATAGGCGAGATAAGAAGCCATCTCTGTCGGCGAATGCGATTATAGGAAACAAAGTTCTTATTAGTGGTAATTACAAGATAAAGAACAATAGTGAACACGAAGCGGTACTTAAAGGAGAATGGTGGAAGGGAAGAGGTACTGTTTTGAGGACCTTGGAGTCGCTGTTGAGGATAAAGCATCGTGGGTGTGCAATTGGAGGTAGGTAGGTTTTAAAGACATTGGCCACAGAGTCGGTGTTGATAAAATTTTTTTGGCACCCCACAAATAATTAATGTATTTTAAATATTTTAGTAAAGTAAATTATGGCGGTTAACAACTGTCAGAAAAATAACCGCTACAAAATGTAATAAAATAATAATAATAATTAAATTATGGCCACGTCATCATTAAACGGTGATATTTGACGATAGGGACTAAAAGTATTAACGGAGTAAAAGTTCAGGGACTAAGACCGATCAAAATTAAGTTCAGGGACTAAAAATGAAAATCCGAAAAGTTTAGGGACTAAAAACATAATTAACCCAAAAAAATATTATAATATTAAGAACCCATTCTTATAGAAGAACGGTTGTTACACGTGTAAGAACTCTGTCAGCACTCTAATGGCAAAAAATTGTAAAAACCGGTTCTTAATTTAAGAACATGTGGTGGAGATGGTTTCAAACTTAGGTTAATTGGTTATTTCTAAATTTTGCTGCTATAGTTCCTTGTTGTCAGTGACATCTTTTCTGTTTTACGCTTCAAAACTTTGAATCTTTGATTATAGTTGAATTATCTAATTTCTTTTATTAAATTTGGAACTCTAGGTAGATATTGCAGCTGGTGGATGGCATTCTACTGCATTGACAGATGAAGGAGAGGTACTCTTTTCCCTTTTTTGTGGTTGGAATCTATTAGGTTTAAATTTTAAATTTCAAGATATCCTTGCAAGTATTTGAAGTCCGTGTTTAACTGTTTAATTTTTTTATTTTCCTGTTTCTTCTGAAAGTAGTTGTTATAGTAGGAAACCATATCTACATTATTATTTTTGGCAACAGTTCTGCTTGGTACACATTTCCTTTTTCTTTATTTTTTCAACGAGATGCAATTTAGATGATCTATGCGTATGAGTTTCAGCATAGTTGTCATAAAGCCAACAGCAAATAGTAATATCTTGATCTCCTATTGCTAGAGTTAATTAATGCACTCATGTTTTCTGTGGTAGTTAAGCATGTTGCATGTTACTGGAACATCATTCAATTGGAGTACAAAAAATAAATATAAATAAAAAAATGGGAGATATTATGGATGTGAGTGTATAGAAAATAAATGGTTGTGATTTTCAGTTTGGTGGCCACTGGCCAACTATGAAGCCAGATGAATGATTAGTTTACAAATTTAAGTAACTGTTAAGTATAATCTAAAGGAGACAGATATGTGAGTAGTGAATGGAGATAAGCAATATGCAATATGCTTAGGACACTCATTTGATTTCATGGTGCCAAAGGTTCTCAGTGGATTTTTTTATGGCCATGTTTGTTAGACCTGATGGGGAAAGGTCAATTGGTTAATGGGCCAGATCCAAGGCCTAGAATCTGGAAGGTATATGCCAGAAGAGATAGGGCAAAATGGAAGAGTCTAGAAGGATTTACTGATTTGGCAAATTAGTTATGATGATAGCAGTAGTCATGTTTTGAGGTAAACAGTTGTTAGCAGAGAGTGGAGGAGGAAGGAGGGAGTCATTATTCTGTTGGTATTAGTTGGGGGTGGCAAAGTCAAATTATAATGGATGGATTAAAAATAATCCATTAATCCATTTTGATCTATTAAAAATTTATTTAAAAAATCCAATCTATCTA
This sequence comes from Pueraria montana var. lobata, assembly GCA_026413185.1. Taxonomy (NCBI): domain Eukaryota; kingdom Viridiplantae; phylum Streptophyta; class Magnoliopsida; order Fabales; family Fabaceae; genus Pueraria; species Pueraria montana. The sequence continues at coordinate 47,603,235 of CM048656.1, forward strand.
TGACCCATTTAATAAAAACCATCCAATTCATCTATTAACAATCTTTTTTTGAATGGATATCCAATTCATCCATATAAATTTTAGATTTATAATCATTTAATTATTTAATACTCTCTTAAGTGTGGCAAAATTATCAAGGGAGATCTTAGGCTTAATAATATTTTTGAAACTTTGGTTTTTAACCGTGCTGAATGACATTGTGTGATCCATGTAGCCGACCTCACCTAGTGGGATAAGGCTTTGTTGTTGTTATTGAGGCATGGCAAAATTATCTATTTATTCATGATCCATTTGTTCCATCCATGTAAAATCCTCCAATCCAATCCATCCAATTGTTAAAATAAAAAAGACTTGGATTGGATTGAATGGATCGTATAATTAAATGGATGAATAACAATCCATCCTGTTTTATTTTCATCTCCAATGGATCATCTAATCAACATTTAATGGATTGAAATCAATCCAACATAATTTTTTTCATATTTAATTTTCTCTCTCCACTCTCTTTGAACCAAACTAACCTAATCGTGAATGAATTGATTTGGTTTGGAATTGGATTTATTGGGTCCAATATTTATATTATAAAAATTGTATTAAAAATCTTATAAAAGGGTAAAATATTAGTCAAATAAAAATTGGTGACTATAGGAGTTGGGATATATATAGAAAATAATAACATCATGAAAGAGGATATAATATTATTATATCCTCTTTCAATATGTTACTATAAATTATTATAATGTTATAAAAAAATTGAAAAATAATACTACCTCTGTTTTTATATATAAGAAACAAATACTTAATTCATCAAGATCAATAAAGTAGTTAAATTAGTTCATTTTAATTAATATTGTCATAAATTTAAATTTTATTCCAAAAATACCCATAGAATTAATTGGTTTAAGTGGTATAATGACACTACTCATAATCCAAGAAATAACTTTTTCAACCAATGAGTATGAGTTATATTGTTAATAGCTCAATAAATGCATTCACTTTCATGGGAAATGAGTGATACTTCATTAATAGACTTTACAATAAATTAGGGATATAAAAGGAAATTAGCAATTAATACATTTAAAAGTGGTCATATGTTTCTTATAATAATTAGGAGTAAAAAAATAATACCATTTGTTTCTTATATATAGAAACAAAGGTAGTATATTTAACATCTCAAAAGTAAAATATTTTCTAAAGAAATGTAAATAGGAGAACTTTTAAATTATTATTACTAGAGAGAAAAAAACACGACATTATCTATCGATCGATCACAATCAAATTCCTTGTTGACGATGTGTTAGCATATGCAGTTACGCATGTCATCATGTCTCCTTATAAGAAGTCCCTCCATTTGAGTCTACCATATTCTTCTTCTCATCCTTTTTCATTATAGAGTTGTTGATGTGTCGTTAGGATTATGTCATTATGGCACTAAGTGAGATTGAGAAGAAGAGTGGCGAGGAGGTGCATTGTTAAGGAGTGAGCAGAAGGCCATGTGGCATATATGCTGCCAAGATCCCAACATATGTGCCTCCTCTTGTTGGGACCGTTGATCTTGGTGACATATGTGTTACATGGCCTTTTGCTCACTCCTCGATAATGCACCTCATGCCATTATTCTTAATCTCACTTGGTGCCATTATCTTATAATCCTAACTACACATTAACTACTCTCTCTATATTGAAAAAAGGATGAGAAGAAGAATGTGGTAGAGACTAAAGAGAAGGGACTTCTTATAGAGACATGATGACATTGTGTTTGCGTAATGTGTTCAACCAATAGATATATAATGTTGTGTTTTTTTCTCTCTCCATTACTAATAATTTAAAATCTCCTATTCACATTTCTATAGTAATCATTTTACTTTTGAGATGTTAGATATATTATTTTTTTATAAAATATTAGAATTTTATAGTAACATTGAATGGGGGATATAATGTTATTATTTTCTATGTGTCCCTATCCCTATAGTTACCAATTTTTATCTGAGTAATATTTTTTTAATATAATTTTATAATAAAAATATTGGACCTGATAGATCCAATTCCAAACCAAACCAATTCGTTCATGATTGTGTTAGTTTGGTTTGGAGAGAGATTATTAAAAAATTAAATATGAAAAAAATATGTTGGATTGATTGTGATCCATTGAGTGTTAATTAGATGATTCATTGAATTTGAAAATAAAAGAGAGTGAATTGTTACCCGTCCATTTAATTGTATAATCTATCCAATCCGGGATCTAAGTCTTTTTTATTTTAACAACCGGATGAATTGGATTTTACATGAATGGATAACAGATAAACGGACTATTTGGCCACCCCTAGTATCAGTTTTCAGCTATGAAGCTTGGACAGAGAATTTTTCTCGCTGTGGAACTATATAGGCTCTAGGTAGTAAGGGAGTAGGAGGGTCATACCTTTCAGTAATTCTGTTTCTTTGTTGATATTTAATACTACTACTTTATTTCTAGATGTCTGGTTTTTGGTTTCTCTTAACATTTTTCCAGTGATTTGGCTATAATGTTATCTTTGTTCTGAAATTTATTTCAGGTATATGGCTGGGGAAGGGGGGAACATGGCAGGCTTGGATTTGGTGATAGTGACAAGAGCAGTAAAATGGTACCCCAGAAGGTTCAACTTTTAGCTGGGGAAGATATTGTTCAGGTACTCTCTTTTACTTTCTACTCTTTATCAGGTTAACCAAAGTATGGAGCATCAGTAGTGTCATGGCTAGGTAACAACAACAATTATCACTTTCTAGCCTTCATCTCACGTTAACATCATTGATGTTCCAAAATGAAGAACCAAAATATCCAAAACTAGGCAAAGAAATACCACCCTTGTGGAGAATGTGCTCGGAGGCTCCTTGCTATGCGAAGGTATGAAGGTCATTGTATGCAACTCTACCCTTGCATATGCAAAGAGGCTGTTTTCGAATTCAAATCCATGACTAAACAGTCATCAAGGCACAACTTTACCACTGTGCCAGGTTCGCCCTCCTTGTGGAGAATATAATTCAACATATTTCTCCATCTAATTTAATTCTGAAGTTGTAAATTTAGCTACTTACATATGAACCTTTTTGACATCCATATTGTTGTTTGCTTCATATCTCCTACTAATCATGACATTTAACAGAGGAACTTTTAAAAATATTAAGAAAAGCACAATCTGAAGTTAATCATTTTCTCTGAGATGAGGATAATTGGTTTGTGGTTCAGGTGTCCTGTGGAGGTACTCACTCAGTTGCATTAACCCGCGATGGGCGCATGTTTTCTGTAAGTATTTTCTATGCCATCTTTGTTGTCTTTTCTATGATTTGGTCAAATGATAGAATCCTTCAAAAGCATATTTAATATATTGATTATTATCAGCACTCATTGGCTAATATTACGTTGGCCTTTCTCTGAATTAATCATACATAGGCGTTTTCTTGAACACAATCTCTCTGGAAGCAATTTGACTTGAACATGGTTTTGGTCACTGAAGATATAATGTTTTACACTGTCGTCTAATAATAGATAACCATTTATGGTAAATTTATTGACTTTTATAATAACTACTTTAAAAATCATACTTGGGATGATTTCTAAATGGTTGACAGTATAAAAATCTTCAGAGTTTAATGGCTATACATTATTAGTGTAAAACAATTTTATACTGTCAACTAATCAGAAGTCACTGTTGGTATGACTTTTAAGTTAGTTTTTGTAAAAGTCAACAAATTTATCATATATGGATATTTGTGATTGGATGACAGTGTAAAATTGCTTTACATTGTCAATGTGTAGCCTATTTTCTCAAATCTTTATATTGACAGTGCATGAAAATTAAACAATTGAGTTTTCTGTTGTAATAATCCCTACATTTAACAACAAATAGTATGCATTTAGTGCCTTTGTAATTTTTGAGGACTAAAAACAAATAAAACTTAAGTAGGGACTAATTTAAAACAGAAATAAGTCATTTTCAGAGAACAAAAGTATATTTAAGTCATCTAATCCTATTATTTATGTGCTTAACTATTTGCAGTTTGGTAGAGGTGACCATGGACGTCTTGGATATGGGAGGAAAGTCACCACTGGTCAACCAATGGAGGTACCAATAAGCCTCCCTCCCCCACAGGATCTCAGTGGCAGTGCAGCTGAGGGACATTGGATAGCTAAACTTGTTGCTTGTGGTGGCAGGCATACCTTGGCAATAGTAGAATGGAAATCAGATGAATCTTAAGATTGACTCATAAATCATAAATAAAAATGAGACTGGAAAGTAGATGATGAGGCTAATGACTGATTTGGAACTCAATTCAGGTGCTAGAATTTCTCTTGTGCCCTGCATGATATGATCTTGCCTTTGTATAATAATGCACATGGCACAAACATAATATCATCAATATAAGCTGTGTTTGTATACGCGTTCTGCACGTTGAACGCCAAAGCTTCCTCTCAGTGAAATTACGTTCAACATGCATTGGAATGCGAGAAAGGCTTATACCAAACATACACATAGTGATGGGGTTTGGTTTTGGATGGTCTTCATTTGCATATTCTTTAGGGGATGTTTAGTAGGGAGAAGATTTTTTCATAGTCTTTTTTTTTAATCTGTTAAGATTTTTTCATAGTTAGGAATCGTGATTCTTAGAAATCATAAATCGTCGACATCATAATTTTTGGAAATAGTTAAAATTTGTTTGGTTAACTTAATTATTTTAGAGTATGTTTACACATATATCCTAGGAATTAAAGATTTTTATATTTGGTTTCAATAGAATTTTCTTTACAAGTATTTTTTTTTTCTACTAGAAATATCTTTAGTGAAATAATTACTTTAGATACATTATTATAAAACTTCATTAATTAAAATTTTTAATATCTTTTATTACCATTAGAGATTTTTTATTATTTAAAACATTTTATTATTTTTAAAACAAGGAAAATATCTGTACCTAATTTAATACACGAGTCATCTAGTTTAGCCTTAAAGAGAATGTAGATTTAAAGCCAAAAGTAATAAAAACAAAACTAGAAAACTTTAGGTGGCGTTTACTTGCAATTCTGTTTTCTGTTTTCATTTTCTGTTTTCAGTTTTTAATTATAAAACTGTCATCTTGTTTTCATTTTGTTTTCTGTATTCTAAGATTTGTACAGGAAACAGAGAAAACAAAAAAAAGTTATTTTCAGTGTTTTCTGTAATCTTAGAAAACAGAAAACAAAATGAAAACAAGGTGGCAGTTTTGTAATTAAAAATTGAAAACAGAAAATGAAAACAGAAAACAGAATCGCAAGTAAACGCCCCCTTAGATATCCAGTTGTACTAAATATTTAAAGAGAAAATTTTGTTATTTATAATACTTTTAGTAAAAAAAATACTTGTATTGGAACCACAGAAAATGGATTTCTTGAGTGTGCTTTTATTTGAGCAACGAACCCCAAAATACTCAATGCTGGAACATCTAATTTTTTTTATTCGTAGGAATCGAACATAATACCGGAAGGTTTATAATAACTCATACACCCTGCTCAACTAACTGAACTAGACTTGGTTATTGCAAATAAAATCATCAAAAGAAAAGGATATCATTTTATTTTATCTTGCAAAAGACTGTGCTAATACTTCAATTTCAGGTCTTCGTTGTTTGTTTTTCAGAGATATTTTAATTTAAAATTTTAATAATTTCTATATTTTGTAAGAGTTTAATGGTGATATATTGACAATATAAAATATTTTTATATTGTCATCTAATCATAAATCACCATTGATATGACTTTTAAGGTAATTTTGTAAAAGATAACAAATTTATCTTATATGGTGGTTCGTGATTGGATAACAATATAAAGTTATTTTAAATTGTTAGTACATAGCTTCTTTTCTCCTTTTTTTTATGTATAATTTCACCAAACTATGGCTCCCAACCATGACTTGATTTTTTTTATTAATCATAGCAAAATCTCAAGACGATTGTTAAAAATTAGGTTAAATTAATCTGTAGGTCGCTATACTATTCAATAATTTTTAATTAGGTCCTTGAACTATTTTTTTTTCAATTGGGGTCCCTGAACTTTTATTTATTTTTTAATTAGGTCCCTGCCGTTAACTAGCGTTAGCTCCATTAACGGTAGAGACCTAATTAAAAAATAAATAGAAGTTCAGGGACTCAATTGAAAAAATTGTTTAGGGATTTAATTAAAAAAATTTAAATAGTTTAAGGACCTATTGAGTAATTATCAAATTCTACCTAGGCTATTACACTATATTTCTCAAACATCTATAGACTACTTCTAAATTCAGTATTGTCCATTCTACAGATTTGCACTGAGCATTCTTAGCTCTTCAGGTTAGTATTCTCATCTCTCCATTCCAATATTCTCACATTTGCGAATTCTAAACTCAATATTCTCAATCTCTGCAGGTTCTTCAACCTGTATTCTCAAACTCTAAAAGCATCAATCCTCTTACTGCACTTCTAGTTTTCCCTTACAGATTCTGTTCGGATATACTTAATACACTCCTTCTGAATATATTCTTCAATTAAGTGGTTTTTTTTGTATGATTTTTAATTTACTTTTAATTTATTCAATAGGACTCTGAACTATTTAAAAAAAAATTAATTAGGTCCCTAAATAATTTTTTCAATTGGGTCCTGAACTTCTCTTTATTTTTAATTAGGCCCTTGCCGTTAACTACTGTTAACTCTATTAACGGTAGATACCTAATTAAAAAATAAAGAGAAATTCAGGAACCCAATTGAAAAAAAAATAGTTTAAGGATCTAATTAAAAATCGTCGAATAGTCTAGGGATCTACAGATTAATTTAACCTAAAAATTATATTCCACTATCATTTAGCTTAGGCTTGTTTGTTTTGTTTATTTCTTTTCCCACTTTACCAAAAAAATATTCCACCACATAAATTTCTTAAATATATCAATCATTAAATTCGTTTTTAAAAATAAACTTAAGTGTTATAATAATAGTCTTTTTTTTTAAAATAAATTAGTTCTTTGAAAAACTCAAATATAATCATATTTATCTTTATAAAAGATTATGATAACAAAACGAAAGACTAATTTGGTAACAAGAATTTAATGACGTAAGGAATTTTTAATAGATTAATTTAATGGCTATTTTAAAAAAAAATTAATATGATAATATACATAATTTTAACACAAAAATTTATTTATTTTTATTCTTCTTAACACAAAATTTTGTTCTTATTAACTTTCAGTACTTTGACTCTTGAAAGGTGGTGGCTAGAATTTCAATCATATTTGATAAATCATTTCAATTAATTTGCAGTTTATTTAATTAGTTTATAACTTCATTTGATTAAGATAAACCTGTTTAGTAAATAAATTTATTTTATTATTTCATAAAAAAATTTAAACACTATTTAAAATAGCATTTGAGCTTATATTTTATTTTCTTCATTTCTACCTCAAATACTTTAACAATATTAAAATTTAGTTTCTTATTTACCATTGTCTTTAATATTATACTATTGATTTAAAATATTACACTATTTATTTTAATTTTCAATAAAATATTTTATTTTTAAATAAAATAATAAGAGTTCAGAAATAAATAAAAATTATAATTATAGTTACTTAAAATATATTTTTATGGCTTAAATGTGTTTTTGGTCCCTCAAATTTGTCACTTATGTTTTTGGTTTCCCAAATTTAAATTTTTTTAGTCCTTCAATTTTGAAAAATACTCTTTTTAGTCTCTCATGTAAAAAAATGTCACAAATTGTGCATCCAAAATGCCAAAAATTAGTTAGGAGGGACTAAAAAAACATTTTCTGAAATTGAGAGATTGAAAAAAGAAAATTTAAATTTAGAGGACAAAAAATAAATGTGACTCAAATTTGAGAGACTAAAAACATATTTAAACCTATTTTTATTTACAAAACAATAAGTCCCTTTTATCGAGTTATCACTCTACATATATAAACTAGTATTTTAGCATGTGCATTGCACAAAAAAATTATATAATTAAAATTTATAATAAATAAATAGTTTTAAATATGTAAATTTTATTATAATTAAAATTTGTAATAAATGAATATATTTAACATATAAATTATATTTTAGATTTATGATAAATAATTTATATAATGATACATTGTTGCTTTTAATTATTGATATTTTTTTTAAAAAAATATTGAAGTTCAAGTTAAGACTAAATATATTGAAAATGATAGATTTTGTTAAAAAATGCTTTTGTTAAAAAATGACAACTAAAAATGCTCTTGTTCAATAAACGCTCTTATTGAATGAGAGCATTTTTAGTAGTCATTTTTCAACAAAAGCATTTTTTGGAACTTTTCTTGAATGAGAGCATTTTTAAGAATTTTTTTTTAACATTTTATCTTTTTCAATCTATCATTTTCAACATTCTTAGTCCTAACTTGAATTGTAATATTTTAAAAAATATCAATAATTAAAAATAACAGTGTATCACAATATAAATTATTTATTATAAATCTAAAATATAATTATATGTTAAAAATATTTATCCATTATAAAATTTAATATAATATATTTTTACACTTAGAAATATTTATTTATTATAAATTTAGTTATATAAAATAAATATTTTGCGCAATACACAGTCACAAAACTAAAATACTAGTTACTGATGTAATAATAAAATCTTTTTTTTTTTAAAAAAAAAATTTCCGATAAACTTTAATTTTTTTACTAATTCAAAACTAACTTTTCGATATATTTCTTGCTAAAGTATCCCTAACCTTAAGGATAATGAATAGGACCAAATAATTTAATGGTGGTTGTTGAATCATACCACATGATTTCAGCTACAAGTTGCAATAAAGACAACAATAGTATTGATGGGAACATTTTTTTTTTATGGCACATTGATGGGAACATTGGGAAGGACAATATTGATGTTTTTCATATGCAATACTTTACATAAATGTTGAGGTGGTCACATAATGAAAAGAGACTATTGTTAGCATTTCTCAAAAAGGAAAATACCCACTAATATATATCCAACATTCCTGCTGCAAATGAATTGATGAGAAACTATTTTCCCTAGAACAAAAGGATCAATCATATAAAATCATAGTATAAACTTATCCTTTTATATTTTTGGTGATAAAAAAAAAATGTATAACCAAAATAACCAAAATAATTTACATTTATAAACTTATCCTTTTATATTTATTTACATTTATAAACTAATTTAATAATTAATTTTATCAATTACTTATTTTATCAATTATTTTTCCCAAGAACCAAAAATGTATGAGGGTCTGGCTATGATGACACGATTTACATGATCAGTGGAATTTTGCATCATTGGGCAAAATTTAAATGCGGTTTATTAAGTTTTTTTTTTTATCTCTTTGTTCTGGTCTAGGATTCCTCTAGGATTTGAGGTTGTCTGCCAAAGCATAATGTGTATTCTGTCTTTCTTATTTCATCTTTCTCCTATATATAGGTTTTAAGAGATAATATCGTCATATCTTATATCTCGTGATATAAGGTATGATGTACTATCATAAAGATTAGGATCAGATATTGCTCAGATATATGATCAATTATTTCAAGATACAATTAAGATATACGATATGAGATATGATTAACACCCCTAAAGATAGGACAGTTAGCAAATCCTCATGGGTCGGGTCGGTCGGTCTCCATGAACCAGGTTTGGTCAGCCTAGAGAAACCGGAGGGTACACTCCTAAAAAAAAGGTATTTTTTATACTGACTTTTAATTAAAATTATTAAAGACTAATATAAATTACTGAAATGAAATTATAGGTCCGATTTGGGTACAATTTTGATTAGAAAATAATACTATAAAAGCACCGAAAAACCTCTAAAAAAAAGCACAGAAAAAAACTTAATTTAAGGTTTATCCTTTAGCAGTGACTTATCATGAGGATGCTGAGTTTCTTAAACATAACTACTTATTATTATTTTATCTTTAAATACATGTTAATATTATCAATTAAATCACACTTTTTTTTATAAAAAAAAGACTAATATAATTAATGAATTATATTTTTAAAAATTTATTTAAAATTTCCTTAGTTTAAAAAACTAATGTGACAAAAAAAAAAAAAACTAATGTGACAGACTATATACATTCACCAAGTACATCTCTTTATTTTCACTTGCAAAAAAAAGTATCTCTCTATTTTCTGTTATTCATATAATTTTGGCATTATAAGGACTATTTGTTCTCCAGCCAATGGGGGTTCATTTTATAAACATTGCCAGATATCTAAGCTTCTATACTGTTGGATGTCCACATTCTGAATTAAATGTTGATTATCAAGTTCACATGTTGGTTCCAAAATTATCACTTTTTGTGGAGTAATGGCTGCATTTATTCTAGGTCCATATGTCACCTCCATCTCAATGGTCTTTCTAAATGTACATTACAGGACATGGTCCCTGACTCAATTAAAACGAATATGGGGCACTTCACTTATGAGCATGTGACCTTACTGATAAGTTTAAAGTCTTTTTCTTTCTAGAGTTTTTCTTTTTTTGGGTTACTTTTTCTAGAGAAAATGTTTTACGTTTCCTATTTATTATATATATATATATATATATATATATATATATATATATATATATATATATATTTATAAATTAATGCTTATAAAAACATTACTTCATTTTTACTTTATCCAATACTTATAAAATTTTGTAAAGGAAAAAAACAGGATTCTGGCTATTTCCATGTTCTTTATTTAATTGTTTTTAAAATTAGAAATAAACCAGTATTTTAGCCTACATAAAAATTTATTTTATATAACTAAAATTTATAATAAATAAACATTTTTTAATATATAAATTTTATTATAATTAAAATTTGCAGTAAATAAATATTTTTTAGTATATAAATTGTATTTTAGATTTGTGATAATAATTTATATTGTGATATAATATTTTTTAACTACAAATAATTGCTTTTAAAAAATAATGAAATTTAATTTAGAAATAAAGATGAAAATAATAGATTGAAAGATAGTTAGAAAAATCTTTAAAAATATCCTCATTGAATAAAAATTCTTAAAATGTTAAAGAATAACTTCCAAAAACATTTTTATTCAAGATAATTATTCTAACTTATATATATAGAAGATTTTAAAAGTTATATTTTTGTATAAGAAAAAAATAGGATTATGGCTATTTTCAACTAGTTTTTTTTTAAGAATTGAGTTAAACATATTTCAAAATTAAAATAACAATCAATTCAAATTTATTTTAATTAGTCGAGCATTTTTGTCTTGGAATTGCCATCTGAAAACAAAAAACTAAAACTTGCCACAACTAAGAATAGATTGTCGTGTGTTGCCTATGTTGTTTATGAAGGAAGAAAATCTAACCTAAATTGGACAATTCTTGACATTTTGATCAACCAATTTTGTCGACAGAACTCCATTATATAACCTAGTGGAAGAGATGGCATTGTCGTGCCTGTCTTTATTTTTGGGCTAAGATGTTAATTTATGATGTATAAATAAAATATTTGAAATAATTCTAATATATTAAGTATTTTTTTAACAATGTAAAAATATACTATTTAGTATTCAAAGGAAAGAAAGTAATGAATTATTTCGGAAGCAGTTAAAATGTGTACACCAAATGTGGATATTCCCTTTATTATTAGTATAGATTATGATTATTATTATTTTTTATCCAAATTTAATTAATCAATTCTTATAATTAAGTCATTTCATCAATTTTCTTCATTATCAAATTCATAAATTCTTATTTTATGTTATAAAATTCCATAAATTGAATTGTTCAAACTATTTCAACATCTCTTTTTCTTTAAATATACCAATTAAAATATCATATTTCATTCAAAACAAGAAAAATATACAGACCTAGATCTGGGGCAGAGTCATAAAATCGGAGCTGAGATGAAAATCAATTTTTTTGGTACATTTTCATGGATTTTTGTGTGGGTACATACATGAAAATCAAATTAATTAATGACTGAAATTCTCAATTGTATTTTGAATAATAAAAAGACTTGGATAAATTTAAAGCATCCAATCTTCATCTAATGACTCTAATTTACAACTACATCGACCACATCAAATTCAATTTTAAGTCCAAAATATAATTAAGACAAATATACATAAGGTGTGGCTTGAGCAAGCCATGCAAACTGCTGCTTAGTTCTTTTCTGCGTTTTTTATTTTCCCACTGTACCAAAAAAAAATATATACAAGGTGTGGCTCACTAATTATAACACTCAATCCACTTCTTTTGAGAATATAAATTGTTTTTCTTATCTGCGACTAATTTTATCTGTCATTATTTTTTTTTTTATATGTAGGAATCAAAGACAAAAACTAGGAGATAACCTTGCAACCAATTGAGTTAAACCCCCTTCATATTTGTCATTAATTAAATTCTCTATATTTATTTCCTAAAAAAAATCTGTATATTTACACCATATGAAAATAGTCATTGATATTAATTTGCATCAATTCGTATTCGTCCATGTGTTTGGGTCCGTACATGGAATTTAATGTAATAATAGTATTCAAGTAGTTGTATTATAACAATGAAAAACAAAAGAAATTCATTATCAATGTACAAATTCTCCTTTCAAAAAAAAAAAATGTACAAATTCAATTAATACTGTGGTCCTGTCATGTAGACGTAATTCTTATCTTTTATTTGACCACTATTTTTACATATTTTCTTTTATCAAACTCTCGCAATATTATACCGTTTTTCATATAATATCACAACTTTTACATCAATAAAGTTGCAAATCCTTTTTAATTTTCAAATAAAATGCAAATTTTGCACAAATAAATTTACAACCTTCCTTTCCAAACACAAAGCAAATTTAGAACGTGTACAATGTATGATTGCTTATAAATGGATTGCTTATCTTAAATTTGTGAAGCCTACAATATCACATAGATTTAAGAACTTTACAAAAAAAATTATTTAAATACTAAAGTTATTAGAGTTAGTGCTTAACTTGAGTCACATTAAAATTTGTGACTAAAAATTAATTTTTTATTAGTATGAATCAGTTAAGTAACGGTTGTTTATCTAAACAACTCATTTAAACTACACACTACTAAATTATCTGTTTCAATATAAAAATTTGTTAAACAATATCACTTAACTTTAAACAATTTATATAAATACTCGCGTTGAAGATGATCTTTTGAAAAAGTTGCAAATTAAAACCATCCATCCTAAGCCACCCAAGTTTCTCTCCGTGGGAGATAAGAGTCGCCACAAAAGCCTTTCTATATTAAACTAAAATAACATAGTTAATATGTTGCTCTTTTTATACACCCTGATATTTCAGAACCAAAGATGAGAAGATTGGGTTATACTCTTAATATTTATTGCTTCCTATATCTCCTTTTACATTTATACATAACTAGAAAGTTATAAGATGCAAAGACCACTCTCATGATCATTTGTTAATAATTCTATTCTATGAAGCTGTCCACAAATGAGAACATGGTTTGACATGAATAGCCTCCTTTCTTAATGGATTTTATATATATTAGTATTTGGATTAAAGTTTGTAAAGTTAAGTTGAAATAAATTTTATTTTACACAACACTTCTTTCTCTTCCCTTTCAAATTGCGTTTCAAGACGAAATTGAGGCAAAACTCATTTACAATCGAATACAAATAAAAGTCAAACAAAAAACATTTCTAATTCTACTTTTTGATGTATGATAGGGACTTCCCAACTAAAAACAAACATGCCCGTAATGATACTGTTCCAGTTCAATAAAAATACATTTCACACACAAACAAAATTCTATTACAGAATCATTACATCACATATATTTAAATAAAATAGCTGATAAAAAATTATTTAAATAAAATAATTAAATGTTAACAAGAATATAGACTATAGTGGCAGTACATATCTTCCATATATTTGATTTTATTTGGAAATCTTTTTTGTTGCTTCCATTATCTTCTCAAGAGAATTCTCCAAACACGATTTGAATAATTGCTTGTCGATGAAGTCCTTCTCTACTCCAAATGCAACTCTTATCTTTCCCATGTAGCTCATGATCGTCATGGTGAGACTCTGCAACTCCGTCAATATATTTATTATCTTTTAAAATAGACAAATATAATAAAAGAATGATAGAATATATTACAATGTTATTAGCGAGTACAAGAAAGTTTTAATTTTTTTTATGTAATATATATATATATATATATATATATATATATATATATATATATATATATATATATATATATATATATATATATAGCTAATGCTACTACTTTCTTTCCATGGAGTAGTAGAATTTCAAAGTCCAAATAATATTTTTTTCTCAAATATACCCTCATTTAATATTTCACTATTAGTGGTGGAAGGCATCAAGGATCAATGTATAGAATTTTAGTCTAAATATAATAATATTATGGAAAATGCTAATCAATGTCATGGGACTGCTTGTTAGGCTATTTTCAATATAGGATCTCTCTTTGAATTCTTAACTGTTCCTATTTATACACAACTCATTTTTATCTTTTTTTTTTAATTTAAAAAAACTCATAAAAACTACTCAATCTCTCCAACCTAGACTATGTTCGGGCAAAAATAGCTGAAAAGCTAGCTAAAAACTGAAAAACTAGTTGGTAGCTGAAAGCTGGTAGTTGGAAACTGTTAAGCTGACTTATTAAATCATAAGTGTTCGGTAAAACTATCGATTAAAGTAGCTGAAAAATGTAAAATGACAAAAATGGACATATTTATATTATATTTTTATATAAATTTTAATTTTATTTTATTGATAAAAATATATTTTTAGGTGTTATAATTTTAGTTTTTTAATTAATTTTAAACTCTTGTAATTTTTTATTTATAGATAAATTATTTTCATTACATTTTTTCATATTAAGTATTCTACTATTAATCTTATATTATATCTTAAAATATTTTAAATCAAGTTTAAAATAAAGTAAAAAAATACACTTAAGTAGACATTATTATATTTTTATTATGTTCATTAGCGTAATAGTTAATTGATAAAAATACATATACTTAAGTAGATACTTAAGTAGAATACAATAAAAAATAAAAAATAATTGATAAAAAAATAAAAATAGCTTATGTGGAGAAAAAAGGAGAGTGAGCAAGAAGATTAAAAAAAAAAAGTGACAAGAAAGTTTAATAATATTTTAAGGATAAAAAGGGAATAAAATATAAAAAACTAGAAGCTAGCCTTTTAAAAAATGCTACTTCAAGTAATGTTTCAAAAAACGCTAGAAACTACTGAAAAAAACTTGTTTACCGAACAGTCAAACAAGTTTTTCAACTAATAAAAAAAACTAAAAACTAGTTAAAATGATTTGCCAACATAGTCCTAAAGTTTTTACAAAATTAACTAAATGGCCCCAATACTCCACAATCCACATCCTTATATTTCATTAAATTTTAATAACAAAAATTACTTTTTCTGACATGTATGGCCCACGGCTAGAAATAAGAAGGGGTGCTTCTATAAGCACCGACAACCAATTTAAGCACCAGTTATGATACTCTCCAACGCTTGGATACGTTAAAAGCAACAATCCTATTCCTTGAATACGAAGAGAGAATCATAATTGAACTTGCTCTTAAAAAATCAAAAGTGAAAAGTTTTTCAATTAAAAAGTGTAACTGCATTCTACAGTGATTTCTAATGTATTTTTAACTTAAAAAATTTCTACTTATTGATTCCTTATCTCTTTTTTTTTTTCTTTTTCTAACCATGATATTGGTACGAATTATTCATCGCCGGAAATAATGACTAAATTCCGTCGGGGACCGTGAACGCACACCAAAGTGGGTATTTTCATCTCAACATGATTTATTCCATATCCAAAATGACATTACTAGGATTCGAATCCTGGACTACTTGATTAAGGGACATAAGTCGCTACCACTTGTGTTAACTAACGTTGGTATTGATTCCTTATCTCTAAACATACTGGACCCTAACATTATAAGTTATAACTTCTTTAAACACTATTTCTTAATTTATGTATATTAATTTTAAACATCTAAATATAGTATATAAAAGGAAGGTAGAAGAAGTACCGTAAAAACATTAATTGATCAATAAATTTGTGTTGTTTTTTTAGTTAATGCTGCTACAAAACAGATACGGCTTCGTTATTGGTTGACATGCATTGATGACGCCAACTAGCAAAATTCACCGACATTAAAAACTTTCAGACATAACGTTGATTAATGGAAAGTGATCAAGTGTCGTGCGTGGCTGGTATATATGCATGTTTTTGGTAACAAGAGAAAACAAAAAAGTACACAGTAAAATCATACCTCAGGTGAACCAGCTACCATGAAGTAAAACCCTTTAATTGGATGATTAGCCACAGCCATTTGCTCCACTGGTCCAATTATGTTTGAGATTGTTGTGCTTGAGTTTCTTAAAGTACTGCGTAAGTAGCTGGCTGCAGCCTGAAACCCCATATTAAGATAAAAATGTAATTGGTTATGTAAAATTCAGGTTAGGTTTGGTAGAAGTAGTTGAAAAGTTAGTCACAAGCTTAAAAAAAATATCTGGTGGTAGGTGAAAGTTGTTACTGCTACATTGTTATTGAGTTCTACTAAGTTAAAGAATAGAAAGTTTAAAAGATTATTGTTAGAGTTGCATGCATTGAAAATTACAGAGGAGTGTATTCCTACATTTTTCAATAAACTTTTCACTTTTGATTTCTTAAACAGTGTCTTTAGTTTAAAGTTATAAGTGTTTGGCAAATTTTTTTTGTTTTGACGATGGCAAAATTATATATTAAAATAATAAATAAATATAGAATAATAGAAATTAACATATTTATATAATATTTTTATATAAATTTTAATTATATTTTATTGATAGAATTATATTTTGAGATATTTATAATTTTAGTTTTTCAATTAAATTTAAACTCGCATATTTTTTTATTATAGATAAATTATTTTAATTATATTTTTATTTTCAATTATTATATTTTTTTCATATTGTGTATTCTACCATTAATCTTAGCATCATACTTTTAATATGTTGATTAGTGTAATGTTTAAAATATCTTAAAGAATAATGTTAAAATAATAGAATAAATAATGTAAACAGTGTAATAGTTAAAATAAACACTATAATATAAAAATAATAGAAAAAATAAAATAAACTTGTCAGCTATCATTAGCAATATCTTAAAGTATAACACTAAAATAATAAAATAAATATTATAAAAAAATGTAATGGATAAAATAAATAGTGTAATACAAAAATATCTAAAAATAGTAGCAACCCTACTGATAACAAGAGGAAGAAAAGAAATAAAAAAAAGAGAAAAATAAAACCCTACCTTATGTAAGAAAAAGGTAAAAAGAAAATTTAACAAATATTTTACAGAAGAGAATTAAAAATAAGAAGTTAGAAGTTAACATTTTAAAAAAATACTATTTGAAGTATTGTCTAAAAAAAATTTGCAAATTACTAATTAAAATATGCTTATTTACCAAACACAACTAATAAAGTCAAACAAGCTTTTTAAATAGTAAAAAAGAAGTTAAAAACTAGCTAAAGTTGTTTGTTAAACATATACTAATTTGTATAATTGAAAGTCACTCGAGAATATTTAAGCCACACTCCTTCAACTAAGAGTAAGATTTTCATAATTTTATAATTATTAATAAATTTTATTCAGTATTAAAAAATAAAATTTAGATACAATACTTTAAATATTTTTGCTGTTGTTTTTTAACTAAAATTGAAGTTTTACTTTCATATTTAATTCAAACAATATATAAAAAATAATGAATAACAAAAGAATTAAAGGCAAAGAATTAATAATTAAATTATATTTTTAATGTGAAACTTTACTTCAATTATGAATGAAAAATGACACTAAAAACACCTAAAAAAATTGTATAAAAAAGAGTGTTTTAGTATTAGATCTCCTAGAATTAATAATGAAAGATGATAGCATATTTTAATTCACATTTAATGACCCACCTCAGGACCTCTGAGTTTTCTGAGCATATCTAGAAGCATGCCAGTGAGAGGAGTGGCCAAAGAATTTTTCTTTTTGGTCATGTCTTTGTGGGCTTCCAATATAAACTCAAGTGGGTTTGCATATTTGGAGTCACTTAGCTCTGGAATTGGAACATGCAAAAATGCATATTGGTTCCCCCATGCAGAACGAGTATTGGTCTTGTCAACCATCTCCTTAACAGACTTGTAACCTTCAACGTTTCTGGTATTCAACAACACCAATGCTGTGGACTGGGTTTGGCTCGATTTCAGATTAATTTCTTGCATATATAGCCGAATGCCAAAAAATATTACTCCAGCAAGCACATCATTTATGCTCTGTAATTTAGTGATATGACCCAAAAACAAATCAATAATCAAGATATAATGAGAATGAAGATTAAAACTAATAAAAAGAATTAATTACACTTTTAATCTCTTTATTATTGTCATTTCTTGAATTTGATTTTCTTATTTTTTTGCGAATTTAATTCTCTCATTATTTTAATTGTGCAATCTTAATTAATTTGTTAACTTGACATTTAATATTTAACGAAAATATTGACATGAATATGCAATGTCAAGTTAATATTTTTGTTAAATATTGAATGTCAACGTAACAAATGAATTAAAATTATACAATTAAAATAAGGGATATTTTGCTAAAAAATAAGAAATACCAAATTCAAGAAATCTCTATAGTACATAAATGAATAAAAAATGTAATCAACTCTAAATTTTTTTTAAAAGGTAATTAAGTTAAAAAAAAGTATGAAACTATAACGAGATAAAAGTGCAATTTATCCTGAAAAATATATATAATAATCAAAACCATATTATTAAAGTTTAATGTTAATTAAAGAGATATTTCACCTACCACTCCAAGTTTAGATTTCACATCTTTGATGAGATCCAATGAGAAGGTAACATCCGAGATGGTAATATGGCGAATCTTGAAGTCTTCCGAGCAAGACCTTATTGGTGTTTGATCATCTTCAATCAAGTTACTTTTCAAGAAACTCCATCCAAATTCCGATATAGTTTGGAAGAAAATGGAGGGCAATCTCTTGAAAAAAAACCATTTGGTGTTGGAAATTGGTGATGATTCGGGCCTTTGCCTTGATGGGAGTGTGAAGGGGAGAGAGGTGTTGTCAGCTCTTTGCATGCATGAAAGAAGGGCACCCATTAGAGAGAAACCATCCCCAAGGGCATGGTGGAGTTTGAACACCAAGGTGCCCATAGCATTGCTTGTTGGGTATTTGATGATGTGAAGTTCCCATAGTGGCCTATTTTGTGGTAAATGTTCCACTGCCATTGTGGACATGTACTCATCAAGATATTCATCATATAAGAAGTTGTTGTTGGATGACTTGCCATTGGGAAATGTTGGAACTTTGATGTGGTCCTCCAGCTTAACTTCAACTTTCTTCCACTTTTTCTCCCCATTTTTGTCCCTAATCTATTCAAGTACTCAATTGTTAGTTTATTAATTAGTATTAGTTTTTTTTTTAGGCAATAATAGAAAAAGCGTATGGCTAGGTATGCCTAATGAATGATGTACTATATTTTTGTTGGAGGCAAAAATAGAAAAAGCGTATAAGTATGCCTAATGAATGATGTACTATATATATATTTTTTAGGCAATAGTAGAAAAAGCGTAAAGGTATGCCTAATTAATGATGTACTATATTTTATACATAGTACACATGCATGTGTATAACACAAACATTAAATGTAAATTTTCTTATAATTTGACCAAAAGTGTATAATTTTTTATGAAATGAAATAATCGATATAATGCACTTTTTTTTTTTTACTTTTTATTTTGTGTGTGTATGTGTGCAACTTGTTATTTTTTCATCTCATTTTCACTTATTTTCTTTTTATATCTCTCTTTTCCTTTTTTCTTTCATCACATTACGTATCACATATGTTATTTTCTCTTTATATATATATATATATATATATATATATATATATTCTTATTCCTCTCTGCCCTCTCTACCTAGATCCAGTATTTTTCTATTTTTTTCAATTTTTTTTTTTTTGAAAAACCACTCCTTAGAGTAAATAACACAGAAAAAAAAAGAAAGTGTAGTTAATATATTGTAAATAATTTTTCGTCTGTTAAAATTTCTATCACCTATTTGTTTTTTAATTAATATACACTCAAGATCTACATCGCAGTTAGGGGTGTAAATGAGTTGAACTTAGCCGAGTATTAGAAATTTAGGCTTGACTTGTGGAAAAAAAAAAAAAAGGGTGGCTCAAGCTTGACTCATTTATTTAAATTATGAGCCTAATTAAAAACTTGGGTTTAGCTTGTTTAAAAAAACTAAAGCTTAAGCTTGACTTGTTTAGTTTTATAACTTAATTACCTTTTTATTTGTGAATTTTTTTCTTAAATTATTGTGTGTGGGAAAGAGTTATTCACGAGCTATTAATGTCAAGCTGTGTAAAGTTTGGGCTTGACTCATTTAAATAATTGAGCTCAATCTCAAACTTGGACGAACTTGATTGAATATTTAACGAGTCGAGCTCAAATAGTTCACGAGTATGTGTGCGTGTAAACAAGTTATTCATGAGCTATTAATGTCGAGTTTGTAAAGTTTGGGCTTGACTCATTTAAATAATTGAGTTCAATCTCAAGCTTGGACAAGCTCGATCGAAAATTTAATTAACGAATTGAGCTCGAATAATTCACGAATAACTTGAGTCATTTACACTCATAATCACCTCCAATCGCAATCAAGACAGCCTTATATCTCCTCCCAAATTGCATTATGAGAATATTTATCTACATATATGATGACTAATGAAAATGCAGCTTCGATCCCATTTCTCTCTTGTCTCTTTTTTTAATTAGGCCTTATAAATAGGATTGGAGGGAATAGAAGATTAGGATAATTTGCACACAAGATCCCAAGTTCAAATCTTGTTGTCATAGTTATATATATATATATATATATATATTGTAAAATTTATCGAAACCAGACTGAAAATTAACAATTGAGGGAGGGGGAGAGAATACAAATAAAAATAAGAAGGGAAGAGTGGAAGTGAAGATGGTTACCATGATGGAAGAGAAACGTGAGTTGATGGGAAGGAAGAGATTCTTCAGCAGTGGCACGGTTTGAGAGTCATCAATGGGAACCTCAGTTTCCAAGACACCAAGAACATACACACTCAGTGAAGAGCTTGTCAAGTATTGCCCTGTTGGACTCACTGGCTCCACAATTTCTTCCTCTCCAAATCTTTCCATTTTCCTATTCAATCAAGAAAAAGCTAGCTAGCTAGGTGGATCGAGTTGTAGTGTGTGTTAGAATAATAAGTTTTTGTTGTTGAGATTCAGTGTTCTTGAGTTGGGGCTAGATATATAATACAATGGGAATGAAGAGAGAGAGAGAGAGAGAGAGAGAGAGAAGGGAATAGTACGTAATTAATTAAATATCTATCTCAGTTTGTTTGCTCCTCTTTAATGGTCACACAACTAGCACCCTCTACCCTTGGGCGGTTCCATAATGTTTACTCAATTTATAGAATTTGTGGTAGTTTTGTAGCATTCAATACTTGCTAGCTCTGTGTGGAAACTAGGATGTGGAAAGGGTGGCACAGCATTAAAATAAAGAAACTGCCTTTGATTTATGTGGTAACCAGAATTAATTTGCAACTGTCTTTGCCGAAAACTGAAAATTCAAAGATTATGGTTTTAAAATTAGGTTTAAATATATTTTTGGTCCCCTTATTTTGTTCAATTTGTTATTTTGGTCCCTTTATTTTAAATTAGAGACATTCTCTTTATTTTAGAAAATTCATAATTTTGGTTAAATATTTAATTTTGTCTACATTTTATTTCTTTTATTTTGGTCCAATTGAACACTAAACTTAACATATTCATTTAAGTTATCAAGAAATAATTTAATTAAATAAAATGTAGTAAGAAATAAATGCAAGCAAAAATGGTGATCGGATCAAAATTGTGAATTTTCTAAAATAGAAGGATTAAATGTATTTATTTTAAAATAAAGAAACTAAAATTACATATTTGACAAAAATAGAAAGATTAAAGTTGTATTTAAATCTTAAAATTACAACTGTTGATTAAATGGCAACTAGCAAAAATCATTCCACCACCTGGCAATTGAGAAAGTTGCATGGCAGCACTGCATTTTCCTTAGTGATTAAGTTCTAAAATTTTATTAATTATTTTGGTATTAAGCCTTCAATATTTTATTGTTTTGCTTTGCCTGTAAAAGCCCACTTATGTATCAGTTTGCATTCTATGAATTTCGTGAATCAAGTTTTGTGAACTGAGTGAATTAAGTGCAATTCTGTCTCTCTTCCTTTGTTGCATAAGCGTGTGGGTGTGGCAATTTTATTTCTTTTCTCTTATTCTCGTTTCGCTGTGCATGTGTGTGGGGTTTTTATTTTATTTTGTCCCATGATATCATTTAATTTCCCACCTAAACCAAAAAGTCCAGCTTCTATTCGGTTGAGATAATTAAAGTGGAGATACGATAAAGTTTGTTTCAAAATGAAGAAATTATTTTAGTAAAGAAAAAGAAGAAATTATTAGACACTGTTGTCACTTGAATGTTTCGGAAATAGCCGAATGGGATTCGGCTATTCGAGCTCCAACACGATTCCAAAATCTGAATTCTAAATCAAACGATTTGATCACCAAGAGGGGAAATCTGCCTCTTGATATGGTATAGGTTCTCAAGTAACTAAAGAAAGTCCTTGATTGATGGTGAGAGTAACAAGAATTTAAAATGAATTCGAAACTACAGTGGAATTTAACTCGAAAAGCAATAAACTCGGCAAAAATATAAACTGAAAAGATGAATTGTATTGATTGATTTTGGTCGAAAATGGTCCCTACAAACGTATCCAGAACACATATTTATACTTAAAAATCACAACTAACTACCCTAGATCATGTCTCTACCACGTTCGGCCACTGTTGGTTTGACCCTAACGAAATCGACTATCTTAACCTTGTTTCGGCTGAGATCCTGATGTTTTTGCCTATCCACGTCCTGTGTTTTGCTCCTATTTTCCTAGAACTATTCCTAGATCGTGGGATCTTATCAAAATCGGGCCTGCAACTGCTTCCCTTATGCTCCCTTGTTTTTCGGTTCCATCTTCCGTTAGCCCATATCATAATTATTCTGTTACCGCTTCAAGATTTCTGTTAATTTTGAATTTCAAATAATTGGCCGAAAGGCTCGTTTTTACTTATCATTTGCCACCAACATCGGTCGTTAATATCGAATATCAGCTTATCCTATTAGCCTTATCCCTTCGGCTAACTGACTTTTGATTAGCAAATTTCGAGTGGTAACAAATGCCCCCTATATCTTGACGATGATAAGCTAAATGAAGAGTTTAAGATATAACCATTTCTATCTTTCCCTCTTCTTTTGAGCTTTACAACTGACTTGCTTTTAAAACTTTTAGCCGTTACGCACTCTTCCGCCAGTCAATCTTGTCACTTTAAATAGCTCACTTTCTACTGTTACTAGATCATCCGAATTACCCCTTGCTCTCTTGTGCTTTCTTGCTTCCTTTCTTGCTCTTTTCTTCTTCAAACAATCCCAAGCACTCATTCCGCCATGTCGACCACTAACAGCTCTCAATCAAGGCCCCACGAGTATGGGAATGGGTTCGACGATGAAGCTTCGTCTCACAAATCGGCCTCCAGCTTTTCCAGTGCTCACGATGATCCTAACGCACATGGGGATTTCGAAAATCCCTTACGCGCTTACGAAGGGCACTTCTATCTCCGCCCTTGTGCCGATGATGTGATGGATGCCGTTACCTTTCTCAATTACTACCTCCATCACACTGATTATCCAATTCCTATCACCTCTTGGTTTCGGTTAAACGCGATCCCTCAAAACCTAGGTACTTGGCCTAGATGTTTCGATCCTTACTACAGGTGGCTCAATCGGATGACCAAAGCGAATGGGGCATCTATGACGCCATCAATCTGACTAGGCATGATGTTAAACCAAACTATTCGTTGATCTTCATCTTTTTGAGCTTTTGGTCAACATCTATCAACACCTTCGTCTTTCCATTCAGCATTATGACTATTACTCTCCAGGATGTGGTGACCATTCTCGGATTGCCCATTACTGGGGATGAACTCCCTTCCTTATATGCCCAAGCCAATGACAACTTGGGGCTCTCATTTGACAGATCCACCAACGGCTACCCCCACTTCATCAAAACTCATATGAAGTCCACGACTACCGTTTCGGCTAAAGAACACAATGCTTTCCTCTTATACTGGTATTGTAAATACTTCATTTGTTCTTCCTCCAAAGCAGTGGTTTCTGAATATGCTCTTCATGTTTCCCTGCTTTAGTCGAATGGTCCTATGGCCATTGGCGTACTATTTTTGTCTTCTTTCTATAAGTCTATCTTTCTACTTCTGGAGAAAATGAAGACTAGTCAGAACATAGGCAATGCCTCTGGTCCTTTTTGGTTCCTGCAACTTTGGATCACCAGGTATTTTCCTATGTTTGCCGCTAACGTCCCAAAATCGACTACGACGGCGGAACGCCATGCTAAGGATGATACCATGGGCGAAGCTCTTCGAATCAAGTCTACTGCCACGGGTTCGGCTCGCTTCTTTGTTGAATCTATATTCGGCATCTTAGATGATGCTGGTGCCTTCTGGAATTCCCCCAACAGTCGATCATGAGATCCCTGGTTGGCTAAAGTTGGATCCTCAAGCGAGCCCGGAAGCCCAGGCTTGTCAAACGGCTAACTGGGGCAGCATTTTGACGGTTAGGGATTTGCTATGTGGGATCAATCCCAGCTCCAGATACAATAAGATTTCCATGGAACCTTATAACCCTCAATTTGTCCCTCACCAATTCGGCCTCACGCAGCACCTGCCAATGGCTTTTCTGACCCTGACATCTCCTAATTCCCGGCCTTCACTATCTGTTGAAGAAGTAAGGAAGGTCGCTCACCAAACAAAATGGATGCTCGACTTGTTTGAGTTCAGTTTATTTTTACCTGACCCGAAGAAGACCTTCAGCTTTCTCAATTGGTGGCCAGCCATGAAGGATGCTTTGTTCCCTAGCAGCGTTGTGTCCTATCTCTTGCAAGCAGATGGACAACTTACCGTGGAACCTGCTGTCTCAAAGTCAACCACAACCATCTCCTCAGCCTACTTCGGTTGTGGTTAAGAAGAAAAGCAAATCGTCTGGCATCACTATTAATCCACCAACAACTCCTGCATCAGGTAACTTTAGCCTTTTGAAGTGTCTTTCTTTCTTCTCTTCGATTTAGCTAATGTTCCTCTTTTCAGCAAACGTCGTATTGAGACCATAGACTTGGATGACGTAGATGAAGGCGACTCTTCGGATTCAGCTCCCTTGATTTTCAAAAGGACTACCAGATCCATAGCTGCTGCCAAAAACATCCCAGTGTCTAAGCCAACCCCTGCCAAGGTATCTATCATCTTCCCAAACACACATCTGTTTTACCTTGCCGAGAGCTCAGACAATATTGTTCCTTTTTGTAGGAATCAGCTTCTGCTCCTAGCCGAAGTGTTAAAAGACTGAAGTTAAGTACTGCTACCAAGATTCTCCCAGTAAGTATCATTTATTCGATGTTACCTTCGGCTTATTACTTCAATTTTCCAAACTGACTCCAATGCTTCTTTCTAAGGAATCATCCTATGCTATCGAACCTGTTGTTACACCACTTGACTCCCTCTCCATGCCTGATGTACCAGTGCCCACTCCTGGTCCATCTTCGGCCTTTACTCGTCCCGTTTTGCCGAACGTCACGGATGAGGCTTTGGCTGAATACTTCCAGTCCCCTACCTCGTCTGCTCCAGTAGTTCCAGATGGGTCGCCTACTGATGACCACTATCAGCATGTTGAGCAGTTCATGTCTAGTGATGTCCCTGTCGATCCGGCCATACTTAAGTCAGTTCGGCTGTCTTTTGCTAAGTTGGCGAAAGCCCTAACTATTTCAGAATCCAGTCATCAGATCTTGAATCATATCAACATGACTATTAGTGATGTTATCTTCAACCATAACATGCATCAGCGGAGATATAATTATGCAGTTGCCGACTTGAAGCAGTTACGAGATTTGCAGGCTCAGAAATCTACCTTCACCTCCAGCTTTCAAACCGTCGAAGTTGAAAGGCAAGCCAATTTAGCTTAACGAGAGTGACTCAACAAAAGGGTTGAAGATCTGATGACAGAATTGGGTCAAATTAAGAAAGAACTGACCAAATTAAACCCGAAGATAGCCATGTTAAACACAAAGCTTAATAGCAGCTTTGATCGACGCATTCAACTGTATACCTTAGCCACTTCTCTAGACCCAAACATTAATCACCTGCTTCATCAGAAGGATGGACAAGAGAAAGACTTGAGTGCAGGTGAGGCTAGCATTGCCGAAGATAGGAAAGCATGGGACAATTTAAGGCATTTATTTGATCAGGCTAAACAAGCCTTGTTCGCTCCTCCTCTTGCTCCAATTGCTGTAGCAGCTCCTACTACTTTGGCCGCTCCCTCTTCCTCTTTCCCTCAAGGAGGCAATGTTGATCGTATTATGGAAGTTGATGTCGAAGTCACTAGTGCCACTGTCGCTACCCCGCCACTGCTAATAAGGCCCCTGCGAATACCGACGGGGCTGCTGCTGTCGTCAATGAGTCGCAAGCAGAAGAAGATGCAGGTTATACTGGTGCCTCTTCAGCCGAACCAACTACCATAGTTGTCAACTCGGTTGCTAACCCTTAAGGACTTTTTCATCGAACATACTTTTGTTTGAATAAGTTCAATTTTGAACATTTTCCTTCATGTTAGCTATGTGACTGGCTTATGGTCACCTTTTGAACAATTTGATCCTTGTCTCTGTCCTTCTTCCCATATAGAAGGATGGAAAATTTTCAAATATTTCGCATTTATGCTCCTGTCCATTTCCTTCCCTTCTTGATTAATTAGCCGATACCCTCCATTAGGTAGCACTTGACTAATTACGAATGGTCCTTCCCAAGTTGGCGACCACTTGTCGAAATCCAAGTCTTTTGATCCTAGGGGCAGAATCAACTTCCAAACTAAATCTCCTTTGCAGAAACGTTTCAACTTAACATGTTTATTGTACGCTCTTTCCACTTTTTGTTTATTAAGCTGAATGTTGTTAAGTGCCGTTAGCAAATCTTCATTCATGTTATCCAGTTCGTCTAGCATGGCCTGCTGATATTCATCAAGGGCCAACATGTTTTGCTTAGCCATTCTCAATGATTTCACGTTAATCTCTAATGGCAAAACTGCTTCATGCCCATAGGTTAGCCGAAATGGAGTACAACTATTGCTTTAGATGCTATATTTCGGCAAGCCCATACTGCTTCTTGCAATGTCTCATGCTACTTCTTCGAATGATCTTCCAAATTCTTCTTAATTATTTCGATCAAAATCTTGTTGGTTGCCTCAACCTGGCCATTGGCTTGAGCATAATAAGGCGTTGAATGAACCAACTTGATACCAAACTGTCGCGCAAATGAGGCCACCTTATCTCTGGTAAACATAGTCCCTTGATTAGTAGTAATCGACTCAGGTATGCCGAAACGGTACACAATATTGTGTTTGATGAATCGGATCACCGCTTCTTGAGTGACATTGATCAAGGGTTCAGCTTCTACCCATTTCGTAAAATAATCTATGGCCACCAAGATAAAACTAAGTCTTTTGGATGACGACAGATGAATCTTGCTGATAACATCCATGGTCCATCCTCGGAATGGCCAGGGTTTGACCACTGCATGCATTTCTTCTGCTGGAATTTTCTATAATGGCCCAAAATTTTGACATTCTTCACACCTTTTGGCATATCAATAACAGTCAGTTATGATTGTTGGCCAATAATAACCTTGCCGAATCAACAACCATTTCATCGTAGGTTCGGATCAATGGGCTCCACATAATCCTTTATGTACCTCTCCCATGAGCCACATTGATTCGGCTTGATTCACACACTTTAATAAAACTCCGTTGAAACTCCTTCTATACAATTCATCACCTATCATTGTATATTTCAAAGCCTTCTGCTTTAACTTGAATTCAACCTTGTTGGATGGGTTTTGCAAGTAATCGGACAATTCTTGCTACCATGGATCCATTGGTTCAACACTAATTATACAAAATTCCTTCATAGGTAACTCCAAAGTTTCTCCTTTCAGCTTTTTGCATCCGGATGCATGTTGAGCTAACTCGTTGGCTTTGTTGTTGTCATCGCTACAGATATATTCTATAATGATGTCAGCAAAACGTTTAAACAAATATTTAGCTGAATCATAAAATTCCACCAACGTGGTGGTGTTGCATTTATATTCGCCCTTTAAATGCATATCTACCAACTGCGAATCTCCATAAACTTGTGCACATTTCACCCCTCCTTTTAGAAGTATTTGCAACCCCCATATTAATGCTTCGTATTCGGCTTGATCATTAGAGTAGTCTGGACTAATTTTTCAAAAATATTTTCCCACTACCCCTGTCGGACTGATTGCCACTACGCCAATTCCCACACCATCTCGAGTGCGTGATCCATCAAAACTTAAAACCCAGGGTTGTAGGCCAACATAATTACTAGCCGATTCAAGTATATTATTTACATCGACACATAGGTGCTGAGTCACGAAATCAGCCAACACCTGGCCTTTCATAGCTTGTAATGGTACATATGTCAAAGCATAAGCATTCAACTTTATCGCCCATTTCATTAAACGTCCTTGCAAAACAGGCCGATTTAGCAAATACTTAACAATATCAAATTTGCACAAAACCAAAATTTCACTGGGTAACAGATAATATTCCAGTTTTGTACAATCATGAAATAATGAGAAACATAATTTCTCAATAGGGGTGTATCTGCATTCAACATCATGTAACAACCAGCTAAGATAATAAATTGCCCTCTTGGTCCCATCTTCAGCATCTTATGCTAAAAGGCATCCGATGGATTCTTCAGCAACTAATATGTATAACTTCAATGGTTTCCCTGGCATCAGAGGTACCAACACCAGAGGTTCAGGTAACACTTGCTTGATTTGTTCAAATGCTTGCCGCTGGTCCTCTCCCCAAGTAAATTCTTCATTGTTCTTCACTTTTAGCAATGGTGAAAACGCCTTCATTTTTCCAGCCAAATTAGCTATAAACCTTCGTGAAAAATTGATCATGTCGATAAGGCTTTATAACTCCTTCTTATTTTGAGGAGATCTAGCCTCCAACATAGCCTTTGCTTTGTTCTTGTCTACTTCTATCCCCTGCTGATGCACCAAAAAATCCAAGAATTTTCCAGCTGACACCCCAAAGGCACACTTATTCGGGTTCATCTTCAACCCATGAAACCTCATTTTCTGCAAGGCTTGTTTCAAATCGACTAAATGTTGGTCTATGTCAGCTAACTTAACCACCACATCATCTGCATAAACTTCCATGCTCTTTCCAATAGCATCATGAAAAGTAAGATTCATAGCCCTTTGGTAAGTAGCACCGGGCATTCTTTAATCCGAATGACATCACCAACCATTCGTATATTCCCAAAGCACCAGGACAACGAAATGTTGTCTTGTGTACATCCTTTGTAGCCATAAAGATTTGGTTATAACCAGAGTGACTGTCCATGAATGTAAGTATGCCATGTTTGGCTACTGCGTCAACCAATATGTTAGCAATGGGCATAACATATTCGTCTTTGGGAGTTGCCAAGTTCAAATCCCTGAAATCAATGCATACTCTTACTTGCCCGTTCTTCTTTATAACCGGCACTATGTTTGACAACCACTCGACATACCTAGCCATTTGGATAAATCCTGCTCCCAACATTCTCTCAATTTCACACTTGATTTGAGGTAACAATTGGGGGTTACATCGTCTAGGAGGTTGCTGATACGGTTTAAATCCTTCTTTGATTGGCAATCTATGTTCTACCAACTCCTTTGACAATCCCAACATTTCATGGTAATCCCAGGTAAAGCAATCTTTATACCGTGTGATCAGTTTAATTAGCCGATTTCTATCTTCCTCGGCTAATAGTCCACTCACTTTAGTCATTTTGGGATCTTCCTCTGTTCCTAGATTGACATTTTCTAAAGGATATTGTGCTTCAAAACTGAGGGCATCCCTTTTTATTGTAGGCAAGTGATCAAATCCTTCTATCTTATTTGCCCCCAGGCAAATCTATCATGGCTGATTCGGCTATCTTATCTTCCGCTATAAACAAGGTCAGCCGATCTAGCAGACTTCACAGGACTTTATTCTGTGTATCCATCAAACAATTCAATCGAAGGTCGTACTTCGGCCTGCCAATTCACAATGAACCCCTTCTTGGTCAAGTTGCAAGATATGATGCTTGGAATTTGGATAGGAACCAAATTCGAAGAGTACAACAAAGCTTCAGCCATTTTCACATCGGCTGAGAATGGCCTGTCGTCGGCCGATATGATGCTAACTTGGTCTCCTTCCCAAAACAACAATTGTTGATGCAGCGTCGAAGGGACACATTGGCTAGAATGAATCCAGTCCCGGCCTAGCAGTACTGAATATGCTGGTTTAGCATCCACCACAAAAAAAGCTAAATGCATGGTTTTTGGATTCACCGTAATCTCGGTTACCAGAACCCCTAATGCAGCAGTGGCTCCTCCAGTGAAGTTAGTCATCTTCATGTTAGTGGGTACTAAATCCTTCTGTCCCTTGCCGATTTTTTGTAAAGTAACTAAAGGCATTATGTTTAAAATCGCCCTGCCATCTACAAACACCTTAGATAGAGTTTTGCCATTCAGCTGGGCCCTTACATAGAGAGGCCTCAGGTGCTTCATCATTTCTAATGTAGGTTTGTCGAATGTAGTTTTGACTACCTTGCCAGTGTTATCTTCGTCAATGGTGGCCCATTCTGCTTCTTCAATACATACATCACTGTCCAAACCTTCATTTTGATCAAAATCGGCCCAGAACTCGTTGGGTATTAGGCTCACCGCATCAACTTTAGCCCTTAATAAATCATCTCCACTTAACCATGTTTCTAGTAATGATTCTTCAATTTGCTCTAAATCCTGCTCTTGTTCCGCCAATTGCTCTTCTTCTTTTGGAGAATCTTCATACACTACTGCATCCACTGCGGAACTTTGTTCTTCTCCCAAATTTTCAATTGGTTTGGCAATAGGACCATCCGAATTAGTAGGATTTGTGAAATCGAGTCGATCCAAATTTCGCAATAGGCTGTCATCTCCAAAGACTTGGTCCAGCACCATGGCAACTTGGTTCATGGAATGCTCTCCCTGGCCCCTATTTTTAAGGATTAATTGTAATTTTTACCCCCAACTTTTTAATTTTTGGCAGATTTTACCCCC
The DNA here is from genome assembly GCA_026413185.1 of Pueraria montana var. lobata. Lineage (NCBI taxonomy): Eukaryota > Viridiplantae > Streptophyta > Magnoliopsida > Fabales > Fabaceae > Pueraria > Pueraria montana. The sequence continues at coordinate 47,634,646 of CM048656.1, forward strand.
AACAAATTAATTTGACACATTTTACCCCCAACTTTTTAAAAAAGTTACAAATTTTACCCTCCACAGTTTTGATGACATGGCATGCTGACATAAGCATAAAAAGTAGGGGTAAAATTCACCAAAAAGTAAAAAGTTAGGGTAAAATTTGCCAAAAATGAAAAAGTTAGGGGTAAAATTTGCCAAAAAGTAAAAAGTTGGGGGTAAAAAGTGTAACTATTTTGGCATGTCACGTCATCAAAACTGTGGAGGGTAAAATTTACAACTTTTTAAAAAAGTTGGGGGTAAAATGTGCCAAATTAATTTGTTGGGTTAAAATTCGCCAAAAATTAAAAAGTTGGGGATAAAAATTGCAATTAAGCCTATTTTTAATATCAGCCATCAATGCCAATGTTTGCTTCATCTTCTTAGAAGCCCTAGTTCTTTGCAACCTCCTCTTCTGAGTTCGGCTTAAACCAACCTCTCGTCCCTTAGGCTCGTGGCCTGGGTTTTTCTGGTTTACACGCCATTCGTCCACCTTCATTTTAGTCGAAGGCTTGACCATCCTAGTCAGTGGAATGTCTTCATTCTTAACAATAATACGCAGGGTCCTCATGCCATTTTCTACATTGAATTCAACTACCCTCTTCTGATTTCTTGGTATTGGGGCTTCATCCACCTCTGGCAGCTGTGTTGTCTCCTTTTTGTCATGAATCTTTTGTCTCAATTCTTCAAACTTATGTGTTTCTTCTTTCTGTCTCCTAGCTCGTTGTAAATCTACCAGCTTGGGTCCAGTAATTCAATACAATGTTCTTGCTGAGGTACCTTCGTGTTGCATTTCTAATATGTCAAATACACTCAGTCGATTCTTGTGAGGTACCCATATTCCTCTTGTCACGGTTGGCTGTTGCAACCTTTCGAACATATAAGTCCTCGAAGCCAAAGTCCTTGTTTTTTGTTTCCATTATGTCAGGCTTCCATGTCTGTTTTCCCTTCTTTCTTTCACTGACAAGGGTCTCGCATGATACCATATTGATATCTAATTTTGGGAAAGGATTGGTATCAACTGCCATTTCGGTTGCGCACCTATCGGCTAGCTTAAAGCGACCTTCTTCCAAAGCCCTTTGAACAGCTTACCGAAATACTACGTAGTTTGTCGTAAAATGGATGTATGAATTGTGCCATTTGCAATATTTTTTCCCTTTTACCTCTTCGGCTAATGGTATATGATGTCCTTCCTTCAAACAAATCTGTTGATCTTTCAACAAGTAATCGAAGATCTATTCGGCCTTCGATATATCGAAATCGTACTCCGGCTTCCCGTCGGATGCCGTACTTTTACCTTTTCCAGGCTTTAGTGCTGGACAAGAATACTATTTTCCAATCAATATTTCAGTTGCCATGATTTCGGCTTCCTCTTCATAGCCCTCACTATCTTCTTCAATATTGACTACTGAAATCAAGTGAGAACCACGTCCTCCGCTAGCCCACCTCAGTTCCTTCTCATGGATAAACTGTTCAATCTGATTTGCCTTGGATGCCAGTTAACCCAAGTCATTGTATTCTTGTACAACTAGCTTTTCCTTCAATTGAGGATGCATGTTGCCAACTGCCATCGCAACACACTCGCTTTTTGGCAGCTGCACTGAACACCTGCTTTCCGCCTTTCTAAACCTCTCAATGAAATCTACTACCGATTCGTCCACTAATTTTCTGGTGTTCATTAAATCGGCTACAGTCACTTCGGGCTGAGGCCAATAAAAGCGATCATGGAAACATCTTTCCATGTCTGCCTAATGTTGCATTAAGTTTGGTGGCAGATTTGAATACCAAGTGAATGCCACCCCCGTTAAGGATAACGGGAATAACGGTAGCTTGTGGCACTCATTCTGGCCGGCTTCGCCACATTGGGCCGTAAATCGGCCTACGTGCTCCATGGTTGACTTGCCGTCTTCTCCGAAAAAATGGTAAAATCTGGTGTTTTGAATCCTTTAGGCAATGGCGCCATTCGATCAATCCATTCAGGATAGGATTTCTTATACATTGGTCTTTCCATTGGTTTGAGTTGGATGCCAAAGTATTTTCTCATGGTTTCAGCTATCATTTCAGGATCCACCAAAGGTACCGCAGTGGTCCTTGATTGTTGATAGCCGATTTGATTCACAGCATTTTGTCCCACATACGTCTCATTATTGATGCTAGAAACTTCTCCATTATTCATTATTCCGATGGGAATATGATTTCCTCCAGAAGGCTGGATGTGAGGCAAACCAATATGTCCGGTAGCATTAGTTGGTCTCTTTGTCAATCCCATATGTGGAGAAATAAATCTATTAGCATATTCAGTTGTACCCATTAGCCCCCAAGGGGTAGCAGCAACAAGAATAACAGTATTTGCTGGGATATAACTAGCATTGGCTGCCAAAGGTATCGGGAAAAATCCCGTTTGGCTGCCTGTCGGCTGGGATGTTGTCAACACCCATGCCGATGTCATTACAGGTGGAGCCGCTTGCCATATGGGCATGGCAAACGAATTCGGCTGGACTATAGGTACTAGCCCTGCCTGAATTTGCCTGCTAGTTGGAGGAGAATCTAGGCTAATTACCTGATTTAGCATTTCCTGGTTCCTTGGGAACAAAGTAGCCGAATTTTCTAAGCCAATTGCCTTTCTAACCTCTAATTCTCTAGCTTGCTACAATTCATTCTGCACCATTGATTTCACAAATTTGGATAATTGCCCAGATAGTTGATAAATAATGTCATGAATTCCAAGGTCTATCTGTTGTCGGATGAATGATGTTATCATCACCATGGGAGTTTCACTAGTTACTGGTGGAGTAACTAATGATGTTGTTGCTACACTCATCAGAGGACTAGGTGAGAGTGAAATCGACACGGGACTCGTCATCAAGGATGTCGACATCCCTAACGTACTTTCTCCTGACTTTGATTCGTTCTTCTTCTTTGATGGTTGTTGATCCATTTTGTATCTGTCGAAACTCAGGCGCATACGCCAAGCGTAATTGTGGCCGGGAGATTCAAAACGAGGACTACTCGCACCACTGGTCCCACCGGGCATGCCAATTTTGTTGTCGCTTGAATGATTTGGAAATAGCTGAATGGGATTCGGCTATTCAAGCTCCAACACGATTCCAAAATCTGAATTCTAAATCAAACAATTTGATCACTAAGAAGGGAAATTTGCCTCTTGATATGGCATGGATTTTCAAGTAACTAAAGAAAGTCTTTGATTGGTGGTGAGAGTAACAAGAATTTAAAATGAATTCGAAACTACAGTGGAATTTAACTCGAAAAGCAATAAACTCGACAAAAATATAAACTAAAAAGATAAATTGTATTGATTGATTTTGGTCAAAAAGGGTCCCTAGAAATGTATCCAGAACACATATTTATACTTAAAAATCGCAACTAACTACCCTAGATTGTGTCTCTACCACGTTCGGCCACTATCGGCTTGACCCTAACGAAATTGGTTATCTTAAACTTATTTCGGCTGAGATCCTGATGTTGTTGCCTATCTATGTCCTGTGTTTTGCTCCTATTTTCCTGGAACTATTCCTAGATCGTGGGATCTTATCAAAATCAGGCTTGCAACTGCTTCCCTTATGCTCCCTTGTTTTAAGGTTCCATCTTCAGTTAGCCCATATCCTAATCATTCTGTTACCGCTTCAAGATTTCTGTTGATTTTGAATTTCAAATCATTGGCTGAAAGGCTCATTTTTACTTATCATTTGCCACCCATATCGATCGCCAATATCGGATATCAACTTATCCTATTAGCCTTATCCCTTCGGCTAACTGACTTTTGATCAGCAAATTTCGAGTGGTAACAGACAGTATGTAGCTACGTATGTATCTTGTTGACATGAAGACTAGATAGATAGTGTATCTTTTAGTTTTCTCTCTTTTTATGTTTTGGTTTTAATTTTTAAATATGCCAAACATGTAAGGATGTGGCATTGTATTGTTTGTTATAGACTTAGGCATCTGTGTGATTAGATTTTAGTCTTAGATTATGCCTAGAATTAGTCCAAGAAGTCTTGGAAAGTATTTTGATTGATCTTTAGATAATTCCGTAGTAATTGATTACATAATATATGTAACAGATTACCACATTTTTTTTTCTATCTAGGAAAAGCTAAAATACTAAGCGTAATCGATTACACCTCGGGATAATCAATTACACAAGGCATTTTAGACTTTGACTCTTGTTTTTTAAAGAACTTACATAGTTTCTATTTTAATCGATTAAAACATGGTTTAATCGATTACTATGGTTACTAAAAGTTGTTTCAGAAAGAAGAAAGCTCGGTTTAATCGAATACATGGACATGTAATAGATTAAAATGAACCCAGATCACTTTTGAATATCATCAAGAGCAATTTAATAGGTTACACTTTGATGTAACAGGTTAAAGTGATTCTTAAATAGAACCCAGGTGCACTGAAGAACGATTTAACAGATTACGTGGTCTACGTAACAGATTAAATAACACCTCTCTTTCTGTCAAACAATGCTTTTTTGAAAATCAATTTTAAAAACACTTGAGAGAAGACCATTAAGAAGGTTCTAAAGCTATTTGATCTTCTTCATTTTCGAAATGGAAGAATCTAAAAGGAAGATCATTTTGCTTGAAGATATGATTGGAATTTGAATAGCTGAAACGTTCTATCATTCACTAAAGGTGAAATCATTCCATAACTTTGATCTTTTAGAAAGATTATTGTTCTCTGAAATAGGGTTTTTCAGAATCTAATAGTAAGGTTCTATTATATGGTGTTCTTTCTTTTCTTGTAGGGTTCAAGTTTAGAAAGTGTGTATTTCAGATTTCTTGTGTGTGTGGTGTGCATGTAACTTGAAATTTGAAATAGTGAAAGATCTAGCAGGGTGTTGGATCAACTGGATGTAGGTCTTTATGACTGAACCAGTATAAAATTCTTGAGCATTCTTTCTTTAATCCTTACATTCTTGCCCATTCAAGATATCAAGGTTATTTGCTTAAGTCTTTCCAATCAACATCTTTTAAAAGGAATTACTTTGATTAATAAAATCTCTATTCAAATCTTTCTAAAATCTTTCTTTTGAATATTTGGATTCTTTATAAAAGAAGGAAGGTGAATTAGAAGATTTTGAAAAAGAAAAGAGATTTTGGTAGTAAAAAGTTTGAAAGATCTATTCACCCCCTCTATATCTATGATCTCAATTAATTTTTCTATGACATTGATTTATTTAAGTTTTTTTTACTATGATATTAGTACGAAGTGTCTATCGTCGAAAATAGTGACTAATATCCATTGGGAACTGTGAACGCATACAAGGTAGAGTATTTTCCTCCCAACGTAGTCTATTTCATACCCAAGACTAAGATTTAAACTTGGACAATTTGGTTAAGAGACACACGCCGCTACTACTTATATCAACCAATGTTGATATTTATTTATTTAAGTTTTTAATTCATGAAAAAGAATTAATAACATTTAACTATATATCCAGTAAAAATTAATGGGAATCATAATAATCTCGGGCCAACAAATCATTTTTCTAAAAAATAGGGTTGTATGGAGTGAAAAGAAAGGAAGATATAAAGGGGATAAAGGGGGAGGGGGGAAGCGAGAGAAAATAACACATGAAATAAATGAAGTGATGAGGGAAAAAAAAAGAATGTAGAAAAAATAGTATATGTTTATATTTTTTAAGGAAGCTCGGATGTGGAAAGGGTGGCATAAGTTTAGAATAATGAACGTAAATTTAATTTCCCACAAAAAATCTAGCCTCCATTCAGTTGAGATAATTAAAGTGGATATATATATATATATATATATATATATATATATATATATATATAGAGAGAGAGAGAGAGAGAGAGAGAGAGAGAGAGAGAGAGAGGGGGATCCAAGAAATCATCAAAGGGGGGTTGGATTTTTTTTTTTTTTTTGCTTCAATTATTTAAATATCTTTTTTTTGGTCCTGTGTTAGAGACCACACGTGTCCCCTAATCCACTGGGTCAGAGACTAATCCCGCTCACAATGCGTGGCTGTTGCTGGCCCAGGGGAATTTTGAACATAATTGAATACGGGTTCTCCCGCTAAATGGATCGTTCTCCCACACGTGAACATAGCAGGGCCTTATACCACTGCACCAATCCTTTGAGTTAATTATTTAAATATCTAACTTCTAACAAATAAATATTTAATAAATAATGATTTTTATAAAATTATTTATTAGTTTTACATGTAAAATAAAAATTGATTTTTATATCAAATGATACAAGAAGGAAATACATGTATTTATAACTCATACTATTTTTTTTCAAGTTTTGAAAGACTTTTTAGTCTCACAAGCACAATAACAATCAAACAGGACTCAAAATAATTCCACAATAAAAAATAAGAACAAACTCATCAAATATAATAATAACTAAAAATCATCAAATTTTATAACAATTATATATAATATATATAAATATGTTTATAATATAATGTTAATAATAATTAATATTAATAATTAGATATATAGATAGATAAATGAGACTTATAATAATACACAAAGCATATAGTTAGCCAAGGTAATAACAATTGATGGAAAGTCATAAAGATGTCATTCTTATCAGATCTTTTTTTTTTTTTAAGAAAATCTTATCATATCTATTAATTAGTATATATATATATATATATATATATATCTTTGAATTAGATTATAATTAGTGACAACATATATTATTAAAAAGATCAGTATATAATCAATGATAACATATATTATCAGATTTACTAATTAGTATTTTTTTTTTACTGAAAGTAGAAAATATATTAATAATTAGTATTGAAAATTGAGGGAGAGGGGGGGGGGGGGGGGGGGGGGGGGGGGGTTCAAGCCCCTGCTAGCCCCTTAAAATCCGTCCATATATATATATATAAAAGTCTGAATGAGAAATTTTTAGAGAATTTTTTTATTTTTTAATTCATAAAATTATATAAATATAATAATTAAGATAATTAGAACAAATATATCTTATAATTTAAAATAATTATACTAATTATTATCAACATATGTATATGTTTTGATTAAGGTAATTAAAATTATTTTAAAATAAGGTAATTATATAATTTTAAATTAACTAGAATAATTACAGTGCTTATTATGTATTTGAATTTAGAGTAATTTTAAAAGGTAGTATAATCACAACTATTACAGAATATGTATGTGTTTTAAATAATTACGGTGCAATAAGGATTTTAAATTACGATGCAATATGTATATGTTCTTTATTTTTAAGAAAATAAAGAATATATTGTAAAAAAAAAGGTTAAATACTTTTTTAGTCCTTGCAATTTAGTGTTTTTTTTTCTTTTTGTCCTTCCAATTTTTTTTTTATTTTAGTCATTGCAAATTATGTTTGTTTTGTTGTTCGTCCTTAAAGTGATTTAGATAGCGTTTTTTTCGCTGTTCAAAGTGTTATCTAAATTACTTTAAGGACGAAAAACAAAACAAACATAATTTGCAATGACTAAAATCAATTTTTTTTTGCAAGGACGAAAAATAAAAAAGCACTAAATTGCAAGGACTAAAAATATATTTAAACCTAAAAAAAGTAAAGAACATTAGTAAAATCAATTCTCATCTAATTTTATATAATTAATGGCAAGATATAACTGATTATGAGACAAATTATAATTTATAATGATATAAAAATTTAAGTAAAAACTAATGAAAAAATAAATAGAACGAGAATATCATTAGGTCAAAATAGGTAATAAATGTAAAAATAAAAAAAAAATGTTTATGCTCATTTTAATTTCCACTTTTTTAAAATTAGGTAATGAATATAAAAAGATTTATAGAATTAGTTTGATATCTTTCTGAATTTGTGAATATGGTTAGTAGCCGATTCTATAATTTAGGGATTAAACTACTCCTTAGCTTCAATTGTGCAGTGCACTTATTCATCTTTTTTTACAATATGAAAGATCATTTTTTTCTTCCAAAATCATGCTATATTAGTGTAAAGGCAAAAATCACAAGAAGGGGGTTAAATTGTGATTTATAAAATTTTCGTAAACTTTTCGCAAAGAACTATCGTCTGTAAAGACTTTAAAAACATCATTTTAGTAAAAGACGATAATAGATGATGTTAGACACAAGAGAACAGACGAAACCTTTTCAAAACGATTTAAATCACAAAACAAGGTCAGTTCAAGCAGTTAAGAGATAGAGAGCAGAGAAAGAAAACACATAGATTTATACTGGTTCGTCTCACCCCGAGACTACGTCAAGTTCTTGGCAACCCACCAAGTTCCATTAACTTTAACAAGTTACAAGTATTGTTCACTGCCGCTTCTGGCTCACCCAAGTGGTTTTTACACTTAGCCTCTCTAAGCTAAAAATCCAAGTATTCTTTACTACCAAGTCACTTTTAGCTCTACAAAAATCACAAGATTTGTTTTTACAAAGGTGCACACAGACTGTGATTATCATCTTACAAACAGATATATAAAAATGAAGAACAAAGTCTTTTTCTCTCAGGATACTCAAGGTGTTTTGAGAGCTTTTGAAACTTAGAGAAGTTTACAAGAGAAAGAATGGAGGCTTAAAAGAATGCTTGAAAGATTTGAATTAAGTTCCGTGTCTTCAACACTTCAAAACTTCTGCTATATATAGACTTGCTGAGGAAGTAATCGTTGTCTCTAAACGGCCTTCTCGTAGCGTCTGACCAGCGTCTGAAGGAGGGTGGCCGTTGGAGTATTAAATGCTTGTCACCAACTAGTCACTCTGAGCTGATAAAGCAGTACTCTGCTTATCTTCCTTGAGGGGCACTCCATATCCTTCTGTTACAGTGGTCACATCGCTTGCTCAAACAAGTATTCATTGCTACCTATAGCGCGTCTTTTGAGGCGAGAGGAAGTTTTGCCACTTTGACTCTTCTTTCAGTTTCCCTTTATGCACTTCGACAGATCCTAGGAAGGATGTTCCACAAACATTCCCTGCAAACAAATTAAAATGACAGTGCATTTACTATGCCTTGAAATGCTTCTTCAAACTAAAGCGTCTGTCTGCGTATCATTTGTATCTTACAGACGCAGATAAACACTTTCATCTATTGGTATTATAAGACACGATCTTTTTAGCTTAATATTTATTTGCATCAAATCAAAATTATTGAGGGTCCTAATTCATCTTATGACTCAACAATTAGCACCAACAAATGAAATTGTTGACATGGTTAATTGATATATGCTTTCATTAATGCTAGAAGAAGGAAAATCTTACCATAGTTTTGATAGCCCATGTCCAACTGATGAAGCTTTTAATAAGCCAGATCACATCCATACTGCAAAGTTCTTGAACATCATAAATCCTTTTAGACTCCCAAATCATCAGTTGAAACTAAAAATCGATGTTTCTATAATGTTGTTAAGAAACATAGATAAATCTTTTGACATGTGTAATGGTACTTGTTTGGCAATTACTCAATTGGGAGCTTATGTATATATTAGAAGCTAAGGTCATTTCTCGAAATAATGTAGGTAAAAAAGTATTCATTCCAATGCTATCATTAACTCCTTCAAATAATAGGATCCCTTTAAATTTCAAAGAAGACAATTTCAAATAACTATATCTTTTGCAATGATAATCTCTTAAACATGTTGGTATCTATCTTCCAATACCAGTCTTCTCTCATGGTCAATCATATGTGTAGTACTGTCCAAGTGACAAATCATAATGGGTTGAAGATTCTTATTCATGATAGTGAAAAACAAAATACTTCAACCACTTCAAATGTGGTGTATAAAAAAGTTTTCCAAAACTTAAATTAGATTAGTTATTGTAATCATTACTCTAGATTTTATGTTTCATAATTCTTAAATAATATGTAATAAACATAGATCAATCTTTTGACATGTGTAATGGTACTTGTTTGGCAATTACTCAATTGGGAGTTTATGTATATACTAGAAGCTAAGGTCATTTCTCGAAATAATGTAGGTAAAAAAGTATTCATTCCAATGCTATCATTAACTCCTTCAAATAATAGAATCCCTTTAAATTTCAAAGAAGACAATTTCAAATAACTATATCTTTTGTAATGATAATCTCTTAAACATGTTGGTATCTATTTTCCAATACCAGTCTTCTCTCATGGTCAATCATATGTGCAGTACTGTCCAAGTGACAAATCATAATCGGTTGAAGATTCTTATTCATGACAGTGAAAAACAAAATACTTCAACCACTTCAAATGTGGTGTATAAAAAAGTTTTCCAAAATTTAAATTAGATTAGTTATTGTAATCATTACTCTAGATTTTATGTTTCATAATTCTTAAATAATATGTAATAAACATAAATTGACAAATTTGATCTACAGGTTTTAGCATATTCTATAGTGGATGCAACTGAAGTTTCTCCTTAAACCGACCAATATTTTCTGAAAGTCAAATCAACTAACAAAAATGACATGTGATGAAAAAATAAAGGGAGAATAAAAACAACATGTAATAAAAAAATCAAAAAGAAAATAAGTGTTCATATATTTTTTTAATTAAAATGTACAGTTGGTTGGAGGTTTAATGAGTATTTTGGTCCTTTAATTTATCTTTTAGGTTTAATTTGGTTTTCTTATTTTTAAAAGGTTTAATTTGGTTTTCTTATTTTTAAAAGGTTCAATTTGGTCTTTTTATTTTTAAAAGGTTTAATTTGGTCCTTTATTAGGTTCAATTTGGTTGAAACACATAACAAAATGAACTGGGTGCATATAGGCATGAGGGGTCGAACCATGTTAAATAAATTTGTGATCTTTTCTTATTTTCTTATGGTGTTGCCCTTTTATTTTATTGTGTGTTCTTTCTTATCATTGTACGTAGTGAAGAGGTGTGTGATTTTCCCCAATAAGAACGGTTTGACTAATATTTTTAAAAAATAATAGTTAATTTTTTTTTTATAATTTTCATTTTAAAAAAATCATGATCACCGAAAAATAAAACTAATAAAATCATAACCATCGAAAAAAACTAATAATCAAATGTCACGTAAAATAAATTGTGTTAATTGGACGTCAACGTTAAAACTTAACGGTCAAAGCATTAAATTGGGTGATAGGACCAAATTTCCTTATTTTTAAAAATTGGAGGACTAAATGTCCCTATTTTTTTTAATAGGAAGACCAAATTTGCATATTGGAAAAAATAAAAGAATAAAATTGCATTTTAGTCAATAATTTAATTACATAAGAGTAAAATAACTATAAGACCAAAATAATCATTATCAATATGCTTAAAGAATATAATTATTTTCTATACATAAAGATGATAATGTTACATCAAATTATAACTAGAAATAAACTAAATCAACTTGAAACCTAAAGAAAAAAAATTAGGAGACTATTAGTTGTTGTTAGCCAGAACAAAATATGGTTACTGCTAGATTTTAAATAATCGGCTTAAATTAAGAGACTCTCCTAAATCCTATATATTATATGGCTTAATTATGTTTTTAGTCCCTAAATTTTGGTGTAAATCCATTTTTGGTCCCCTTAAATTGAAAAAAAAATCATTTTAATTCCTTAAATTTTAAAAAATACATTTTTAGTCACTGGAGCCAGATGACGATAGTGAAAGTTGTGACATGGTGCTGTCTAATACGTGTCTACTTCCAAGCGTCATATCACTACTTCCATTTATGTCGTCTGGTTCTATACACTAAAAATGTATTTTTTGAAATTTTGAGGGAGTAAAATTTTTTTTTTTCAATTTGAGAGACAAAAAATGAATTTATCTTTAAATTTTAGGGACTAAAAACATAATTAAGTCTTATATGTTAACAAAAATAAGAGAGAGAGTAAAACAATGGCTAACAATAAATCGGCTTAAATTTTTGTTCGTATTTTAATCTCTATACCTTTTTCCTATTTTGATTTGTCTAATTTTTTATTAAATTTTAATTCTTGTTACTATTGTTAATCTAACAAAAATTATACATGGTAGCCTAACGAAAGTAATATATATATATATATATATATATAGAGAGAGAGAGAGAGAGAGAGAGAGAGAGAGAGAGAGAGAGAGAGAGAGAGAGAGAGAGAGAGAGAGAGAGAGAGAGAGGATGGAAAAAAAAGTTTAAGCCTATATTATATAGACTAAAGGCTATTTATGCCTAAACTTAATTATAAAATCCAATTATAAAATCATCATTTTTCAACTCTCACTTGATCCATTATCAGTAATTGGGTCTACAGTTTTCAATATTCAGCCCAATGTAAATATACAACTCATTCCAAAATAGTGATACTAGTTATTCCATGCGAGATTACAAAAGTATTCACATCCAAACGATACGGTTCAAGCCCAAAGCTCTAACAGACACTGATTTTATACAGATTTTCTTTGGTTTCTTAAGGATAAATTATCTGAGTCTTTATTATCTTTATCTCTTTTAACTTGTATACTGATTTAAATTTTGTTGTTTTATTTAAAATCATTTATCTTTCACCTAATATATATATATATATATATATATATAAAGTTCACTTGGACTAACATGAGCTGTCAGATCGAAAGTTGTAATTAACAATAGTCGTTGATTATCTAAACTTCATTTGGACTAACATCAGCCATTGATCGAAAGTTGCAATTAACAACAGTCGTTGATTGAATTTCATCAAATTTAACATTAATGATGGAATAAATTGATCACACTAAAGCTATTTAAAATAATTTATAATATTTTACTAATTCAATATTAATTTTGATAATTTTGATATTAAGTAGTAAAATTAAATATTATAGTTACCTATGCACATTTTTTTTGGTGTACCTATGCACTTTTCTTAAATTAGTTACTTTAAAATATATTTTAAGAAAAATAATAATTTAAAGCAATAATTTAAAAATACATAGTTAAATTTAAAATAATTTATAATATGTGGATGCAATTATTTAATATAGCATGCTAAAATACCAACATTAAGTATCATTAAATTAAAAAATATTATGAGGTATACGTACGTGTAAAATTAAAATTAAATATATATATATATATATATATTAAAAAAATAAATTATTTCTAAATTTAATAAATTTAACTAAATATCTAAAAAATCATATTTAATAATTATTGTTCATATAGCATATTACAAAGTAACCAAGTTAAAAATAAAATAGACTCGTGTAATATATTATTTTTGAATATCTATCCTTAGTTATTAGTTAAAATAAATTATTATAAATTTAACAATATATTATTAAATCTTTATTTTAAATTTTAAATTTTTATTAATAAAACATGTAGAAAAGAGGATACTTTTTTTTTTTTTTCAATCTAAACTAAGAATATATAAGTCATTTCTAATTTTTGCATTTAGCAAGATTATATTAGTCTTCCAAACTTTGTATTAAATTAAAATTATAGAAAAGATTTTTTTTCAATGGGCGAGTTTTAAAAATTATAAGTTAAAAAATAAGCTAAAAAATACACTGTAATTTAAAATATTTTTCTTTTTTGATAGATAATTAATTTTTCATTGTCTTTCTAAAGATTAATGTATCATTTTAACATCTAATCAATTTTTTTTTTTTTTTTCAGTTTCGTAAAACTGAATAAAATCATCACCATGAATTTAAACCCATAATAATGGTCACGATGATTTGAACAATTCAATATATATAATATTCTTAAAATATATTAAAAACATACATAATATTAAATTTAATACTATTTATTAATAATTTATGCATAAATTTAAAATATTTTATAAAATAAAATTCAAACCCTTTTGAAATATTTATGCAAACATTAGTATCTTTTTAAAACGCTTTTGACAGATTGTCTTTTGGTTTAATAACTTCCGTTTATTAATTTGCAGCATTCCGTTTCATAATTATTAATAACCGCAATTAGCAATAAAATGGTGTTAGTGTCAAGGTCAGTGATAGTCAGTTTTTGTTTTGCATCAAACCGTTTTTTAATTTAATTACTTTAATAACATAATATTAATTTTAATTTAAATCGCTTGAGATTTCAGCGTTAATAGATATCAGTTTATAAATTCAGCATTACCATTAGCAACACTGCTTATACCATTGTTGGCAAGATTGCACATCCACTCAAAGTTGCAGGGGTTTCTTACTTTCACCAATTTCACACTATTATTCATATTATTCATGTTGCTATGCTGGGGCGGAAAGAAAAGTTTCTCACTTTTACACTAATTTAATTGATTTTGTTGGTTTGAATTATTGTTTAGGTGGTTCTATTGCTCTGCACGTTGAATTTCATCGTCTTTTGCCCTCTCTTCTCGGTAAATTTTGTTTATCTGAATCTCCATCTTATTTATCTAACAAAAGCATACTTATTTGTCTTACATAATTTTGTTTTGTGTGTGTAGATATATATTTAAATTTGGAAAAGAGAATCCTTAGCGGGTGAACGAATTTTAGTAACCACTCTTATCTCTTATATAAATGCATTTTCATTTTTGTAGGCTTATCATGATGTTTGATCTGAACATAGACAACAGAAAAGCAATGAGGTAGATGATTAATTAATTATTTAGGAGCTTCAAAAAAGAAAAGGAAACCAAAGAAAAAAAAAAACTGACATTGATTGGAATAGAGACTATAGAATTCAACGAGTTTATCTTTTGTTTACAAAAAGGGAAGGGAAAATAGCTGCTCACAAGCTAGCTTTTTTAGCTTTTACAATGCATAATATGTACTGGTTTCATGAAGTTTTACACCATTTGGATCTTCTCATTACCAAAAATGTAATTGACTCTTATTTGGATGAATAACACACAGTGTTTGACATATAAAATAAATTTCCATGAAAAACCACAATGACTTATGATATTAAAAAGATGAGAACAATACAACACCTTATTACTTTTCTAACAGCTATTGTTAAAAATTTAGTTGTCAAGCCTCTTCATTATTCTCTCTTCTTTATTGGTTGGGAATTGCAATTGAAAATTGCAAGTTTACATAGCAACACCATGAGACAAAAAATCAATTCAATAGTTTCCACCAAGTATATACTTTTAAAATTATGAATATTTAATTTTTTTTGTGTGTGAAGTATATTTAAATATTTCTTCCATATTAGAATCAACATTTTTTTTACTAATGTTTTATTAAAAAAAAAAACAATTATTTAGTCTTTGGTTATTTCATACAAAAACATACATATATCATTTGCTAAAATACCATCATCCTTATTTTAATTTATCAAACAAAGTAAGGCAATAAATCTTCTGACATTTAAAAATCAGGTATATAATTATTTAATTGATAAATTTGTTATTGAGAATAGTTAAGTAATAGTTAAAATCTTATAGTTATGTAGGTTAAATATTACATAATTAAAATTAATATCTTCAAAATGATTAAAAACATCATTTTAAAATAATTAACAACTATATATTTTAATAAAAAAAACACATTATGTAAACAAATTTAATATAAAATTTAATTTATATAATAAATACATTTAAAAATTATTCAATAGAAAAAGACAAAAATCAAGTACATGTTAACATAACATCCAAAATAAAAAAAATTAAAATAATTATATTCATATTTATCATATTTACTTTCTTTTTAAATTTACACATTTCATATAATATTTTTATTTTTTAAAGACAACATATGTTCAGTTAAAAATTTAATTAATTACCTTTCTCAATTTTAATGTAATATAATATACTACTAAATATTTTAATAATTAAGAATTTTATTTATGTAAAATATACGTTAAAAAATTAAATACAAATATTAAAAAATATATAATTTAAACAAACCCGTGCAAAGCACGGGTTTAAAATATAGTTTAAACTATTTTGTTCCTTTCATCTCCAATCTTGAGTGTAAAATTATTTTACATTATCAATGTATAATTAAACTCTAAAGTATGTTTTCCTTATTATATTTATATTTATATGTAACTAAATTGCTTCTTGATTATTGTTGTTGTCGTTACACAAAACTTTTGACATTTTCCCTTTTAAACAAAAGGAAAAGATAACCCATAATTTCAAAGTCATACTCTTTTCATGTCTTTTTTATATATGTGTGACAAATAAATATTTATTTCTTTTATAATATGTATTTTGTATAGGTGTTTAAAAAATATATTTAATTATTATATTATTGAATATAATATTAATTTAATCTTTACAATTGATATTATTTCGTATTATAAAATATTAACAACCGTGACACCTAATGATCAAGATTTAAAACAACTTTTTAATGTTTATAATTAAGTGTTTCTAAAAAATAATTTTTTAATTTTTCATTTAAGGATACTTATTTATCATGATTTTCTAAACTCATACATATTAAGTTATATTTTTGTTTGTTTTTGTTAAATATTTTTTATAGAATTATTTTTTTAAAAGCGAATAGAAATTTAAAGTGAAAAATAATTACTTACTAAACGTAATACCCGGGCATTGATATGTTTATTTTAAAAAATATAATTTAAATATACAAAAATTAATTGCTTACTAAATGTAATACCCGGGCATTGATATGTTTATTTTAAAAAATATAATTTAAATATATAAAAATATATTAAAAAAATAAAGTTTTTATCAGTTACAATTTATTAGAAATAGTATTTTTAAGATGTTATGCGTACTTTTTATTAAAATTAATCATGTTGTCATTTTTTTAGGTTATATTTAAAAAATAAAATATATCAAACATTATAATTTATTGAAGTAATTTATTAAATATTTCCTTGTAGACTATAAATCTCATATTATTGAACATTTAAAAAAAAATGAGAAAATAAAAAATAATTAGCCTAACGCTATAATCATCGAAAGTATGAGTCTAATTTTATAGCACATAATCATAATTGACTTTTAAAAAAAAAAGCACATAATCATAATAATATTGTGAGTGACTTCACACTCATATGATCAATATGAAGCAAGAAAAATGCATGATCAAACATTTATTTTATTTAATGTAATGATCAATCATCAAATGTTTAATATAAAAGAAATGTTTGATCATGCATTTTTCTTGCTTCATATTGATCATATGAATGTGAAATCACTCACAATATTATTTTTTATTTGACAAACATAAGATTTTATTGAATTGCATAAGTTAAGCACAAGTGTTGTCAAACCCAAACAAAAGAGATTAACGAAGGTACCGTGCTACGCTTAACACCCCTGCTACCAATGTTGTTTTGTGTGTAATAACTAGTCAGTTACACATGCATTCGCACATGTCGCGCTTATCTTTATACATGTTTTAAAATAACTTAAAAATAAATAATAAAAGCATATGTTTATATTTTATTTGGTGAGATAAAACTAAACATTAGAACAATATAGGAGCCAAAACTAAACATTAGAATAATATAGGAGAAATCTACTTATATTAAAAAAAATGTCATTGTCCCGCGATGTCGAGGACTTTTTGTATTTAAATTAAAAATATAAAAAAATAAGAAAATTACAAAATCAAATTAATTTTTAACGTAAAATATTTTAAAGAGTAAATTACACTAATCACTCTTGAGGTTTCATGAAATTACACAAGCACCTCCTGCTTTTTTAACCATTACAGTAACCTCCTTTGTAGGGGGTGTCAGTGTCATATATACTGGGATGTCAGTGTAATGTTTTTCAAATATTAAAGGGGTGTCAGTAATGTTTTCAAACATAAAGGGGTTAGTATATGAATAGAAAAAAGAGTGGTGTTATATGTAATTTGTAAAAAGCTCAGGATGTGTCAATATAATTTGCTTTATTTTAAATCATAGTAAAATAACACATGTTAAAATATAGGTTTAATTATTATGTGGGTTCCATACTTTTACCAAATTTTCAATTAGGTCCTTATTTTTTTTAATTTGGTGTTTGAACTTTTATTTTATTTTCAATTAGGTCCTTCCATCTAATTGTCATTACGAAAAATTAACTGTAGACACATAATTAGAGATGAAACTAGTACATGTGAGGTGTGTTGTAAGTATAACTGAGTTAATTACAAGAGTTTTCTGCATAGTTTCAATCTTCTGCAGAGTAAAACAATTATCAAAGGCTTGTGAAAGAATAACTATTCGATTTTTTCAATCAAATTAAAAGGCCACAATTAGAAAAGTCGAAAGCATTAATTTCGTTAGTAAATTAGGCACATTGTTGCAAATTGATTTGAAGAGTTTTCACTAAAGATTATTGTTAAATAAAACTAATCGTGTTTAATCATATAAGCCAACAGAATCAATTATCGAATCAATTTACTATTAAAATATTAAAAAAACTATATTATTTTACTTTTTTTTTATTAAAACCTTATCTTTTCATTATTTTTCATTGATTCTCTTCTTTTAATTTTGAATATTTTTTAAAAATTCATGGAGTTCTTTCAAATCTTTTAAATTCTTACTATATAAATTCATTAAAATTCAAACTATAAAATCTTAATCATAAAAGTATTTTAAAAACACCTGATAAGTCATAAATTTTTTATAAAGTCTTTTAAAATTCATAAAACCTTTTTGGTTCAAAATAGTCTTCTAAAATTTCAATCCAATACACTCCTTTAATTAAGTTTCATGATTTTTATTTTTCAAAATGTCTCATTAATGGCTATTGCTATATTCACTCCCCTTTTTTGCTAAGTACACTCTCCTTCCCCTTTTTCTAAAATTCAGTTACTTAAATAACCTTCCCCCTTCAAACCTTCTTCTCTCCCCCACATACTTCCCTTTTCAATGCAACAACACACTCCCTTTTTTCATAGTAACAACACATTCTATTATTTTTCATTACACTCCCTAACCTCTTTCCCTCCCTTCATCCCTTTGAACTCTTACTCTGATATCCCTTTATTCTTCCCTTGCTTAGTTTCTTGCTTTAACGTTAGGGTTTTTCATTCTCCAAACTTCGAGTTGCTGCAACGACACGCCTCTTTTAGTTGTTTAGATTAAAGGACCAATATCAATTATATGTTTTTTCTACTTCAATTGCTTTACTATTGTACAATTTTTTCCTTTATATGAGATTTTTAATGGTTCTAGTGTTCTATTTGAACTTTTTTAGATGTTTTTCTTAACATTTTGGGAAGTACTTTCTGGAATACAATTTTATTTTTTAACTTTCGAAAAGTACTTTCCGGAATACTATTTTGTGTTCCAGAATACAATTTTATTCTTTAACATTCCGCAAAGTACTTTCTAGAACACAAAATAGTATTCCGAAAAGTACTTTTCGGAAGTTAAAAAATAAAATTGTATTTCAGAAAGTACTTTCCGGAATGTTAAAAAATAAAATTGTATTCCGGAAAGTACTTTCTATAATACAACAATAGTATTCTGGAAAGTACTTTTCAGATTGTATTCCAGAAAGTACTTTCCAGAATACAAAATAGTATTCTAGAAAGTACTTTTAGAAGTTAAAAATAAAATTGTATTCCAAAAGTATTTTCTGGAATGTTAAAAAATAAAATTGTATTCCAGAAAGTACTTTCTGGAACACAACAATAGTATTCTGGAAAGTACTTTCTGGTACTTTCTGGAACACAACAATAGTATTCTGGAAAGTATTTTCTGGAACATAAAATAATATTCTAGAAAGTACTTTCTGGAATAATAATTTTGTATAAATGTTATGTGTATAAAGGGTATATAAGGAAAAAATAATAGAAAAAATTCAATGGAAGTGTACTTAGCAAAAAAAGGAGAGTGAATATAGTAAAAACCCTCATTAATAAAAAAAAAATCTCTATATTAATTGGGCCTATAATTTTCGATATCCAGCCCAATATAAACCCATTCCGGAATAGTGACAGTAGTTATTCCATGTGGGATTACAAAAGTACTCACATCCAAACACACCGTTCCAGTCCAAAACCCTAGCAGACACTGATCCTAGTAACTATATATGAACGCCTCTGCCTCACAAAATTAGGGTTTCTTGCTTGGGGCAAATTCAGACACTTCTCTTTCTTTAGAGAAACCTAAACGCCACCATGGTTGCTGCCAAGAAAACTGTAATCTCTCACACCACGTCTTTCCTTTCCAATTTTCATTCTCTCATTCACAATCAACTCTAATTTTTTGTTGTTTTTTTCTCTTGATTCATGTTCTCTGTTAACGGTTTCTGTGAATTTTATTGTTGTTGTTTTTTTTGCAGAAGAAGACCCATGAGAGCATTAACAACAGGCTCGCTCTTGTGATGAAGAGTGGGAAATATACTTTGGGTTATAAAACGGTGCTCAAATCCCTCAGGAGTTCCAAAGGTGTTGTTTTTTGTTCTTGTTTTGAATTCCCAATTGATCTATTTGATCTGACTTGGTTGTTATTACTCTTTTAAATGCTTGATTAGCTTATTGAATTAATGGGTTGTGCTGAAAATTTGATTTTTTATATTTTTTATTTTCTTGAAGAATAATTGGATATATTTTTCTGGCATTGTTTGGTTTGGGGGATATTGAATTGTTTTTTGGGGTTGGGGAATCTGGCTTTGTGCACGTTTGAATTTCAATTTGTGGGTGTTGTTGATGTGGGAATATGATGAGGGGTTTGTTCTGTATGCTGGAGATTGAAACCCAATTTCTGTGGTTAGATCTCTGAAGATTATGACTGCTTTTTATTGCCTTTTGTGGATTTTGGTAGTGCATTGGGTGATTTACTAGTTGTATGGAAGTTTTGTTAACTTTTTTTTTTCATTTTTTTTTGCAGGGAAATTGATTATCATTGCCAACAACTGCCCACCATTGAGGAAGTCTGAAATTGAGTACTATGCTATGTTGGCGAAGGTTGGAGTTCATCATTACAATGGCAGTAAGTTCTTAATCTAACCATTTTTCTGTGTCATCTTATGTTAATTGATAAACACTGAATGATAGGAGAGATATGTTTTGTATTTGTATGAAATTTGGTTTAACATTTCCTGGTGTGTTCTTTTGGGATTGAGGTGCTTCAAGTGTTAATAATTTACCAATAGCTAATTTCTGGCATTTTCATTTAAACTATTTGTTTTGGCACAATCATATATGCAGTTGACCCTATACTTTAGTACTATGTCTATATGTGATTATTAGTATTAGTATTCTTCATTCATTGTTTTTTAAGGTCACAAACGTTTTATATACCAGATTCATTCTACATTAAGCCTTCATTTGTAGGCTGGCTTTAGTGACTTTTAACTTTACATGAGAATATTATTCTTGATTTGGTTGGTTAAGTTGAAAGCAGAGATAAGAATGTTTTCATATGATTAAATGGTCTCAGTTGTATCTTCACGGTGGTTTCAACGGAGGTAGTCTGATTACATCATGATTAAAAATTAAGTTGCCTTTGTTGAATTTTTTATGATTTGTGCTACGGTTAAAAGTCCTATAATTCCCCATGGAAAATTTATCTGTCAAGAGACTACTAAATTCTGTAGGATATTGCTTCTCAATTATTACCATAAGTTTCAGTAGACATTCAGAATCTCTTTTAAATGAAGAATATAATGCTTTTGAAGATATTGCACTTGATTAGTTGAGCTATTGCTTTGTTAATTTGGTATTTTGCTATAAAGAGGAGTGCTAACTACTTCTTTTGGACTCAAATATAAGCAAATTTTAACAAATTTCATCCTATTTAATGATATCATTTCCAAGATACCCTTCATTCAATTGAGAGTTGAGACTCTATTTTCAATGACCCGCCTTTACATTCTTGATATTAAGTTCCAACAAAGGATAATTTAGCAAAAAGATTATTTTTGAAATGAGATTATTAAAATTAAATGTTTTTTTTAATTAGCATGAAAATTAGGTTTTTTTTTTTATTTTTGTGTATATTCAAGTCCGGAGGGAGTATTGGTTAAAATTTATTGAAAACTGCAAAAACCATGAGAAACTCTTTAAATTGGAAGTGAGTGATTTTTAATAAATTTCAATCTATGGTAGAGTGTGTTAGAAAGAGTGTGCAACTTGCATCTCGCTATACAATTAAGAGTTTTTTTTTTTCCCTGTGGAATTCGTTTCTTTGATGTTTTTGGTAGTTTTTTCAATGAACCTCTTGTGTCTATTAAACATCCTTAACAGAGTGTTCTTGTTTTTTGTAGACAATGTCGATTTGGGCACAGCATGTGGGAAATATTACAGAGTCTGTTGCCTCAGCATTATTGATCCCGGTACCTCATTACTACTATATTATTTCAAATTAGAATCTAGTTTTATGCATGCCGTTTTCTAATTCTGTTATTATTTTCAGGTGATTCGGATATCATCAAGACCATGCCTACCGAACAGTAGAGTTGTATTAAGTCCTCCTTTTTGGTCCCCCCATTTAAAATTTTGATTGTTTGATATTTGTTGCTGTTGTTTCAGACATTGTCAAAGGAAAGTTTAATGTAGGCTTGAACTATCTGGGTATTATTGGAGCTTTAAGCAATTTTGACTTACTTATTTCTTTCTCTTGAAAGTGGTTTTAACAAGCCATGTTTTTTACTATGCCATTGTGTTCACATCAAGTTTTGGTTGTCATTGTTTGCCCTCAAAAGTACCTAAACAATTCCTAGAGCAACTCTAATGATACAAGCTAGCTCACTCTTAATTGAGCATCGGTTCTGACATAGGATATATGATGGTTTAGTGTGCGCCTAGATGGTGATCGCAAGTGCCCCCAAGTTGTATAGTGCATTTCAAGGTGAAGAAAATTTACTATTTCAACCAATTGAGGCAAATGATGATCCAATAAATAATGATAAATAAAAGGACGAGGACAATGAACAATTGAAACGAAATTTCGTAATTAAAACTAAAAAGGATTGGGATGACAAACAGTTGAAACAAAAATTAGCCAAAATAGTAGCACAGAAACTCGACTCAAACATGATCGTTAGAGCACCACCGCAACATTGCCTTCATCGTGTTGGGTTCTGCTTTCATTGGGTTTGGGTCCGTACTTAGCTTTAAAGGGATGAAGATGAGACAAGGGATAGAATGAGAGTGTAAAATTTGGCAAACATTTTTGGAGACGAGATAAACATTTGCTCAAAAAGTGATAAAATGTGAAAAAAGATTAAAAAAATTACAAAATAAAATTATAATAAATGAATAAAATGCATAAAATAATCGTGTGCTCAAAAGTAAAGTTGAAAATTGACTATTAAGCGTGCCCACATATTGTGATTCACAATCTTTTTGTTAAATTCTCTCAAGTCTTCTCCCATTTGTTTTTATTTTTTAAATGAATTCGAATCAATTTAATATTTTTTCCTTAAATTCCAAGCAAAATTGGCCATCTCATCAATTTGAACTCTCATTAATTGGTAGTGACGTAAACATGGGAAATTAATATGGAAATGAAAATGAGACAATGGATAGTGGAATCATTTGAATATTCTTAAAATGAAAAGTTAAAGATTTTTGCTTTGAGACATACTTGTTATCTTTTAACTTAGGGGCACCAACAAGTTGTAAACACAACTCAACATCACCTACTTTGGTTTGTCCAATCAATAACAAATTTATTTTCCTGCCAGAATGTAAAAAATAAATAAATAATAATCCATGATAATTATACATTAGAAGCCTGAACAAATTTGATAATGAGTTTTTAACTTATAAAATAAAGGAGTAAAACTAAAAAAGAAGCTTTCACTACTCTCTCCAACCCAATAAAATAAAAAAATTGGTGTCCCAAAGCTAGTTCACATTCTCTTGTTTTGATATTCTATACAGAGTAAAATCAAATACTTCTTATCCAAACACCTAAAGAATATGTTTGGGAGTTGGGTAAAAAGCGTATGCTTTTACTAATTATGAAGGATCAAAGGGAGAGAATATGAACTGACTTTTAGGTGTCAAAACTATTGATTGTGTTGTTAGGAGAGAGTGATGGAAGCTTCCTATTTAGTTCCATTCCTTCATTTTATAGGTCAACACACATGCTTTAATTTTGCTTAGACTTCTAATGTTCTATTATTATTATTATTATTTTCTATTGCATTTTTTGGTCTTTACATTGTGTTTTAGTATGTATAGGGTTAATTTAAACAGTCTTTTTCAAATATGAATTAGGCATGGTAAAGAACCTCTAATCCACGGGTACTCACCCAAACTCTCCCCAACTTTGACAGGAAATGTCTACTTTGATTGGATATAGGTACGAATACAGGTATTACCTGAATTTTTTAAATGGGGACAGAGACAGGGGTGGGTATCTAACTATCCCCGTATTCTTTATAACAAAGTCACTCATAGCTTCAAACAAATCTAGCAGATTTGTTTAAGGTTAGGTACACACTTGACTACAACAATCATCTTATAGACGTGTATACAAATTGAACTCACAGTAAAAAATCTCTCAAGGTATGCAAGGTGTTTTGAGAGCTTGATTCTAACTTACAAATTTGTTTCAAAGAGTTTGAATGCTTCACAAATGCCTACGCATAAGTTCTCTGTATTTTGAGCATTTGAAAAACTTTAGGTATTTATAGTCTTGATCAGTAAGTAACCGTTGTCTTTACATGATCTTCTTCTTCCGTCTGATCCTCGTCTGATGGTGAAGGTGTCCGTTGAGGCATTAAATATACATCACCAACTTGTCAAAAACCCTTGAAAATGTACTCTGGTTATATTCCTTTCTACACACTCCATGTGCTATGTCAAAGGTCAATTCACCTTTGTGTACTCAAGTACTCTGCAACTTGCATTAAGCACACCTTTTGTTGCAGTAGGTAGCTTTATCATTTGATTTTTCTCTTTCACATTGTTCTTCGATAGATCCTATGAAGAATGAGAACATTCCCTGCACAAAGGATAAAAAACGCAGTGCATTAATTGATCATAAATGCTGCAAAATCAACGTCTGTTGGCTTTCGTCTGTAACAAATGCAGATACAACATGCTTTACTATTTTCTATAAGATGCAATTACCAAACACTTATGATTCAATAAGCTAGTTTAATAGCTTTCAGCTACTAGTTAGCTTTCTAGCTTTCAGTTAACTTTTTGATTAGTTTTGCCAAACATAAAGTTAGGCTTAATATAAAGACAAGTTTATAATGGATAGTTTAAGTAATTAAAGTATATTATTAACTAAGAGAAAGTAAGATAAATAATTATAAATGTTAAAAATATCATTCCCAAACCATATAGTGTCGTCATTATGATGTTGTAAACGTAGAAGCTGAATCATAAAAAAATTGCTTTATTATTAGTTACTAACTTACTATTGAAATTAGAAGTCGTAAGATAAAAAATAACTAGTCTATTTTTTTTTATATAAAGAAAAAACCAATTATTTTATCTCTTCTCCCTAACTTTTTTAATCCATTTTTTTAATTTTAATTCATTTAACTATTTTTTTAACACGTTTCTATTTTTATTTTTTTTTGTAAAATTTACACTTAATAATTTTATAAACAAAAAATAGCTATTCTCAAGTTTAATTGTTTGTAATATATTCATCAAATATAATATTCATTTGCTGGACATGTTATTAAAAATAGAGTAAATTACAAAGATCCCCCCTGATGTTTGCTCTTATTACACTTAGTACCAATATATTTGTTTACATTACTTTGAATACCCCTAAGGGGGGTAAGTGTAATATTTTTTAAACTTGAGAGGGGGGCTCAGTGTAATAATTTATGCTTATGAGGGGGTGTAAAGGCGAAAATCACAAGAAGGGAGGTTGAATTGTGATTTATAATTTTTTTTGTAAACTTTTACAAAACAAGTTGTTCGTTTGTAACAGATCTAGAAAAGAGGTTTTAAAGAAAAGCATTAACAGACGATGTTATACAAGATAACAAACGAAATCTTTTAAAAGACAAGACAAGATCATAAAACAAAGTCAGTCCAAGCAGTTAAGAGAGATATAAAGCATGAATGAAAACACAGAAATTTATATTGGTTCGTCTCACCCCGAGACTAAATCCAGTTCTTGGCAAACCACCAAGTTCTACTAACTTTCACAAGTTACAAGTATTGTTCACTGCCACTTCTGGCTCAACCCAAGTAGTTTTTACACTAGACTCTCCAAGCTAAAAACCCAAGTATTTTTTCTTACCAAGCCACTTCTAGCTCTACAACAAATCAGAAGATTTGTTGAAGGTTGTGGCACACAGACTTTAGATAGGGTCTTACAAACTGATATACAAGATTAAGAACACAGTCTTTTTCTCTCAGGATACTCAAAGTGTTTTGAGAGCTTTTTACAACTTAGAGAAATTTATGAGAGAAAGAATGAAGGCTTGAAAGAATGCTCGCAAAATTTGAATTAAGTTCAGTGTCTTCAGTACTTCAAATCTTCTGCTATATATAAACTTGCTGAGGAAGTAACCATTGTCTCTAAACGACCTTCTTGCATGCGTCTGACCAGCGTCTGAGGGAGAGTGGTCGTTGGGGCATTTAATGCATGCATTAAATGTTTGTCACCAACTAGTCACTTTGAGCTGATAAAGCACTCTGATTATCTTTCTTGAGGGTTACTCCATATCCTTCTGATGCAGTGGTCAAATCGTTTGCTCAGACAAGTACTCATTGCTAGCTGTAGCACGTCTTTTGAGGCGAGGAAAACTTTTGCTTCTTTAACTTTCATTTCTGTTTCCCTTTATGCACTACGACATATCCTAGGAAGGATGTTCCATGAACATTCCCTGCAATACAGATTAAAAAACGACAGCGCATTTACTATGCTTTTAAATTCTCCTACAAACTTAAGCGTCTGCTGCGTATCATCTGTAACTTACATACGCAAATGCAACATTTTCGTCTGTTGGCATTTATAAGACATAATCTTTTTAACTTAATATTTGTTTGCATTGTATCAAAATTATTGAGGGTCCTGATTCGTCTTATGACTCAACATGGGGGTTGATGTAACGAAAGTCCAAAAATTAGGGGTTTTTTTGTAGGTTCAAAAATGGAGGGGTGTCGGGTGTAATAAAGGCAAACCTCAAGGGGGTATCCGTGTAATTTACTCTTAAAAATATTTAGACTAAAATGCATTTTTGATCCTCCTATAATTCTCAATCCACAATTTTAGTCCTCCTATTTTAAAATCAAGACATTTAGTCCCCAAATTTTCAAAATCAGTAATTTTCCCAATTTTTCAAAATCAGCAATTTTTGTCCTTCTGTGTGTTGATGTGACATGTATGTAGGTTGCTGACATAGCACTAATGTGACAAATGATTAAATAGTATGAAAAATAAAGTGTTATAGTGGGAATTGAACCCAAGATCCCTTTCACAAAAACTAAACAATGAACCACTATGTTACAAAATTTCTTTACTTAATATTGTAAACATTATTTGTTATATATCATTAGTGCACGAGTTATTATTTTTTTCTTATTTTATTCTCATTATAAAAATTAATTAAATTACGTAAATTAGTTACATAAATTATTTTATGTAATTTACAAAAATTACATAAATTTATATCAATATGTAGTTTTGCCTATTTTTCGTACCGCACGAATTTTTTTTATAAAAAATAAATATTAATATTTTATTAATTTATATAATTTGAACAAAAATAATTTACATAAAAATAAATTTATGTAATTTGTATAAATTATGTAAAATGATTTATATAAATATTTTATATATTAATTTTTGTAACTTTATTGATTTATATTTATATAATTAGAATAAAATAATTTATAAATTAAATAAATGAAAAATTTTATTTTATTTATACAATTTTTTTAAGGTTTAAATACCTTTTTAGTCCTTACAATTTAGCCTTTTTTTTGTTTTTCATCATTGCAAATTTTTTTAGTTTTAGTTCTTGAAAATTATGTTTATTTTGTTTTTCGTCCTTAAAGCGATTTAGATAGCGCTTTTTTCACTGTTCAAAGTGCTATCTAAACTTCTTTAAAGACGAAAAACAAAACAAACATAATTTGCAATGACTAAAACCATTTTTTTTGCAAGGACAAAAAACAAAACAAACATAATTTGCAAGGACGAAAAATAAAAAAAATAGTAAATTGCAAGGACTAAAAAAACATTTAAGTTTTTTTTTTTAATAATTTACACATTATAATTATATAAAATTATTTTGAGTAATTTACATATTTTAATTACACAAATTTATTTAACGGATTAATATATATTTTAATTAGAAAATTTAATTAATATGTAAATTATTTTTATTCTAGAGTTGTATAATTAAAATAACTTATATATTAATTAAAATTTTAAAATTAATATATATATATATATATATATATATATATATTAATACGTAAAACAAGTTTGTATAATTAAAATATGTAAATTACGCAAAATAATTTCTTATAATGATAATATGTAAATTATTAAAAAAAATTATAAATAACATAAAAATATTTGATTTATTTCATGTATAATTTTTTTCTAATTATATAAATCAATACAATTACATAAATTAATATGTAAAATATTTATATAAATCATTTTATATAATTTATACAAATTACATAAATTTATTTTTATAAAATTATTTTTATTCAAATTATACAAATTAAGAAAATTTTATTTTTTATAATTTACATATTAATATAAATTTATGTAAATTACAAAAATAATTTATGTAAATAATTTACATACTAATTTACGTAATTTAATTAATTTTAATAATTATAATAAAATAAGAAAAATAATAAAAACTTGTCTTGTTATGATATATGACAAATATTGTCTACAATATTAATTTAATAAACTATGTAGTCTAGTGGTTCATTATGTAGTTTTTGTGTAAGAAGTTTTGGGTTCAATTCCCACTAGGACACTTTATTTTTCATATTATTTAATCTTTTGCCACATAAGTGTTAAGTCAACATCCTGTATAGGTGTCATGGATGGTCAACTTTTGGAAGGACCAAAATTGCTAATTTTGAAAAATTGGAAGACTAAATGTCTTGATTTTAAAATAGGAGGACTAAAATTGCGGATTGAGAATTATATGGGGACCAAAAGTGTATTTTAGCCAAATATTTAATCATTTAAATTATTCTATCACAATTATAACTTTTTTTATCGTGGGAAAATAAAAAATCAAATTTTTTTATTATTTATATTGTATCTCATTTAGTATTTCATACAATATATAAAGGAATTAAACTTAAAGAATTTTTATATTTGTTTAAAAAATTTAAATAAGGGGAAATTTTAAAATGAAATATAAAAAAGTGTGATTAGATGTATTGATTTCGACTTTTATTTAAAAAATACTTTATAAAGATAAAAGTAAAAAATTAAATACAAAAATAAAAAAATGTGAATAAATATATTGAAACTTGAAATGCGAATATTCCCATCGCACTTTTCAACTCATACCAAACGGGATTGGTAACTAAAATGCCAAAAAAGGTAATAGCACAAATTTTGCAGTATCCGAGTTGTGGTAATCTGTATATGATATATCAGTTAATTGATATCTCGTATACATTTATATTTTAGAAAAATTGTTATTAACATTGTTATCTTGGTTCACAAATTCGTTTTTTGCATTTAGTGATACATGTTCAATGCTTTTTTCTCTTTCTTTTCTGTAAAATGCGAAAATTCTAATGTACTCTTAAAATATTACATCTAACAACACACGGACAAAATAACCTTAGTCAGATTAAATTTAAATAGTACACAAAAAAATGATTAAATGTAAATATTAAAAATAAAATTTAGATTTAATTTGGAGTGAATTGTTATTTAAAAATTGAAATTGCTTGCAAGAGATGTTTTATATCTACATCTCGGTGCATCTATTAGCTGTTGAAAGAATTATTACAAGTCAATAATCATCGTCCAATCATCAAATTTTGCATCAGACCTATTTTCCTTGCTGGAATTATCTTCTCATAGAAATAAATTCATGAAAATTTACATATTAAGATTTTTTTTTATCGTAGGAATTAAACATAATTGCCACACACTGTTATCCAACTGAGATAGACCCGTGATAATTTATATATTAAGATTTAGATTCACGGTAAAGACCACCAATTTGATTAAGAATTTATAGTGGCTTTTGTATATTGTCAACAGAAAAAAATATTGAGAATTGAAACTCAAATCACAATTAGTGTGTGTGACTAGCAAGACTCAACCACATGGTTCAACCTTTTTTCAGATATTTTGGTTACCTTTGCAATACGTTTTAATTTTTCCCCAATAAAGAAGTTCTAGGCCATACAATTTTCATGATTGAACTTGAATTCAAAATTGCAACGAAGTTTGAGGTGCCTAAGCACGCAACGTGTAAGATTAATTAAAGTGGGCACGTGGGTCCACCCGAATCCTAGTAGTTGCATTTATTGGCTCACAAAGGTTGCATATCTCTTGGTTGCAAACCATGAATGGCTGAACAGAGATAAGGCACAATGACTAGAGAATTACGTGTCATTGTACATCATTGTCAATTAACAACCATGAAGCCATTACCTTATACTACCATTAATGGAAGTACTATGTAACAGCTTCCCCATGTTCTCCTATGGAATTCTGAAAGCTTAGATATGAGTGATAATTAAACAAACTTGGCATTGTTGTAGCACCACCTTAGACACTGCCAGGTAGGTCCAATAACCTTTCAGTTTCTGGCTTCTTTCTATTGCCATTCTTGCACTTTGGTAATTTTAACAAGTACCTATTGGTCCTATTCATGTTCTCAAGTGTTTGTTTGTTTCTTCATAATTTCAGTTCGTTAGTTTCCAAACGAATAAAACGAAGACCTTAAGGGAATCTCGTTATGTTGCTTTAGGAATTGGTATGTTTCTGTTTGCTAGAAAAAAAAAACTACTATTATTTTTCGTTGCATAAGGTAATTTTAGTGCATAGTTAGAAATGATGAAGCTAGTTAATCGAAACCAGAATAATACTATTACAGTTCTTGAATTAGGAAATATATTTACAATTTTATGTGATATGATATAACTGTATATATTTTGGGTCTGCGTAACAAACGTTAATAGTTTATGGTGTATGTGGCTCAGAGGTAGTACTGTCTCTAACTACTGTTTTTGCTCTGAGCACCCTTTTGGTATGAACAAGGAACCTAATAGGTTTGATATGATTTTTAAGATAGTTAGCATAAAAGTTAACAAACTTATCATACGGTTTGCAATGATAGAGAAAGATTTACACTTTTAGACCATACTTATTTACTCTAGTGTTTCTTTGTTTTCACTTCCTTTCTTCCTTTAGATGTTGATTATCCTTCTCTTTCTTTTCTGTTTTTCCTTCAGGTTTTCATGGCTGCATTTCCTATGTTCTACAAAACGCCTTACAAGGACCAAAATCTGCCAACCCAAAATGTAATGAGGCAGAATGAGAAGAGGTTCATGTATGAGTGTGATAATAAGAAGAGGTCCATCTCTTCAATTCCTGGTCAAATTTGCAGGAGTTGCCAACCATGGAACAAAGTCAACAATGCCCTCACAAAATCAAACACAAAGGAGAGGAATCTAAATAGGTGCATACTTCATGACAAAGGTTCTTTGCATAAGAATGTCACAAAACTTTGTGGTTCAGACAATCGCCTAAGCCTCATTCAGGGATGTTATTCAAAGTCAGAAAACCTTTCCAGAGTTTGGTGTTCAGCAGGTTCTAGCTCTACTGAGAAGCAACTAAGGTCATTAGATTCTTATTTTGGAAAACTCCAAGATAATGCAAAATTGCGTACATTTGATTCATCAAACAAGGTGATACAGGTGCATCACATAGATGGTCAAGCTAGATTAAAAACTGGACTGGAGTCTCTTGATGAGTATCTTGGCAAACTAAATCATGGTAAAGTGTAATTACTTTGAGTATTGTAGTGCCTTTTCATTTATAGTGTAATTTCTATGCACTGTCAGTATAAAAAAATTTACATGGTAACCAATCAGAAATCATCATTAGTATGTTTTTTGAGAAAATTATTATAAAAGTCAACAAACTTACCATACATGACGGTTTTTTATTGGATGACAGTGTAAAAATCTTTTACAATATCAATACATAGACTATTTACTCTCTCATTTATTATCCTTCTCTTCTTCTAGCTGACTAGTTCTTTTCAAATCTCAGCCACTTAAACCTTGTTGTGTTAACTGAGAAAAGAGCAAGTTTGTTTCAAAGGTGAATGTGTTAGTATTTTTATATGCAGGAGCAAACCAAGAACCTCGCATGCCATCTTATGTCGAGAATCGTAGTGAAGAAAATCTAGCACCAAAACAATCTCTCAGCAAAGACATTGAAAGATCAAACTTTAGGAGACGAAATGCTTATGTGGATATAAGAAGACTAAAGGGTGTACATGGTCCAAGGTCTGCTATAGATTCACAGCAGCATGTTGAAACCTCCAGTCTCTACCTAATGTAAGTCCTGCTCTGTCATAGTTCTTGTTTTGTCCTTTGAATGACTATTCTTGATGCTATCATACTCACTTTCCTCATATTAATTGTTTAACATTTGGCATATTATAACTTTCTTTAATCCTTCTCTTTGGTGCAGTGGCATATTGGCTTCTGTAAACATTGCAGTGTTTCTTTTTGAAATAGCAAGTCCTATAAGGACTTCAGATTTAGAGCTGTTTTCCATTCCACTACTATATGGAGCAAAGATAAACCATTTGATCATGGTTGGAGAATGGTGGAGGCTTGTAACACCAATGTTTCTGGTACAAGATTGAGAATTGGGTCTGTGTTTCCATTCCGCAGATATAGAGTATAGTTTACATGACACTCATCATCATTTGGCAAAATCACATACTTTAATTTCTGATGTTTGATTTAAATTTTTGGGTCAAATATGTTTTTAATCCTCACAAATATGGTGAATTTTTATGACATGCATCTAGACAAGTCATGTTAGTGACTACTTTGAGATAACATGTGACAAGACATGTCTAGATGCATGTCACATCATCAGTAAATGGTGAATAGAACTACTTTTAGAACTTAATTTATAAGGACCAAAATTAACAACAACAAAAAATTTGAAAGACAAACAAAAATTTGTCATATTGGCTGATAACATTTACTTTTGGGAATTGACTCTATTTTAAAATTTTAACTTCCAAACTAACAGCATTAAAATACAGCCATTACAGTCTAGATATACTTCCTGCATGGAAAGAATGGAACTCATTGCTTAAAACTATCATGAAGAATCATGATTAGTATCGGTGGATATCATGCATCACACATGTAATCTTGATATCCAGAAACACTTTGCAAAACCAAAGTGAAAAAGTGTCCTCTGTCTGTTGTGTAAGAGACATACTTAGTTTCAGATGCTAAATTAATCTCACTGTGACTATGTTTCTTAAGCCTGCTTCATAGTAATTTTTTATATGCAGCATGCAGGAATATTTCACATGGCTGTCAGTTGTTGGGCCCTTTTAACATTTGGGCCTCAAGTTTGCAAAGGCTATGGTTCATTTACATTTTTGTTGATCTACATACTGGGTGGAGTTGCTTGCAATTTCACAAGTTTTCTACATACACCAGATCCCACTGTTGGTGGAACTGTATGTATCATGCTACAATTCTAAACCATTGTCCTTTTGGTTCAACATTTTTTTAGTGAGTATGCTATAATATTTTATTTTTCAATTAAAATGAATTCTAGAGAATTATATTTTAATGTGAATTCTAAAACTAAGGAAGACTTTGTTGTTCACCATAATGTTTAATGTTTGAGAACAAGGATACTTCATCAATTTTATTAATCCCTAATTCCAATTATAATGGCTTTGAATTTGCACAAATCAAATGAGAATCATTTTTTTAAATTAAGTACTTGTATTAAGCAAAAATCTATGCAAAACCTTTTACAAATGATTTGTGAAGTTGGATTAACTTTTGCCACACTTTTCTTTCTGTTGGATATCTTTTGTTTTGTCTTCAACTCTCTTGCTAACTTCAACTTGTACTCAGGGACCTGTATTTGCAATAATTGGTGCTTGGCTCATGTATCAAATTCAAAACAAAGATGTTATTGCAAGTGATGCTTCAGAGAACCTGTTCCAGAAGGCAGTTATTATTACAGCTCTTGTTTTCATATTAAGCCACTTTGGTCCAATTGATGAATGGTATGGCATACATTATTCGGAAAAAGTAGTTTACTCATTAAACTCAATAAAATATGAAAGAATTTAACTTCAAAAGGAAGTGGCATGCATGTAAATGATTTGATCTCATAGGATGAGAGCAAGTTCACTTTTCATATCAAGGTTATACAAAATAATAAAGCTTGATATGTAAAAATATGCATGAGAGCTCAAAATAGAGGAATGGAAGAAACACATTGATGAAAAAATGAGTTATATATTTCAAAAATGTTCTTTAAATTGTAAAATGGAAATCTTTGTTTGGTGGCTGACTGATTTGTAGGTCACACTTTGGAGCAGCCTTCTCAGGAATGGCATATGGCTTTTTAACTAGTCCAATACTTCAGTTGAATGATACATCATCAGGAACTGGTCAAGAAGAAGGACTCAGACTTGTTAGAAAATATGGTGATTCTTGCAAATCACTATTCATATTCACCATATTCATCATTGTTTTAAGCTCATTCCTTTTCTTCATGGAGCCCCCACCAAATGCACTGGCATCTGTCAATGCAGCAGCTGTTGATGCCTTGGAATATATGTTGATATTTGGCTGATGCAACATGTCATCTACTCATAAGGTTTCTGAACCAGATTTACCTTCTTGGAAGGCAGTGGCAATTGCCCTACAAAGACATGTACATTGTAAATAAGGAAGTAAAAAGTGAGAAGTGCATTAGAGGCACTAATCACTGAGATTAGGCTCTACTGTTTCTTCTAGTATAAAAATATTATAGGGTTGCAAAAGTATAATTGTGTAAGCTCAGTCCCCGGCCCAATAAACTATGTTACACGAACACTAATATTTTCAAGAGTAGATTACAATTCTCATACTTGATAGATGCTTAAAATACAAAGTTCTTTTCCTCTATTTTAAAAAATTACACTCACCGCACTTGAGAGATTAATATGTGCTATAGTTTAGTCCATTTTATTGTAAATAAGCTTTATAGACATAATTTTTTTCTCTGTGATGTTGTTATAGCACATGTCTCAATGACTAGCAAGATCTAGTACAGTTGGTTGATAGCTGAGTTCCTTAAACATGTTGTTAAGGGTTCGATTTTTGGCCATGTACGTGAATGGAGAAGACTTTGTTGGGAGAGGCAAAATCCACTATGGTAATCTCTACGTCTCGAAAATAATTAGTCTCCGACTTTTGGTTGGGGAATATCCTTGATGCAAACCAAAAAAACACATGCCTCAAAGATTCCACCTATTGTTCCAAAGTCTCCAATTCATCTCCCCAACAACGGATCTAGAAATTTTTAAGTTGTGGGTGCAATACATATGTATAAATTTGTAAGATCTTTATTACTTAAAGGAATATATACCTAGGAGTCAAATTTCCCCCCCAAAAAATTCAAGGATAAAAAGATAATTTTACATTCTAAAGAAAAATCAACATAATTAAAATGAATTAAATGTAATGGAAAAATTTTAATTTGAATTCTATTACCATTTAAATAAATACTACCATTTATCATCATAAATACCTTTTAATTTAAATTTCAACAAATGTAGTAATCCACAGCTAATTAGTCATTTTAATTATTGAGGTAAATTGATCTTTTTATTATTGAATAAATATTATTTTAATTAAAACACATAATTGAATAAAATATTGAATTTTAATTTGGCACGGGCCTATATACCTTTCATTTGGAGTATTTTGGAATAAAAAATGCATTATCTTTGATTGGCATTAATTATTGACTTTTTTTTACAGGACATTAATTATTGAGTTAAATTCAATTTTTGAATATTTTTTACATTGATTAGCGAATTAAATTCAAATTTCAAATATCTTTATATATTTGTATATAAGGTTGCTTAACCCATTTTTTGCTGCTCAAAATAAGGATACACAAGTCATTTCAAACTACTGCATTTAAAATAATTATTTATAGTAGGTGGGTTTTAGGAATTAAATTAGGGAAGTAAAAATTGCATGGTTCTTAAAAAAAAAAATTGCACGGTTGTCACAACATCATTTTGGAATTTGACTTTTAATTCAATTGAGGAAAAACAGGTTTTTAACAAGTGATTTTTGGAAAATGAATTTTAGGTGATAAATGCATTGTTACCACGGTTAATAACACGAAATGAATTCCCATGCACTACAAAACCCCCCATTAAGTTATTACTCTTCTCATGGAATCCATTTCAGCTGGGTTTCATATTGAAAGTATACCATAGGTAAAATCACTCTCCCTTCCTCCAATTTTTCCTCTCTAGGCATGGTTTTAACCTCTTGACAATTAGGGTGAGTTTTTCTTCCATTTTCATTTTCCATCTTTTAGGTTATGATTCGTACAAAAAAAAAGAGCATTTTAATATAAAAAAATGTGTCTCATCTCTGTCTCTCTCCGTTGTTACAGGAACAAAAATGCAAAAACCACGCCAAAGGAAGGTGACTTCATCTGCTATGCTACTTTTTACTACTTATGTTTGAATGTGAATTAGCTTTTAGATTTTTTGATTCTTGAAGGTCACTCCATCTGCTGTACTATTTTTTATACTGATATATATATATATATATATATATATATATATATATATATATAAGCTCACTCTACACAATAATGCTCGGGGATCAAACACTCACAAATCCACATAGTATGTACTACTTTGTTTTTATTTTGGGCATTCTTATGTGTGAATAATTTCATGCAACAACCAAAAAAACATATATGTTTTCTCATGTATGAATCACAGGTTAATCAGAATTGTGTATCGACACAAAAAGGTACCAACGAGCATATTTTCTATGGTGTATACTTTCTAAGGAGGGTAACAAACATGCTGCTCAACTCATTGGAGATGTATATTTAAATATTCTATTTCATTAGACAATTTTGGTGTATTTGTAAGCACCATGCGCCTGGTCCATATAATATTATATGAAATCATATACAATTTGTGGTGTGTCAGATCTTAATGTTGCAATCACTCCATTTATCCCGTTTTGATATTGATCGAAAGTCATGTTATTTTGCTTCTCTGTAATTAATTCAAAATAAATGGTCAATTATATGAATAAAAAAACCAAAATAAATGGGAGAATTCAAAAAGGAATTCTTTATAAATAAAATATTAATTAATTATATGAATTTTTTAGACAAATTATTTGATTGGTCAATTTAATTTTATCAAACGAATAACAGGAAGAATTAAATTTAAAAAATAAAAATATTCATCATTAATTTTATGAACATTTCAAATTTTTTCAAGCACATTCTTCAAATAGTCTAAATTAAAATAATGAATAAAAAAAGGTTTGGTATTAATTATAAACATTCATAAAATAAAAATATTAAAATCCCACTAATTAAGTATAATTACTTCATAATGGCAATTAATTACTTCAGCAAAACCAACGACCTCCCAATATTTTCTTCTATAAAATAGTGTGACAACACATCATAATTCCACCAATTAACTCAAAATAACATAAATAACATTTTAATTAGTTACTTGAATGTTTTAGACAAATTAGTTGATTGGGCTATCAAATATTATTAAATAATAAGAGAAATAAATAAAGTTTAAAAATAAAAAATATTTGTCAACACTTTAGCGCCTTTTGGAAAATAAAAAATTAATTCACTTTACCATAGCATAAGTTCTATTTTAATTTTTTTTTCAATACTTTAGTATCTTTTTGTAAAATGCAAAAAAAAAAAAAACATTTATTATATCACATGTTCTAATTTTTAAATATTTTTTGGTAGAGACGACAAATATTCACAATAGGCCATCTTGCTCAATTTAGTTAGAATTACTATGGACGACAAAATTCTCTTCAAATATTTAACACAGTTACATATCTAACATTTAAATTTTTGTCAATACTTTTGGAGCATCTATAGGAAATACAAAAATTTAATTTTTTTTTTGTTTTTTTATCATAACACATGTTTTAATTTAAAATATATGACAAACTAATTTGGACACACATCTTAATTGTGTTCAGTAATTATATTTAAAATTAATTTTATCAAAATTAATTTCATTCATAGCGTAAAGAAACATATCATAATCCATGCCTTTGTGAAATGAATTATTTAAGCCATACAGCACCTTAGTGCCATGGTGTTTTTTACACAGACTATAAAAAAAATCTATTGTAAAAAATATTTTTTAATTATTTAGTTTCCAAGTTTTTGGTTTAGTGAATGTTCTTTTGGGAAATTCAAGTGTCTTTTAATTTGAGTATATTGACTTTTGGGAAATTCAAGTGAATGTTCTTTTGGAAAATTCAAGCGACTCTGTTATCCTCTTTGCTCATTAAGAGTAGTGCATAGAGGATAAAAAACTCAATGTCACAAAATCAATTTCATATTACTTTATTTATCAATTTAATAAAAAAATATCAATTATAATGTAAATTCCACTACAATGTCTATTATTGGAGATATAGTCTATAAAAAGGATCAATTATAAAAATTATAATTTTTGTTCATTTCTCTAATTTATTATTGTATTATTGACAATATGAATATATTTTTTCTTTATTTTGTCTTCACACCCAAATTGATTGAAGACTTTTTTTATATAAAAAAAAAATTTGAATTTACATTGGATTATTACTATGAAAGGCATAATGGTTTTGTTTATTTAATAGTGTTTGAAACTTTTCTTCCATGTTGATCTATACTCACAACTGCTATTCAATCATAGTAGCAAACTGTATTTGAATTTAAATAATTTAACTTCTCACATATCATAGTAAGGATAAAGTTAAAAAATGCTAAGGATAAAATTCACAAAAACATTTACATCAAAATGTAGTAATATTTAAATTTTATAAATAAATATATACATTTTAGGATGAAAACTTTACATAAAGACACTAAATATTTATCAAATTTTACTTATATAATAATTAAATTATACATTATCTATTTATGAATATTTACTTTCTTGATTAGTAAATTTATAATTTAAAAATATTTTTAGTCTTTAAAAATGTGATGTGTTTTTGTCAAAATATTTATATCACATGAGAATTGAAACTGTCCATCAATGTATAAACATAAAAATAAATTATATATCACACAAAAATAGAAATTTCAAATAATAGCATATCAATGTTTGAATTATTAAACATTATTTATATGAGAATGTATTAAAAATTCTATTTGAATTATAGTATGCGGCAATTTATTTTATATTACAATTTCACTTTTATATGTTTTTAACTTATCTAAAAACTGATTTTTTTTTTAAAATTAATGATCTTTTTATATTTTTAACCATTTAATCCTAAAAAAAGTTTTATAAATAAAACATACTTATAAATACTTCTTATATATTCACAACAAAGATATATAAACGCCACCAGTGCAACACACAAGTTAATACATTAAGTCGTAATCTTTGGTGGAGATTTTGAGAATATCCTACCGTGATGTCAGAGGAATTGAGACACATGTCAAGTATTTATGCTACTATATTATAAATAATAGTTTATATTTTTTTACCCTTTTCATTTTTTAATTATACATTATATATATATAACAATATTTTTTAACAATACCCAAATGGAGTTTTTTAATGTTAAAATTTTACTTCTTATGCATTCATTTTGGTCATTGTTAAATGTTTTATTTTTATTCAACTCACTAAAAATAATTCCAAAATTTTCATATAGTTAAATTATCGTATTATTTTTTTTCTCTACTCTATTAATTCTATTTTCAATTATTTTTTATACATATTTATGTAAAGTATATTATATTTTTCAGTTATATACTTCAATATTTCTTAATTATTAAAATAAGACTATGATATAAAAAAAGTATTTTTCAAAACTACATTTCCTTGCATCGCATGGGATCACGAACTAGTAATAATATAATATACTATACAAACATATATCAGTTACTACGAGTAATCATATTATAAAAATATTGATTAATTTTTTTCATTTTTAATACCATCAACATTTTATCTTTGTATATATCTAGCCAAGCAATCATTTAACTATTTATTTCCAATAGAGCAAATTACAGCAACACCTCCTGAGGTTTTCGTATAATTATACAAGCACCCCTGCTTTTTCAACCATTACTTTGACCTCCCCAGTAAGGGGTGTTAGTGTAAGCAGGTTTGAAGGGATGTCAATGTAATATTTTCAAACATATAATGAGGTATTAGTGTAATGTTTTCAAACTTAAAAGGGGATTAGTGTAAGAAAATAAAAAAGGATGGGATTATGTGTAATTTGATAAAAGTTTAGGGGGTGTTGTTATAATTTGCTCTTTCCAATACAATTTCACATCAAATTCTTAATGATATTCATAGTGAAAAAAGCTCTTTCATAAAGATATTGAGCAACAAAAGTGAAGAATGGGCCATGCGATTTTGCAAATACCTTTTCTTAATGTTTTCTAATTATTAATTTTTTGGTTTTGCTAACCAGTGTCCTAATTAAGGAATCAAGAAGAGAAATATTTTATTGGAAATTATAGTGCCAAATTGGCCAAGCCTCCCAAGAAACATAAAATAAAAGCATAAAGATTCAGCTGAGAATCTACTACAAGAAGAGCACCCTCACATGCAGGAGTGACCGAGAAACCTGGCCACATATGAATAGTCACAAACTATAAATAACTATATAACTATTTTATCCCACAACAAATGTCAAAGAATTATACCCTCAAAAAACTTTGGAATAGGAAATTGGCACCATATAATTTCTATGTTTTCTAATTCTCTTCAGTTGCACGGAGAGCAGACACAGGAGGGTGGTGTGAAACCTGCAAAACAAGCTGTTCAGATGTCCAGTCTTTCAAGCTGTTCAATGTTCATAACAGACAAAAAATAAGCTACATCAGAACTCACAAAATCTAGTTAAGAGCACATAAAAGAAACCATGTTCATTGTCTTTAACAAAAAAAAAAAAACTCACATAGGGTAATTCTCCAAAATGGTTATATATGCATACATGCAATTCAGTGAAACTGTAGAAAGAAGCATTCAAAGAATTCAAATATACAAACTGGATTGGGACTCATTCCCCTTAACTAGAACCACTCATACGGTCATACCTCTTCTCATAAAATTTGTACAATATTCTAAAGAACACCTGACATTCTATGTAGTATGTAATGTTAGTTAGAAAATCATCTACTCTATGTAATGATACGAGAAAGAGAAAGAGAAAATTCGTGTTCGATTCCCTTCGTGTGCAAATTCTCTTGGACCAACAGCAGCTACGCATCGTGAACAGGATTAGTTTTTGACCTAGTGGGTTGGAAAACATCCGTGATCTCTGATCTAGGACAAAAAAATACGAGAAAGAGAGAAAGTAAACAAGGATCAATAACCAAGATAGAGACAAAGTATATAAAGTACTTTGAGAATAGAGGTGTGCCTCCAGGTGAAATGCAATCCCCCGATTCCAACAATCTTCGGCCAATATTTTAGTAGCATTCAAGGCTTCTTCCATTCTAGCTCCAGCAGAGGAACCAGCTAACGATGTGGTTTACTACACGTCATGTGCATCAAAAACTCTCATCATACACTCAATATCAATCCAATATATATAAACAAACCCCATGTTTGAGTTGAGGAAGAAGCGCGAACGAAAGATGGACGCAGAAGCATGGTCATCGTCATTCCCACAAACAAGCACATGATCATTTGAACAAGTCATCAACAACAGAATCAGAATCAGCCTTTAATCATAATCGTAACTTGAAGGTGAAGACTGAATTGTGCAGGAGATTCAGGAGGGGCGTGTGCGTTCATGGATCCATGAACTCACATGTGCCTCCTGAATCGACGATTAAAGCTGTGTGCGTAGCGGCATTTGGATCCAAGACGGTTTTATGGCCCATTCTTGGTGCTTGAGAAGATTGGTGCTGTTGCTTATCATCTTCAATTGCCTGACACTTCCAAAATTCATCCTGTCTTTCACTGCTCTTTGCTAAAGCTTCATCATGGTCCCCCTCCGGATGTTCCCACGCAATTGCCACCTACTGTATTCGACCATCACCCTCTGGTGGAACCTTTGTCCATTCTTGACTCTAAGTTGGACACTGCCACTTCGCCTCCCACTCAATTGGTTCTCGTCCAATGGCTTGGCCTTTCACCTGATGACACTAGCTGGGAGAAATGGGATGACATTCAATCCACCTATCACCTTGAGGACAAGGTGCCTTTCCCAGGGGAGGGTATTGATAGTGACATGGGCCAAGTCACTCGACCCAAGAGGATTCCTAAGAGGCCCGCCCACCTTGCTGACTTTGTGGAGTGATTTTGTGCTAAGTACTGTTGATGCATGATATTTAGAATTACTTAGTGAAGGGAATATTGTTGCAACTGCCACATGCCTTAGGGCCATTCTGTTAGATTTTATTCTGTTTCTAGAATTCTCGGGTAGCCAATCATTGGCATATTATAGCATATATATATTTGAATGAGTAATGAAAGAAGGCAGAGAAGCAATATATATTAATATCCTTAGATTTTATTCTTCTTTAG
Source organism: Pueraria montana var. lobata (assembly GCA_026413185.1). Lineage (NCBI taxonomy): Eukaryota > Viridiplantae > Streptophyta > Magnoliopsida > Fabales > Fabaceae > Pueraria > Pueraria montana. Next base: position 47,677,179 of record CM048656.1, read on the forward strand.
CTTAGTAGTATAACTGTTTCTCTATCATTCTGCGTCCATCTTTCTTTCACGCTTCCTCCTCAACTCAAAACCACACTAGAATGTGAATGAATGAATACCAACAGTAGTTGCTTCTGCTTCTTATATATGTATGGATTTTTGACCTATCTGCTTGGACACTGAAATCCAGTCAAAACGGAATCAGAACCCAAATGAAATAAAGACGAAAGTACCAAAATAGCCTCAGTAGTTGGTACCAATATATTAGGGTAAAATATGTTTTTGTCCCTCATTTTATCTTGATTTTTGCTTTTAGTCCCTCATTAAGAAGAGGTCTAATGTACTGTTAAGTGTTAATAATTAATAACATAAATGTTGGCAAAAAAACACTCAATGTTAGGTAAATTGCATATGGGTCTTCTCTCTAATTGAGTATTGGTGTTATATTTAGTGAGACTTGTGTAAATTTATCTAATAATAATGTGTTGCTAACATTATTTCATTTTATTTGTTCTCAATTTTTTTTAGTAGCAAGTTTTGGTGGGATTCTTATTCTCTCCCTAAAATACTTACAACTAGGGGCAAAAAAAAAAAAAAAAAAAGTAAACTTCTATTGGTTGGACTTTTTGATTGAGATTTGAGTGGGTTCCCTCCGTGTTTTGAATGTTGTGTACAAAGGGAACTTCACTATTGTGGTCAACAATTTACATATAGGAAGATTGTGTAGTTGTTGCTGATGATGTTAGAACTTAAAAACAAATATAGATTCCTTGTATCTTATTTTAGAGAAGCAGGAAGCTAAGGAGTTTTAGGTTTCTAGATTCGATGTTAATTAGCTTCCAACTTTTTGATGATAAAAATTAAGTAATCATTAGGTTTCATTGTAATTACTATTAATAGTTGAATTTGTCTTGATTTGAATAGTTAAGAATTAGGATGTGGATTGACACATCCGATTGGAAAAGTGAAGTCTTCTCAATATTTCAAAGTAGTTCAATTTTAATTCTTGGCATTCCAAGACTAAAAATCTCATATCTTTGCTTGTTTCACAGTAAAAAAACTTAAGCAAATATTTGAGGTGTTTACATTTTCATGCAACATTTATTGCTATTAGCCTGGACCTTGAGGGCTTTAGGTGAGCTCTTCTTTTCTTCTCTCCTTGTGCTGGTTTCCCCAGCTTTGAGGGCAGCAGATTCTTTGCGAGGTAGACGATCTCTATTTTGAAGGTGAACTTCATGTACTCTAAGAACTCCCAACAACTCATCCTAAGTCAAGGTTTTCATATTCATAGCTTCTTGAATGACTGTGGTCTTAGGTTCCCACACCTTGGGTAGATTGTCGAGGATCTTCAGATTGATCTGAGCCTTTGTGTACCATGCCTAAGAGCTTCTACACCGTTTAGAAGAAGTTGGAATCTTCCAAACATATCATCAATGGTCTCTCCATCCTTCACAAAGAAGTTCTCATAGTGCCTCATCATAGTGACAACTTTTGAGTCTGGCATCCTATGTTACTTCATAGTTGATGCGAAGTGATGAATCCCACATTTCTTTGGCTGTTTTCAGCCTACAAAGTTTGTTGTATTCACCTCGAGTTAAGGCACGTGTCAGAGTGTATCTAGCTTTGTTGTTGAGTTGCAGAATGTTGTAGTCTTCTCTAGTCCATTCTGCTTCAGGTCTTGCGATGGGAATATCTCCATGTATGATGATATTCCAAAGCCGATACTGAGTGGACTCGATGTACATCTCCATGTGATCTCTCCAGTATGGATAGTCTTCTCCAAGAAAGGTTGGGGGCCTTGATAGAGAGGCTCCTCTGGTATGAACTGACCATGAGCGTCTTGGCTTGCCATCAGGATCTTTTCTTTTAGACACTGTCAGCAGGGACAAACGTACTCTATTGCTTAGGGGGGCCAAGGCCCCCCTAACTTTTTTTAATTTTTATAATTTTAATATATATGATTATATCCTTTAAAAAATATGATTATATAATATTTTAATAAGCAATTAATAATATGTAACGGCCTTCGGTCTAAGTATGGCATTGGGTCTTATTATTGGTACGATGTCACAGTTATTATTTTGAGGTCAAAATTTTGTTTAAGCTCCAATTTCAAATGGTTATTTTTGTTATTGGGTGATTTTTTAAGAGGTGATTTTAAGATATGGTTTTCTAATATATATTTTTGTTGAATATTTGGTTTTTAATTATTATATGAAAGGGGTTATGTTCTTTTCACTTGTCTTTCATTTTGAAACACCATGTGCTAAATTAATAAAAAGCTTTTTGATTTATCTAAAAAATATCAAGCTAATTATTTTTATTTGCTGGGGTTTTAGGAGATAATAATATTTATGTGTCATTTATTTCCTTATGATTTTTGGAGGTAATGATATTTTTTCTCTTTTTAATCAAATATTTCTGTTTCTCTTTTTAATGTTTTATAATATTTATTGTGAAGATAATTACATTCTTCTCTTTTTTTAGACAAAATATTAAAGTATTATTTTTTCTTTGTAATAGACATTTCCTTTTTTTAATTTCTTTTTATTATTTTAAAGGCTATAAATGATTATTACATCTTTGATCAAATGGTTTTATTGTTCTTCTATTTAACTTGATTTGAGAATTAAATGTTATTTGTATTTGCTAAAAGGAATTGACAACTTGAGCTTTGAGACGTACTAACGAATATTCTTTCATCCTATCCCAATTCTTTGTTTTTCTCCTCTAATTTACATTATTTGTGAGGTTTCAATGTGTTACACTGATTTTGTTTTAGAAAAATATATTTATTTTAAAAAGAAAACTACTAAAATGTTTATTGTAGATTTAGATAATTTTTTAGGCCACAAGTGGATGGTAATTAACATTTTGAGATATATAATCACGAATTTTTGTATAAATTTAACATATATATTTTTAGAATGAACCTTAATATTTTATATTTGGCCCCCCCTCTCATCTCAAGCTGGCTCTGTCCTTGATTGTTAGGTGCTCAACCCTTTAGAGGCTGAGCTTGATACCAAACTGTAAAGGCAAAAATCACAAGAGGGGGGGGGGGGGGGGATTAAATTGTGATTTAACAATTTTCGTAAGCTTTTTTGCAAAAGACTATCGTCTGTTAAGCGTTTAAACAATTTTAAGAAGAAACACATAGACGAAGTTTTATACCTAAAACAGACCGAGTTTTCACAAACAGGACTGTGAGAATAACACAACACAATTCAGGATGCCAACAGACAAAGAACAAGATGGAAGTAGAAGTAATCCTCTTAATCTAAGTTCTTCTGATTTCACTAAAAAGAAGCAGAGATAGAGGTACAAAGAGTTTGCATAACTTCTTCACTCTTTTCTCCAAGTCTTGGAAGAAACTAAAATTCAATACATCTTGACTTAGTGACTTAATATAATCTACTAACATGTTAGCACAATTGTTGTCTTTCATGGAGGTGGCGATCAAAGTCCATTAATCACTGCATGATGCACCTATCTGTTTTCCTCCCTAACTTATTAGCACAATTGGGTTATTTTCTTAATGTGGCCCATCTCTACAATGATAAAAATTGTAAATGGGTGAAATTAGTGATTGTAATCTGGATGATGCAGGGATTGACTTATTGGAATTCAAACCATTAAAGGTTGCAACAACTGGAAAGCAATTTCTATTCTAATTCAACACATAGAAAAGATAATGATGGTGGTCCATTGACAAGATAAAAAAAATGAATACATTGTGATGGGTTTTACTTTGTTACCCTGTGATCACTTTTAGTTGATTGCTTGTAATTAATGATAAATACTGATGATGGTTTATTGTTGTATTTTTGAGTTTTTGAGAGTATTACAAAAGGCAAAGTCCCACATTGCCTAGGATAGCTTTGCCTCACTAGTTTATATATCCTTTTGTGTTAATAGCTTTCAAAGAGGCTAGTAAGAGGTGGAAGTCTCGTGCCCATGAGTTTGGGCCTAGTGGGCCTTTCGTAGTGAAAATCCGTCGATTTGCCCCCCCTGCGCGTGCGAGAATGGGCTTTGTATAGGGATGACAATGGGTAGGGTCTGGGTAGGGTCCTATAGTACCCATCCCCATACCCGCGTTTAAAAAAAATACCTGTACCCGACCCCATACCCGCGCGGGTAGCAACTTTAATCCCCATCCCCGTACCCGCTGGGTACCTATATAGACATTTAGTCCTCCTATTTTGCACAATCCACAATCTTGGCCCCTCTATTTTAAAATAGAGACATTTAACCCCCCAATTTTGTAAAATTCGTAATTTTGGTCCTTTTATCAAATTGAACGCATTGACAGTTAAGATATTAACATTGACCTTGACATGACCCAAATATTGTGATGTGACACGAGATTAATTATTTATTTTTTAATTATTTTAAATACTGAGTAATAATTATTTTTTTATCTACGTCACTAAAGCACATGTCATGTCGATTTTAATAGTTGGGGTAGTTGTGAGTCCTAATATAAAAATCACAAGTCTTACTCATTTATTTTAGACTAGTTCTATATCGTTGAAGCACATGGCACGTCGTAGTCAAATAAATGGTATTACCTTTTTTTTTTAAAATAGATATTTCATCAATTATTCTACTCAGTATTTAAAATAACTAAAAAATAAATAAATAATCTCGTGTCACATCACTATATTTGGACCATATTAAGGTTAACGTTAATCTATTAATGGTCAACGCTTTCAATTTGATGGAAGGACCAAAATTACAAATTTTACAAAATTGGGGAACTAAATGTCTCTATTTTAAAATAGGGGACAAAAATTGCAAATTGTGCAAAATAGGGGGGACTAAAATTGCAGATTGTGCAAAATAGAGGAATCAAAATTGCATTTAAGCCATAAAAATATTAATTAAAAAAAATTACTACAAGTAAATTGAAAATTCATGCTTAAATAATTCAAACTTAACATTAAAAGCATCCACACATAATATTAAAAATATAAAATATAAAATTATTGTAAGTTATAACATAAATCTTTTACTGTTAGTTAGTGTTAGTTTATGGAAAATATAAAATTATTTTTTTACATAAAAGTGTATATATAACATAATTATTTATTTAAGTAAGTTATTTTAATTACATTAACATATATGGTAGGTGCGGGGCGGGGCGGGTACTATAGTACCCGTACCCGGACCCGTACCCACAAAAAATTGTGGGTAAATACCCGGCCCCAGCCCCAGCCCCAATAAGCGGGTATTTACCCGACCCGCTTGCGGATATTTTTGCGGATACCCGTAGGGTCCAGGTACACTTTGCCATCCCTAGCTTTGTACTATTTTTTCACTGTGATTTAATAAAATTATTTATTATTTTCGGTTTAAGTTTATTTGAATTTAAAGCTTATCCGAAAATCATGTTTTTATGTTACTGTTTTATTAAGTTGTGTGGTTACGAAAAATAAGGGATTTTATTTTGTGACCGTTTTAAATATATGATCATATCTGTTTATGCCCATTTTAAATATACGATTGTATCTGTTTATGACCGTTTTAAATATATGATCGTATCTGTTTATTACCGTTTTAAAGATCCGATCATATATTTTATTTGACCGTTTATTTATTAACATTTTATTCTTTCATTCTATAAATACCCATTTGTGCTACACGTTTGACACATTCTCACTCTCTCTTATTCTTTTCTCTGTTTCTGGGTTTCAATTCATGCTTGCCAGTTCTGTTGCCTTAGTGCATTATGAGAGGTTCATGTTGTATCCTAGGTGGCTTGCGCGGTGATCCTCGGATAAGTCCTTTAGGGCAGTGCTTTTGCACGTCTCAGGAAGTGTGTTTTGTTAACAGTGGCTACATTTTTATTAGTTGATATTAACATTTTGTTATTTGGATTTTGGCAGGAGATTGAAGTGTGATAAAATGATCCACGTTATCCAACAGTGACCCTACCAAGGAGTTTGAGAAAAATTGTAAAAGATTTGGAAGTTGATATATGAAGGTGAAAAGTTGGAAATTTATGAACACATTTACGTTTTTAGTTCTTGGCAGGTGCCACTATATTCTCATCTTTATGGTAAACATTTTGAACCATATAGATACTATATTCTTTTTGTTCTTTTCAAGCTTTTGGCATACTATATGTCTTAGTAGGTGCAATTATCTGACTAGTTAATAAGAATATTCAAATTAAATCTTAAATGGTAATTGCAGGACAAAATCAAAATGTATTGAATTGGTCTGCAAGTCAAAAAATTGCACTCAACAGCTCGTGGTTTGAGATACTTATTGTGATTTGATGAAACTGCTCCTCCTCCTCCTAGTTCAAAGCGAAGATATGATTGAAGATCAAGTCATATAGTATGATAATATGTATTCATTCCTCAAAGGCATGTTTTTTTGGATCCATGCCTTACTGAGATTAGAGAAATTAGAAGTTGTAGAATTATTAGTTACTCTGTGTTTGAGGAACTATTTTCTATTATTGTAAAATGAATTATGAATGTCATTTTATTCATCAATGGATTATTTTTTATTTCTGAGCCAATAATTTCTGTCATGACTTTATGTGATTCTAGTCGCCAAAATTTGTGCAATGAATACCAAAACTTAAACTATAAAAAAATTATACATTGAAGTGACGACTCTATAGTAAATTGCTAAAATTAGCTAGGAGGTTTAAAACCTATACAAAAAAGCTTGAAATTAAGGAGGTTTAAAACTTTTTTTTTTTTTTTTTTATAAAAAAAAGGCCTAAAATGAGGGAGGTTTAGAACCTCCACTGTTAGTGTAGGTCTAAAACCTCCGCAAAATAACCTTCGTAGTAATAATCATGATACCAGAGGTTCTGGAAAACCTCTACTAATTACTTGTGGTGAATGTTACTGCGGAGGTTTTAAAACCTCCGCAATTTGATTTGCGGAGGTCAAAAACCTCCACTAAACGCAAAAAAAAAAAAACCTCCACTAATTAACACATTTTTTTGTAGTGAGGTCAGTCAAACACAGATAGAGACAGAGAGAGATAACACAGATTTTAAAACTGGTTCGCCTCTACCACTGAGGCTACATCTAGTTCTTAGCAACTCACCAAGTTTGACTATTGTTTAAAAAAGATACAAGTATTGTTCACTGCCACTTCTGGCTCAACCTAAGTAGTGTTTACACTAGTCTCTCCAAGCTAAAAACCCCAAGTATTCTTTTCTACCAAGCCACTTATGTCTCTAAAACAAATCAATAAATTTGTTTAAGGTTGGATGCATGCAGACTAGCTTATCGTCTTACAGACAGATATAAAAAGCTTAAGCTCACAGTCTTTTTCTCCCAGGATTTACAAAGTGTTTTAAGAGTTTTTTACAACTTAGAAAGATTGAGAAGATAGAAAGAGTGAGTGCTTGAAAGAATGCTTTGTTCAAAGTTTGTAACTTGGTAACTGCAACACTTCAAATCTTCTTGGTATTTATAGCCTTGTTGAGGAAGTAACCGTTGTCTCTAAATAGTGTTTTACTTGCGTCTGAAGTTAGGGTGTCCATTGGAGCATTTAATGCTTGTCACCAACTAGTCAATTAGGACTAATAAAGCACTTTGCTTATCTTTCTTGATGGGCACTCCATGTATCTGTTTCAGTAGTCAAATCTGCTTTTGCTTAGACAAGTACTCATCATAGTTATGGCGCGTCTTTTTAGGAGAAGATAAAGTTTAAACTTTAACTCTTCTTCATTCCCTTTACTTCGACAGATCCTATGAAGGATATTAAGATATTCCTTGCACAAAGGATAAAAGACACAGAGCATTTACTATGCCTTAAATGCTTTTAGAACCAACATCTGTCTGCTATCGTCTGTTCCATCAGACGCATATACAACTCTTTCGTCTGATAACATTTTAAGACGCAACTTTTTAACTTAGTATTTATTTGCATCAATTCAAAACTATTAAGGGACCTGATTCTTCATATGACTCAACAAAAAATAAAACATTTACTTTAAAGTTCAAATTTAGTGTTAATACATGTACGACCATTGAGGAATGTTATTAAAGTTCCACTTATTTTATTCATTCTCTCCCACGAGAAAATAATTTTTATATATTGTCAATAAAAAGATTAATTAACTAAAAATAATTAGGTTTAAATATGTTTTGGGTTCCTGATAAATGACCAAATTTTGCTTTGGATCCCTAATAATTTTCTTTTGCGCTGGATCTCTGATATATTAAAAATTTTGTTTTTGGTCCCTGCTATCAATTAAGTGATGATATGTCAGTTAAAAATTTTAAAATTTTGTTTTGCAGTTCGGTGTGCAATTTTCATCTTTTTTCAAAATGTGCAAAGGTTCTTTCTAGTGTTTGGTTTGTACTGTATTAAGATCATGGATTGTACCAGATTTGGGAAGAGAAGAATACACTTTTCCCCCCTTTATTATTGGATCTATGTTTCTTTAGTTGTTTTGTTAAGATCTTGTTAATTATTAAGCTTAGATCTGTATATTTGGTTGTGGTATTTGATTGATGTTTGTATTGGGATCTTGGTTCTATGTTGGATCTAAATTGAAACGGCACGAACAAGAAGAAGATGAAATAGATGTGGGATTTGTTTCTTTTTTTGTTTTGCTTTATTGATCTTGGAAATTTTTAACCGCTATAAATTGTAATTTAAAATTTGAAATAAACAGTGGCGGTTTTTGAGCCGCAAGAAATCGCATTTTAAAATTTTTAATCGACACATCATCACTTAATTGACGACAGAGACCCAAAATAAAATTTTTAATATATTAGAAATCCAACGCAAAAAAAAGTTATTAGGGACCAAAAACAAAATTCGGTCATTTATCATGGACCCAAAACATATTTAAGCCAAATAATTAAATGTATAAGTTTAAAAGTAATTATTATAAAAAATTATCAATATAATCATATTGATGATTTATAATTAGATAACAATGTAAAAAAGTTTTACAATATCAATATAATTAAATTAAATTATAAGTCTTACTTCTTATAATAGCTAACGCTTTGTTTAGCAAGCTGATTTATCGCGAATAGGCGAAGACAAAAACGTAGTTGGTGGTTTGGTTGAGGTTATTGAACAAGGAAATAAGGCTGAATACGTGTGGGTCCCACAAAACATATTCTCTCTCTTGGGTTAAAAAACTGAACATGTGAAGCTTTTTTGTTGTATAGTTTTTTGACAAAAATGGCTTGCAATGACAGAAACGCCCTTGTTGGAGTAATTTTTGGTAATTGACAATGATTGCTTGTAAAGGTTAATGAACAAGGAAATAAGGCTAAATACGTGTGGGTCCCACAAAACATCTTTCTCTCTCTTGGGGTTAAAAACTGAACATGTGAAGCTTTTTTGTTGTATAGTTTTTTGACAAAAATGGCTTGCAATGACAGAAACACCCATGTAGGAGTAATTTTTGGTAATTGATAGTGATTGCTTGTAAAGGTGTAAGAGTAATTTTCATAGATTTGTTAAATTCTTTCCTCTCATTTCATTTAAACTTAACAACTTTACCATTTTATTTTCACTTTATTTTTCACATATTTCTCTTACACCAAACAACTTAACATTCAACTTTATTTCCACTATATTTTTCTTTTTTCAAATTATCTTTCTTCTATTTCCATCCACTCTATTTTTCTCCTCACAACCAAACAAAGCGTAAGTGTTCTCATAGGAATCACTCCTTATATATAGAGAACAACTCTTGTAAGATCACATAGTTATTATGAGAAATAAGGACTATAAATATAAATCATTAGATCATATTTAATTGATTAAGATTAAAATAAAAATGCACATGAGCTTGTAAAGAAATGAATTATTCACATGATATTAATGTTGATTTTGTAAAGCTTGAGCTTGACTCGTTCAAATAAACGAGCTTAATATCAAGTTTGAGTTTATTTGTTTAATTAAACAAATGAACTTGATTGAACATTTAATGAGTTAAAACTGAATAATTCATAAATAACTCAGCTTATTTATGCCTCTAATAACTTCCAGTCCTTTAATTTTAGAATAATTTCTACACTTATACTTGTTAAATAAAACATTTACTTAAATTTCAGGGTTAAACATCTATGACCATTGACGACCATTAATATATTAAGTTTCCTTTATTTTCTTTAATTTTCTTCCCCCAAAAAATACTTTAATTTTCATACAATTAGTATACATATTAATCAAATAAATTTACTGTAAGTATGATTTTTAAAATAGTTAACTTTTATAAAACCAACATTCTTATTATACCTGCGGTTTAGGATTAGATAACACTATAAGTATATTTAAATTAAATTAAAAAGCACTACTAAAATAAATGAAAAAGGACACATGTACAAGTATTTTAATAAATTATTTTTAATTTGATCTAAATTTTTATTGATTTTCATTTGTTGATCAGGAATTTTTGTCAAAGGTTCGAAAAATAGATTAAACATATTAAATCAACAAATAAGAATTTTAAATGGGACTTTACCAAAATACCGTTAAGGGTTCTTTAATCGAATTAGCAACAACATTCATTTTCAATTTGAGAAAATGTTAATTCAGAATCCGATCTTAACAATCACGCAAGTTTTAATCAAAGAATTTCTCAAGTAAAGTTGAATTCGTAGAATCAGATATAATTCGTTTGAACAAACAAGTATCAATACTTGCTCGACAATCATTAAAAGTAATCTCGAGGATATTCAAAATGTAAACAAAATATTCAGAAAGAAGGAAATATAGAAAGATAAAGAAGGAGTCATAGAAAGATGATTGCAGGAACGTAAAGTGAAAATAAAGAATGGGTTAGAACATACAGCTTTCCATAGAACCAAGTTGCCATGAATGCGGCGTAGTTGGTGTACAGGAAGTGTGCAATGTTCAAAAAACCAAATAATAATTACAAAGCTTTGCCTATTTATAGGAACGTAGAAATAACGGAAAAGCAAACTGCCTAAAAACACGTGTCTTCATAAAGTAACCGCCTATTCGAGATCTTGACACCTGTCTTCAACTTTTCAAATCCACCAGACTCGTAACCGCTACGTCATTCTCGATTTATTAGATGAATGTTGCTCGAACCCATTCTTGAACGTCCATCAGTAGACCTTCTCTCTCTGATTGAAATTATTTTCGATCAACTTTGGACACCCATCAGTAGATGCCCCATTTTGCTCGAAAACACATTCTCGAACACCCATCAGTAAGTGTCCCACATTGCTTGAAAACATATTCTTGATCACATTCCATGTGCGCTCCAGAAGACCCCTTTTATTAAGTCAAAAACACATTCTTGAGCATTTTCGTATCATCTCATGTTTCAAGCATTATCGATGATCGAGAGAATATTTAATCGACTTTCCATACTTAACCATTTTTTCTCGACCACCTCAACACCATTATAATGTGATATTGAGTTCGAGTCCTAAGTATGAAATTGTATTAAATACTTTAAAAGAAAACTTTGTCTTATTGTCCATGACGGTCGTATCAAACTCAGACAAACTTTTTTCTTGTAAAAATACCTAAAATATGTACCACAAATTCATGTCAATTTTAAAAACTTAATTACTTTACTTACTTGCAATAAATGAAAGTGAAAACTTAATTAAAGATTTAAATCTTCCTCTCAAATCTTGTATATTACTTCCTTCTACTCTATTAATTTTAAAATAAATCCTGCATTTATAATCCTCCAAATTAAACATTTATGACCATTGACCACCATTAATAAAGTTTTCCTTATTTTATTCATTCTCTCCCATAAAATATATTTCTTATATATGGTCAATATAAAGATTAATTAATAAAATGTTGTTATATCTATAATTTTTAGAATAATTATAATAGTATAAAATTTTTTACACCATAAGTACAATTAAATTAAATTATAGTTTTCTTTTCACACAATAACTAAGTATTCTCACAATAGTCATCTCTATATACACAAAACGACTCTTGTGAGAAACACTTGGTTATTGGAAAAAATAAAAACTATAAATATATATATATATATATATATATATATATATATATATATATATATATCATTATATCAAATTTTATTGATCAAAATTAAAAGAAAAATGCACATAATTTTGTAAAGAAATTAACTATTCACGAGTTGTTAATGTTTATTTTGTAAAGCTTTTGGACCTGGCTCTTTTAAATAGTTGAGCATAATCTTGAGCTTAAATTTAATTGTTTGTTTAATCAAACAAACAAGTTTGATTGAACAATTAATAATCGAGACCGAATAGTTCACGAATAATTTAACTCATTTGCACCTATAATGACTTTCCTCTACCCCATTAATTTTAAAATAATTTCTACATTTATATCCTTCAAATAAAACATTTACATAAAGTTTAGACTTAGATTTACTACATTTATCACCATTGACCAACATTAATAAAATTCCTCTTCTTTTTTTCATTTTCTCCCATAAAAAAGTTTAATTTTCAAGCATTGTCAATATAAAGATTAATTAATTAAAAATCATTATAATTATAAAATTTAAAGTAAGGTTTAAAAAACTTTTTGTCCCTATAAAACAACGATTTTTTATTTTAGTCTTTTAAAGATTTTTGTTTTGATTTTAGTCCTTTAAAAAAAAAAATTGTTTTAGTTCCTGCTATCAAGTAACAACGTTAATTGATGATGTAACAACGATGTTAACAGCCCATTGACTTGTCGCATCATCAGGGAGTCCTGGCAAGGCAGTCACATGTATTTTTTTTGGTAAACTATGTTTTTAAATCCCTTGTAACGCCCGACTGCTTCCAGAATTGTTGAATGTCTCCACAAATTAACACGGGACTTTTCAACGTGCTTGATCACTCCCTGTCCTCGTCAGCGTTTGACATGTTACATCCCTCATCAACTAGTCTGATGTCATCAATTGTTTTGAACATATGAGAATTTAAAAACACAATTTACAAAAAAAACTTACACGTGACTGTCATGTCAGACTCCTTGATGACGTGACAAGTCAATAGAATGCCAACGTTACTGTTATGTCATCATTTAACGTTGTTAGCAGAGACAAAAAAAAATTTTAAGGGCTAAAATCAAAACAAAAATCGAGATTAAATACTTTTTTTGACCATTGGAAAAATATTACAATTACAGACAAATTTAATGTTAATACTTTTTTTGACTGGATTTAATGTTAATATTTAGATTAACAAATTTTCTTAATATGTGTAAATTAGTCAACAATGTCTTATAAATAGGGACATGGGTAGTAATAAACTTTCTAGTTTAAATATTTATGGATTAATTAAGTTTTTAATCCCTAAATAATTAATTTATTTCGGCAATTTTTCAGTGATTTTCAAACCTGTATGCCAAACATTTAAGGGTAAATTTGGAAAAATATTATAATTACAGACAAATTTAATGTTAATACTTTTTTTTTACTGGATTTAATGTTAATATTTAGATTAACCAATTTCTTAATATGCATAAATTAGTCAACATTTTATAAATAGGGATAGAGGTATTTCCAAACCTATATGCCAAGCATTTAAGGGTAAATTTGGAAAAATATTACAATTACAGACAAATTTAATGTTAATATTTTTTTTTACTAGATTTAATGTTAATATTTAGATTAACCAATTTCTACTTATCGAAAAAAGATTAACCAATTTCTTAATATGCATAAATTAGTCAACGTTTTATAAATAGGGATAGAGGTAGTAATAGACTTTCTAGATTAAATATTTATGGGTTTGGGCTTCACTTGAGGTTTCATTTTGGAGCTTAACCTTTGTTTGGTAGGAAGAAAAGAAATAGAATGAATGAAAATAAGATAGAGAAAATTAAATAGGGAAGAAATAGAGCGGAAGTATGGAGAAATTTTGGGTTGTCTCGTTTAAGAGAAATTGAAAATAAATAATATTGTGAGGTTGTTTAGTTTGAATAGAAGGAGAGGTGATCTAATGTAAATGAGAGAGAAAAAATTGATATATTCGATTATGCATCAAGAAAATCTATTATTAATTTTACATTCCAATCACCACAAAAAAAAAAAAAGAATATAATCGATTTTCACAGAATATTAATCAATTAAGGAAAGAAGCTAAACAACTATCATAAACAAAAATATTTACCTTTGTGTATTGGATATCAAACAATGGACCAACTAATGTAGCATGAGCAATGGAGGATGCAACCAGTCCAGCGTAAGCAACAAACCAACTCGGAGAACAGAGATGTGCGTGAGATTAATTTTGGAAGCCAAATAAAAACCCTAGACCAACACCCATCTCTTTACTATTTTTGCTCTTTTTTGTGCAAAAATATTTGTGTGTAGGGATCACGACCTTTTTTCTCTTTCTTCATTAATTCTTCACTACCAAACAAGCTTAATTATTCCCCTCCTATACCTATTCCCACTTTCTTGAGGTGTGATTAAAACTCGCCTCTCACTCTTAGATTTAAAGAAAACCAATGGTTAGGATGAGGAGTAATTTTAAGAAGTGACTCTTGGAGTACTTGATTCTCCTTTACTTTAAGATATAAGAATGATAATATGTGATATTTCTAATTTTTTTAAGAACCTTAATATATACTTTTTAATGCCCTATTTGGATGTTACTTTTTAGTACATTATTACATTTATAAAAATGCTACTTTGCAGCCACAGCTACACAATTGCATGTCTGGCTATGCAAGCACAAGGGTAGGGGAAGGGAACATGTAGCCAAACATTTGTGAATACAATAGTTATGTTAGTGGCGTTGTAGTTATCCTTACTATAATAGATGTTCAACAAGTGCAACGAATCAAGTATATATTTCTTTTTTACCTTGGTTGCAGGTCTAAAAGAATGAAAAGGTCACAAGTTTTCTTACATGCTTTTGCAGTGAAGCAAATATGTAGGATGATTCTAGTTAGTTTTTTTGCCATCTTTGATTAGTAATTTACAATTGGGACAACATCTATTATTGCTTCAAGTATATATCTAACTTGCAAGAGGTCTAATGTACTGTTAAGTGTTATTTTTAAATCATATATAAATTATTTTTTTATTAATGTAAATATTTTTTTGCTTTTTCAAAATTAAAAATTTTAAATTTATATATATTTTAATACATTCTCAAATACAATGAAGGTCAAAACTTAAAATAAATGATACACTTAATAACTTAATATAATATCTTCCTCGCTGAATCTCTAATTAAGAACTTCCCTTCTACTTCATTAATTTTTAAGATAAATTCTACATTTTTACAATCTCCAAATAAATCTTTTACTTAAAGTTCACTAGTTCAGATTCAGATTAAATAGTGTAATAAGTGCTAACGCATAATAGTGTCATAAATTTGGCAGGCTTTGTAAAAAGAAATCTATGTATATCTAATATCTGCATGAAATACTGAAGTATATATATACTCTGTCAAAAAGAAAAATAGTAGAAAATAAAACTGAACGATATTCCTCAATCAAAACAAACTCAGTCAAAGTGACAGTGAAGTAAAATAAAACTCTTGATTATTATTTTACATTTTAATAGAAAAATTGCTTAGTTTTTGGTGTAGTTATCCACTAGTCCAGCCAGTTAATTTCCTCAGCTGGCTGCATCTCAATCAATCCAATCACCATAGATGCGATTGATCTTTCGTAGATCATTGTTCTTGAATATGAACTTCACAGGATATGACGGTTCATTCTTATGCGAAGAGCTAGTTGAGGCATTTGTAGCAGCAGCAGCAGAAGTTTGCATTATACTGTGTTCTGCAGAAGAGTAGCCATCACTTGAAGTTGAAGCAGCTGCAGAAGTAGTATGCATTCTATTGGATTCTGCAGAAGAGTACGAGTTTATGACATTTGATAATATATGAATAATTGATTATGAATAATTTATAATGTATATTTTTTTTTTATAAAAGACTTCTAATCATTGTACTAGTTATCATCACATGTGGTATTTTACTGTTTTATATCATGTAAATGTCATTTTTAAAAGTTGTTCATTACTCAATTATTAAATCGAGCATTATTCAATTGATTATTAAATTCTGCTTTATTTTATTAGTTGTTCAAAAAACAATTTTGAAAGTCATAAAATATTTTTTTAAAATAAAACTTAAATCAAATCACAAAAAGATCAATGATTTAGAAATTTGATATTTCATTCAACTGAATCAAATCAAATTGTGTATTTTTTAATGTTTAGTTTAAATAATTTTTTGTCCAAAAATTGAACCAATACTAACCGGGACATCTAGAAGAATTATTACACGTGTTCATGATCTCAACCAATTTTCACGTAATACTTTTAATCTATGCGAAAAAAGTTTAAAAAAAAAAAATCAATTACAAGTCATGCGAAGATTGGCTGAAACCATAAGAATCCTATCCGATCTAGCGATTTCATGACTGGAATAATATTCAATTGCGTAGCATGCAAAGATCGGTTGAAATTATAATATTTCTATCAGATCTAGTGATTTCTCCTTGCTACTTTCACAATATATACTACTAGAGTTATGACTGTAATAAAATTCACTTGTAATAATTTAAGTTACGCGTTACATAAAGATAGATCGAGATCACGATGATCCTAGGCCATGTGTAGGTAAATTATGTGATTAATTAATATGATCGATCGATTTATGTTGTCGTGATCCTATTGAATTAATATTGATGGAAGAAATTAACAAGATCGTTAGGAAAATTTACAATTAAGAGAAGAGAAGAATCTAATTAACCTGGTTGAAGAGGTTGTGGGTTTGGGTTGAAAGGTGGCAGTGTGGTTGAGTGAGGGAAACGACAGTTGCGTCCATACGGGCAGTGTTTGTTTTGAAGGAAGAATCTGCATAGTTTGGGTTGGTGTCTCATCAGCTCCGCAATGCTGTGTGCGTAGCGGCATATGGATCCATGAATGCACTCGCCCCTCATGAATCTCTTACACATTTCCGTCTTCATGACCTTCAATCTACGATGATAATTACGATTATGATTAAAGGCAGCCGGTTTGGATTCTCTTTTGGACTTGTTCAAATGATCATGAGTTTGTGGGAATGATGATGACCATGCTTCTGCCTCCATTTTTCGTTCACACTTCTTCCTCAACTCAAACACACAGTACACTAGAATGTGGATTAATGAATGAATACCAACAGTGGCTTCTGCTTCTTATATATGTATGTATTTAATGACATGCTTGGACCACATTGAAATCCAGTCAAAATGGAATTTGAACCCAAATGGAAAAAGACATGAAAGTACCAAAATAGCCTCTGTAGTCAAAGGCTTCAATGCCAGTCCCATATTTACTTTTTTGTTTTAGTTAAACGTCCCATATATTAAAAAAATTTGTAATACTACCTCCGTCCCTTTTATAAGACATTGCTTTGAAATTTTCTTGTCCTATTTTATTAGACTTTATTCTAATTGTTCTTTGCATTAATTATTTTTTGACCAAAATTCTCTTAATTATTACAGTGCATAAATAATAAATGTTATGAATTGTCTCTTTCTCTCTCTTATGAGTATTGAAGAATTAAATAATTTAGTTTCAAAAATTAAAATTCTACTACTATTATTCTCTTTCCATGCATTAATTATTTAAGGGTAAATTTGGAAAAATATTATAATTACAGACAAATTTAATGTTAATACTTTTTTTGACTGGATTTAATGTTAATATTTAGATTAACCAATTTTCTTAATATGTATAAATTAGTCAACAATGTCTTATAAATAAGGACATGGGTAGTAATAAACTTTCTAGATTAAATATTTATGGATTAATTAAGTTTTTAATCCCTAAATAATTAAGGGTTAACTAAGTTTTTAGTCCCTAAACTTTTTCAAAATTCGGTTTTTAGTCCCTAAACTTTAGTTTGACTGGTCAAGGTCCCTAAACTTTTTGAAAATTTGATTTTAGTCCCTAAACAAAATTTTGACCGGTCAAAGTTCCTAAACTTTTTAAAAATTCAGTTTTTAGTCCCTGAATTAATGAGATTTCAGGGACTAAAAACCAAATTTTTAAAAAGTTTAGGGACTAAAAACCGAATATTTAAAAAGTTTAGGGACCTTGACTGGTCAAACTAAAGTTTAGGGACTAAAAATTGAATTTTTAAAAGTTTAGAACCTTGACCAGTCAAACTAAAGTTTAGGGACTAACAACCAAATTTTGAAAAAATTTAGGGACTAAAAACTTAGTTAACCCAATAAATATATTTCGGCAATTTTTCAGCGATTTCCAAACATGTATGCCAAGCATTTAAAAGGGTAAATTTGGAAAAATATTACAATTACAGACAAATTTAATGTTAATACTTTTTTTGACTGGATTTAATGTTAATATTTAGATTAACAATTTTTCTTAATATGTGTAAATTAGTCAACAATGTCTTATAAATAGGGACATGGGTAGTAATAAACTTTCTAGTTTAAATATTTATGGATTAATTAAGTTTTTAATCCCTAAATAATTAATTTATTTCGGAAATTTTTCAGTGATTTTCAAACCTGTATGCCAAACATTTAAGGGTAAATTTGGGAAAATATTATAATTACAGACAAATTTAATGTTAATACTTTTTTTTTACTGGATTTAATGTTAATATTTAGATTAACCAATTTCTTAATATGCATAAATTAGTCAACGTTTTATAAATAGGGATAGAGGTATTTCCAAACCTATATGCCAAGCATTTAAGGGTAAATTTGGAAAAATATTACAATTACAGACAAATTTAATGTTAATATTTTTTTTTTACTAGATTTAATGTTAATATTTAGATTAACCAATTTCTACTTATCAAAAAAAGATTAACCAATTTCTTAATATGCATAAATTAGTCAACGTTTTATAAATAGGGATAGAGGTAGTAATAGTCTTTCTAGATTAAATATTTATGGGTTTGGGCTTCACTTGAGGTTTCATTTTGGAGCTTAACCTTTGTTTGGCAGGAAGAAAAGAAATAGAATGAATGAAAATAAGATAGAGAAAATTAAATAGGGAAGAAATAGAGCGGAAGTATGGAGAAATTTTGGGTTGTCTGGTTTAAGAGAAATTGAAAATAAATAATATTGTGAGGTTGTTTAGTTTGAATATAAGGAGAGGTGATCTAATGTAAATGAGAGAGAAAAAATTGATATATTCGATTATGCATCAAGAAAATCTATTATTAATTTTACATTCCAATCACCACAAAAAAAATATATATATATAATCGATTTTCACAGAATATTAATCAATTAAGGAAAGAAGCTAAACAACTATCATAAACAAAAATATTTACCTTTGTGTATTGGATATCAAACAATGGACCAACTAATGTAGCATGAGCAATGGAGGACGCAACCAGTCCAGCGTAAGCAACAAACCAACTCGGAGAACAGAGATGTGCGTGAGATTAATTTTGGAAGTCAAATAAAAACCCTAGACCAACACCCATCTCTTTGCTATTTTTGCTCTTTTTTGTACAAAAATATTTGTGTGTAGGGATCACGACCTTTTTTCTCTTTCTTCATTAATTCTTCACTACCAAACAAGCTTAATTATTCCCCTCCTATACCTATTCCCACTTTCTTGAGGTGTGATTAAAACTCGCCTCTCACTCTTAGATTTAAAGAAAACCAATGGTTAGGATGAGGAGTAATTTTAAGAAGTTACTCTTGGAGTACTTGATTCTCCTTTACTTTAAGATATAAGAATGATAATATGTGATATTTCTAATTTTTTTAAGAACCTTAATATATACTTTTTAATGCCCTATTTGGATGTTACTTTTTAGCACATTATTACATTTATAAAAATGCTACTTTGCAGCCACAGCTACACAATTGCATGTCTGGCTATGCAAGCACAAGGGTAGGGGAAGGGAACATGTAGCCAAACATTTGTGAATACAATAGTTATGTTAGTGGCGTTGTAGTTATCCTTACTATAATAGATGTTCAACAAGTGCAACGAATCAAGTATATATTTCCTTTTTACCTTGGTTGCAGGTCTAAAAGAATGAAAAGGTCACAAGTTTTCTTACATGCTTTTGCAGTGAAGCAAATATGTAGGATGATTCTAGTTAGTTTTTTTGCCATCTTTGATTAGTAATTTACAATTGGGACAACATCTATTATTGCTTCAAGTATATATCTAACTTGCAAGAGGTCTAATGTACTGTTAAGTGTTATTTTTAAATCATATATAAATTATTTTTTTATTAATGTAAATATTTTTTTGCTTTTTCAAAATTAAAAATTTTAAATTTATATATATTTTAATACATTCTCAAATACAATGAAGGTCAAAACTTAAAATAAATGATACACTTAATAACTTAATATAATATCTTCCTCGCTGAATCTCTAATTAAGAACTTCCCTTCTACTTCATTAATTTTTAAGATAAATTCTACATTTTTACAATCTCCAAATAAATCTTTTACTTAAAGTTCACTAGTTCAGATTCAGATTAAATAGTGTAATAAGTGCTAACGCATAATAGTGTCATAAATTTGGCAGGCTTTGTAAAAAGAAATCTATGTATATCTAATATCTGCATGAAATACTGGAGTATATATATACTCTGTCAAAAAGAAAAATAGTAGAAAATAAAACTGAACCATATTCCTCAATCAAAACAAACTCAGTCAAAGTGACAGTGAAGTAAAATAAAACTCTTGATTATTATTTTACATTTTAATAGAAAAATTGCTTAGTTTTTGGGGTAGTTATCCACTAGTCCAGCCAGTTAATTTCCTCAGCTGGCTGCATCTCAATCAATCCAATCACCATAGATGCGATTGATCTTTCGTAGATCATTGTTCTTGAATATGAACTTCACAGGATATGACGGTTCATTCTTATGCGAAGAGCTAGTTGAGGCATTTGTAGCAGCAGCAGCAGAAGTTTGCATTATACTGTGTTCTGCAGAAGAGTAGCCATCACTTGAAGTTGAAGCAGCTGCAGAAGTAGTATGCATTCTATTGGATTCTGCAGAAGAGTACGAGTTTATGACATTTGATAATATATGAATAATTGATTATGAATAATTTATAATGTATATTTTTTTTTATAAAAGACTTCTAATCATTGTACTAGTTATCATCACATGTGGTATTTTACTGTTTTATATCATGTAAATGTCATTTTTAAAAGTTGTTCATTACTCAATTATTAAATCGAGCATTATTCAATTGATTATTAAATTCTGCTTTATTTTATTAGTTGTTCAAAAAACAATTTTGAAAGTCATAAAATATTTTTTTAAAATAAAACTTAAATCAAATCACAAAAAGATCAATGATTTAGAAATTTGATATTTCATTCAATTGAATCAAATCAAATTGTGTATTTTTTAATGTTTAGTTTAAATAATTTTTTGTCCAAAAATTGAACCAATACTAACCGGGACATCTAGAAGAATTATTACACGTGTTCATGATCTCAACCAATTTTCACGTAATACTTTTAATCTATGCGAAAAAAGTTAAAAAAAAAAAAATCAATTACAAGTCATGCGAAGATTGGCTGAAACCATAAGAATCCTATCCGATCTAGCGATTTCATGACTGGAATAAAATTCAATTGCGTACCATGCAAAGATCGGTTGAAATTATAATATTTCTATCAGATCTAGTGATTTCTCCTTGCTACTTTCACAATATATACTACTAGAGTCATGACTGTAATAAAATTCACTTGTAATAATTTAAGTTACGCGTTACATAAAGATAGATCGAGATCACGATGATCCTAGGCCATGTGTAGGTAAATTATGTGATTAATTAATATGATCGATCGATTTATGTTGTCGTGATCCTATTGAATTAATATTGATGGAAGAAATTAACAAGATCGTTAGGAAAATTTACAATTAAGAGAAGAGAAGAATCTAATTAACCTGGTTGAAGAGGTTGTGGGTTTGGGTTGAAAGGTGGCAGTGTGGTTGAGTGAGGGAAACGACAGTTGCGTCCATACGGGCAGTGTTTGTTTTGAAGGAAGAATCTGCATAGTTTGGGTTGGTGTCTCATCAGCTCCGCAATGCTGTGTGCGTAGCGGCATATGGATCCATGAATGCACTCGCCCCTCATGAATCTCTTACACATTTCCGTCTTCATGACCTTCAATCTACGATGATAATTACGATTATGATTAAAGGCAGCCGATTTGGATTCTCTTTTGGACTTGTTCAAATGATCATGAGTTTGTGGGAATGATGATGAGCATGCTTCTGCCTCCATTTTTCGTTCACACTTCTTCCTCAACTCAAACACACAGTACACTAGAATGTGGATTAATGAATGAATACCAACAGTGGCTTCTGCTTCTTATATATGTATGTATTTAATGACATGCTTGGACCACATTGAAATCCAGTCAAAATGGAATTTGAACCCAAATGGAAAAAGACATGAAAGTACCAAAATAGCCTCTGTAGTCAAAGGCTTCAATGCCAGTCCCATATTTACTTTTTTGTTTTAGTTAAACGTCCCATATATTAAAAATATTTGTAATACTACCTCCGTCCCTTTTATAAGACATTGTTTTGAAATTTTCTTGTCCTATTTTATTAGACTTTATTCTAATTGTTCTTTGCATTAATTATTTTTTGACCAAAATTCTCTTAATTATTACAGTGCATAAATAATAAATGTTATGAATTGTCTCTTTCTCTCTCTTATGAGTATTGAAGAATTAAATAATTTAGTTTCAAAAATTAAAATTCTACTACTATTATTCTCTTTCCATGCATTAATTATTTAAGGGTAAATTTGGAAAAATATTATAATTACAGACAAATTTAATGTTAATACTTTTTTTGACTGGATTTAATGTTAATATTTAGATTAACCAATTTTCTTAATATGTATAAATTAGTCAACAATGTCTTATAAATAAGGACATGGGTAGTAATAAACTTTCTAGATTAAATATTTATGGATTAATTAAGTTTTTAATCCCTAAATAATTAAGGGTTAACTAAGTTTTTAGTCCCTAAACTTTTTCAAAATTCGGTTTTTAGTCCCTAAACTTTAGTTTGACTGGTCAAGGTCCCTAAACTTTTTGAAAATTTGATTTTAGTCCCTAAACAAAATTTTGACCGGTCAAAGTTCCTAAACTTTTTAAAAATTCAGTTTTTAGTCCCTGAATTAATGAGATTTCAGGGACTAAAAACCAAATTTTTAAAAAGTTTAGGGACTAAAAACCGAATATTTAAAAAGTTTAGGGACCTTGACCGGTCAAACTAAAGTTTAGGGACTAAAAATTGAATTTTTAAAAGTTTAGGAACCTTGACCAGTCAAACTAAAGTTTAGGGACTAACAACCAAATTTTGAAAAAATTTAGGGACTAAAAACTTAGTTAACCCAATAAATATATTTCGGCAATTTTTCAGCGATTTCCAAACATGTATGCCAAGCATTTAAAGGGGTAAATTTGGAAAAATATTACAATTACAGACAAATTTAATGTTAATACTTTTTTTGACTGGATTTAATGTTAACATTTAGATTAACAAATTTTCTTAATATGTATAAATTAGTCAACAATGTCTTATAAATAGGGACATGGGTAGTAATAAACTTTCTAGTTTAAATATTTATGGATTAATTAAGTTTTTAATCCCTAAATAATTAATTTATTTCGGCAATTTTTCAGTGATTTTCAAACCTGTATGCCAAACATTTAAGGGTAAATTTGGAAAAATATTATAATTACAGACAAATTTAATGTTAATACTTTTTTTTTACTGGATTTAATGTTAATATTTAGATTAACCAATTTCTTAATATGCATAAATTAGTCAACGTTTTATAAATAGGGATAGAGGTATTTCCAAACCTATATGCCAAGCATTTAAGGGTAAATTTGGAAAAATATTACAATTACAGACAAATTTAATGTTAATACTTTTTTACTAGATTTAATGTTAATATTTAGATTAACCAATTTCTACTTATCAAAAAAAGATTAACCAATTTCTTAATATGCATAAATTAGTCAACGTTTTATAAATAGGGATAGAGGTAGTAATAGTCTTTCTAGATTAAATATTTATGGGTTTGGGCTTCACTTGAGGTTTCATTTTGGAGCTTAACCTTTGTTTGGCAGGAAGAAAAGAAATAGAATGAATGAAAATAAGATAGAGAAAATTAAATAGGGAAGAAATAGAGCGGAAGTATGGAGAAATTTTGGGTTGTCTGGTTTAAGAGAAATTGAAAATAAATAATATTGTGAGGTTGTTTAGTTTGAATAGAAGGAGAGGTGATCTAATGTAAATGAGAGAGAAAAAATTGATATATTCTATTATGCATCAAGAAAATCTATTATTAATTTTACATTCCAATCACCACACAAAAAAAAAATATAATCGATTTTCACAGAATATTAATCAATTAAGGAAAGAAGCTAAACAACTATCATAAACAAAAATATTTACCTTTGTGTATTGGATATCAAACAATGGACCAACTAATGTAGCATGAGCAATGGAGGACGCAACCAGTCCAGCGTAAGCAACAAACCAACTCGAAGAACAGAGATGTGCGTGAGATTAATTTTGGAAGTCAAATAAAAACCCTAGACCAACACCCATCTCTTTGCTATTTTTGCTCTTTTTTGTGCAAAAATATGTGTGTGTAGGGATCACGACCTTTTTTCTCTTTCTTCATTAATTCTTCACTACCAAACAAGCTTAATTATTCCCCTCCTATTTAATGTTAATATTTAGATTAACAAATTTTCTTAATATGTGTAAATTAGTCAACAATGTCTTATAAATAGGGACATGGGTAGTAACAAACTTTCTAGTTTAAATATTTATGGATTAATTAAGTTTTTAATCCCTAAATAATTAATATATTTCGGCAATTTTTCAGTGATTTTCAAACCTGTATGCCAAACATTTAAGGGTAAATTTGGAAAAATATTATAATGACAAATTTAATGTTAATACTTTTTTTTACTGGATTTAATGTTAACATTTAGATTAACCAATTTCTTAATATGCATAAATTAGTCAACGTTTTATAAATAGGGATAGAGGTATTTCCAAACCTATATGCCAAGCATTTAAGGGTAAATTTGGAAAAATATTACAATTACAGACAAATTTAATGTTAATACTTTTTTACTAGATTTAATGTTAATATTTAGATTAACCAATTTCTACTTATCAAAAACAGATTAACCAATTTCTTAATATGCATAAATTAGTCAACGTTTTATAAATAGGGATAGAGGTAGTAATAGTCTTTCTAGATTAAATATTTATGGGTTTGGGCTTCACTTGAGGTTTCATTTTGGAGCTTAACCTTTGTTTGGCAGGAAGAAAAGAAATAGAATGAATGAAAATAAGATAGAGAAAATTAAATAGGGAAGAAATAGAGTGGAAGTATGGAGAAATTTTGGGTTGTCTGGTTTAAGAGAAATTGAAAATAAATAATATTGTGAGGTTGTTTAGTTTGAATAGAAGGAGAGGTGATCTAATGTAAATGAGAGAGAAAAAATTGATATATTCGATTATGCATCAAGAAAATCTATTATTAATTTTACATTCCAATCACCACAAAAAAAAAATATAATCGATTTTCACAGAATATTAATCAATTAAGGAAAGAAGCTAAACAACTATCATAAACAAAAATATTTACCTTTGTGTATTGGATATCAAACAATGGACCAACTAATGTAGCATGAGCAATGGAGGACGCAACCAGTCCAGCGTAAGCAACAAACCAACTCGGAGAACAGAGATGTGCGTGAGATTAATTTTGGAAGTCAAATAAAAACCCTAGACCAACACCCATCTCTTTGCTATTTTTGCTCTTTTTTGTACAAAAATATTTGTGTGTAGGGATCACGACCTTTTTTCTCTTTCTTCATTAATTCTTCACTACCAAACAAGCTTAATTATTCCCCTCCTATACCTATTCCCACTTTCTTGAGGTGTGATTAAAACTCGCCTCTCACTCTTAGATTTAAAGAAAACCAATGGTTAGGATGAGGAGTAATTTTAAGAAGTTACTCTTGGAGTACTTGATTCTCCTTTACTTTAAGATATAAGAATGATAATATGTGATATTTCTAATTTTTTTAAGAACCTTAATATATACTTTTTAATCCCCTATTTGGATGTTACTTTTTAGCACATTATTACATTTATAAAAATGCTACTTTGCAGCCACAGCTACACAATTGCATGTCTGGCTATGCAAGCACAAGGGTAGGGGAAGGGAACATGTAGCTAAACATTTGTGAATACAATAGTTATGTTAGTGGCGTTGTAGTTATCCTTACTATAATAGATGTTCAACAAGTGCAACGAATCAAGTATATATTTCTTTTTTACCTTGGTTGCAGGTCTAAAAGAATGAAAAGGTCACAAGTTTTCTTACATGCTTTTGCAGCGAAGCAAATATGTAGGATGATTCTAGTTAGTTTTTTTGCCATCATTGATTAGTAATTTACAATTGGGACAACATCTATTATTGCTTCAAGTATATATCTAACTTGCAAGAGGTCTAATGTACTGTTAAGTGTTATTTTTAAATCATATATAAATTATTTTTTATTAATGTAAATATTTTTTTGCTTTTTCAAAATTAAAAATTTTAAATTTATATATATTTTAATACATTCTCAAATACAATGAAGGTCAAAACTTAAAACAAATGATACACTTAATAACTTAATATAATATCTTCCTCGCTGAATCTCGAATTAAGAACTTCCCTTCTACTTCATTAATTTTTAAGATAAATTCTACATTTTTACAATCTCCAAATAAATCTTTTACTTAAAGTTCACTAGTTCAGATTCAGATTAAATAGTGTAATAAGTGCTAACGCATAATAGTGTCATAAATTTGGCAGGCTTTGTAAAAAGAAATCTATGTATATCTAATATCTGCATGAAATACTGAAGTATATATATACTCTGTCAAAAAGAAAAATAGTAGAAAATAAAACTGAACCATATTCCTCAATCAAAACAAACTCAGTCAAAGTGACAGTGAAGTAAAATAAAACTCTTGATTATTATTTTACATTTTAATAAAAAAATTGCTTAGTTTTTGGTGTAGTTATCCACTAGTCCAGCCAGTTAATTTCCTCAGCTGGCTGCATCTCAATCAATCCAATCACCATAGATGCGATTGATCTTTCGTAGATCATTGTTCTTGAATATGAACTTCACAGGATATGACGGTTCATTCTTATGCGAAGAGCTAGTTGAGGCATTTGTAGCAGCAGCAGCAGAAGTTTGCATTATACTGTGTTCTGCTGAAGAGTAGCCATCACTTGAAGTTGAAGCAGCTGCAGAAGTAGTATGCATTCTATTGGATTCTGCAGAAGAGTACGAGTTTATGACATTTGATAATATATGAATAATTGATTATGAATAATTTATAATGTATATTTTTTTACAAAAGACTTCTAATCATTGTACTAGTTATCATCACATGTGGTATTTTACTGTTTTATATCATGTAAATGTCATTTTTAAAAGTTGTTCATTACTCAATTATTAAATCGAGTATTATTCAATTGATTATTAAATTCTGCTTTATTTTATTAGTTGTTCAAAAAACAATTTTGAAAGTCATAAAATGTTTTTTTAAAATAAAACTTAAATCAAATCACAAAAAGATCAATGATTTAGAAATTTGATATTTCATTCAATTGAATCAAATCAAATTGTGTATTTTTTAATGTTTAGTTTAAATAATTTTTTGTCCAAAAATTGAACCAATACTAACCGGGACATCTAGAAGAATTATTACACGTGTTCATGATCTCAACCAATTTTCACGTAATACTTTTAATCTATGCGAAAAAAGTTAAAAAAAAAAATCAATTACAAGTCATGTGAAGATTGGCTGAAACCATAAGAATCCTATCCGATCTAGCGATTTCATGACTGGAATAAAATTCAATTGCGTAGCATGCAAAGATCGGTTGAAATTATAATATTTCTATCAGATCTAGTGATTTCTCCTTGCTACTTTCACAATATATACTACTAGAGTTATGACTGTAATAAAATTCACTTGTAATAATTTAAGTTACGCGTTACATAAAGATAGATCGAGATCACGATGATCCTAGGCCATGTGTAGGTAAATTATGTGATTAATTAATATGATCGATCGATTTATGTTGTCGTGATCCTATTGAATTAATATTGATGGAAGAAATTAACAAGATCGTTAGGAAAATTTACAATTAAGAGAAGAGAAGAATCTAATTAACCTGGTTGAAGAGGTTGTGGGTTTGGGTTGAAAGGTGGCAGTGTGGTTGAGTGAGGGAAACGACAGTTGCGTCCATACGGGCAGTGTTTGTTTTGAAGGAAGAATCTGCATAGTTTGGGTTGGTGTCTCATCAGCTCTGCAATGCTGTGTGCGTAGCGGCATATGGATCCATGAATGCACTCGCCCCTCGTGAATCTCTTACACATTTCCGTCTTCATGACCTTCAATCTACGATGATAATTACGATTATGATTAAAGGCAGCCGATTTGGATTCTCTTTTGGACTTGTTCAAATGATCATGAGTTTGTGGGAATGATGATGACCATGCTTCTGCCTCCATTTTTCGTTCACACTTCTTCCTCAACTCAAACACACAGTACACTAGAATGTGAATTAATGAATGAATACCAACAGTGGCTTCTGCTTCTTATATATGTATGTATTTAATGTCCTACTTGGACCACACTGAAATCCAGTCGAAATGGAATTCAAACCCAAATGAAATAAAGGCATGAAAGTACCAAAATAGCCTCAGTATTAGGTACCAATATACTACATTTTTTCCTATTTATAAGACGTTATTGACTAATTTACACATATTAAGAAAATTTGTTAATCTAAGTATTAGTATTAAATTTGTCTATAATTATAATATTTTTCCAAATTTTCCTTAAATAATTAATTCACAGAGAGAGAATAAATGTAGTGGAATTTTAATTTTTAAAACTAAATTCTTTAATTCTCCAATCCTTATAAGAGAGAGAAAGAGATAATTCATAGTATTTATTATTTATGAACTGAAATAATTAAGAGTATTTTGGTCAAAAAATAATTAATGCAAGAATAATAGAGTCTTATAAAAATGGAAAAAGAAAAATTCAAAACAATGTCTTATAAAAAGAGACGGAGGTACTTTGGGCTTCAATGGAAATCCCATATTTACTTTTTTGTTTTAGTAAAATGTCCCATATATTCAAAAATATTGTAATACTATCTCTGTTCCCTTTTTATAAGACATTATTTTGAATTTTTCTTGTTCCATTTTATAAGACTTTATTCTAATTGTTCTTTGTATTAATTATTTTTGACCAAAATACTCTTAATTATTTCAGTTCATAAATAATAAATGCTATAAATGGTCTCTTTCTCTCTTATGAAGATTGAATAATTAAAGAGTTTATTTTCAAAAATTAAAATTCTACTACTATTATTCTCTCTATGTGCATTAATTATTTAAAAGTAAATTTAGAAAAATGTTACAATTATAGACAAATTTAATGTTAATACTTAAATTAACCAATTTTCTTAATATACATAAATTAGTCAACAACGTCTTATAAATAGAGACGAAGGTAGTAATAAACTTTCTATATTAAATATTTATGGGTTTGGACCTCGCTTGAGGTTTCGTTTTGGAGCTTAACATTCATTTTGGTAGGAAGAAATGAAATAAAATGAATGAAAATAAGATACAGAGAATTAAAGAGGAAAGAAATAGAACAGAAATATGGAGAAATTTTTGGTTTAAGAGAAATTGAAAACAAATAATATTGTGAGGTTGTTTAGTTTGAATATGAGAGGTAGAAATTTGATTAAATATAAAAATACCATTTAGCCTTGTTTACAAAGTGCAATACATCTTACGTAAATGAGAGAAAAAAAATTGATATAATCAATTATTCATCAAGAAAATCAATTATCAATTCTGCAATCCTATCACCAGAAAAAAAATATAATCGATTTTCACAGAATATTAATCAATTAAGGAAAGAAGCAACACGACTATCATAAACAAAAATATTTACCTTTGTGTATTGGATATCAAACAATGGACCAACAAGGAGAATAACATAGCATGAGCAATGGAGGACGCAACTAGTCCAGTGTAAACAACGAACCAACTCGGAGAAAAGAGATGTGAGTGAGATTAATTTTGGAAGTCAAATAAAAACCTTAGACCTACACCCATCTCTTTACTATTTCTGCTCTTTTTTGTGCAAAAATATTTGTGTGTAGGGATCACAAACTTTTTTCTCTTTCTTCATTAATTCTTCACTACCAAACAAACTCAAGTATTCACCTCCCACCTATTCCCACTTTCTTGAGGTGTGATTAAAACTTGCCTCTCACTCTTAGATTTAAAGAAAACCAATGGTTAGGATGAGGAGTAATTTTAAGAAGTTACTCTTGGAGTACTTGATTCTCCTTTACTTTGAGATATAAGAATGATAATATGTGATATTTCTAAATTTTTTAAGAACCTTAATATATACTTTTTAATGCCCTATTTGGATGTTACTTTTTAGTACATTATTACATTTATAAAAATGCTACTTTGCAGCCACAGCTACACAATTGCATGTGTGGCTATGCAAGCACAAGGGTAGAGGAAGAGAACATGTAGCTAAACATCTGTGAATACAATAGTTATGTTAGTGGCATTGTAGTTATCCTTACTATAATAGATGCTCAACAAGTGCAACGAATTAAGTATATTTCTTTTTTACATTGGTTGCTGGTCTAAAAGACTTAAAAGGTCACAAGTTTTCTTACATGCTTTTGCAGTGAAGCAAATATGTAGGATGTTTCTAGTTAGTTTTTTTGCCATCTTTGATTAGTAATTTACAATTGGGTCAACATCTATTATTGGTTCAAGTATATATCTAACTTGCAAGAGGTCTAATATACTGTTAAGTGTTAATAATTAATAAAATAAATGTTGGCAAAAACACTCAATGTTTGGTAAATTGCATATGGGTCAAAAAATAAACGAGCTCAATATCAAATTTGAGTTTGTTTATTTAATTAAACAAACGAGTTTGACCGAACATTTAATGAGTTAAAACAGAATAATTCATGAATAACTCGGCTTATTTATGTCTCTAATAACTTATAGTCCTTTAATTTTAAAATAATTTCTACACTTATATCCTTCAAATAAAACATTTACTGAAAGTTCAGAGTTAAACATCTAT
Source organism: Pueraria montana var. lobata (assembly GCA_026413185.1). Classification (NCBI taxonomy): domain Eukaryota; kingdom Viridiplantae; phylum Streptophyta; class Magnoliopsida; order Fabales; family Fabaceae; genus Pueraria; species Pueraria montana. The sequence continues at coordinate 47,708,329 of CM048656.1, forward strand.
GACCATTGACGACCATTAATAAATTAAGTTTCCTTTATTTTCTTTTATTTTCTCCCGGAAAAAAACTTTAATTTTCATACAATTAGTATAAATATTAATAAATTAAATTTGTTGTAGGAATAATTGTGAAAATAGTTAACTTATTATAAAACCAACATTCTTATTATACTGGCGGTTTAGGATTAGATAACACTACAAGTATATTTAAATTAAATTAAAAAAACACAATTAAAATAAATGAAAAAGGATATAAATTGATCTAAATTTTCTTTCATTTTCATTATAATGTGGGTTCTAGTCTTAAGTACGCAATTGTATTAAATATTTTCAAAGAGAACTTGATCTTATTGTCCACGATGGTCCTATCAAACTCAAACAATTTTTTATTCTCATAAAAATACCTAAAATATGTACCACAAATTCAGGCCAATTTTAAAAACTTAATTACTTTTCTTAATTGCAATTAATGAAGGTGAAAACTTAATTAAAGATTTAAATCTTCCTCTCAAATCTTGTATATAACTTCCTTCTACTCTATTAATTTTAAAATAAATTCTGCATTTATATATAATCCTCCAAATTAAACATTTATGACCAGTGACCACCATTAATAAAGTTTTCCTTATTTTATTCATTCTCTCACATAAAAAATATTTCTTATATATAGTCAATATAAAGATTAATTAATAAAATGTTATATAATAATAATAATAATAATAATAATAATAATAATAATAATAATAATAATAATAATAATAATAATTTTTATTATTATTATTATTATTATTATTATTATTATTATTATAATATAACACCAAAAAAAATGTTATTATATGTTATTCAATGTAAAGAGTGTTACACTATCAACCAATTAAAAAAATATCATAGGTATAACTTTTAAAATAACTTTTACAAAAGTTAACAATTTTATCACATACATTAAAAGCACTATTGTGAAATAAATGAAAAAGAATACATGTATATTTTAATAAATTGTACCTTTTCATATATATTGACATTACTGAATTCTATTTAAGTAAATTATATTTATCTTCTAAAAATATCAATGACCATTGATATAGAAGTTTTTAAATATTTTATCTTTTGTAATTAGTACTTAAATATATTTAATTAATATTTTATATAATAAAATATTTTTAAATCATATATAAATTATTTTTTATTAATGAAAATATTGTTTTACTTTTTCAAAATTAAAAATTTTAAATTTATATAAACTTTAATACATTCTCAAATACAATGTGTAACGACCCAACTTCATTACAGATATGTCTCTCTATTTAATTATTATCATGTGAAAGAACGTATAAATTTTTCACATTTAAAATACATACATATGTACCTACATAAAACGTTCATCACCGCATCGTCCAAATGTAATATACCGATTTACACCTTAAAATACGAGGATACATATAACATCAGAAGAAAGACTCCCTTGTAGAGAACGTTCACACTAATCTTAATATTTATACAAAATCCTAAGTTGGTCCCCCTAATATGTACATATATACTAGAACAAAATTAGCAAAACAGGAGGATCGTCCAATCTTAGGATCGTCCAATCAACATAGCAGGAGGATCGTCCAATCTTCAATCGTGACTAGCATGAGAGCCAGCACCATCACTGCTACCTGCTCCCGTGTTAACCACACGATCATTGCAGTAAAACAATACAAACACAAATTGCAAGGGTAAGCTTACTTATAAAAAGAATGATATAATATACACAATTTCAATCAACATCATTCACAATAAATATTCAGTTCACTTCAGGTATCATTCCATACATCAATATCATCATGCAACATTATGCTGACTCGACTCCATGGAGATTTCAACAACTTTCGGGCAGTCCCCATAGGCCCCATCCCCTACCATTAGTCTCGCCTTAGACCATTCAGGGAGTCCCTTGAGCCACCATGTGGAGGAAGTGTGAATTTAATCCAATATAGACAAGTGTTGGTATTGGCTTACCTCTGTCAGGTTTGCAAAACCTTCCATCTTTAGGAATTCGCCCACTTGTCTATTCTATACGCCCACCATTGGCCATCACGAAATCCTCCAGCACTAGGTTGAGAGCCCACCTAGCACCCTCAACTTACGTGCCTACCCTTATGCAATATCATACACAACTCAACAACTCTGATTGCCACACGTTCTCTCTATGTTATAAATTCACCATTTTTCTCAAATCAAGCTTATGAACCCATCCAGCAGTTCAATAAGCACAAGTAAGGCATTCTCACACCTCGAATCCTTACTCACAACACAACACTAAATTTCACTAAGGGTGAATTTCCTAACATAGTTCTAGAACCAAAGTGGTGGCAGATCCAACATCCTCGTTCGTAACAAGACTAGGTTATGATTCTCTGTTAAACACACCCTCAAAATTTCACAACCACCATCGTTGGATGTCAGACTTTACTGAACATAAGGCACCACTGGACGCGGGTCATTATACACTGAATCATTGGACGCTGGTCACTAGACACTGGGTCATTGGACGCTGGTTTTACTACACTCTAGTATTCACTGGACGTTGGTTTTTAGTCGTAGTATAGATAGATGGACGATGGTTTTCTTTGGACGAGTGGTTTTCTGCAGAGCCCAGAACCTTTCAAAAACCCATTACGAACACATGTTTCAAAGATTTTGAAACCATTTCCATCACTTACAATATCATTCCAAAGCACAACAACATTTTAGCACAACAAACTCAGCTCAAATCATCAAAACATCAAGAGAGAAAAATCATCACATCATCATAACAAATCTTTAAAGCATACAAACAGAAACAGAATTCCAAACATATCACCACCAGATCATTTCAAACAGTTATGAAGCTTCCCTTACCTACAGCTCTTGACTCAAACCGTGAAGAAGAAAAAGCTAGAGAGGATAACTTTGAGGTTCTCGAGTGATCTGTCCTCAAGTTTTGTTACAGAATCAACTAGGAGACACCTAAAACAACATCAAAATAAACTCAAAAATCAAGATTTCTCTCATCTATTAAAATCTAACCAAGACCTATTTCTCATGTTCTTGGGAAGAGATGAGAAAGTTACTTAGAAATCAAGAATAAAAAGGAACTGGACTTACCAACTTAAAATCAGCTAAGAAATCTCTAGGAAAGAAGAAATCAAACTTCAAGCTAAGGTAGAAAATAGCTCTCTCACTCACGGTAAGGAAACTTATAGAAAAAGAAAGATAAGAATGAAAGAGAATGGAAGAAACAGGAAGCTTTGCACGTTTATTAAGAAGATTTGCATGGAATTTTACTATTTGTCTCCACCTTTCCTCTAAAGACACTCCCTTCTCTTATTATTTTCTTCTACAACTTATGGAACTTACGTAAAAATCCCGAAAATCTCTCAACACACACTCTAAGCCCAACACCTCATTAAATTCCAAAAGTAATACCACAACACATAGCACAACGTATAACTTAAGTTAATTATTATATTATTTCAACATAATTTAATTTTAATTTTTCTCTTGCATTATTGGTCAAACACTTAGTCATACAATTAGGAAAACTACAACGTTACACAATGAACGTCGAAACTTAAAATAAATTACACACTTAATAACTTAATATAATATCTTCCTCGCTGAATCTCGAATTAAGAACTTCCCTTCTTCTCCATTAATTTTTAAGATAAATTCTACATTTTTACAATGTCCAAATAAATCATTTGCTCAAAGTTCACTAGTTCAGATTCAGATTTAATAGTGTAATAAGTGCTAACGCATAATAGTGTCATAAATTTGGCAGGCTTTGTAAAAAGAGATCTATGTATATCTAATATATCTGCATGAAATACTGAAGTATATATATACCAATGTTTTTAAAACCGGACCGGTCATTGAACCGGTGAAGGTACTGGTTTAAGGTTCAATGGTTCAACCGTGGTTGAACCGGTATTAATAAAGATATTTTAAAAATTTTTAATACAATACATATAACACAATATTAAATAAAAAATAGCATAATATTCATAACTTCATAACATAAAAGTTTAATGCAATAAAAAAACATAATAGTTTAACTTAAAAACGTCACTAGTCATAACATATACTAAATATAATTAGTAGTAAGTCAGAAGCACATTAAAAAAATAAAATAGAATTACAAAAAGAAAAGGAATAAGAAACATAAACCATACCTGGTCTTCACTTCCTAAAATAAGAAAGGCAAAAAAAGAATAATACTACTAAATAAATCACTAAAATCGAACCATTACACATACACACGAATCAGTAAATCACACTGTTGGACCTTAATTACGAGTCCATTAATTAAGAAATACAGCCATACAATTGATAATTGCAAAATAGAATAACAATTTGATACAGATACGTGATCAGGGTCTTCGCTGGAAACAAAAAAAGCTGTAAAATGAAGAAGGAAAGACGTCTTCACATGAAGCCGCCGAAGATGGAATAGAAAAACCATCAAAGATGGGATCGAAAAGTCGTCAGAGATGGAAAGAAATATCCCTGGAGAGAAAAGGGAAATTCTCGTGACTAATTCAGGGTTCACTGGAGTGACTCGAGTGCAAATCGTGGCCCAGAAAAAAGTTTGAAACGCTAGTTTCTGCAAACCGGGTCAACCGGTAAACCGCCGGTTTTGACCGGTTTTGCCGGTTTTATACCGGTTTCAGCGGTTTCTTACCGGTTCTAAAACAACACAGTTTTGCACCACAGTTGGACCGGACATATGACCGGTTCCCGGTTGAACCGGTTGAACCGGCCGGTCCGGTCCGGTTCTGAAAACCATGATATATACTCTGTCAAAAAGGAAAATAGTAGAAAATAAAACTGAACCATATTCCTCAATCAAAACAAACTCAGTCAAAGTGATAGTGAAGTAAAATAAAACTCTCGATTATTATTTTACATTTTAATAAAAAAATTGCTTAGTTTTTGGTGTAGTTATCCACTAGTCCAGCCAGTTAATTTCCTCAGCAGGGTGCATCTCAATCAATCCAATCACCATAGATGCGATTGATCTTTCGTAGATCGTTGTTCTTGAATATGAACTTCACATGATATGATGGTTCATTCTTATGCGAAGAGCTAGTTGAGGCATTTGTAATAGCAGCAGCAGCAGAAGTTTGCATTATACTGTGTTCTGCAGAAGAGTAGCCATCACTTGAAGTTGAAGCAGCTGCAGAAGTAGTATGCATTCTATTGGATTCTGCAGAAGAGTACGAGTTTACGACATTTGATAATATATGAATAATTGATTATGAATAATTTATAATTTATTTATTTTTATAAAAGACTTCTAATCAATGTACTAGTTATCATCACATGAGGTATTTTACCATTTTATATAATGTAAATGTCATTTTTAAAAGTTGTTCATTACTCAAATTATTCAATTGATTATATAAATTTTGCTTTATTTTACTAGTTGTTCAAAAAACAATTGTTCAAAAAACAATTTTGAAAGTCATAAAATATTTTTTAAAAATAAAAGTTAAATCAAATCACAAAAAGATCAATGTTTAGAAATTTGATATTTCATTCAATTGAATCAAATCAAACTGTGTATTTTTTTTTATGTTTAATTTAAATAATTTTTTGTCCAAAAATTGAACCAATACTAATCGGGACATCTAGAAGAATTATTACACGTGTTCATGATCTCAACCAATTTTCACGTAATACTTTTAATCTATGCGAAAAAAGTTCAAAAAAAAAATCAATTACAAGTCATGTGAAGATTGGCTAAAATCATAAGAATCCTATCCGATCTAGCGATTTCATGACCGGAATAAAATATAATTGCGTACCATGCAAAGATCGGTTGAAAGTATAATATTTCTATCAGATCTAGTTATTTCTCCTTGCTACTTTCAAAATGTATACTACTAGAGTTATGACTATAATGAAATTCACTTGTAATAATTTAAGTTACGCGCGCATTACATAAAGATAGATCGAGATCACGATGATCCTAGGCCATGTGTAGGTAAATTATGTGATTAATTAATACGATCGTTCGATTTATGTTGTCGTGATCCTATCGAATTAATATTGATGGAAGAAATTAACAAGATCGTAGGAAAATTTACAATCAAGAGAAGAGAAGAAGCTAATTAACCTGGTTGAAGAGGTTGTGGGTTTGGGTTGAAAGGTGGCAGTGTGGTTGAGTGAGGGAAACGACAGTTGCGTCCATACGGGCAGTGTTTGTTGTGAAGGAAGAATCTGCATAGTTTGGGTTGGCGTCTCATTAGCTCCGCAATGCTGTATGCGTAGCGGCATATGGATCCATGAACACACACGCCGCTCTTGAATCTCATACACATTTCAGTCTTCACCTTCAGGCTACGATGATAATTTTATTATGATTAGAGGAAGCTGATTTTGATTCTGTTGTTGATGACTTGTTCAAATCATCATGTGTTTGTGGCAATGATGATGACCATGCTTCTGCATCCATCTTTCGTTCACGCTTCTTCCTCAACTCAAACACACACACACACACACACACTAGAATGTGAATGAATGAATACCATCAGTTGCTTCTACTTCTCACATATGTATGTATTTAATGACATGCTTGGACCACATTGAAATCCAGTCAAAATGGAATTTGAACCCAAATGGAAAAAAGACATGAAAGTACCAAAATAGCCTCTGTAGTCAAAGGCTTCAATGCCAGTCCCATATTTACTTTTTTGTTTTAGTTAAACGTCCCATATATTAAAAAAAATTGTAATACTACCTCCGTCCCTTTTATAAGACATTGTTTTGAAATTTTCTTGTCCTATTTTATTAGACTTTATTCTAATTGTTCTTTGCATTAATTATTTTTTGACCAAAATTCTCTTAATTATTTCAGTGCATAAATAATAAATGTTATGAATTGTCTCTTTCTCTCTCTTATGAGTATTGAAGAATTAAATAATTTAGTTTCAAAAACTAAAATTCTACTACTATTATTCTCTCTCCATGCATTAATTATTTAAGGGTAAATTTGGAAAAATATTATAATTATAGACAAATTTAATGTTAATACTTTTTTGACTGGATATAATGTTAATATTTAGATTAACCAATTTTCTTAATATGTATAAGGTAGTCAACAATGTCTTATAAATAAGGACATGGGTAGTAATAAACTTTCTAGATTAAATATTTATGGATTAATTAAGTTTTTAATCCCTAAATAATTAAGGGTTAACTAAGTTTTTAGTCCCTAAACTTTTTCAAAATTCAGTTTTTAGTCCCTAAACTTTTGTTTGACTTGTCAAGGTCCCTAAACTTTTTGAAAATTCGATTTTTAGTCCTTAAACAAAATTTTGACCGGTCAAAGTCCCTAAACTTTTTAAAAATTCAGTTTTTAGTCCCTGAATTAATGAGATTTCAAGGACTAAAAATTGAATATTTAAAAAGTTTAGGGACTAAAAACCGAATATTTAGTTTAGGGACCTTGACCGGTCAAACTAAAGTTTAGGGACTAAAAATCAAATTTTTAAAAGTTTAGGAACCTTGAACGGTCAAACTAAAGTTTAGGAACTAAAAACCAAATTTTGAAAAAATTTAGGGACTAAAAACTTAGTTAACCCAATAAATATATTTCGGCAATTTTTCAGCGATTTTCAAACATGTATGCCAAGCATTTAAAAGGGTAAATTTGGAAAAATATTACAATTACAGACAAATTTAATGTTAATACTTTTTTTGACTGGATTTAATGTTAATATTTAGATTAACAAATTTTCTTAATATGTGTAAATTAGTCAACAATGTCTTATAAATAGGGACATGGGTAGTAATAAACTTTCTAGTTTAAATATTTATGGATTAATTAAGTTTTTAATCCCTAAATAATTAATATATTTCGGCAATTTTTCAACGATTTTCAAACCTGTATGCCAATCATTTAAGGGTAAATTTGGAAAAATATTACAATTACAGACAAATTTAATGTTAATAATTTTTTTTACTGGATTTAATGTTAAAATTTAGATTAACCAATTTCTTAATATGCATAAATTAGTCAACGTTTTATAAATAGGGATAGAGGTATTTTCAAACCTATATGCCAAGCATTTAAGGGTAAATTTGGAAAAATATTACAATTACAGACAAATTTAATGTTAATATTTTTTTACTAGATTTAATGTTAATATTTAGATTAACCAATTTCTACTTATCAAAAAAAGATTAACCAATTTCTTAATATGCATAAATTAGTCAACGTTTTATTAATAGGGATAGAGGTAGTAATAAACTTTCTAGATTAAATATTTATGGGTTTGGGCTTCACTTGAGGGTTCATTTTGGAGCTTAACCTTTGTTTGGTTGGAAGAAAAGAAATAGAATGAATGAAAATAAGATAGAGAAAATTAAAGAGGGAAGAAATAGAGCGAAAATATGGAGAAATTTTGGGTTGTCTGGTTTAAGAGAAATTGAAAAGAAATAATATTGTGAGGTTGTTTAGTTTGAATAGAAGGAGAGGTGATCTAATGTAAATGAGAGAGAAAAAATTGATAGAATCGATTATGCATCAAGAAAATCTATTATTAATTTTACATTCCAATCACCACAAAAAAAAATATAATCGATTTTCACAGAATATTAATCAATTAAGGAAAGAAGCTAAACAACTATCATAAACAAAAATATTTACCTTTGTCTATTGGATACCAAACAATGGACCAACTAACGTAGCATGACCAATGGAGGACGCAACCAGTCCAGCGTAAGCAACAAACCAACTCGGAGAACAGAGATGTGCGTGGGATTAATTTTGGAAGTCAAATAAAAACCCTAGACCAACACCCATCTCTTTGCTATTTTTGCTCTTTTTTGTGCAAAAATATTTGTGTGTAGGGATCACGACCTTTTTTCTCTTTCTTCATTAATTCTTCACTACCAAACAAGCTTAATTATTCCCCTCCTATACCTATTCCCACTTTCTTGAGGTGTGATTAAAACTCGCCTCTCACTCTTAGATTTAAAGAAAACCAATGGTTAGGATGAGGAGTAATTTTAAGAAGTTACTCTTGGAGTACTTGATTCTCCTTTACTTTAAGATATAAGAATGATAATATGTGATATTTCTAATTTTTTTAAGAACCTTAATATATACTTTTTAATGCCCTATTTGGATGTTACTTTTTAGTACATTATTACATTTATAAAAATGCTACTTTTCAGCCACAGCTACACAATTGCATGTCTGGCTATGCAAGCACAAGGGTAGGGGAAGGAAACATGTAGCTAAGCATTTGTGAATACAATAGTTTTGTGAATACAATAGTTATGTTAGTGGCGTTGTAGTTATCCTTACTATAATAGATGTTCAACAAGTGCAACGAATCAAGTATATATTTCTTTTTTACCTTGGTTGCAGGTCTGAAAGAATGAAAAGGTCACAAGTTTTCTTACATGCTTTTGCAGTGAAGCAAATATGTAGGATGATTCTAGTTAGTTTTTTTTGCCATCTTTGATTAGTAATTTACAATTGGGACAACATCTATTATTGCTTCAAGTATATATCTAACTTGCAAGAGGTCTAATGTACTGTTAAGTGTTAATAATTAAAAACACTCAATGTTAGGTAAATTGCATATGGGTCTTCTTTCTAATTGAGTGTTGGTGTTATATATTTACTGAGACTTATGTAAATTTATCTAATAATAATGTGTTGCTAACATTATTTCATTTTATTTGTTCTGAATTTCTTTTGCAGGTTTTGGTGGGAATCTTATTCTCTCCCTAAAATACTCACAACTAAGGGTAAAAAAAGTAAACATCTATTGGTTGGCCTTTTTGATTGAGATTTGAGTGGGTTCCCTCCGTTTTTTGAATGTTGTGTACAAAGGGAACTTCATTATTGTGGTCAACAATTTACATATAGTAAGATTATGTAGTTGCTGCTGATGATGTTAGAACTTAAAAACAAATATAGATTCCTTTTATCTTATTTTAGAGAAGTAGGAAGCTAAGGAGTTTTAGGTTTTTAGATTCGATGTTTAGCTTCCAACTTTTTGATGAAAAAAATTAAGTAATCATTAAGTTTCATGGTAATTACTATTCATAGTTGAATTTGTCATGATTTGAATATTTAAGAATTAGGATGTGGATTGACACATCCGATTGGAAAAGTGACGTTTTCTCAATATTTTAAAGTAGTTCAATTTTAATTCTTGGCATTCCAAGACTAAAAATCGCTTATCTTTGCCTGTTTCACAGTTTAAAAACTTAAACAAATAGTAGTATTTTAGGTTTTTACATTTTCATGCAACATTTATTGTATCTAGATAACCTTTTCATTTTCAAATATCAATTGAACTCTTGTTTAACCAAATGAATCAAAGATTAATTAACAATTTATCTGCGGCTTGATTTATTTTAATTTGGACAAATATATCACTTATTAATTGATTTGTTTTCATCACTCATGACTTTTTTTTTTTTGACAAAATAGATATATTAAAGAAAAGAAAAAAGAAAACAAGAAATCATGGGGGGACCAAACCAAAACCCATGAAAAGAAAAGCAAGAGGAGCTATAGCTAGGAAAGCCAAAGCTATTTCTATAAATATCCTCCAAGCAAAAGAAGCATGACTCATGACTTTATTTCAAGTAAAGCCTAAGAAAACTAAGAACCTTCAACAAAACACCATAGATACAAACATAGCCACAAATATATGGTATATAACTTCTTTAAAGGGGAGTAGTGTAAAGGATATTTTGGTAGTATTTTTTTTGTAACAAAAGTTAACGGAACTTTTATGGAAATTAAAAAAAAAAGAGTAAAGCATTATGTCTTTGAATTTGTCAGGGAAGGAGAGTGCAAATTTTAACAAAAGGGGAAGGACAATGTAATATTTGTATCTCAAGAAAGAGGAGTGTAATTTAATCTAATTTTAAAATAAATTCTACATTTTTATCTCCAAATAAAACATTTACTTAAAGTTTAGTTAATACATTTATTATCATTGATCACCATTTATAAAGCTCCCCTTATTTCATTCATTCTCTCCCATAAAAAAATATTTTATATATTGTTAATACAAATAGCAATTAATTAAAAATTATTAAGTATATGGTTTTTAAAGCAATTATTACAAAAATCAACAATTTTATCATACTAATAGTTTATAATAGATATTTGTGTAAAAAAGTTTGACACCATTAGAACAATTAAATTAAATTATAATTTTTGAGTCTTAAATATGCAACTGCGTTAAATTTTTAAAGGAAGAGTTTTGTCTCCCATAATGGTTCTACTTGACTAAAGCAAAGTTGCTTCTAGTGAAAACTGAAAAGTGCATGTGGTTCATAACAAAATATAAATAAATTATAGTTTTTATTTTCTACAACAATCAAGGGTTCTCACAAGAGTCATTCCTTATATATAGAAAATGACTCCTTTGAAAAGCACTTGGTTATTGGGAGAAATAAAATCTATAAATATAAACCATCATATTAAATTTTAATGATCCAAATTAAAAAAAAAAATGCACGTGAGTTTGTAAAGAAATGAGCTATTTACGAGTTGTTAATGTTAATTTTGTAAGACTTTGACTTGGCTCTTATGTGTTTAATTTGTTTATTTAATTATACATTCAAGCTTGCTCAAATATTTAATAAGTCAAAATCAAATAGTTTATGAATAAACTTAGCTCAGTTACTCCTATAATAACTTCCTTCTATTCTGTTATTTTTAAAATAATTTATATCCTTCAAATAAAAATTTACTTTAAAGTTCAAATTTAGTTTTAATACATTTATGACATTGACCACTGTTATTAAAGTTCCACTTATTTTATTTATTCTCTCCCATGAGAAAATAATTTTTATATATTGTCAATAAAAAGATTAATAAACTAAAAATAATTATATGTATAAATTTAAAAGTAATTATTATAAAAATTAACAATCTTATCATACTGGTGATTTATAATTAGATAACAATGTAAAAATATTTTACAATATCAATATAATTAAATTAAATTATAATTCTTACTTCTCATAATAACTAAGTGTTCTTATAGAAGTCGCTTCTTATATATAGAGAACAATTCTTGTAAGATTGTGATTGTGAAAAATAAGAGCTATAAATGTAAATCATTAGATCATATTTGAATTATTAAGATTAAAATAAAAATGCACATTAGCTTGTAAAGAAATGAATTATTCACAAGCTATTGATGATGATTTTGTAAAGCTTGGTCAACTTGACTCATTCGAATAAACGACTTGCTGGTGTATCTAGAAGTCATGAAATGCTTCTGTTTTTTGAAGACAAAAATTGGTCTATCTGGTACAGTATCAGCCAGATTAATATGGTTCGTGATGCTATCAAATTGTCATTGGTATCTTCTTCACATGTCCGTCAATGTATCTTAGTCCAATGTCAGGCTCCTCCTGAAGGTTTTGTCAAAATTAACACGGATGGTAGCTCATTTGGAAACCCAGGTGCTTCTGGTTTTGGCGTCATTATTCGTGATTATCAAGGACAATGGCTTAAATTAAGGTTTTTCTCTGGTACGTGTGGATGTACGACTAACCTGTATGCTGAGTTTTATGCTACTACCTCCGGTCCTTTTTATATAGTGTATTTTATACTATAACTTGTTTCTTATAAAAAGGATCACTGGTAGTATTTATCAAGGCTTGCAGCGCACTTGGGAGCTTGGTTTCAGGAATATAATCTGCAAAACTGACTCTCTTTCTTCGATGAATCTTATCTTGAAAGATACTCATGTTTTTCATCCTCATCATGCTCTTGTCAGCTGTATTAGGGAATTGGCAGCTATGGACTGGAACATCTCCTTCAAGCACACTTACAGAGAAGCCAACCAATGTGCAGATTGGCTTGCCAAAAATGGAGCTTCATCAACTTCTCTCTGTCAAGTCTGGGACTCAAGTCCTCCTCAGCTCTCTTCTTGTTGTTTAGCTGATGCCTTAGGCATCTCTTTTGTTAGATTTAAATTTCTTGTTTTTATTTTCCATCCATTGATCAAAAAATAAACGAGCTCACTATCAAATTTGAGTTTGTTTATTTAATAAACAAATGAGTTTGATCGAACATTTAATGAGTTAAAACTGAATAATTCATGAATAACTCGGCTTATTTATGTCTCTAATAACTTCTAGTCCTTTAATTTTAAAATAATTTCTACACTTATATCCTTCAAATAAAACATTTACTTAAAGTTCAGGGTTAAACATCTATGACCATTGACGACCATTAATAAATTAAGTTTCCTTTATTTTCTTTCATTTTCTCCCAGAAAAAAAAAACTTTAATTTTCATACAATTAGTATAAATATTAATCAATTAAATTTATTGCATTATTGCAGGTATAATTTTTAAAATAGTTAACTTATTATAAAACCAACATTCTTATTATACCGGCGGTTTAGGATTAGATAACACTACAAGTATATTTAAATTAAATTTATCTATTGAATAATATTGGTATTGGTTCAATGTAAAAATTATTCAATGTAATATATTGAAATTACATTAAAAACACTATTGTGGAATAAATGAAAAGGAATACATGTATATATAAATTGTTTATTAAATACCTTTTCATATATATTTACATTACTGAATTCTATTTAAATAAATTATATTTATCTTCTAAAAATATCAATGACCATTGATATAGAAGTTTTTAATATTTTATCTTTTGTAAATAGTACTTAAATATATTTACTTAATATTTTATATAACAAAATATTTTTAAATCATATATAAATCATTTTTTATTAATGTAAATATTTTTTTACTTTTTCAAAATTAAAAATTTTAAATTTATATATATTTTAATACATTCTCAAATACAATGAAGGTCAAAACTTAAAACAAATGATACACTTAATAACTTAATATAATATCTTCCTCGCTGAATCTCGAATTAAGAACTTCCCTTCTACTTCATTAATTTTTAAGATAAATTCTACATTTTTACAATCTCCAAATAAATCTTTTACTTCAAGTTCACTAGTTCAGATTCAGATTAAATAGTGTAATAAGTGCTAAGGCATAATAGTGTCATAAATTTGGCAGGCTTTGTAAAAAGAAATCTACGTATATCTAATATCTGCATGAAATACTGAAGTATATATATACTCTGTCAAAAAGAAAAATAGTAGAAAATAAAACTGAACCATATTCCTCAATCAAAACAAACTCAGTCAAAGTGACAGTGAAGTAAAATAAAACTCTTGATTATTATTTTACATTTTAATAGAAAAATTGCTTAGTTTTTGGTGTAGTTATCCACTAGTCCAGCCAGTTAATTTCCTCAGCTGGCTGCATCTCAATCAATCCAATCACCATAGATGCGATTGATCTTTCGTAGATCATTGTTCTTGAATATGAACTTCACAGGATATGACGGTTCATTCTTATGCGAAGAGCTAGTTGAGGCATTTGTAGCAGCAGCAGCAGAAGTTTGCATTATACTGTGTTCTGCAGAAGAGTAGCCATCACTTGAAGTTGAAGCAGCTGCAGAAGTAGTATGCATTCTATTGGATTCTGCAGAAGAGTACGAGTTTATGACATTTGATAATATATGAATAATTGATTATGAATAATTTATAATGTATATTTTTTTTTATAAAAGACTTCTAATCGTTGTACTAGTTATCATCACATGTGGTATTTTACTGTTTTATATCATGTAAATGTCATTTTTAAAAGTTGTTCATTACTCAATTATTAAATCGAGTATTATTCAATTGATTATTAAATTCTGCTTTATTTTATTAGTTGTTCAAAAAACAATTTTGAAAGTCATAAAATATTTTTTTTAAATAAAACTTAAATCAAATCACAAAAAGATCAGTGATTTAGAAATTTGATATTTCATTCAATTGAATCAAATCAAATTGTGTATTTTTTAATGTTTAGTTTAAATAATTTTTTGTCCAAAAATTGAACCAATACTAACCGGGACATCTAGAAGAATTATTACACGTGTTCATGATCTCAACCAATTTTCACGTAATACTTTTAATCTATGCGAAAAAAGTTAAAAAAAAAAATCAATTACAAGTCATGCGAAGATTGGCTGAAACCATAAGAATCCTATCCGATCTAGCGATTTCATGACTGGAATAAAATTCAATTGCGTACCATGCAAAGATCGGTTGAAATTATAATATTTCTATCAGATCTAGTGATTTCTCCTTGCTACTTTCACAATATATACTACTAGAGTTATGACTGTAATAAAATTCACTTGTAATAATTTAAGTTACGCGTTACATAAAGATAGATCGAGATCACGATGATCCTAGGCCATGTGTAGGTAAATTATGTGATTAATTAATATGATCGATCGATTTATGTTGTCGTGATCCTATTGGATTAATATTGATGGAAGAAATTAACAAGATCGTTAGGAAAATTTACAATTAAGAGAAGAGAAGAATCTAATTAACCTGGTTGAAGAGGTCGTGGGTTTGGGTTGAAAGGTGGCAGTGTGGTTGAGTGAGGGAAACGACAGTTGCGTCCATACGGGCAGTGTTTGTTTTGAAGGAAGAATCTGCATAGTTTGGGTTGGTGTCTCATCAGCTCCGCAATGCTGTGTGCGTAGCGGCATATGGATCCATGAATGCACTCGCCCCTCACGAATCTCTTACACATTTCCGTCTTCATGACCTTCAATCTACGATGATAATTACGATTATGATTAAAGGCAGCCGATTTGGATTCTCTTTTGGACTTGTTCAAATGATCATGAGTTTGTGGGAATGATGATGACCATGCTTCTGCCTCCATTTTTCGTTCACACTTCTTCCTCAACTCAAACACACAGTACACTAGAATGTGAATTAATGAATGAATACCAACAATTGCTTCTACTTCTTATATATGTATGTATTTAATGACATGCTTGGACCACATTGAAATCCAGTCAAAATGGAATTTGAACCCAAATGGAAAAGGACATGAAAGTACCAAAATAGCCTCTGTAGTCAAAGGCTTCAATGCCAGTCCCATATTTACTTTTTTGTTTTAGTTAAACGTCCCATATATTAAAAAAATTTGTAATACTACCTCCGTCCCTTTTATAAGACATTGTTTTGAAATTTTCTTGTCCTATTTTATTAGACTTTATTCTAATTGTTCTTTGCATTAATTATTTTTTGACCAAAATTCTCTTAATTATTACAGTGCATAAATAATAAATGTTATGAATTGTCTCTTTCTCTCTCTTATGAGTATTGAAGAATTAAATAATTTAGTTTCACAAATTAAAATTCTACTACTATTATTCTCTTTCCATGCATTAATTATTTAAGGGTAAATTTGGAAAAATATTATAATTACAGACAAATTTAATGTTAATACTTTTTTTGACTGGATTTAATGTTAATATTTAGATTAACCAATTTTCTTAATATGTATAAATTAGTCAACAATGTCTTATAAATAAGGACATGGGTAGTAATAAACTTTCTAGATTAAATATTTATGGATTAATTAAGTTTTTAATCCCTAAATAATTAAGGGTTAACTAAGTTTTTAGTCCCTAAACTTTTTCAAAATTCGGTTTTTAGTCCCTAAACTTTAGTTTGACTGGTCAAGGTCCCTAAACTTTTTGAAAAGTTGATTTTAGTCCCTAAACAAAATTTTGACCGGTCAAAGTTCCTAAACTTTTTAAAAATTCAGTTTTTAGTCCCTGAATTAATGAGATTTCAGGGACTAAAAACCAAATTTTTAAAAAGTTTAGGGACTAAAAACCGAATATTTAAAAAGTTTAGGGACCTTGACCGGTCAAACTAAAGTTTAGGGACTAAAAATCGAATTTTTAAAAGTTTAGGAACCTTGACCAGTCAAACTAAAGTTTAGGGACTAACAACCAAATTTTGAAAAAATTTAGGGACTAAAAACTTAGTTAACCCAATAAATATATTTCGGCAATTTTTCAGCGATTTCCAAACATGTATGCCAAGCATTTAAAAGGGTAAATTTGGAAAAATATTACAATTACAGACAAATTTAATGTTAATACTTTTTTTGATTGGATTTAATGTTAATATTTAGATTAACAAATTTTCTTAATATGTGTAAATTAGTCAACAATGTCTTATAAATAGGGACATGGGTAGTAATAAACTTTCTAGTTTAAATATTTATGGATTATTTAAGTTTTTAATCCCTAAATAATTAATATATTTCGGAAATTTTTCAGTGATTTTCAAACCTGTATGCCAAACAAACATTTAAGGGTAAATTTGGAAAAATATTATAATTACAGACAAATTTAATGTGAATACTTTTTTTTTACAGGATTTAATGTTAATATTTAGATTAACCAATTTCTTAATATGCATAAATTAGTCAACGTTTTATAAATAGGGATAGAGGTATTTCCAAACCTATATGCCAAGCATTTAAGGGTAAATTTGGAAAAATATTACAATTACAGACAAATTTAATGTTGATATTTTTTTTACTAGATTTAATGTTAATATTTAGATTAACCAATTTCTACTTATCAAAAAAAGATTAACCAATTTCTTAATATGCATAAATTAGTCAACGTTTTATAAATAGGGATAGAGATAGTAATAAACTTTCTAGATTAAATATTTATGGGTTTGGGCTTCACTTGAGGTTTCATTTTGGAGCTTAACCTTTGTTTGGTAGGAAGAAAAGAAATAGAATGAATGAAAATAAGATAGAGAAAATTAAATAGGGAAGAAATAGAGCGGAAGTATGGAGAAATTTTGGGTTGTCTGGTTTAAGAGAAATTGAAAATAAATAATATTGTGAGGTTGTTTAGTTTGAATAGAAGGAGAGGTGATCTAATGTAAATGAGAGAGAAAAAATTGATATATTCGATTATGCATCAAGAAAATCTATTATTAATTTTACATTCCAATCACCACAAAAAAAAATATAATTGATTTTCACAGAATATTAATCAATTAAGGAAAGAAGCTAAACAACTATCATAAACAAAAATATTTACCTTTGTGTATTGGATATCAAACAATGGACCAACTAATGTAGCATGAGCAATGGAGGACGCAACCAGTCCAGCGTAAGCAACAAACCAACTCGGAGAACAGAGATGTGCGTGAGATTAATTTTGGAAGTCAAATAAAAACCCTAGACCAACACCCATCTCTTTGCTATTTTTGCTCTTTTTTGTGCAAAAATATTTGTGTGTAGGGATCACGACCTTTTTTTTCTCTTTCTTCATTAATTCTTCACTACCAAACAAGCTTAATTATTCCCCTCCTATACCTATTCCCACTTTCTTGAGGTGTGATTAAAACTCGCCTCTCACTCTTAGATTTAAAGAAAACCAATGGTTAGGATGAGGAGTAATTTTAAGAAGTTACTCTTGGAGTACTTGATTCTCCTTTACTTTAAGATATAAGAATGATAATATGTGATATTTCCAATTTTTTTAAGAACCTTAATATATACTTTTTAATGCCCTATTTGGATGTTACTTTGTAGTACATTATTACATTTATAAAAATGCTACTTTGCAGCCACAACTACACAATTGCATGTCTGGCTATGCAAGCACAAGGGTAGGGGAAGGGAACATGTAGCTAAACATTTGTGAATACAATAGTTATGTTAGTGGGGTTGTAGTTATCCTTACTATAATAGATGTTCAACAAGTGCAACGAATCAAGTATATATTTCTTTTTTACCTTGGTTGCAGGTCTAAAAGAATGAAAAGGTCACAAGTTTTCTTACATGCTTTTGCAGTGAAGCAAATGTGTAGGATGATTCTAGTTAGTTTTTTTGCCATCTTTGATTAGTAATTTACAATTGGGACAACATCTATTATTGCTTCAAGTATATATCTAACTTGCAAGAGGTCTAATGTACTGTTAAGTGTTATTTTTAAATCATATATAAATTATTTTTTATTAATGTAAATATTTTTTTGCTTTTTCAAACTTAAAAATTTTAAATTTATATATATTTTAATACATTCTCAAATACAACGAAGGTCAAAACTTAAAACAAATGATACACTTAATAACTTAATATAATATCTTCCTCGCTGAATCTCGAATTAAGAACTTCCCTTCTACTTCATTAATTTTTAAGATAAATTCTACATTTTTACAATCTCGAAATAAATCTTTTACTTAAAGTTCACTAGTTCAGATTCAGATTAAATAGTGTAATAAGTGCTAACGCATAATAGTGTCATAAATTTGGCAGGCTTTGTAAAAAGAAATCTATGTATATCTAATATCTGCATGAAATACTGAAGTATATATATACTCTGTCAAAAAGAAAAATTGTAGAAAATAAAACTGAACCATATTCCTCAATCAAAACAAACTCAGTCAAAGTGACAGTGAAGTAAAATAAAACTCTTGATTATTATTTTACATTTTAATAGAAAAATTGCTTAGTTTTTGGTGTAGTTATCCACTAGTCCAGCCAGTTAATTTCCTCAGCTGGCTGCATCTCAATCAATCCAATCACCATAGATGCGATTGATCTTTCGTAGATCATTGTTCTTGAATATGAACTTCACAGGATATGACGGTTCATTCTTATGCGAAGAGCTAGTTGAGGCATTTGTAGCAGCAGCAGCAGCAGAAGTTTGCATTATACTGTGTTCTGCAGAAGAGTAGCCATCACTTGAAGTTGAAGCAGCTGCAGAAGTAGTATGCATTCTATTGGATTCTGCAGAAGAGTACGAGTTTATGACATTTGATAATATATGAATAATTGATTATGAATAATTTATAATGTATATTTTTTTTATAAAAGACTTCTAATCATTGTACTAGTTGTCATCACATGTGGTATTTTACTGTTTTATATCATGTAAATGTCATTTTTAAAAGTTGTTCATTACTCAATTATTAAATCGAGTATTATTCAATTGATTATTAAATTCTGCTTTATTTTATTAGTTGTTCAAAAAACAATTTTGAAAGTCATAAAATATTTTTTCAAAATAAAACTTAAATCAAATCACAAAAAGATCAATGATTTAGAAATTTGATATTTCATTCAATTGAATCAAATCAAATTGTGTATTTTTTAATGTTTAGTTTAAATAATTTTTTGTCCAAAAATTGAACCAATACTAACCGGGACATCTAGAAGAATTATTACACGTGTTCATGATCTCAACCAATTTTCACGTAATACTTTTAATCTATGCGAAAAAAGTTAAAAAAAAAAAAATCAATTACAAGTCATGCGAAGATTGGCTGAAACCATAAGAATCCTATCCGATCTAGCGATTTCATGACTGGAATAAAATTCAATTGCGTACCATGCAAAGATCGGTTGAAATTATAATATTTCTATTAGATCTAGTGATTTCTCCTTGCTACTTTCACAATATATACTACTAGAGTTATGACTGTAATAAAATTCACTTGTAATAATTTAAGTTACGCGTTACATAAAGATAGATCGAGATCACGATGATCCTAGGCCATGTGTAGGTAAATTATGTGATTAATTAATATGATCGATCGATTTATGTTGTCGTGATCGTATTGAATTAATATTGATGGAAGAAATTAACAAGATCGTTAGGAAAATTTACAATTAAGAGAAGAGAAGAATCTAATTAACCTGGTTGAAGAGGTTGTGGGTTTGGGTTGAAAGGTGGCAGTGTGGTTGAGTGAGGGAAACGACAGTTGCGTCCATACGGGCAGTGTTTGTTTTGAAGGAAGAATCTGCATAGTTTGGGTTGGTGTCTCATCAGCTCCGCAATGCTGTGTGCGTAGCGGCATATGGATCCATGAATGCACTCGCCCCTCACGAATCTCTTACACATTTCCGTCTTCATGACCTTCAATCTACGATGATAATTACGATTATGATTAAAGGCAGCCGATTTGGATTCTCTTTTGGACTTGTTCAAATGATCATGAGTTTGTGGGAATGATGATGACCATGCTTCTGCCTCCATTTTTCGTTCACACTTCTTCCTCAACTCAAACACACAGTACACTAGAATGTGAATTAATGAATGAATACCAACAATTGCTTCTACTTCTTATATATGTATGTATTTAATGACATGCTTGGACCACATTGAAATCCAGTCAAAATGGAATTTGAACCCAAATGGAAAAGGACATGAAAGTACCAAAATAGCCTCTGTAGTCAAAGGCTTCAATGCCAGTCCCATATTTACTTTTTTGTTTTAGTTAAACGTCCCATATATTAAAAAAATTTGTAATACTACCTCCGTCCCTTTTATAAGACATTGTTTTGAAATTTTCTTGTCCTATTTTATTAGACTTTATTCTAATTGTTCTTTGCATTAATTATTTTTTGACCAAAATTCTCTTAATTATTACAGTGCATAAATAATAAATGTTATGAATTGTCTCTTTCTCTCTCTTATGAGTATTGAAGAATTAAATAATTTAGTTTCAAAAATTAAAATTCTACTACTATTATTCTCTTTCCATGCATTAATTATTTAAGGGTAAATTTGGAAAAATATTATAATTACAGACAAATTTAATGTTAATACTTTTTTTGACTGGATTTAATGTTAATATTTAGATTAACCAATTTTCTTAATATGTATAAATTAGTCAACAATGTCTTATAAATAAGGACATGGGTAGTAATAAACTTTCTAGATTAAGTATTTATGGATTAATTAAGTTTTTAATCCCTAAATAATTAAGGGTTAACTAAGTTTTTAGTCCCTAAACTTTTTCAAAATTCGGTTTTTAGTCCCTAAACTTTAGTTTGACTGGTCAAGGTCCCTAAACTTTTTGAAAATTTGATTTTAGTCCCTAAACAAAATTTTGACTGGTCAAAGTTCCTAAACTTTTTAAAAATTCAGTTTTTAGTCCCTGAATTAATGAGATTTCAGGGACTAAAAACCAAATTTTTAAAAAGTTTAGGGACCTTGACCGGTCAAACTAAAGTTTAGGGACTAAAAATCGAATTTTTAAAAGTTTAGGAACCTTGACCAGTCAAACTAAAGTTTAGGGACTAACAACCAAATTTTGAAAAAATTTAGGGACTAAAAACTTAGTTAACCCAATAAATATATTTCGGCAATTTTTCAGCGATTTCCACACATGTATGCCAAGCATTTAAAAGGGTAAATTTGGAAAAATATTACAATTACAGACAAAATTTAATGTTAATGCTTTTTTTGACTGGATTTAATGTTAATATTTAGATTAACAAATTTTCTTAATATGTGTAAATTAGTCAACAATGTCTTATAAATAGGGACATGGGTAGTAATAAACTTTCTAGTTTAAATATTTATGGATTAATTAAGTTTTTAATCCCTAAATAATTAATATATTTCACCAATTTTCAGTGATTTTCAAACTTGTATGCCAAACATTTAAGGGTAAATTTAGAAAAATATTACAATTACAGACAAATTTAATGTTAATACTTTTTTTTACTGGATTTAATGTTAATATTTAGATTAACCAATTTCTTAATATGCATAAATTAGTCAACGTTTTATAGATAGGGATAGAGGTATTTCCAAACCTATATGCCAAGCATTTAAGGGTAAATTTGGAAAAATATTACAATTACAGACAAATTTAATGTTAATATTTTTTTTACTAGATTTAATGTTAATATTTAGATTAACCAATTTCTACATATCAAAAAAAGATTAACGAATTTCTTAATATGCATAAATTAGTCAACGTTTTATAAATAGGGATAGAGGTAGTAATAAACTTTCTAGATTAAATATTTATGGGTTTGGGCTTCACTTGAGGTTTCATTTTGGAGCTTAACCTTTGTTTGGTAGGAAGAAAAGAAATAGAATGAATGAAAATAAGATAGAGAAAATTAAATAGGTAAGAAATAGAGCGGAAGTGTGGAGAAATTTTGGGTTGTCTAGTTTAAGAGAAATTGAAAATAAATAATATTGTGAGGTTGTTTAGTTTGAATAGAAGGAGAGGTTATCTAATGTAAATGAGAGAGAAAAAATTGATATATTCGATTATGCATCAAGAAAATCTATTATTAATTTTACATTCCAATCACCACAAAAAAAAAATATATATATATATATATATAATCGATTTTCACAGAATATTAATCAATTAAGGAAAGAAGCTAAACAACTATCATAAACAAAAATATTTACCTTTGTGTATTGGATATCAAACAATGGACCAACTAATGTAGCATGAGCAATGGAGGATGCAACCAGTCCAGCGTAAGCAACAAACCAACTCGGAGAATAGAGATGTGTGTGAGATTAATTATGGAAGTCAAATAAAAACCCTAGACCAACACCCATCCCTTTGCTATTTTTGCTCTTTTTTGTGCAAAAATATTTGTGTGTAGGGATCACGACCTTTTTTTATCTTTCTTCATTAATTCTTCACTACCAAACAAGCTTAATTATTCCCCTCCTATACCTATTCCCACTTTCTTGAGGTGTGATTAAAACTCGCCTCTCACTCTTAGATTTAAAGAAAACCAATGGTTAGGATGAGGAGTAATTTTAAGAAGTTACTCTTGGAGTACTTGATTCTCCTTTACTTTAAGATATAAGAATGATAATATGTGATATTTCTAATTTTTTTAAGAACCTTAACATATACTTTTTAATCCCCTATTTGGATGTTACTTTTTAGCACATTATTACATTTATAAAAATGCTACTTTGCAGCCACAGCTACACAATTGCATGTCTGGCTATGCAAGCACAAGGGTAGGGGAAGGGAACATGTAGCTAAACATTTGTGAATACAATAGTTATGTTAGTGGCGTTGTAGTTATCCTTACTATAATAGATGTTCAACAAGTGCAACGAATCAAGTATATATTTCTTTTTTACCTTGGTTGCAGGTCTAAAAGAATGAAAAGGTCACAAGTTTTCTTACAAGCTTTTGCAGTGAAGCAAATATGTAGGATGATTCTAGTTAGTTTTTTTGCCATCTTTGATTAGTAATTTACAATTGGGACAACATCTATTATTGCTTCAAGTATATATCTAACTTGCAAGAGGTCTAATGTACTGTTAAGGGTTATTTTTAAATCATATATAAATTATTTTTTATTAATGTAAATATTTTTTTGCTTTTTCAAAATTAAAAATTTTAAATTTATATATATTTTAATACATTCTCAAATACAATGAAGGTCAAAACTTAAAATAAACGATACACTTAATAACTTAATATAATATCTTCCTCGCTGAATCTCGAATTAAGAACTTCCCTTCTACTTCATTAATTTTTAACATAAATTCTACATTTTTACAATTTCCAAATAAATCTTTTACTTAAAGTTCACTAGTTCAGATTCAGATTAAATAGTGTAATAAGTGCTAACGCATAATAGTGTCATAAATTTGGCAGGCTTTGTAAAAAGAAATCTATGTATATCTAATATCTGCATGAAATACTGAAGTATATATATACTCTGTCAAAAAGAAAAATAGTAGAAAATAAAACTGAACCATATTCCTCAATCAAAACAAACTCAGTCAAAGTGACAGTGAAGTAAAATAAAACTCTTGATTATTATTTTACATTTTAATAGAAAAATTGCTTAGTTTTTGGTGTAGTTATCCACTAGTCCAGCCAGTTAATTTCCTCAGCTGGCTGCATCTCAATCAATCCAATCACCATAGATGCGATTGATCTTTCGTAGATCATTGTTCTTGAATATGAACTTCACAGGATATGACGGTTCATTCTTATGCGAAGAGCTAGTTGAGGCATTTGTAGCAGCAGCAGCAGAAGTTTGCATTATACTGTGTTCTGCAGAAGAGTAGCCATCACTTGAAGTTGAAGCAGCTGCAGAAGTAGTATGCATTCTATTGGATTCTGCAGAAGAGTACGAGTTTATGACATTTGATAATATATGAATAATTGATTATGAATAATTTATAATGTATATTTTTTTTTATAAAAGACTTCTAATCGTTGTACTAGTTATCATCACATGTGGTATTTTACTGTTTTATATCATGTAAATGTCATTTTTAAAAGTTGTTCATTACTCAATTATTAAATCGAGTATTATTCAATTGATTATTAAATTCTGCTTTATTTTATTAGTTGTTCAAAAAACAATTTTGAAAGTCATAAAATATTTTTTTTAAATAAAACTTAAATCAAATCACAAAAAGATCAGTGATTTAGAAATTTGATATTTCATTCAATTGAATCAAATCAAATTGTGTATTTTTTAATGTTTAGTTTAAATAATTTTTTGTCCAAAAATTGAACCAATACTAACCGGGACATCTAGAAGAATTATTACACGTGTTCATGATCTCAACCAATTTTCACGTAATACTTTTAATCTATGCGAAAAAAGTTAAAAAAAAAAATCAATTACAAGTCATGCGAAGATTGGCTGAAACCATAAGAATCCTATCCGATCTAGCGATTTCATGACTGGAATAAAATTCAATTGCGTACCATGCAAAGATCGGTTGAAATTATAATATTTCTATCAGATCTAGTGATTTCTCCTTGCTACTTTCACAATATATACTACTAGAGTTATGACTGTAATAAAATTCACTTGTAATAATTTAAGTTACGCGTTACATAAAGATAGATCGAGATCACGATGATCCTAGGCCATGTGTAGGTAAATTATGTGATTAATTAATATGATCGATCGATTTATGTTGTCGTGATCCTATTGGATTAATATTGATGGAAGAAATTAACAAGATCGTTAGGAAAATTTACAATTAAGAGAAGAGAAGAATCTAATTAACCTGGTTGAAGAGGTCGTGGGTTTGGGTTGAAAGGTGGCAGTGTGGTTGAGTGAGGGAAACGACAGTTGCGTCCATACGGGCAGTGTTTGTTTTGAAGGAAGAATCTGCATAGTTTGGGTTGGTGTCTCATCAGCTCCGCAATGCTGTGTGCGTAGCGGCATATGGATCCATGAATGCACTCGCCCCTCACGAATCTCTTACACATTTCCGTCTTCATGACCTTCAATCTACGATGATAATTACGATTATGATTAAAGGCAGCCGATTTGGATTCTCTTTTGGACTTGTTCAAATGATCATGAGTTTGTGGGAATGATGATGACCATGCTTCTGCCTCCATTTTTCGTTCACACTTCTTCCTCAACTCAAACACACAGTACACTAGAATGTGAATTAATGAATGAATACCAACAATTGCTTCTACTTCTTATATATGTATGTATTTAATGACATGCTTGGACCACATTGAAATCCAGTCAAAATGGAATTTGAACCCAAATGGAAAAGGACATGAAAGAACCAAAATAGCCTCTGTAGTCAAAGGCTTCAATGCCAGTCCCATATTTACTTTTTTGTTTTAGTTAAACGTCCCATATATTAAAAAAATTTGTAATACTACCTCCGTCCCTTTTATAAGACATTGTTTTGAAATTTTCTTGTCCTATTTTATTAGACTTTATTCTAATTGTTCTTTGCATTAATTATTTTTTGACCAAAATTCTCTTAATTATTACAGTGCATAAATAATAAATGTTATGAATTGTCTCTTTCTCTCTCTTATGAGTATTGAAGAATTAAATAATTTAGTTTCAAAAATTAAAATTCTACTACTATTATTCTCTTTCCATGCATTAATTATTTAAGGGTAAATTTGGAAAAATATTATAATTACAGACAAATTTAATGTTAATACTTTTTTTGACTGGATTTAATGTTAATATTTAGATTAACCAATTTTCTTAATATGTATAAATTAGTCAACAATGTCTTATAAATAAGGACATGGGTAGTAATAAACTTTCTAGATTAAGTATTTATGGATTAATTAAGTTTTTAATCCCTAAATAATTAAGGGTTAACTAAGTTTTTAGTCCCTAAACTTTTTCAAAATTCGGTTTTTAGTCCCTAAACTTTAGTTTGACTGGTCAAGGTCCCTAAACTTTTTGAAAATTTGATTTTAGTCCCTAAACAAAATTTTGACCGGTCAAAGTTCCTAAACTTTTTAAAAATTCAGTTTTTAGTCCCTGAATTAATGAGATTTCAGGGACTAAAAGCCAAATTTTTAAAAAGTTTAGGGACTAAAAACCGAATATTTAAAAAGTTTAGGGACCTTGACCGGTCAAACTAAAGTTTAGGGACTAAAAATCGAATTTTTAAAAGTTTAGGAACCTTGACCAGTCAAACTAAAGTTTAGGGACTAACAACCAAATTTTGAAAAAATTTAGGGACTAAAAACTTAGTTAACCCAATAAATATATTTCGGCAATTTTTCAGCGATTTCCAAACATGTATGCCAAGCATTTAAAAGGGTAAATTTGGAAAAATATTACAATTACAGACAAATTTAATGTTAATACGTTTTTTGACTGGATTTAATGTTAATATTTAGATTAACAAATTTTCTTAATATGTGTAAATTAGTCAACAATGTCTTATAAATAGGGACATGGGTAGTAATAAACTTTCTAGTTTAAATATTTATGGATTAATTAAGTTTTTAATCCCTAAATAATTAATATATTTCGGCAATTTTTCAGTGATTTTCAAACCTGTATGCCAAACATTTAAGGGTAAATTTGGAAAAATATTATAATTACAGACAAATTTAATGTTAATACTTTTTTTTACTGGATTTAATGTTAATATTTAGATTAACCAATTTCTTAATATGCATAAATTAGTCAACGTTTTATAAATAGGGATAGAGGTATTTCCAAACCTATATGCCAAGCATTTAAGGGTAAATTTGGAAAAATATTACAATTACAGACAAATTTAATGTTAATATTTTTTTTACTAGATTTAATGTTAATATTTAGATTAACCAATTTCTACTTATCAAAAAAAGATTAACCAATTTCTTAATATGCATAAATTAGTCAACGTTTTATAAATAGGGATAGAGGTAGTAATAAACTTTCTAGATTAAATATTTATGGGTTTGGGCTTCACTTGAGGTTTCATTTTGGAGCTTAACCTTTGTTTGGTAGGAAGAAAAGAAATAGAATGAATGAAAATAAGATAGAGAAAATTAAATAGGGAAGAAATAGAGCGGAAGTATGGAGAAATTTTGGGTTGTCTGGTTTAAGAGAAATTGAAAATAAATAATATTGTGAGGTTGTTTAGTTTGAATAGAAGGAGAGGTGATCTAATGTAAATGAGAGAGAAAAAATTGATATATTCGATTATGCATCAAGAAAATCTATTATTAATTTTACATTCCAATCACCACAAAAAAAAATATATATATATATATAATCGATTTTCACAGAATATTAATCAATTAAGGAAAGAAGCTAAACAACTATCATAAACAAAAATATTTACCTTTGTGTATTGGATATCAAACAATGGACCAACTAATGTAGCATGAGCAATGGAGGACGCAACCAGTCCAGCGTAAGCAACAAACCAACTCGGAGAACAGAGATGTGCGTGAGATTAATTTTGGAAGTCAAATAAAAACCCTAGACCAACACCCATCTCTTTGCTATTTTTGCTCTTTTTTGTGCAAAAATATTTGTGTGTAGGGATCACGACCTTTTTTCTCTTTCTTCATTAATTCTTCACTACCAAACAAGCTTAATTATTCCCCTCCTATACCTATTCCCACTTTCTTGAGGTGTGATTAAAACTCGCCTCTCACTCTTAGATTTAAAGAAAACCAATGGTTAGGATGAGGAGTAATTTTAAGAAGTTACTCTTGGAGTACTTGATTCTCCTTTACTTTAAGATATAAGAATGATAATATGTGATATTTCTAATTTTTTTTAAGAACCTTAATATATACTTTTTAATGCCCTATTTGGATGTTACTTTTTAGCACATTATTACATTTATAAAAATGCTACTTTGCAGCCACAGCTACACAATTGCATGTCTGGCTATGCAAGCACAAGGGTAGGGGAAGGGAACATGTAGCTAAACATTTGTGAATACAATAGTTATGTTAGTGGCGTTGTAGTTATCCTTACTATAATAGATGTTCAACAAGTGCAACGAATCAAGTATATATTTCTTTTTTACCTTGGTTGCAGGTCTAAAAGAATGAAAAGGTCACAAGTTTTCTTACAAGCTTTTGCAGTGAAGCAAATATGTACGATGATTCTAGTTAGTTTTTTTGCCATCTTTGATTAGTAATTTACAATTGGGACAACATCTATTATTGCTTCAAGTATATATCTAACTTGCAAGAGGTCTAATGTACTGTTAAGTGTTATTTTTAAATCATATATAAATTATTTTTTATTAATGTAAATATTTTTTTGCTTTTTCAAAATTAAAAATTTTAAATTTATATATATTTTAATACATTCTCAAATACAATGAAGGTCAAAACTTAAAATAAATGATACACTTAATAACTTAATATAATATCTTCCTCGCTGAATCTCGAATTAAGAACTTCCCTTCTACTTCATTAATTTTTAAGATAAATTCTACATTTTTACAATCTCCAAATAAATCTTTTACTTAAAGTTCACTAGTTCAGATTCAGATTAAATAGTGTAATAAGTGCTAACGCATAATAGTGTCATAAATTTGGCAGGCTTTGTAAAAAGAAATCTATGTATATCTAATATCTGCATGAAATACTGAAGTATATATATACTCTGTCAAAAAGAAAAATAGTAGAAAATAAAACTGAACCATATTCCTCAATCAAAACAAACTCAGTCAAAGTGACAGTGAAGTAAAATAAAACTCTTGATTATTATTTTACATTTTAATAGAAAAATTGCTTAGTTTTTGGTGTAGTTATCCACTAGTCCAGCCAGTTAATTTCCTCAGCTGGCTGCATCTCAATCAATCCAATCACCATAGATGCGATTGATCTTTCGTAGATCATTGTTCTTGAATATGAACTTCACAGGATATGACGGTTCATTCTTATGCGAAGAGCTAGTTGAGGCATTTGTAGCAGCAGCAGCAGAAGTTTGCATTATACTGTGTTCTGCAGAAGAGTAGCCATCACTTGAAGTTGAAGCAGCTGCAGAAGTAGTATGCATTCTATTGGATTCTGCAGAAGAGTACGAGTTTATGACATTTGATAATATATGAATAATTGATTATGAATAATTTATAATGTATATTTTTTTTATAAAAGACTTCTAATCATTGTACTAGTTATCATCACATGTGGTATTTTACTGTTTTATATCATGTAAATGTCATTTTTAAAAGTTGTTCATTACTCAATTATTAAATCGAGTATTATTCAATTGATTATTAAATTCTGCTTTATTTTATTAGTTGTTCAAAAAACAATTTTGAAAGTCATAAAATATTTTTTTTAAATAAAACTTAAATCAAATCACAAAAAGATCAGTGATTTAGAAATTTGATATTTCATTCAATTGAATCAAATCAAATTGTGTATTTTTTAATGTTTAGTTTAAATAATTTTTTGTCCAAAAATTGAACCAATACTAACCGGGACATCTAGAAGAATTATTACACGTGTTCATGATCTCAACCAATTTTCACGTAATACTTTTAATCTATGCGAAAAAAGTTAAAAAAAAAATCAATTACAAGTCATGCGAAGATTGGCTGAAACCATAAGAATCCTATCCGATCTAGCGATTTCATGACTGGAATAAAATTCAATTGCGTACCATGCAAAGATCGGTTGAAATTATAATATTTCTATCAGATCTAGTGATTTCTCCTTGCTACTTTCACAATATATACTACTAGAGTTATGACTGTAATAAAATTCACTTGTAATAATTTAAGTTACGCGTTACATAAAGATAGATCGAGATCACGATGATCCTAGGCCATGTGTAGGTAAATTATGTGATTAATTAATATGATCGATCGATTTATGTTGTCGTGATCCTATTGGATTAATATTGATGGAAGAAATTAACAAGATCGTTAGGAAAATTTACAATTAAGAGAAGAGAAGAATCTAATTAACCTGGTTGAAGAGGTTGTGGGTTTGGGTTGAAAGGTGGCAGTGTGGTTGAGTGAGGGAAACGACAGTTGCGTCCATACGGGCAGTGTTTGTTTTGAAGGAAGAATCTGCATAGTTTGGGTTGGTGTCTCATCAGCTCCGCAATGCTGTGTGCGTAGCGGCATATGGATCCATGAATGCACTCGCCCCTCACGAATCTCTTACACATTTCCGTCTTCATGACCTTCAATCTACGATGATAATTACGATTATGATTAAAGGCAGCCGATTTGGATTCTCTTTTGGACTTGTTCAAATGATCATGAGTTTGTGGGAATGATGATGACCATGCTTCTGCCTCCATTTTTCGTTCACACTTCTTCCTCAACTCAAACACACAGTACACTAGAATGTGAATTAATGAATGAATACCAACAATTGCTTCTACTTCTTATATATGTATGTATTTAATGACATGCTTGGACCACATTGAAATCCAGTCAAAATGGAATTTGAACCCAAATGGAAAAGGACATGAAAGAACCAAAATAGCCTCTGTAGTCAAAGGCTTCAATGCCAGTCCCATATTTACTTTTTTGTTTTAGTTAAACGTCCCATATATTAAAAAAATTTGTAATACTACCTCCGTCCCTTTTATAAGACATTGTTTTGAAATTTTCTTGTCCTATTTTATTAGACTTTATTCTAATTGTTCTTTGCATTAATTATTTTTTGACCAAAATTCTCTTAATTATTACAGTGCATAAATAATAAATGTTATGAATTGTCTCTTTCTCTCTCTTATGAGTATTGAAGAATTAAATAATTTAGTTTCAAAAATTAAAATTCTACTACTATTATTCTCTTTCCATGCATTAATTATTTAAGGGTAAATTTGGAAAAATATTATAATTACAGACAAATTTAATGTTAATACTTTTTTTGACTGGATTTAATGTTAATATTTAGATTAACCAATTTTCTTAATATGTATAAATTAGTCAACAATGTCTTATAAATAAGGACATGGGTAGTAATAAACTTTCTAGATTAAGTATTTATGGATTAATTAAGTTTTTAATCCCTAAATAATTAAGGGTTAACTAAGTTTTTAGTCCCTAAACTTTTTCAAAATTCGGTTTTTAGTCCCTAAACTTTAGTTTGACTGGTCAAGGTCCCTAAACTTTTTGAAAATTTGATTTTAGTCCCTAAACAAAATTTTGACCGGTCAAAGTTCCTAAACTTTTTAAAAATTCAGTTTTTAGTCCCTGAATTAATGAGATTTCAGGGACTAAAAGCCAAATTTTTAAAAAGTTTAGGGACTAAAAACCGAATATTTAAAAAGTTTAGGGACCTTGACCGGTCAAACTAAAGTTTAGGGACTAAAAATCGAATTTTTAAAAGTTTAGGAACCTTGACCAGTCAAACTAAAGTTTAGGGACTAACAACCAAATTTTGAAAAAATTTAGGGACTAAAAACTTAGTTAACCCAATAAATATATTTCGGCAATTTTTCAGCGATTT
Source organism: Pueraria montana var. lobata (assembly GCA_026413185.1). NCBI lineage: Eukaryota > Viridiplantae > Streptophyta > Magnoliopsida > Fabales > Fabaceae > Pueraria > Pueraria montana. The sequence goes on from CM048656.1 coordinate 47,740,699, forward strand.
CCAAACATGTATGCCAAGCATTTAAAAGGGTAAATTTGGAAAAATATTACAATTACAGACAAATTTAATGTTAATACGTTTTTTGACTGGATTTAATGTTAATATTTAGATTAACAAATTTTCTTAATATGTGTAAATTAGTCAACAATGTCTTATAAATAGGGACATGGGTAGTAATAAACTTTCTAGTTTAAATATTTATGGATTAATTAAGTTTTTAATCCCTAAATAATTAATATATTTCGGCAATTTTTCAGTGATTTTCAAACCTGTATGCCAAACATTTAAGGGTAAATTTGGAAAAATATTATAATTACAGACAAATTTAATGTTAATACTTTTTTTTACTGGATTTAATGTTAATATTTAGATTAACCAATTTCTTAATATGCATAAATTAGTCAACGTTTTATAAATAGGGATAGAGGTATTTCCAAACCTATATGCCAAGCATTTAAGGGTAAATTTGGAAAAATATTACAATTACAGACAAATTTAATGTTAATATTTTTTTTACTAGATTTAATGTTAATATTTAGATTAACCAATTTCTACTTATCAAAAAAAGATTAACCAATTTCTTAATATGCATAAATTAGTCAACGTTTTATAAATAGGGATAGAGGTAGTAATAAACTTTCTAGATTAAATATTTATGGGTTTGGGCTTCACTTGAGGTTTCATTTTGGAGCTTAACCTTTGTTTGGTAGGAAGAAAAGAAATAGAATGAATGAAAATAAGATAGAGAAAATTAAATAGGGAAGAAATAGAGCGGAAGTATGGAGAAATTTTGGGTTGTCTGGTTTAAGAGAAATTGAAAATAAATAATATTGTGAGGTTGTTTAGTTTGAATAGAAGGAGAGGTGATCTAATGTAAATGAGAGAGAAAAAATTGATATATTCGATTATGCATCAAGAAAATCTATTATTAATTTTACATTCCAATCACCACAAAAAAAAATATATATATATATATAATCGATTTTCACAGAATATTAATCAATTAAGGAAAGAAGCTAAACAACTATCATAAACAAAAATATTTACCTTTGTGTATTGGATATCAAACAATGGACCAACTAATGTAGCATGAGCAATGGAGGACGCAACCAGTCCAGCGTAAGCAACAAACCAACTCGGAGAACAGAGATGTGCGTGAGATTAATTTTGGAAGTCAAATAAAAACCCTAGACCAACACCCATCTCTTTGCTATTTTTGCTCTTTTTTGTGCAAAAATATTTGTGTGTAGGGATCACGACCTTTTTTCTCTTTCTTCATTAATTCTTCACTACCAAACAAGCTTAATTATTCCCCTCCTATACCTATTCCCACTTTCTTGAGGTGTGATTAAAACTCGCCTCTCACTCTTAGATTTAAAGAAAACCAATGGTTAGGATGAGGAGTAATTTTAAGAAGTTACTCTTGGAGTACTTGATTCTCCTTTACTTTAAGATATAAGAATGATAATATGTGATATTTCTAATTTTTTTTAAGAACCTTAATATATACTTTTTAATGCCCTATTTGGATGTTACTTTTTAGCACATTATTACATTTATAAAAATGCTACTTTGCAGCCACAGCTACACAATTGCATGTCTGGCTATGCAAGCACAAGGGTAGGGGAAGGGAACATGTAGCTAAACATTTGTGAATACAATAGTTATGTTAGTGGCGTTGTAGTTATCCTTACTATAATAGATGTTCAACAAGTGCAACGAATCAAGTATATATTTCTTTTTTACCTTGGTTGCAGGTCTAAAAGAATGAAAAGGTCACAAGTTTTCTTACAAGCTTTTGCAGTGAAGCAAATATGTAGGATGATTCTAGTTAGTTTTTTTGCCATCTTTGATTAGTAATTTACAATTGGGACAACATCTATTATTGCTTCAAGTATATATCTAACTTGCAAGAGGTCTAATGTACTGTTAAGTGTTATTTTTAAATCATATATAAATTATTTTTTATTAATGTAAATATTTTTTTGCTTTTTCAAAATTAAAAATTTTAAATTTATATATATTTTAATACATTCTCAAATACAATGAAGGTCAAAACTTAAAATAAATGATACACTTAATAACTTAATATAATATCTTCCTCGCTGAATCTCGAATTAAGAACTTCCCTTCTACTTCATTAATTTTTAAGATAAATTCTACATTTTTACAATCTCCAAATAAATCTTTTACTTAAAGTTCACTAGTTCAGATTCAGATTAAATAGTGTAATAAGTGCTAACGCATAATAGTGTCATAAATTTGGCAGGCTTTGTAAAAAGAAATCTATGTATATCTAATATCTGCATGAAATACTGAAGTATATATATACTCTGTCAAAAAGAAAAATAGTAGAAAATAAAACTGAACCATATTCCTCAATCAAAACAAACTCAGTCAAAGTGACAGTGAAGTAAAATAAAACTCTTGATTATTATTTTACATTTTAATAGAAAAATTGCTTAGTTTTTGGTGTAGTTATCCACTAGTCCAGCCAGTTAATTTCCTCAGCTGGCTGCATCTCAATCAATCCAATCACCATAGATGCGATTGATCTTTCGTAGATCATTGTTCTTGAATATGAACTTCACAGGATATGACGGTTCATTCTTATGCGAAGAGCTAGTTGAGGCATTTGTAGCAGCAGCAGCAGAAGTTTGCATTATACTGTGTTCTGCAGAAGAGTAGCCATCACTTGAAGTTGAAGCAGCTGCAGAAGTAGTATGCATTCTATTGGATTCTGCAGAAGAGTACGAGTTTATGACATTTGATAATATATGAATAATTGATTATGAATAATTTATAATGTATATTTTTTTTATAAAAGACTTCTAATCATTGTACTAGTTATCATCACATGTGGTATTTTACTGTTTTATATCATGTAAATGTCATTTTTAAAAGTTGTTCATTACTCAATTATTAAATCGAGTATTATTCAATTGATTATTAAATTCTGCTTTATTTTATTAGTTGTTCAAAAAACAATTTTGAAAGTCATAAAATATTTTTTTTAAATAAAACTTAAATCAAATCACAAAAAGATCAGTGATTTAGAAATTTGATATTTCATTCAATTGAATCAAATCAAATTGTGTATTTTTTAATGTTTAGTTTAAATAATTTTTTGTCCAAAAATTGAACCAATACTAACCGGGACATCTAGAAGAATTATTACACGTGTTCATGATCTCAACCAATTTTCACGTAATACTTTTAATCTATGCGAAAAAAGTTAAAAAAAAAATCAATTACAAGTCATGCGAAGATTGGCTGAAACCATAAGAATCCTATCCGATCTAGCGATTTCATGACTGGAATAAAATTCAATTGCGTACCATGCAAAGATCGGTTGAAATTATAATATTTCTATCAGATCTAGTGATTTCTCCTTGCTACTTTCACAATATATACTACTAGAGTTATGACTGTAATAAAATTCACTTGTAATAATTTAAGTTACGCGTTACATAAAGATAGATCGAGATCACGATGATCCTAGGCCATGTGTAGGTAAATTATGTGATTAATTAATATGATCGATCGATTTATGTTGTCGTGATCCTATTGGATTAATATTGATGGAAGAAATTAACAAGATCGTTAGGAAAATTTACAATTAAGAGAAGAGAAGAATCTAATTAACCTGGTTGAAGAGGTTGTGGGTTTGGGTTGAAAGGTGGCAGTGTGGTTGAGTGAGGGAAACGACAGTTGCGTCCATACGGGCAGTGTTTGTTTTGAAGGAAGAATCTGCATAGTTTGGGTTGGTGTCTCATCAGCTCCGCAATGCTGTGTGCGTAGCGGCATATGGATCCATGAATGCACTCGCCCCTCATGAATCTCTTACACATTTCCGTCTTCATGACCTTCAATCTACGATGATAATTACGATTATGATTAAAGGCAGCCGATTTGGATTCTCTTTTGGACTTGTTCAAATGATCATGAGTTTGTGGGAATGATGATGACCATGCTTCTGCCTCCATTTTTCGTTCACACTTCTTCCTCAACTCAAACACACAGTACACTAGAATGTGAATTAATGAATGAATACCAACAGTGGCTTCTACTTCTTATATATGTATGTATTTAATGACCTGCTTGGACCACACTGAAATCCAGTCAAAATGGAATTCAAATCCAAATGAAATAAAGGCAAGAAAGTACCAAAATAGCCTCAGTAGTAGGTACCAATATACTACATTTTTTCCTATTTATAAGACGCTATTGACTAATATACACATATTAAGAAAATTTGTTAATCTAAGTATTAGTATTAAATTTGTCTATAATTATAATATTTTTCCAAATTTTCCTTAAATAATTAATTCACGGAGAGAGAATAAATGTAGTGGAATTTTAATTTTTAAAACTAAATTCTTTAATTCTCCAATCCTTATAAGAGAGAGAAAGAGATAATTCGTAGTATTTATTATTTATGAACTGAAATAATTAAGAGTATTTTGGTCAAAAAATAATTAATGCAAGAATAATAGAGTCTTATAAAAATGGAAAAAGAAAAATTCAAAACAATGTCTTATAAAAAGAGACGGAGGTACTTTGGGCTTCAATGGCAATCCCATATTTACTTTTTTGTTTTAGTAAAATGTCCCATATATTCAAAAATATTGTAATACTATCTCTGTTCCCTTTTTATAAGACATTGTTTTGAATTTTTCTTGTTCCATTTTATAAGACTTTATTCTAATTGTTCTTTGCATTAATTATTTTTGACCAAAACACTCTTAATTATTTCAGTTCATAAATAATAAATGCTATAAATGGTCTCTTTCTCTCTTATGAAGATTGAATAATTAAAGAGTTTATTTTCAAAAATTAAAATTCTACTACTATTATTCTCTCTATGTGCATTAATTATTTAAAGGTAAATTTAGAAAATATTACAATTATAGACAAATTTAATGTTAATACTTAAATTAATCAATTTTCTTAATATACATAAATTAGTCAACAACGTCTTATAAATAGAGACGAAGGTAGTAATAAACTTTCTATATTAAATATTTATGGGTTTGGACCTCGCTTGAGGTTTCGTTTTGGAGCTTAACATTCATTTGGTAGGAAGAAATGAAATAAAATGAATGAAAATAAGATACAGAGAATTAAAGAGGAAAGAAATGGAACAGAAATATGGAGAAATTTTTGGTTTAAGAGAAATTGAAAACAAATAATATTGTGAGGTTGTTTAGTTTGAATAGGAGAGGTAGAAATTTGATTAAATATAAAAATACCATTTAGCCTTGTTTACAAAGTGCAATACATCTTACGTAAATGAGAGAAAAAAAATTGTTATAATCAATTATGCATCAAGAAAATCGATTATCAATTCTGCATTCCTATCACCAGAAAAAAATATAATCGATTTTCACAGAATATTAATCAATTAAGGAAAGAAGCAACACGACTATCATAAACAAAAATATTTACCTTTGTGTATTGGATATCAAACAATGGACCAACAAGGAGAATAACATAGCATGAGCAATGGAGGACGCAACTAGTCCAGTGTAAGCAACGAACCAACTCGGAGAAAAGAGATGTGAGTGAGACTAATTTTGGAAGTCAAATAAAAACCTTAGACCTACACCCATCTCTATGCTATTTCTGCTCTTTTTTGTGCAAAAATATTTGTGTGTAGGGATCACAAACTTTTTTCTCTTTCTTCATTAATTCTTCACTACCAAACAAACTCAAGTATTCACCTCCCACCTATTCCCACTTTCTTGAGGTGTGATTAAAACTTGCCTCTCACTCTTAGATTTAAAGAAAACCAATGGTTAGGATGAGGAGTAATTTTAAGAAGTTACTCTTGGAGTACTTGATTCTCCTTTACTTTAAGATATAAGAATGATAATATGTGATATTTCTAAATTTTTTAAGAACCTTAATATATACTTTTTAATGCCCTATTTGGATGTTACTTTTTAGTACATTATTACATTTATAAAAATGCTACTTTGCAGCCACAGCTACACAATTGCATGTGTGACTATGCAAGCACAAGGGTAGAGGAAGGGAACATGTAGCTAAACATCTGTGAATACAATAGTTATGTTAGTGGCATTGTAGTTATCCTTACTATAATAGATGCTCAACAAGTGCAACGAATTAAGTATATTTCTTTTTTACATTGGTTGCTGGTCTAAAAGACTTAAAAGGTCACAAGTTTTCTTACATGCTTTTGCAGTGAAGCAAATATGTAGGATGTTTCTAGTTAGTTTTTTTGCCATCTTTGATTAGTAATTTACAATTGGGTCAACATTTATTATTGCTTCAAGTATATATCTAACTTGCAAGAGGTCTAATATACTGTTAAGTGTTAATAATTAATAAATGTTGGCAAAAACACTCAATGTTAGGTAAATTGCATATGGGTCAAAAAATAAACGAGCTCAATATCAAATTTGAGTTTGTTTATTTAATTAAACAAACGAGTTTGACCGAACATTTAATGAGTTAAAACAGAATAATTCATGAATAACTCGGCTTATTTATGTCTCTAATAACTTATAGTCCTTTAATTTTAAAATAATTTCTACACTTATATCCTTCAAATAAAACATTTACTTAAAGTTCAGAGTTAAACATCTATGACCATTGACGACCATTAATAAATTAAGTTTCCTTTATTTTCTTTTATTTTCTCCCGGAAAAAAACTTTAATTTTCATACAATTAGTATAAATATTAATAAATTAAATTTGTTGTAGGAATAATTGTGAAAATAGTTAACTTATTATAAAACCAACATTCTTATTATACTGGCGGTTTAGGATTAGATAACACTACAAGTATATTTAAATTAAATTAAAAAACACAATTAAAATAAATGAAAAAGGATATAAATTGATCTAAATTTTCTTTCATTTTCATTATAATGTGGGTTCTAGTCTTAAGTACGCAATTGTATTAAATATTTTCAAAGAGAACTTGATCTTATTGTCCACGATGGTCCTATCAAACTCAAACAATTTTTTATTCTCATAAAAATACCTAAAATATGTACCACAAATTCAGGCCAATTTTAAAAACTTAATTACTTTTCTTAATTGCAATTAATGAAGGTGAAAACTTAATTAAAGATTTAAATCTTCCTCTCAAATCTTGTATATAACTTCCTTCTACTCTATTAATTTTAAAATAAATTCTGCATTTATATATAATCCTCCAAATTAAACATTTATGACCATTGACCACCATTAATAAAGTTTTCCTTATTTTATTCATTCTCTCACATAAAAAATATTTCTTATATATAGTCAATATAAAGATTAATTAATAAAATGTTATATAATAATAATAATAATAATAATAATAATAATAATTTTTATTATTGATTATGAATAATTGATTATGAATAATTTATAATGTATTTTTTTTTATAAAAGACTTCTAATCAATGTACTAGTTATCATCACATGAGGTATTTTACCGTTTTATATAATGTAAATGTCATTTTTAAAAGTTGTTCATTACTCAAATTATTCAATTGATTATATAAATTTTGCTTTATTTTACTAGTTGTTCAAAAAACAATTGTTCAAAAAACAATTTTGAAAGTCATAAAATATTTTTTAAAAATAAAAGTTAAATCATATCACAAAAAGATCAATGTTTAGAAATTTGATATTTCATTCAATTGAATCAAATCAAACTGTGTATTTTTTTTTATGTTTAATTTAAATAATTTTTTGTCCAAAAATTGAACCAATACTAATCGGGACATCTAGAAGAATTATTACACGTGTTCATGATCTCAACCAATTTTCACGTAATACTTTTAATCTATGCGAAAAAAGTTCAAAAAAAAAATCAATTACAAGTCATGTGAAGATTGGCTAAAATCATAAGAATCCTATCCGATCTAGCGGGAACATGACCGGAATAAAATATAATTGCGTACCATGCAAAGATCGGTTGAAAGTATAATATTTCTATCAGATCTAGTTATTTCTCCTTGCTACTTTCAAAATGTATACTACTAGAGTTATGACTATAATGAAATTCACTTGTAATAATTTAAGTTACGCGCGCATTACATAAAGATAGATCGAGATCACGATGATCCTAGGCCATGTGTAGGTAAATTATGTGATTAATTAATACGATCGTTCGATTTATGTTGTCGTGATCCTATCGAATTAATATTGATGGAAGAAATTAACAAGATCGTACAAAAATTTACAATCAAGAGAAGAGAAGAAGCTAATTAACCTGGTTGAAGAGGTTGTGGGTTTGGGTTGAAAGGTGGCAGTGTGGTTGAGTGAGGGAAACAACAGTTGCGTCCATACGGGCAGTGTTTGTTGTGAAGGAAGAATCTGCATAGTTTGGGTTGGCGTCTCATTAGATCCGCAATGCTGTATGCGTAGCGGCATATGGATCCATGAACACACACGCCCCTCTTGAATCTCATACACATTTCAGTCTTCACCTTCAGGCTACGATGATAATTTGATTATGATTAGAGGAAGCTGATTCTGATTCTGTTGTTGATGACTTGTTCAAATCACCATGTGTTTGTGGCAATGATGATGACCATGCTTCTGCATCCATCTTTCGTTCACGCTTCTTCCTCAACTCAAACACACACACATACACACTAGAATGTGAATGAATGAATACCATTAGTTGCTTCTACTTCTTATATATGTATGTATTTAATGACATGCTTGGACCACATTGAAATCCAGTCAAAATGGAATTTGGACCCAAATGGAAAAAAGACATGAAAGTACCAAAATAGCCTCTGTAGTCAAAGGCTTCAATGCCAGTCCCATATTTACTTTTTTGTTTTAGTTAAACGTCCCATATATTAAAAAAAATTGTAATACTACCTCCGTCCCTTTTATAAGACATTGTTTTGAAATTTTCTTGTCCTATTTTATTAGACTTTATTCTAATTGTTCTTTGCATTAATTATTTTTTGACCAAAATTCTCTTAATTATTTCAGTGCATAAATAATAAATGTTATGAATTGTCTCTTTCTCTCTCTTATGAGTATTGAAGAATTAAATAATTTAGTTTCAAAAACTAAAATTCTACTACTATTATTCTCTCTCCATGCATTAATTATTTAAGGGTAAATTTGGAAAAATATTATAATTACAGACAAATTTAATGTTAATACTTTTTTGACTGGATATAATGTTAATATTTAGATTAACCAATTTTCTTAATATGTATAAGGTAGTCAACAATGTCTTATAAATAAGGACATGGGTAGTAATAAACTTTCTAGATTAAATATTTATGGATTAATTAAGTTTTTAATCCCTAAATAATTAAGGGTTAACTAAGTTTTTAGTCCCTAAACTTTTTCAAAATTCGGTTTTTAGTCCCTAAACTTTGTTTGACTGGTCAAGGTCCCTAAACTTTTTGAAAATTCGATTTTTAGTCCTTAAACAAAATTTTGACCGGTCAAAGTCCCTAAACTTTTTAAAAATTCAGTTTTTAGTCCCTGAATTAATGAGATTTCAAGGACTAAAAACTGAATATTTAAAAAGTTTAGGGACTAAAAACCGAATATTTAGTTTAGGGACCTTGACCGGTCAAACTAAAGTTTAGGGACTAAAAATCAAATTTTTAAAAGTTTAGGAACCTTGATCGGTCAAACTAAAGTTTAGGAACTAAAAACCAAATTTTGAAAAAATTTAGGGACTAAAAACTTAGTTAACCCAATAAATATATTTCGGCAATTTTTCAGCGATTTTCAAACATGTATGCCAAGCATTTAAAAGGGTAAATTTGGAAAAATATTACAATTACAGACAAATTTAATGTTAATACTTTTTTTGACTGGATTTAATGTTAATATTTAGATTAACAAATTTTCTTAATATGTGTAAATTAGTCAACAATGTCTTATAAATAGGGACATGGGTAGTAATAAACTTTCTAGTTTAAATATTTATGGATTAATTAAGTTTTTAATCCCTAAATAATTAATATATTTCGGCAATTTTTCAACGATTTTCAAACCTGTATGCCAAACATTTAAGGGTAAATTTGGAAAAATATTACAATTACAGACAAATTTAATGTTAATAATTTTTTTTACTGGATTTAATGTTAAAATTTAGATTAACCAATTTCTTAATATGCATAAATTAGTCAACGTTTTATAAATAGGGATAGAGGTATTTTCAAACCTATATGCCAAGCATTTAAGGGTAAATTTGGAAAAATATTACAATTACAGACAAATTTAATGTTAATATTTTTTTACTAGATTTAATGTTAATATTTAGATTAACCAATTTCTACTTATCAAAAAAAGATTAACCAATTTCTTAATATGCATAAATTAGTCAACGTTTTATTAATAGGGATAGAGGTAGTAATAAACTTTCTAGATTAAATATTTATGGGTTTGGGCTTCACTTGAGGGTTCATTTTGGAGCTTAACCTTTGTTTGGTAGGAAGAAAAGAAATAGAATGAATGCAAATAAGATAGAGAAAATTAAAGAGGGAAGAAATAGAGCGAAAATATGGAGAAATTTTGGGTTGTCTGGTTTAAGAGAAATTGAAAAGAAATAATATTGTGAGGTTGTTTAGTTTGAATAGAAGGAGAGGTGATCTAATGTAAATGAGAGAGAAAAAATTGATATAATCGATTATGCATCAAGAAAATCTATTATTAATTTTACATTCCAATCACCACAAAAAAAAATATAATCGATTTTCACAGAATATTAATCAATTAAGGAAAGAAGCTAAACAACTATCATAAACAAAAATATTTACCTTTGTGTATTGGATATCAAACAATGCACCAACTAACGTAGCATGAGCAATGGAGGACGCAACCAGTCCAGCGTAAGCAACAAACCAACTCGGAGAACAGAGATGTGCGTGAGATTAATTTTGGAAGTCAAATAAAAACCCTAGACCAACACCCATCTCTTTGCTATTTTTGCTCTTTTTTGTGCAAAAATATTTGTGTGTAGGGATCACGACCTTTTTTCTCTTTCTTCATTAATTCTTCACTACCAAACAAGCTTAATTATTCCCCTCCTATACCTATTCCCACTTTCTTGAGGTGTGATTAAAACTCGCCTCTCACTCTTAGATTTAAAGAAAACCAATGGTTAGGATGAGGAGTAATTTTAAGAAGTTACTCTTGGAGTACTTGATTCTCCTTTACTTTAAGATATAAGAATGATAATATGTGATATTTCTAATTTTTTTAAGAACCTTAATATATACTTTTTAATGCCCTATTTGGATGTTACTTTTTAGTACATTATTACATTTATAAAAATGCTACTTTGCAGCCACAGCTACACAATTGCATGTCTGGCTATGCAAGCACAAGGGTAGGGGAAGGGAACATGTAGCTAAGCATTTGTGAATACAATTGTTTTGTGAATACAATAGTTATGTTAGTGGCGTTATAGTTATCCTTACTATAATAGATGTTCAACAAGTGCAACGAATCAAGTATATATTTCTTTTTTACCTTGGTTGCAGGTCTAAAAGAATGAAAAGGTCACAAGTTTTCTTACATGCTTTTGCAGTGAAGCAAATATGTAGGATGATTCTAGTTAGTTTTTTTTGCCATCTTTGATTAGTAATTTACAATTGGGACAACATCTATTATTGCTTCAAGTATATATCTAACTTGCAAGAGGTCTAATGTACTGTTAAGTGTTAATAATTAAAAACACTCAATGTTAGGTAAATTGCATATGGGTATTCTTTCTAATTGAGTGTTGGTGTTATATATTTACTGAGACTCATGTAAATTTATCTAATAATAATGTGTTGCTAACATTATTTCATTTTATTTGTTCTGAATTTCTTTTGCAAGTTTTGGTGGGAATCTTATTCTCTCCCTAAAATACTTACAACTAAGGCTAAAAAAAGTAAACATCTATTGGTTGGCCTTTTTGATTGAGATTTGAGTGGGTTCCCTCCGTTTTTTGAATGTTGTGTACAAAGGGAACTTCATTATTGTGGTCAACAATTTACATATAGCAAGATTATGAAGTTGCTGCTGATGATGTGAGAACTTAATTAAAAACAAATATGGATTCCTTGTATCTTATTTCAGAGAAGTGGGAAGCTAAGGAGTTTTAGGTTTTCTAGATTTGATGTTTAGCTTCCAACTTTTTTATGATAAAAATTTAGAAGTCATTAGCTAGGTTTCGTTGTAATTACTATTAATAGTTGAATTTGTCTTGATTTGAATAGTTAAGAATTAGGATGTGGATTGACACATCCGATTGGAAAAGTGACATTTTCTCAATATTTCAAAGTAGTTCAATTTTAATTCTTGCCATTCCAAGACTAAACATCTCATATCTTTGCTTGTTTCACAGTTGAAAAACTTAAGCAAATATTTGAGGTTTTTATATTTTCATGCAACATTTATTGTTATTAGCCTATTATTATTATTTTTGTATAATCCATTATTAGAAATATGCAGGGATGCTAACCTAGTGGGTATTTATAAAAGTTATTCATAACAAGCGGTGTATTTATTTATCAATAGGGTGAATTTGTGCATAAATAATTATTTACAAATTTTAAAGGTATTATTGCTGATATCAATATTATACCACTCAATCTTATGCATATTCATGCAATATATTTACTGTATTTATAACAAGATTCTAAGTTTATGTGTTTTTCAATTAAATTAGAGAATTTTATTTGTTTTAAGGTTGGAATGCATTTTTTAATTAAGTTTTAAATTTTAATAATGATTCATTTTTGTTATTAATTTTTCTGAGGCTTAAATACATTTTTAGTCCTTGCAATTTAGCACTTTTTTTTCTTTTCGTCCTTGCAATTTTTTTTTATTTTAGTCCTTGCAAGTTATGTTTGTTTTGTTTTTCATTCTTAAAGAGGTTTATATAGCGCTTTTAACAATAAAAAAAGTGTTTTGAACAATGAAAAAAGTGTTATCTAAACCGTTTTAAGGACGAAAGACAAAATAAACATAATTTGCAAGGACTAAAACCATTTTTTTGCAAGGACGAAAATAAAAAAAAGGATAAATTGCAAGGACTAAAAAGGTATTTAAAACTTTTTCTAGTAGTAGTATTATAATAACATTCATGTTTTATTAGTTTTTTTTTTATCCATAGGAATCAGAGATAGTACCAGGGGGTTTACAACACTCACGTACCCTACTCAACCAATTGAACCAGACCCCCTTGGTCATGTTTTATTAGTTTAATAAACAACATAATGAGATATTGTATTCATCAAGTTCATTAAAATAAGGATGAAGATTCTGGCTTTAGATATATAGATAACTAATACGTAAAGATACAGAAACTAAAATATATGCATCTAGATATATGAGTATTTTTTTTTAAATGTAAATTTGGAGTTAGATGTTATAATTTCTTTGTTAAAATCTTTTTTATTATCATCTCCCAACATGTCATTTGAGCAATGATTCCACCATTAATAGTTTTAGATGATCCTAATCTTTCTATAATAATTAAAATCTTTTTTATTATCATCTCCCAACATGTCATTTGAGCAATGATTCTACCATTAATAGTTTTAGATGATCCTAATCTTTCTATAATAAAGTCTATGTTGGTGACTTTGATTAGTGTCAAAATTAAAAGTAAAATCTAAATGGAAAGAAAAATAGAAAAATTCAAGATAACTTCTTGTTCAAAAAGCAGTGTTTTACATTTAATTTAATGTTCGATCAAGATAAAATGAAGGGCTTTCTTTAACGAAACTTATAAGCTCCATGGTAATGTTTTAAAAATATAAATGCCATAATTATATTTTTTTTTACAATTTTATATAAAATAAGCTGAATTTAACAATCATATAATCATTAAACAAATAATATTATATAACTTAAAAAATGAACAGATTTATAATGATGCCAAAATTTCAAATTGTTATAATTTATTTATTATTTAAATATTTGTATTTAATATTTATCTCACAAATTACCTTTAAAAGTGTGTATTAAGACAATAAATTAAATGATTGTGTTAAGACCCAAATTATGTTGCAAGCAATGAAATTCAACTGTTGATTCAGCATAATTGTTGTCGGCTAATGTGGAATTTGGTTAATTTTAATGTTAACTGAATGAGGAGAACGCCATTTCAGCCATTCCTGTTGAATGCACATCTAACTATTTTTCAATATTAGTTGAACAAAAAGGTTAGCTGAGTGGATAAGGTCAATCGGCTACGTTCACTTTAGCATAATGAGAGAATTCAACTAACTTTAGTGTTAGTTGAATGAGGATAAAGCCAGTCCCGTTGAATGCACATTTGACTATTTTTCAATATTTTTCAAGAATGTTAGCTAAATATGGATAAGGTCAATTCGGTTATGTTTACTATTAGCTAAATGGGAGAAATCGACTAACATTAGTGACAGCTGAATGAGCATAAGGCTAGTCCGGTTGAATGCGCAATTGACAACTAATCAATATTAGCCAAACAAGAAGGTTAACTGAATGTGGATAAGGTCAATTCGACTACCTACAATATTAGCTGAATAGCAGAATTCAGCATCAGAAAAATTAGTTGAATTTAGTCAGATTTAATTTAATAAAGATAAGAGAATGTTTTCCACGATTTTCTAATATTCAGATGGCTGGTAGCGATTAAAAGTGATCAATGATAGTGTTTCCTTAAAAATAGGAAGTAGTTTCCATCTTCTTCAAAATTTGAAATACAAATTAGTTGGCTGTTGGAAAAAGGAGAACATGCCTAGATATTAGGAGCAGTTACCAAAAGGTGAATTAGTCTCGACTAGCAGAATTCACACTAGTCAGTCAAATTTCAGCAGTTGCTAGCTGAATTCAATTGCTAGAATTAGTTGAATCAGGGTAAAACTAGTCAATTGACTCCCAAACCTAGCTAAATGACTCTCAAACCACGTTTTAGGAAGTTGTCAAGTAGAAAAACATGGTTTAGGAGAGGATTTGAGTTTCCAGCGTATAAATAGGCCTTGTACTTAATTTCAATAAAGGACAAGCAATCCAAAATCAAGCCTATTTTACTCAATATTTTATCTTTAATGCTTTCTACCCTTTATTGCTTTAAATTACAACTTTTCTTTATTGTTTTCCTTTACACGCTTTCATTTACAACTTTTCAACCTTTTTTTTTTACACAATTCTTCTTCTTCTTTATTCACCTATACTAAGCACTCTTTGGAGCAGCTTAGGAACCCATATTCAATAAGTAGATTTCCCTTCTTATAACAAATCGTTTGATCATTATTTGGGATCATGTTGAAGCAAGGCTAGCCAAAATGTATTTCAGCTAACTTTAATTTTTCACACGGCAACAAATTGGTTACATTTTTTAGATAACATTTTCTAACTTTGAATTTATCTAATAAAAAATAGGGTAAGGACAAACAAGTATTACTACCATAAAGTGCCATTTATCTTGCAAACATTTTATACTAAACTTTTTTTTTTCTATTTTTATAATTTTGGGGTATAAACTGTCCTTTGAAATACCTTTTCATATATATTGACAATACTGAATTCTATTTAAATAAATTATTTTATCATCTAAAAATATCAATGACCGTTGATATATAAGTTTTTAAATATTTTATCTTTTGTAGTTAGTACTTAAATATATATTTAATTAATATTTATATAATAACATATTTTTAAATCACGTTTAAAATTAATTTTTATTAATTAAAATAATTTTTGAAACAACAACATAGAAGTTTTTAATTATTTTAACTTGTAATTAATACTTAAATTTATTTAATTTAACAATATATATAATAAATTATTTATAATTCAACTTGAAAAATATTTTTTTATTAATTAAATAATTTTTGACTTTTTCAAAATTAAAAATTTTAAATGTATATATTTTAATACATTCTCAAATACTACAATGAAGGTGAAAACTTAAAACAAATGATACACTTAATTATAATATCTTCCTCGCTAAATCTTGAATTAAGAACTTCCCTTCTACTCCATTGAATTTAAGATTTATTTTTGACTGCCCATTAATTTTAAGATAAATTCTACATTTTTACATCCTCCAAATAAATAATTTACTTAAGTTCAGATTCAGATTCAATTAGGATTTAATACATTGCCACAATTAATAAAGTTTCTTTATAGTACTATTTTTTACTTTCTCCCATAAAACCCATTTCCACATGTTTTCAAAGGACACGACCCTTCATTTTTTAATCAAAAAGGAAGAGAGAGAAGATAGTGAACAAACCCTTCCAAAACTGCGAAATTCAAATTTGGCCTCAGAAATCCAAATCCGTTTCCCACTCTCCCTGTTCCCGCCACATCACCATCCAAGGAGGGAAAACAAAAGTTCCCAAAACGAGCGTTAGAAAATTCTCACGTCATTACCCTTTATTATTCTGAAACGTCTCAGTGTAAGAAAAAAGGTTCAGAGTTATTAGTTTGAAACTCACTCACAAGAAAGAGTCTTTGGTGTCTGTGTCTGTGTTGTTCTTAGTTCTTACAGCCACAATGGCTCTTACAGCAATCTCCAACTCCTCCCGTAAGAATTCGAAGATGGTTGCTGCCAGTGGCGAGAAGCCGAAGCGCTCCAATTCTCGCGGAGTTCGAATAGTGGGAAGCAGAATCTACGATTCTGCAAATGGGAAGACTTGTCACCAGGTACTTTTTTTTCTGAGTTTTTGTGATGCCCATTTCGGTTTTTTCTGTGTTTTTGCGTTGTGGGGTGTGGTGGTATGTGGAGAGGGCTAAATCTGAATGTGGGTATGTGAGGGGACGTGGGAATTGTGTGAAAAGTGGGAACTTTGGTTGATGTGTGGGGTTGTATAGTAATGATGGTTACTGTTGAATGTGTGGATTAACTTGTATGAAGTTGTTTCAGCTGAATGAGTAGTCTTAAGTATGTAGTTGGGTTAAATTTTCGGAGGGAGAACTTTGTTACTCATAGTGAAGTAATTGTTTTTCGCAGAGGATATATTAGTTTCATACCACAAGAAAATAATGATGATGTTTGTGACGTTGTAGATTTGCTTTTACTTTGTGTTTTGTTCTATTTTGTGTTGTGGGGGTGTGGTGGTTTGAAGAGAGGGATCAATGTTCTGAAACTCCATTGAATATCAGCAAAAGATAGAGTTGAAGAGAGAAAAAAAAAATCAGAGAAAACGTTGCTCTATTGAAGTCTATCGAAGATGATACATTCTAGAATGAATTATTACACTATGTATTTGGTATTTATACCAAGTCTACTTGGTAACTCCTTAACTGAATAACAACTAATTTGTTAAACTGGAAAACTAACTTGCATTCATGGATAACTGATTCTGTTGAACCAGTTGTTACACACGGGATATTAAGGGCGAAATCCGGATGTGGGTATGTGAGGGAATGTAGGAATTATGTGAAAAATGGGAACTGTGGTTGATGGGGTTGTATGATGATGATGTTTTTTGATGTTGTGGTTTTGCTTTTACTTTGTGTGTATCGTTCAGTTTGTGTTTGTTTTTGTTTGGATGATAACATTTTTGTTTGCTTGATTTTCCATGTTGAAGTGCCGGCAAAAAACTAGGGATTTTGCTGTTACTTGTAAGAATATGAAGAATGGGAAACCTTGTCCCATTACCTTCTGCCACAAGTGCCTCCTGAACAGGTTAGGTTCAGTAATATAAACATTGGGTATTCTTTTTATTTTTTCAGAATTATTCTATCTTGTTAAGCGTATTTTTGGCCATGTTTATGGCAAAGACTTTCTTGCTTTGCAAGAGTGTCCAAAGATTCATTGCTTTGCAACGAGTATCCAAAGTCCAAACACACATGTAGAAATCACCAAAATGTGTTTTGTCTTTATTTATTTTATTTGTACAAGGCCATTGGTGGGAGGCAATTTTGCTCGAACTGGATAAGATCCCTAAGAGCTTTGTTGCTTATAATAGTCTTGCTCGACTTGAGTAGGATTGTCTCTTTCCAGAGGATACTTGTGGTTTCGTGCCAACAAAAGACGACAACACATTTTGGTGATTTCTACATGTGTGGTTGGAGACTCATTGCAAAGCAATGGATTGTTGGACACTCTTGAAAAGCGAGAAACCACGTCAATTTTGCTAAAAAGTACGGAAATTATTATTATCTTTATAAATATAAATGTGAAAAACCAAGTATTATCTTTATAAATATAAATGTGAAAAACCAAGTTCCAAACATGTGACCAAACATGCTCTATCTCTTGAAGGAATTAGTCTATGGCTGTTGGCTAGAAGATATTCTTTTTACAAACAAAAAAAACCTGAAGAATATAATGATAGAGTACTTGGTGTATATTTGTATCTGTTTTCCCTTTTGAGGTTTTTTTTTTTTTTTTTTTTTTTTTTTTTTTTGTGGTGAATTAGGTATGGGGAGAATGCAGAAGAGGTGGAACAGTTGGGTGATTGGACATGTCCAAAATGTAGAAACTTTTGCAACTGCAGTTTTTGCCGGTGAGTTTCTTTCTTTTTTCTTTATGTGTGTGTTTTGAGTTGGTATTGTATCTGTGAGTTGATTCTAATAGAGGAGTGATCTTCGTAGGAAAAAACGAGGTGAACTACCTACCGGTCCACTATTTCATACAGCCAAGGCATCTGGTTTCAAGTCAGTGTCTGAAATGCTTGTTTCAAAGACTGCTGAATCTAATGATTTGGAATTGAACAAGGTGAATAGGGTTTTGCCTTCAAAGGAAGCTACTGAGGAAAAGGTGTGCTATTTTTTCTCTCCATCCCCCATCCCATGTATCTTGGGGTTGACAATTAAGTTTACTTATGTTTGCTGGTTAAAGAAGCTCCTCTTCACATATGCAAATTCATGATTTGTTAATGGTGACAGAAGCAAAAACGTGGTAATAAATCAAGTTCTGTTAAGGTTCCTGTGAGCAAAGCTGTTTCACCTATGAAGCAAATTACATCAGAGAAGGTACCATAGTTATTTTATCTTGGTTTATTTATCTTAGTTATTGATATATAAGTTTTACTCATTCGTGCATAGTGTTTATATGCATGTGTGCGTGTGTGGTGTATCCAGTGAGAGGAGTTAATTTTTTCCCTATGATTATGCATGAATAGTCGAGATTGCTTTACTTACATCTAATCTTGACTATCCGTTTGAGTTGTATGGTCTAGATTAAATTTTCTTACCTATGATGCAACCATACTTTAAAATGGACAATGTATTCATATCATACTGGATATTGATATGTGTATTATACAGGTGCCCTTGTATCAAAACTTGACTCTTATCTCTAAAACTTTTAATTTATATCTTGTTGAAAGGATCAATATCATAACTCAAGTATGATATTTTTATTTAAATTTGATTGTGATTATATATTTTTAATAAAATTTTCAAGAGATTGATTAAAGACTAGCAATAACATCTTGATGATGGCAAACCAAAATAAATACAAGCTATATGAACAAAAATCAAGAAAAATAAGTTAATAAAATATAAGTAATTTATAAATTTAATTATATTTTATTTAATATATATTGTTGTTTCCATATTCTTTTTCTTTCTAAATTGTCATATTTACCTATAGCATTGGGTCTAATGTGATACTTGTACTTTTAGCCATGCATCATAGCCTCTTATATGCTCTTATGGATTTTGGTTGATGTTCCTGTTTGCTATCTCTGACAGGAGCTTGTAGTACTTCTCTCAGGAGAAATTGGGAAGGAAAATTCTTCAGATGGAAAGCTTGACCCTGTGATTAGTCAGAAGACATCAACCAAAAAATCTAAGAAAACAAAGCGTGAAGAATTAAAGGAAATATCTAATGGGAACAATGTTGATAGTGCTGGCAAAAAGAAGAGCCTGAAAAGGCCTAAAATTTGCAAAGTTCCAAGTGAGGAAGCAAAAGGAAAAGCAAATGATGACACTAAAGTTTGCAACGGAGTCTCTAAAAAGGAAACAAAAGTAGATAACAACCATGATACTGCTATTGTACCGATGGACGGTCCAAAGGCGGCTGCAAATGATATTTGCTTATTGTTTGGAAAAGATGCCAAAGGCAAGCCTTTCTCTGAGGTGCAAACACAAGTACATAGAAATCGTGACACTATTTATGGAGATCCTGCAAATGATTCCATTGGTCCTGTGACTTTGGCTCCAAGACATTATTTATTCAATTCTAATATGCATGGTGAAAATTGGAACAACACTGTACTTGTAGATGGTAATGCTGGTGCCAAGTTCCAAGTAGGAATAGCAACGTTCCCAAATGTTGGTATGAACTTAGTGATGGAAAAAATTGAAGATATTCCTTTGCCCCCTGGAACCGAGTTAACAGAAATATTGGACATTGAGCTCCCACCTGAAGATGTTGGAAATGCATTGCAGCTTTTAGAGTTTTGTAGAGTGTTTGGAAAGGTATGCCTTCATGTTAACTCTGTTGACAACTTTCTCTTAAGTTTTTGTCAGCCATTCATAATTTCTTTATCAAGTGCTCTTTAAGATTTATTTGAGTGTATAATTTTAATCAGGCTCTTGATCTCAAGAAGGGAGAAGCTGAAGCCATTTTACGAGAATTAGTACGTAAACAAAATTTGCGTCGAGGACAAAACACCTTAGTGGTTCAGTTTCAAATTAGAGTGTTGACCCTGATACTAACTGATTCAGGAAATGAGTGAGTTATCCCTTATAGCTTTTATTTATTTGTTTGTTTGTGTATAGTTTTGGGGGAGATTATTTTTCTATGATATACTTGGATTAAGGTTGTCATATGGATAACTTTGGTGTAGGCCTCCATCCTTGACTACTAGCAATGGAAATAATTCATGGTTGAAACCTTTGGAGGATTTAATTACTGAATCTGATATTCTAAAAGATTTTCCTTTGGATTGGCTTCAAGAAGGCATTAGTGGATATTACAATTTGGATTTATCTAAAAAGCTTACACTGCTGAATTTTCTTTGTGATGAAGCTTTAGGGACTGAGTGAGTATTTCTCCAATTAGAAAATAGTTTTATTGTGTATATTGCTGTTGTTTTATTGTTTTCATTTCATCTCTTTATCCATCTTTTTCTTTTCTTTTCTCTGTTTTCTTCATAATCTTGTTTAAAGTGGTTGGAAACTTGCTTAATATGTCCAGCAAACTGAGGAGTTGTATTGAAGATCAAAATTCAAGACACGTAGAAGAAGTGAAAGAAGCCAAATCCAAGATTGCTGCAGCTAAGGAAAAGGTAACAGCAAACAAGCTGTTATGTTCTTTGTTGGTTTTTCCATGCCTGTTACATTGTGTTCATAATTTTGTGTGCATGCTATCTACAGGAAAAAGGTCTTAGGCAGAAGTTGCAGAATGAGATGCTTAAAGCTGTTATGTCAAATGCGGCTCCCCTTCCAATGGAGAAGCATGATGCTCTTCTTAAAAAGATGAAAAGTGAAGTGGCTCAAGCTCATGCTGAGGTGCTCGAGTTAAAGGGTACAATTCCAAAAGGTATGTTACGATGTTTATGAGTTATGCATCATTTATGTTATCATGTCTAAAGTTCTTCAATCTCATTCCATGAGTCAGAATATTTAGCTGATGGTACAAAATTCTACAATTCGAAAGACTATCCAACTTGCAAACAAGTAATAATTAACACAGGAAAATGAAAACAAACTATTTTTTTTAATGATTACGCTAGCATGAAAAAGAACTAATATATGCTTATATGACAAACATCTGCTGGTATATCATATACTTACTCTTAGTTTCTACAATAATTTTATTTGCAATATTTACTGATCTTCAATGCTATTATCATTTTGTCTTGTTTCTTTTCTCACACGATAGTATTTACATACGCAACATCCTGTAAAATGTTTAATTCCAGTTGGTTTAAATTCATCAATTTCTTATGAGAAATTGATTGTTTGCGGCATGAGCACTTATTTTTCATAACATTCAGACTAGGACTTGGTTTTGCAAATAAATAAATGCTCTTAATGAGGCCAAAATAGAAAGTTTGAGTACATATGGTTACTTTCTATCGTGTAAGAATTTACTGTTTCTGCTATTGTAACAGTTGACATTTGTTCTTCTAATATTACAGGGAAACATAGTTCTGATGCTATGAGAATCAAGCCAGAGTTTTTGGACAACAATGGTCAGGTGTTTTGGAAGTTAAAAAGTTATAATGGTGAATGTGCTGTTCTGTTGCAAGGTAATTCTCAAAATGCATTGGCTTAATTTTTTTGAATGATGATACCATTGTGATTTGGGCTCTAGCAAGTTTTCTAAAAGAAAGCAATATGCAGATATCAAAATACAGGATGAAACTGCTACTGCACCTGATGAAAAATGGTTTGTTTATGGTCTTGAGAAGAAGGATGATGTTGATAAGTACATTTCCTCAAGGTGAGTTCTTTTATTAAAGTTGAAGTGGATTGTTCTTACTTAGGGTAATGGATATGGTACTTGATATTGGAGAGTTTGCATTTTTTATATTTGTCAAGAACATGATGGTAAATGGTTACCAAAACTAGCTTCAGTGAATGTGTTGAATATGTTGTTGAGAGAACAGTGATCACCCATTATATGCTCGAACATGCAAAGAGTGGGAAATATAATGAAACATACATATTGTAATGATAATTATTTTAGCTATTGATTAAGAAATATAGTGAAATATGAAAATGGATTCTAAAAAATCATCTAACTTGATACTTTAGTGAGGAGGGACCAAGTTATTCCAAGGGTAACTTCTTATAATTACTTTCCACCCCCACCCTTAGTTTTCTTTAAATCTAACGGTCAGAACACCTCACGCGACAAAATTTCCAGTCTACTCCAATTTTTGTTCTAAATCTTCCTTTCCCGTTCTAAATCACTTCATATTCTCAGCTCCTCTTCCTTACCTTTCATGACTTCTAAAACACATCTGCAGCCTGTGTTGTTCTGTTGACACTTCGTTTAAAATATTTTGTCTTGTTGTCTGTGTCTTTACTCATGGTTTCCTTCACCCAGTTCCAAAACATCATCTTACCGTTCATATCTTTGCTTGTGTGTTCCCATTTCTACTTTTGAAACATTTGGTGTGCATTCAGTTTTGATAATGAGATTTAATCCATACTGATATGCAATCCATTTGGTGTACATTTAGTTATAATTTTAGGCATACACAAGCTTAATTGGTCTCATTTGGTGTCCTGATATGCAATCCATTCTAATTTATTCTAATTCAAACTTAAATTTTGCTTTAGTTCTCAGTAATCAAATCTGATTTGGTATGCTTATAAGAAAAGGTTTATAAGTATTTACTACTATAGTTCGGTCAATTGTGATAGCTTACTGGTGAAGGGGAGCTATCAATGTGCAACACGATCTAAGAGTTATCAAATCAAAAGTGGGAGCTATCATGTACTGTGACGGGGATTTACCAAGCAATGGTAACAAAAAAGAACAGAGTTCTAAGAAATGCATAGAAGTAGTTTATCACCAATTTCTTATAGAACAGAGTTCTCCTTGGATTTCGGAGACGATGTTCATGTCTTCAGTTAAGTTATTGCTTTCCAAGGCAGATTCTTGAACTTCCATCCTCAAGAATTTCTCTAAACTTTCAATAGCAACTTGCTCATATTCATGTTGATCTTCCTTCCCTACAACTTTGTAACCATACTTGGCAACAAACGAAACACATAGTAATCTTTTATGCAAACTCTTCGATATAGAAACCTTTCTTTTTGAGGAACCACTAGGACATACACTTATTTAATGCAGACAAAAACTATGGTAGAGTGAATAGCTGGAAGGCTCAATAAGAACTACGCAAAACTAGAAGGAATGCCCTGAACAATATTATTATACTGCAATTTCATTCCCAACTCTCTTACTGTTCCAAGATTGGAGCCAAGATCATACATAAAGTCCTATAAAATCTTCTCCCTAACTTCACTTCTGTGCTTTTTAATACACTACCATAGTTTCATGTGTACATGACTAAGAGGAAAAAGGTAGCAAAGGCAAATGGAAGTCAGCCACACACACCCTAATACTTGTGTTGGGGAAGTATTTGGCACCATTAATTAGATAAAAACAGCTGGGAATACTACAAATATTTTACATAAGTTTCACAACATTGTCAAGTTACATTCATGAACATCAAACATAGATCACAAATCTATAATATAAAATTAGGTGAAATCCTTATTTAGTCATTCATTCCATACTATTCTGTTAGTTAGCTTCCAATTGTCACCCTAAAGCTGAAAAAGTAAAAGAAAAAAGAATACTCCTAGAAATGGAAATGGAGGACTTTTTACCATATACATTTGCAATATCAATGGTATTTCAAAATATTGAAAAGAGAACTATGCACATGACCATAAAAAACTAGTTTATTACAAGGATGTAGATTGAACCCATGAATTTTCTTGAGGTGTGAATTATCTTAAGCCTGGGAAAGAATCCCAAAGTCATAGGTTTCTTTATGTATGAATATGTAGCAGATATCATTGCTTGGCTGCCTATCATAGCAACAAGTGTCATAAATTTCTGTTCAGTTAATCTCCTAATGTTAGTGTATTCCCAATTTGGTCCAATTCTCTCCATCTAATTTAATTGTTATGGATCTACAGTTCCCCTCATCTTAAATTCAAAGAAGTTTCCAGTACAATTTCTTAATATTATAAGGAGGACCTTTGTCAGTGATATTTTAGAACAGATGTGCCCTATTTTAACGAACCAGTGAAGCCATGAATGTGAGGTTCTTTGCCAGCACGTTTCAGATGAGGAAGAGACATACAGGAATAGTATGCAAACAAGTAAAGCCTAGGTGAAGGAAGCCACCAGCTAAAACACGAATGAGCAAAGACACGAACTGGAAGACAAGATATTTTAGAATAAAGTGTCAATGGAACAGGACAGGTTGCAAATGTGTTTTAGAACTGGAAATCAAGATGAACAAGTTTCAGTTTTAGAATGAAAATTGGGGAAGACTGAAAATTGTGTCATGTGAAGTGTGATTAAAACTTGCTGCTCACCGTTAAATTTAAAGAAAACCAATGGTTAGGATGGAGAGTAATTATAAAAAGTTGCTTTTGAAGTAACTCGATCACTTCTCTACTTTAAGATATAATAATGACATGATAATATGTGATATTATTTAGATTTTTTAAGAACCTTAATATACTCTTTAATGCCCTATATGTATGTTACTTTTTAGTACATTACATTTATCGACAATGCTGCTTTGCAGCCACAGCTACACAATTGCATGTGTGGCTATGCAAGCACAAGGGTAGGGGAAGGGAACATGTGGCTAAACATGTGAATACAATAGTTATGTTAATGGGTTGGAGTTATCTACACTATAATTGATGCTCAACAAGTGCAATGAATTAAGTATTTCTTTTCTACCTTGGTTGCAGGGCAAAAAGACTTAAAGGTCACAAGGTTTCTTACATGCTTTTGCAGTGAAGCAAATATGTAGGATGTTTCTGGTTAGTATTGCCATCTTTGATCAGGAATTTACAATTGTGACATCTATTATTGCTTCAATATATCTAACTTGCAGGAGGTAGTGTTAATTGTTCATAATAACATAAATGTTAGCAAACACACTCATGGTTAGGTAAATTGCATATGGGACTTCTCACTAATAATGTTGTGATATTCAGTGAGACTCTTGTAAATTTATCTAACAATAGTGTGTTAAAAATAATGTGTTGCTAACATTCATTTTATTTGTTCTGGACTCGGATATGATTAACATGGAAAGGTTTTTTCTTGTTTTTGCAGGTTTTGGTGGGAATCTTATTCTCCATTTTTTGAGTGCTGTGTACAAAGGGAACTTCATTATTGTGGTCAACAATCTACATATGGGAAAATTCTGAAGTTGCTGATGATGTTAGAACATAGAAACAAATATTGATTCCCTGTATCTTATTTAGGTTTCTAGATTCAATGTTTAGCTTCTTTCTTATGATAGAACTTAAGTAGTCATTAGGTTTCATTGTAATTACTATTCATAGTGTAATTTTTCTTGTTTGAATAGTTATGATGTGGATTGACACATCCAATTGGAAAAGTGATGTCTTCTCGATATTCTGAAGTAGTTCAATTTAATTCTTGACATTCTAAGACTAAAAGTCTCACATCTTTGCCTGTTTCACAATTCAAAAACTTAGGCAAATATTTGAAGTATTTACATTTTTATGCAACATTTATTGCTATTATTATTATTATTATTATTAGAAATACGCAGGGATGCTAACCTAGTGGTATTTATAAAAGTTATTCATAATAAGTGGTTTATTTATTTATTTATCAAAAGGGTGAATTTGTGTATAATTTACAAATTTTAAAGGTATGAGTGTGGACATCAATATTATATAAAATTCATGTAATATATTTATTGTATTTATAATAAGATTCTAAGTTTTTTTAATATTTTTTTAATTAAGTTAAAAGAATTTTATTTGTTTTAATGTTGGAATATTTTTTTAATTAAGTTATGTATTTTAATTTTAATAATGATTCCTTTTTTTTAAAAAAAAATTAATTTTTCTAATATTAGTATTTTTTTGTCTAGTGTCAGGGACTAAGAGTGTCTCTGCCTCTCAACCCATTAAATTAGAGATTAATCTCGCATGCGGTGCGTGGTTGTTGTTGACTCAAGAAAATTTTGCACATGAAGAAAATCGAACACGAGTTCTTCTGCTAAATAGATGGTTTTCCCACATGTGAACGCAGCAGAGCTTTACACCACTACGTCAATACTATATATTCTAATATTAGTATTATAATAACATTCATGTTTTATTAGTTTAATAATAATGAGATATTGTCAAAAAATAATAATGATGAGATATTGTACTGATCAAGTTTATTAAAATAAGGATGACGATTCCGTCTTTAGATATATAGTTAACTAAAACGTAAAGATACTCTTGCAAAAGATATGCATCTAGATGAGTATTTTTTTTTTATTAAATGTAAATTTGGAGTTAGATGTTATAATATTTTTTTTATTAAAATCTTTTCTATTATCATCCCCCAACATATTAAATTTGAGCAATGATTCCACCATTAATAGTTTTAGATCTTAATCTTACCATAATAAAATCTAGAGTAAATTACAGTTACACCCCTCAATTTTATTTTAATTACACATGCATCTTCTCTTTTTTTTTATCTTACAGAAAATTTCCTAACTTTTACTATTTATTACACTGACACCCCCTAATCCCTTAACATCGTTAGTTCCGTTAATTCCAACAGATCATGTGCCCAGCACATGTCTTTTAATGAATTATTTTTGTCTAAAATGCCCTTGTCTTTTTTGTGGGTACTCATCTAAATTTGAAGAAAAAAAATTGCAGCAAGAACAAAATCTGAAGCTAGTAATAAATCACCATAAACCTGCAATCTATGATAACCCAATGACGTTGCTGTGAATATATGGTGCATATATCAATCCTCACCAAACAATCAAGGAGGCATTAGCTTTTCTACACATGTTTATGGTTCCCATTTTCATTTTGTTGTACGTTGAATCTAATATTAGGAGTTTTTACTTTGTGAAATTTTTTGAACAATAATTAGAATAGGAATGCCAGAGCATGAATCACCACCAATGTAAACTTCATTTGACAAAAAAATTGAATGATCAAACATCTAAGCCAACATCTCAGGGTCGTGCTACTCTTATAAGACAGTGAACAATCCCTTTGCAGCGTGCCCACCAAGTGTTTGAGAAGATGACAGTGATAGATCCCCGAAACCCAAATTCACGCAGCGTGCCCACCAAGCCTGATTTGAAGGTTTATTTTAGTACAAAATCTTGGAGGAAGCCGAATGGGAAGAATGGAAGCAGGGTTGGGAGACAGAAAGAAGCAGGACATTTTAGTCATTCAACCTTAAATTAAAAACGTCTCTTAACGCTGTTAACAGAAGGGGTGCCAAAGTAATGTTAAAAAAGGGAGGAGGTGTATGTGTAATTAGAGTAAAATTGAGAGGGTGTAACTGTAATTAATCTAAAATCTATGTTGGTGACTTTGATTAGTGTCAAAATAAAAAATAAAATCTAAATGGAAAGAAAAATGCAAAAATTCAATATAATTTGTTTTCAAAAAGCAGTCTTTTACATTTAATTTAATGTTCGATCAACATAAAATTAGGTGCTTTCTTTAACGAAACTTGTCATCTCCATGATAATGTTTTTAAAATATAAAATGTCATAATAATATTTTTTTACAATTTTATATAAAATTGGTTGAATTTAACGATCATATTTAATCATTAAACAAATAATTAATATTTTATAACTTAAAAAATGAACAATTTATAATGATGCAAAAATTTTAAATTATTATAATTTGTTTATTATTTAAATACTTTTATTTAATATTTATCTCATACATTACCTGCAAAGCGTCTATCAAGCCAATATATCAAACTTTAGGCTAAATGGTTGATTACATTTTTTAGATAATCTTTTTTAACTGTGAATTCATTTGATAAAAAATAAGATTAGGAGAAAAAAGTATTAATGCCATTAATCCTGCAAACATTTTATACTAAACTTATTTTTTCTTTCTATTTTTACATAATTTTGGGGTACAAACTGTCCTTTGTTGTAAAAAAAAAAGGAGGATAGGATCTCTTTTGGTCTAGGATTGAAGGGATCCTAATTGAGGTTGGATGAAAAAGAGGGGATGAACATCTCTCTCTTTATTTATATTAAATTACCTTTTTTTTTGTTTTTTTTAATTTATTTGGTAAGTTCAGGTTGACTCCTTTATTTTTAAAAAGTTTAATTAGGTTCTTTTATTTTTAAAAGGTTCAATTAGGTTCTTTATTTTTTAAAAAGTGTTCAAATTGATTCTATTTTTCTTTTCTCACCTTCGAACATTTTAAAAAATGAGACCAAAATTTGATTTTAAACAGGACTTGAACTCATTTTAAAAAATATTGGACCTAATTAAAAAATTTAAAAATAAAAAATGTAATTGAAAATTTTAAAAATAAAGGGACAAATTTGAACCTAAAAAATTTCAAAAAAAAAACTAATTCAACCTTTTATCTATTGATGGCTTAATTATTAATTTGGCCCCTAAATTATTTAAAATGACTTAATTTGGTCCATAAATTTCCAAACACTCCAATTAAGTCATCTAATTTTTAAGAATATCTCAGTTACAACCTTTTCATCCAATTAAAACTGACACCGTTAGAATGCGAATTCTGGCCGTTTTCATTGACAAAAGTGGCAGTTTATAGCCACCACTCATTTATTATTATTTAAAAAAAATAAAAAGGTTTTCCCTTTCTTCTTCACACCTTCGTCCACCACCATCGTACCTTAATGTTAGAACAACAACACCAACCAAAATCAACTTGTTCCTAAACCCTAAGATTGAAATCGAAGCCACAATCGCGCTGCACAAGAGTGAGATTACCACAATGAGGAGGAGGAGGTGGCATTTGGTTCGTGAAGCTTCCATTCTCACGTCGCCAGTGATGAAGTTGCCCTTACCACCGGAGTAGGGGATGCATGAGAAGCCTTTACTGCATCCTCGGTGCTATGAAAAATAATAAAGAGCCCAGTTTTATAGAAGAGCGCCTAGATCTATGCAGAGAATGCGATCTACAAGCCTGCCTCGACACCGTTGGTAGGTTCTTCCTCTTTGCGGATGCCAAAGGTGAGGCATTTTTAGATGTAGATATTCCCCTACAACCACAATAGCCAGTAGGTTCATCCCATCAAATCAAAGCTTCATTAGCATCACATTCCTCATTCATCATACACGTGGGTCAACAAACACTCACCACCAAGCTTTGTGTCTCAGTTTTAAATTAGCTTTTTTTATTTTAGTTTTTTAATTTTAAAATAATAATAAATATAGTGATGGTTAAAAACCGCCACTTTTGTAAATGAAAACTGCCATAATTCACATCCTAACTGCGTCAATCTTTATTGGACGGAAAGGAAATTAGAGGATCTGATTGGAGCGTTTGGAAATTTAGAGACTAAATTGAGTCATTTAAAATAATTTAGGGACCAAATTAATAATTAATCCATCTATTGGTAAGATCATTTGAAAGATAACGAGGACACCATTCCAAATTTTGGCGGTTGAGGAGCAACTCCCTCATTTCCTTTACTCTGTGTTTTCGTTTCTGTTTCCGTTCCATTCCGTTGTGTGCTGCAATGCCAGGTGGAGCCACCGTCTGCTCTGGTCACCAGTTTCTCTACATTCTTCTGAATTCAACTCAGTCATGACTCATTTTGGTTTGTTCCTCACTCCAACCCAATTTTTTTTTCTTTCTTTTATCTCAACCAATGAACCGGACTAGACTAGCCTAGTTTTACGATGGGTTAATTTTAGAAGAACTTATTTTCGGTTTATTTCCCAAAGATGATATAAACATTTGTGTTAGTCTTTAAAGGAATTTATAAAATAGCTTGTGACATGTCCATCAATTATTTAAATCTGTTCACAATATCTTAGAATTGGGTTTGAATCTAACTCAACCCTAAAGCACCCCTTACACTGATGACTTGACTGAATATATTGAATGTGAACTTTGTAAGATTGAACATCTGTGGGTGATTCGATAACAGTCACTACAGGAGCTGCCACAGCAAACCAAATAGATGGTTGAATAGCGGTCATATCCGCATTATAGTGGTGTTGAGTGTTTATTCCAAAAAAGCCCTCTAAATAGAGACATTGTTTTTTTTATTGGGGGGGGGGGGGGGGGGGGGGGGGATTTTTGGATTTCAAATTCCAAAAGTGAAGTCTACAACTATAATAGTAGTGAAATTGAAAAAGAAGACTTGGATTTAGAATATGATGATTGATGATTCCTATTTAAGAAACATTGTTGTTATACTTGTATGTTTTGTTTAAGACATCCATGGCTTTTTCATTGTTAGTTGTGAATGTCATTAATTTTTAGTAATTTTTATCATTTTTGAGAATTTATATATACATTATGTAAATTATATGAAAAATTCAAAATAGCACTGCTACAACGTTTTTGGGGTCGGCTGCTATGGATTTAAAACATTGGACTTAACTCAATCCGAATGTGAGAATTGCTCTCCTCTTATATAAACTATTTTGACCATATTACTAATAAATGTGAGATCTCCAACACGACATTTATTGCTATTTTTTTCTCCATATAATCCATTATTAGAAATATGTAGCGATGATATTCAGACTTAACCCTAATGGGCAATGTATTAATTTATCTATAAAAAAGGTTTAAGTATGTGTATGAATAATTACTTACAAATTTTAAACATATGAATGTGGATATGTGATATATTTATTGTATTTATAACAAGAATATACGTTTTTAAAATGATTTTTTTTACTTAAGTTAAAGAATTATGTTTTTATGTTGGAATTTATTTTCTGTATCCAAAAGACAAGCTTGGAATATATTTTTAATTTTTATAGTTTATATATTTTACTTTTAATAATTGTTCCTTTCTTTATTATTGATTTTTCCAGTATTATTATTATAATAACATCAATGTGTTGTTAGTTTAATAGACAAGATAATGAGATAGAGAAATGCTAGCAACACACTCTTTCTAATACCTTCTCTGTGATTGGTTGAAATTTATCGAAAACCATTAATTTTGGTAGGTCCCACATCTCATTTAATGATTCTCTCTTGATTTATATGTGAAACCCACTAAAATTAGTGATTTCCAACAAATTTCAACGAATCACAGAGATAGTATCAAAAAGAGAGTGTCAAAGAAAGTATCGCTAGCATTCCTCTAATGAGATATTGTATCCATCAGATTTATTAAAATAAGGATAATGGGCATGACTTTAGATTTATAGATAGCTACTGAGTAAAGTTTAGGGTACCAAAGTTAGTGTCCATATAAATTAGTATTCTTTTTAAATGTAAATATGTTAGAAGTTATAATATAATATTAAAATTTTTTCTATCGTCATCCCTAAAAATGTCATCTGAGCAATGATTCTTCCAATAGTAGTCTTAGATCGATTATCTTAATCTTGCTATAATAAAGTCTATGCTGGTGACTTTGATTACTGTCAAAATTAAAAGTAAAACTAAAGGGAAAGAAAATACAAAAAATTCAAGATAATTTGTTTTCAACAAGCATAATCTTTTACATTTAATTTAATGTTGGATAATTAATTTAATGTTCTATATAGATAAATGAGGGGTTTTCTTTGCCCATTTTTTTTAGTTTAATTAATAATACTGGCAATGAGATTTAATTCTGAACTTTCATGTAAATTATGAAAACCTCCCAATATGAGTTTACTTTTAGTGGGTTTTTCTTTTTTTTTTTGGTCATCATGACATTGGTGCGGAACATCCACCAGCTTTGATGACTAATCTCTGCTTGGGAACCTGGTTGACCACCTTTAGTGAGATCTCCCCTCCTAACTACGTTTTTTCCATCCACAAGAGTCGAACTCGAGACCTTACTTAAGACCTTGCTTAAGGAGACTAAGCCCGACTAAGCCCAGTACCTCGAAAGTCAGACCAACGACTTGTTGGTTGGTGGGTTTTTCTTTAACGAAACTCAAGCTCCATGATAATGTTTTTAAAATATGAAACTAATAATTTTGTTTTCAACTTTATGTAAAAGACTTAATTATGTTTTTAGTTCCTTAAATTAGGGATCTATCTTTTTAGTCTCCCAAATAAAAATTTGTAACTTTTAGTCTTTTAAAGTAAAAAAAAATGTTCTTTTTAGTTTCTCCTCTCAAATAAAAGTTTGCATTTTTTAGTCCTTCAAATTCTAGTAGAAGGATTTAAACAAACAATTTTCGAATTTGAGAGATTAGAAAATATAAATTTTTATTTGGAGGACTGAAAAAACAAACCCCCTAATTTGAGAGACTAAAAACATAATTAAGCTTAAATAAAATTAGTTGAATTTAACTATCATATTTAACTGTTAACCAAATTAATATTTATTTGAGATATTATATTCTTACAACGCTTTTTTACAACAAAACGTACAACAAATGCCACGTAAACTAAAAATAAATTTTAATAAAAATCAAAACAATAACTTGTTTGTTCTGTTGTTATCCCACCTCCAGTTTGCGCTCTCCCCGCTTCAAGGCTTCTTCTTTCTTTCACAAGTTTTTATTAAACATTATTAACCAGGATGTTGGTGAGGTTAATCAAGATGTTTTTCATGTTGTTGAGGTTAATCAGGATGTTTTTTTTTTCTTCCTAACCTTGGTTATTCAATAAGGATGGCTTTTAATCTCATAAATGTAAGGTGCATCAAATTGCAACATTTTCGAGTTTAAGACTCGTCTTAAAGGAAGAAAATACAAAACATGCATTTAATATGAAAATATTTAGTTGTAACAGTTAAGTCAAGGGACTGAACTCAAATATTTAGTTACTAAGACATTGTACAGAGACATAAACAGGACACATACTTTCAAAAGACTCAAGGTGAGAAAAATTATCATCAAATAGAATTATTGCCTATCATCCTTCTCTTAACCAGCTAGTACCTGGAAGAATTTGGCAAGGGTACTACATCAAGTGACACCATATTATAAATTTATTGTTCACCTGATTGATCCTCTTGAAAGGCTTTGGACACTGACAACCAGGAGATGGAGCACAACCTTCACGTCTTAGAGCCTGTATGAATCATGGCCTTAGAGTACCCGGAAAAAGACATTTTCACCTAATAAGAAAAATTGGAAAGTGTTAAATGGATGAGGATTCTCCCAAATCTTTATTATATTGGACCATATAACATGATCTACTTTTATAGCCAACCTTAACAATTGTTGAAAATATATGCTTAAATATCTATAATTTAAAAATGAATAATAGATTGAGTAAAAAAGATGAATAATAGATATATGCTTAGTTCTTAAGAATTTTTGTTATGCTTCAAATTTTTAGAATGTTGTTTAAATAAAGATAAGAATATTGTTCTTATTATTTCGATTTAAGTTGTTATTAGTTTGATTTTAAGATTAGTATAATGTTAGATTTGAATTTTGTGTTCATAATAAGCTTCTCTACATAACATATCTCCTCTTCTTTCTTTAAAAATATTTTGCTACAAAAAAAAAACAACAAAAAAAATAACAAAATCATAAGATGAACAAATAAATCAACATCGTATAGAAATGAAATATACTTTTATATACAAAAGATTATATTACTTTAGTTGTTTGTTTTTTTTTTTACATAACTTTAGTTGTTTGTTTAATAACTTAGTAGGTTCATATGACAACTTTAAATTATGAGAACTCACATTAATAACCTGAATGTTCTAACCAATTAAGTTCTTATAATATGAAATAATACAAATTCTTCTAAATCAAATATTTGGTTGTAAACTGCAGGAAGGAAATACCTGGATGATACAAAGCACAGTCCAATTCCATTTGTTTAATGAAATTGAGACATTGAGTCACATTTGTTGAATGAAACTCTTATATGCCGAGGTGCTTATTGGGCTGACCCCAAATCCTTTTAAGATCTCTTGCTGCAGTTTATAAACCTGGATCTGCCGTCCCTTCATTGTAACCTGGATTTTAAACTTTGTTTGATTTTTGGCTCTGCTATTTAAGAAGCCAGAACATCTTTGGTCGTACATCACACACACTTCATCTGATTCAATCACTCTGCTATTTAAGAAGCCAGAACCTCTTAGGTCGTAAATCACACACACTTCATCTGATTCAATCTCGCGATTCCAAGAATTTATGCCCATTCTGACACTGACCTTTTCACCTTCACCGGCCTCAACATCACTTATAGTGATGTCAGCTTTAAGCATTTCAACCACTTTGTCCTTGCACTTGCCAAGGACGAAGCAGAAAATGAAGCCCCAATGAGGGGAAGGTGGAGCAGAAGAGAGATCAATAATTACATAATCCTTTGTTGTCTTATACTCCAACCACTCTGGAACACTGCTTCCTGGATATCTGTAAACAGCTTGATAAGAACGATACTTAACATCATAATCATTGTAATTTTGAACATGATTCTGGCTTGGTGCAGATAGGTGTTGGTTTGCAAATTTCATCACATTTATTTGCGCATTCATCCCAATAGCAACTAGAGAATGTTCATCCAAGTTCAAGCAATTGCAGAAGTGAACCAGTTTCCTGTTTTCCTTCAATTGTACAACTGCTGTTGAAGCGAACGATACAGTCTTCAATGATTTGCAGTCCATGGCATACAGAGTTTGAAGGGATGGGGGAAGCTCTGGTATTGCTTGAAGCTGCTTGCAATTGCTTACATGTAAATGTAACAACTGCGTAAGATTGTTGATCGATGAAGGTAACCTCTCAATGTCATTCCATGATACATCTAGTAATTCAAGCTTGCTTTGATATCCAAATGATGAGGGAAGTGCTTTGACCTTTGTAAATATTAATCTGAGTTCTTTCATATTCTCTGATATCAGTGAGAATTCTGTAAGATTGTAGCAAAGACTAAGGTTTAGTACTTCAAGATTTACGGCTTTTGATAAATCTGGCAGCTCCTTTAACATATGGGATAAACTGAGGTCGAGTTCTTTTAAATTCACCACATTCTGTAATAAAATGAAACAAAATGAAGTCATCACACGAGCTAAATTAGTTAACTTTGTATTCATTGAACCAACAGCAAATTATAACTGTGTGACATGTATATTTACCTTCACTCCATTCCAAAGTTTTTCCATTCTGCTGCCTCGCAATTTCAATATTACAAGTTTTTCCTCAGAAAAATTCTCTGGCAAGGATTTTAGAGGATACTGATACCAACAAAGAAATCTTAGTTCAGTTGCCAAAAATTGAAGCCCTTCAGCAGCAATAATAAATTGATGGCAATCATGTCTATCACACCCAGAAATTTCCAGAAATTTTAGTCTGCTCATCTTAGCAAATATGCGAGGCATTAACTTTTGCTCCTTAATTGTTGACAAGTCAATTCGTATGCTTCTAATGGCCTCAGTAACCTGCCATCAATGTAGAAGAAAAATTTAAAACATTATCAATAACCACATTTCTCACAAGAAAAAAAATTTAAATGTAATTCAGAAGATATAACATTTAGTTAGGCTTTAACCTTGTCATTTTTCAGTGCTTCATAAATATCATCAGGATCCCACAACCGACTGCGGCTTCCAGGATCTTCAATACACTCTTGACGAACAATCTCCCAAGCCATTTCTTGTAAACTATCATGCATAGATATAGTGTTATCCTCACAGAATGTTATAAGAGCTTTGTCTTCCATCCTTCCTAACTCAAAAGCCACTGAATTATCACGGTCATTATCTTTAAATAAAGATTTTAGATTGCCCACATTTACCCGTTCATGTATTCTAAGAAAGAAACATGCCAGATCTAGAAAAATATGTTGCTCTTTGCGATCTAGACTATCATAACTTAGTTTCATTACATCATAAACTTTTGGAGGGGGCATTTTTTTAAGCTTGCCTAGCATACTTTCCCATTCTTCCTTATTTTTTCCACGAAGAAGACCGGCCAAAACTTTGACAACTAATGGAATGCCTTGGGCATAATTGATTACCCTTCTTGATAGCTCACTGTACTCCCATTGACGATCATTTTGGTTAAAGGCATTCAAATTGAAAAGTTCAAGTGTTTTGTCGGAATGGAGTTTTCCAAGTGGGTATATCTCATTGGCTTTGTTCAGCACCTGCTTATCTCTAGTTGTGACAATTATTCTACTACCAGATCCAAAATTATCAAGAGTTCCTAATAATTTTTCTAGGTGATCTAAATCATTTACATCATCAAGAACAATTAAAACCTTCATGCAACCAATTCTCCTAACAATATCTTCAGGCAAAGAATTTGGTGTGCAAATTTTCACATCACATCCTAATAGTCCAGAAAATATTTTTTCCTTCAAAGAAATTATTCCATGTTTGTTTGATTCTTCTATTTCATGGGCTAAAAAATAACAACCTTCGTATTCAGATTGTAATTTATTAAATATTTCTTCTGCAAGGGTTGTCTTGCCGATACCGCCCATGCCCCAGATTCCAATAAGACGAGTATCTTTTGGCTCTTTTCTTATCAATGATTCTATAGTTGCAATTCTTTCATCAATTCCAACAAGTCCTTTTGACTTAACCGGAGGTTTTGCCAACCTCTTTAGCACAAGATTGACAATTTCTTTAACCAACTCAGCCTCGTTTCTGTTTGACACACATAAAGAGAGAAAGTGTTGTTAAAATCAATGTTGTAAATATTAACTCAACTATTTGGAAGTTTGTTGAGGGGAGGAGAGGGTGTGTTCAACATGCATGATGGAAAATTTCTAAAAAAAAATGTAATTTAGACATTTCATATATTTAAATGTATTACCTGTTGTAATTTAATTAAACACTAAATTCAATAGACCAGCAAAGTGTATATGATAGATTGGTCCCATCAAAATTCTAGCATAGCGGTTGGCTAAAATTATATATACTGATGTAATAAACAATATGCATATATTCTCTAAAACAAACAAACAATAAGCATGTTTTCTGCTGAAAACAATTTAAAAAATAAGGGTTACGTCTATTTGCAATTTAACCAACCACGTTGTGATAATTTGCATGTAACTACATAATAGATTGTAAATATTGAACATTTATGGGAAAACAAGAGCTTACCGAGATTTTGATGACTCAATTCCAGATAAATTAGCAGATTTATTCAAAGCATCTCTCCAGAGTTCCACCTCGGCCTTACGTTTTCTTCCATGCTCAACTAAGGCATTGTTGTAACTCCCCAATTGATGTCGTACATCTGTGGGTTCTATATCATAGAATACAGGGATTACAATGCGTTCGTCTTTCTCTCTGCATTCAAGTATTTTCACAAGTTCTTTTAAACACCAATGAGAAGAAGCATAGTTTGGTGAGAATATGATCAAAGAAATGAATGATCTTTCAATTGCTCCAGCAAGTGATGGCCATATTTCTTCTCCCCTCTCAAGTCCATCATCTACAAACGCATTTATTTTCTTCCTTTGAAAAGCGTCAATCAGATGGCTAAGAAACCCGCTGCGGATGTCTTTGCCCCTGAAGCTAACAAAAACATCATAATACTTTATTTGAGGAGCTGACATGGGCTTTAATTTCCCTCTACACCCTTCAGTTTTGGAAATAACCGAGACACAAAGAAACACAATAAAACAACTCAGAGATAAAGTATGGAGTTGGATTGGAACATGTACACACTGGATCTATCTTAATTTGTCTCTACATGCCTGGAATATGTATGAGCCACAAGGTAACTGGAAAGAAAAAAATAAAAAAAGTTAGAAGAAATGAAGGGGAACAACCTTATATGAGGTTTATAAAACAGAAGCTTGATATCTATAACAAGTTCAAAAGAGGAAGGAGGAGGATGTCATAGGTCAAATACATAAATACCAGCTTCTTCTGGAATAGTAAGTAAGCTTTCAAAGTAAGCCTTAATTGGTTCTTCTTTTCTTTGTTTTCTTCTTTTTCTTCGGCAAAAATGAATAAATGGTGGAGATCACAGTAAAGCAGTCACTTACCTCGAATGTTGTATAGCTAAGTGATGCTGTGGCCTGTGGGTTTTAGGTTTCAAAGTCAACTCTTGCTCTATTCCATCCCTCGTGCATGTTGGAGGATCACCCTGCCGGCCTTACAGAAAGAAGCAAATTCAAGGAAAGTAGTACAAATTTACAATAATGATGTAAAAAACAATTGTGATCTACATCTACAATTTATATAATATAATATATATAATATATGATATTGCAAACAACGCGGTTTGACTGTGTCCCATAAGAAATAAAAATGAACTGTGGAAGGACCAAACTCCCAAGATTCAAGTTACAAATATTTGTCTTTGAGTGCACGCTGCTCATCTATTCTATTCTCTGTTCTATATTATCTATCTATTCTATTATTATTATTATTATACTACTAAAAGTCTTCCTTCGGTAACAAGTGTTAATATTTTAAGCAATATTTTCTCACATTTTTTTCAAAAACAACCAAGTCATTAATTTGTTTTTTGGTTGAACGCCCAGATCGTAATAAAATATAATTATACTATTTTTCCAAAAAAATAACTATATTATACTATCTCTTTTAATCTAATAATATAATTAATTTGTTTTTTTCTCAACATTTCTATTTTGAGTTTGTTGTGGATTTATTATACTATCCCTTTTAATCTAACAATATAATTATAATATTTTTCCAAAAAGTTTATTGTCTTTAAAATTATGAGATTCAATTAAAAATTATATATAAATATTTTTGGTTAGTAAACTTAATTATTTTATTCTATAATAATTTTATACTTAATATAGAAATCTATTAAAAATTAAAAATATCTATTACTCTATAATTACTCTATAATAAGACATTGCTTCATGTGCTTTGAGACTGCCCCTTGGCTTAAGTGTTTGGCTTCCTCTGGTGAAGCAATCTATGAGGTAATTTCTTTGGCTCTAATCTTATGGAGTGGGTTCATTACAACATCCATAATGATTTAAGCATCACTATAAGAAAACTTAACAATAGTGACAAAGCAATTTAGATGTAATTTTTAAAAATTTGTCACTGAAATTTTAGTGAAACTAGTATTAGTGACAAAAATTGCCAATAGTGACGAAAAAATTGTGAGTAATGCTTTAAGGAGGATGGTAAGTGGCCTGAGGTTTGGGCCACGACTTGTTATTTCACGCGGCAGTGGCGTAATAAACATGAGCATGATGATAATTTCACAATGCCCTTTAAACCATGGTTATCTATCTTGAAGTCTTGTGATGATATTATAGGGCGATTTCGAATGATGCTTAGTTAGGCTTATGATTTAGAGGTCTTAATGTTTGAGCATCCTTCTGCAGTTATGCAGCAGGTGCTTTTAGCTGGTTTTAGTGGAGTTTCTACTCCCCGCATTATTTTGATGCAATCTCTACTTTTTTGTGCCTTTGGCCCGTTGAATGCCAAAAGGAAAAAAAGAAGTCTTCCCTTCGAAAACATGTATCATGCTCTAAGTAAAATATTTCCCGCCCATCTTCCTGCTGTCTTATTAACATGAGTTAAATAACATTCTTCATTTTTCTTTTCTTTTAATTACAATTTTTCTTTTTGTTTCATGCTATTTACATAAACAAATGAATATATTAAATCAAAATTAAAATGAACGTTAATAAAATTATAATTACATTAATCTTAATAATTTTTAAAAATATTTTTATATATTAATATCCTTATAGACAATTAAATAAATTACAATTACATGTTAACACTTTTAATAAATACAGTTTTATCAAAATAGTATTTTAACTGTAATAAATATTTTAAAGTAGTTAAAATAAAATTCAACAAACTTATTATATATGACAATTTTTAATTAGATAACAAATAATGCAATGCATTGTGAGTGTGCATTGCATTAATAAATTTAATATATTTCGACTTAATATATATAACAAGTCATTTTGAAACATATATGAAAATCAATGTGACTTGTGCAATAGCATGGGTACCATAAACATGTTGACATTGGGTTTAATTTCCCTCTACACCGTTCAGTGGAGAGAGAAACAAATAAACAAGAGACAAAGAAACACAATAAAAGTTGGACTGGAACAAGTGCTGCACACTGGATCTTTCTTAATTTGTCTCTAACACCTGAATATGCTTTGGGTGTTAGGATCCAAAGTCAACTCTTGCTCTATTTCATGCCTTGTGCATGTTGGAGGATCACCCTGCCGGCCTAGCAGAAAGAAGCAAATTCAAGGAAAGTAGTACAAATTTACAATAATGATGGAAAAAACAATTGTGATCTACATCTACAATTTATATAATAATATAATACATATATAGTATATATCATAGTGCAACCAACGTGGTTGGATTGGGTCCCATAAGAAACAAAAGCGAACTTTGAAAGGACCAAACTTCCAAGATTCAAGCACAAATATTTGTCTCATCTATTCTATTATTAATCTCATAAATGTAAGGTGTCTCAGTAACCTGCCATCAATGTAGAAGAAAAATTTTAAACATCAATAACCACATTTCTCACGAGAAAAAAATTCAAATGTAATTCAGAAGATACAACATATTGTTTGGCTTTAACCTTGTCATTTTTCAGTGCTTCATAAATATCATCAGGATCCCACAGCCGACTGCGGCTTCCAGGATCTTCAATAGACTCTTGGCGAACAATCTTCCAAGCCATTTCTTGTAAACTATTATGCATAGATACAGTATTATCCTCACGGAAATGTTATAAGAGCTTTGTCTTTCATCCTTCCTAACTCAAAAGCCACTGAATTATCACTTTCATTATCTTTCAACAAAGATTTTAGATAACCCACATTTACCGGTTCATGTGTTCTAAGAAAGAAACATGCCGGATCTAGAAAAATCTGTCGCCCTTTGCGATCTAGACTATCATAACTCAGTTTCATTACATCATAAACTTTTGGAGGGGGCATTTTTTTAAGCTTGCCTGGCATACTTTCCCATTCTTCCTTATTTTTCCCATGAAGAAGACCGGCTAAAACTTTAACAACTAATGGAATGCCTTGGGCATAATTGATAACCCTTTTTGATAACTCATGGAACTCCCATTCATGATCACATTGGTTAAAGGCATTCAAATTGAAAAGTTCAAGCGCTCTTTAACATTGTTCGAGTGGGTATATCTCATTGGCTTTGTTAAGCACCTGCTTATCTCTAGTTGTTACAACTATTCTACTACCACATCCAAAATTATCAAGAGTTCCTAGTAATTTTTCTAGGTGATCTAAATCATCTACATCATCAAGAACAATAAAAACCTTCATGCAACCAATTTTCTTAACAATATCTTCAGGCAAAGAATTTGGTGTGCAAATTTTCACATCACATCCTAATAGTCCAGAAAATATTTTTTCCTTCAAAGAAATTATTCCATGTTTGTTTGATTCTTCCCTTTCATGGGCTAAAAAATAACAACCTTCATATTCAGACTGTAATTTATTAAATATTTCTTCTACAAGGGTTGTCTTGCCGATACCGCCCATACCCCAAATTCCAATAAGACGGGTGTCTTTTGGTTCTTTTCTTATCCATGATTCTATAGTTGCAATTCTTTCATCAATTCCAAGAAGTCCTTTCGACTTAATCGGAGGTTTTGCCAACCTCTTCAGCACAAGATTGACAATTTCTTTAACCAACTCAGCGTCGTTTCTGTATGACGCAAGAGAGAGAAAGTGTTGTTAAAATCAATGTTGTAAATATTATCTCTACTATTTGGAAGTTTGTTGAGGGGAGGAGGGGGTTGTTCAATATGCATGATGGGAAATTTCTATCATTTTTTCCTTCTTTCTTAGTGGGGGGATTCCTTAACAGTCAAGTACTCAAAAATAAATAAAGTGACATTGTTAGATGTATCTAGAAATCCTTCTTAAAAAAATATAATTTAGACATTTAATATACACTAAATTCAACAGAACAACAAAGTATGGTTGGCTGGTCCCATCAAAATTCTAGCATAGCGGTTGGCTAAAAGTATATACGGATGTAATAAACAACATTCATATATTCTCTAAAACAAACAAAAAATAAGCATATCCAGTAAAAAAAAAAAGCATATATATATATATATATATATATATATATATATATATATATTCTGCTGAAAACAATTTAAAACATAAGGGTTACATCACTTTGCAATTTAACCAACCACGTTGTGATAATTTACATATATCTATGTAACAGGTAGTAAATATTGAACATTTATGGGGAAACAGAAGAGCTTACTGAAATTTTGATGACTCAATTCCAGATAAATTAGCCGATTTATTCAGAGCATCTCTCCAAAGTTGCACCTGGGTCTTATGTTTCCTTCCATGCTCAACAAAGGCATTGTTGTAACTCCCCAATTGATGTCGTACATCCGTGGGTTCTATGTTGTAGAATATAGGGATTACAATACGTCCACGTGTCTCTTTGCATTCAAGTATTTTCACAAGTTCATTTAAACACCAATGAGAATAAGCATAGTCTGGTGAGAATACGATCAGCGAAATGAATGACCTTTCAATTGCTCCAGCAAGTGATGGCCATATTTCTTCTCCCCTCTCAAGTCTATCATCTACAAACGCATTTATTTTCTTCCTTTGAAAAGCGTCAATCAAATGGCTAAGAAACCCGAGGCGGATGTCCTTGCCCCTGAAGCTAACTAAAACATCATAATACTTTATCTGAAGAGCTGACATGGGTTTTAATTTCCCTCTACAACTTTGAGTTTTGGAAGACAAATCAAAACAACACACAAAGAAATAAACAAGAGACAAAGTATGGAGTTGGATTGGAACAAGTGCACACTGGATCTTTCTTAATTTGTCTCTACATGCCTGGAATATGTATGAGCCACAAGGTAACTGGAAAGAAGAAAGAAAGTTAGAAGAAATGAAGTGGAAAAACCTGATATGGAGTTTATAAAAAAAATACTTGATATCTACAACAAGTTCAAAAGAGGAAGGAGGAGGATGTCATAGGTCAAATACATAAATACCTTTACAAGAAGAAGAGCGAATTTGTATTGGTTGTGGAAGTGAGTTAGAGACTGTTAGACACATTTTTTTATGAATGTGGGTTTTCTTAGGTTTGGAGAGAATGCTTCTTCTGGCTTGGTGTCAACACAGTGCTGCTTAATGATATGCAAGTTCAATTCCAACAATTCAAGGGTCTCGAATTTTGCTCTGGTATAGACAAGGAGGGATGGCAGTTAATTTGGTATGCTGTACTGCGTGCAATTTGGTTGGGCAGAAACAGTATGATATTCACACAGCAACAGGTTCAAATTCAGGACATGCTGGAGGGAGCAAAACTGCATTCTTGGAAGTGGTTAAGAAGTAGGAAAAATTTTTTTTGGTATTCTTTGTCAGAATGGTTATTAAATCCAACAGTGTGTCTTGGACAATATATAAAATGATCATTTGTTTGCAGTAACACAAGAGCAGATTCGTTATAGGTGATTTTTTGAGGGATTATGTTTACATTCAAAATGAAATATCAAAGGCTAGGCAGGTGGATGAGTGGGTAGGAGTTTTCCATTATAGCAGGATATTTTATTGGATACTGCTAGCCTTCTGTAATGGTTGATAGCTGAATTATGCAGACTTTGTAATAGGTTTGTTTTGTACTGGCTTTTGGCCTTTTCATTGGGTCACATCTTGTGTCCTGATATGTCGAATAAATGTTTGTTTTTAGCTGCTAAAAAAAAATAAAAATTAACATAAA
The DNA here is from genome assembly GCA_026413185.1 of Pueraria montana var. lobata. Taxonomy (NCBI): domain Eukaryota; kingdom Viridiplantae; phylum Streptophyta; class Magnoliopsida; order Fabales; family Fabaceae; genus Pueraria; species Pueraria montana. The sequence goes on from CM048656.1 coordinate 47,784,913, forward strand.
TACCAGCTTTTTCTGGAATCGTAAGTAAGCTTTCAAATTAAGCCTTAGTTGGTTCTTCTTTTGTTTGTTTTCTTCTTTTTCTTTTTCTTTGTAGCAGTCACAGTGATGCTTTGGGTGTTAGGATTCAAAGTCAACTCTTGCTCTATTTGATGCCTCGTGCATGTTGGAGGATCACCCTGCCGGCCTAGCAGAAAGAAGCAAATTCAAGGAAAGTAGTACAAATTTACAATAATGATGGAAAAAACAATTGTGATCTACATCTACAATTTATATAATAATATAATACATATATAGTATATATCATAGTGCAACCAACGTGGTTGGATTGGGTCCCATAAGAGACAAAAGCGAACTTTGAAAGGACCAAACTCCCAAGATTCAAGGCACAAATATTTGTCTTTGTGAGTGCACGCTGCTCATCTATTCTATTATTAATCTCATAAATGTAAGGTGCATCGAATTGCAACATTTTCGAGTCTTCCATGAACTTGGGATTTCTTTTTTTATTTTTTTTATGGTTTATTTACGATAACACCATCCTCTATTTAAGATTCATCTTAAAGGAAGAAAATACATAACATGCCTTTAATATGAAAATATTTAGTTGTAACAAACTAGTTGGTCTACCCGGTCATGCCCGGGTTTTTTTCAACTTTTGTAAAATTAATATAGTTGACAATAAATTAAAATTAACATTACATTGTAAATTTTAATAGACTTAAATATAAATTTAGTCCATGAAAGTTATTTTTTTTATTTTTGGCAGCTGTAGGTTTTTTCCCTCTTGATTTTTAGTTCCTAAAGCGCAAACTTATAAGGACTAAAAATGAAAAAAATAATATCTTAAAGGGACTAAAATTAGGAAACTGCAAACTTACATGACTAAAAATGAAAAAAACAAAATTATAGGAACCAAAATTGAAAAAAGACGAACTCATAGAGTAAATTCATATTCAAGCCAGATTTAATATGTATTAAATCTTTTATAAATAAATATATCAATACATAATCTTTACAATAATTAACTAATTCATTCTTGTCCAATGTCAAATTAAAATAATTAAATCTAAATTTTTCATTAGATGTATAATAACATATATTACTAACTTTAATGTTTTTACGGAACATATATTACTAACTCATTATAATTGCTTAGTTTTTTTTTTTTTTTTTTTTTCATAATTGAAAAGCCATAGGATCATCAAATATAATTTATACTTAGGTAGTGTGTCAATATTAACGAAAATGAAATTAGTCTTGAAAACCAAACATACATCTCTAATAAATGCTTTTATATATAATATTTATTATTTTTTGTGTTAAATAAAATATTTACTATTTACAACAATTGCACAATTTAATTCTTATTTATAATTAATTAAAATCTTTAATCACATGTTTCTCATCACTTGTGAATCACTTATATTACTTAATTTTCTTATTGTTTAATTTATTTCTTCATGTTGCAAAAATCATAGCTTTTAATAGAAAAAAAAAAGACTAAGTAGACTTTAAGTTTTATTTATTGTTAATTAATGTAAGAATGTATTATCGAATGAAGTAATAGTTTAGTTGATTTAAAAAATAAATAAAAAACAGCTAAACAAATTTAAAGTAAACTTATTTAGTTATTTAATTATGGTGTTGCTCTCATGTCAATTGGTGTCATTGATTGTCTATGGCTTACTTTCACAGAAAAAATTGTGCCCACTGACACGCTTTGAAAAACGTATGTTTTTTTTTATCCGTAAAATGGATGTGAATATACTATTTCCACCTATGCTTTTTTTTTTTTTTTAAGGAAAAGTCTATTTCTTAATATTATTATTTTTCAATATTTTCCCACCAAATTGAGCTCTTTGCTGCAAAGTTCACAGTTGCAACAATTATAATTAAAAGTATCATTTTTTTATGCTTATTAAAAGTATCCATCTATATATTCAGAGAACCAACATTTTTTTTATAAGGCAAAAAATAATATATTTATTAAATAGACTAAACACAAGCTGTGTAAAGTCTAAAGTAAGAAAAGAATACAAAAGGTAACCTCTTGACACTATATCAGATGATGACATTTTAATATCACCCCACCCTTATATATTCATCCTAGCATCTCCCCACCCTTTCCACTATCAGTAGCACATTACTTTTCTAACACATGAGACAATGACGGTTAAAAAAACAACATATCTACAATATGTATATCACCAATCAAATAGGACATGATGAATTAACAACCACATCGATGATGGGACAAAATCCCAAACAGTCAAAATATCACATGTAAATTTTACTCCTCAGTAAACCGAAACATTTGCCCATTGGAACCATCTGCCAGTTTGATCCATACTCTGATAAGGTGCAGAGAAATTTTCCAATGAATCACACAATTTTTACTTAATGCTTCACCCACCACATGTTTGATATAATGTCCTGCTCGTCATAACAAAATCTGATTATCCCAACTTGCATCCCTACTTCTCCAAAACAGTACATGGACCCTGTTGACCTCACATATCCACTATTATCTCCAGTCTTCTCCTTTTCCTTTAACTGTTACACCAAACATCGCCACCATATATCCTTTACAAAAGTTCCCTTCTTACTCTAAAATTTTCACTGCCATTGTAGACACAACACATATACAGAGGAAGGCAACAAAATAAGCCAAAATTAAAATTCATCATTATAAAAATAAAATAAAAAACTAAATTTCTATTCAAATTTCAAATTTCCAATCAAAATTCTAAAAACAATTGAAATAAGTAAACAGTTAAGAAAATAACCAATAATCAATCTCTCTTTGTCGTAAATATCGTGTAGCTCCCCCTTCCCATTGATCTTTTGCGGGATCCTCTTTCTCGCAAGCCTTCTTCAAGCATTCCCCTTTCTCGCAAGCCTTTTCTCAGACAACACAACATACATTCCTCTTTCCATGGAAAATTTTGGAAGTAGCAATCGATCGGTTGATCCAAAAGGAAACGCAGAAGGCGGCATAGGCTGGCAATCATCTTCAAATAGAGATTGGGATTGTCAGAATTAAAAAATGAAACAAATTAAGAAGAAATTGCACACAAAAAGAATAAAGAAGAAAAAGCGAGAAAGACGAAGATTGATGGAGAAAAAAAAAAAAGAGGAAAAATAAGTGAAAGCGAGAGAGATGTTAACCTCTGTCATCCATCATACGACACCAGCATCTTCAGCAGTGGTCTATACAAAATCCCTCCATGATCCTCTGCACGTCGTCCTCA